>VMRM01000006.1:7319813-9719813 GCA_010277075.1 Poeciliopsis retropinna
GCAATTGGAGATAAAGCGTGTGATTAGGAGTGAAAACAACGTGGAGATTGCAGACTGTGGTTTGGAAAGGCAGATTCCTTCGGGAGACACAAGTCTGTCACAGAAGGGAGCTCTTGATTTAAAGGCGTTGATTCAGTCAAATTGCTCGTTGTGTGAGACAGCACAGGCGTTTTTAATTACGATCATTAAATTACAGGCTAAGGAGTTATGGTGCGTACAATACAGCATACACTGAGTCGAACTCTAAACTGCTTTGGTCCTTCTATTATGTGTCTGCATCACCAGGATATCCATGTGTTGTTCCCTCTATGTGTCCCACACTATATTGTCAAAGCAACAGAGTGTTTTAATGTTTGTAGTTTTGGTTTTAAACATCTGGTAGGCTAAAGCTCTTCAGCTAAAATGCTTACAGAGGTGATGAGGCAGGGTTTTTCTTTAAAACAATGTATTTTTTCTTCACTCTTAGCTGTTTACTTTTCACAAATTATCACACTAAGCTATTTCTGAAGTGATATATAACCGACTCCCCCACCCTCTCACCACTGTGAATGTGCCTCACATTTGTACAACCTGTGATATTTGGTCCACCAAAATGTCTAGATGGGGTTTTGGAGGGTTTTCTTTAGTTTTCGAAGTGGTCCCGTTTATCTCCTACTGGCACCAAACAAATTTGTGTGTCTATATCAGGCTTAGAGATGGTTACCACTCAACTATGTTGATTACTTTGTGGACACATGTGTTTTTTTTTTTCTTTTTGTGTATGTGTTTGAGTGTTGAACCTGCCAGTAGTTGATGTATTTGACTTTAAGGGTCCCCTAAATACACCATGCACACTCCAGTGTGCGGGCATGTGCAGTGGTGCAAAATGACTTGATTGTTAGTGTGTGAACTACTCTGAATGTGAATGCAATGTGGGAGGGGTACGCAATGTCAACTAACAGGAACAACAACAACAACAACAGTTTGGCTGGCTGCAGCCGAGCCTCAGCTATGTTGTAATTAGAAGTGGATGAAAATGTGGGATAACAGTGTCTTTAACCATAACCAAACATTTCTCCCAGGAAGAGGATTACAGGCACAAACTGAATGCGGTCTGCACTACACTCGGCATGCCACATGTAGTTGATTCTCAGGCCACCAGTTCTGGCTCGCTCTCCTTTGCCACCGGCCATTTCGGGCTGCACCCCAGATGTGTGATATGGTCATCTTTAACTACTTGAATGACTCACTCGCTTTCTTAAACTTCCATGCAGGCGTGTGTGAGCGTGTGTGTGTGTGTGTGTCCATGTATGTCCATGAACTCCTAATCCTATTATCCTCCAGTCTGTGCTGCCTCCCACTGGTCGGGCTTGATACCGACAGTGACACCTCAAACTCCATCCTGAGCTATAAAGCATATAAACTCACTGGCCGCTTTTTCAGAAACACCTGTAAACCACATGGCAGCATTGAGGTATCTGGACGAAATCTGCTGACGATCAAACTGGGCATCAGAAATAGGAAGAAAGGAGATTTAAGTGAGTTTGAACGTGGCATGGTTGTTAATGCTGGAGGGATCTACTAGGATTTCCAGAGATTGTACAAAAAAGGGAAAACATCCAAAAAGCAGCAGACAGGTTCTAGATGACAAGCAACAATAACCCAACAAAGGTATGCAGAAAACCATTCCTGAACCTTAAAACAGATGCAACATCAGAAAGCTGCACAGTTTGCCATCCAAAGCAGGAAACTGAGGCTACACAAGCTCACCAAAGATGGACAATAACACACAATAATTGGGTGACTCAGTGAGTCCCAATTTAAGCTTCAACTTTCAGATGGCAGGTTGGTTTCTTTGGATCATGCATCAGGCTTCTTGCTTTCAGTTTAAAAAAACAAAATGAAAACAGCAAAAAATAAAAAGGTAAAAATGATCAAAGGCACACTTTGGAGGAGTTGAAAACTATTTAAAATATTATACATAGTAGTGTTACAACTAGCACTGACCAACATTCTGCCACCACACTTGGTCTTCAACAGTGTTATTGTTAGCCGTGGCATACACACTACTGTTCTATGTTACCTTAAAAAGCTGACTGAAAATAACAACATATAAAATAAAAAGTGTAAAAGCATACAAGTAAAAAGTAACATAATCATAAAATCAATTAAATGAATCAAAAGACAATTTTCCTTTATTGTTTTCTGAAACAATAAAAGAAAATCAACATAAATGATAGAAATTGAACGTGACATTACATATTGGTATGTAAAATTTACAATAAACCTGTGACAATTTTATAAAATGTATTACAAATATTTTTGGCATCTTGTTGAATCTAAGCCAATTGCAAAGATAAATGAGCTGACAGTGCATGTATTATGGAGTGACTATTAAGCTTATGTTAAGAAAAAGAAATAAACTTAGATTTGTGTCAAACTGGTTGGAGTAAAATGTGCAACTACAATTCAGATTCTACTAGATATCTGACACGCTAACCTTGAAAATGGATGTAAAGTGAGTTCAATAAATGCCAATAAGGACGTATTTATCCAATGCTGGCCCCCATCTGTATTTTCCAATAAAAAAAGTAACTAAATTTGCACTGCAGCTTGGTATAAATCATGACCGCCGCATGCGGGAACGAGTTTCAGGCTCTACCACCATGTCCTGGCACACAGAGCACATCTAAGAAAACTTGTAAACAGTCAACCATAATCACATGTAGCCCCAACAGAGACATGATTAATCTATTCCCTGCCTGTCTGAAAATGCCAGGAAATGTTTCCTTATTAGAAAGCGGGCTTTCACTGTGCAATGGCTGTGGAAAAAGAAGAGTTTTAACCAATATGTCGGGTTGATCATGTTACACTGATGGCATGCTGTGTTAAACCCGGTGAAAGCTGCAGCCTGGGGGATAATTCGGACCTGTTAATTGCTGCCCTGTCTGTGTTTTCCTTTCACTGGGATGACCTCTGTATATCCTATCAGAGATATATGGTGAGTTTTAAGAGTTTAAGTGGCTGCAATAAAACAACACAAAGCCTGCTTTGTATGCTAAACTCTCACTCCAAATAGGAGAGAGTGCTGCCAGCATCTTCAGCCCTGCATGAGGCTGGATCCCGGCAGGATAGCAGAGCTTCATTTTCAGTTTCGTGCCTGACCCTTTGCATTCCTGTACCCCGTTGTTGCCCCCCTTCCTTCAACCTCCTCTGGGGTTCACTCAGGTGGGAGAGACTGCCCGGTCAACACAGAAGCAGCAGCAAAAGGGGAGGGAGAGATGGTTGAATGCAGACAAAATGGTTTGCTCAGCAGCCTGTTGCTTTGGTTTGTTTGGAGCTGCGGTCCTTGCTGGAATATGTAACCAAATTCCTTTCCCTGTCCCACAATCGCAGTTTGTTGCCAGCTTCCCTGGCAATGAGGCCCTGAATTAGGGCCAGTCCTCCTGCTCATCCCACAAAGCCTTTCATGTTCCTAAACCGCAGCCTGAACGAGGCGCCTTGGTTTCAACAGCAGCAGACCAGCATATGTTTGCCTAATTCCTAAGACATGATGACAGTGGTCTCCAAGCCACAAAAAGACAGCTTCGTTTTTTTTTCTTCACCCTGCACTTTAATTATTATTTTTTTGTTGTTGATGACTTCCAATAGTTACACACCACATGTTTTCTCATTTCACATGTTTTTATTCTATTGTTTTTAATGAGCAATCCCCCACACTCCTAAATTTTTCCTCCTGCTCCTCCTCCATGGTCAGCCCCTCACTTTCCACAAAGATTTCCTAGCCCTGTGACCTTCTGACTGGAAAAAAAACAAAGAGCAGCGGGGGAAGTTTTTTCATTGCCCAGCAGGAGAGGGAATTATGGTTGGTTATTGCCCGCAACTGCTAGGTGCGAGGAAGGATCACAGCAGTGAGAGGTGGACACAGTCTCCCTGTCATAGGTCACAGCCGATTACGACAAACTCGGCCCGATCTCGTAAAGACAGGGCGCCGGAGAGCAACACCCAGCGCTGCACCCGCCAATGCCCCCTTGAACCTCAGCTCACACCGACGGGCGCCTCTTATTTTATCAGAGCTTTTGCTTTTTTTGGCTATTCAAAGAGGTTTTATTGATTTAATATTTTCATGAACTAAAATAAACCTGAATTTCAAAATGTAATAAGCAATATGAATTTCCACCACAGTGGGTGGAGGTGGCATCCAGCTGGCAGAGGAGTAATTGAATGTGTCTCTTCAGCGTTGAACAGAGTCTCTCTGGAATCAAGCATGCATTCTAGACGTGTTAAACTTTGTGCAATGTTCTAAGGTGTTGTACACTGATAAATCAACCTGCTGGAATTTAACAACTGAAACTGGAGCAAAAATTGCATGGATCCTGTTCTGTCATTTGTTCTATGTAGAGATTATACAAGTTTATACAACTAAATTTGTACATTTCCAAGTAATATTCAAATTGTACATACAGTTACTGTTTGAGGATTTCTTTTAACTCAAACTAATCCCATTAGTTATGTTCACATTATCAGAACAAACTGTCTGTCTACTTATGTGGAATAAGGATAAAAGCATATATTTTAAACATTCAATCTAGAATCCTATACTTTAGCATATGTTTAAAATCTACAGGCTCAGATTGATCAATATCGAATAAACCTGATTAAGTCATACACAGAAATGGCTCAAAACAGAAGCAAACCAAGCTGCTATTCTAGTCGCCTTTTGGGGATCGGAATCATGACACACCAGAATCTTCACTGTTTCTTCATAAAAGTTTGCCTAGGGTTTATTATTGAAGTAAAGCAGATATTACAATTAATTTACAAACTCACCTCCTTGTTTATAGTTTTAATAAAAGTTAAATTTAGCATCTTCAAAACAGATCTACTTTTAAAGTGTAGTTTAAAAACCAGGATCAACAACCTTTGACATCCCATGATTCCTTGCTGAACTTGACTTTGCATTTGCAGTAGTCTGCTGAGGTTTCACATTTTTGTGTTGCAAAGATTTTATCTTTGGTGTCAGAGGAGGTGTTATTGATGGCGTGATGATAATAAAACCCACAGGAGGCATTGCTCTTAATGCCACCACAATCTACAGCATAATCTCTAACCCCTGTCTTATTAAACACAGAGTCTGTTTGCTGCCGAGGTGAGACAGAGAGCCGCAAATCTCTCACAGAGCCAAAGCGAAGCTTCGAGGAGCCAAGAGAAATAAGCACAAGAGTCGCACTAAAATTATTCAGACCTTAGTGCTGCATAATAGTGTGCTTTGATGGGGAAGGTATCCATATTTCCTACTCTTTATTCCACTTATCAGTCACGCTGCTTTCCCTCCCTGCAGGCCAGACTTTTGGAAGTTAAGACTCCTTGGATCACATCAGCTGCCTGTGGCTGTCATTGCATGTGTTTAGTTTTACCGCCAGTTTCCTTCGGCTTACTGCGGCCCTGATATCCTCTCATATGGTGTGTGACACACACTTATCCTGGGCAAATCTACGCAGCCGGCACTGCCAAGTCAAACAACATTGTATATTACTGACGTCCTACCCAATATCGTTAGGCTTTAAAGATCTGTGTGTTTTTTACCAGCTTGTTCATGTACAAATCTGACCATAGTTTCAAACACTCAATCATTAAATTCTCAGCACCGCTCACTGAAACGCTCAGAGTTTATTTTTTTTTCCCCTGCATGTACAGACAGCCGCAATACATTTTTAGCAGCCACGGCAGGAGTTGTGTGTTTTCTAACGCGTTGGCCATATGTGGCACCCTGACCTCTTTCATAAACAGAACAGTCTACAAAGTGCTACGGGCCTGTTCCACCAGTTTGGGGAAGGAAAAGAAGGGTTCATTAAAGCGATGCTTTGGGTGGGGTTCCATTGGGGTGCTTTGAATGAAAGTCTCATTGGAGCCATTCTTCTTTGAGGAAAAAAGTGGGCAGCACTTGAGACTGTACATAACCAAGGTCCATATCATTCTTGTATTGGTTGAGCCAAATACTTTATCCGTCTGTTCAACAGAAGGTTGACAGAATTAACTTGAAAAGGACTCCCTGTCCCTGCACTGTCCACTCCTCCAGGCAACTCCAAACTCCTCCAGCATCCTTTGTGCTTTGTTGTGTGGACTTGGATGCACAACAGTGGCTGGGCACAACAATTAACTTTCCATGAATAAACAGCTCTTTTTCTCTGAAACAGATGATCAGTTTCTGTGTTATGGGGTCTTTGATTGATGTGGGTGGCCAGACTAGAATGGTGCTCACTTTAAGCAGACCCTTGAGTTTTGGAGCCCTATCATTACAACCCTACCTTGAGACTGTGGCGCGGTGCTCTACCTGTGGGTATCAGGTGTTGTGAGAGCTTTCGTGGGGGCGGGTGGGGTGGGGCAGGACTGGGTGTAATTACACATGCATGTGAGGGGAAAAGCTTCTGAGGGTAATGAGGTTTAGAGGACGCTGCCATCTCAGGGGGTGGTCCCTCCCTCCGCTCCGACGGGGATCCCATTGCCCCTCTGTCTGCGCCCGGTGACGCGAGTCGCCCCGTTCCCCTCGGCCCCTCCTCTCTGCTCTCTTGGACAATGGGATGTTCTTCAGCAGGGACCTGGAAGGTGCGCCCACCCCAGTCGCTTCAGCCAAGCAGGCTCCCATAGCAGCCCGCAGGCATTTCATCACATTACATCAGATCAAAAGCAATAAGCTAATTACAAATGACTGTGGGCATGCAAGCAGTAAATACAGAATCAACATAATTGATTTAATCCTCTCAATGCAAAGTGAAAAACCTATCAATGCCTCGGCTAAACGTACAGCCCTGTGTTCCAGGGAAGCAGTGACAATTGGATGAATTAAAAGATTGCATGAGGCTCATTGAACCAATGTAAACTCCAGTGACGCCAGGAGACGTTTCAATTTTAGCCCTCAGCTCTATGCCTTGGACACTTTTAGACTCACTTGTTGTGTTTATTCATCTGTTTTCCTTTCTATGGCAAAGGAGCTTTTGTGAGCACAAGTTTCTTCCATCTTTCACGGCGGCGGCAGGAAAGGGAGGAAGGGGGATGTTTTATGCATGCCACAATATGCATCTTAAGAGCAAAAGCATTAGGAGTGATAACCAAAGAAAAAAAAAAAGGAGAGAAAAAAAATGCTAAGGGTTTTCGTCAACGTTTACTTATTCATGACGCTCTGAGAAAAGCAGAGTATTTTAGAGCAAATCCATGTTATGATTGGAGAGGTTCCCCCACAGAAGTCATTTTCCACCTGAGGACATGCGCTTTAATGACAGTTCGAGGTGGTGCTGCTGGAGCAGAGATACAGACTCCATGTTCTCAACACATACAATATCAAAGCAGAGGGGAGGAGGGTTTTTTATATGGAACTCATGCTGTATGATAAGGTCACGATTCCCCGCTTTCTTACCATCTTTTTAATCATCACACCAGGATACATTTAGACTGATTTTTTTTTTATAAATCTTTATCTGCTGACTTGTCACTTTCTGACTGCTCCCAAGTTTGATGTTCCTGATACTGAGTCAAATTAATTTTTTATTCTCCTCTTTGTTTTTCTCACTGATTGCCATGGAAATAATGTAGATGGAGTTTCTTTTTTTTTATGGTTGAATACCTTGAAAAAGTATTCGTGCTAGCTTTAGTGTATTTTATTTGGATTTTTTGTGACAGGCCAACTCATAGTAGCTCATAGCTGTAAAGAGATCCTCTACCGCTAGAAAAATAAATAAATCTGGCCTTTTCAGAGGAGAAGCAAGAAGAAAGCTATTACAAAAAAAGCCAGAAGCAGCCATAACTAGTCACACGAGAACAGAGTTGAATGTTTTACGATACTATGTTTGGTAGAATACTAAGATCCTGAACCAGCCATCCCCATGGTGAAACACCGTGGTGGCTCTATTATGCTGTGGGCTGCTTTTGTTAACCTGTAAGCTGTTCAGAGTCAATCAGAAGATGAATGACTCTGAACAAGTAATAAACAGTGTATTACTTGAAGAAAACTTGTTGAAGATTGCAGAAGAACTACAACCCTAGATGGTTTACATATTTATGAGTTGGTCTGTTAATCACTGTTGATTCCGTCACTGTGTTGGTCTGTCTCATAAAATTCCAATAAAATACACAGAAGTTTGTGACTGGAACAGGACAAAATGTGAAAAAGTTCAAGTTGTATCAATAGTTATGCAAGGCACGACAGCAAACAGTTTTGAACATAATGTCCTGACAGGGTTCAGGAAGGACAAGGTGGCAGGCCTCAGTTGTGTCACATACTCATCCAGAGTTGTTTGCCTGAACAAAAAGGCCTGACAATGATCAGTGAGGACCTTAACTTTGTGGTGCAAGTAAGCCATCTAATGGTCAACAGTGAAAAAAATACTGTCCAATCAATCTGTCTGTCTCTTTTCATAAAACGTAAAGATTAGTGTTCTGTTAGTAATTGTGGCAAACTGTCCAAATGGCAAACACCTTCCTTACTGCTTCTGCCTGTGGCTCATTATTTTCTTATTTATCTTGCATAACTAACCTCAAATTACCCATAAAAACATAAAGGCTAACAATTCTTCCCACTTCATCTGGCTCTGATTACCGTTTTTACGGCGCAGAATTAAATGTGCTGGATGGCCGACCCGTGCGTATACGGGCTCCAGAGGAAGGGAGCTGTGACTCTTTAAGAAAATGGAGCTGAAAGGGCGGGAGGGGGAATCATCCTCTTTGTTTTCTGTAAAGGGACACGCCGTTCTAAATTGTTTCCATGTGGCCTCCGTCAGTGTGGATCTGAGGAGTGAGGTGGCAACAGATAATAATGCAAATAAAACGCATGGCAGTTAAAGGGAATGTACCAGCTGTGCTGTTTGAAATCACTCGTCGTCACTCAGCCGGCTGTGTGGGCGTGCGATTGCTGGAATGGGACGGAGGGCTGCGTTATAAACTTACGGCCCCACTTATGGAAATGTTTGCATGAGCTCTTGACGGATGAGCAGCGCTTGTGTTTGCTCCAGTCTGGGAGAGTTTCCTATCTGTGCCTACGAAGAGCACAGTAGCAGGTGTCTAATGTGACCATTTTGGTTATTCAACACATGAGTCCATTATGACCGCTGAGCCGTGAGAAGAATGGGGGAAGGAGGGCTGCTACTTTAAATGGAATCTTTAATTTCACAGGCCTCTTGATATCCCGCCGCAGTTGTGATTGTGTAACTGAAAAGAGGAATCAAGGCTTTTGAAAGCACATTAAGCAGAAAGCAATTAACCAACACACAGTAGTTAATTTTTGTATTAATACTTCAACAGCTGGTGCAGATTGCTTCCTCGTTTTTATCTTCACTCCAGCTGTTCCTCCACTGACAAGAACATTAAAGAGGATTTGTTCGTAATAAAGTGGCTCCATATATAGATACCTCGGTGAGAAATGGAACCCGGAGGGATCGCGGATTTACATATGGAAAAAGTTGGAAACATGGGCAGCTTTTCAAAACCCCGCTGGTCCTTCTTTCAGGGAGAGCCTCCAAAGGGAGCAGTTTCAAAGAAGCCTTTTCTTGTCTACAAAGTGTTGGTGTACATTTCAAAGTCTGTTATTGACATCCTTTACAGATGTGTTGCTTGGGGGAACATTTGTTATATTGTGTATCAGGTACTCAAGGCAAGGCCCATGAACATAGTGTACTGGGTTGAAATGCATGAGTTTTTTTTAAGATGACAGAAAGCCTTTTTAAAATTCCTTGGGAAACAGCTCTCCATATTTGAAGCATGCTGTGGCTTCCTTTTTTGTCTCTGAAAACCAAATGTATTATGTTTTTGGATCAGCCGGGGCAGGCAGGGCCTGCCCATGGGGTCTTTGCTGACTATCAAAACAAACATACCAGGAACAAGTTGAGACAGGCTGCCACCGATGCCACATCCGTCCTGTCTTAACCCAGCACAAACCACAGGACGCGGAGCTGCTTATGCAGCCAGGCAGTTGCCCCACCATGCCACATGCCTGCTTGATTAAACAAGTGCAGGGTATAGCTGAGTGACAAGCAATGGGTGGGGTCGGGGCTCCAATTCTCTCTGCTGTCCTTGTGCTACCCCTGCTGGCGTTACATGTTCTGATTACAAAGAAGTAAAGTTGTACAGATTGCACAGATTGCCATGTAGCTTTTTGGGTGAAAACTAGTTCTGTTAAGAGTCGATCTGAGTGCACTTGAACACATCACATCTGACCTTTGAAACACCACGGCCTTTAAAAACAGACCCTCCTGGACGCTTCGGTGTTTTCACTACAAGTGGGATGAAAATCTACCTCAGAACAAATCTATGAACTTTATGAATGGAGTTTTTAGGCTGGCAAATAATTCTTTCTGACCACACATCTCACTCATTTTGTTTCAGTCTTCTACAGCTCTTATTTTGACAGGTAATCTGCATTTTTGTTGGGAAACAAAATGTCGAAATACATGCATCCGTGCCAAGCATCGTAGTGCTTTACAAGATTTACACTCAACCAAAAAATAACCCAATTAATACATAATATATTTATATGAAGTATTAATTCAAAGAATTTAGATATTTAGACTAGTTTTACGTTTGCAATAAGCTGACTATATGTAGTTATTTTTGTTAAATATACAAGTATGAGAAATTTCTAAACATCAGTATCAATCTATCAATTAGCTACTCCTTTAGTTAGAACTTTGCTTTACTGAAACACATTAAATTGTTACAAGAACGACTAAAATTTGATAATCGCTATAAATTATCGTAACTTATTGCTGCAACATAAACTAGAATGCTTTGTGCTTATTACTGATTAAGCAAAACCCTCTTCCCAAAAAGGCTTTAGTGCTTTTTTTCGATTCTAGTTAAATAAAGATGTTTTGTGTGTGTGTGTGTGTGTGTGCAGAAAGAATGCATGAATAACCATTATTTACAAAGCCATTGGATCATTTATTCCCCTTGCAAAAAAAAAAAAAAAAAAAAAAAAATTAAATTACAAAAAAGGAAACCAGTGTTTTGTTTTTATCCTAAACATGCACTATATTTGCTGTGTTGCTTAGAAACTTGGTGTTAATGAGAATGAAGCACATGGAAAAGAGCACTGTTGCCACATTTTCCAGCACAAAATTAGTGGCAAGAATTATGAGAGAGCAAACCATTTAAATACGAATCAGGTCCTAATTTATTGCTCTGTTCTGCTTGTCATTTGGCTTGGCTACTGCTTTGTTGCAGAAGCATGTGTGGAATAATTGCAAAACAGAGCGAGGTGGATTTATAATGGGGCTAAGGATGATGAAGACAGCGCAGGAGAAGGAGAAGGAGGGGACAGCGGCCTTTGTTGCGGCCGGGGCTCCAGATGTGTGGTTTCACTTTTAACACAGTGGGAGAGAAAGGCGGCTTTCGCAGTTGATGCGCCAGGTCCAGCGTGCGCTCACATGTGTGTGTTTGACTGTACCACCTTCGCAGAGAAATATTTCAACTCGCATGTCATGTGCGTGCGTTTCAGAGAATGTGTTGGCTGCATTTCTCGTCTTGTGGCTGACGTTTTTACAAGAACTGCCAGAGAAAGATGGCCTGTCTGTAAAGCACATGCTAAGGACAAAAGGATTTATACGTGACAGGTTACCTGACTTAACCCCGCGAGTCGACACACAATCAAAACACATTCTATCACTCACATGCCCACGTACTTTCTCCAATTACTCCATCCTGGCCCTCGTCTCACATAATTGTGTAAATGTCACTGCTAAGCGCCTGTTGCCTCAGATCATCTGCCCAGCTGGTCATTACGATAACGCACATCAGCATCCTTCAAGGTGCAGCTGAGTGCAACGCGGTCCACGCAGAGTGGCACTGGGCCTCAATGAGTCTCCAAGGAACCAGGTGTTACTTCCTCCATCTTTCTCTCTTCTTTTGCATTGAAATGCAAGACGCACTGTTTGCCACAGGCATGGAAGACATTAAGGGCCAGGACCAGCCTCAGTCAACTCTTTTACCCAGCTGCAAAACATGAAAGCATGGCGAGATTCAGGAATCCAGAGGATTCATCAAAAGCACGCGAGTGCATTTATTAGGCTGTTTCCTTTGTTAGAATGAGCCACGTAGTCACTGACAGATTTTTCACGTTTTTTTTTTTTTTTACTTGTGTCATTTTATCTGCGTGTTTTGTTCTCTGGCTGTTTCCAGTGTTTTCAAATGTTGCTACTGATATTAATCTGTCATTTTGCATGTAGCACTTTTCAGCCAACAGCAACAGAAAGGGGTTGGCATAACAGAGAAACAAGGGACGACGAAAAGCAGCAATGACGATTTAAGTAAATAATAATAATAATGATAATGATTAAGTGAGGGTTAATGTGCTAAAATGTGTGGTTCCTAAAGGGATGTTGGTTTTAAGGTCTGAGGGAAAGCAACTGTGGAAATGATGATGACACTGTCCTACAAAGACAGACTCTGGTGTGGTATAACTATAATTATAAGAAGGATAAAAACAAACTTTCTTTCATTTATTCATTTATAGAGCACATTAAACCAACCTCAGCGACAACAAAGTGCTGCACACAAAGGCAACACAGTGCTGTGCAAAGTAAAAAAAGAAATCATCTACATTTAATATAAACAACCCTCATATAATTTGCTCACCGCAGCAAAAAAATATTAACAAATATGAAAAGTGAAATAATTTCAAATAGACAAATTTAATTGTAAATACAGAAAAACTGCAGAGAAAATTGACTTGAGGCAGTTTTTATTTGATGAAATGCGTCATTTGTTCTTTATTCCCTGTTAAATAAAGTAAAAGTTGATTGTTTCCCATGAATTCCACCATGATTGTACCATTACGCCATTAGTTGCCACAATTTCAGCCACCCACACTTCTGTGGACAGCTTGGAGGACATGGTGGCCCTCAGCCTGCTTCTACAGGCCATACACCACTGTTCTCTATGGTTCCCAAGTGTTGTATTAAGGTTTTACAGCCTTATATTCACTTATATGTGAGTGCAGGTTTTTACATGCCAAAACATTCTGCCCTCTTTCTCCCCTGTCAGCAGCTCAGGCTCTACATTTTTCCTCGTCTGCTTTTATTCACCAAGCGTGTCTACCGACTTCCCTGTGATCACCTGTGAAAGCGTAATGGAGCAACGCAGCCTTTGATGGGCTGAACCAACAGCTGAAATGATGATTATTTACCATGCCTGGTCATGAAGGTAGAGCAAGAAAGTTCACATTTTGTTCGAAAAGGCTTTGCTTTGATTTTTCCTTTCAAAGTCTGGTATCATACAAATATGCCAGGCAGAGACTATTCCAACCTCTCCTCTTATGCATGCTGCTCTCATCTCTGCGAAAGAAGTGTACACATAATAACTTGCACATGTCCCACTTTTTGTCTTTGTGGTTTTCATTCAGCTGTGAATTGAAGGTAGACCCACTTTTTTTGCACCTCTTAGGTTGATGTGTAAGACAGGCTTAAATGTATGTAATTTTGCTTTGAAGCAATTGTGTGACTCATTAAGTGGTGCCAGTTTGAGTGTACGCTGACTGTGGTTGTCGGAGGAGCACAGGCACTCCGTGAGCCGCTTTGCTTAAGACATCTGGCCCCCATTCGTGTGAGTCGGCGAGTGCCAACATGAACACATTAGGCGACAGACCAAATGCCTCTCAACCTTAGTCTAACACGGAGCACATGAGTAAAATATCCGAAACCTTCTGCAAGACTCAGCATTTGAACTCTGCATCATGCAGAACTGAAGATTTCCCTTTCCTGACGCCAGAGTAAGGAAACCGACCCTTATTGAATTACGAAGGAAGTGCTGCAAAGTAGTGTAGTTTGGTCACCTTCAAATCCAAAGAGAATGATTAATTTTTACATCACAGAGACATCAGCTGATTCATTGACTGAAATGTTGTCACTGCTTCCCAAATGACCTATGAACCTTCTGGTTCTTATTACATCCCGAACCACTTCTGCACAGCTCAGCTGACAACCCACATCATCAGGGAACATAGACAAAATGCCACTTGACAACTGATACAATTCATGCTTGCTAAAATCCTCAACAGTTCTGCTTTTGCTTTGCTGCAGTTCCTTGTACTTTTAGTGCAAGTTTATTGTCAACACATGCCTGAGTGTTTCGGAGTGAAATGGAGCCATAAGAACTTAAGTTTACAATTTTTTTCACACGCTGAAACCTAACCAAAAGCTTTTGATTAACTGCTTGTATTTTGCGGAGGTGAAACTTACGATATGTGAGCATTGTTTGTGTAAAAATCCCACAATGCAATAAAAGTTTATTCCAAATACTCTAAAATCGCTTTATTTCTTAATCATGCATAATTTCTTTTTTTTTCTTTACATTTGATTCAAGAATTTCTAATTAAACACAAATAAAAATAAAAAAAATCACTCCACATTTTACAAGCAGTAAGTTCTTTCCGTCATTGAGCAGACTTTTGAACTGTATGGTTTGAACTTATCTGGCCTGTGGCCTTGCACTCGTTGACCGTAATTGGCTCTGGTTTATTAAGTTCATTTTTAGTTTTAACTCTGCAAAAAATACAGTGCCTTCCAGAAGTAGTCACGTTATAAATACAAACTTTGATTTGTGTTATGGGAATTTTGGGTGGATGGAATCACAGCTGTAAAATGAAAGGAAAATGTAAAAAAAAAAAAAAAAAAAAAAAAAAAAAAAACAATCAAACTTTTTTACCCATAAAAATGTATTAAGCCTCCCTCTGTCAATACTTTTGAAAAGCTGCAAACATTAACGTGTGGCTTTACCAGCTTTGCACTTCTATAGAATAAAATTTTTACTCTTTTGCAAAGAACTTTACAAAATAAGCTTAAGTATAGTGATACTGGCAGGTGATAGGGAGTTTTTACACAAATGTGTCAATTGTTTTGTTGTTTATACTTTGGCCATTTTAACACACAAGTCCACTTTGCTCAAAACTATTCCGCTTTAGCTCTTGCACAACTTTAAGTGTCATTTTCACTTTTGCGACCCCTGACAGGTCTAAGTCCAGGATTGTCCTGCATTTAGCTCCGCCCATTTTGCCAACGTCTCAAACCAAATTCCATTTATCTGTTGAAGAACAATATCCCCAGCGCAGGAAGATGCTGCCACCATAATTTTTCATGAGTGGTATGAAGTATTCAGTGTGGCCAAGACATTTTTTTTTTTCTCATCTGACCAGATCACATTCTTTCATGTTTGCAGTATCTTCCACGTGGCTCGTAGAAAATCACAGAGAATTATTTTGGCCTTCTTTAACTCTTGACTGTTTCTCAGATTATTGATTTAACCCTCCACAACTTTAACCCTGACCTGATGCTGTTTGTTCTCTAAACAACCTCTGGGGTCTTCAGAACTGACTTTACTATTTACTTAATTTGGTTTTGGGGTCAACTATTAAAAAACGGGATAAATAAAAATGTAAGTAACACTTTTCAGATTTTATTTTAAAAAGTAATGAAAACAGTAGTCTTTCTTTTACTTCCTAATTATGTGCTACTTTCTTTTGGTCGATTGAAAAATCTTTGTATTTATGGTTGGTAGGTGACAAAATCTGAAAAGATTCACTAAGTGTGAATAATTTTGCAAGGCACTTTATTTTGCATTTCTTGTTGTCATAATCTAATTCCAGTATTTTGTTTCAGCTCAAAATAAATTAATCTCACCATACTGCTGTCATGTGCAAGATGTCCATCTGCACATCCTGTTGTCAGACTTTTGTTCAAGCCGATCATTTTCAGGCATCATTTCAACTGCTTGATTTATCATGTCAGGACGAAACTGCAACATCTTGAATGCGACTCCTAACGGAAAACTCTGGAGCGGTGGTCCACATCTGACCTCAGAGATATGCTAACTCTGTGGCTTCGCTGAGATTTAAAAGTTGTCATGAAAACATTAAATTAAGGAGCACTGCATCTGGCTTCTGAGAAGAATGGTGGTACATTACAGCGTAGCTTTTTAGTTCCAAGGAGCTGTGACTCATTTCTGATAAACATCTGCATCATAAAATAAAAGCGTGGCCTTGCTCACGTCTTCGTAATGGTACAGTGAATGTCAGTTATGCGAGCAAGAACTGCTTTTTTCTCTGAATTACAGTTTATTCAAGGAGTACATCTGCATCTGATACAATATATTGGGCACAGATTGTGACAACTATGTCATGATTTTCTCATTTCAAGAAAGGAAGACTGGAAAATTATCAAAATGATTACTCTATATCTATTATGCTGAGTTCCAGAAACAATAGTGCCAGTAGTTAGATCAGCAATGAATTTGTCTGGGTTTTATGACATTCCTAATTTTTTTCCCCCTCAAACTTCAACAAAATTTCTTCCGGCTACGAGGATTGTTATTAAAGATGAAACTGACAGGATGTTCTTCACGAGTGATTAAAACAATGATGCTACATCAGTGTAATATGTTATTAAGAAAACCTTTTTATGCTTTGTATTCTTTAATTATTTTCCAAATCAGTAATGACTTCAAAAAGTATTTCAAAAATGGTAAAAGATAAAATAAAAATAAAACAATTATCCGACCTGTTGATGTCACATGGTTTTTGGACACAAGACGCACCGAGCTGAGCAGAATGCTTTAGATGCATCTCTGCTTCAACACACCTGACTCAAAGTATAAAGACTCTGAAGAACTAGACTGCGTACTAAGGAGGTAAATCAGTAATTTGATTCACGTGGACCAGGGACACATCTTAAAGTTGTAGGACAACAAAACCCTGTTATGATAGAAACAGCCTTTTGGCTTTTTGTATGCAGGATGTTGTTCTTTTGGCCATTATTCATGTATCGTAATCGTAGCTGAAAGCTGAATGTTGATGGACTAAATCGAGAGCTTCACTTTTGGCTCAGCTCTTTCTTTACCACAACAAAATTATCTTGAACAGAACACACTTTTCCTGTTTGAAATCATGGCCTCAGACTAAAAGGACCACAACTGTTTCTATGCCTTGAGATTCCGGCAAAGAGCACCACAAACAGAGACAGGACTCCAACCTGCCCGAGGAACGTGCTTGATTTTGTTCCAGGAATGTGGATATGTAGCTCTTGCTGTGAGCATACAAGGACCAGATAGCACTTTAAAGCAACATGTTGCCATTACATCAGGTCCACCACAAAACCAAACAACAATTCAGTTTCATACCTACAACAACATAGAGTGGGGGGGGCATGTTTTCAGTCTATGGGAGGAAACTGGAGTACCTGGGGAAACCTTTTTCGGGTAAAACATGTCAATTTCACACAGAAAAGCTCCAGGCAGGATTTGACTGGTAAACCACATCCCCTGACCTAATTTAGTAAATCTAAATCATCTGTGTAACCAAATCCATATTTCACTCGATTTGTAAAAGCAAATGGGCTCCGTAGTGCAAAATGAATAAACCTCTGGTTAATGCTCACAAACGGCATCTTTCAACACAAAAGATGACTTAGAATGAGAACATATGAACATAATCAGTTTTAATAGTTAGGTTTTTTGTGAGACATGAATTAGTTTGCAGCTGAGATGCGAACCCTCTTTGGTTTAACTCGGCTTCATCACTGCTCTCTGGAATTTTCTAATGACGGTCCCCAATTTGGAGTTTTAATTCGTTACTGAACCACAAACACTCTTGCTTTTTGTTTAGCAAGTATGGAAAACTGCTTCTATCACACTCCAAATAAATTGTTTTACAAGTGGAAAGCCAAACAACATATAGGCCTTTCTGGTTATGGTTTGGCTACATGGGATCACAAGAACTTTCCCTTCATTGCCCCCAGTCTCAAAAACTTTCTCAGAAAAGGTGGAAGAAATAAACAAATAAAATGGCAAAAAGAGCAAAACCTGAATTAGGGAAAAGAGGTAACTTTTCTAAAGGTACAGTTACATAAATGAGGATTCCCAGACCTGTCTGCCTTGTAAAATTTAGAGACCTGGTAATGCACATAAATAGAGGATTAGTGGTCAACCTTGGAAACACATGTGCTGAGAGCAAAGGAAGCAAAGCAGCAAGGGAAGTTTAGCACGTGTAGCAGCTGTGTGGTTGTAGGCACTGCGGGGTTCTTTGATCTTCTGTACTCAGGTGTGACAGGTTTTGGCAGAAATGGAGGTTGTAGCAGGACGAGGCTGAACCTGGATGGGCCCATATGGTCTCAGTAGGAGCGTGAGAAAGGGCACCTGCCGTGCAGGAAAACATGAAATGCCGAAATCTTTCCTCCCCCCAAAAAACTTCTGAAGCTATATCATTGTTCAACCCTGGTCATGTAGGATCTAAGTAATGTTTTTTGTGTGTGTAGCTGAAATGTCTTAGCTGTCCAAATGGACTAAAGCGATTAAAGCAACAGAGCAACGCAAGTTTTATAGCAAAGTGTAGTGAGACTGATGCCTCATCAGTCACTCAATTACCTGGATGCAGGAAAACCACATCCACATGTTGTTTAAATTAAGTGCATGAAAATAAAACTGCACACATTCTGCTAGTATTGCAATGTGCAGCCTTTATTTCTAAACATTAATGGGTCATTGCTTCTCACACAGAAACTGTCATTGTATTGACCTTTCCATCAGCAGCGAGCAGCTTAACTCCAAATGAGCCTAATAGGCTGGGTATAAAAAAACATGGTGCCATCATCAACTCAGCAAATTCACAGTTCGTCTGGTAACCCGTCTTAAGGTCTTTCAATAAATCAGTCCAAGAAAGGATTCATGAAAATGACTGAGTGAACTCAGGGGTCATAGTCAGTTTAATTTGACACTTGGCAGTAAATCCCCTAATTGTTTTTCAGTGTGCCTTTACAGTTGTACAGTAAGACCACAAGAGCACCAGCTTGCATATCTGAATACATGAAAGAAAATAAAATGTTTTTATGTGCTGTCTGCTGGACACACCTATGTTTAATAACATTTTGTATTTGAATTTATCCCACAAAAGTCGTCTGCAAAATGGGAAATTAGCCTTTTGCCCTCATGTTTAATGAGTCCGAGTCAGTCGTTACTTCTATTTTATCATGATCCGATGTGCTGAGTTTCAATGTTCAGCTCTATTATTTCTTATGGGCTAATTAAGACGTTTGACATTAAAGAAATTCCTCCTCATGGGGTTTGGCGCTTGTCTTGAGACTTGTTCTGACTCTTCCAGTGTCTGTGGGCAGAGCGGAGGCCTGAGGTTTTCTCCTCCTGCAGCTGTAATTTCTCAAGGAGTTGCAAGTTGGTGACCGTGGTGGCCTGTCTGACCCCGTCAGAGTCCATCCAACAGAACAACCTCAGAGTTCAGACAGAGCTCTTTTGGACTGTCCTCTCCAACAAGGTGCGTTCTCTCTGTTTCCAGTTTTCCCAGCTCGGTGACTGGAGTTTGTTAAGGCTGTCATTTGCAGGGAGGCTTTACAAAGGTCACTGTCTGTGTATTTTTCATTAACAACCCAGTGCGGCTCACTCTTCAGCGTGATAATGAGAACCATTGCTTCCGTGGATCTGGAGAAACATTTTTGGTGTCAGCAAATGTCGCAGCTTGATGGGATATAAATGTAATTTATCAGTGTGTTTATGTTGCCGGTTTAGTAGGACATTTTTATGCCCCGCTAGAGCAGAGATGCTGTGTCAGTCCATAATGACAATGTCACTTGCAATAACAGAAAGATTTGGTATTTGTGGCGTCGTCTCATAAAGCACCTCTGCACAGTTTGTGAACCGTGACAATTTTATGATTGCATTTTACTATGTTTAGGAAAACTTTTCTATATTAACACGCCACACTAAGTCACAAAAAGAACCGAGAATCTAATGAAGTTTGAATAGAATAGAATGTCCTTGTGTATCACAATGTTTTACTCAGAAGGGTGCAATATTAAATTCATTCCTGTTTTATGATTTTCTGGGAATTCACTAAGTTATCTTTTCGTGAGTCACAACTCAGAAAATCTGTTATTTTATGGTGTACTTTTATGAAGCTCTTGTTTTTTCTTCTTTTATGTGCTGTCTATTAAAGTACCCTGCCATCACCAGTCCACAATGTGCTCCCATACCTGATGAGTTAAAGTAATTTTCTATAATTCGATCATCAGACATGTTTGACTTTTTATACCAGCAAGAGGTATTTTGGTTTTGCTATCAATTGGTCTATATAGTGCAACGGTCCGACCAGCAAGGAACAAGGACAAAGGCATATATAAAAAAAATAGCTTCTATTTATTTTCCACAAAATCTTAACAAAAAGCTTTTAACAACAAATCTCAAAAACATAGGAAAAATGAGCCCAAAATAAATCAACTAAGGTATACCTAACTCAACATAACAAACCAAAAACTGACCTCACACAATGAATACACAGGGGAATTTAAACATAAAGGATAGCCTACACAAACAAGGAGGGGCGGGGGAGAAGACAAAGACAATTAATATATAAAGATAAATAACAAATTTTAATCAAACATTTTAACTTTAACACAACTATAAAAAACAAACAACCTAACACCATAAATGTTTTAGCAATTATGCTTTTAGTAGAGCGAGAGGAAGAATCTTCATTATCAGGTCCCCTGCTTCCAGCAGCCTGATGGTCTGTTCCATTTCCTGGTTTGCCTTAACCAATCATCTTCCCCCAGCAGTCCTTCAAACTCAACAAAAATAAAATAGTTAATGAACTAAATAAAAATAAGGTGTTTACTAAATGTGTGCACCCAAAATAGTAAACAACCTAATGCAAAACCCACCACCAAAGAAATATATATATATATATATATATATATATATGTAGAGAGAGAGAGAGAGAGCGAGATCTATAGATCTATATATAGAGAGAGATCTATAGATCTATATATATATATATATATAGAGAGAGAGATCTATATATATATAGATCTATAGATCTATCTATAGATCTATAGATCTATAGATCTATATATATAGATATATATATATATCTATATATATATCCCTTTTGCTTCTCGTCACATTGAATACCCAATTGCCATGTGAAAGTTCTCGATTTTTTCTACAGTGCCAATTGTGGGTAAGATATTGACTGCTCACAAATACCCCACATATGTTGTTAAAAAAAAGGAAACTATTCCTCTTAATTTGTTCATCTCCCAAAATCTTGTTATCAACAGATTTTGCAGGCCTGCCACATTAGCTGTGGGACAATTGTCGTATAAAATCTTAGTCACCAACAGTTACAAATAGGGAGGAGGCTTCCTCTAATCTTGTAAACAAGTTGCAAAAGGGAAAAGAACAGAATGAGCCCAGTTAGACCCACAACACTGCTGCAGATTTGGGTAATAATGATCAAAATGTTTGTTGGATTGGAAGACGGCCATGAAACAGTCCAGCAACTGGCAAGTCGCCATGGAGAAGGCTGATAACAATGCTCATTTGAATTCGGTCCTCTTTTACAACAGCTTTTTCATGAGGTGTGCATTCTTCACTGCTGGTGTAATTCTGTGTGTTTTATTTCACAGGGATGTCTGTCGCTGTATCAGAACCAGACCAGTTGGATAATCATCCCCCTTTCACTGATTAGTTGGGCTGTTTTTGGCTTTTCGTAAAAGAAACGAGAAAATAAGAACAGGCCGAGGAAGACAGAAGAGAAAAAAAAAAAGCAAAACGATTTTCACTAGTAATGTCAGATATGATTGATTTCCCAGCCGTGTGGATTTGGATCATTTCATTTTGAATAAATATGTGCTCAGAAATGGTTTTGTTAGCCATGGAGGAGGTGAAAAAAGACATTTTTGGGTTTTGGGTCTTGTAAACCATGATATTTGTATATTGTCCAGTAATGACAGTGTCAGAGGGAATGTGTCCCAGGGGGCCCTCTGGGCTTGTGTTCTGAAGGCCACAAGCTGACAGATACATGCAGAAGAACAAGGCAAAGACCAGGCCTCATCATGACTTTCTGCAACCACCACCCCTGCCACTCATAGCCAAGACTTCCGCACTGACCGGGGTAACATAACCTCAAGCGGATGACATATTCTGATGGCAGACGCTCACAGAAAAAACAATATTTTTGTACAAGGGTGTAACTTCTATTTTTTATGACCAGTAACTCTACAGAGACCCTCAGTCCATCAATCTCCAAATCTTTTGCTGTGACTTTAAATTGATAAAGCATGGTGAAATGCAAAACCATGTGTGAGCGCTTTGGATTTAAGAGTTATGGTTTTCTGTTTAATGGTAATTTTAGTCAAGCTATTAATACTGTGGAACAAATACAGATGCATCACAAAGGAACAACAAAAGCACTTTGATAAAAGAAAGTTCACATGAAATTATGAATGTCTGTTTTACGCTTTTGGTCTAGACATGAAGGTAATTTTTACTTTCAAGTTTCCTACAGTAAAGTTTTCAAGACTGCAAAAAAAATGGCATCATATAATTACTGTGGTTTAGGTAAGGTAAGGAAACTTTATTTATGTAGCACATTTTCATCAACAAGGCAATACAAAGTGCTTAAACACCAGAATTTATGGCAGAAAAGCCATTATACTGTACAAAACTTTGACTCTGTGATTCTGTGATAAGTCAGGCATATGCTTTTATAAAAACCATGATAGCTCTTTTCTTTAGATGTTAAACAAATAGAAAGTCAAGCCTCTACCCCTCAAATCAAGTCTTTCTCCCTGTGTTTACATCCTTCCACCTTCCATGAACTTGAACCACCTTTCTTGTTTTCTCACAGCATAATGCTGCCACCATGTCTGACCACAGGAATAGTTAGGTGTGACACAGACAAGATGGAGAGAGAGGTTCATTCATTAATTAGGAAACTTCTGAAGGTTTTGGTGGATTTTATTCAGGGGCATTCGAGTAAAGGGGGCTCAGCAAAGACATAGGCAATGCTTTTCAGATTTTCATTTGTGAAAAAACTTTTAAAAAACATGCTTCCTTTTCCTTCCAAATGTATGCACTACCTTGTGTTGGTCTACGATGTAGAAACCCAATACAATAAATTGATGTACGCAGCAGGAATTTAATTTATATCTTGCTAGATGCTTTTAAAAAACAATAACTGGCTAACTTTTTTAAAATGTATTCCAATCAGGCTAAGACTTTTGTGCTGCTTCATAAGAGGTAACCCAAAGAACATTTTACACCCCACAGTACGTGGAGATTATGAGCAAGAATTGAGTAAAACAGCTGCTGCCACCGATTGAATTTATTCCTTTGTTAGAATAGCTGTCCTGATGTTAAGTACAGCTCAGCAAGTGAATTTAAATATTTTATCAGCTCCCACTTTGAACATCTAGCTTTGTTTCTTTGGAATAAATGAATACATTTAGGATCTGGTAGAACAAGAGCTGTCAAAGTTTCCTCTGAGACTTTGAGACGACACACCAACCCACCTTGGCCCAGTGTGGATGATCCCCATGTCAAAATGCCTGACACATCTTCAGAAGTTCTTTGCAAGTACAACTTCTACATAACAGCGAGATTTCAAATAGTTACACCACAAGCTGTGATCGTAGACACAACTGCCTGTGTAAATGATGAATCTTTACAAAAAGGCCCTTCACATCCCTGGAGATGTCCTCATGTTCGAGAAGAGTGAGGTAACGCAGAGGACAAACCAAATTCAGACACTGGATCTGTCTCTCTATTCTATATTTATAGTTCAGCTGCATTAAAAAGTTTAAAGACACATCTAAGAATGGATAAATGTCTTTGATCACCTAAATATAATGCAAAGAGATAATTATACTTCCTTTTTTTCTGTCTGTTCATATATAACACTGTTTTCTTATGAACATTGTCGTTGGTATCAAAGTGCCTGTTTCCTACAAGAAAACTTTGTGTTGCTCTTTAGTCTGCAATTTGTCAGTGGGACAAGAGAAAGAGATATGCTTTCTCTTATTGCAACTGGCAACAACAAAATGTGATCTCAAAAAGTAGTTTTGCTTTGTATCTCACTTTGTCCTTTTTCTCTTAAATTTTATGCTTGAAATCCAGAAGTAGTTCAGAGGTGGTTCACATCAACATTACCAAACCTGTGTTGACTTTAAACAGCCATCAGGCAAGCTGCAGCTCACCTTTCACCTTTTCACCTAATTTTACCTTTTGATTATGTCAAATACATTCTGAGACTTATGACTTTTATAAGTGATAAAGATAAAAATCCAAAGAGCGTTTGCAACTTGAACTTTCACATCTTGGCATGTCAAAATGTCACACTTGAACTTCAACAACCAGCTTTATCCATCCAGAGGCTGAATGTTTTACCCATTCGTCTCTGCAAAACAGCTCAGGCTGGGTCAGATTGAACGGAAAACATCTGTGCATCACACTTCTCAAGTCTTTTCAAGATGCTCATTTCACAATAGATCATAAATGTGTGTAGATATAAATAATTTTAAATTAGCTCTGGCTTTACTTACGTTGTGAACATAAAGCCACTCTTCTGATGTTATTTGCAGCCTCAAACAGAGTTTCTTCTGTGGTTTTTCTACATTTAGCTCAGTCTGTTTTATATTTATTTTTTTAGCGTGGTATGTAAACTTTGAACAGTTTCTTATTGATTTATTAAATATTTATCAGTGTTAATATTCACTAACAAACCTCTGAAGCCTTCACAGAACACCTGTAAAAATACTGAGGTGAAATTCCACACTAACAGATTTTATGTACCAATTAGGTGTTTTCTGACAGTCATTTGTTCTACTTTATTTTATCAGGGGCATCAGAGAAAAGAAAAACATATTATCAGTCCACACTTTTCAAATTTTTATTTTGAAAAAATATTATAAGTTACATATAATTTTCTTCACCACTGTGTACTACATTGTGGTAGGATGGTTGCAGTCTGATGAAATAACGCATGGATTTTTGGGGGTTTTTTTGCCAAAGCTCTGTATGAAAGGCATTGAAATACAATGGAGTGCAATGAGGAGTAGGTTTACCTTCAACTGCTGATCATTTGTGCTCTCCCAGCTGACTTTGATGTGGGCTGCAATCCATGCTAGTCAATCACCAGGAACAATAAACCAAGTTGCTGCAGGCGTGACAGCGTGGAGAGCGTAGAGGAGCACGGTGGCTACTCGTCAGACTAATTAACCAAACAGACAGGGCCTGGCGCCATAACCCAAGACAATTCCAATCTAAGGGGCTGTAATTGAAGTGACAAGTTAATTACAGGGTGATATTATCGTGCGTTCCTTGTAACACTCCCCTGCACCCCCTCCCTGCGTCTCCCTCTCCACATGTCTCAGTCTTTCTCTGATTCTCTTAAAGCCCCTCTATCCCCCGTCTTCGTATGTATTAATTAACAATGGTTGCCCAACAGGTTTTGAGCTTGCTCTCATGTCCTCCCCACCCCTCACACCCTTGACCTTTTCACCTGTGCTGGATCCTTAATTAAACAGAAATAAGTCCACTTTGTCTCATTTTCCTTTACAACATTCATGAACTTGCTCTCTGTAGACTTGTGGCAGCGCCACCGCCACTGCAAGCCCCTCAGCTGAGTTCCCTTCGTCCGATCCCACCCAGCACCTCTGCGCACCTCTGTAATTAGCGTTAGCATCTTCTTTAAACAAGCTACATAAAGTTTAGTGGCGGGATTAAATCAGATCATTACCATAATATGGCTGTGCAATTTGCCCCTATCTCTCTTCTTTTCCGCCACATCAAAGCCCAGCGGAGCACTAGTGTAATTGGGCCATGCCGCCTTGTCAAGATGATTCAGCCTGATGGCTCCTCTTCTCCCTGGAAAACCTCCTGGGCATGATAATTAATGGAGAAGAAAGTCAAGTCAACATGAAGAAGAAGAAGAAGGAGGAGAGAAAGGGAACTTTAAAAAAAACTTTGGACAGCTCCACATGAATATTTCACACCTCTGACTTATTCAAAATTAACGTTATCAATTTGATGTATAATGGATATTAACTTTGTCAACTCTGTTCCCTTTTAATCCAGCAATGTTTTTCATGATGTTCCTCAATCTGTGACCTTATGAGTGGTGTCTAGTGATGTAAGTGAAGTGAAATCAAAGTTTGTTTGGCTCTCTGTATCCCTTTCAGATCAGTGTTGTCATTTCTGTTGAGGCGTCAGTGTGAGGACAGCTGCCATTCATTGACTTCACCCTGATTAGGAAGCTGATTTCCCTTTGGAGTTAAAGTAACAAACAGATCATTGTGTGATCCCTTCAAAAATGGTCTCGGGAGACCAAAACCAGTGGCATTACAACCACCTTGGCGTCTTACACAAGATCAGTTTTCTTTGATAATTTACATCATTATGTCACCTTGTAGGAGGAATGCAAATTACAGGCCCGCTGTGCCTTTGTTGACACTCTTTGCCAGCACACTTTGGTAATAAATAAGGCCAGGCTTCAAACACAGACAGGTGCTGGGCGTCTAGGAACTCTCACTATGAATATCCTGAGTGGAAAGTCAGCTATGGTTGTTGTTGATTTGTTGCAAATTAGCACCATATGTTTTATCCTTGAGTTTACATATGAATGAGTGAAAACACAGCGGAGGAGGATGGAAATGGACGGGGGGGTAAATATCAATGATTCTCTCTGCGCGCTCGGTCTGGGGCGAGATGTGAGGCAGGGGCGCAATGGTGGCTGCCATTCAAATGTCCATCATGCCTTCAGCCAGTAAGCAAGGAGAGACAATGCACGTGACAGTTGGTGATGGAGACAGCTGGTTGTCCCGCTCGCCCCTGCGTATGATCCAGGATGAGGTGACGCCGTGGCCAAAAAAAATGAAGAGACGTTGTAGTCTAATCAGAACAGTAGGCCAGACTCCCTGCCTGTGCCAACAGGAGACCAGTGCCACATGGACGCCCGGCTGGCACATCAGACAATACCTTTGCTGTCACAGCGCCCCGCTACTCCTTCTTCCTCTTTCCATCTGCCCTTCTCTGAGTCCTCACCCACCCGTGCAGGGGGCTCTGGGGGTTGTCAGTTAAACCAAGTAACCTTTCTGCTCTTTCATTTCTTCCAGCCCAAATTTGAATATGAAAAGGGACTCTCTTACCCAGTCAAAGACCATCACTTTAATGACATTTGGCAGTCATTTGATTTATTAGGTTTTAGAGGGTGGAGAGAAGAAACCCACTAAATATTTCATATACCATGCTAATCCTTGTAATATTGCCAGCTGAAGCCGTGTACCTGCATCGCTAAGACGTGAGGCACATGGATTTCTCAGAGTCAGATGGCTGGAAATGCCTGTGAGTCTACTGAATAATAAAATAGCAGTATTGAAATATTTAGACTTTGATTCCCATTAAAGGAATCTTTAAAACATGAGATTTACGTTTCAGAAAGAAAAGAAAAGTGATAGCAGAGGCAGCAATCACAACACTCACATACAGAAACCTTCAGCCAATCTGAATAACAGTCTCTCTCAGCTATGTTTCTAAAAAGTAAATTCGGAGAGATCCAAATGGCACGGGTTCAAACAAAGAGCACGCTTCCGAGGTAGAACAAATGGCTCACACGGAGCCGTTTGCGTGATGTGTTGTGTTTCCCTGGTTGATGTCGGGTGAAAGGCACAAGTGACGAGAGACCGGGCCTACACACGTATAAAACATTCTGCGACAAAAGTAGCTTCAGAACTGGGAATGAAAGGGAATGAGGTGTCAGCAGTTTCATCCCACTCGCAACACTTCTCTCATCTCAGCCCTGTTTGACATTTCCACAGCTGCTCTGAGCAGTAAGCGTTGTACTGAGGATACCAGTGCTCCCTTTGTTCGCAGAGCTTTTTGTCCATTTGACTGTGTTCCAGGAAGTCTGAGAGAAGAGACAAAGACTGACAGAGACATAAACGGAAGCATGTGGTTGGGAATATCTACATCCTCAGACCTTGGGGCCTGCAGTTGGCTGACTGTATGCAGGGCCTGATGTGGAGGCGCTGAGGCAAATTTGCCACATGCTGCCTTCTTGCCTGTAATCTCGGGACACTTCGGTTTAAATTTGTCTCTCCCCACAAGTACTTGGCAACCGCGACTCCCTCTTTTATATTTGACATTGACCTCGCTGTGACATCACCCCTCTGAGCACTGTGGCATCACTAACAGATATGATGAAAGAAGCCAATGGCAGGCCACCATGACTACGCACAAACCAGCCTCCACTTTGAACTCCCTGTCTGCTTTTGTTTTCCCTGCAGTTTGCAAGCCCGGGTGGTCAGAGACATGCGCATTTTGACATTACGCGTGGCTTACATGTGGCCAGAGGCTGAGCAATGCACCACTACTTTGGTTGGGCCATGTCAAGGGATTTGCCACAAATATCCACAAACTGAAATAACAACAACCCTACTAGGGTACGTACAACAGATCTGAAATTTCATTTTTAACCAACCAAAACCAGCATACTTTTCCATTTTGTTCCACATAACTGCACTGCTGTAGGCTATTTGCAATATGCAATACCCAAAGGCTTTGGAACTGGTAAGACGAGAATTTGTTCCATTGACTAGAGAAGAGACTGTGATCTCACTTTTACCAGCACGATCCCTTACTTTGGGAATAAGTGTCACTGTCGCATGTGTCACATAATAGTGCTGTTAGTAAGAGTGAAGTCTGTGCTCATCTGCATTGCCTTCAAGATGAGGTGATGCACATTAAATATGACGCAAATTGTATGTGGTAAACACAGGTCTTTCCTTATTAGCAGATGGCTTCTCCCAGCTTATTATCACACTCTTATCAGGGCCCACAGGAAGCTGAAAGAAAAAGAAAACCCAGAGGAAGTACTCCACATTTGCAGGGAGCAGTATCAAGGGTAATGGTAGATGCATGTGACGTTGTGTATCTTTTGCTTGTCTTTTGGGTTTTCTTATGCAGATTTGAGCTCAATGTGTGCATGCACTTGGGTGCTTATGATGGAGCTGCAAGTTACACAAGTTAATCAGGGCTAGTGGGTGTGTAATTGGACATAACAGGCATCACTCGGGCAGAATGGGCGGGAAGAGGCAGTGTGGATCTTGAAGGACCAGCCAGCTAATTTGCACACACTGGTATTCTTGCGTTGACAACTGGAGGCAACTAAATGAGCCGGGGAAAGGCAAGCCAGACAGTATGCCACCGTGCACCCCCTTTGCTTGATTCGCCACCAGGGCTTCTGCACCCAGGTAGCACAATTACTGCCCATTCTAGCTCCCTAAATTGTGAAGCGGAAGAGAAGTGACACGCATAAGGCGTGCATCACTGTAATCGAATCTAAATGAAGACTGTGCATAACCAGTGCTCCCACCTGAGACAGTGGGAGAGATGTGACCGCGCCAGCCTGTCAACACCGTGTCAACACACCCGTTCACAGCCCCGTCTGCATGCATAATCACACCGATCATTACAGTGTCAATGAAGATAATGCAAATATAAAGAGTGGAGGCAGGAAAGAGGAGGAAATAGAGTGTATCTGGCAATGATTTAACTTACACTGTCGGTGTTGTGATTTAGAGTAATGTAATGATAGGGAGGGAAGGTGTTCAGTTTAATTTTGATCAGCTGCACTGAGGTGACTTTACACCTGTTGGTAGGAAGAGAACACCCATCACAACTACTATGTTTCAGAGCCAAAATTTCATGCTTTATGGAATAAGCACCAACACACAATAGGTTCCAATGCCAAGTTGAAAAAAAATACAGTTTAACTCATTTAAGTTTGTCCACTCACTCATTCTGTAAATAAGTCAAGAGTTAGGAGCATCATTAGGGAAACGACATCAAGAGATCAAACCATCATCCCTAATGGAGACTGGTCGCAACCTAAACTGGATTGTGTCCAATTATTGATAGGGAAAGTAGCTCATTATGTCAACGTACCTAAAGCTGATGTGCACTGTGACTGTGTCTAAATTGTACTAGTAATAAGGAGTTTTTAATATACACCACTGAACAATCTGAAAATAATGAGCCATATGCATAAAATTTGTCCGAATCCTGGTTTGACACGCTCAGACTGTGACACGTCTAGCACAACTCATTGAGTGTGCTTGTATTATGAGCTGGTTAATAAGGTAACCTGTTAGTTTGAAATGCAAATTCCAAAAATCTCTTTTCGTGGTTTATGCTATGTTTCATTGTGTGTATACCAAACTGCATCAGCATATGGGCTACGTATAACAAACTGTGGTATGAAGCATCTAAAACAACCCACTGGCTTTCAAAAGTAATGCCATGTAAAGTTATATGGATTTCTTATTTTTATAGTATCAGTACAAGCATGTTCTGGTGCCATAGTGCGGCAATAAGTCTTCTGAAACATTAACCTTAGGGGACATTGTATGAACTCTGTTTTCTGCTCAATCTGTAGACATCTAAATCATATGAATAACAGAAAAGTACAGTTTCTCAAAAAAAAAAAAAACCCACCCAGTTCAACATTTTCACCTTTTTGTCAAGGTACAACCACAAACTCCAGCATATTTTTGGGCAATTGTATAACAATATAACACTGAATAAGTAGTACAATACTTTTGAGGTGGAAGGAAAATAACACATGATAGATCCCCTCTAATCTGATACCGCTCAATAAAATCCAGTACAACTACCAGTAGAGCTTGCTTCAGAACCGAGCAAGATTTGAAAAATTGTTCTTAATACATATTTTCTATCCATTTTGACTGAGTTTGAGCTATTTTGCAAAGAACTTGAAACCATTTTAATTTTCAGATGCCTAAAGCTGGTAGAAAAATACAGCAAAGAATTGTGCTGTAATGGCAGCGGAAAACAATTCTTTACAGTATTGACTCAAGAGGGTTCACTGAAAATGCAAGTTACATTTTTCAGGTGTAGATGTGTCAGAAAATCATGTAAATTTTTCCTTCCAGTTCAACCCACAAATAGATAAGAAATTAAGGCATCATTATAAGTTATTCTGTAACGATATACCATTAGAACTAGTTTTCACAAATGGTAACTTCTAAAATTCTAACACTAAACCATTGTCATGGAAATCTTGGAGGAGCACTTCTTTTGCCTCTTTTGTAGTGCAGTGGCAAGGTGCTACGATTGGATGTTTTCTATCCACAGTCCCATCACTCCCATATTTCAGTCACTCATCTGACCTAAACAGTCTCCGAGAAATTTCTTTTGCTGTCATGAACACCAGTGTGGTGGAAAAAATAAAAAAAAGCAATCGACAGCATGGCTTTGGTCAAAGTGAGCATGGCAACACCCTGTTTAACGACGACAGCGTACTTTGTGCTGTAAGCGTAACACGATTTCTCAGTACAGCAGATTTTATTTTAAGGGATCCAACTGGCTTCTTCGGGTGGTGATAAAGTGGCAGCGAGGAGTTACAGGAAGTAGGCCCGTCTCCGGAGGCTCTGACCAGACACGTTTTCCTCCTTCTTTAGCCCTCAATTAGAAGCGATAGTCTCCCACTCCTACAATGTCTCCCTCTCCTCAGCAGAGATATATTTATCTGAGGATAATTGGCCATTAAATCCTCACTTGACAACTGTGAAAATGCCACCCCAAGAGTAATCTGGCTGCCAGAAAATGACAACGGTTGGCAGAGCTGTCGACTGCTGGGAGCCGCATCAGGGAAGGATGGATCTATTCCATGCACATCCATACACGTGCACACATACACATTAAGCAGAGCTGGCTATCCTAATCAAATTCTGTCCTGTTAGCAGGCTTTTACTGCTACATACTTATTTTTATTTTTTGGAAAAGGGAAACCCCTAATTATGATCCAGATTACGAAATGCTAGGATTAAACAGCATACATTTAAACCCCTCTGGCAGGGAACAGAAATGCTCTTCAAGCGTTATTTATTTTCATTAGCTCTTTAACCTCTTTGCTTTGATCACTTTATCTGTGCACTCTATTTTCAATTACAGATGTTGTGCGTCTTTGAAGGCCCCTAACAAAAATGGGATTTTTCTCAGCCTGACGTCTGTCTGAGCCGAGCTGATCCTTATCAGGAGGTTCAGAAATATCTGAGCATACCAGCTTTTTGAGGCTGTCGAAAGCCTGGCAGAGGGGAATGGAAAGACAAGCGTTGTGCTAAAAATTCTGTCCTTTTCGTCCAAGTGTCTTTCTTGGTTGTCTCTCAAGCTGCTAACACGAATCAGACAGGGTAGCAGATACGCTATGTGTGAGTATTCTTTTGGAATGGTGTTTCAAACACTTAGCTTCTCGATAAATAATTTTCATTGACCAGTAAGGCAAATATTAGTGATGCCAATGGCAAATTTAGGTTTAAAAGATGTTTACCAAGATATTCTCCCTGGAAATGATGTTAATGTGTTGGAGTGGTTCTGCCAACACTCCTGACATTAATCTGATCCGTGATTTGTGGAGGGAGCAAAAGATTATGGTGATAGCATTTAGGCATCATATTTTCAAAACTGGGAGCTTGTCACTAATGGTAAAGTGGCAAAAACATCACCTGGAATAAGTTGATCAGCAATGAAAATAGGTTTTTGTTTGCTGGAATGATTTTCTATTTGTCATTAGGAAGAATATAGATAATTTTGATAAAACAGAACTTTTCTTCCAAAATTTTAAGTTTTTGTTGGCATTGTTTTATTACATTTTGAGATATGCCACTCTTTTATTTTATTTAACCTTCATAAAAATGCATCTATTTTGTAGCAGCAGCATAATTTAACGCAAAATAATTACAATATTCTAACCTTTAATCTGAGAACATTTATACATATAAGGAAATCATTTCATATAAAGAAAAAAAAACGTTTTGCTGCAGTTGATGACAGTCTTACTGGACAGTGCCCTTTTTCCTAACAGGACAGCACAAGCCACAGTCGACAAGGCTGTAGCTTTGAGGTGGAACGGGATCTCTCTATTAAAATGTATCTATTTTGTAATTTTATTTTTGTGTGAAATTATGAAGATTATATTTGCATTTATGTCTTGGATAAATATCCCACTGATGAATAAAAATAATACAAAGTAACATTCTGGAAAAGGCCAGTATTATTCACTCTGACAAAGTCCTTCTAGCCTTTGAAAGAAAAAAGAAGTCAACAGCAGCGCAAATTCTTCACAATATTTGCTATATCAGAAATGTAGTATCAGGAAAGTAATCTAGTATTTTCCTGATCCTAGATTATTGAGGAAAAAAGTTGTTGTTTTTTCCTCTTGGTATCTCCACCAGCCACAGGAATGTGATCTTTGTTTTTTCTTAGTCTGGATAATGTGTTGAGAACAAAAGGTTGATAATAACAGAGGAGACAAGATGAAAGAGCGGTGCTTCATAAAATTATAAATTTTACGTGTGAACAATTCTCACTTAGCTGGATGAAAATTATGCAAATTCACAAAGTTCCCAATCTAGGCCAAACTTTGACTGGAGTGCGTGCAGCACAGCACCTACACTTGCAGATGTCAAAGGCTTTCAGACAGTCGTATCCGAAAAAATACTAAGACTAGCTTTAGGTGTATCCTTCCTTTTCAGATTCAGATGACGTTTATCTTGGAGATTCAAAAGGGTTTTAAAATCACAGCATCTGGTATATCATGTTTTAGGACACACATCCTGTCTTCCTCACCAGGAAGCTGAGAGCATTCTCTGATAAATCCCAGATGGTACCGGACATCCAGCAGAAAATCAAAAAGTAATATCACTAATAATATAGCTGAAGGTAGGAGTAGCGGTGGGCCCTAGACTGAAAGCTCCAGACTGTGTTGTTTATTAATTCAGAACAGTGTTTCATTTTCACAATCCTTGTTATCAAAAATTCCAACATCATCTTGAGTGCAATCTCATGTCTGAGCGATAATGGGACGGAAGGTACAGCAGAGGTAGATAGGAGCTCTGTAGCATAAAGTATTCACCAGAGAGTATGAGACAGGTGGAGAGGGGATGAGAGGAAACAGTGTTTTTGCATTTCCCAGCCTCCATCCACCAGTGACAACACCCAAAACAGGCACGCTCCACGTTTTAACAGTTTGTCAAGGGAGTTTTTGTTTGTTCCGTTGTTTTTTTTTTTTGTTGTATTTTTTTTAACATCCCTCCCTTCACATTAGTCTATTCCTCTGGAGGCTGCTTCGCTGCTCAAAAAACAACAATACTCTCCCAGTTGACTCTGTTTGATGACCTACATTACATTCTCTTTGCATGAAAGTACAGCGGCCTGAGATGTTGTGTGCATATAAACTACAGTGTAAGGGAATCAGACAAAAGGGAGCGGCGGCCATGCTGGGATGAAAATGAAAGTGTGTACTGATGTAGAGGATGCACTGTATCAAGACGGCTTTGTGTAGTCTAAACACCACCATTGAGAGTCAGTGCCACTGATTTAGTGTTTTGTGAGTTTACATGTTTTCTCCATGCAAATCGGACACATGTTCTCCCGACTTCGCCTGTTGCACACAAAATGCTGCTGCAAAGCTCCTCTGGGGTCAAATGGCAGCCACTTCCTTCCTCAGGATTTGATGAGCTGTATGTCAAAGCGGTGCATCTTCTACCTTCGAGGCTGTGTGTTGAAATCTCCAACCGAGGCGCATCTGTAGAAGTGATTCACAGAAAATGAGACCAAATGAGTTTCATCTGGCAGGACAGTGAGCATATTGGATATCCTTTGATCGTAAAGTAAGAACATATTGTGGTGCGTTATACTTAGTTCTATTGTATGCATGGTTGTTGTGCCGAGCAATCCAGTCTGAACCTCTGACCAAAGCCACATATGTTCAGCATGGATAAAAAGTCAACTCCAAGATGTTCCTCCAACAACGGCTCCTTTGAAAGCTGGTTTTTATATATAAGCGCTGGAAGTTTCCCAATCTCTTCAGGGTGCGTCTTCACTGCAAAAACACAGGAGTGCACCCATGGCACTGTTGCAACTTGTGTAATACGTCATGCAGACTTGGAAGAAAAAGCTCACTTCTGAAAAAGCTGTCACACAAATTAAGCTCCTCAGTTTCCCCCCTTTTCCAAAAACTAAAAGTTTCTGTGTTATCCCTGAGAGCGGCACTAAAGCTGAAAGCCAGTTAAGCCCCATTAGGAGCCTGCGCGCTGTGACGATCTCATTGGAAGTGCTGGATGAAAATTGCCCGGATTAATGTGTTAATCCGCCTCTTTAAAATGCTAATGTCCATTTTATGCCCATTAAATCTCAGTGTGTGTTGTCTTTGATGCGTGCAATTTCTATCAATTAAACACAGAAGAGTGAAACAGGCGGGAGAGAGATTAGTTCCTTGCTTCAAGCATGAATTTCTCCTTTTGGTTACATATTTATCTCGAATGGGCAGGAAAGGGGGTGAAATGGCTTGGAATGGGTTTCTGAATGATGGAAAGAGGAGTGTGATGATATTAAGAGTCCTCTGCACCTTTCACAGAGCTTGAAACAAACATCTAAACAGCAGAAAGAGGGAATATGTAAACACAGTATTAAATTTCAAGAAATAAACTTATTTTGACCTCCTTGAATTTGCAGTTGGGTAGGAGGGTGACAGGCATACTGGCTCAAAAATTTATATGATCATCCAAAACCCAGTAATCCATAACTATGAAGTAGAAGAAAAAACGATACACTCAAATCACAATTTGAAAACTGTGGTTTGCATTTGTATTCCATGAGAAGGTACTATGTGGCGCAAGTGTTCCAAAACACATTCAAAGCTTTTAATATCTAATCCTTTTAAATATTCTCCACACTTCTTCCCTGAGATATCAGGTGTGTTTCTTGATTTTATGATGCTGTTTTGTCTTACCAGCTCATAGTAGCAAAAACAGATCATTTATCCACCACCACTAACTTGTTCCCTGACCGGTTCATCTAAACTACGATCAATGGTTCTTCCCCTCAGATGATACAAACCATTCATCCATCCCTCACACAGTCCAACACATGCATATAAGTACAGCTTGTGGCTTGGAATTGCTCATAGGTTAGTGTGTGGGTCCATTGTTGTCTTTGTGTCCCTTTATTGGACACGCATTTGAAGCATGAATGTTTTGCCTAAAATGTTGGAGTGGGTTCCCATTTCCCAATGCATTGCATCAACTGAATTTTAAAAACCCACAATAAAGATTTGGGAATGGAAGTTATTGAAGGCTGCATTGAAGCCCAGAGCTAATGGATGTTCAAAACTGGTTCACACATTTTGTCAGCAAGGGAGGTTAATGAGCTGCTGGATGGTCCTTTGTTGCCTGACAATCAGCCTTTTCTGGATTTAACCTCCTCTTTGGCTCCTTGGCCAGCCGTCGGTTCTCACTGCCTTTCTCCTCATGTCAGTTCAGCTCTGAAACCGTCCTCCCACTATCATCCACAGCAACGATACTGACCTCAAACACCCATCTCCCTGTGCACTCCACATCATCTCCAGTGTTCAGACAAGGTCTGACAGGCCATCCACTCCACACACCCTGGAACAAATAACCTTTACCGGACCCAGCCATCTTCACTCACCTGGATCCTCTCCACATCTCAACACCCAAACTCCACTGCTAAACAATAAGCTTGACTCCCGTTAACCTCTCATTCGACATTCATCTTCAAAATAATCTCCACTTTCATTAATGGTCACCTTCTAAAGCCAGAGTTTCTTCCTGCACATCTACAGAGATCGACAGTGCTATGGTGTAGAGGACTGAAAGTTATAAAGATTTTTGAATTTACATTTTTGTAAATTTTTGCATCACTCATTTTCAAAGAGTGATGCCCATTTCCCTAAATAAGAATTAATCACCAGAGCACCTTCTGCTACATGTTTGCTACAAGTGAAAGAACATGCATTGGTCAGATGAGACCTTTGGACCCCAGGCATACAGCCAAAGGTATAATGAAATGGTTTACCACAAAATACGGTTAAATGGCCCAGTCAAAATGCAGACCTAAATTCAATTTAGAATCTGTGGAAAAACTTGATAATTGCTTCAAGCAGACAATATCCAATCTGTCTCAGCTTGAGTGTATCTGCAAAGACTGATGGGTAAGGATTTTTTTTCTATATATGTGCAAAGCTGGTAGAGACATATCACGAATGACTCACAGCTGTAATTCCGGCTCAGTTGGTTCTACAAGACTTGGCAATGTTGACTCAGGTGAACTGAACACAAATAGATTTTACACCTTCCAATTAAGATAAAAAATCAAGGACAAAGTGCTGTTTCTTTCCGCTCCACAATGACTGACTGCCTATGTCTGTCTAAGTGTAATGTTGAAACATGACAATATGTGGAAAAAAACGGTCAAGTTGTCAAGACACTATACTTTAGATTTGGGAAGCTGTCGCCCTTTTAGGTGTGATTCAGTATAAGACACGCAGACTAAAGAGACACTGAGATGATTCACAGCTATCTTCCCATTACAATGAGAAATCTGAGATTGGTAGGTGAGGAGCTCCAGTAATTTTCAGGTATTGATTATGAACCACAGTTATAATTTACTGAGTTGAACTATGAGTCAGCAGGAGCCAGCAAATGCAGCTTGGACAGAACTGAACTTCGCGGTGAACATTGTGGAATTTTTCATCCCACAAATGTCGGGATGACTCGTGGATGCCCTCGCTGTTGTGCAAAGTCTTTTAAGACCAGGAGTGTCACAGCTTGTCCAATCACAGAGGCCTCTGCGGCTGACCATAAAATGCTTCCAGATTCGTCACACACACACAGATACACACGCAGACGTGCACAGGCTCATTGTTCAGAGTTAAAGTGCTTCCAGTAAACTAGCATTTATCATATGAGTGCTGTTTTTGAGGTAGAACACAAGGAATGATTTATGGATGCATATCAACTTCTCTCACACTCATCCTCCATCATGAGCAAAATATGTCACCATAAAAGTAAAATACACCCTGTGCTACATGGTGAAAATTTACTAACACATATTTTATTTACTCAGCCATTGTGTTACAAGTAGCTGTTTGCCAGTGGAAGGTTATGAGAGGTCCAATAATGTATAAATATAGATTTTTTTTTAAGACGTGGAAGTCCATGCAGTCCAGTGGGAAGACTCAATAGAAAGCTAGAGATTTCATAGCTTCTCTTAACAAAAAACGGCCCTCCCATCCACAAAAGCAGCCCTTCCTCCCTTGTAAAGCATATGTGGAGTGTTCAGAGGGATGGGGTAATTTATTAAAATCGACCTAATTTTCCATGATGTATTAAATCTCTGCCTCAGTAAGCGCAAGCCCCATTTCATTGAGTGAATTAGGTGCTCGCTGCTTGGTGCGCTCAGAGACCCGGAAAATGAGGCCTAGACTGGTATCAGAGAATGTTCACAACCTGCTAATGGCTGAGGGATGAAACAGATTACCGCAACATTTACTGCAGTTCAACAGAATATTTGAACAGCTAAATATAGGCACAGTTAGTACGGCATTGCACTGAACTGTTTAAACATGTACAGGATTGCAAAAGATGGATGTTTTTGCAAAATTAAAGTTTTTTTTTGTACTCCTATATATATTCCATTAAAAAAATATTTTGTGCAGCACATAAAAAGGCAGTTTTTGTTACATTAAAAGAAATTTCTTTAAGCAGATAACCAAAACAAGGATAGATAGAGATAAATAATATTTTAGGTACATTTGGAGCCCCATAGAGCAATAATTGATAATATAATGGCAAAGTGTCTCACTGGATAGACTAAAAATACTATCTGAAAGTACATTTTTTAAATCCTCTTAAATATTAGACATAAAAACATTTGAAAACAAAAGGGCTAAGATGGTGTAAACCATGTCAGCTTAATGGTGAGTAACAATTTCAAATGATACAGTAATTAGAGAGATTGATATTTAAGAAAACCTAATATTCAGGGGTATTTTATAATCTTTCCATCTGAAATGTGTGACTCCAAACAAACAATTCACCATAAAAATGAATCATTAAAAAGGTGTAAAGGACACCTGAATGGGGGAAAATTTCATTTACAAGAAAAAAAAATCTAAAGACAAATAATCAGGTGATCAAGAAATTGATCGATGATTGGAAGGGAACCACATATTATGTCACGATTTTTTTGATATGTTATAAAAAGAAAGCATGTGTACAAAGATAAAATCAGCTGGTTACATTAAAACTCAGATGAATGAAATGTGGTATTTTCAGATCACAGTTTTAACATTGTGTCTTGTCTCTCATAACAAAAGCAGACATATAAAGTGGGTATGATGGATAAATAGAACAACTACATTTTGACTGTGTTTATGATGCCAATAGCTATTCTTGAAAATTAGTAGTAAATATTATTTAATTTTCCTTGCTATACAAACTTTTCTAATGCTATTCTCAAAATAATTAATTTAGGGAGCAAATGTACAAAAGAGGAATTATGGAATTATTAGCACTAATTATGATTCACACTACCCGGTACAGAATAATTTTCATGTTTAGATGTTAAATGACAATGGCGGTGACCTAGTCTTTGGCCCTAATCAACATTACTGACACATATTCCTGTGATTTTCATAGTCTTTCTAACATGTCATAGCACCACGCTAAAGCTTAAAAAAAAAAACTGCACAATAGTTCAAGCTAAATGAAATGATTCTATAAACTGTTTACAGCCCTGCTGAAAGTGGATAGCTAAAAGTATAGTTCGCTTTACATCCAGCCAAACCTCAAAGATCATTTTTTCGTGGAAACAGACAAAGCCTGCTCATTGTCATGTTGTTCTGCTTGTTTTGGGGTTGAGGCAAAATTAGTTGCAACTGAGTTTGAGGTCCAGAGACGGCGTGCTCCCACGATGTTTGGCCCACAGTTCATCATTATACAATTTGTCTGTACTATTTCAACAAACAGGAAGTCCCTTAAAACGAGCAGATGATCTGGCACGGGCATGTCTCCTCTGACAGTGTTCTCATAGGAGCAGTGATGAGGCTGGACAGATTCAAGATGGTGTGGTTATATTTGATGGCCAAGACTTCCCTCCAATTTATTTGTTTTTTTTGTTTTTTTTTATTCGTAGGAAGGAGCCAGTACACTTGGACTGCCTGCCAGGCACTATTCTGCGTGAGAGCTCTAACCCACAAACAACATTGTCATTCTTGTACTCTTTTTGCCTCTGGTTTCTCTCCTGAAACCCAAGCAGCCATGTGCTCCAATAACTGAGGCAGCATTTTGGTTTGCACTCCCAGATTTCCATTACTTCCCCTTCCTGTCGTCCAATGGTTCCAGCTGGTGTTATTGGATTGCATATTGCAGCCCATCCCCAAGGGAAGGCATTGTTATGGAAGTTGGTTCTAGTGCACTAGAATCTATTCTAACTTCATTCAGCCGCTTCACTGTCTTAACACCACAGCTGTCAGCAATGTCACTACATGATGAGCTGTGACACAACCGAATCTAGCAGCGCTTTGTCACCCTGATACACTTAAACAGAGCTCCGGCTCGGCAAAGACATGCTGTCAAGTCAGGAAAGACCATTATCTGCAATAGACACAAAAGTACAGGAGATCCCTGCAGACACAGAGATGATTAAGGGCTAAGTGTCATTCTTCCTGTCTTGGTGTATTTTTTTAAAGAGCTCTGTCTCTCTCTGTCCTTTTTACCACACAACGCAGACTTATAACCTTTTAACTCTCATGCCTGCTATGAGCGGGCACAGACCCTGACAACCATGATGGAAAATTATCTGGAGATACCTGGCCTGGTCATCCCCAAAACAACCAAAAAAGGACAAACTATGAGAGTGAAAATCAATGTGAGGATTTGAATATAAGTGGAAAGCTTTCAATAATGAGCACAAGGGCCGTTAAGAGAGAGTTGGATTTGCAGTGAAGGGAAAGCATTCAAGGAATGCGTGGACATGAATTGGGGACTTGGTTCTGGAGACCAAAATAATGAAGCTAAGCCTTGTTGACATGGGCCTGGCAATGGGTGTCTGATTTCAAAATGATGATATTGCTTGCACGCCAGTGAAGCTGCCAAATTTAGAAATGTGTTGCTACTGCTGGGGTCACACTTGTCTTTATACATATATTCTTTGACTCCTGTGGGTTCTTTTACATAAATTTGTGAAATCCACGGAAGAATCACTGATTGAATGTTGTTATAGACATCAGGGACTGTAAACATAGGGCTCTTATCTGTATTCCAGCAGCTATTCTATCTTTGTTTAACAATTTCAGAAGGTAAAACTTTACTTTTATGGAGAACAGAGTCCAAATATGAGAACATACTCCAGTAATCTCATACTAATCCCTCTTTAACAAAGATAAAAAAATAAAAAAATGTTTTGGCAGCATTGGTTTGACTTGACCTGAATTTACTCATAAAAATTTTGAGTAGCTAATGATGTTTTTTATGCGTTTATCAGTAGTCACTGACATCGGACCACTTTTTCAGTAACAAGTAATCTAATGCATTTCTATTTCAAATCCAGTAGTCAGATTACAGTTACTTATCAGAATCACTTTGGTTTCTGTGCATTTCTATTTTCTTTTATAATTTTATTTTATTTCCTCTACGCGTCTTGGGGAGTGGCCGCCGTTTCTATGCAACAGTATCAGCAGTGACAGAAATTTTAAAAATTTTGAGGGAAATGTGCATATTGTTGCTGAAAAGGAATTATTTTGAGTTTCATAATAAACACCAATTTATTCCGAAACTCAAAATAGTTTCGGAATAAATGGCAATTCCGTTTATTATAAGCGGCTTTGTTCTTGTTTTTTTTCTTACTAAAGTTGCATGCAAATTTAATGAGTTGCGGGTTTGCTTTTTGGGCTTGAAAATAAGCACATATAAACCCAGAATTTGTCTTACATCCAGTTAGTTTTAGTCCATCATTTCCCACATAATCTGTCCCGCTGTGTCTTTGTTATGCAAGTTAATATATTTGCTGTGAATGACGTCTAAAATCCTATTTATAGTTTTCCAGACAATACTGGAAGACACAAAAACACTCATAAATTACTAAAGTGTTTTTTTTTGTACTGTTGTAACCATCAAACAATCGCTCCTTCAGTTCAACCTTATAAATGGAGACACATTGTTGATGTTACAGTTAAAAAATAACTTGCGATTAAGAATTAGTAAAGCTCAATGTAATTTTCACAGTTGGTGGAGCGTTGTTGTTAGCAGCTGCTGAAAAAAGATTACTTTTAATGTAACTTAGCTACTTTCCATATCAAGTAATCAGTAATCTAACTATGTTACTTTTTCAAGAAGTAATCAGTAATCCGATTAAAGTTACTTTTTCAAAGTAACTATACCATCACAGTAAGTAGTTTATCTGTTAGCATGTGAAAGCCATCCTTATAACTCATAAAAGTACAACTTACAGATAAGTACATTATTAATCTGCTCATGCAGCAAAAAATAAATAAATAAATAAATCTGTTGGTTTCTAAGGTGGAATAGACTCCATGAAACTATCCTCAGCATCTTCAGTGGTATTGGTATCAAAATTTGAAAACCATATCTGTACAGTATTTATCTACCTAAATAGAAATCCACAAGAATCAGCAGAAATCCATGAAAGCATTATGAATAACCCCATAACCTGTAAATCAATTGCTAAATGAATGATTGAGCTATTGCTTTTTTAATTTCTTACAGCAACTTTCTATACTGAAGTGCTATCAGAAGTCCGTTCCTAAAGTAGGGCATCATCTGCAACTTTGTTGCAGTTGTCTTTCTTTTTAATTGTGCCCTCCTTTATAACAGTGCTATTACTAACAAGATTTCTGTTGCAGCTTAAAGAAAATGTGACCCAGCAGTCCCCACTGCTGATGATACTAATATATTTTACAAGTGACCATAACTTGACTACTTTTACTAGGAACAATTTTAGAGGCGAACGATTTTATTTATGTAGTTGGTAGATTTAAAAAGCACCCTTTACGGGTTCAATTTGAATAAAGGATTGTGCTTGCAAAAAAAAAAGAAAGAAAGAAAGAAAAAAAACTACCTAGTTTTTGTTTTTGTTCCCTTTCTTCTTCAGATGTTTCAGATTTTTCTGGTGTGCCCTAACAGATTTGGTGCAAATTTTTGCTTGTAATTATTGCATTGCACAAGTCATAATAAAAAGAATGTCTTAGTACCATGGCTGGTTACCCAACCTGTGCAGCTTCTAGAAGCCTAACTTGTCCTATTATATTCACAAACAGACAGACAATTAGACTCCAGTTTTATCAGTCAGCAATTGCTAGGATCAGACATGAGATACACCTGTATCAATAAAAGATCTCATATACAGCCTTTCTCAAACAACGATGCCTGTTTCAACCTACACTGTGGATATCAAATGTTCTCTGAATAATGAAAAACAATTATGAAGCTAAACAAAGCCATGGTGGAAATTAGCTGTTTTATTTTTATGCAGAGAATGAAAATAGATTCCATGGTTGTTATATGGCTTTCTTTTTCAATATCATGTGGGTCATGCTCAGGACGTCCTCCTAATACCGGTCCGCCTACAGCATAATTACGCTGGAGGCTTCAATCTAGATGAATAAGACAGCAAGTCAGCGTGAGAGTCGGGACAGGAGCAGACAATATGCTCAAAATGGGGAGGAAACAGAAGTCGGCTGCTTAGATTGTGTCTTAATTAATTATTCAAAGACCAGATTTTCTATCCAATGACCCCGGTAAAAAAGCACAAATTATTTAGCAAGCTGCCACATCAGAGCTTGGTGTGAGGACATGAAGCACGGGCTCTCACTGAGGTCACCTATCACAGGAGGCATGTGAACCTCTGTTCAGGATGCAGGCTGCATGACACACGGCCTCATGGGTATTGATGGCTGTATCAGCGTACAGGGCTAGAGTTTCTCTTTCTGTCAGCCATCCAGCCTGTCTGCATCTGCCAGGTTTGATAAGAAGGGTGAAATGTACGCCCTTGTAATCAACAGTGACTGATTTGGACAACACAAGATCAGATAGCTGGCCTGTTTGAGAGAAGCTGACAGAGATCCCAGAAGTACAACAGATAGCAAAAGTTGGGAAATTGATATATTTTTAAAGCTCCCTTAATGGAAATATTTTATACAATTTTCAGATGTAGAAAACCATGAAACCTTTAAAATGTGAAACATAAAAATGGCAAAGTAATATTAGAATAGATTATTCTGAAACAAAAATAAGTCTTCTGAATTACAACCATTGAAACATGAAGAAAATTCCATGTTATGAAACAGTAAGAATATTGAATTTCGGGGAAGAAACAAACCAAAGGTGAGGGAAGAAGGCACTTCGCAATTTATGGCAGAGCTAGGACAGACGGGGAGTCGACAGTCGAACCAATGAGCCGGTACATAACTGTATTTATGTAACACTTTGAACATATGAAATCTGAAGGAGCTTTACAGTAAAAAAACAAAAAACAAAAAACATACAACGAAAGTCAGAGCACCAAATTGACATAATTCAAACATTTTAAATTAACAGATAAAGAGCAGTGGTGCCAGAATCACCCAAAAGAGAGTTAGAAAGCTTAAAGTGACATTTTATCCTCAAAGATCATGTTGTGACAAAACAAATTTTATAGCGAATTACAGTATTTGAATGGTGTATCAAACTGTTTCCAATTAAACCATCATCAGTAAAACACAAGGCAATAATGTGGTAGAAAATTAGATGTGAACTTTCACTGCTTGGCTAGCTGATCTAATGTTGGCTAATTTGGTTGGCACCTTTTTAGAAAAATGGGAGTGCTGTCGCCCTCCACAAAACAGGACTACCATTGAGAACCAGAGCAGAAATGGCAACATCTAAAGGCTGAAGGCTGCCAGAATTGTACTGACTTGAGTCGTAGTTTTGTAACTGGTCATTCTCCACTGTGCTGAAATGCAGGTCCGATGCACTCAACACATAATGTTTTAGAACCGTATGTTTTCGAAGTCTCCAAGCTACTACATTCAGACACCACTCCTGATGGCTTCCTGTTCCTCGCTGAATAAATTACATAAATCATCATTAATTTAAGGTGGAGACTTTGTAAAAAATACTTTTTCCTTGAGTGAATATTATGTGATGCACCAACATGCAAGTTCAGCGTTCCAAGCGTTCCATGTAACGTCATGTTTTTTCAGCAACTTTCCGCTGCGTTCACAGCTGCCTTGCGCTTGCTTTTTCTTTCCAGCTTTTTTCTTTCTTTCTTCTTCTTCTTTTTTTTTTTCTTACATATTTCTCCAATTTGGACATAATAACAAATATGACTGTCATGAGCTACAGGCCTGAACACAGCTGAACAGGAAAAGTTGTAAAAATGATGAAATATGCCCTTCAAGTGTCTGAAAATGGGGCCCACTCGATCACACATGCTACATATGCTACATTGAAATACATTGAAACAACTCAATCTGTTTGTGTTGCCAATAAAGCTTGAACTTTGACACACACTAAGAACAGAACGCCAGCATGATTGTCACCCTGTTATTTTTTGTTGCTCTTAAAAAGGCTAAATATGTCCCAAAGCTATTCCAAAAGTGTTATAATTTCAGAGTGTGCCAGAGAAAAAGACAGAGTGGGAGAGGCTGGGTGACAAGAGGGGACAGACTGTTTGCACACACATGCTCACCCACGCACACACCTGCAGGTGTTATGTGTGTTTGTTGTCTCTGTGATGTGATAGAGAGTTAGCCTTGATCTTGTTAGTGGTGATTGGGGTCTCCGCGAGACCTCACACACTGGGTTGTGGGTGTAATTGGCTATGGCAGACCGGCCTGTAACCATGTGGAGCGACAGAAGAGGAGAGGGGAGGAAAAAGTGCGCCGGGCCTTTTGTTTGTGGCGGCCTCCACATGTCTGCCTGCCTGTGTGGCAGTGCCGCACTCCCGGGTGTGTGCGTTGGGGCTTGGCTTCGGGGAGATGATTGTTATAGCACTAGTGTTGGCTTTAAAAATGCCTTTTTAATGGGAATGCATTTCACAGGCAAGAGCATTGAGGTCTGAGAAGCCAACATCACAGCAGTCAGGGGTGCACAAGTTCAGCTTGTGTTGTTGAGCCGAGGCTGTTCATCAGTGGAAACAGTCTGCCATCTGCTGCTAGATAGAAGTGTAACACCCCAGCGTTTTAGAAGTGATTTTCAGATGTTTCTTCTATTCTACGCAGCAATATTTCTCACCCATCTTTAGAAAAATTATTTAGGCAAATAAATCACAGAAACTGAATTACATAAAATTGCACAAACATTTCATGCTATATTTTAACTTTAGAATATTTTCCTCATTTCCTACCATTATGTAACTTACTGTCTTAAATGTCTGTTAATTCTTCTTGTAAACAAATGTCACGCATCTGTCATCTGTCATGTAACTGTGGTTGCAAAGTACATTAATTAAAGATCCTTTCAATACGCCACCTTTTCCACTTACCTCAAGCACTTTGAATGCTTTTCCTTAATGAACAAATGAATTATGCAGTAACCCCTACTCAGCCAACAAAAGGCATTTGCTGCCTAATGTGTTTGCCTAAATAGCAGTGAGTAGCAGGGCCTTCCTTTTAAGTGGATAAGGTACCTCTGCTCAGCTTGTGGGAAGTGTCTCGTTTAATTTAATTCAATAATCCCGATAAATGAAATAAATCCCTTTTGGGACATCCATTCCTTGAGTAGCGAGATAATAAAAAATGAGGTTCACAGAGAAAAAATTAGGACATTATGGTTGATTGAGCTTTTACAAAAAGCAGAAATATTAATACAGAGATATTCTTTATGTTTATAATTTTGCAGTAATGAATGAGGGCATCCATGTGGAAAACAATCAGAGCCGAGAACGGATGACGGCGATTGTGGGGCTTAGTGAAAGAACGCATTAGCCTTTTCACACACTCCCGATGCAAATTGTTTCACTTAAACTTTTTAAATACCATTCTGTGTCCTGACTTCATTTTAATAGGTTTGCCGATAAGAGAGCATAAGCATGAACTCGAAAGGCGGATCGTGGCTCCCAGCAACACATTTATTCACCACTTGATTCAAGAGTGGAAAATGGAAAATTGAAAAGAATGAAAGAACATGATCTTCCCCTCAAATAATCAGGTTTTTGCGCTGAATTGATATTTCATATCCACATAAAACATTAATTTGAATTCAATATGAATGCTGGTGTAATTGAATGTGTTGCTCTGCCTAAATTAAAACTAGCCTGTGTGAAGCCTGGCATAGATTTTATAGAAAACATTTCACTTATTCAATTCTGTTTAGCCTGGAATTCATTTGATAATTATGTATTGCACTATACAAACTGGCGACATTACAAAGGTGAAACTGAGAGTGTTTGCAAGACAGCCTCAGCTAAAGTCTTTTACCATAAACCACGTTAGACATTTCTTTAGAATACATCTACTTTGTGTGAAGCAACATTTAAATACGACATATGCATAAGAAACAGCAGCACTGATGGATTTTAGTTCATTGACTCCCACTGCAATTTTAATGATGGACCTAATCTAAGTAGGTTTGTAGTTCTTCTGTACCTGCTCATTACCACACTGATTTTATTTAACCCTCCCCCTCTCAGACTTATCACTTGTTTCCGGCAACTGCGGCCTCTTGTAAGTCAAATTGATTGAGTCATTCTTGAACATCTGTTGTTCAGCCAAGCCTCAAAGGTAATCCTACTAATGGCCCTCTAAGCTATCCACATAAACACACATATAAATAAAAATGTTTCCAAAGAGATTTGGTCATCGACTCACTGCTAATCAATTCTGCAGCCGCATCTGTTGATGAAGGGTTTGGAGAAGTACAGAACAAGATATATGCAACAATCAATGGCTGGCATGGGGCAGACTGGGCCAGTGAGTGGCAGTCACAGCTCCACTGGGAATCAACGTTTACACGCAGACGGACTGAGCCTGTCGAATGCCTTGCCAAAAGCCTGATGGTTACACACACACACACATGCACATGCAAAGTGGAAACACTGACCGCCAGAATGTTGTCCATCAATGACACGAGGAGTAAAAATTACAGCTCTCGTGAAGCGGAGTCTGTAAAGGGAACAAGTGACATTGCCTTTACTTTAGCCACTGAGTTCTGGCACACACTAATATGGTAGCTATTGGGTGAATGCAACAAAAGAAAGTAAGACCTTTCCAAGAAAAAAAAAAATAGATCTTTCAACTTAACAAAATTACAGCATTTTTTTTAGTCACTGTGTGAAAGTGGAGCATCACCCAGTGGCCATTTCTGACAATGGGTGTGAGGAAAAAAGCTACAGACACACCCATGAACAATTATTGTTGTTTTTTCCAAGTATGCATGTTTTTGCTCTTTTGTTGCACTGGCAACTTGGCAATTTGTATCTGCAGATAATAACTTATTGTGCCAAATTTGGTAGCAACAACTGCTATCAAGTAAAATCTCACAATCCAGCATGGCTGTGGTGGGATTTAGGCCCACTTTTCTTTTCAGAATATTTTTTCAGCCAGATTGGGTCTTTTGGGGGCATGAACAGCCATCTGTAGGTATTTTATATTTCAATTTTGCTTTATATTAGAACCTCTATGTTTTACTGTATTTCTCACCAGATGTATCAAGATATATACCAGAATATTTAACTTTTAATTGAATTAAAAGTAAAACAAAAGTAAAAGTAAAACATTAATATTAACTGTAATATCAATGTTAAAGATAAAGTTACTTGGGAAAAATATCCACAGGATATTTTTTCCAAACATTCTGAAGAATCACCAAGATATTTTTCATTAAATGTGACACAGCAAAGAAAGACAAGTCAGCAGTGGCTTTGAACCATAAGCATCCCTTTTCATGTCTTTTCCATTTGTGAATGACCCTCGCTGTGTTTTTTAAATGACCCAAAGTCTCCAGGAATCATTAAGTAACCCGTTCCAGATGAATCAATGTTACTAACTTTGTTTCACATCTATTCAATTTCTTTATATTCTTGCATTATGTATCACTATTTGATCTCCACTTTATCTTGCCAAACAGATCATATTTAAAACATTGTTTTATTCTGCACTACAGACAATATTCAAGACTGTATGTGGCTTCTGACTAAGTCAGAAAATGTGGTAAGTCAAAATTGATTTATGAATTCAATTGATCAATGACTACCTAATGATCCTTCATTCTGTTTTTAAGTGTATTTATCATTGTTTTCTTTGGAACGTTTGTTAAAATGCCAGTGAAATCATCCTGTCCATTTTGGCAGAGACTTCCTGCTGAATTGTTTTATACTTATCAGCAAGACAAGACAAAGACAAACACACCTGCCACTTTCACAATATGTTCTCCATGAGGGGAAAGTTAGAAATTACTCCAACACCTGGGCTTATACAGAAATATCTGCATATGACAGACCACGCTGGGCTTTTTTGGATCACTCCTTCTGCCAAGCAATACCCATAAATTTAATTTCCAATCTGCTCTCCTTTTATTAGTTTGGGTGTTATTAAATGAGATTGCTTCATCTTAATATAATATATTTCCAGAGCCTGCGAATGTGGCTTGGAGCTGATATTCAAATTCAATAACATGGCCTGTACTTAGTGCATGGCACTAATAAATGCCAATGTATGATGCATATGAAGTCGGGGCTCAGCATGGAAGAGGTGGAGGGTAATAATAAGGCTGCGAGTGTCCTTCAGAGGTGAGACATGACGCTCTCCGTGCCTGTGTTCCACAATTCATATACCTGGAGAAGGCAGGTGACCTACACACAGCTGAAGACAGAAGAGACAGATGTTCATATTTCCTGGTATTTTATTAACTAGACAAGACAAATCCCTGGCCACTGTATACACTAGCTGTGGTATAACATGCAGGAGAGAACAGTGTAAATCACACTTGTGCTGCTAACCTTTAACCCTAGCTCAATGGACACAGAGCAGACTGAAGAATCATCTCCACCATTTGGTGCTGTGAAGAGAATAATACATAAACAGGTAAAGTACAATAGCTTGGTTGCAATGTGTGACCTCTTGACCTCTGTGGGGTTAGAACTTCCCAGCTTCCCTTTTTCCCCCCTATTTTATCATTGGAAACCAAGAACTACTTCCGCAAAGGTTGCAGCTTAGAAAGCTTAGCAGCAGCAGCGAGTGACCTTTTCTTTTATTGCGAATCTTTCAGTTTCATCATTATTATAAAGTGAGATCTATGCATATGATCAGTACAATGGATTTCTTTTTCATTAGTTGTGTAAAATCCCAGTCAGTGAATGGAGGGGTAGTCGTAGCCGCCAGCCAGTCTTGGTTTCCCCCACCGCTCCCTCTCCTCCCACTTTCTGCTCCTCCTCCACCTCCTTCTCTTCCTCCACTGGTGGGATCTGACAGTTGGAATTAATATGCGAAGAGCTTTCCTTCTCCGTATGTTGGCTGAGGCTTTCCAGGTAACTTTATCAGGGGTAACATTATCGAGAGCTTTGCCGAGAGCTTCTTCATCATGCTCATATCCGAGCCTGCCCAACACTTGTCACTGTCAATCACAAGGTGATAATACATCAGCGACTCTCTCATTTGGTTTAATAAAATCTCCAGGCTTATTTGAACTGCAGTCATTACAGCAAATAATTGCCTCACATTAGTTTCTAGCCAGGTCTTAGCCTCAGGGATAAAAAAGGCTATTGCTATATAAAGGCTTCACTTGATGGTTTTTTTTTTTTAACCTTTACTCCCCAGTCGTTCATATTTCTAAAATGAAAATTACATTTGAATCTAGATTTTGCTTCCTTTATCCAAACTAATGTTGTTATTACATATTATTTGGAAGTGGAGTCATCTGTTTTCACTTATTTTTATCTATGTGCTGTCAAGATAGATTTCAGCAAGGATTGCCAATTGTAATATTTAACTGTCATTTAAACCAAATTGTAAATCTGAATCAGCAGGCTGAAAATTCTCTGAAGAAATGGCCTGACAGCAGGGAACATATTTCATCTTAAATTTGAATTCTAGCACCAGCTGCAGGTGAAGCAGCTGGAATTTGTACTAAACCCAGAGTGTATAAATCTCTCATAATGGACCAATCAAATAATAAAGTGTACCATTACATTTCAGCAAGTACACAATTTTAAAAAAGACTCAATGACAATGCCTACTTTTAAATTAGTCCTTTATATTACCAGTTTCCTGAAATAAAATTGGTTTTATTTCAGGAAACCAGAAGATATTTTTACATTTTTCAGTTTAATTTTCTAGTTCTGTTTTGGTAGAATTGACCCATTGTCAATTAATAAACTATTAGATTGTTAATTATACATGTTTTGCCCAAACATCTTATCTGTATTATAGAGGCATTGTTTTACTTTGTTAGAAGTACATTCCTACCATCTTTCTCCCAAGATAAGCTATATCTCTCTTGCTAAAGAGCTCCATGCTGTGCAGAGCTCTATTAAGGGTAATTTTTTAGGCTAATTTCTGCGTTGGCTAAGTTGTTCGCTAGAGTCTTGGCTGTACTTCTGAGGTCTTTGAAAAAAAAAAACTCCATGTGTTTTCTTTCCAGGTGTCATGAAATTCTTTACTTGACACTTAAATAACTGTATGTTGTTGCCTGTGCAAATACAAATTATTTATGCTTTCTAATAAAACTAGTATATTTAGAAATTTTGTTGTTTATTTAGCATCAAATAAATGATTAGGGAGCTAAACATGACTATTAATATTTGAAAGTATCAGCAATGTAATAAATAAATAATAAAATATATAAAAAATTTTAGGTAAAATGTACTATGATATACTATAATGAAACATTCATTATGATATTTCTTAAATTATTTATGTGTGTTACACCGCACTATAAAATGATTTAAGCTGTCATTGTGACTGGTTAAAGAGATCCTAACATCTGATTGGTTGACCAACTATATCTGATTAGAGAGCCGTTATTCCTGCCCACTAACTGTAATGGTTAGTGTGGGCAGATAAAATTGCATAACTTACAAATTACTTCTGCACACAATCATAAAATAATGTTGAAAAATTTGCTGCATAATTTAAGATGTTATTTGAACAAATATATACTACTTATTTAAGCGGTTATTTATTTTTTATAAAATTTTAAATAATAATTAAAATTATTTTTTAAATAATAAGGAAATTATTTATTTATTGTGTTGTAGCACTCCTGAACTTCCCAAAGGTCAAGGTGGCATTTGATCTTCTTAAAGAAAAAAAAAAACCTGTGTATTGAAAGTAAAAGCTGAATCTACATTTTCTAGTACAAAGAGGTCACATATTCAATAAGACAATCTAATCTTCACACTTTAATTACAGTCATTACTGTATTTGTTTAACCAAACAAGGTCGCAATAATTGATTAGATAAAGAATCAATGGCAAAAACAAAAGTCTCATTACAGAAGCAGTGTTATGGACACTTGCACTCTAGTTTAGGTCAGAAAGTTCATCCCAATGTCACTGAAGGCAAAGCAGGCAGGAACTCATTTGTTCTGAGGTGATTTTTGATTTGTGCATGTCAAAAAGTGATGGTGACCTTGCACTGCCAATAAAGGAGCCAGATACTAATTACCTTTGTCAGTGAAGTGCACTTGGGACAATACACAATCAGATAACAATAATCGAGTCAATAATTTGTATTTACTCTGAAACTTGGACAATGTCATTTCTCCCAATTAGCGCAATCATCCATGCATTAAATTAGTTTTTTTCTTGCTCACCAGAAAACTAATTAGGGGTAATTGTTATGAAATCAATCAATCAACAGAATAAACTTCCAATGAAGCATGGTCAAAACTAAAGAAATGTGTGACACATACGGTTTGGATGCACCCTGACCTCTGGGGACTTGGCTTGGTACTCCTAAACAACAACCGAGAAGTGTGTAACTAAAGTGGTTTAGGGTACATATTAATATGGTTTCAGGGATTTATTCAAATAATTGGATGCTTTAGATTGCCTTCTGATTATTTATCAGCATAATATTATTATTATCTAACCAGGTATATGTCATTGAGAATAAGACTCTGTTTTTCAAGAGCAGCAGCAGCACACCAACAATTCCAAACCAGTAATTCAAATCATTGCCTTTGCAAAAGTATTTTGAACTTGTACATTTTGTCAACAAGAACAAATATAAATATATATTACAAATATAAACCCCTTTGAATTTTTACTAAGATCACTTGTGATAAACTAACATATATTACTCCATAACTGAGAAGTGAAAGGAAGATAAATGATTTTCCAATCCAAAAACTACGGAATGGGTTTGTATTCCTCAAAATGCTTGTTTTCGGTAGCACTTTGAGGAATCACTAATCAAGGCAAACAAGATTTTCTGTACGACCCAACATTGATGATGTAGAAATAATAATAAAAAAAATATATAAATATAAAATATAAAAATTCCTCATCATCTTTTCAACAGCTCTGACCAACTTACCTTCCTTGGAAAAATGCCCATGGCATAATGTTGTCACCATCCCGTTTGACTGCGTGTATTTAGGAAGACATGATGATTCCATTATAAATGCTAGCCTTTGGATGTCAGCTTACATAAACATGCTTATCTTAGGAAATTTGAAGTTGTGCAATATTCTTTCCATTCTTTGACAATGGACCAAAGAGCAAAATGTTGAAAGTTTGGGAATCCTACCTTAAACGTCTCTACAACTTTATTGTTGACTCACCCTTGGTTCTAATGATGTTTGTTTTCTAAAGTTCTACACCAACCAAGGGTGTAAAGAAAATGGATGAATGGATGGATGTATGTATGGATGGATGGATGGTGTTCGATTCTTCCATTTGAGTGCATATCTAACGTATCTACACCTACAGGATAAAAAGAGATTCTTTCCCTTTAAAGCTAAAAATGGTTTCGCTTTGTGACAAAAGTTTAAACAAATCAGCTGCTTAACGTTATTCTCCTCGACCAATAAAAAATCAATTCACACAACAAGAACCGCCCCTCGTTAAGTTAGATTGAACTCCGGTTTGTCCCAGTATCTCTAAGTTATCAACATTGATCCGCCAGACGGTATGACACCTCAAGGAGTGGCAAGACTCAGCAGATTTTAAAGTGGGGAACAGCTTTTTAGAAAATCGGTTTTAAGCGGATTTCTACACGTTTGAGGTTTACACGGTAAGCCACATCTCTACGCTGTTTACGTATGGCAGCTGAAATTAAAGGACCAGTCGAGTTAGCAACGTCAAAACAAGCTCTGAAGCTAATGCTACAGATGGGGCTTAAGTCGACGAAAACAAACATTTGACAGCAGACAACGCATGTGTATGCACTTTATCTACTGTACCATTACTTCTGGTGATTTTATAGATCTTTATATTCGGGTGTCAGCTAAAATTAAACTCATTCTTGTTACCAATTACAGGTTTATATCGCTCGCTAACGAAGCGCTGCATCTCTGGGCTAAATTACACCAGAACTCGCTGTTCTTTTAAAAGTATGTTTACTTTGCATTGTATGTGTTCATCGCTTGACATCGGTCGAGTCGTCAAATCACGTTTTCTGAATCCTCACATTAATTCAGCAAGTTAAACACACAAGTAAACTCCTACGTTAGCTAAAGCTAAGCTAGCCCAAACAAGCCGTTCTTTCAGATCATTCTCCAATTGATTTTCTTATTTATGCCTTCACCCTGCTTATAAATGTATTTCAGTTGAATTGCTATTGGGCTTGCTATATCGTAAGAGTATGTCCAAATGTAATCAGGTTAGCTGTTTTTGTAACCTCAGCTGCAGTAGCAGTCCTCTAATGTGTCACGTTTCCACAACAGCAGCAGCGGATGGCCCTCTCTGTGGTTGGTGTGGGACCTGCTAATGCAAGAACACCAATCTGAACCTATGACTGAGTAATGAACCTAAACCCCTTCTGGAGCATGTCTGCCAACACAAGTCGCAAGGTAAATTGTTGACCCGCCCCCTCCTCGTATTTATTTCACTTTACATTATTAAGAAGTCTTTCTTGGAGCAAAACAGAACAGCGATGTGTATCCAGTGGTGGAAGGGCAGTGGCATCTTGCTATCCTGTTTCAAATAGACTGGAAAAAAAATGACTCTTGATTAAAAGACTTCATCCCAAAGTAGTGATATGATTAAATGTTTTGTTGTTTTTAGTTGTAGTTGTTTAAAATCGTAGTATACTGAAAGCTGGCCCAAACAGTCAAATACTGAAAACCCACTCAGGAGTCCTTTGTTTAATTCAGTTCTGCAGATTTAATAGACAATGTTTGGCCACCATTTTCCGAATGGGTGTTTCTAAATTGTTTGCTTAGTCATGCAAATGTTTATTCTGATGTAATGGGTGAAACTTGAGTAATTTCATTGGTATGTTATTTGCAGCACTCTGTATGCCAATGGTGTTTTTAGTATTTTAAACTCATCATTACACCGCTCCTCTGATCTGCTTTGTGCTTCTTATGTACACTGATGTAGTGTAACAATTTCATAAAGATACTGAACTGGATATGCTGAGATCTGTATCCAATTTTCTGGCCAAACAACTGCCTCATGTAAATGTGCATATAAAACATTTCCTCCTCCCCCCCCCATGTGTAATTGATAACAAATCCTCACCTGTTGCTGTGATCCTCTTTGTCCCTATAATAAACCAGCAGAAAGCCGATGAGGAGCAAAGTGGGCACACAGACCAGAGAGCCAGCCCAGCCAGGACTCACTTTGGCAAAAAGGTCCTTCCGCCCATTCCTAAGAATGTAACCCCCATTACCAAACCTCCATCAATGGGCAGTGCAGCCCACCCAGCCAATGGCACACATGCCTCCTACGGCCCTTTTTACCTGGAGTACTCTCTACTGGCAGAGTTGTGAGTATTTTTTAAAATTAATTTTCCATCCTAAGAATAAAAAAATCCAAGTTTATCTTTAATGATTAAATCTGTTGCAATGTGACCTACAGCACACTTGTGATTAAGCAGAAACTCCCTGGAATTTATGTCCAGCCATCCTACAAGTCAGCACTAAGTAAGAATCAATGAAACGCACTGCTACATTTTAATAACCTGAATGTTGATCTTATACTTTATGTGAAATATTTTCCATTTCATTTTCTCTGCATTGATACACTTCAACTAGGAACACAAAAAGTTACACTACTTGAAAGCAGTTTTCTCTCTCCTGTCGTTTAGTGTGGTTTGGGGTCATTTTCATCAGGCATGGTTTGTATCAAGATGGTGTCTTCAAATTCACTGTGTATATTCCAGACAACTATCCAGATGGGGAGTGTCCTGTAAGTATTTTTAATTTTACTTAAAATTACTTGTAATTAAAGAGGCTTTTAGATGTACTTCTCTTGAGAAATGGGTGTTCCCCTAAACCTGTAATCTTTGGGACAAATTTTAAAGACTCTTATTTTTAATTTCAGAAATTGGTATTCGACATCCCAGTCTTCCACCCTCTTGTTGACCCAGTATCTGGAGAGCTGGATGTCAGAAGAGCTTTCACCAAATGGAGGTATGTTGTTTTCCTCTCTGGAATGCAAACAGTTTTGCATTCTTATCATCATCAGATTGTTTATGTGGAGTAGACTCCCTCTCAGAGCAGCTTGTCTTAAACTTGTAAATTGCAGTCAACTTGTGGTGTTACAGTCAACACTTTGTAAACATAAATCTAATCTTTCTTTAGACGGAATCACAACCACATCTGGCAAGTCTTGATGTATGCACGTACAGTTTTTTACAAGATCAACACAACGGAGCCACTAAACCCAGAAGCAGCAGTTCTGTGAGTTTGAGGCTTTTTTTTTCTCTTTAATGTTTAACATGACTTTTTATTTAAAAAATCTTTTAAGATTCAATAAGTTTTCTACATTTTTACGGATTCCTTTAGATAACTGTTGTAATCACTGATTTGAAAATAAAAAATAAGCTAGTGTTTTGATCCCTAAGACTTTAAGATCCCTGGAAAATGTTTGTTTTTTTTGGGGGGGGAGGGTTTCCCCAATTGCTTGCAAATAGAAATCCACATTTTTCATCTTTGTCCTCTCCAGGTATGAAAAAGATGTGCAGCTGTTCAAAAGCAAAGTGGTGGACAGTGTCAAACTATGCAACAGTCATCTTTTTGACCAGCCTAAGATAGATGATCCTTACGCAATAAGGTTTGTCCCCATTTTTTTCATTCCTCTGCTGACCACAGAAAAACATACCCTGCATACCTGTTAGTTTGGAAGAATCTTTGATGGCGAATAGTAGCACTCTGAAATCACGTCATTCTTCTCCATTGGGTTTAGTTTCTCTCCATGGAACCCAGCAGTGCATGAAGAGGCAAAGGAGAGGATGTTAACATACAAGGTAAGTTGTATGAATATCTTGAAAGCTGCTGAACTTTACTCAGTTAAGGTTTGGATAAGATATTTACATGAAATTTGTTCAGCTGCTGTATAACTGCAATGTCTTTTATTTATTTATTTTTATTTATATATTTTTTTTACTTCTAGAGACGACCTGAGGAACATCACAGAGGAACACAGGTGTCAGGGTTATCTTGGGTAAAGCCTGGTTCAACCCAACCTTTCAGCAAAGAAGATGGTCCTCCTCAGAGCTGAGACTGTGCTGCATGCCCTGGCCACGAGATGGAGACAAACGTTAACTGCTACACCGTTGGTTTCCTCAGCTGTTTGTGTAGTGGACTCTTGAAATGGTTGGGAGAACTTAATTTTTATCTCCACTTTATTGCTCAGCTTTAAAAGCTCTTTAGGCTGCTCTTGACACAGCTGTAGAACAAGGAAGAATAGTTTTGTATCACATGTAAAGTGAAAATGACAAATGGATGTCTAAGCTACGTCATTCAGGCTGTGATGCAATCAAAGTGCATTGTCTGTCTCATTCATTTTCTGCTCCATGCACATTTAGTTAGACAGGGAGATAAAGTCCCAAACAGGGGTCAGATGTATGAACAAAGCACTTTGTATACATATGGAAAGCATAGTAGATGGCCTAATTAAAACCACTTATGAAATTGGCTTAGGACTTTATTTGCTAGGCTTATTTTCCTTTTTAATACAGCAGAGTGACTGAAACCAATTCAGATTTTTTTTTCTTCAATATCCACTAAGGCAGTTTTTTGATTTGTCTTCAGGTCGCATTGTCCTGTGTGTTTTAGAAGCATCCCTGCTTTAACACACCTGATTTTAAGGGCTTAATTCTGCAGAACTCTGCTGTGTTACTGTAACTTTACATCATGTGTGCTGAAGTTTAATACATGTAGAACATTGTGAGCTGAAGACTAGAGATTGGGAATGCTGCTCTACAGCTTAACATGATTTGTGTGGGTTTTTTGTTTTAATAGACAACAGTTTTTATTTTGGTTGTTTTACGTAACTTCTATTATGTGTAAAGCAGAGCAGCCAAGTATAATTTTACACAAGATGCTACATAAATAAGCTTGTTTTTTGTTGGATTTTAATGATTTTTGAATGCTTGACGTACCCTTTGGCTATTGGTTATCAATGATCTATGTACATAAGTTTCCATTCTAAAGTTGTGTCTGGTTTCCTTAAATGTTTGAGATCCCATAAACTCCTGTCTGCAAGATTTTGTCAAGATTTGAGGGAAACTATTTTTATAAGGTTCATTTGCTTCTATCTGGGCAGCACAGAGTTTATTTGAAGCATATGTTACTAATTTACCAAGATGTTGGTGCAAATCTGGCGTTTTCTTATGGTTTCGGTTTTTCTCAACACTGGTTAGATTGATGCTGAAGTTCTTTCCAAATATAGCTCTTAACTGGTTTGCTTGAAGTTGTTTCCAAGGATTTACATTAGAACAGTTTAAATGGTGGTCAGACCTGTATGATTAGTAATTGTCACTGTATAAAATTCAGAGAAAAGTCTCTGTGCAATCTGGACTTTAAATTTATTTGCGTTGTTGTGGTTTGAATGGTTCCCTTACCACAACATAAATGATGTACATTTTTTATTCTGAAATGAATAAAATGATTTTTAAAGCCATTCTGTGTTCAGTTATTGTTTAAATTGGGTAATTAACCAGAAACTAATGGAAATTTCTTTTTTTTTTTTTTTTTTCTACAAAATGAGAGAGCCTTTTGTTTCTATTTTAGTCACTAAATCAAAGGTTACATCAGCAATTTACCTTGGATAATTTAACCTTATGCATGGTATCCACAAGAAGTATCTGGCACTGACTTTAAGTTTTGAAAACCTTTGAGCTACAATCTAAAAACAAATCTAGAAGAATTAGAACTTTTGTATGTGTCTATATAATCCCAAGTTCTATATAATCCCAATAGAACTTGAATATTGTACATCAGTGCAATATTCAAGTTGGACAACTCCTATATTCAGAGTTGTTCTGGATGGTGATGCTGTGGGATAGAATAATCTCCAGTAGCAGTCTTGCAGCAAATCTGAAGAGGCCTTTACAAGTCTTGATTGTCATGACATGCTAACAGCTCAATTTCCAGGCAGCAGAGAAAATATTTCACAAGAACACATTTACATCCATCAGTTAGAAACCACCGTTAATCCACCTTGTTTGCTTCTGCCACTTGTGTTTTTTTGTTTTGTTTTTTTTGGTTAGAAGACCAGACAGAGAAATGTTGGAGTCAGGGATATGATTCTTGCCCACTGTGACTGATGGAGGACATAGCTTGAACTTCCTGTTTCTCTCTCTGCTCTTGGTTCCTGTTCTGTATCCATGAAGTCTCCCTTTAAACTCTTGGATTTGGGGTCTTTGTTCAGATATTGTTTTAGGTTTTGAGATGCTGATCAGCTGTTCCTTGTAAAAACATCTTGCTATGGTTAAGTGTCATAACTACCTAATTAATGTCAAAACTAATGTACCAGAAAAAGTATTAAACATTTTTTTAGTCCACATTTCTGTATAAATTTATTTGCATCATCCTGATGAGGTGCTCTAATCCTAAATGTTGTTTTCATTAGCTGGAAGCAGAATATCTTTAAACAGAAATAAAGGCTTGAAAACATGTCCAAGTGTTTCACTTAGTAAACTGACTTTTCAGTGTTACTCAATGTATGTATATTCATCCATGTATAGATGGTGTGAATACTTATCTATGCCATCTTAAGAGGACAAATACATAAAAAATCAACTGTGGCTCAGAGTTTTAGAAAAATACAGACACGTGGATCAGATATGATAGAACAGGGCATTCTTTTAAACCAAATAGTGCAGATAAAGCACTGTTTGATTTATCTGTGCCTATGCTCAGACTCTGGCATGCACACAGAGAAGAAGATGATTCTCTCGATGCATATTGTTCAGAACGTTGCCCAGATAATTTAAATTGATAATGACGTGCGTCAGTATCTATTTAGGGCATACTATGCAATGTATCAGCGATGTATCTATTTAGGGCAGGAAACAACTGAAATAAAAGCATCATTTTAATCTTGTTAGATGTCATTGTAATGTATAAAAACTAAGACTTACTGTTCATGCAACCCTTTCCATCCTGGAAATGGTTGTGGCACCTGAGCATCTACCCCCTGTGTTAATTCTTCTAATAAATGTCCGGGGAAAAGTCAGCCAACTCACATCTTAATTAAATAAATGTGCATAGTTTTTGAAACTTAACAGTATAGTTCCTCTATCTGAGTGTTGCCACAGTTCCTGCTCCCATGTGATTGATTGATTTCTCTCTTTGTTTTATAATTATTTGTTTTCAGTCTTTACTTTGTGTGACCATTTTAAAGTGTGATGTCTGTCCTTTTGTTTTTGACCTCTGCAAAGCACTTTGCGATCTACCCGACTGTATTCAAACAGTTTGATATACTGATCAAAAGGAAATTTAGAATTTAACTTGGAAATCAATCTCTTAGAATCTGGAGGAAGAGACTTGAGAAAAGCAAACAATCTAAGTTGCTTAAGGTACGGTGCAAAATTTCCACAACAGTAATAGTTTGAGAAGACCAAGCATCTGCTGGCATCAGTATTTTATCAAATCCAAAATCAACACAGCTTTCAAGTAGGCAGGGCAGTCAGAAGGATAGAAGCTATTTAGGAAACCTATAGTAATTGGATGTAGTACTGATGCCCTGGAAATTCAATATAAGGTGTTATATTAGTTTTAGTCTGTTGAGTACATGTGTGGTTGAGGCAGTACATGAGGCAAGCAGAGCGGCAAAACAAATCAGATGGAAAAGGTCAAAGAGGGGCATAAACATAATTACAGGCAGCCGTGGCTCGTGACTGTGGTAGAGAAGTTGTCGAGCTAACAATCTGGTTGAACATACTGGAACTTATGTTAACTTAATAAGTAGGAATCCATGTTGAAATCTGACAAATCTGTTAGTGTTTACTAATGCCAGAAAACACAGAATTATTTCTCTGTGGCACTGTATTTTGTGGCGCCGTGCAAAAGTATTAATACACCCCAAACTTTCTTACATTTTGTCAGTTAAAAACCATAAATATCTAGGTATTTATAATTCACAACTCAGGTGGGAGAATCTGTTAGCGAGGCTCTCAACAAATCTGGCCTCCATGGAAGACTGGTAAAAGAAATCCACATCAAGTGGGCCATAAACAATGACATGAAAGCATCAAGCACGTGAAAGAAGATGCTCCGATTAGATGACCCTAACATGGAATTTGTGGAGGAAAACTAACACTGGATAAAATCCTGCCGACATCCTCTCAACATGATAGCAGAATTATGCTCTGGGTAGGCTTTTCTTTTATCATTTCATGTAAAGCACCTTTGACAACCCTATTAAGGGAGGTCAGAAGACCTTTGGGATTTTTGTCCTGTGATTTTGCTTCGTTTCAAAATGAATATAAGTGATTGATCAAAAATCACAAAAAATATCCAGCTGAAAATGTGAAAAACTTTCAGTGTGCTTTTTAAGATGTTGCATTTTTGACATCCATATTTATACACCCTGCCGTGTGATTGTCAACATTCATGTGATCACCACTAGAGGTCAGCATCTACCCACAGTGAGGATCGTGGGTTTCACTTTTGTCACGTTCGCATTTAGAAGCCACTCCGGTCCATGTGCGAAAGTAAAACCTCTCCGGATTGGCTGTGGCATAGACGCGGCCATCTTATGCACTCTGTCAACACAGTGACTATCCAGCTGATAACATGATTTAATCAGCCCATCTCAGAGGGACAGCCGAGGGCGCACAGTCCGCCCAGGTACACATACGCAGGAAATCGGAGCTATATTTTACTTTAAACTGGATTACTTTAGCAGATTGCAGCCTGTCCAATCACAGAGAGAGTCACTAATATGCAAATGCGCTGTTATCGCCGTCACGTCAGCAGCACCAGAGCCGCTGCGCTGTGGTCGCCAGCAGGAGTACAACTAACAACACAGCTCCAACTTCGCCCGATAACTCTGCCAACACTGACGCCTGGAGTTGCGCTTTAGGGGTTACTTCCAGGTAAGAAATAACAGCTGTTTTTCATTCTTGTGGCGGGCTGAATTTGGACTCGAACGGTTGTGTTTCATTCAGGCTGGGAGCTGTCAAATATCGGACAGTCAGTTGGTGAGGGTCGGCTCAGCTGTCTGATGACACACCGCCTATCTGAGCCTGTATCCTCCTGCTAGACACGACACCGTCGAGCAGCCGAAACTTTAAAGTTTCCCTTCAGACTAACTCGAATAAGCGAGCCTCACTTAAAGAGTTTGTCTGGTAACCAAAAATGAGCCTTTAAAGAAGTTCTTCTGGCTTGGTGGTTCTGGTGGTGGTCCTGAACTGACAGCGACCAACCAGAACGTGAACGTTATGTAAATGCAAGCAGGATTAAAACGTCGATAGTTCCTTAACAATTCAATAGAAACGAAAGTCGAACTAGTTGTTATCTCGGGCACCATCACGGACGACCTCTCCATCCATCCATCTTCGGCCTCCACCAGCACCTCCTCTCCCCCTCCTCCACCATGTCCTCCGTGGAAAAACGTCACGACACCTTTTGAATCCAAAGTGAAGGTTTGACCACGTGCGACGCCCCCCTCCGGACAGCTCGAGGCTGGGAATTTACATTGTTTAAAGCCAATATCCCACGTGCATCGCGTGTCGGTTTTGCTCGGTTGTGCTTTAAAAGTAGCGCAACACATTGCCACTTCATTGGTTCATCAAACAGCGAGCTCACAGGGGCTGAAGCCATTTCTGCAGGAATTTCAAATGGATGCTTCTCACCCCAAAGTGCAGGTCTGGTTTGTTTCGGTGTAGCTGAAAATAAATAATTGAAAGGAGGTTACCAAATGGGACTTGTTGCTACTTTTACATAGGGGTACAAAAGTTTCTAAATTAAACCTTGCTTTCTGAAGCAGCAGTTCTTCTGCTTACTTTTTATTTTATTTTTTTAAATGGCTAGCTCTGCACACGTTAATCCCAGGATTATATTCCCAAAGTCGCAGTTTAAACGGATTGACTTGCGCAGAACTTGCCATTGTAGCCCTTTAGGTTTATTTGCTGTTTCAGGGCCCACTTTTTCAGGGGTCAAATTTGTGTTTATGTGCTGCACGAATTTCACGTGCGTGGACGTCATGATTATGAAGGAAACAGCTGGAAACCCACAAGGAGGAACAGAGTCTGTGTCTGAAGCCAGCTGTGAGGCGTTTAATTCAGTAATGAGTGGACATATTAGTTTTAGTCTGAGTACATGGGCAATATGACATTGGTGTGTTACATTGTTTTTCTAGTGATTTACTTTTATTTGTTTGGCTGGGTTTAATGAAAACATTAACACTTTTAGGTGCAGTTTGTGACATGCCATGGTAGTTTGTCCTATTCATTTTGCTGTTTGTTTGTCATCATTAATTAGGAAAATACCCTCCCAGAATCTTCCTGGAGCAAAGACAACTAATCAGATTTACCATACCTTACAAAAGTTTCCTGCCATTTGAAGGTTTCCCCCTTTTTTGTCAGACTAGAACCACACACCACTTCTTTGTAGGACTAAGTAACTACTGCAAGTCTTTTGAGGTTTGTCTCCTGGCTTTGAACATCTAAAAATAGATTTTTTGCCCATTCTCTCAAAATGGCTCAAACGCAGTTAAAATAAATTGACAAACAATTTGAATCTTGCCCCAGCGTCTCACTGAGCCTTACCACATAAATATGGTTTGATTCAAACATGGCAAATGTGATAATATTGGTGAATGTTGCAATAACTAAAGTTTCTTTCCGATTTGGTTTCATCGCGAATGCTGAACTCCAGATAATCAGTTTTTCCAGCGCCTGTAAAAAAAAAAAAAAATCTAATGCAACTTATAATTGCCGTCTCAACAACAAGGTTTTACTGAAAAGTTGATTCTGGCTGAAATCTGCTGTTTTGACATTGAAACATACTACTTGTACTTTAATGACTTTATAACCTTACCACCACTTGACCTTCTAAAACATATGCTGCTTTAAACGATAAGTGTCACCTTATACATCAGCAATAAAGAGCTTGCATGCATTCTCTTTAAAGATTTAACTAACATTTATTGCAGACCTGGCAGTTCTTCTGTAAATGTACTGTGAACAGTAATTTGGTTCACAATACATTTGGTTTGATGTACGTCCTGATTAAAAATGGAATAATTATTTTTTAAAAATCCACATTTCTGAGCTCTATCTCATGTTAAAATGTTGTTACCTCATGGAAAACAAACCTGGATTGTTGCTTTGATTCTTTATTCATGTTTGAGAAATCATTGAAGCTTCTGTGGCAGACAGTTTTATGGTGACATGCAGCATTAGTTTTCCATCAACCATGACATTGGGCATATAAACCAAAAAGTTCAGTTTCTGCCTGACATTTTTCCACGTTTTCAAACTGCAGGCTGAAAATTTGGCAGCCTGGCAGTCCTGCCAAGTCAAAAAATGCTCTTAACAATTCATAGCTTGGCATATTGTTTTAGAAATTCTCCCAAACTCTATCCCTGAGATGTCTGCTTTGTTTCTTGACTTTCATGATGCTCTTTGTGCACTAATGTTATCTAACAAGCTTATGAAGCTTTCACTGAACAGCTGCATTTATACAGACAGGTGGAGCCTGTTCTACTAATTACGTAACTACTCAAGACAGCTAGTTTCACAAAATTTAGTTGATTGTCTTCAGAGTAAAGCATAGTGTTTCTTTATTATGGCAATTGTCCACTATTGACTGCTTTATTACATAGAACTCTATAATTGTAATGGTTCACAGTACATGCCACAATGATAAAAAGAATAAGAAGTATGAATACTTTTGCACGGTGTTGTTTCTTTTTCATATTTGTATTTTTTCTTATTTCTCTCTGTTTATTTGTGACTTTTTGATCAAATTGAATCCTCACAAGTGTATGAGATTGGAGAAAATCTTCATACTAGATATTGTTTGGTAACTCCATCTTAAACTGTTTTCTCTCCCTCATGGACTTTTTTATTAGAATGTCAATGGCATCATCATTGTCAATGATGATGCCAATGATGCTTGGCATCATCATTGACATTCCAAGACTGACCAAAATATTTTTTCAAAAAAATTATCTGGAAATACTTCCCAAAGTGGGATAATCTATTTTGCTAGTGCTAATTAACTTCTTTAGGATTGCGGTCAAAAGGGCACACATATTGAATCTCTATTGATTGTTGTTTTGGGACAGACCCAGAAGTGTCATCACAAATGATCAATGCACATGAATCTGCCCTTTTTTCCCATCATTATTTAAGAAGATTAGCAAAAGAAAATGAACCTTTACACTTCTCACAGATGGCAAAACACTGAGGCAATGGCTAGCTTGTGTCTGCTGTTTTTGAAAGTGAACAGGTCGAGACAAATCATAAAACCTTATCAAAATGTTACAGGGGACTTAGCATTTCATTCTTATTGTTACTCTGATCACAACAGATCAAGGATACCAAGCAAGAAGAAAGTTGTGTGAAATTAAAATCTGAAGTGCTGCCAAAGCTAAAAACAGGAATGACTTAATGTTTGCTGCAAGTCTGTAGTGGAAGGTGAATGTGATGACACTCCGCTTTGAGAGGAAACATATTTCCTTTAAGACTTACTCATGTCCCTAAATGTATATTTGGTTTCTACTCAGTTCTAAAACGTTTTTAAGTAAATTAAATTACTCATAAAAAATCTACTAGTGGACGATTAGACTTAAAGTAAATTATTGAAATTTAAAAATTTTGGGGATGTTTATTTTTTTTAATAAATGAAAAATGCTTTGTATATGATGAGCTACTGACTGAACAAAGTAGAGATTTGCATTTTTTTCTTTGTTTATCTGAACAGGAAACAAACTTCCTTGAAGGCAAGAACTACTTTCCATTAATCTAGTTGTGGGACATGCTCACTAGCAGTAGGTTAAATTGAGTTCTGATTAATTATCCTGTGATACTTCAATGATTGCAGTTTTCTTGGAAAATTCAGACTTTTATTTCAACCCTCTGACATGTCAGTCCAGATGTATATCTATTCTCTATTTAACAATGTAGTTCAAATTTATACTGAAGGAGAAACATATTTTCTTCATAGTGAAATATTTGCTTTTTAGTAAGTGTTAATTTAAAAAAGCAATATGGTATTTTGCTCTTATATTTCAGAGGAAATCTTTTAGTGTTTCAGCATCACAGGACTGTGATATTTATCGAACCAATATCTGGCTAAGTTTGTTCTTTATCTTCTTACAGCTAGATAACTATACATTTTAAAATGTTTATGTATAGTTTCATTCAAAGATTTTACATATCGTCATTATCGAAATGAGTTGTCACTAATATTGGACTTTAATTTTTGAATTGATAGTGTTCTTTTTCTAGGGTTAAATGATTATAGAACATATAACTTTAGTGATTTCCTGAAGAAAGTTACTTAAGTGTGCCCATATGTTTTTTGTTGCTTTTTTTCCTCTTTGGTTCAAATGGAACTAAATTTATACATGACACTCAATAATATTTCTTTAAGCTTTCTTGCACCCCATTTACACTCATTTTGTCATCATTAGAATGTTTCTGGCATAATCTTGGCAGAATATTTATGGTAAATTTCGAACTAAATTGATAGGTTTCCTGGCACACACCTGGCTTTGAAGCATAGTCTACAAACAATGCAAGTTTGGTTGAAATTATTTTATTGTTAAACAACCCATTATATCCAAATTTATCCATCTAATCCGAAATACCACTCTCAAATAAAACAATAATAATGATCAGGATATTGAAGAATGAGCCAGTAACCAGCAAGGACTGAAACCCATTATAAACTGGTTATCCGCTGGTGTTGGTGTCTACATGAAAGTGAGTTGTGACAGTAAGGGTGTTGACTTTGAACGACTTGCCTGCTCCAAAACAAACACTTCACAAGTTTGTACTAAATGCTTTCTGTAGTAAGTCTTACAGTTAAGACAAGGCAAAGATTTAGATGTTTAGCCACAATAACAAGAAGTGTGTTTGGAGGATCAGAGGTGAGATTTTTAAACCTAACCACACTGAACTAACTGTCAAGCTTTTCGGTGGCACCTTCTTTCAACCAGTGGCACCAGTGCCACTGGTTGTTCTGCAACCAGTGGCACTACACATGCACTGCAAACCATGATTGAAAAAATGAGAAGGAATATCTCCAAATTCTTCTTAGAGTTAGGAGTTCCAACAGGATGAAGATCCCAAACACATAGTGATACTGCTTCTGAAATGGATAAATAGCTTCTGAAATGTTCCACACCTCAGTCCTGTTGACAAATTGTTGCCTATTCTTAATCCACAACCCAGTTTAAATAATGTCTAAAAGCATGTGATTTCTTTAAAATCCGTTAAGGAACGTGTCTGAAAATTTGTGGATATGTATGTAGGATTGTTTTTCTTTTTTTTAAAAAATAACAATGCATTGTTTAACCCTGTAAAAAGAGCGGCTAAAGTAAATCAATAAAAGCTAAAATTATTGACATTCATGTTCAGGATTGGTGTAACCCTCTAACTGGAACAGAACATTTTTGCATCTGTATCTTTTGAGCTGGTGACGCACCACCTGTTTGGTAACTGATAGTACAAAGAAAACCATTAGCAAATAGCAGTGAAATTAAAAACGGACCTACTCTTCCACAAAAACAAACAAACAAAAATTACTTTCATTAGCAATTTGTCTTCTGTGCATCATGGATGTCTTTTTTTCAATGGAGTACAAAAAAGGCCTGTCATTTCTGCAAGAAAGTTACCACTAATTTTGTAGAGTATTGTTTATATTTCCACCTGCTTCACACATCTAGAGAATGAAATTTTTATTCCCTATTTTATTTGCAAAGTGGCTCAAAATCTGATTGTCAGTAGATCATCTACATCTATGAACTCCTATGTTCAGGTTTTCTACATGTTCTCAATTAGACTTAGGTCTGGTCTTTGACTGGTCCACGCTAACAAATCAATATTTTGATGTATAAGTTTTCACTGCAGCTCTGGGTATATTTGTATCCTCTGTGGTTGGCCTGTTTTTGCTCCATCCACCCATCTCTCCTGTGTGTTCCCTGGTCTCCATGATGCTGTTTGTTGTTGTTCTCTAACAGACCTCTGAAGTCTTTACAGATCAACTGCGTGAAACTCGCTGAATGCAAATGCATGGCACACTTTCTAGGTTTTTATTGGTTAAAAAAAAATCTGTGTTGCTGTTGTAATATGACTAAAAGTTTTTTATGTTTAATGTGATTTAAACTTTTAATATATTTAAACAAAGCCTTTCTTGAAGCTTCATGTTAAACATTTAAAGGGAATATGTCTGTGTCTAGGCTTCAGAGTGCAAGTCAGCACGTAATGACTGACCTGGGAAAGCTTCTGTCATCTTCCGCTGGTCTGTGGTTGCAGAGCACTCGCATGCATGTGCTTAGAGGGCCTCTTCAGCCTCTGCCCTTTGCTGCTGAAATTCTATCAGCTGTCTGCACCTCCCACACATTCTGCAGTAGCAGAGCAAGCAGCTTCAAGCCTTTCATAGGTGGGGGGTTGACGTGAGGGCGTGTGTTTGTGTGTGCATATTGGTGTGTGTTTTTGTGAAAGGGGTGGGGGTACAGGAAGAGGCACCTGCTGGTGAATGGTTTACACCAGCTGCTTTGCTCCACACATGAAAAGAAGTGCTGATGGATTATTGACATGAACCATCATTTTCAGTAAATATTTATCATAAAGAAATTGCTTCTTTTAAATATTTTTTTTTGTCTTTTTGACAGGAACACCACATAATGGAGATGCTCTAACTGTGAAGACTGATTCACTGGGACCATCTTGGATCCAGAGGTGCCCTCTGATTTCAGTCATGGACTTTTTTGACGATCCCAACCTCTTTGTCGGGGGTTTGGATGGACTGGATGAAGATGGTTTCCATTCAGCACCGTCGCTTGTGGATGAGCTCAATCTCAGTGCTGGTTTTGAACCCCTTCAAGTGGAGGCACTTGGCCCGGGGAAGCATCAAGAAATGATGCCACAAGTCTCTTCCCAACAAGCTGTGCCCAGTTACAACCATCCAATGGTTCATTATACTGACATTAAGGGAGAGAATCCTCTGGGGCAGGTATTTTCTGGTTCTCGAAGCACAGGTTGTGACATGGGTCCTGAGCAACATGGCCAGTACCATAGTGCCACCATTAGCCAAGTACCTCAACCCAACGGGCTGTTCTGCAGTACTGGAAGCCCAATGTGGGGCAACCAAGACCAAAATGGGAACATGTTTCACCGTGTATCTCAACAGCAGCAGCAACAACAACAACTCTGTCATCAGCAACTGCACAACCAGCAACTTCATGGCAGACAACATACTCAGCAGCAGCACCGTTCTGGTCATCCAGCTGAGCAGCAACAGAGAATGCGACAACAACAGCTCCAACGACAGCACAGTCATCAGCAACAGCTGCTAAACCAGCATCAACAGATTACAACGAGTGTTTGCCTGCAGCAACAACAGCATCCCACATTCTCCTTTCTCCAGGGAGATCAGTCCAGCAGCCAGCAGCAGATACACCATTCTCCACATCAACTACCTGTAAGAGAATCCCAGTTTCATTCCAGGAGTCTTCCAGGTAAGCCTTTTTTGGAACGTCAGAATGCCTCTTTGAGTGGGGCCTGCTTGCAAACACGTCAGCAGCAGGGGAACTACCAGTTGGTCAGGGGAGGTCCGGCCTTCTCCGGATCAGGACTCGAGGACTCTCACCTTTCATTCCCCATACATCCATCATCTGCAGTACACTCCTTGCCTGCATGCTCTGTCAGTTCAGCTCATGCTTACCAAGCGGCGGAGTTCCCTGCCTACCCTGGAGAGCCAGAAATACCCAGTCTCAGTCAGCAGTCTTCATGTAGGCCCATCACTACTACACCAATTACTACTACAGTGCCTAGGCTGCCTGGGACAGCATGCCAGTTCCAGTCCACAGCACACGTGAGTCAGCTGCACTCTGGAACAACGGTTAGCCAGGCAGACGAGTGTCCCTTCAGAGCCTTACGCTGTTCTGGAGAAACCCAGGCAGTCTGCAAATCATCAGAGCTGTTCGGCGAGTCAGTGAATTGCTATCCAACATGACAAACCACCTGCCCTCTGAGCAGCAGATCAGCTGCGGGGTTATAAACACTAATGGGTACCAAGCTTTTGGAGACAATATTATGCCATCAGAGGCCCAGGATGGAGACTTGGAAGCCCTGGATCCTCCTGACCTCCTGCCTGATCTGCTACCCCAGCTGGAGGACGCTTTCAGACAGCAGGACAAATCCAGCTGTTCTTGGTTTGATTCCAGTCAGAAGAAAGGGCACGAAAACAGGAAACCAACAGCTATCGAATGCAAAGAGGAGAAGGTAATATTTTAAATTTGTTTTCAATGATCTGTCCGTAGCCGCTATGTGGTTCTCTCTGGGCTAGATATGGCCAGGTATGAGATAAAGTTTTGAAAACCTCTAATGAAATACCATGGGTTCAAAGTATTTCCACAAATTTAAAACAAAAATGTGTAACAATCTTATCCTTTATTTTAAACAGCAAAGCAACACTTAGTCCTATTGTTGCCAACATAATGTATGTAACAGAACATAATGACACATTTATTTTGATTTCGATACACATATTTTAGCACAAGTCAAAATTTTCTGCAATTTTTAGTTGCTGTGTTCAAGTGGTTTTTATGGACAATATTAAACCTTATAGTTTTTTTTTCTTTTTGAGAAATATAGCATAGCAAGAAGATATTAACTAGTTTGTCAGGTGATTTGCTCAGCAAATTGGCCTACAGTCAGCTGCTCGATACGCATGTCAAATTTGTTAAAAGTTATCAGTGTAACAAAGCCCATCCATTTATACTTGGTCACTATTTAGGCAGTAGTTCTCCTAATCGAGCAAGTGGCAAAAGTCAAAAGTATCAATTCTGTTTTGACAGGAAGTAATCTTCAGCAGCTAACTCAAAGTTAGCAGCTAAAAGAAGACATAAAGAATGGAAAAAAAACATAACAATGATTCAAGACTACTTTTTAGGGCTGTTGTAAACAAACATTTTAGTAATCGAGTAATCTATCGATTATCCTTACGACTAATTGAGTAATCAGATAAAAAAAGATAAAATAAATCATTGGTAAATCTAACATAACAGCAGTCACATATCAACATCAGTCCAATTTTTCATATTTGAACTAACAATAACTTTTCTTTAGGTTAGAAAATTAACCTGTAACAATAATAGCTCACTTTCTAAATTAACCTGAAGAAAAGTTGTACAAAAATCTGAAATTATATTAAACTTAATAATAAAGAGGCAGGCTCACAAATACACTTATAAAAAATGTCTATACTCCAGCTATTTGTTAATGTATTCATCTTCAGTGAGTTTAACAGATGAACTCTGACCTCGCCCAGACATTTATAGCTTTTGTGTCCACATTAGCGACAGGATTTGACACTTTCGTTCGTCTCACAGAGAAACATCTACCAGCTACGTGCCGCCACGATGAGCTCCGCCACCCATTTGTTGAGCCCGGGATGATATGAAATAAATTTTCCGGTTTGTCCATAAAGCTACATTTACATTTATTATCTAATGCGCAGCTGCCCGCAGTGTTCAGTCTATCCACTCACCTGTATAAATACACCTGCAGCACTCTTCTCTCTTAACTGGTCACCAGGAAGCAGCTTCTGGAGAAGAAAAGCTGCCTGACTTCAGGCATCGCACCAGTCATTTTAAGGATGCTTCTTGATCCCCAGAAAAACGACAAAGACCCGTACATTATCATGAAACAATAAAATCTTCCCAAATCGAACTTGAGAACTGGATCTTATGCTGCTAACACTTAGCTTCCGTCAACAATTCCGGGAGAATTGAGAGATCTGCGCAACGCAAGTAATAGCCCGGCTGGAACACGGTGCGCTGAATAATAAAATATAACTAAACGAAGCTATGAGGCAGATACATTTTCCTTGAGGAATTTTAATAATCGAGGAACTTGAATCACTTGAGGAATTGTTTCCTCGGGTGATTCCTAGTACTTTCTGTTGGAAGACAACAGTAACAAGATTAGTGGAATTGCCTGGAGAAGGAAAGTGGTTAAACAGAGAATTGCTTGGCTAGTAGTAAGCTGGCTAAGAAAAAAGTAAACTGCAGAAATCCTACATTTTCAAGCAGCCATATTTTTGTTTTTACTAAGGGAAAAGTATTGAAGCTTTCTTTCAGCCAGCTGACCAGCAATTTGCAGCAACAAGTTGGGGAGCATGGCAGTTCTCTTGTCTTTCTGGTACTTTCAATGACTGTAAGAGGACAGCAAACCCTTACAACAGACAGACCGAACACTGCAGAGGTTGACACCTGGATTATCACCAACTGGCCCAATCATATTCTCAGCCCACCTTGTTTTCAGTGCCCTTTAACCCCTTTTCTCAACTTACATGAATGTACAGTTAACTAACATAGCAGATGTATTGGCTTAAGATAATTAAAAAAAAAAAATCTTATGACAAAGATACCAGTCATTTGTGTAATGTTTAACTACTGAGGTAGAACATGTGCCTCTCTGCTTGGAAACCTGCAATCAGTGGTGCAGTGGGGGAAGGTGGATATTAGGCGGTTCCTACAGCAGTTTGAAAGGCTTTCAACATGATAATGGTCAGTCTAGCCTGGCCTATCTATCTACCCTGCGCGCCGACAGCAGGTCAGGCCTGATTAGGCTAAGAGTGGCAGGAGTGTCTTCAGGACTTAGCTGTAAGCATACTTAGGGCTATATCAAGATGTGGGTCAGGGCAAGCCAGAGGCACTTGCACACAGCCTTGCTGGAGTGTGGGGGTGGTTGCACGCTGTTGTGGTTGCTGCCACAGTTTCTGCGAGTGCGTGTGCATGTGAGTACAAGCAGTAGGGAAAGAGCTTGCTGTAGGAGAGTAGTTAGCACTTGAGAGACGCGGGGGAGGGGGAAGGTTTGGAGATGGAGAGGGCAGCAGCTCATGGAAAAAGGAGAGAGCTTAGGAAAGAGATGGGGAGGAAAAGCATGAGAGAGAGTGAGAGAGAAAGAGAGAGAGAGAGAGAGCGAGAGCGAACGCACACAAGTGGAGGGGGAGGTGGAGAGAATGCATTAGCCGGCTGTAACAGGCTTCAGGCGGTTCTTGGACCTCAGTTGGCTGGTAACTTAGCAGCATCCATGCAGCTTCCCAGCCCCAGAGTGACACATGACCGGCAGCACATGCGGCAGGCATTTCATGTTCCTTTGCAAATGCCAATAGGACACCTAAACAGCAACATGTGGTCCTGTTTTAATAACTTGTTTTAGTTCCTTTATTGAAACAATAAAAAGAGAAATTAACCATCAGAAGGTTAAGTTGAGTCACTAATTCAAATCAGAAAGTGGAAAAAATGACAAATGTAATCATACGGTGATTACATTTCAAATAGTGATGCACTGATATAAAAAATTGGGCCAGTATCAATATTCGATATTATGCAAATAATATTGGATATATAATTTTCTGACGCTTTCAACATACTAAAAAGAATGACCACATTCCTGACTTCACATGGCTTCTCTGCTTCAGTTAAACTCCCCACATTCCTGTGCTGCAACACTGTCATCGTCACATGATCAAACAAATACTGCTCCCCCTTAAGAAAAAAATAGTAAAATAAATATTGGTCAATTATATCCCTAATTTTAAAGATTTATTTCTGTACATTATAGTTTACATCTGATGGAAACCCCAAATTCAGTATTTCAGAAAATGAGAATAATTCCTAAGACCAGTGAAAATGTGGATCTTTGATACAGAAATGTGGGCATACTGAAAAGTATCCATTATAGTATATACACTCTGCTCTTGGTCGGTGCTTCTTTTGCATGACTTGCTGTATCAATAGCCCCTTTCACAAAACACCTCAAGGTGTTTAACCCGTGATTTGCCAAGTGGCCTCATGTCACGTGACCTGTATAAGGGCAGGCAGGATTCATGGATGGAGGGTATGATCATAGGTGTAAATCCCTGGAAGTTCGGGGGGGTCCAGACCCCCCAATCTTGGAAATTGTCCCCCTCCAAAAAAAATCATTGAAGTAATGTTTGCATTTAAATAGTATCAATATCCATCCATCCCTCCATTATCTGTTCACCCTTGTCCCTAATGGGGTCGGGAGTTGCTGGTGCCCATCTCCAGCTACGTTCCGGGCGAGAGGCGGGGACTGGACAGGTCGCCAGTCTGTCGCAGAACATCAATATGAAAAGGCAAAAGAAACAAGAAATGAAATAAATATGCAATTTATCTCAGGAAAAAAAAAAGAACACATTTTTAGCCCCCTGCCTCCCTGCCCTCCTATTGTTAGAACAATGGTTCAGTCCAAAGTGTAGGAAAGCAACAGCAGTGAAGTGAGGAGCTAGCTGTTAGCTGTAACTAAATATAAACCCCTCCAGTAAATAAATACTCACAGCAAAAGACATGTAAACATTTTATTTACTTTCACTGCTCAGTGGGAAGAAACACATTAACAATAAAAATCAGACTGCAATTTGTTGTTTCATTACTTTGGCTTAATCAAAGTAAGTCAAAGTAATGACTTACTTTGACTTACATGTGGTCCTGTTTTAATAACTTGTTTTAGTTCCTTTATTGAAACAATAAAAAGAGAAATTAACCATCAGAAGGTTAAGTTGAGTCACTAATTCAAATTAGTGACTCAGCTGCTACACTGCTTTCAAAGACTTGAGCTTTTTTGTTAAAGGTAGCAGACATCTCATTCATATTTAACTCTTTAACTTTTAGTTACATTAGATGAGTTTGAAATGGGACAGAGGGGCTGAGCAAGTGGACCCAGCTCTGTGTGTCGGAGCTGAGAACAGATAGAAAAAAATTACAAGTTATGCCTTTATTTCTCACCATCTTCAACGTAGAGCCTTTAAAACCACAAATTAATATCTGAATATTTTTCTATATAAGGCCCAGTGATTTAAGTGTTACGTTTAAGTTATGATATTCCTCAGATATTCATTTCTATCTGCTTGTTTGTTCTCGGTCACCCAGGATATAGCAAAACTAAAATAGGCTTTAAAAATAAAGCAATTTAACAAGTTATAATTTAAATAGCCCATAACCTGTATTGGGAGCCATTTCAATAAATCAATGTTTATGAGGAATTTTATTAAGATGAGTTACTCATTAAAGTTTTTGAATTTAGAACCTTAAATTTTTGTAAAGGTGTAGCAGAGATTAGATTAGTCTGACGGGACAAAACTCATATCTAAGCAACATTTGAATTCAGCATGAGCCTCCCCATAAAGCTTGCCACCAGAGGGAAGAATAAAGTTCTCTAAAATGTCATGGTTGACTCCGGCTGCTCTGACTTTGGACTTGATAATATTGTGAATCAACACCAGCAGATTCACAATAAACCTCAAGAAACTTAGATTTTGTGCCTTTCCACTGGCTCGTTAGACTGCAGGACCTTGATTTACTCATGAAACATTTTCCTTAATCTAAAGACAATCTTAGACCAGGGTCTGCAACCCTAGCACTTGAGATCTACCGTCCTGCAGATTTTAGATGCAACGTGGACTCAACACACCTGAATCAAATGAATGGCTCTTTATCAGGCCTTTGCTATACTTGATGGCTGAAGAATTAATGCAGTCATTTTATTCAGCTTTGTTAGAGTGGGGATGCATCTAAAACTTACAGGACAGTAGATCATGCCATTAAGTGACAGTCGAGTCCTTTGTCTCTGGTAAGGCACTTCTGATGGTATTACTGGTTCAGTTGTTGTTTCTGTTGCTTGTGCATTTTTTTTTCTACCTCTTAGCTTTCCATCAAGTATGCTTGGTACTGCTGGACAATCATGTAGGCAGCCTTTCCCTTGATTTTGTAGGACACAACATAGCTATACCATTTATTTTATTAATTCTTATTTTATTAATCATATGGACTATGAAAGCGTTCTGAAAAATGCTACTTTGGGCTTTCATTGGCTGAGCAATAATTATTACAATTACTAGAAATGAGTACTTCCATTTCGGGTGAAAACCATTAAGTGATTAAAATAACCAACTAAGTTAGCGATTAATTTTTAACTGAAGTATACAAACTGATAAAAAGCCAATTTGCTGAAAATCAAAATGTTCAGAAGAATATTTATGCTAAAACTGCAAAAAATAAATTTGACATTAACAATAAAAACATGTTTGTAATGTTTCACCCAAAACTCAAGTATTTTGATGAATTTCTAATATTGCATAAAAAAGGATTAAGTCAGTAATAAAAAACCTGTAGAACGTGCCAATTGTAATAGAACAATCGATTACAAAAGTCATTAGTTGCAGCCATATTTGCAATATACTTATGAGTATATGCATGTGTAGTGTAGTGACTGCAGTAGAAGTTTCATTTTTTTAAACTGAATTTGAAAATTAATTACAAATTCAATGTTATTGTACTTGAACACACCCTCTCAGATGTATTTAAGCATAGACTTTTCAGCACAGATGTGTTCTCTGGCATTATATTATTCTTGTCTTTTCTGACTCTTGCATTCTTTGTGTAATAATTGCGTATGTGACTACAAGGTTGCAAGACCTGCTTGAGTGACTAATTTTTGATCTCTAAACAAGGTCTGTTTCCTGGCAGCAGACCTGCCATGTGCCGCTGCTTCTGAAACCAGATCTGTGGCCCTGAGCCAAAACACAAGTGGTGTTTTGAGTACCCTGACTCTTCCTCAGCAGGTGACAACAAAACTTATGGTCTTCCCTAACTGGCGCTCATCCTCACTGCCCATCGACTCATCTGCAGAGGTCCTTGATTGAAAAAGGGCCTTGAAGCACAGCCATAAGCAAGAGCCTCCTCCCTGTCTGTGTCAACATCCAGGCCTGTGTTGATGCTTACAGGCTGACTGTGCTATTCAAGTGCACTGATGTGTGAAGAGCCTGCTGATGGCGTGTTTGCTGAACAGGCAGGGCATCAGGGGAAAGCGGCCCACTCTCCTCTCCCCTGCAGTGAATATGACTAATTAGGGTTTCCAGTGACTGTAATGGTCAGCTGCAGATGTGATGAGCAACCAAGGCTCAACACTGATTGAGTAGCCCAGGTTTCTGTGTTGTACAGTTAATTTGAGTATAACAAGTTAGTCTGTAGTAGCTGGTTATTAGCTTGACTCCCATGATAACAGCTAGGGCCTTGAAACTTGCCTGAAGCAGTGAAGCGATACTCCACTGGGCCGGGTCCTGGTTTGTGATGCTTATGTTCACGTCCTGTCAGTCACAAGTCTGATACTGGTGTGTCTTTTCAGGAACTCAGACAGGAAGACTGGTGTCTTTGCAAACTCTGCACATGTGAAATAGGTAGAGAAACTGATACTGAAATTTCATATACTGTAGGGTTGCTTATGATTTGTCATGTAGAGTCAAAACAAAAATCAATTACATTTTTTATTTTTAGGGTTTTAATTACTTGTTTTAAACAATCTGGTATCAACATTCTTTGAATAAAATACATAGCTGAATGTTCATCTGAAAATCAAAGCCTGTTTTACTATACACTTTGGCTTTCATTGCATATCATGACCAAAATGCTAAGACGTACACTTTTAAGTACAAAATATAGGGATAACGTGTTAGCCTGTTACAATAAGCAATCATTTAAATGCATGATAAATTAAAATGAGCTTGATAACTTCTATTATTTTTTAAAGAAAAATCTGGCCTACATATCTCATAATTTATTTTTAATGCTTTTGGTTGTGCATGGTTTTTATTTAATTTTTATTGTTTTTGTTTGTTTTGTTTTGGATATTTAAAATATATTTCAGTTACAACGTAGAGAGTGTTATGTACTTAAGGTTTACTAGTCTTTTAGGGGAACTTGCATTATTATACTGCTTTCACTATATTACTTGAAAATTGTCCCAAAAGTGTTATCATTTATCGCAGGAATCTTTAGTACAATTCATCCTCTAGTAACATTTATCCTGACAGACCTAATAATGTTTTCTGTATTACAAAAACAGATGACATTATGCATTTGTGTTCAGAATATTTGGCTTGAGTTGGATTTTTAATGAGGTAAAAATACTAATTTTGCATTTCTGTTTTTATACATTTTTAAAATTTAATATTAGATACTTTAATATAGCAATAAAATATTCCTTATCAATTGTATTTACTAACCATATGTGTTGTTAATTAGTTTGAGAGTTTGACTCACACACAATTAAATGTGACAGTGTTTGTTTTTACTGTCAAGTCATCATTAACTCCTGGTGGTTGTCGACTCAGGTCCTAATGCGACACACTTGTGCTGCTGTGTTAGTGAAACATTACAGTGCATTTTTTGTTACCTAAAGTGGAGTTTTCCCACACTTGAGTGATGATTATTTAATTTTTTCTTAAGTTGTAAGGCATGACCACCTGTAGAGGATGCCCTGTCCAGATAGGAGCAAGAGTGCTTTATTAAATAGCTGCTGTTCAGACTTGTGTGGGTGCTGATGCCTCCTGCTGTGACAGCACATTGCAAATCTCCTGAATGGAGGCCTTGGAGTGTGCCTGCAACCACTGCAGGACACAAGAGGCTGCAGCACCTCCTCTCGCACAGAAGGAATGTGCTGCCCTGTGGGATTTCTGCAGCAAAGGGCTTGCAGTATTGGGGAAATTGCCAAAATTGTTAAAATAGTTCTGTTAATTCCAGCGTGCTAGCAAAGTGGGCATTAAGAAGTTCTGCTTTTTTATATTTGTGCAAAATAGGCTAAATGCAAAACTATAGAAATCCCTGCAAGAAAGTTAGCTGGTGGTCCTTTAGTTTTCCACATCTTTTCTCTAATATTTCCACAGAGACAAATTTGTCCTTCTTGTGAAAGAAATGTTGAGTGTCCTACTTTCAGCCAACTAACTGGAAATGCACAACAAGAGCGCAGGGAGTTGGTAATACTGCACTATTCTATGCTTTGTCTAGACAGAGAAACTCTGTTTATTCTTATTCTTTTTCTGGTATCTCATTAAAATGATTTTGAAGTGCAGGAATCTTACAATGAAAAACTGCAGCTTACTTAAAACCACAACCTGTTAAAACTTTTGTATAAATAGTAAATTACTTGATTAAAAATGTTTATGTATCAAATTCAAACTAACAATAAATAAATGCTTCAGAAAATTATCCCTGTTATGATCAATATAGTAGAATATTTCAGAAATAATCGGTTCAAAATACAAAAAAGACCATAGACTTGCAGTTTTTTTCTGTTTCCTTGCAGAGCAATGATGGACATCTTCATTAGGTTTTTGGTTTATGGTTGGACAACTGATCCTTTTTTGGTTCAGTATGTTTTGTCTTTATTAATGTATGTAATGTATAACATGTCTGAATTGTCTGAGCTAAATATGGGTGCACATTAAACTTAGCCCCGAAGGCTAGATAGAAACTGGTTTTAGTAATTTGTAGGACATCAGTGGTGCATTTAAAACATTAAAATGGGAGTTTTTCTTACTTGTCCAATCAACTCTGAGAGAATTCTGAACATTGAGAGCACTGTTGACTGTGTCTTGCTTGGCCCCCATTTGCTGCTCTACTTTACAAGATAATAATGTGACACTGCCTTAAAAGAACAAAATTTTTGTGACTGCAAGTCAGTAAATCTAGTTTAAATCTTAAACCGGTTCTTCACAGCAAAATTTTATCTTTAAAAATGAGTTAAATTGACATATTATGACCAATTAATCAAATCCAAAACCGAAAGTTAAGAATTTTTACTTTAAATGTTTGAAACGTTGTTGTCCATCAACTATAACAGACCAGAGGCATAACGAGCAGCACACCTGCTCTGTCAGCACCACTAGTCACTTGAACCGCATTCCCATGCGACTCTGGCAGCTCTTCATTCGCACTATTTAGTTTTTCATCTTTTTTGTGTGGACAGATTGGTAGACGCCTACCTTTGAACTGATGCTGGAGGAGTTTGCTTTGAGTGCATCACTGCATCTGTCCATGTACGCTTGCTAAAATGCTACATGCTTGTATTTTTAGTTTGTGGAGGTGTTGGAATACTTGGCTTTATCCTAAATATCTCAGCAGAATAAGATAACCACATAAATGAACTGGCTCTGCTTTTTTTGCAGAAAATCTGCAGTTGATTATACAAACTGATCACACTTGATGATAAAGATTTTTGGTGAAAACATGCAAACTACCTCATCTTAATGCTCTACAATATCATCAAAACCGTATTTTTAATAAGAGTGATTAAACTAATCAAATTTGCCACACAGATTGATGTATTTCATCCATTTACTACTGTTCATTTTGAAATGACTTTCAGATAAGGCCCTAGATTTAATTGATTAGAAAATTTGATTACCAAAGATAATTAAATAACATACAAATGTATAATTACACACATTTTCCCCAGCAAGTATATTGCTGTGTGAACACAAACTCATGACTAAATAAGTTGGCTGTTCATGGAATGCTGTATTTAAGCATATTAATGGAAAGTCAAGTGGAAGGAAGAAAGGAGTACAAGCAACAGCAGCACTCCAACCCAGAACATATGCAGAACTGTTAATTTCTTTGTGCTAAGCCAGTACTGAACCAGATCTGACATCAGAAACTGGACAGTTATTCCAAAGTTGTCTTTTCAGGTAAAAGTAGATTTTGATTTTCATTTGGAAATAAAAATATATGCTTGAAACATGTCACTCTTTAGTCTTAACATATCAGTTATGTTTTTTTTAATTCAGTTACTGACTTTAGCTTTTCATTGATATTTCAGTTAACTGTATATCGCATTAAGAGCAGCTGTGATTATTGTGGATAAAAGCAGCTCCTGAACTGAAACCTACTTACTAAAACGACACTGTTTCCTTCTGTTTTTTAGCCTTAAGATCTTTGTTTTGCTGCCGATCTCCATTTTTTTCACACATTGATGTGTGTTACAGTCACTGTTGCTTTAACAAAGAGCTCTATTATTATGATTTTTTTCCTGCACTGCTGCTAGGTTGTAGGGTTAGTACTTTTCATCACAGCAAAGGCTTCAAATGTAAGAATGCCAGCGGCTGCTGTGCTGAGCAAAATAGAAAAGAGATGGAAGTGGCGACTGGTGGATACTGATGGATACTGATGGCCTGGGCTGCTGTAGCCACTAGAGGCCCCCTGGCAGTGACAGTGAGCAGGTGCCTCATCACTGCCTGTCTGCATCGCTTCCTTAGATTTATTTGACTGGGTATTAGTTGCTTTCCCCTCTCCTTTTTTTTTGGGTGGACCGGTAAAATTAAAAATAAAAATAACACCGTGCTTGGGAAGGTTGGGAGTTTATTTCTTTGAACTAATTTTGATATGTGGCAGGGTTGTTTTTTTTCTTTTTTAATATGCTGGAAGCTGCAAGTCCTGACACACCAGCAAACCAGACTGGGAGGGTAATGCCATAATCAGCCCTGAAACTTGACACTAAGCATCAACCCTGGCTCTCACCCCAACACCCTCATGGGCTGCACACCAACACAGGAACATTCTCCACACTCACACTCCTGGGAAACCTGCTGTTTCTGTGGCCACATGGTGGTGAGCTGACTTATTCACACACTTTCTCTCTCTGCTCACCTCCCCCTACATCCCCAGATCCCTCCCTCTTAGTCTGTCTCTCGCTCTTTCTCTCTCTCTTGCGCTCTGAAGCAGTATGTCGGTTTCATCCGGCCTGATCGTCCTGTCTGTCTGGAGACCTGCCAGATGAGGGCGGAGGATAACGAAGGGTCAGAGGTAAACAGGAAGTCATGAGGGTTTTGCTTTGGGCGGAAGGGGAGGGCACAGAGCGTGAGGGGAGGAGGAAGTCGTACTTGGAGAGAGTGTATTGGGAGCATGTGGGAACGCTGCCAGCCACAACTTTACAGTAGGTCTGAATTTAAACCGAGTCTTTATGCTGCTTTACTTCCCTTTCTGGTCTCTTTTTGCCACCTTATGTAGAGATCAAGTGCCTTTGAATCATTTGTTTTTCAGAGTTAATTGGTTGGGGTTTGTTTGTATTGTAAATAAGCGTGGAAGCGTTGCCTGCGTTTGTATGCGACTGGAATGTGATACTTGTGACATGAAGCAAGCTCCATGAACTCGAGTTAACCTCTCACTGGCAGATGCTAAAGCTGAACCACAGCAGCGCCTGTGATTATACCATGGCTTGATTTGAACAAGACATGATGAGAAAAACTTGTAGATTATCTCTTAGCTGCGTGCAGTAGACTAAACAAGAAACATGAAGATTTAATGACCTTTTTGTCCTTGTGTTTTTACCCGACACAGTGAGTGAAGAGTGTTAATGGGAGTGCCTGTGAAAACCTTTCAAATACACTCTTGGATTAATTTCAGTAGACGTTAAACTTGATGATCTGTGGTGCTCCATGTGAACTTCTGTTCCAGTTCATGTCTTTCTGTTATTTAAGTAAATGTTAAGTACATTAAATACAGAAGTAGTACGGCAACTAACTGATTTGTTAGTTCGACAAACAGGTTTTGTGTCAGTAGGAAGTCATAAGCTTGTTGCCATGGATGCATCTGTATGTGAAGGCTTTGTTTGTTGAGAGTTGTGGTTGGAGTTAAGCATTCAATTTTAGCTGACATGGCAAATAAATTGCTCAGTTTCTGCCTACTTGATTGAAGAAAGTTGTACAGAATTGCCAACCTGCCAATTCTTTATTTATGTAAAACAACCTGGTTGTTTTACATAAATATCTTAATTCAGTTTAAGTGGGCTGAAGTGATTCAAATCACATGGTTATAAGAAATCTGTCAACTTGATCTACCTGAGTGCAGTTAAACCACAGACAGGAGAGTAGCTGCAGAAATGGTTAAAAAACTCCATTTTGCAATTAAAGAAATCCACAATTTACATTTGAGTAATTATTTGACAATAGGCTTTATGCTGAACATTATACTTGCAATTTAATATCGCTGAGACATAAACTGAATCATATCTGTCATTTTTTTAGACACCCATTGCTTGACACCCATAAGTCAAGACGACGTAAATACAAAAGTAAAGATATTTTCCTCAGTTGAGGTGCATCAATCAGAAAAGAGCAATAACTCAGAGTTTTATTTCTGATAATTGAGACTGCTTGTAGCTTTTGCTTAGAGAACCAAAATTTTAGTGATGTCTGCTATTTGCCCCAGTGAAGAAGAAGAGGAGGAAGAATCATGTGTTGGAGTTCCAACGTACAGCTCAGAATATCCAGAAAGACTCTCATGACTTAAACTTGTCTTTGAGTCAAATTATTATTTTTCCCAGGACATATTTTTGGATTTTTACCATCCGTGCTGCCCATGAAATGCCTGGAGATGTCAGAACCTTGTGACTGTAAACAAAAGCTTTTTTCTTAAGACCAATTTAATTAAGCTTTTTTATTATAAGGAAATGCCTGGGAAAACTTTATGCTCCATACATAATAAATTTAACTGGCATGTTGCTCTGTGCTATTAAAGTCATAACACAAAGCTGGCTTTATTGTTGGGATTATTGTTCGACCGGAAGGTGAACCCGAGTCTTTGTCTGGAGTCTTTTCAGATTTCATCTTTCCAAAAACTGTGCCTTGTTTTAAATGCATAATGCTGCCAACTCCATAAGTTTTCTGTGGAGATGAAGTTTACAATATGACTACTCGTAGCCCCTTTCTACAAAGTTTTGATACTTCAGAATGAGCTGTCGATTTCTGCAGTTCTCCCAGAACTTGATTGGCCGGGTTTAGGTAGACACCCACGTCTTGGTGGTTTGGAGTTGTGCCTCTTTGTTGTCATGATGCTGTTTGTTCACTGGTGTTTTGTAACACAGCAGATGCTTGATTTATGTTATGATTAAATTAGAGTATCAGAGTACTGTCAAAGTATAGGGGTTAGAAAGCAAATGCACAATACCTTTTTTCCAATGTAATTTATGATACATTTAGAAACTATGGATGTTCTCCTTCTCCTTCACAGTTAGGCATTGCTTTATGTTAGGTCTGTCACATAAACTCAAATATACTTTGAGGGTTGTGGTTGCAGTGAGACAAAATATGAAAATGTTCAGTGGTTATAAATACAGAAGCAAGGCACTGAACTGTGGGAACAAGTTGGCTGTATTCAAAACATCGTCGCTGTTTTAAGGATTATGCAAAATTAATGTTTTATCATAATCATCTGGAAATGAAAATAAATGGTTTCTCTAGTATCTTGTCCTTTTTGAAGTGAGGACATTTATCTGAATTTTTCATACTTTTTTAATAAAAACAGTTTGGCCACTTTTTACATTAGTGAAACAGAGCATCATTAACTTACTTAGCTGTATAGTTTAAAAGTCTTAAATATTTTTTTATTCATTTTATAATTTTTCTGAAATTTTTAGATTTTGTTTTAACCTTATTTTTGAAGACCTCAGACAACTCTTTATTTTAGCATGATCTTCACTCTGACTTTAAAAATCAGGTGCTCACCAAGCTAATTATGGATACAGCATTCTGAAGGACTTACTTCAGAATGCTGAGTAATGAATACATGTAGGGGAGTCTATATGAGGAGCGGCGATTTTTGCTCCTTGCCAAGATGTAGAAACCAACACAAGACAAAATAAATCCTCACTTCATCACATCATGAAGGCTGGAGGTTGACTAAGCAGGGAACCACCTGCTTAGTCAACTGTGCACTGTTATGATTTCGCCACCGTGTTTGTTCCTTTACAAGCAGGCATTGGCCCTTTTCTCTCCTTGCACCGATTCAATAATGAAGGAGTTGTAAAGGTCTGGCAGTAAGCCCCTTACTTCCCTTACACTTCATCCCTCACTCATGTCTCTACTTCCCTCTCTCTCCTCTGTCTGGCGCTCTCTAGTGCATCCTGAGGGACCTCCTCTCAGCTCCACTCTTCAGTTTGCTCCGACCTTCCCGTTAATGAATAGCATCATCCAGCCTGCCTGTTTTGCACAGTTCAGCTTTGCTTCAGTGCCTGGCGTGTGACCTGCTGTGCCATCTTTGATTCAGAGAGCAGCACATCATTACTCTCAACAACCACAGTTTTAGGAGGAGACTCAAGGGGAGGAGGGGCAAGCGGTTAAATTGTGCTTGTAGCCCATCATATAAATACCACAAAAAACATTTGCTGCTTTGAAAGGCAGAACAAGTTTGTTTCTTACATTTGCAGTAGATGACTCACAAAACGCCAGCAAAATGTTTAGTTCTTCAAAGGCTGCAAATACTTTTAAAATTGCTGCATTTACAGTATAAAGTTAAGGATTGAGATTTGTATGTAAATACTAGTCAATGCAGCTGTAACACAGCGGGAAATATCTAACACTGCTACAAATTTGTCTCAGGTTGTCTTTGGTTGAGAGAGAGTTGAATTGGTTCCTGAACCACCACAGAGTACCAAACATTATCAGAGATTTTCTTTCATGACAAAATGTTTTGGCCAACAGCTGATAATTGCACAGCGTGCAGGGAGCTTTAGGCTATTAGAAGCTGGCCAATTCAGGTTATTAAACCAGGCACTGCCAATCGGAGCAGGTGCCAAGTCCTGCAGCAAAGTGAAATTAGCATCCAAGGACAACTTGGGGAAGCATAATGTGCTCTAAAAGAGCACTGTGATGACTTTGGACTTCAGAAAACAGACACACACTAGCAGATGACATGGCTTTCCAAATCTTCACTGGCTGTAGAAATCTACTCTGGATCTCAAGAAAATTGGATTCAGTGCCTCCACATTCTTTGGTGGCTTTTAAAGAACTGACTGAGTCTCTGTGTTTCTTTTGAACTGCTTCAAAAGAAGCAGATTCAAAAGGTTGTTCCTGTTGCTTTCGCATCATTTTCTACCACATTTTTTTCCTTCCACTCAACTTTCCAATAACTATTTAGGACACAGCACTCTATGCAGTCAACTTCTTATGACTTAGCCTACTTGTATTTGTCCCATAATTGTATGGGCCACAACATTCCTATAATAAAATATTTCTGTTTAGAAATTGGCCATTTTATTGATCACATTTGATATTCAAGCCATTGAAAATACAGTTGCAATTTATCCTTTTGTATGTAATGAACCCATTTGATTGCCATTATTTTAAATGATTTACTTAGATAAATTTACTTTTAGATATTGTATTTTAAAACATCTTGATATTGGCAGTGAATTAAAGTTTTAACTTAACCAAATAATGCTAAATGACGATGATGATGGGAAGGGAGTTTATTTATAGTGAAACTTGACTTTCCCGGTGTCTTTCCTAAACAGGAAGAAAATGTAAAAACAGTTTGAGAGAGGATGAAGTCCATTTTATGATAAAGTCAGGTTTTTCATTTACCAAAAGCCCTTCTTTCAAATTTAACTTTGTGCTTCTTCTTAGGTAAAACTGACAGAAAACATCAAAATGTATTGCTTGATGGCTGAACATCAGTGGGATTTAAGAGAGGATTTACTTATGATACTTTCCTGAAAGAATCATAAGTTAGATTCTCTCTTAAATCTGACTTATGCTCATTAGTGCATTCGCCCTTAAAATATCTTAAATCATGCTGAGCAGCTGCCCTCTAAGCTGACACTTGAAGAAGGAATGAAGAAGAGCAAATGCCCTAGTTAGAATAACTGCCTTCTCCTCTTAGTCATAGAGCTTGATTGATGCCAAGTCAGGCCTGGGCTGTTCTCTAAATGGTTTTGTTTCACTGTGTGGGGTCTTTATGCATTAGTTCCTTAAGAAAACTGGATTTCAGTCCATTCATTCACCATTTCGCAGGGAGCATTTTTGAAGACTGCCATTGCAAACGGTGAGCACCAGTGAGGTTGTGATGGAAACGAGTTGTAACAATGAATATAAAAGAGCTCAAAGACTGGCTGTTATTGGTATGCTGTGCACTTTAGATTTGTACAACTTTCTTTTTTGTTTCTCGTACCACATAAGAGATAATAAAAATAGAGCAATATATTTCATAAATGTTCAGCGAATTTCTCCTTAACCAACATTTCTATACAGTATGTATAGAAATGCATCAAGTCTGGTGTTCATCTATGTCCCATCAAATGTTTAATATGCGTCTCTACACACAGATCTGTTTAAACTCAAAAACCTTTGTGTTGGTAAAAGATATCACTATGTGCAAATTAAATCAGACTGAGCTGGAAATCAGTTATTCCTAAATTAGCTCTGATTGATATGACTAATCATAAAAATCAGTTTTTAAATCCTTTTCTCCCATTACTTAAAATCTTCAAAACTAAAATATTCCTAACAATCTTTGCTCTATAAACCAAATGTATTCACTTTAAAGCACTATTCTGGGATCAGTAAAAATCTTATAAAGGAAAGGGGTGTGCTTTGATGCGTAAATGGGGATATTCTTGTGATTCTCTTTTTTTTTTTTTTTTTTGTCAGATCAGAATTTAATGCTTCAATCAAAGAACCTCTTTCTGGTTCTTTGATATATTTGATCAAAATCAAAATCTAAAAATCAGCCAGGAAACCTTATTGGGGCATTTATTTCTTTATTTTTATGTACTTAGCATGATCAAATATATCAGAAAATCATCTTATTCTTTTTGTATGGTAACAGGGTTGAATGTTGCAAAGCCTGTTGACTCAAAAACAACAGGCTTTGAAGTGGTGTTTACTGTTGCTGGACCAGTTGGTTAAGTTAATAATTTTTTTAAGCAAGAAAAGAAAACAATTGTTTAGTTCAAGTTAAGGCAGGTTTAATAGTTGCAACAAGTTCTCATGTGTTAGTTTTATTCTTGTTTATTGCAAATTTCACAACCTGGCGATATGCTTCAGCAGCTGTAACTAAACCGTATAATACTTTCTGAAACGAGCAAAAAAATAGTCTGGTTTGAACTTTGTACACTGTTCCTGTCCACCTCTGACTGTTTGACCATGCAGCTACACCACATAGGGTCCTGATTGTTTTGGCTTTAGACTATACAATTAAAGCTAATTGTAAATTGGATAATATTTATGGCCATTGTGCAGGTAAATGTGACAGAAAAATGATGTGAAGTTACTCTATTTATCACATTACATTACTCAGATCATTTCCTTGCATTCATATCTTTGCTTTGAGTTAATTATTAAGTTTGGTTGTTGTTGCTGCCAGCAAACATCACAACAAGGCAAAAGAAAATCACAGCACAGCTGGTGGAAAGTAAATGAGATACCTTCTCTCCCACTTTGAACCTCCTGACCCAGCAGTAGCAGCAGTCGGCTGTTGTGAATTGAATTTGCGTTGTGAGCTTGCCATCTTCCTGTCGCAGCACACAGCCGGACTACAGTAACCATGCTCCGTTATACTTTCAACATCCTCCCCTCAGGGCAGCATGCACAGCCTAGCTAGTTTTACTCTTGACCCTGAACCAACGATCATTAATGCATGGCACTGCTTTTAATTGGTTGAGGAAGCATCACTGTGCATCATGTCTCCTTTCATTTATCAGTGCTGCAGCTGCTGCCAGAGCTTCTGCTCTGGCTTGCAAGCTGGCCTTTAGCAGTTGGACTAATTAACAAGGTTATTTGTTTGTCTTTTTTTTCCTTCTACACCTAGACACCTTAATTGTCTAAGAAATAGGTCTGACTTTTGTTCTTGGATAATTCTTTTTATGAACAGTAATTATTTTATTTGATAAACTCCACAGGTCAGGTATGCTCTAAGTGAACAACCTTGAAATGGAGATGTGAAAAAGGCAACTTATGCTAAATGTAAGTGTGCAATCAAAGTGAACAGCTTTTTCAGGGAACTGTTGATGCAAGTGATAATAAGGCTGTAGAAGAGCCTTCTGCTGTTGAATGCTGTTTGAATTCCTCAAATGTAAATAAATGACTTCTGATCAATATGTCTTTGAGACAATATTCATACCCACTCTTGTGAAGTAGGAAGGCTGGTACTTAGCTCATTTGTTGAGAGTGTCTGAAGGTGTTACGACCTCCTGTATAGAGGAAAATTACTAAGCACTTGGTATGTCTTCTGAATCTCAAGCTGTGGTTGATGCTAACCAGAAAAAGATCTTTAATTATTAATTAGGTGTGTCAGAATTAAGCCAAAATAACTTCTACATATCAGTTAAGAAATTTGTGATACTTATTTACCTGTGTTTTGATATTTTTTAAATGGAAGGTGTGTTCTAACTTACATTTCTCTACTTATTCCAAGCCTTTTGATTAAGTTTTAAACTTTTATTTTACATATTTTATATTAACTTTAATTCATACAAAGGTTAGTCTTTATTTTCGTTTAAATATCATCGACACAGGTGGCTGGGATGAAATGTTTCCAGTGATTACATTATAATATGTTAATAAAATCAGCTAACATCATTAGAAATAATGAACAAGTTAAATCCAGTTCAGTCTTTCACTTTCAACCCTTCACTCCACAGGATGAGGCATCACTGACTTATTTCAGGTTCGAAAGAAACAAAATTTTAAATTTATGTAGCTGTTCCAAACTTTTCCTGATTCTAAGATGGCTTTTACTCCATTAGAGTGTAACTAATGTGAAATATTAAATTAAATGATGATGGTATCTAGACCAGATTTCTTTCTTCTTCTGTCCTGCACTCGGCTCACAAACACGAGGATCTTGGAAGTCTGTGCTGGATAAATTAGTTTGTTATACTTTCACATTTCTACTTGTCTTATGCATTCTACATAAATTGTACAGCATAATTGTTATGGAAACTGTGGAAAATCTCAGCATTGGTTTTATGACGCAAGGCTCTTTGTTATTAAATTACCTATTTGGTGTTGAGACGTAATTCATGTAAAAGACTTAATTCTGTAACCCATAACAATCTCAAGTTCTGGGAGAAAAAAAAAAACATTCCCAGATGGCATTTTTGAAAAGCTTATTTTAATAAATCTGTTCTGGCTTTAAACTAAATAATAAACTAATAAAAATGCAGTATATTATGCATACATAATCGGATTTAAATTGTAAAGATCACACACAAAGCAGTCAGACTTTGTCTTGAGTTAATTTAATGGCTTAAGTCACCCTCAGGAGGGTGATACAGCTCTGCGAGCAGCAATATCTGCCCTAAATAATGTTTTTTGTCCTTACTACTGTGAAAGCAGTAATCTGAAGGAGCCATTTACCAGATCAAACATCCACCATTGGCTGCCGTCCATGATGGATCAAACAGCTTGTTCCCATTCAGCTAACAGTTGATGGTGCCCTGGATAACACTGGGTAACATCATATTCCTCTGCTGGATAATTTCTGCGTATGCCCCGAAGCGTGGGTATGAACTTGCCATCTTGTCAGCTCCAGTCAGCACACTGCTTGCTTTCTGCTCTCATTTCCATAATGGTTAGTTAGTGATAGACCCCTCTTCCCTGGGACAGAAGACAGCCTCACTAATATAAGCTATTTCATGGATATAGTGTTTGGAGACGGACACCTGTATATTTGCAGCAGCTCTACCTCTCTGGGCGGGAAGGACATTTTTTTTTTTTCATTTATAACCCACTTCCTTTCACCAGCGTTGCCTCTCCACTCCCCTTCTTCTTCCTCCCCTCCTCTTCCTCTCCACTCTGTCATCTGTCCTAAAAGGAAGCCCCTCCCTTCCAGAAAGTGCTGCCTGTCTCATTTGCATATTAACTGTCTAGTTGCCAGAGAGCTGTGGCTCATGCCATTTGACTGTTGAAGCCTGTGAATGTTGTTACTCCATTTTCCAGATTTATTCTTTTTTTCTTTTTTGGGTAAAATCAGGAAGTATATAGTGATATTTTCTAAACGAATGACACATGAGGGACATGAAATGGACTTTTCAGTTCAGAAGGTTTATCGTCTCCTGCTCAGAGTCTGTTTTTTTGCTCATCAGATGTGACAGGAGGGAGAAACCACCGTGGGTTTTTCGAGCATGTTTATTTATTTGGACACAGGGATTTGTGAAGGGACCTTTTATTGTTTGCATTTTACTGGCCATGCGTGCGTTTTCAACTCATCCCCAGGTACTGTACCCTGGTGGGCATAATCTAACAGTTTGTTTAGCTGGGAGGGAGGGGCTGTCCCGCTCAGCATCCCAGCAAGCAGGCGGTCTGCTTTAAAGTCCAAACTTCAAGGCTGTGCTTTGGCAGGTTGATCCCATGCCTGCTGCTGCCGGTGCCGCTGAAACTTGGAAAGAGCAGCCGTTACTTTGCGCTCCAGGAAGCTGTCTCCGTCTCTGCTGGAGACACAGAGCAGAGAGATGTAAAACAACACAAACCACAGAGAGGTACTGTGAGAGCCTCTGCAACCATTCTTCTACCTACATGACCTCAGCCCCACGTGAATACTTGTGTAATTTCAGAGCTAGTCCACACCATCCTGGTTGTTTAGAACCTAAAGCCATATTGTGTTATTACCCACATATGGTCACCCACATATTTCACACTGCATCTGAGCAAACTCACAAGTATTAGAGTGATACTGGGGGTTGGAATGGAACCATATTGGTGGAGATTACATAAAACGGCATAGTACATAGCATGCATAGCCTGTAAAGTTTGTGACTGGCAGTCAGTGTGCTCATATTTATCGAAATTCTCTGATTTCCTTCTGTTATTTTGCTCTTCAATGAATCTTTTTGAATCAGTTTCCCTGTAGTCAGTCTGACTGGCACATAGATGAGTAACCAGGTGCTGTGTGTAAGAGAGGGTTAATGGTTTGAGTCATATGTTGTAAGCAGGCAATACACAGCAAATTTGAATTTTGCATGCATAAATGCATGATTGCAACTATCTTGCACTAATTTTTAGATTACATCCAACAGCTGAGAATTTTTTCAGACATGTCTGAATGAACCACATCCTAGAGTGGCATACATGGGACACAATCTTTAAAGTTATTTGTGTAAATTTCCCTATGCCTGCTGTTATGTTGTGCATCCCCAGTGTCATTTTGAGAGTATTTTATTTTGAAAGTTGTACCAGTTATGCATTGCAACTGTTAATGTTCAGTCAGTTTATATCAACTACCCACAATCCCCTTTTCTTAGTGACATCAGTTACCCTTTATGACATATTTTCTCTTTTTATCACATTTACAGCCAAGAACATTGGTTAGTAAAAACATTAGTTACAATATAAATTGAAATGAAAATATTGACATTTCAGAAATGTTACCTATTAAATATTTTAAACCAAAATATTACCTATTTTCTTGAAACTAATTAAACAGCCCAGTTTATAAAAAACTGACTGCACCGTTGTGTCCTAAGGTATTTTTAAAATATATTTTATTGTTTTTACACACAGTTCCTGACAGTGACTTCAAAGTAGCAATAGAGTTATAACTTTATCATCTTAGAAAATTATTCATTGGCCCATATTGTTGATCAATGCAGAGATGGAGAAACCCAGTTGCTACAAATATTGCTCCATGTTTTTCGCACTTCTCGTGTGTGTTAGACTTTCTCTTTTACGAGTAACATTTGCACATACTCCAGGTAGATCGTTAAAAAGGCAGATAATCGTATTGCCAGGCAAAAAACATCAAGTATGTGACCAAGTATAAATAATAATAAAATTTAGCACACATTGATCTTGTGATGACAGTATCTATCAATCAGACTGTATTGTACAGAGCAATGTTCATAGTTTATATTTGCAGGGCAAGCCTAAATGGCATTATTTCAAATCAATTTGTATTTGCTTGACCTTAACTAAATAAAAAATGAGGTGCGGTAAAAAAGAAAAATGACTGTCTTGACTTGAGACTTGTCTTGAGTTGAACTGATTTACTCATATTTGTGACTTCCAAAACACTGACCTTATCCCCAGGTCTGAAAATTTTAGCATCGTTGAAAACATAGTTTGCAATTTACAAAGCAAGAAAATGGTATGTGGGGGATTGAATCGTCTCCCAAATATGACACAAATCATTCATTATTTCACTCTCGTCATGAACTAGATGCACCTCTAGTTATATGCATTAGTGACTGAGGACTGACCTAGTAGTGCTGAGTGCTGTACCTGGCTTCAGGCCAGTCGCGTGTCTGAAAAATTCCCAGTACCATGTGCGAGCTGGTGCACATGGCCACTGGATTGTGGTGTCAGGACTTTCCTTAAAGGTGTTCTCATTCTCTCAGATTTTATTCTGGCGTTCAGCTTTGGTCAGGAAATGCCTGTTTAGTACTTTTCTTACCTTCCTGTCTTTGCGCTCTTCCTCGTCACTGTTGCATAATGGCTCAACTTTGACCTTATCTAAGTGTTGGTGTTGATTTGAAATCAATTTTAGCATTTGGGAACTGGTTTATCTGTGTGTTTTGGCAATCTGTAAATAAATCAGCACATCTTACATAGAAGCTGATGCAAGGACTCAAAAAAAGAAAGCACTCATTCTGCAAATCTACAACGTGGGAGAAATCCAGTACTTTGGGGGTTAAGTTGAGAAAGTTAATGTAATAACTGCTAGCACCATCTGCTGGCCCACTTCCTCACAAAGAGAGAGAGAGAGAGAGAGAGAGAGAGGGGTGAGTGAGCGAGAGAAAAACGAGTCTGGGTTTTAACGACATCTCTAATATTCATGCTGATGCATTTTGCTTCTTTGTGCTTTCATTTTCCACTGCTCTGGCTGCCTGAGTCGCAAGCTCGCCACACACCCCAGCCAGGCGGATAAAAGGGCAACAAGCAAGGACCGGGAAAGGGATAAGTATAGAGAGGGGAAAGAGAAGGGAAAACCAACAAAACCAAACAACCGAGAAAGGTCAAACAAAGCCTTTTCTGTAAGCAACAAGATGAGAAACCTACCTTTATCTGTCTGCTGAAGAAGACGAAGAGAGACGTAAAAAGGGAGACGACAGAGCAGAAACGGCGAAAAGAAGGAGAATTAAGAGGACCAGAGAGGCACCGACAAGCACACTCACGAGAGGCAGGAGGAAAAGGGGACTCAATGTGGGGGGGAGGAGAGAGGAGGCAGGGTAAGGCAACTCTGACACACACACGCAGAGAGAGAGAGTAAGACTGAAGCCGGACGAGGGCGAAGCAACACGCAGCAGCAGAATGAGAGCTTCCTGGACTGCCACGCACCTCCTCTACCGCCAACAGCGCTGCTCCCTCATCACCCTGTGAAGAGACGAAAGAGGGAGGAAGAGAGAAAGAGAGAGAGAGCTCCCCATGCGCTCCTCTTGAGCCCTGCCCGCTGGGGGAGGAGGCGACGGAACGGTTCCAGCACCGCTCTCACTCTCGCCCGAGGAGACGAGCTGACCGGGAAAGGAGGAGGAGGAGGGAGGAGGGGAGGAAAACCAGGAACAAGCAAGTGAGGGAGGGGAGGGGGGGGGACACCAGCTCAAGGAAGAGTGACAGAAACCGGACTGTGGAAAAAAAAAAGAGTGTTTGGAAGAGAAGGAGTAAGTGAGCAACAGAGAGAGCAGGAACACGGTGAAAGGGCAAGGCTTTTGTTAGCCGGTTGGAGAGGGGGAGCAAAGAGGAAGAAAAAAAAAACTCACCATGTCTACAGTGAAGAGGCCAAGAGGAAGGGTAAGTGAGCTGCTCTCAGAGCTGGGAGGGAGGAGGAACAGGGTGGGGGGGTGAGAGGAGGAAGAGGAGGAGGGGCCCGGCAGCAACTGAACAACCTCCTCTGCTACTGGCTCATGCTGCACTGCCGCCATCTTGAACTCATTGCTGAATGTTTTAATTTTTTATTTTCCCCCCCCCGTGTTCTGCTTTACTGTCATTCTTTATACTGTGAGTGGCGTAATGAAGACGCCGCGGATTCATCTAATTTCCCCCAGCCACCCTCTCGGCCTTTCATGTCACACATCACTTTGTCATTCTCCTGTTGATCTGCGCCTACAGCTGTCCTGCTCTGTAGTTTCAGTGCACCGTGTGGTGTGTGTTTGCCCTCCACGAGTTGAGCCCGTCAGTCACCAGAGAGCCCGCTCCATGTGGAAATGAGGGGTGGGCACGGAGGGAAAGGTGTCCAACCTAAATGGACCTTACTCTACCTTTTCGTGGGCTCTGTCGGACCCCGCCGTTTTTCACGGGACTGCGTGCTGTGAGAGAGATTGAAATCACTGCAGTGCTGGCAGGCTGTAATTTCAGTTATTTATAGATGTATTACACAGCTGCAGCGCTCTCAGTTTTGGTGCATTTTATCTTTTCTCTCTCCTTCTCTTTAGCTTCGCTGATAGAAGCCTGTTTTTTTTTTTGTGCCCTTCCTCCTTCATGTGTGTTCATGTTCTTTTCTTATGCATTACTTTCAACTCCTCCCTCTGTTTTTTTAACCATTAACTTGAATGGGAACATTCCATCTTGATCCAGGAAATTTCTTCCTAATAACATCAGCAAAGAAGCACACGTGAAAATCATAATGCAGCTCTTGTATGTGTTTTTTTTCTCCCCTCCTCTACTTTCGTCCAGAGGAATTGCTAATCATTCATTCCCTCCCCCCACTTTGGTATTGGGGTTTCAGCTAATTCTCTTTTATTTTGCTAGCAGTGTGGAGAGGGGGAGAAAAAAAAGCAACTAGGCGCGCCTGGGCCATGTAGCCATAAGCAACACATTTTTAGATTAGGTCATCCATTTATGGGTTCTCTTTTTCGCTGGGCTGACAGCCCACAACGGGGCATAACTGCAGTAACTGCATCCATTATTCACATATTATCATGTATCATGGAGGCTGGATTATTTATGTCTGCAAGGCACAGTGTAACCTGCTACAATGAGCATGTGACTAAGTCAAAGAATGAAATTTACATCAGACTTTTCATGTCAACTGGTGTCCACCTGATCTGAAAAGATTCTCCACAGGAACGCTGATCTTTCCCTCCTGCTACATTTCCACTTGTTTGAGTTAGATGGGGTTTGTGAGAGTTGAAGTAACAGGCAGAGTGAGATTGGTCCACCCCCCACCTACAGCATCAGAGACAGGCTCCACTGTCTGACACAGACTACAATAGGTCTCTGCTTTCTTAATAAGACTCTTACTTTCATAGATCATATTCCCATACTTAGTTATGCTATCATACCATATTTGGTGACAAACTAACTGTACAATATGTACCTTCTTTTTGGAAAAAAATTAAAATAAACAAAAACACAAACAAACCCTTTCATTTGCTTTTAGTGTGTAGGGCTGAATCCAATTTCCTGGTTTTCCTCATAAATTCCTGGGATTTTGAGCATCCTCTTGGCCCTTAAGTCATGATGTGTGATTTTTAAAACATTTTACTGCAATATATAAAGGAATGTAACTGTTTATCATAAATGTACTCGTATGAAGGGTGGAAGATTAGCCTGCCGACTGCTCTGGGTCAAGTTTCCCTTTGGAATCAACTTTTTATACCCTCAAGAGCAATTATCTTCCCTTTCTCATACCCACATTCAAACCTTTTCATATCTATATAATGGTTCACGTCTCATGGTAGTTAAGTATTTTTAGATAAATTAGAGAGATGAATGACTTTAAAAAATAAAATTATATAAAAAAACGTAACAATTTGATAAATATTTCATGTGCTTTTACTCTTTGAAGTTCATATCCCAGTTTGGGCCAGCTGATTGAGAGATTACTTATGATCAAAAAGCAATGGAAACTTTTCTGCTAAAAGGTATTTCTTGATATTAAAAGATCACTCTGCCTTAAATTAAACATGATTAAATTATAGTAAAACACTTCAGATCCTTGGAAGGTAAAAACTATCCAAAGAATCAGATTTAATAGAACCAAAAATACAAACTTACGAAATGGCAAAGAGGTCAAATGAGCATAAAACAAAACATTTCCTGATTGCTCTTGTCCAGGTCTCTTTGAAAATTACTGTTCACTTTTATTTTCATCTCTTTACGCCTTAAAAATTTGGCAGATTGTGGTAACTCGAATATATCGCTGCAATACTGTTGAGTTTCTTTTCTAATGACATTGCCAACAGTTTACCTCTAGAAATTGAACGTTGTTCTCTTCAAAACTGGAATTACAAAACAATTTCTTAAACTTATTAAAGAAAATTAACAATAATGGCACGCATAAAAGATAAAAATACATCAAACTAGGTTGATGGTGTCCAAATTCAGTCAATATGGACCCGATGTCCTGCCTGTTTTTAGATGCATCTCTGCTCCAACTCGGCTGATTCAAATGGCAGAATGACCTTCACAGCGTGTGTTCTGATTCCCAAGAGACCTTGTATCGATCCAGTTGTATAATTAAGTTGAACTAGGACAACATTTTAAAAAACACACACACTGCACTAGACACTGTTCACCTGAAAAAACCTTTGTTGGGCCTGATTGGTCTACAAGAACCTTTCTCTTGGATTATTAAAAACAGTTATGCTACTGCTATTACCATTTTTAACTTTTTCTGTTTTAGGGCCTTTGGTGCCATCTCTGGGATTAGACTTTGCATGAAACCATGGCCAGGTTGGAAACCACAATCTGGTCGATTTGTACCTGCTTTGAAAATACACAATTAAAAGCAATTTTGTACAATTTGCTACTAATTTGCTGTAAGGAAATATGGTTTTACAACTACAACAAACAATTTTGGTCAGCAGGAAGTCACTGCATCAGGGACCCTGGCGCAGTGGTATCTCTAATATTGGTTTGGATAATCAAGAAAGTGCTGTTTATATCATGTTTATGAATTGTGTTTGAGAAAGGTATGACAATTTTGAATAAAAAACGTGTACCACTGTTTTTCTCTCCTCTTAGCCTCGAAAAAACCCCAATGGTCCCAGTAGCCAGGTGCGGGTCCTCAGTCCTCCTGTGAAGAGCAGCTCTTCCTCCTCCTCTTCCTCCTCTTCTTCATCTTCATCCTCATCCAGCTCCTCATCGGAGAAGAGGGTGCCACGGAGGACACACCATCAGATGGAGTCAAATCTGCATGAGAAGCAGGAGAAGGCCAATAGGATAATATCAGAAGCTATCGCCAAGGCCCGACAGCGAGGAGAGAAGAACATCCCACGAGTTATGAGCCCGGAGAGCTTCCCCAGCTCTTCTTCTCAGTACAAGAGCCACCGGGAGCGCGAGCACAAGGGAAACGGGAAAGCCCGGACCAAAGAGAAAGCCTCCAGGAAGGCCTGCATTGTACCCTCCTCAAAGCCCAAGCAAAAGACCAAGATCGGGTATGTAAATGGCCTTCGTTCTTTTATTAAACCGCCAAACCCACAACTTATGAACGAATAACACACTAAGTAGACCTTTGATCATTATTCTGTTAATTCAGTTCCTGGCTGAATCGCCGCAGTAATACATGAGCTCAAATTAGCATGTGACACATGCCTCTAGTTGGTTGCTTGCTGCTGCTGTGCTCCAGCAGTATAGAGCTGCAATCATTCTATGTTTGTAATAATAATAAATCATTTATAGCCATCATTTGCTCCATTGATGAATTATTTATTACACAGTACAGCACAGAGTTGACAAGGATAGTTATATGATGGTAAGGAGAAATGTTACTTTTAAATCCATTGAGCACAAATATTCTGCCAGGTAGCAGCAATGTATTTCGTCTTTGTACAGTTTCTTCCTATGGCTATCAAGATGGGAGCTCAAAGTTCAACTTTTACTACATGCCATAACAATAAACCAGGGTTAATCGTCAGCACGTAATCATCAGCAGACATGGGCGGACCAAACAAAGGCTGCATTTACATGTGAGATACTGCTGCTTCAGACGTTTAGGGAAGAAGTCCTGATGTATAGATATCGTAACCCACCTACCATCCCCCAATGCTTAACTGCTATATGCAAGTGTGCAGCTATAAGCCACACCCCACACAAGCTATTAAAATATCAGTTGATGCAGATGTGAATGCAGAGGCATGAAGACAAAGGAGCAGACTAATGTTTAAATGCAGTAATTTCAGACTGAGCTGAATCTGGGGAGAAGGGAAATTTTTTTTAGAGCACTGAGATGAGCAATTTTTTTATTTTATTTTTTTTACCTGTTGTGGCAGACTGACAACGGTCAACAGTTCACCCAGCAGCTGGGTTGGTTAATAATTAGATGAGCGTGGCAGAGGAGGAGAGGTGTTGTTGAACATGATAGATTTCATTTGTTGTGGGTGTGTGTGCATGTGATGATAAAGAGAGACCGATTTCAGATCACTGAGTTTTGTAAAGGTAATTCAGGTTTTTCAGTAAGCAATACAAAATAATAAAATGAAAAATAGTTATCTACATAAATTGCCACAATTAGTTGGAATTATGATTATAACACTGTGTCTCTGTGGATTGTTAAAAGTACAGTTCAAGTGAGCTGCGTTGCCAGATTTTACCTTTGTTTCTGAAGAGCCATATTCTAATTTACTATTTAAGAAAAAAATTAAGATTTAGAGTTTGGTTACTAAGTTAATAATTAATCAATTCACTGTAATGTTTCTAAAGAAAATTAAATTGTAAAGAGAATCAATAAAACCAATTTGCTTGGATACATGTAGCTTCTGGTTGTTTGTTGAAGTCTAATTCCTTTTCAAAAGTAGCAGCCTAAAATTAAAATGTGAAACTGCCAGAAATAGGTTTCTGTATTACCTAAGCCATTTCTGCTTCCTTTAAATTTACTTTTCACTTTATTATTTCTACCTAACATGGCCAAGTTTGTCTTTTTCACTCTTCTGGAGTATATGCTGATCAAAAGAAGGATTCATATTTTTCTGAGGTTACCCCCATTCTTGTCCAGAATACGCTCAAATAAAATCAGTCACTGGCATTCTTCTTGGTGCACCTCCAAAGCAAACAGAAAATAGAGCTGTGAGCGCTGAAACTTTGAGTAGATTGTGTCATCAGTCATGTTGATGCAATCTTAAAGTGGTTTAGAGTTCAAATCGGCTCCAGTGTTGCAGCTGTTGAACAGAAAGATGGTTCATCATCCCTTAGCAAGTGCAGTTTTTCAAATTATTTTAAGGACCTTTTTATATTTGATTCAGACAACAGAATGCTTTATTCTTGCTACTGAGTGCAGGTGTTTTTTTATATCGCCTAAATACCTTGACAAACTATTATGAAGCCTAATGATATTTCACTTTAGATTTGGGCTGCATAATACATCATAAAGTTTTATTGCATAATGCTTTGCAGTGAACTGCTTGGACAGCAGTCGTTATTGGCTAAATAAATTGTTAGTCTGCTAGTTATATATTTGGTAATGCTTGTTCTATAATGCAGCAGTCATTAAGAAAGTTGTTTCAAATGTTGTTTCAACAGCAAACGGAAATGGATGCAAGACTTTCAATAACAAAATTTCGTCAAAACGGAAATTCTGCATTTTTTTCTATTAGTTGCATGTTTACCAATAATCTGGAAATCTAAAACAGAAAAAATAAACACAGTTTAAGTATTTGTTTACTTCCATTAGTCACATTGTTATGGTAATAACCACCAACATGACCACATCTTGCATTTCCCTAATTTTGTGCAGCCTCTTTAGGTGTTCCAATATGTGTCCAATTAATACATGCATGTTAGTAAGATTATAGCCAGATCAACAATCTTTATTAAAATCCTGCACTTGGTCACCTTAAAACTTATTTTACATATTTATTTTGTAGAAGAGAGCTTGGAATCACAGCATAGAAAATAGACTTTCAGTTTGGGGTATTTAATATAAACACGAGATGCAATATGGGATTTACGCTCTTCACACTCTTGCACATTCCTTAAACATAGTTTTAAAAGTTTGGCCTTGAATTTAGTAAAATTTCAGACTCCACAGGAGTGTTTAAAACCCAGGTCTTGCTGGAATATTCATAAATTGTACCTGTATTAGCTGAGCATCCAACTAGGAGAGACGTTTCTGACATTTCTTTGGCACATGATTTGTTCATTGTCTTACTGCCTTCTTTTGTGTTTTCTTTTGAAACATGACAGTGATGTTTAACTGTCTGTGTATTACGAGAGGCTTGTGGGAGTGCGTGACTGCTTCATGTGAGGTGTGAAGATTCATAGTCTGCAAGATTTCATGCTTGTAGATCTTTTACATTACTCAGAAAAAGGATACTTCATGGCTTATATTGAAGGAAAAATGTTAGTCTTAACCTCTATATGAGGAACACAAGTTTAACTTTTAAAAAAATACATCATTTAATATGAAATGTGAAAAAAATGTGTGAAGTGAGAAGTAAACATTTCTTAATTTGCTGCAAGAAAGGTTCAGTTTCATTCAGGTAGGCTACATGTTCCAGCCATGAAAGGTAAAAACACCTTTCATTTTGTGACGCTGCAAAGCAAACATTGAAACATCAGTGCAAACACCACCACATTTGTCTTAATGCCACATAATTATTCTTTTCATGATTCAAATTTCAACACTGGCTTTTAGGATTAACTCATACGAAAACAGTGACGTTTCAGCTCGAAGACTTTAACTAAAGTATATTTGTTAAAAGGGGTGTGTGACTACCTGGAGACTTTAGAATGACAGGAGGAAAATTTCTTACCCAGCAGAACATTCCAGCTGTAATACAACACCGCTTGGGTGTATCTTTGTTGCAACAGTGTTAGCATGGCATCTGCTGCAATACATTTTTAAAGTTAGCCTTTGCATTGAATTATATATATTTTTTTTCTGTATACACAATGCATTAGGTATAATTACTTCATGGCCATGGGGATGGTACAGTGTTTCAAAATCTGTTTTGGACTTTACCTCTTTGCAACTGGGCCTGCATCATCTATATGGGTCATTTTCTCACTTGGGCATTGAGAGTTGATGAAGCAAGGTTGTAATTTTGTTCCCTGCTATTTATGTTAGTCATATTTAGATGACTGGTGCAAAAGGCATTTGTACGTGTGAATCACTACCATTCTGCATGCCAATACCTAATCTGGAAGAGGGTTTTAATGCATTTTTTAAGGCAAAGCAAGACATGGTGAACAATTTATTACAGTGAAAAATCCGGTTCACAACCATTTACCAGTAGGATCTCCCCATAAAATATTTTTCCTGGGAGCAGAGGTAGTAACCTACTTCTAGAGTCATCACTTTAGCCTATGTGTGAGGGAATGTGCTGGACAGGACACAGAAAACCTGAGGTGTGTGTGTTGTGTTCACTGTGTGCTCAGACTTCCATTGCATCATCTGACAGTTGTTTAAGCAGGGAATGGAGCCTGAGATAAGACTATTACCCTAATTGTCTGTGTGCTCAACTGTCTTTTTCTCTGAGACCACCATACAGTTTGCTTTGTTTCCACTAGAATTAATTATTTTTTTAATTTCCCGCAAGTGCCTTCTGATTGTTTAGCTTGTTTGCTCTATCCAGGCTTCAGAAAGGGGAAAAAGAATTTGTATCATCATGGAAAATCTGCCAGACTGATAACTAAAGTAAATAAAAGGAGCGGATGAGAAGAATGCAAACAAACTGTTATAACTACATGAAAATGATTAACATAAGTCATTTTTATATTTATACTCTGACAATGTAAATGTAATTGGGCATTATTAAAGCCCACTAATATGGAAGTTCTTGACATATCAAGTGGCATGTTATTTTACTGTAGCTTGAAGTGATGTTGGTATCAGCTTTAATAAGAGATGCTGATTTATTGTGAGTCCTTATCGGTGCAAAGATTTCACCAAGATGTCACAAGGAAAAAAACTGCATCAGAATACTTTTGGAGAAACCTAAATGCTCAAACTCTGATGCAGATTTGTGGACTTTTTTTGGAATTAATGCCATTCTTGTATCTTGCAAGGTCTTTCTCTGAGCAGTGTGGGTAATCCTGCAAAAATCAGTAGATCAGAATTTACTCATTTTTAAACAGACCATGTGACATCAATATTATCATCTATCACAGTTATCCTTACCAGTATTACTAAGATCATTCTGAGTGATTATGGAAGAAATGTTGAGCTTATCTTAATTCTGAGTTCTCAGAAGGCTATATACATTTTACATCCAGCATTTTAATGGCGGATGCTAAAATCTCAGATAAAACACAACAATTTCCATTCACTTTTACTGTTTTATACTGAAAGTCTTGATCTCTCTTGCCCTCTCACTGCCTTGATGAGCTGTAGACATGTCTAAGGATGTTTCAAACAAAATGCTCTTAACTTTTAAATTGTATGTCTGTGCTTCTGATTTCTTTTTTTAAGCACCTTTCTAAAACCAAAAAGAGGAAACATAGCATTGTCTTCATTCAGTAAAAGCTTCCAAAGCGAAGAGCCATCACAATTTGATATTTATGTATAGTTTTGTCACTGACTGAAAATAACAATAGGATTTTTGAGCTTCTAAATAGTCACTGACAAGGCTGAAATTGCCAGTTTCTGGTTAACCTCTAATTTCTTTGATTTATTGTAAAAAGCAATAAAACACTTTTCATTTGAATTGCTATGTTTTCTTTGGTGCCAAACAGCATTTTTTTTTTTTTTTTGATAGCTTCACTGCTGGTAACTCTGTATGTCTAGTTGTGCAATAAACCATTTTAGATTGACTATTATTGCTAAGAGATCAACACTCTTTAGTCTAAATAAACAAACAAGAACAGACTGATGTAAAAGTAACCCCATTGTGAAGGTTTTATTGAAACTACTAAGTTCTTTTGATCTGGTAGTCTGCTGGGGTTTGAGCCCCACATTGAGTAGCGTCTAGCTTTAGTCTTCAGCTTCAGAAGACTAAAGACACTGGGGTCTTTCACTGAAACACCTATCAAAAATGTTAAGAACACCTTCAGAGAACCACAGTTCAAAACGTTTTTACAAACCCTTCAAGATGTAATGCATGTGTGTAGGTGTAATTTCTGTGTCATACATTAAAAGTGAGTTATTTATGCAGTTGCTGTCGTATAGCAAATTATATCAAGTGTGAAGTACTTTCCAGATCTGACTTGTGTTGAGCTTTGGCAGCAGTTTGAAATTGGAGCTAAACTGTATCTGATGTTGTTACTGACTTCTCCAGTTCTGGCTACGTTTAATTGGTCTTTCATGGTCCTTAAGTGTTTTTCACAAGGATTGTTTTCACTGGAATGTGAGATTGTTTAGATTGTATAGATATAAATTTTCTTTAGTTATTTGGACATGTGATATTGCAACTTTTATTTTAAAAACAATTCCTGTTTTTAATGACTGAAACCAGAGCATAAGTAATGTTGAATATTATTGTCAGTTTGTTTTTTCTAAAAGAACAAACTGAAAAATATGACAAAAATACTATAAAATTACACATGTGATTAGTTTATTTTATTGAGGTAAAGTTTATGAGCTAAAAATGTGAAGCATCATAATCTATCCTTGAGGGATTCTTTTTTTTTTTTTTCTTTTATGGGTCAGGCTTGACCAATCACTGGTCTCTGTGGGCTGAAATTAGCTTTTCCAGGCAGCCTACCTGCTGAAGAGTACCCTCATAATCATCCGATGAAAGCATCCTGCTACTCAGCTCCTTTTTGTTTCTCCCTCCCCCCTATCCTCTTCAGGTTTTCTTTTTTCCCCGTTATATAAATTTAGTTCTTCCAGCTCGCTCAAAGCAGTGCACCCAGTGTTTTTCCTGTGAGCAGGCATGTTCATGATATGCTTACATTACAAAGCAGCAGGGTAGCAGGAAAATATCAAACAAAATGGAGCTTGTGAGATCAATTACATGATAGAAAATGGAGGTTTAAGTCTAGTGTATATGCGGCAGAGTATGGCTGTTCATATTTCAGAGCTCTCGTCCTAGGTGTCTAATCTCTTCTCCCCTCAATTTTTTTTATTATGAAAGGCTAAAGCTGTTTTTTAATTGTTTTTTCCTAGTTAATCCCCTGCAGGGTGCACATGTGTTCACGTGTACTGGTGTGTGGTTTATTTGAACATGTTTGTGGCTCTTGGTTTTTGTGTGTGTGTGTGTGTGTGTGTGTGTGAGGAAGTGAGACCAGGAGAACTGCCTATTTTTTAATGCATTTGCTGAAAAAAAGCTGAGATCTTGTGTGGCCATCTGCACTGTGCTGATACAGTATTTGTCTTTTGGAGGGGCCATATTGATGTCGTTACTACCGCTTCCTCTTAGCTGTGTGGCACTGAGATTATAGCCTTCCATTCATAAGAAGGGGAGGAGGGATTTCCCCAACAAGAACGAGCACGGCTGTGTCAGTAAGCCCCTCAGGATGCCTAGGATAAGCAAACACTTCCAGAGCACACCTAATGGCAGTTTTGAGGATGAGTTGGTCCTATCTAACAAGAATTTCAGCAGTAGATCAACAAAAATGCGATGCAGGCAGTCTCTGTGGCGTGCTAAAGCGCCATCATAGTCTGAGCTTTTAAAGCCATAACCGGTGTTGATTCCATTAAAAATCAAAACTGAAACGCACACTTCCTGTGGCTGCATGCCAAGTAGGCCAGGACAACACTGTGGGGATAAGGGATGGGGGGTTATTTGGCACAATAGAAGAACCAGAGCCAAAAAAGCTTTGAACAGCAACCAGTCCATTACTCTGAGGGAAAAGCTTGTGGTTGCAGATCATCAGGAATCACTCAGCAATGTCAGATCAGGGGCAGCTGTAGTCTAATTAGAAATGCAAGATGGTGGAAATTCCTGAAGGAGAGCCAAATAGAGAAATTAAATTTAATTTAGAAAAAGTAAGAGCAGCATGCAGAGGTAAAACTAGAGGAAACTTGTCCTAAATTACAGTAGAGTAGCATTGAAAGTTAAGTTACTTTATTTCAGTAAGTCTGTTCAAAAAGTAAAACTCTATAGACAAGTTATACATAGTGATATATTTCATGGGTTTTTTGTTATGTTGATTAATTATGATTTGTTGCTTATTAAAACATTGAGATTGGAAAATAAAAAAAAAATTACTATAGCATGAGACCAATAGAGCAGGTATTGGTACTTTTGACAGAGTGTTCAAGAGTCAGCTCCTGCTGGAAAATTAAATCAACATCTCCATAAACCTCAGCAGAGGAAAATGTTAAGTTTAAGCATAACAATCTGGCAGATTGTGATAACTTTGGAGTTCGAAACACAGTGAACAAACACCAGTAGATAATGCAGATCCTCAAATCATCCCTGATAGGGGCCCTTGATTTCAAAATTACTTAGTAGTTGTACTTTTATCTGAGGAACAGAATTCTTCACTTGGCCTTGGCAGGACACTTATGTTGTAGTCTCTTGGCTTGGAGTGGTAGTAATAGTTATAGTTCATATCCAGCTACATTGTTTAACACATTGTTTTCCTTTCACTCAACTTTATGCTAACAAGCATAGAAGACAGGACTAAGTGAAAAGTCATTCTTCATTAAACAATGATGTTTTGTAGCTGTCCCTCAGCAAAAGCAGTCTGTGTTCTGCACTATCAAGAAAACAGGTTTTCCATGATTATGTGGGACATATGAGAACAGTTCTGTAAAAAGAACAAAAATCATTTTCCCATTGTGATATTCTAACTTTGAGAACCATAACATTATGGTTTCATTTACTGAGAATCAAAAGTAACTAAAATAAAAGCTTTAAATATGACTGTCATTTATTTACGCAATTTGAGTTAGAGATTTTGAAGAAATGACTGAAATAATTAAACTTTTCACCAGTGAACTATGCGATAAACACTTTCTGGACATAATAAAAGTGTCATTTCTGTGGGGAATGTTTTAACATCAGAGTCTCTTAACCAGGATTCTGAGGAGTAAATGTAGCTGCTTCCATGGTCCTGTTTCTGTTTGAAAATCTGTTTTCTTTCTTTTTATGAAAACTCCAAGTCTAGCTGGGAGCCTGTTGAGTCCAAAAGAGCTTGTACATTTGAACCAATGTTATTAAATCTCTGGGTGGTCCGATTTATCTTCCACAGCAGGGTGTACCAGACTATACCCACTGCTAAGATGTGGTTTAGGTTTTGTGCAATTCTGTTTGCATTTATGAGTGGTATGTACACACACAGGATGTATGCTAAATCTATACTTTTTAATAGGCTTAGGGCCTTTTTTTAACCAAGGTAACTACTAATTATGATCAAGATTTCCATCTGTATGTTGGGTATCTGACTGATTTTTTTAAACATTTTTTTATTTATTTTGCTTACAAAAATGTATCTTCCTGTATCAAACCAGAATTATGTCTTGGTTGTGCTGCATGCTGGCCGATCCCATGAGAAAGCCGCGTTAGCTTATTTTTGGTTTGCAGTGCATATGTCAAACACATACCTGAAGTTGTTAGGGAACATGCAGAGCTTCTTTGCCAGGACGTGATGTCGAAATGAATATTACTGTGCACAACACCAAATACAATCCTAAGGGAATGTTGCTAAGACATGGTAATCGGGAGACCATTGCCAGGATTCGTGAAATGGAATATCACACAACAGGAGCAGGGATGCCTTCAGAGGTGGTGGTTCTTTGTTAAAGGGCAGCTGCATGAATCTGCTGGGAATTTCTGTTGTTTTCTAACTTCACAGGTGTGCTTGAGAGGAAATCTCCACAAACCGTAATGTTTTTTTAATGGATTTTTTTCTGATCGACCAAGACAGAGTGGTGAATAACGGTAAAGTGGAAAGAAATGGATACATAGCTTTTGTTATTTAAGAAAACTGTGGCATACATTCAGCTGGCTGTCCAGTAAAATTTAATTGCCCTTTCTTAGCTCATGCTCATCAGGTTGGATGAATTGCAACTGTAAACTGAACTTTTCTATCCTCCTCCCCCAAATTCTCTGTTGGATTTAGGTGTAAAGTTTGACTAGACCATTCTAACAAACAAATATGCTTTGGTTTACAATCTCTGGCTAGCTTCCTTGTACCAGCTGAAGAAAAGCATCCCCACAGAGTGATGCTGACACCATTTTGTCTCACAGTTGTGACTTGTAAAACCTAGCCCTGCTTTAAGTATATGTAAACTTTATCACTAACCTGTCTGGTGTTACTTTGTCTACATGTGGCTGTTTGTTGGTTAATGTTGTCTTAGCAAACCTCCACAGCCTGAACAACTACAATTATGCAGAGATTAAATTAGACTCTATTTATAATGCCAGGATTTCTAAAGGCAATTGATTATACGTAATTTTATTTAGGAGTATCAAATTAGAAAGGATTGGTTAAATATACATGCCACATTTCTATGCTTCAAACAATAAGTGACGATAAATAGAAGGAAGTCAAAGGTAAAGCAGCTTGAATATGATAATATTTTCATTATCCTTTAGTAATGAAAATGGTCTATCCAGTTAACCAATTATCCTCAAATTGAAATTTATTTCTAATTGGCAACAACACAATTCTGTTGCTTGTACAGCGATTTGATATGATTAGCAACCATTTTGGAAAAAACAGTGTGTTTAACGATCAGTCTAGAGTAATATTTACATGGCTTTTCAAGCATATTTACTTGTGTTCCTGCTCTTCCTACAATGTAATCAAAAAAAGTTTAACACCATTTACACATTCTAGGAAGCTGTCGCCATCTCAGATCCTAATAGGAAAACAATTAACACCACATTTGGATCGCTGAAAAGGGGAATATTCATTTTTTGACTTGCTTAGAACATTGCATTTGAACAGATTAAAGCTGTTTTTACTTTTTTTAGATTTTTCTGTGTTTCATTTGTTGTCTGAAGAATTATGAGATGGAGAAGGGAGGAAAAAGGGTAAATCAGATCTTAATTTGACACTGCGTGAGAATCTCAGTTTTCATTTAAGTGCTATATCTGGGGATTATTGAACAAAGTGGAAATGAGGAGATGGTTTTGCTTTATTTGCCGAGTTGTTTACTTTTTCTTTCTTACAAATTCTTTGGCCGGCTGACTCTGTCTACTGAATACCCTCACTGTCTGAAGAACCAAGTCTGGCAGCTTATCAAAAGGAGGGAGTATTGACCAATATGGGGTTCTTTGTGCATATACACTGTGTCTAGATGTCTCTCTTGTAGATGTTCACTTACCTCCTCGTGCAGTCTGCATGAGCACTCCCGTGATTAAATAGTTAAAAACCATGTATGGACACATGCTTTTTTTCTCACTGACATGAAAATGTAAATATTGCTTGTTTTTGTTGAGATAAGTTTACCAAAATAATAAGAGTTGTTAGACTTCCAACAACTTTTCACAATAACCAGTGGAATTATAGCTGATACAGAACTGGGTTCATTGTCCATTTGGAGGGCAATTTTTCCCTGACCATCAACTTCCTGATTTTCTTGAGCTTATGGTTGCTTCAGTATTGCCATTTTCTTCCCTCTTTGGGACATTAATTTTTTAAATACACCAGTCCCTCCCACAGCAAAGCGATCCCAGAACATGATGCAGCCACCTCTGTACTTTACAGTTGGGAAGGCGTTCTAAAGCTTACTAGTTTCCCTCTTTTCAGTAGTGATGCATTGGAGGAAATGAGCTGAGTGATTGTTTACACTTGTGATTTTACTGATGAGAAGTTTTAAATTAAACACAATGTGGTGCTGTAGAGAAAGTAACACAGCTACATTGTATGAATAACCATTTAATAATAGTTTATTGAAAGTATGCTCTTAATATACATAAAACATTTAACTTTTTTTGTTATGTGGATAATAAAAGTGGTAATGTTATTCTTCTGATAACCCAGTAGGTTTCAATGTCAGCGACCCGCAATAATGAACCGTAAAGATTTTTTTAACCTTTTTTCTGGCAAAACCAGTCATTGAAACAATATTATATTTCATATAAAGATATCTTATTTTTCACTGCTTGTAAATGTACATCCTTACATTTAAGGATGTCTTGTTACAGTACGGTGGTGATCTGTCTCTTTTCTTATGAACTGACATTACTTAGAGTAGGTTGTATTTGCATCTGTTTACTGATGCAGAGCTCGCTTTAAAGCAGGATTTTTGTATATGCAAGCAGAATAAACCAGCATAAATGTTGTATTTCCCATTTTCATCTGGCAGCCTTAAAATGCCTAGTTGTGTTCAACGCTGTATTGCCTTCTCCTAGTTGGGTTTGGCATACAATTGCAAAGTGTGAGGGGAGAAAAAGCACTGTTTAATGTTACAACAGTGTTTTTATGTTTTTTTTATTTGTTTTGTTTTGTTTTTGTGTTAATATACCAAGCCTAAGATTTGGTGCCTCTGTCTTGCTGGTGAGAACGCAAATAGAGAAGCACTCGATAGGATGTGTTTGCATGTGTGAGAAAATGTATTCAGAAAGGTCACCCAATAATATGGTTGGGAATGGAAAAAAAAAAGAATAGGCACTTGAATGACTTTCAGAAAGTCTAGCTTGTTCTTATTCACTATGCTGCTCTTCCCATCTTTGAAGTCCAATTGCTTATTAGGCTTCAATCTGTCCTTGTATAAAATTGTATAACAAACAGTGTGGAAAATGCAAGGTTTATGCAAAGCTCCAGAAACGCCAACAGCTCGCATTATAAGCATGCTAATACCTGTGAGCGTTCTCCACAGGCTCTTGTGGTTTCGCTTTAATATCATCTGTGAAATTCACATAACATATTAACTGTTGTTGTGATAAATCTGTTGTAACACAGTTTTGCCTCACTTCGTTAAATGATGGCACCAATCTGCTCAGAGCGACATGCCTGTCTTTAGGAAAATAACTCTTTTTGAGTATCTTCTTATCCTTTACTTAATTTTGTCACAAATAGCCTTGTAAACCAGATAACTCACTAAGCAAGTAGTATTTGCTTATGAAAGTAAAGTTTATTGCAAAATTAGACGTTCTCTAATAAATGCCACTTCCTCCTTGGCAGAAAGTTTTCACTGATGAGCCTTTGCATAAACTTCGGCTTGGGAGCCCAGTTTAATACAATACTAAAACAGTTGGAATAAAATTTAGGCATTTAGGTACAAAACTTGACTTTATGTTTTCATGCCTCCCATGAGCTGTATTTGGTAAAAATACAGATTCTCACTCTGTTTGGTGAAAATCAACCTTTTTCTGACTGAAAGTTTATTTGATAGTGGTTGTAGTTTTTAATCCAGGAGAAAATAAAAGGAATTGCAAGATTATCATAACTCATACATTAAAAAGTATGTCTATAACTTATAATTAAGAAAAATATATTAAATTCCAACAAATACATATTGTTGGTTTATGTGGCTATAGACCAAAAACGATGGAAGTTGCTGATTCTGATTTCTGGCAAATTGATTTGGTCATCTCTAGTACTTGCAGGTGGTGATCTTCTCGTATTGAATTCTCCAGTTCATTGGGTTGATAATATTAATTTGACCTGGATGCTGCTGGTATTTGTTAAACACCTCAACATGGTTTTACTTTCCAAAACCGCTGCTTAAAGGCCAGTTTGGGAGCGGTACCAAAAGTTAGACATCAGTGAGAGAGCTTTCTTTACATGGACATTTTTAAAAATTATGATCTTCAGAGCAGTTTTCATCACTCATGGTGCGTTTCCTTTTTCTCCTCTTTTAGGAAAATTGTCATCAAGATTGGAAAAAGGAAAAAGCGAAAGCCAGAGTCGTCAGAGGAGGAGTCGGATGATGATCCCCCGCCTCGTCACTCTTCTAAGGATGATGATTCTGTGAGTTCCTTTTTTTTTTTTTTTTCAGAAAACACAAAACAGTGATAATTTCTAATGAAAACTTTCAGTGTGACATTGGCATAGTAAAATCTTTGCCATTTTCCTCCTAACACTTTGATGTCAGGTGAGAACTTAGTTGCGTCTGAGTGAGTTTTAATCTGGTTCTGATGTGGTTTAGGCGTTGCTGCCTGTGGTGTCGCACCTTGGCTCACAGAACACAAAGACGATACTTGGCTCTTCTTCTATTACTGTTCTGACAACACTGAATGAGGGAAGTGGTGTTGTCGCCCTGACGGCTGCTCATGCTGCTGTGGGGCAACGAGGAAGGCTCACAGCTTTAGTTTGAGCTTGAAAGGATTGAATGTGGTTCATGCAGAGGTCAGATAGTGGGTGGCTATTTCAAGTACACATTCCTCTGTTTGTTGATGATGGAGAAAACCGACAGTCTGGCTGTACTGTCTACCATATTGCATCAGAAACCCCCTCCTTATAGGTATTTCTTTTTTTGAGTTATTAAATACACCTTCTCGATTTGATATGGGGATATTATTCAAAATGAAATATTTGCTCAGATGTTTTGGTTATTTAAACAACTCATGAATTGAATTTGCTGACGTGTAATTGTCATGAGGATGATCAGTTGCACACTCTTTGCTTCTCCCCGTTTTCTGAGACCTTTCCAGACTTTATCCTCTGATATAATTACCCCCGTTGGATGCCGCCCCTGGCCATAATTAAAAGCATCTGTTGATGACTCATTTAAGATTATCAGTGACAGAAGTTGAGGTAGCATGTCCGACAGCTACGACAGAAGCCTGGTTTCCTCAGAGCTTCGTCCTTGTTGCATTGGAAAGTGGCAGGTTTGACTTTCTGCCTCTGGTCATCTTTAGTTTGCAGATTTAAGGGTCTGTCTCCTCAGGGATTTTATAATGCACACCTAATTAACTTTGGCTCAGTGGCATTTATTCCTAATTAACTACTTATTATCTTTAGGAGGGGCTGTATTGATGCAGGATGCAGCAGCCCACGCATAAGATAATTATAAAAACTTGACAGGAAGGCAGAGACAAAAGCTGGACTTCAAAGCTCTCCTGGCTTTTTCCCTACATTAATCTTTCTTCTGATTTTTCAACTTGGTTTATTGTATTTTACCACAGATTTTCAAAAGATCATGAATAAATCAGTGGGACGTATTTTTTGTTACATGTGTCATAATCAAGATTTGTTTGTCTCCAAAACTAATCCAAGTTATTTAAAACATTGTTGCCACTTAGTCCCAGTCTGATACTGGGTATAACTCAGTTAAAAAAGCCGCTGTGCTATAAGGTTCTGATAGTTAGTTTTTTTGTAGATGTATATAGGACTCAATATTTGTTAGTAATGTTCTAATGCTGAGTCATTGAGCATACATTGTTAATCAAAAATAACATTTCTGTTCTGTTATATTCTCAGCAAATTAAGATTTAAATTGTTTAAAATTCTAATTCCAGTTTTAAAGTCCCAAAAGGGCAGTTCATCTGGACCTTATCCACACACAAACATGGGGTTTGTAGAGAAAAGAATGTATAATGTAAAACATTGTAAACAGTTGCTACAAAATCAAAATTTCCCCCTGATCTAATTTGAGTTATCTGGTAGACAAAGGGAGGAAAAGTTTTAGAGGGTCATTTTGTTTGAGGGGTAAATGAAAAATTAACTCATGGTCCTTTGTCTGAATGACAAGGTGGCACTATCGATTAAATTAATTACTACTATGAAATTATAAAGAAGAAGACTTGTAGGATAAATAAATAAAACCATTTGAGACCTTACTAAGCAGCCTTGCGTATGGAAGCATTATTTTTTCAACAAATTAACCTGTTATATTTGTATCAATTTATTCTTATGTTTGTTAATTTGCCTCTTCTTCATTGTGATTCTCTAGAAGAGGCGGTCGAACCGTCAGGTGAAGAGAAAGAAGTATGCTGAAGAGCTGGAGGCCAGATTGTCAGATGAGGATGTCAAAGTTATTGTGAAAGCCAAGAAAAGCAACACTGCTGCATCCAAGGACCCTGCTGTTCAGCTGTTTGTTGTAAGTTCATCTGCTTTTATGAGTCTGGCAAGTTAGATGAGATTAAACATCAAAGTAAATTTTCTGTTATTATTACTAAACATTGGTTGAACTATCAATACTTTTGAATTGAGGGTTTTACTAAGCTTCCAGCGCAGCAAATTGGACTCATTTATTAATATAAATTGCTTTGAGCTCATTATCCCCAAATATTAAAAGTGGAACAAATGTTTGTGAATTTTCTTTTCAGTGCCAACTGACTCTACAAATTGGAGTTGCACACATCTTTTGATGCAACATTTATTATCAGCTCCTGACAATATTGAGACTCAGAAGGTAGCAAACAAAGCTTACAGATGGAGCTGAAAATAGTGATTGCAGTGCACTGACCCACATTCGATATGTAGGTGACTAAACCAATGGTGGGAGGCTGAGACTATAAGTTTTTCCTATTTTAGCTCTAATTAAACTTTTTATTAAGTGTGAGGTTCCCTGTTTTTATTGTTTTTGTCTGGAATTGGATGAAAAAAAGTTTAATAAATTTTGCACAGGACAGTTTTCTTGCTGATTTTTCTCTCTAAGCCGAGTCCTAACAGACCTGGATGAAACTGTTTTGGTATAGATAAAAGACAAAAGCCTCTGTCAGGAGGAAGTGACACAGAAACCTCTGCTATACATTTGCTCTGTCCATAATAACATACAGAAAACCGAGGGGAAGAGTGGCGACCAAATACTATCACCATCTGAATGCATTATTTTACAAGTTTTCAGATCTGTGAGGAAGTTTGTTTCATGAAATCAGCTTGTGAAAACCGACACAGCTTTGGAATAAAGCAAATGCTCCACTGCAAGCAGGGAAAGGGAAGAACTCCTGCTGCTGCATGATATCATGAAGACTGTAAATGCTCCACAAATGCTTCCCACTAATTATACCTGAAAGAAAAAAAAACGCTTAATTACAATTACTTTGAGCCTCTTCAGTGATTCGGTAGCCTTGCAACTAAAAAAAGATGTGGGTGTTGGACAGAAATGAACAGTGTGGTGCTTATGCAATCATGTGTAATGAGAATACAGTTATTACTATATAAATGTAGCAGAAATATAACTACCTATACATTTTTTGCTAGGGCAACATTATTGCAGTTAATATTGTGAGCCAGTAGAGCTAGATGCAAAACATTTTCTCCAGATTGTACAAGTCTTGAGCCATTTCCTTTTCAAAGAAAAACAATCAATATTTTGATATATTAAGCAGAGCTGGCTGATTTTCCTTCTCATAAATCCTGCTCGATTTTTTTTTTTTTTTTGCAGACTTCAAAAGGAATCCAATTTGTCAGTTTCTCACATGAATGAAAATATATTTGCAGTATTTTGGAAATCATGACTACTTTCCACAAAAAATATAACTAGAAAACTTAGGTTTACTTCACATTGCAATGCAAAAGCTAATTTCCTTATAATGTTTTATTTAATTTTATTTAAGTCACATTGAGAGACATAATGAGACTGTTTTTGCTAACTCTTTGTTTATGAGATTTCTTTGTTGTACGTTTGTGGGAAATATTTGACCTGAGTTTCTGTTGCCTAAACATGGCCTCATTTTAAGTTGTCTAATCTGGAGACTAATTAAACATGAGACCTAAGTCTTTACTGTGTCTCAGGAGAATCCCACAGAGGAGGATGCTGCTATTGTTGACAAAATCATGTCTTCTCGTATCATGAAGAAGGAGGTAATTATAAATCACTTTATTCTCGTTAGTCATTATTAATATTTAATTGTTTGTAATTTCTATTTTTCTGCTGTACTTATTGCCATTTCAGGTATCTCCAGGGGTAATGGTAGAAGTGGAAGAGTTTTTTGTAAAATACAAAAACTAGTAAGTTCAATTTTCTATTGTTCTTTGTCTATGTCAAATTCTAATTGAACATAAAAACATGAAGGAACTAATATCTGTTTCTTCAATTTCTCTGCTGTCCTGCCTAAAGTTTTAACATTCAAGTTAAATGAGAAATTTTTCCGAGGCTTTGAAACATAACTCTGTGTTAAAATATTTTATTTAATTGAATTAAATACTTTCCAAGTATGGGGAAAAAAACAGCATAGTATAAATATTACTTTTATTTCCAGATATTATTGGTCACACAGACATCTTATTGTCTAAAAGGGCCTTTTATGTTTAATGACAAGAAATTAAACATTCGAAATACAAAAACTGGTTAAAGATGCAAAAATAATCAAAATCTTGGTCCTAGGGAGTGATTCCACTCCCTATTTTAAGCTAAAGTATAGCATAAAAAGGAGGAAGGCAGTCCTTGAACCACTTGGGCTTGTCAGCTTTTATCATCAGAACCACCGTTTAAAGGAAAAGTTGAGTATGTCTCTCTGGTCTGAAATTGGGTCATTTCACTCATGAAACCAACTGGACTTCTCATTATTCTGCTAGTTCCTTCTCTCGGTCAAAAGGTAACTCAGAAACAGGCGTGATTGTTGGTTTCAGTTGTTGATGTGTTGTTGGTTTCTCAATGTGTTGCTGGTTTCTCACTTTGGTTCTGACGAGATACAAAATGAAACACTTTAAATGAAAGTTATAAAGTTATACTGAACACACACTCCCAGGTTGATGGACGGAAAGCTGAATCCTGCAAAGCCTTAGGAAGAGACCATATGCTGCAAACGAAAACATTTATGGTAATCAGATCTCAAAACCATAATTAATTATCTAACAGGTAAAAGCTTCTTGATGCAGTTTAAAATTTCTTCTGAGTGGAGCTCAGCAGTTTACCAGAGAGCCTAAGCTTCTTGGGAAGGAGGCGCGAGAAGGGGCTGATCCTCCAATCAGTAGAGAGCTTGGGTCATAGAGCTAATGGAAAAAGAAATTAGCTTTTTCTAAAACATTTTTTGCACTCGGTGAGACCAAAAATGTCAACATCCTGTTGCTTTAGACATAATAAATTAGGGTTGAGGTTCATTTTGTAGGTATCATTTTCTAGACCTTTTTTGACATCTGGTAGTTTTAATATTAACAGACGTTCTAAAAATAACCAACCGTCATTTATTCTTCATATTTTGACACTTTTCGGACACCACCTATGGAAATGGAGTTGTTTTGACATAATAAAGAGATCTGGAGAAAAGTGAAGTGAAGTGGAGAAACTGGTAAAATCTAAGGAAACTCCACTACATATATAAACATCTTTAGGACAGCTTTTATAGTTCAAATGTATTTTTTTTCCCCAAAAGCCTGAAGCAGCCTCTGAAATCACTAAGCTGTCATGAGCGTGATTTTGTTCCCTTCTGCCAAATAGTAAAAATGATGAACATGTTAATGGTGGTGTTTATTTTTCTCATTTAGAAATGACTGAGATGAGTTGAAACATAAGGCCAGTGAGAAAATGTGATCACCCTCCGGTGATGTGAGCAGTGTGTAAAAGCAGATTATCATGGTTGTCTCCCTGTGTGTTTGTCAGCTCATACCTCCACTGTGAATGGGCCACTGAGCAGCAGCTAGAAAAGGACAAGAGGATTCAGCAGAAGATCAAACGCTTCAAAATGAAACAAGCACAGAGGGCGCTCTTCTTCACAGATGTAAGGCTGTGTGTGTATATGTGTGCAAACTGCCTCTTCCATCTATTTGCACGCTGCTTTATGTTTCCGCATTCTAATATTTCTAAGAAGAGGATTGTTCTTTTTATATTATTACATCATTTATGAAAATTGTCTTCAGCATGCATGTGTTAGAGGGGTGTGTGTGGATATTAAAAAGCTTTCTGTTTGATATATGTGGGATGGCACATCTGTGTGCATTGATTTGAATTTATTTAGTTACTGAGCCGATACAGGAGAGTTGTTTCTCTGTTTCCAGATGGCGCGTGGGAATTTGATTTGTTCTTTTACTTAGCATCTGCTCTTTCTGTTTTTGTATCTTCTGTTTCTCTCAGATGGATGAGGAACCTTTCAACCCAGACTATGTGGAAGTTGACAGAGTGCTCGAAGTATCGTACTGCGAGGACAAAGACACAGGAGAGGTAGAGTAAATATTCTCTGTTAAGCACATATCAGAGTAGCGCGTTTGCTCCTAGCTTTTGTTGCTGAAAATGTTTTATCCCTTCTTACTTTTGTTAGTTTTCTTCCTTTTGATATCTTCAAGCCTGTAATGATATCTATGAATCGTAGAAGTGCCCAAGGCCACCCTAATGGGCTGCCTCACAGCCTTTGAAAATGCTACAAAAGCAAAGCTTAGCCTCGCTCTAGTCATTTGCAGTGCTCATTGTCCTCTGTCTGCTGCAGGAAGTGGTGTACTACCTGGTGAAGTGGTGTTCTCTGCCTTATGAGGACAGCACGTGGGAGCTGAAGGACGACGTCGATCAGAGCAAGATTGAAGAGTTTGAGCGGCTGCAGGCAGTCAAGCCAGACTCGCGCAGAGTGGTATGATGAAGCAGTGCTTCCCAAAATCCTGCTGATTTTTTTCTCTGATCTGTGTTTAGAAACAGCAGTTCTGATATTATCATCTTTAAAAAACATGAAAAAAATATTTTCTCTTATTCTTCCTGCTTGTAAAAATAAAAAAAACACAACAAAATACAGGCTATGCTAAGTGCTTTTGAAAATGCTTTGTCAGTTTGAAATAGTTTTAGAAAACCTTGTGTTTTGATCTAAAATCTAAATTAAATATTATCTGTGTTGTCTCTTAGGAGCGGCCTCCAGCCAACCTTTGGAAGAAGAGGGAGCAGTCGAGGGAGTACAGAAATGGCAACACTCTCAGGGATTACCAGCTGGAGGGGGTCAACTGGCTTCTTTTCAACTGGTACAACAGGTCAGTTTTAATCCATGGGGATGACCCGGGTGTCACTTGCAAAGTATTTTTTTTATCTATCTAACATTAAGGTCTTATCATGTCTGAAATTGATTAAAAGAAGGAAGTAAGTTGGGCTTAAATATGTTAATCACAGATCTTGACTTTTATTTCAGCAGAACTATTAAATCTTGTATATTTTATGTAATTTTCTTTTCTCACTGGGCTTTTCTGTCAGACAAAAGTTTGAGTCACATGCCGACATCTTCATTGTGTTCTGTAACTTGAGGTGGTTGAGGCTACCGGCAATTTACTGCTAACATATTCTTGTTAGCTGTGTGGCGTCTATCATGGATGGGGAAGTGTAAATGTATTGCCAGCTGTCCGAAGTTCATATATTTCTGTGGAAATGTAGGACTTAAATACATTCCTCAAAAGGTCTTAAATTTGATTAGAAACTGCAGAAACCTTGATATAGTTAACTATTGCTTTGTGTAACTATGATACTACACAAGTGTTTAAATAAAATAACATTTCACAGTTCATGTGTATTAAAGATGCCAAACTAAACGGATATTTTCTGCTTGCGATTGTACTTTTCTAGAAAGATCTGGGTGTTTTGAGATTACAGGTCATGAATAATGGATGAGTTTTCCTGCTTATGCCTCACAGTCCTGATATGCAGGATTCCTATTTAGACTGCTTGGGGTCAGGAAGAGAGTCAGATTTGCCCTTGAGGTGCACCCAAATGCACAACCGGTTGCTTTTCTTCACCCACGATCACAAAAGCAATGCAATGCATCTGGAGTGAAGTGTCAGTGCTTGCATTAACCCTGGGAATTGGTTTAGTTATGTGTGAGCGTGCTGGAGTTAGCATATGCCTACGCAGAGAGATTCATCAAAACTCGAGGGCTGCTTAAGAGGCCAGTGGGAATATCTGCACGTTGCAATTAGCATCAAGACATTATACCCCCACCCACTGGACAGCTGAATAAATGGATTGCAGGAGCACACCACACAGCAGAGAGATTATGCTGGATTTCTAATGTTTTTTTTTTGTTTTTTTTTTAGTACTATGATTACTGCTGATGATGTTGTTTTCTCCCTCATTGTGTGTAGTTTATTGTTTTTGTGTCTTGGGAATAGTTTTTTTCCCCCTTCGTACACAGTCTCATGATGAATGCACAACACTTTCTCTGTGATATAGCAATGTGGGAATCTCTCCTGCAGCCCAACCTACGCACATCATTAAAGCAGCCACATTGCACGGTTTACCCCACTAACCATTTTTTTCCCCCCTAACATCCATCAGGCGCAACTGCATCTTGGCTGACGAGATGGGCCTGGGAAAGACCATCCAGTCAATCACATTCCTGGAAGAGATCCATCGTATCAACATCAAAGGGCCCTTTCTCATCATCGCCCCCCTCTCTACTATTGCAAACTGGGAGCGAGAGTTTCATACCTGGACTCACCTTAATGTCATTGTTTACCACGGCAGCATGATCAGCAGGCAGATGCTGCAGCAGTATGAGATGTATTTCAGAGATGCACAGGTAAAGGCTGGTCACTATCATGTCTATAATGTAGATTTTAGTTTAAATTAGTTTGTGCCCCGTTCAGTGTTTTCTCTGTGTGAAGTCGCAGCTTTCCCAAAAAAAACTCAATGAGGAACACTTAGGAAGACTACAGGTCATCCAGCTTATCTCACTTATCTAACACCAGATATCTTAAAAGATTCAGGAGCCTTTTTCCAAGATTGAGGTACATCTAGTGTACCTTTTAAAGATAGATGAACAAAAAGGAGCACTGTTCTGCTGAACTTTAAAGTGGAAAGCAGTGATTCACTTCAATTAATCAAAGTGTTCTTTAGAAAACAGCAGCACTGTCAGCAACGCAAAATTCTGTGAGCCATGTAATTATATGAATCAGAATATCAGGTCTGCCTACAACGAGTCACATTGAGACGCTTGGCAGGACGTGATTACCATATTTAGCACAAAGCTAGAAATGCTTTACATTTTCTGTCACTAATGCAAGACCTGGCTTATATCAGTGTCTTTTTTATTTTAAAAAAACTTGATTTTATACATGAGTGAAATGATTTTGCAGGGTAAATTGAGTGGCTTTACTGTAGTCATAAGTTATATTTTTTGTTGATAAATATATCAAACCAATCTCAAAGGATATTTGTTACAGATCTAATAAGATGTTTGTATACTTCTCAAGCTTAAACATTATTTGAAAGCAGTCATATAATTACTCTTTATCTAAAACTTGTGAAAGGCCTATAACACAAGTAACTGCTAACAAAATCAGGTGTTAAATTTGTTCTTATTTGTGATCACTTCTATTTAATTATTAACGAAGCAAATAAATGCAAATAATTATTATGAATGATAAACAAAGAACAATCATAATCTAGAAGCTACTGTTATGGGGGACATTTTCTGACTGAATTGAATATGAAAAATTAATGTGAAAAATGCTGTTGCATAAACTGATTGTAATATAAAATGCATCAATATTTTATCAGTATCTCACAAGGGCAAAGAATGAGGTTTATGACCTATTACTTGGTTGCAAGAACTGGCTTTCATTTTATTGGGAGGCCATCAGTCTGTCAAAGATTAGTTTAAAACAAAGATTTTGCATGATGCAAACAAACAACAAAAAAACTCACGTATAATATAAGTGATTATTAAAAAGTTATGACTTTTCTGACCTGGTTATACAAATCTTTGTCTTGGATTCCAAAGTTCATTGCTTCTGAGGGAGGAGTCATCATGTGGGACTAATCAACCAATCAGAAGCAGGCTTTGAAGAATAACATGGCATGCTTTAAAGCCATATAAATTTCAGAATTAGAAAATAAATCTAGTTCAGATTTATGAACAACAATCTAGCACACTCCTGGAGAAAAGTGACAAAAGTAGGTCAAAGTTCATGCCCCAGGAAGGCAGGTTTATTGCATTAGTAGAATATATAAGGTCTGTGTGCAAACACTAAATTAAAAGCGCTTGAGGCCTCTAAAATTTGCTTTTTTTTTTTTTTTTTTTTTTTTTTTTACATCATTTCAATCTTGGTGACTTTTTTAATTTTAACTGCTCATTCGTAAACATTTCAATCTTATTGAAATGTACAAAATGGTTTGATTTTTGTAGAAAATTAATGTAGAAAGACCCATCATTTTTAAATGTGATGATTTAAAACATTTAAACAAAATTTGCTTTTAGGAAAAAGTGGATAAATGTTTGTCGTTCTACTTTACTCCAAAATTAAGATGTATGCAAAAACCTTGTAATAAATGGTAATCTATTATTTGTTCCTAATATATTTTTAAGAAATTTTATGTATATGTAAAAAATGTGGAAAACATGTCTGTCTGTATCAACCACCTATGCTTGGAGTTCAGATTTGCTCCATTTGGACCATTGATATCCTTCAGAGGGCCTCAAATGGCCCTCTGGCCACACTTTGGACACCCCTGAATTAAAAGGGGTGCTATACTGGGTAGATTTCACTTCAATATCTCAAATTGCACAATAGATTTTTTTTCATTTTTTTTTTCATGAAAGCAAACCTTTTCCTCTGTTGGTGGTGAGATCATTTTAATGAGCTTTGCATTAGCAAGATGGCATTTAACAAGAACCAGATAATCTAAGTAGACTATGAGGTAGTTAGTGAGCCTTGGACAGAGGCTGTCTGTGGTTGACAGGGCATGTGATATTTTGCATCAGGCAGTTAGGAGCTCTTAGTGTTCAGACGAACCGTAACAGAAATTAAGGTAAGGGAGAGGAGAGGAGAACGGAGCCGCCACCCGGCTGTCTCCAAGGCAGCCTGTGATGTCATAGCACTCTCCAAGGGGAGCTCACTGTCATTGCTGTTCAAGCATATCTGAACGAGTGGCTCCTCCAGTCGTCTGCCGGCTGGCTGGCTGTTGGAGGAGGGGAGGGGAAAGCTAAAGGATAACAGAGGATCTCTGGAGGGCTGTTGTCAAGGCAATGGATACAAATGGAGAGGCGTGGCAATGCAAAGCCTCCTCAGCCAGACAACAAATAAACAGCAGTAAGACTCAACATGCAGGTGCCAATGTACGTCTTCTGCTAGAGATGATTTCCTCACAAAAAAAAGGAGAAAATAAATCGCTTCAGCTCACGGCAGTTTATTTATGCAGTGCCAATTCACAACAAATTAAGAAATTGGCCAGTTCTCATGTCGGTCTGATTGAAGCATCACAAGTTCTATCCACATGTTTCAGGGTCGCGTGATTCGAGGTGCCTACAAGTTCCAAGCTGTGATCACCACATTTGAGATGATCCTGGGCGGCTGTCCCGAGCTCAATGCCATCGAGTGGCGCTGTGTGATCATTGATGAGGCCCATCGTCTTAAGAACAAGAACTGCAAGCTGCTTGAGGGCTTCAAACTCATGAACCTGGTGTGGAAATGATTCAAGAATAAAATAGATCTCTGCAGCTTAAGCTGAACACAGTTTTAATTTGTGGTGTTTCTTTCCTTCTCTTTAAGGAGCACAAGGTCCTACTGACGGGTACGCCGCTGCAAAACACAGTGGAGGAGCTTTTTAGTCTCCTCCACTTCCTGGAGCCAGCACGCTTCCCCTCTGAGAACAACTTCATGCAGGAGTTTGGTGACCTCAAGACAGAGGAGCAGGTGAGCTCACAGATATAGAACAGCATAAATCATATTTTTCTCCATGTTCCCAAAAACATATCAGTTGATATCTTAGTGCAGGTAGTTTTTCCTCCCACAGTCTCTCAGCATGGAATCCCATAGAATTATTTGTACCAGCAAGAACTCAGCATGTGATACTAGATCTAAAAGCCACAGAAAATGTTTACCCTAATACTTAGAAGTGACACAGTTTCACTACATAATCTTTTGTAAAAGATATGAATAAACGGAAAAAAATAAAACGGTGCATATGATGCTGCATTTTTAAACTTGCACCTGTCTTGCAGTCGCAGCTGCTTCACTGTGTGACCCATTTGACCCACAGGTGCAAAAGCTTCAGGGCATCCTGAAGCCCATGATGCTGCGTCGTTTGAAAGAAGACGTGGAGAAGAAGCTGGCTCCCAAAGAGGAAACCATCATTGAGGTGGAGCTCACCAACATCCAGAAAAAATACTATCGCGCCATCCTGGAGAAGAATTTCTCCTTCCTGGCTAAAGGAGCCGGCCAGTCAAATATGCCCAACCTGGTCAACACCATGATGGAATTAAGAAAGTGTTGTAACCACCCCTACCTCATAAAAGGTAAGTCGGTACAGAGTTGCTCAAATTGTCAACATTTCAGGGCGTATAATATCTACAGGTTGTTTCAAAAGTGTCAAAACTCCCTGAAATTTTCAACGTTTTCTCACACTACGGGAACAAATATTAATATATTTCATTGAAGATTGACACAAAGTATGACTGAACTGTGAAGTTGAATGAAAAAGATGCATAGATTTTTTTTTTCATAAAAATGTTCATGCATTTATAAGTCAACACATTGTAGAACTAACTGAACCTTTGAATGTCTGTCTACTACATTTAGTCTCCATTGTTTTCAAAATTACCCAAACTTAATCAGATTAGCTGGAGAGTGTCTGGATCTTTTTCATGTTTTTTGCCTGCAAAACTTAATATGATTAAGGCTGGACTTTGACTGGGCCATTCTAGCACATCAATGTGCCTTGTTCTACACTTTTCCTTCATAGCTCTGGCTTCTCAGTCTCAATTCCTTTTCCAGCCATTATCTACTTTTCTTCCAGGATTATTTTCCTTCATCCATCTGATGGATGGATGGAGGCTGTTACTAAAGAACAGCCTCCCATTCCAGCCCAAAAAGTTCAGTTTTTGTCTTATTTGACCAGAGGATCTTCTTTTGCATTTTTTACTACACGGCTTGTGGTTGATTGCAAGTGACTTTCTATTAACAATAGGTAACTCCTTATCACTCTTCCAACTAATCGCTGCCTGAACTGTAGATCTCTGCAGTCACAATTGGCCTCATTGGTGCTTCTCAGATTAATGCTCTCCTTTTATTCACTGGCTAGTTTACACAGATAATCAAGCCCTGCTCTGCCATGTGGAGGATTTACACTCTTTTTACACTCTTTATACACTCTTTTCATTTTTGGATGATAAATTAAACAATACTCTGTGAGACATTTAAAGCTTCAGTTATGGTTTTACAGTCTAACTCTGCTTTGAACTTTTCCATGTTTGCTCTGACTATATGCTGTGTTTTTGCTCATCATGCTGTTTGTTCACTAATGTTCTCTAACAAACCTCTGAGGCCTTCACAGAGCAGCTGCATGTATACTGAGATTAAATTGCAAACAGATGGACTCAGTTTACTAATGAGGTGGCTTCTGAAGGCAGTTGCTGACACTGAGTTGGATTCAGTCAAGGGGGCTCAATACTGAACTTTTCTCAATACTGCTTAACTTTTCTCATTTTTATTTGTAAAAGTAATAACTCTTTGAATGTGTTTTTATTCAATTCAGGCTATTTATGTAGTGCTAATTCACAACAAACCTTGTCTTAAAGCCCTTAACAATGATCTTTTTCCACTTTACAATTACAATCTCCTTTACAATAGACAAGCCACTTTGTGTTTGTCTATTTCATGAAATCCCATTTAAATTCTGTAAGGTTTGGGGTTGTAAAGTTACACAATATGCCGAGGTTCAAGTATCATACCTCTTGTGTTTTTGCTCATGCTCACACATTTTTTAGTAATTGTTTTTTGCCCAGAAAGGATTTACACATCCTGTGCCTTACCTGGATTTCAGGGATAAACTGAAATCAGAATTATTAGAAGAAATTAAACTTAAGCATGTTAAATACAGCATTGCTGACAGATTTGTGTCTTTGCTACTTTAGGGGCGGAAGAGAAGATCTTAGAGGACTTCAGGGAAGTACACAATCCCACTGCTGCTGACTTTCACCTGCAGGCGATGGTGCAGTCTGCTGGAAAGTTGGTCCTCATTGACAAACTGCTGCCCAAGATGAAAGCAGGAGGACATAAGGTGCTCATCTTCTCCCAAATGGTGCGCTGTCTGGATATCTTGGAAGACTACCTCATTCAGAAAAGGTAATATCTATGGAATGTAACAGGGCTGCTCTTCACACTGCTTACCACATTCTTATTGGAGGAAAAAAAATAAATTTATGGAGCAACTTTATCTTTGTAAATTTCCACAGATTAAATGGCTGCATGTGGAAAAGAAGAGATGATGTTAGATTTTTGGATTGTTATCTACGATTCACAGGAGGGAAGAATGTAAATACAGAGAGATAAACACTGAACACCTGAACTAAAATTATAGTATAAACATTTTACAATTCATTATTCTCGCTTTCATCTCCAAACGTTTGTGCATGAAAAGATTTCCAATATAGCACTGATTTGTATAAAATCACACTTTTTAAAAATTGTTTACAGTCTGCGAATAGGCCTCAGTATTAAAAGTGTTTTACTCCATAAGGCATCGACAGGAGCCGTTGATAATGACTGACAATTATCTGAAAGCTGATTTGTAGAGTTTCAGTATAAGCTTTTAAATCAAAGCATCATAAGCTCTCATCTTGTTTGCCTTAAACTGTGTGGGTGGGTGATGTTTCTGTTATGTGATGTCTGTGGTATAGCTCTGAAGTCTCCTTAAAACATAAAATGTGTTGATGGGTATAAAATCTAAAATGTTTAAGAATTTACAATTTATATCCGAGAGTCTGGGTGTATGCCTCTTCTTTTCTGGTTTTCCACTTTCTTGTTTACAGATTTTTTTTCTCAGCATCTTCTGATTGCTTTTATGTCTCCTCGCCTTCCTTTCGCTCTCTCTTTGCTCTGGCTTCACACCAGAATGTGGAACAAACCTGAAACGGTTGTAAGCATGTGAGGAGCTGAGCAGCTCCGACCTCGGACAGGGTTCAGTAGCAGGTTACAGATGCCCTCGGGGTTCCACCACATCAGACAAGCTGGAGAGTCTGTGAGGTTTCACCAGAGTGGAAGTGGATTTCTCCAGGGAGGGCAGAGGGTTCGAATGTGGGAGGGGGTGAGAATGGCCGCGCTGTGAACGAGTGTAACCTCTCTTTGAAGAACCACTGTTTGATTGTTTCTCCAGTTAGTAATGGTTTAAAATAAAACCAGAGTTTTGGGTACATTCAAATTCTGTTGACGAAGGTCGTAGGAAAAGCATTAATAAAGTTTATATTATGGTTTAATTGTGTTCGTCTTGGCTGTAGGTACTTGTATGAGCGCATCGATGGACGCGTTCGTGGAAACCTGCGACAGGCTGCCATTGACCGCTTCAGTAAGCCCGACTCGGACCGCTTTGTTTTCCTTCTGTGTACAAGAGCTGGAGGCCTGGGCATCAACCTCACCGCAGCAGACACCTGCATCATCTTTGACTCTGACTGGAACCCTCAAAACGACCTGCAGGTAAAAAAAATCATCTCATCTACTTATGAATATTATAATAAGAACAGATGCCAAACAAGGTAAAAGTACAGTTTAGCATTTCTTTGCCTTTACATGTTTACCCGTTTCTTTTGCCCTCTAGGCTCAGGCTCGCTGTCATCGAATCGGTCAGAACAAGGCGGTAAAGGTGTACCGTCTTATCACCAGGAACTCGTACGAGCGAGAAATGTTCGACCGCGCCAGTCTGAAGCTGGGACTGGACAAAGCAGTGCTGCAGAGCATGAGTGGCCGTGACAACAGTCTTGGAGGAGGCACGGGAGGAGGGGTGAGACGATGAGTTATCTCGATTACAAAACATTTAAACCATGCTTATTATACAGTGCCTTGCAAAAGCTTTCATGACCTTTTACTGTTATAAAAACCAACTTTGATTTGTTTTATGGGATTTTCTATGTGCAATTGTGAAGGAGAATTATTTTTCAATTTTCAGTACTTGCCACAGATTTGCAACTGGAATAGGAGCTTTGCTTTGACTGGGCCATTTTGCTGCATGGATATGAGTTTATTTAAACAGTTCTACTGAAGTTCAAGATGTATGTTGATGGTTATTGTCCTGCTGGAAGGTGAACCTTTACCCAAGTCTTACATTTTTTTCTACCTCTAAGTGTTTCCTTACATAATTTTTCTGTATTTAGCTCCACACTGACCAGCTCTGGCTCTGGTAAAAGAAAAGTATCCGCACTGTATTGTTTCACTGTGAAGGTGGTGTGTTCAGGGTGATGTGTAGTGTTAGTTTTCCTTCTCCACATGTGATTTTGCATGTAGGCCAAGCTTGAATTTTGTTCTCATCTATCTAAATCACCTGTTCCAGTTGTTTGCCACGTCTCCTACCTGGATGTGATAATCTTTCAAGCAAACTCTGCTAGGTTTTCTGCCAACACTGGGTTCTCTTCAAGGAACTCTTTCATGAAGGCCACATTTATTGAATCCATGATTACTAGTTGTCCTGTCAACAGATTTTCCCACTTGAGCTGTGGATCCCTGCTGTGTCTCCAGGGTTACCACAGACCTCTTGGCTGCCGCTCTGATTGATACCATCGTTGTCATTTTAGTTGCAATGTGTTGGTAGATTTGCAGATGTGCCATTCTCAATCTATTTCTGGATTGGACAGAACTTTGTGAGATGTCCAAGGTTTATACTGTTGTATAACTTAAACCTACTTAAAACTGTAGGTTATTTGTGAAGGCAATATGTTTCACTGGAATTTATTTTGGGGCATCAAAGTAAAGTGGACAAATACATTTGCACATAACACTGTTCAGATTTTTTTATTTGTAAAAAATGTAAAGAAACCTTCTACAACTTTCCTCCCACTTCACAATTATGTGCTACTATGGTGTTGTAACACTTATAATCCTGTTACAGTACATTGAGATTTGTGGTTGTAACATGACAAATGTGGAGAAGCTTAAGTGGTGCATACTTCTGCAAGACACTGAATTTGATTCATTATCAAAAATATACATTTATTTTCTTGTTGGAAATATTACTTACATTGAGCATATCTTGACTCTACTTGGCTCAGATCTGATTATCACACAAGGAAAGAAAAGTTTTTGCCAAAAAATCAGTTTTCCTATTGTCCTTTTCTGCAGATAATTAATAGATTAAAGTGAAATATTCAGAAATAAATTTTGAATATTTTAAAATAAAAATTAATGTAATGTTTCTTAATACTTAAATAGACCAGAAAATATGGAAAACAATTAATATGTCAAGTTAGGCAAAAAAATTAAAGCATGAGGGTCACTGCTGAAATTTTCTCACTGTATAATTGATCCTATTAGTTTAATCTGTTTATGAGGAAGTGTGTCAGCAGTGTGTGTGAGTGTAGGTGGATGTTGAGCTGCAGTTTGAGTCCCTGTGAGAATTAAATGAACTATATGGAGGTTGACTTGTTTTTCTACATCTGGTCGGCTCAGCATATTTGCATACCAAACAGCAGCTGGGGTTACATTAGGGGCTGCAGATTTCTAAACAATCCAACATGTGTGCACTTGGATGCGTGTTTTGATTCTCTTGGTGACACTTAGTTTGAGTGTCTTGTAGTAAATAATAAAATGCATTTGTGAATTTATTTACAATAACTGAGCTTTCTTTCTTTAGGCTGCACAGCAGCAGTTGTCCAAGAAAGAGATTGAGGATCTGTTACGACGTGGCGCCTACGGAGCCATCATGGATGAGGAAGACGAAGGGGCCAAATTCTGTGAAGAGGACATTGACCAGATCCTCCAGCGTAGGACGAAGACCATCACAATTGAGTCTGAGGGACGAGGATCCACTTTTGCCAAGGTAAACAATACTAAGGAGAAAAGTGTTTCAGTGCAAATAACAAATATCATACTCACTCCCAATTCTTGTATAATTTGACAGATTTTCATTCTGAATCAGCAAGAAATCTGAAAAGTGTGTTCAAATTAACTTTGCTTGTGCTTTCAGGCCAGCTTTGTAGCATCTGGAAACCGCACAGACATCTCTCTGGATGACCCTAATTTCTGGGACAAGTGGGCCAAGAAAGCTGACATTGATATGGATATGGTCAATGGCAGAGTAAGTGCCGCACTACAGTGGATGCAGATTTAAAAAAAGATGAGCCTTTACTTGGACAGTGATGAATAAAACTAGAAGGTGGATTTCACAAAAACATATCGTCCTCTCCACCACAGAACAGCTTAGTGATCGACACTCCTCGTGTAAGAAAGCAGACGAGACCTTTCAGTGCCACCAAAGATGAGTTGGCAGAACTGTCAGAGGGTGAAAGTGACAGCGATGAGACCAAGCCTAAGCTCAGAAGAAACGATCGCCTCAACAGTTACGGCCGCACGGAGTGCTTCAGAGTGGAGAAGAATTTGCTTGTATATGGGTGAGTTCAACACAAGTGTTTGATTATGTTCTTTGATATTCAGTGGAATTTCTGTTGATCTGATGGCTACAAAAACATGGTGAGCTGGTGTCTTTGGCCAGGAGACTCCCAAAATTATCATTGGAAATTTCACACTGGATATTAATAACCTTGCTCACTCTCTCCCTAAACTCTGGAACCTTGATTTCTAAATAAAATACAAGAGTTTCTTTTACCTGAAAATAAGTGCGATGACAAAGATGTTTGGCGGCTCTAGTCCAGGTTTTCACCTGAATCAAATGTTATCAAACTCTTGAATGGACTTTGTTACAGAATATCCTCAAAGCTGACGTTACCCTTTTGTGTGTACCTTCTTTTCTACCACAGTTTTACCTTTCACTTAATTTTCAATTAAAATGCTCAGATTAATCACTCTGTAAATGGAATGTAGTATTTTTTTTATTTTAAGTCAGCAGTTCTGACAGGCTTTCGTTGACTGTCAGCCACATTCAGCAAAATTAACAGAAATAAACACTGTAAAAACTGTATTATTCTGTCTGTAATAAATTTAACAGGTTCCACTTCTATTATTTAGTTATTGCAATACACGATATTTTCTATTACATTTTTTACATGAATTGAAATTCCCACCAGAGCAGTTTGACTTAAACATTTTCATTTTTTGAATGTTTTTCTGGCTTTTTATTTTTCCAGATGGGGTCGATGGAAAGACATCCTCAATCACGGTCGCTTTAAGAAGCAGCTGACTGAGTGGGACGTGGAGTCCATCTGCAGAGCCCTTCTAGCTTACTGCCTGGTCCATTATCGGGGCGATGACAAAATAAAGAGCTTCATGTGGGACCTCATAGCGCCGACTGAAGATGGGCGAACCAAGGAGCTGCAGAATCACCTCGGTGAGTTTTTTCTGTTTAATTTTATTAACTGATCTTATCCTAAAACTAAACCTTTTACCCCTCATTGGAGCACAAAATGATTTCTCCTTTTTCTCCCTCTAGGCTTGTCTGCCCCGGTACCTAGGGGCAGAAAAGGCAAAAAGATGAAGACCCAAACTAGTTCTTTTGACATCCACAAAGCCGAGTGGCTCCGGAAACACAACCCTGAGCACATGCTGCAGGACGACGGCTACAAGAAGCATCTGAAACATCATTGCAACAAGTAGGTGTTTCGCTCCACTGCAAGCATTTATAAATATTTTACACGCAACTTTGTAGAAATTTTAATACGTTATCCAACAAAATGAAGTCTGACACGTTTGATTCTTTGTAATAGGCATAGAGTGGATAAGCCTTTATTTTCATTGATAAGAGTTTTGATGTTTTGTAGTAGGCAACTCATTTTGATCGTCTATTGCTGGGTAATTTTTCTCTCTTCTGGGTGAGAAAGTGTTTGTTCTTCATGTTTAAGCCCTTAAGCCATTATAGTAACTAGCAGGTGGTGATTATTCTCTCCTAACTGCAATTGTCTCCATTTATTTCTAATAGAATGGAGGCTAAGTGAATAAAAATACAATTTGCATGTGGCTCAGATTTTAACGGTGGCACTGCCAAGCCACAGTAATTAGGAAGCACTCCAACTTCTGTTGCAGCTGACAGCTCACTGATTGATTAACAAACGTGGATAGCATCAAAAATAGCTGCCTTATTAGAATCTTATTAAACTTCAGACCAGCTAATGGCCATCATAGATCTTTCTTATTTTAAGCCGGAGGTGAGAAGTTGGCTATTATTGAAATGTTTGTTTGACATATAAAAGCTAAATAAAGTGTCTCTTCTCTTTGGGATGGATTCATTCACTCGGTGAGCTTTGGGTGCAGAGTTCTGCGGCTTCCATAGAAAGTTCTCCATTGTGTCTTTGTTCAGTAGTGCTGAATCTCGTGATTGTGTGATGTGTGACATGCCGGGCAGTTGGGGACACACGCTCTGCAGAGTTTGCTGACTTGTGCATTCTCAGTCAGAGGACCTGGAATGTGACTGGTGGTCTGGGGGTGAAGGGTTCGCTGGTATCTTCAGCAGAGCTGCAGGTTTACAGAAGCACATGACTCCTGTATAGCAAAAATATATATATCATGTATTTCTTTCTGATAATTTAAAATAAATTAACATCAAGATCGTACCTGGAATCACAAAGCAGATATTTTACTGCACTTTTTCAAAATCAGATTCCTAAATTTACCCAAAAAGGCAGAAAACTTTAAAATTTTTTATGTTGGACGCTAAAACAACATCTAAGCATGAAGGATTTCATACATGCCTCTTTTGTAAGACGTGCTTGTCTTATTTGTTTTGGAAAGGCTGCTTACAGCTGTGTAGTTCCTCTGTAGCCTCTCAGGATGAACTGTGTCTCCCAGACGCCACCCACTAACAAAGGCTTGAGAGAGACTTGATGAAGGGCTACACTGACAGGCAGAGGAAGAGGCAGCTGGTCCTGGGCGGCTCCAGTCAACACAGAAAGGGGGAGGGAGCCATTCGGTTCAGCTCTGAACTAACAGAGATAGCTCTCCATAGTGGATGCCAGTAACGTTTGCAGAGAAACACTGTTGGACCTTGGACATTAGAAAACTTGAATGTATTTTATTGGGATTTTATATGACAGACAAGCACTTGATTGAAGTAGAAAGAAAACTATTTATGGGAATGATATATATGTATAATTTTTTTTACAAATAAAAGCCTTAAAAAGTTGTACTCATCCTTCTTTGCAATGATACGCTGTTATAAATTATTACACATTCAATTACTGTTAGAAGTCACCTAGGTAGGAAAAGGAGTAATTTTATTTCTGTATAAATATAGCTGCTTTATGAAGAACTCAGAAGTTTGTAATGCATAGTTTCCACTAAGCGATACAGAATGTTTTGGTGAGGTTCGCTGTGCTGTTTCATGTTTTCCATCACCAGGGGGACTTTACCTGGGTAGGCGGTAAAGTCCCAAAATGTGAAAAAAAGTTCAAGACTGTCAAAACAGACTTGGACTATAAAACGATATCCGAGCTTTGTACATTTAACAGTCGAGGTGTTAACTCCGTCATCTGAAAATGAGACAGAGTGGGTAATCAAAGTCTAAATGAGAAAATCAGCTAAGAGGCCCATAGTTACTCTGGAGGAGCTGCAGATATCCACAGCTTAGATGGAAGAATCAGTCAACAGAAAAACTATTTGTTGTACCCCCCTACAAATTTGACCTTTATGGGCATGTTTATTGTTAATAAAAACAGTTTAAAGATCATCACTGCCATTTTTGAGACATAGTAAAATGTACAAGAATGGGCTCTTGCCCAGGAACACCAAAATAAAAAGATTTTCTGAGCTACATGTAAAATGCTGCGTGTGAAGGCGAATTAACACTTTGCTAAACCCTGTACACTCGATTCCCATAGTGAAGCATGGTGGTGGCATTATCATGCTGTGAAAATTCTTTTCTAGACAGGGAAGGTGTTCCGAGTTGATGGTAGGGTTAAAAGGTAATAGTGGGACGAAACCTAAAGAGGCAGCAAAGAAGTTGAGACTAAGGTCATACATGAGAAGCAAAACCAATTAAGAAATGTGACAAGATTTGAAAAATGATTCAGCTTGAGCTGTTTTTATTTGCAAAATTACTTTAATCTGACTGAGATATTTTCCAAAATTTTAGTCTTGAATTTCTACAGATGTTTGCACTATATATGAAGTCGGCATTGCAGAAATGGCTAGTGGGAGGGATACTCTTCTCTAAAGCAGACCACTGCCTACGCCTTCCCTCTCTTCACTTGTTCTCACTAACTCAGCTCTGTGATTACCTCTCTTGTTGACTTAGAGGTTTACCAGAGGGTTGGCTTCAACCCTGCCATGCCACCTCGACTAAACAAGGAGGAGTCTAGTTTTTCTTCATGGCTTTACTGTGTGGCAAACAAAGTTTACAGTGTTTTTGAAAGAAGTGTGGGTAGAGCCTTAATATTCACCCTAATAAATGCAACAGGATCAGAAATAAAAGTTTAAAATGTTCTTGTGAACACTGATTTGTATTTCTGCTTTTTGTTGTCTGGAAAATATTCAAAAAGGTTTTTTTTACATACAAGGTATCACTTACTTTTCTTACTCTTCTTTACATATATGCGTATGTATATAAGAACTAAATTTTACAATTTATGAAACCTCAACATCACATTTTCCCAAAAGCTATTTTAAAGGCATCAAGATGGACTTTAAAATAATTTTTAAGTGGTCATATTGTTTTTTGCATCTGGAAAAAACCCCTCTCTTTTCATACCAGTTTTATAATGTAGATTGGCACTCCACAGTTCCCACCACATCAGCGCGTCTCCACTCCAAGCTGACGTCTGTGATGTGCGATCATGCATTATAGAGCTAATGTCTCCCCTGTGAGTCACGCTGTCTCTGGCTTGTCAGCCTTAACTTCCCAGCCTTCCTCTCCACAAGACAGCTGCAGAGAGATGCTGCTGTTTTACGATGTTGTCTCAACTGTTTCACTAAGTCAACTGATCAAACTGTTATCTTATTCAATGTTGCTTCTAATTTTACCTGATCAGATAGGGGAGTAATGTATGACAGTTTCATAAAAAAACCAGGGAGAAATTCAGATGTATTTTTGATTTGAATGTGTGAGTACAGCAGTAAAATTGTTGGACTGTAACTGTACAGTACAAGCTTTGGATTACAGCTCGATTGTCACACATTTTGCTCATTTGCATTGTATTTAGCAGGTGTCTGTGTGTGTGAGTGGGTGTGTTGGATCTGCTTTCTCAGCGTTTTGTGGGTGGACGGGGCTTTGTTGTGACCAGCCGGGTTTTCTTTCCGCAGGGTGCTGCTCCGGGTCAGAATGCTCTACTACCTGAAACAAGAGGTGATAGGAAGTCAGGCCCAGAAGGTGCTAGACGGCGGGGACTCCAGGTGAGCTGATCTTCGGCATATTCAGATGTCCAGCTCAGATGCCTCCATTCAAATAAATTATCTCTCACTGAACTTTGTGTGGGACTTTTAAAACTGATTTATATACAAAAGAAGCAGAAACTGCCCTAAATCACAGCGCTTCTAGTTAACTTCAGACACAAAGCTGCAGTTTAAGAGGTCAGATGGACTGTTTAGATTTCATACATTTACAAAGATAACAGTAAATCTGCTTCAAGCTGTGTGCATTTGCATCTAAAATCAACTGGTTGAAAGTAGAAACACATTCATAATATTCTTTGTAGTGGATGCACAGCACCCCCTGCTGGTGAAATTAGTTTGGATGTGTTCAACGTTACTATGTCTCTTTGAAACCACAGTTGACTGTAAAAAGTAAGAGTCGAGACTTAATTTGTGTTTTGGATTAATAATGAATCTCTCTGCGATGGGTTAGTCTTTTTATCAGCAGCAAATTAAGGCAACATGATAAGAACAACTTTTAAGTTCTGAACAAGAAAACAGCTCTTGAAAAAGAAAATGTGCATCTCAACAAAATTGTATATAAAAACTTAAACCACCACAGATTCAGTACATAAACAATTTAACCAATTATTTTTGTTAATTAAAATTTATATCAGAAAATTAAATATGACTTGACAGTTGTTTTCAGACAAAAAGGGAACATTTCCAAATAAAGGGTGACAGCTGACTGTTCAAAGGATGTTGTGTTCAAGTATATTAATGGAAAGTTAAGTTAAAAGTTGAGTTGAAAAACTTGCATAAGCAGTGATTTCCATAGGAAAGATTTTCTTTAGGTGAATGTAAATTTTGTCTTTTGTTTGGTAATCAAAGTAGCAGCGTCTGGAGGAAGAGCGACGAGACAGAATCAATCTGCTTCAGGTCCAGTGTGAAGTTTTATAGTCACTGATGATCTGCTGGTGTCGGTCTATTGTTTCCCCCCACTTATTACTGTGTGTGTAATAGTTTAAAAGATATTCAAATTTATTAAAATGCAATAGTCTGTGTTTGTTTCTCTATGTGGATAGTTTTCCAACATCTTCCTCTCCTTCTATCACACAGTGAGGTAAAGATCTGGGTGCCGGATCCGGACCACTCAGAGCTGCCAGCCCTTTGGTGGGATGCAGTCGCCGATAAATGTCTGCTGCTGGGTGTTTTTAAGCATGGTGAGAAACTGAATAGAATTCAACAAGGAATACTATTTGTGAAAATGAAAATCCTCTTATTTATTTATCAAAGTTTTGCAAGAAATAGCATTGTAGGACACTAACTCATCTACATAAGTAAAATAAATTTGCTTTATTACCAAAACTTGATTTCTTTGATACCAGTGGGAAATTAGACAGCTTGTGTGTATTTCCTTATCACTATCCACATGTTTCCATCTATCATCTAAATTTGGTGTGTGTTTGTCTTTCTGCACGCTTCCAGGGTATGAGAAGTACAACACTATTCGTGCAGACCCAACTCTGTGTTTCTTAGACCGCGTCGGGCGACCGGATGACAAGGCCATCGCTGCAGAGCAGAGAGGCAATGACTTCATGGATGGGTGAGTAGACACACCGCACCAAATGTGCTCTGCTTGTACCCTGTTTGTTAAACCTCCATAACCTGCAACAATAATCTGAATGCAGGGATGTGGATGATCCAGAGTACAAGCCTGCTCCAGCTCTTCTGAAAGACGACATGGAGGTAAATCTACAAAATCTACAAATTAAAAGGTCATGTCTACTGTAACATTTCTACTAATTAGAAAGATTAAGAAAACTTTATATCCTACTTTTTGACAATTTTATGATTATTTGTCATCCCCGCATTCTCACTAAAATGTGAGCTTTTAGGATTTTACTTAAGTTATGGTATCAGAACCTATTATGTTTGACTTGAAAGTAATAGTAAAGTAATAGTAGTCATTATTACTGCAGCTACTCACGCTGTGGTGCGTAATTTCTAAATAGAAAGTGTGAATTGTGTCAAGAAACTTCCATAAAGATTTAAAAATTAGCTTTCGCTGTATTTCTAAGATGCACACAGAATATTTTTGATGAAAACAGCATTCAGGAATATTTTCTATTTTCTGACATTGAGAAAATATTCAACGTCATAGTCATGTATCTCATGACAAGGCCAGGAGGATTTAAGAAGAGGTTTAGGTTGGATTCTGTTTAGAAATTACCACCACTTCTAAGATTAAACCCACAAGCAAGTGTGTCCTACACTGCCACCTTCTGGCTTCACTGCACAGCCTAGTTTATTCACTCCAAGCAGCTAATATCTTTTGTCTTTTCAACAATTTTCAAATATTGACATATTTGCTCTAACCTAACCCTTTTTTATAGCATGTATTTCTGATCTTTTTAGACATAGACTGAAGCAGTACTAGATTTAGCAGTAATTTTCAACTGAATATATGTTCTGCTGTTGAGTAACACTGGGAGTTTAACAAGCTGGTATCAGCTGGTTAATTAGCTCAGCTATCTGCTCTGGTAGAGCCAGCAGTTGAATCCCAAGTAGACATCCTGTTTGTTGATTGCCAGCTGTTGTTTTAAATATTTTAAGCACTTGTTTGTGTTGTTAGCCAGTGAAACTTTACAACATTCATAAATGCATCAACATGTGTTTTAGAGAAAAAATATGTATCTTGATCCATGTTGGGGCCATTTGCTTTGAAGCCTAAATGTGGATAATCAAATCCCTTCATTTCTGTTGGTTTGAAATTTTATTTATTTATTTTTTTACTGTTTTTATTCAAATGTTAGCAGTTCCTGGCTAGTGCAGCTGCTGTTGTATTACCACTTCAGATGCGTGGTAATATTATGTTTACTTTTTTTAAAGTCAGTTGTGTCTAAAATGAGTTTGTCATCCCGCAGGATGACGCCTCTTCCCCTGGAGATTTGGTCGTCTCTGATAATGCTGGAGGTGGGTGTTAAATCTTTTCAATCCTGAGTGGAATTATCACGATTTATTAAAAGCAAAGCCTTCCTACACAGGACAAATCTCAAAGTTTGAAGGAGCAAAACAACCTACCTCTATTTTAATGGCTAAAAATAGGATTCTGTCTCTATAATTTTTGTTGCTACAACCAGACGCACCTCCAGTGACGGAAGGCCAGACTTCCTACTGGCCCTCCCCCTCAGTGTTGACAGCCAGACTGAGACGACTGATCACAGCATCTCAGCGCTACACCAAAAGCCGGCAGATACTACACATCCACCAGACTCAGTCCCAGTCTCAACCCCAGCAGACCATGATGCTCTCTGCCCCGATCTGCCCGCTGCCCCCCGCACTCAAAGACACACTCAACCCCAAGATGGCTGCAAAGATTGAACGCCAACAGAGGTCAGGAAGCAAATGAAATGCATGAAAACTGAAATATTTACAAAAACAGAAATCTAAGACTCATGAGGATTCTCATCTGATTATTTGTCTAAATGCCCTTCTTGCAGGTGGACAAGGCGAGAAGAGGCCGATTTTTATCGGGTTGTGTCCACTTTTGGTGTCGTTTTTGACCCGAACCTTGCGCAATTTGACTGGACCAAGTTCAGGGCCATGGCTCGGCTGCACAAGAAAACGGACGAGAGCCTGCAGAAATACCTCTGCGCCTTCACTGCTATGTGTAGACGAGTGTGTCGCCTGCCACCCAAAGATGGAGGTCAGAATCTTATTTGCATAAAAACATGTATGACTTGTTTTGATTTAGCCTTCTGATGACTGTGAACGATCAAATTAAGTAATGAAAACTGGGAATTATCTGAATCTGTGATAAGCTATTTATGTTTCTGATGTTGCTTTAGATTTTATACAAGTTTATTTTTTCTATGCTTTCTTTTCTTTGAAAACTGTTCTAGTTTCTAGGATAAACTGCCTCATAATAAGCAATAAATTCATAATGTCAAGTTTTAATTTCTTATTGAGATAATTAAGGAACAAAACACTTTAAATAGGGGAAATGTTCTAACTAAAAACCTCTTAGTTAGAAGAAGTATCTTGTCAGAAAAAAACAAAGCATTAATACTCTTAATTATATTTAAGTTGACTTAGATTTCAGTTTTTGCAGTGTACTTAGTTTATTATTTTTACAAACTTGAAGAAGACCAGCAGAAATATGTGACACACTCCTCGTCTGTATGAGATTGTTTAGGAGAGAAGTCTGTGGTAAACAAGTTGCCCTGCCAGTTCAGAGGTAGCCTGGTGATGAGGTTAATCATTAGCCAAAAGGCAAACAGTGCGATGCTTAAGCTGTCGCCACAAACAAGCCTTTGGGTTGTACCTTTAGAGCAAAACCGTCATTTCCTCTTTTGTCCCAGATTCTGCGGTGGATCCATCCCTGACCATCCAGCCAATCACAGAAGAGCGAGCCTCTCGTACCCTGTACAGAGTAGAGCTGCTTCGTCAGGTCAGGGAACAAGTCCTCAGACATCCACTGCTGTTTGAACGTCTGTCCCTGTGCCAGATGAGCTCTGACTTACCCGTGTGGTGGGAGGCCGGAACTCACGACCGCGACCTGCTGATCGGCGCCGCAAAGCACGGCGTCAGTCGGACGGATTACCACATTCTGAGAGACCCTGATCTGTGCTTCATGGCAGCCCAACGCAACTACAGCCAGGTGAAAGCCGCACAGCAGCAGCAGCAACGCACAACAACCCCGCTCCTGCTCCCTCAGTACCAGGCTGCTGGACCGTTACCGACGGGCTCCCCACTGCCCCCGCCCACCCAGAGAGACCCAGATCCCTGTGGGATTGTGCCTAAAGTGGAAGCAGCCTCAGAAGAAGAGGAAATCAAAGAAAGACAGGGGGAGAGCTGGAGCCCCCCGCAGCCTCCAGCAACTCCGACAGGCCTGGAGGAGAAGCCCGTTTCCGTAATGAAAGACAGCGAGAGGCAGATGGTGGCGGCGCGCACCAAGCCGCTCACACCCAACTCCACAGAAAGGAAACCCAAGAAGGCGAACAAAAGGGGCCGCAGGGAGGCCCGGCGAGGCTCTGAGTCAGACTCGGACGGTTCCTCCTCGAGCTCTTCATCACGATCTTCTTCATCCTCATCTTCATCTTCTTCCTCCTCCTCACATTCCGGGTCCAGCTCTTCCTCCTCGTCCTCGTCTTGCTCCTCTGGCTCTTCGTCGTCATCATCGTCCTCCTCCTCCTCTTCTGATGACAGTGAAAGTGAGGGAGAGGAAGCAAAGAAGAAAGGTGAGTTACACCGATTTTAAGGAAATAATTCTTCCTAGTTCTCAATTCAATTTTTTTTATTATTTGATTTTTTTATACTTCCATTAGGGTTTCTACTCCTTCTAAAAACAGTCAAGCACTGTTTTAATTTAAGGTTTTTTGTTTTTTGGAAAATAAACAGTTTCAAAAACCTCCGGATTGTTCAGTCAGATTTGACACACTTTAAGTCCAGTAAAGTCCGTTACCGAGTCGAGCGCGTTTTGTCAGCTCGTTTATGCTGTACAATGGCTGCTGGAAACGACAAATGTTTTGTTGATTTACCATTCAGAAACCACACAGCATTCCTGTTGGTTGTGCTTTAGGCTGTACTTCTGCTTTTCAAAGATGTACATTTCTATAATTTTGCATCTGTTTGCAGCCATTTTCACCTGCAAGTGGATTTAAAGTTACAAAAGTCCCTAAAACAGTTCATTCTGAAAGGAGCTCAGAATAGGCACAACTGACCAGATGGAAATCCTAAATTCTTAAGAATAATTTTGTGCAAGAAATTGAATGAACATGTTTTGTATAACCCCTAAGCCTATCCTAACCTGTTCAGCTTTACAAAGTGTTACAAGTTTGAGTTGGACTTGTATTGTTTTTTGTTTTTTTTCACAGTGCCTGTAACAACAAGTGTTAAGGGTTTTGATGAGGACAGTGTGGCCTCCCTGAGCACCACACAGGACGAAATGCAAGACTCACATGTGTCTGAGAATGGAGTCACAAACAACTCCTCCCATCCTTTCCAGGGTGGAGGTTACATGTTGGCTGCATCGTACTGGCCGAAGGTAAATAACTCTTGTTTTCTTTCCAGTCTACAGTTATCTACAGATTAAGGTTTGCATTTGAGTTAATCCTTAAAACTCTGGTCACTTGCAGAGCTATTCAAGCATGGATGCTGGGGCTGCGCAAAAAATCGATTTGATAGATTAATCAAAATTTTTGGTTTTTGAAAGAATTAAAATAAGGAATGTAGAGCATCTTATGAAGTTTTACAGATATTATTTAATAGAAATACTTAATATTTTAACATCAGCATAAAATTATTATCAGTAGCAGGACTTTGAAATGATCATTCAAACATTTGTCTATTTTGAAGAAAGATCTACATGAGCTGAGCAGCTCACATCAGATCCTGGTAACTAAGCATTTCCCCCTTTTTCTTCTAATTTTAATTTGTTTTTTCAAGTCAAATTGTCAAAATATTATTACATCCTTGAATTATTACATCTATTCACCTTGAATAGAAGCAATAATAGAAATAAGATGCTTTTTGAAAATATTTTCTTTCATTTGTAATTACTTTTTTGAAAAGAAAGCAAGTCAAAAGAAAAATCGATTCAAATTTGAGATTTTTATTTTTAAGCCACATTGCCCGTGTTGAATGAATATCTTTTCAGATATTAGTTTCTAACTTTACTAAATTATATCTCCCATTGCAGAGTTATTTCATTTTGATACTAATCTCTCATGTTGCCTAACATAACTGCTTTGATTGAGGTGCCTAGGGGTTAGTTGTTTTTTTTAAATTATTATTATTAATGTTTTATTTTGATTTGACTAGGACCGTGTGATAATCAACCGTCTGGACAGCATCTGCCAGGCTGTGCTCAAGGGCAAGTGGCCTGGCCATCGCCGGGTCTACGAGCCCGGCAGCACGGTCGCCTCCTTCTACACCACCAAACTGCTGGACAACGCCAACAGTCTGTCCGAGGACCCCTCTGCCTCTCCACAGGGGTCAAAGGTGACCAAGCATGTTGCAGAAAACAAGGAGTTCTCAGTAAAGCTCAATGATGTATGTTTGATTTCTCAATTCCTCGCTCCGTCCCCCTCCCTCCGCTTCAGCCCTAACTGTAGGACCCCTACCTCTTCTCTGCCATGACTGCAGTTAGCTGCCACGCTCAGCATGTCTCTTCGCTCTCCGTCGGCCTGCTTTCCTTTGAGGATGATTAGCGGTTTGCACTGCCTGGCAGGAGGAGAGATTAATTTAATAACAGCCTTCCCCTCTTTTCCCACACACTCTATTTGAATTGGGCTCTCAGGCTGTGATTACATGAACACAAATCATTCAGTCATGAGCGTATGATAAGCTTCTGTTTGAAGCCTCTCTGCTTTGAAGGGGTCTTGCCTGTAATCTAACTGGAATGGGAACTTCTGCCGTTGGTGATTTTGTCTAATATGCTTGTTGGCAACATGGCTATAACCTAAGGAGGAATCATATTTGCTTGTACTTCTTTTTTTGATGCCGCTTTTTGATAAAGACTCCAAAAAACTATGGTTTTTCATTTCATAGCTGCTTTTTACCTTTAAATTGGGACATTATATGCTGACAACAGCTCTCTCTATGGCATGGCTTTTAAGCACAGTCCAGACTACAAATAGACTTCACCCACTGCCCTGCTCAGCACTACCCACTGTGTGTTCATGTGTCCCAGCACTACTAACAAACAACAACCTGAACAGTGTTTTCTGTAATTGTTTGTTAAATGTATCTTTAAATTTTGATAGATTAGATTTGAAACTTTTAAAAGCTAAGGCAAGAGGAATAAAATTTGTTTTTGGTTGAATAAGTCAAATAACAGTATAAATGAGAACATCCTAATGTGATCTCTGATGAATTAAAGGTCATAGATGAACCTTCTAGGTATTTAATTTTCATTTTTATTTCACGAGTTTGCCTTTCCTCGAGTTGTCTCTCATGATCCTGTCTGTGTGTGTAGCAGGAAGGAGGTCTGAAGCTGACCTTCCAGAAGCAGGGCTTGCCTATAAAGAGACCCCTAGAGTCTGAGGAGGGCCCCCAGTCCCAGCAACAGTATCTGGCCCGGCTTCATGAGCTGCAGAGCGCTTCGGACACAGGCCTGGCAGACATAACCAAACCTCAAAGCTCTTTCCAGACTGGTATGATGTTTTTTGTTTGTTTGGGGGGTTTTAAGTTGGAGGATAAGCTGGATATGTTCGGTATTTGTGTTCATCTGCCATTAGATGGCAGCATGTATGAAAGCTTTTTAGCACCAAAATCATGTTTTTGTTGTGCACATCTTCCTGTCAGCAAATTGCTGTATTTAATTATATTAATAGAAAGTTTGGTGGAAGGATAAAACGACAAACTTAAATTGCAGTTTTGTAATTGATAATAAAACTGAGGCAAAACTTTTGAAGTATCTGAAAATGCCAATTTACTTTCTTTCAATATACACAATGACAAACATGGTGCCTTTCCTTCAGTTACTCCAGGTGTTAGTGGTCAGATGAGGTTGAACGGCGTAATGGATGGCCAGCCAGTGGTTAAGAAGCGACGAGGGAGAAGGAAGAATGTAGAAGGAATGGAGCTGCTCTTCATGAACAGGAATAAATTATCTGCTACTCCTGACTCGGTAAAATTTCTTCATCTCTCTCGTTAATATTCTGCAAATTGAACTAAAAAGATCCTGCAAAGCACACTGTATGTGGTAAACTTTAAATAAAATCAGTATCATGTTCATATGTCTGTGAAGGTGGCTCCAGGATGGGGTGGAATCGGCCAGGTGGGCATCACAGGAGCTGCTGCACAAATGAACTCCAGTCAGATCCCTGCAGACACAGACACCAGGATCCCCGTCATCAACCTGAAGGACGGCACCCGACTGGCAGGCGACGACGCTCCCATGAGGAAAGACCTGGACCAATGGCTTAGGGAACACCCAGGCTTTGTCGCAGATACAGGAGCTTTTATCCCGGTTAGTACTGATTATTTTTATTATTTTCATCAGGTTCTTGAGCACTGATCCATGTCGGAACATACAGTTTACTAAAACATTCTCAACAACTGTGTTGTTTTGTTTCCAGGGAGTTAATAAGATGCAGATGCAGTTCCATTTCCAAGATGGCCGACCCAAGCAGAAGCGGCACCGCTGCAGGAACCCTAACAAGATCGACGTCAACAGTCTAACGGGCGAGGAAAGAGTCCAGATCATAAACAGGAGAAATGCTCGCAAGGTGAGTTTGTGTCTGTTTCTTATTTTATTTTTTATTTAAAGTGTGCTAAATTTTCAGTTTGTTACAAATAAGACTTTAAAAGGTTAAATCCTATATTATTGTCTTCTATTTAGCTTCATCTATCGATCCATTAATTGAACAACCAGCTAACAAGCTCACCCCAACAGCATAATGCTTCACTGTATAGTGTAGTATCGGGGAGCTAAATGCATATCAATCACTTTGCAGATTTTTAATAGCAAAAACTCTAAATCTGAGTAGTTTTTCCGTCTGTAAATATCTGTTTTGGTTGTTGTGCGCACTGGTTCACATGGCTTGTTTTCTCTTGTGTAGATCGGTGGAGCTTTTGCTCCTCCTCTGAAGGATCTGTGCCGGTTCCTTCAGGAAAATCCAGAGTATGGGGTCCCACCTGAATGGGCTGACGTGGTTAAACAGTCGGTGAGTCATCGTAGTTTTCTCACAATCTGCAATAATAAGTCCTGCATTCATTAGTGTTTTCAACTGTTTTATAAAAGCATGAATTAAAATTAGAAAATTTACGTAGAAATTTAAACGGGGCCTGCCAAAGTGTGTTGGAACCTAGAGTTCTGATGTTAAAAATTAGCATCAATGCCACAGTAAGCTACAATGTACTCAATAGCATGTGGAGAGGCACAAGCATGTTGAGTAACATGGGTTTACTCCATTCAGTATTTTAAAATTAATGAATAAACTAAAATTTGCCAAAATGCTAATGTTAGCCTGAATGCTGCCAAAGGCATGTGGGGAATTATGAGCATGTTGTCTTACATTGACTTCCTCCATATAGTGACATGCTTAATAAATTTTTTAAAAAATAGCTAAAAAGCTTAATTTAGGGAAAGGACTAGGGAAAAGGCACTGCCTGCTAATGTCTGTACTAAAGTTAATGCACTGCCTTCTGATTTTAACTTTGCTAAAGTAAAAATCAAATGTTTACTTCGTGGCACTTGGTTACCAGAAAACACACTCATCTCTTATCAACAGATTAACAACAAATATTGTTATTGTTCAAAAAACATAAGATTTCTTCTGCTCTTTTAAAATACTACTTATTTTATGATAAGAATTGTGCAATTGGGGAATCTTGCAGAAAAGTGAGAATGTTCTTCTTTTTGGACATTGATGGTAAATATATCATAAAATAGACATTCAACACAGAAGTAAACATCTGATTTCTACTTTGTGGGAGTTTTGTTACCAGAAAAGAAAAAACACAAATCTCTTAACACCAAATTAATAAGTAATATTATTGTTTATAAAACTTAGGCTCTTTTGAAATACTGTTCATCTGCTTCGAGGACACAATAAATTAAGAGTTTGTATATTTTTATTTTTATATCAGATGTTTGAATTGTGGCAGTTGGTTACCAAAGAACACGTTCATCTCTTAGCAACAGATTAACAACAAATATTGTTGTTGTTCAAAAAACATAAGATGTCCTTTGCTCTTTTGAAATACTACTTATCTTATGCTAAGAATTGTGCAGTTGGTGAATCTTGCAGAATTCAGCAAAAGTGTTTTTTTTTTTGTCATTGGTGGTAAACATGTTATAAAATAGACATTCAACACAAAAGTAACAATCTGATTTCTACTTTGTGGCAGTTTGTTACCAGAAAAAATAAAACAAAAAAAATGCTAATCTCTTAATACCAAATTAATAACAAGTAATATTATTGTTTATAAAACAAAAGTTATTTTGAAATACTGCTTATCTCCTTAGACAACAAATTTAGAGTTGGTAAATTTTACAAAAGTAAAAATCTCTGTATTTCTCTACATCTCTTCTATTTCTATGGTAATTAATCCTCTCTGAAAACTGTCAAGTGTGAGTGAAACACAAAGGGGCTGACAAAATTCTGTCTCCTTTTCGAGTGTAACTGACAGAAAACGGTGTCAGATATTGTCAGTTAGAATTTGTTTTGATTTGAATTTGACTCGTTTTTAGCTTCGTACTTCGCCATGGTTACTTGAATTGCCAACAAAAGTAACAGCACCCCTTACGGGATCGTGCCTCACATGTAGAAATATATATCGTGAGAGGACACGCAGCAGTATGAGCTGCATTAACGGTGAAAGGAAGCGATAGTTTTCTTGAGGTGTAGAATAATAACTGCCTTCCATGCATTGGATAGGAGAGTATTGAAATGCCTTGCAAAGCATTGCTTTAGCTATTGCAGGCCCCAATAAGCTACATTTACATTCACATTCATGGTAGTAAGAAACTGAGCCTGTTTAAATTTTTCTTCTAAGCCTGTGTATCTGTTGTGTTTAACTAGGGCTATCTCCCTGAGAGCATGTTTGACAGGATCCTGACTGGACCTATCGTTCCTGAGGAGGTGAGCCGACGAGGACGCCGACCGAAGAATCCCCTGGCCAAGGCAACGGTGGCTGCAGCGGCACCCAGCTCTGCACCCTCTGCCCTGGGTTTAAATTCCCTGCTGGCTAACGGTCTCCTCTCTGGCATGGACCTTGGCAGCCTGCAGGCCTTCCAGCAAAACCTCCAAAGTTTACAGTCCCTGCAGCTCACTGCAGGCCTCATGGGACTGCCACCAGACGCCAGCAACCTGGCCGCGAGCAATCTTGCCGCCATGTTTCCCATGATGCTTTCTGGTATGGCCGGATTGCCAAACCTGCTCGGCATGAGCAGCATGGTTGGAAAGCCTACTCAGGACGCTGCGGGAGGTTCCGAAGAGAAGACGAAGGGAACTGACAGCAGCGGAACATGCGAGCCGTCTAATGCCCCCTCTAACACTTCAGAAACCAAAGGAGAAAGGACAGAGGACGTAAACACGACTCCTTCCTCCACTTCCAGTTCTGCTTCCTCTGCCATTGTCACACCAAGTGCTTCAGCTGCCTCTGCAGCCACCAGTCACCCACTCTCTCTTAACCCCTTGTTACTCTCCAGTATGCTTTACCCAGGGATGCTTCTCACTCCAGGCCTTAACCTTCCTGTGTCTGCCACACAGCCGCAGAGCTCAAACAGTGACCCTTCAACCCTTCCGTCTGCTGCTGCTCCTCTTCTGTCTGCTCCCACAGCCTCCCAGTCCTCCCTGACTGAAATGGAGCAGCCGTCAGGAAAGGAGGAAGAGGAGGAGGAAGAGGCGCCTGAGGAGGCTTTGGACGACGAGGAAGAGGATGACGAGGAATCTGCAGAACCGAGAGAAAACAGTGGCCCTGAAGGTTCAGCAAAAGCCGAGTCATCTTCATCGGAGTCCGGGAGCTCTTCCTCATCCTCTGATGATTCGGACTCCAGTGACGAGGACTGAACCTACGAACAGAAAATGAAAAATTTATTTATGTATTGCCTAGAAATGTAGACATTTATTCACATATATATGGATTTTCCAGCACTTATGTTGCGATTTCTTTACGTGTAAATACAAGAACTAACTACGTTGTGTAAAAAAAGACTGTAAAAACCTTTTAAAAAAAAAAAAAACTGACTTAAAGGAGCCAGAAAAAAATGTCCATGTCTATTCACAAGGTACAGTCTTGTATTGAGACATTTTGCATGTCAGACTTTGGTAGACTTTCTGAACTCTGTGAACTTGTACCACCTGATTATGTACAATTGCAACAGAAGAAAAGGCATTATTGTAATTATGTCAGGATTAATTTTATTAAAAAAAAAAAGATGAAACTACATCAACTTGCTCGTTGAGCAGTACTATTAATATATTTTGATTGTTTGGGGAGGGGGGGTTGACACTTTTCAAACACTTTGGTTTCACTTGTAAAATAGCCAGTACATTTGCAGGTTTGTTGACACTTTGGCTTTGCAGATGGATGTTGGATAATGTCAGCAATAACCTGGGCAGCTAATGAATGTCACTGAAGCTGTAGATTCTCTCATCTGCCATGTTTCCACCCCCAGTTCACAACTCATTCATCCCATCCCTTCCTTTTTCTTATTCAGGTTAGAGACAGGATTACATATTGAGTGGGATATGTAGAATGTTCACAATCGGAAATAATTTGACAGTAGTACATTTATTTGCCTACTCCCTAGGAATGACACATTTTACTTTGTAGTTCCTCAAATAAGGCGCAAATATTCACTTGTGTAATTGTTAGTTGACATGATCAGCTATTGACAGAAAGTCAGTTTCTACTGTGTGCCAAAAAACTGCCCTTTTACCCTCAGATGTCCTGAAAGTGTTGTGGATATTATTCCTTAGATCCCATTGTATTTGACTGCATCTTTACCTCAGCTTTGCTAAAAGAGTTGACTTCACTGTGCAGATGTACATATGCATGTCTGTCTGTTTCTCCTGGACTGTGTGTAGATGTGTGTCTGAAGCCAAGTTTCCCCATCTCCTCTGTGACTATGTTATGCCATTTCTCCCTCCACGGCCTGGTAACTCCTGCTTCCAGAACTTTTCCAGTCTGAATGTTTTTGTGTTTATGGAGTTTCACTAGTTTTGACTTGTGAACATTGCATTATAAGTGTTCTTTTATCTTCAAACATGCCTCTTCAGGACCCTGAAGGAAGTCTAATGTGTTGCATGACAGCCCGTGGTGTTAAAAATACAAGTGCCACAAGCACAACATGGATCAATCCTGTTTAAGACTGTATTGATTGTTCATGATAGCTGAGTATTAAAGTTAGCATTGGGTGGGTTTGCTTCAGGAAGGGCTTGATCATTTCAATTTATGTTGCTGGGAGTCTGCAGCTTTGTCTCATTTTATCATTCACAAATCTGTTTTGCTGACAAACTGAGCTTCAGCTAGATGTAGAAGTGCCCTTATCCTGCACCTCATCCTCTCATACAGCTGCTCACTCACCATGCTTGTGTGTTTCCTTCAGCTTTCCCTGCGCACATTCATTTTAGAGCTGTAACCAGGTTACACATAAACACTGGACTACACTCGAGCCGAAGTACCTTTTTGTAATCTTCTCTGGCACAACAGTGCTTGCTCTAGGACTGCTGTTACACCGTTGACTGTTAGATATTTCCAAGGAGAAGGGCCCCCTGGATAAACTGTTGAAATCCTAAGTATCTGTAGCACCTCTCTCTCTCTCTCTCCAGTGGGCTTAATGATGATAATAAAAAAAATTTTGCGAGGTCTGAACACAAAGACTGAAGACACGTCTGTTTTCTAATGTTGCTTTAAAGTGGTTTTCTTGTATGCCTGCTCTATATAGACCTCATCATGGTTTGCTTTCAATGCAACTTGCATTTTTTAATGATTACTAACAGTATGGTATTTTTCTATGTCTGAGCAAAACATACCACTGTCATTTTGTATATCTACACCTCTGCTCTGTTTTAACTGGTAGTGCCCTTATGCAAACACCCAGCCACTGCTCCGTCTGCTGTAAGCCACTGACCGAATGATTATTTGTCGCCCATCAGCGACGCCTCAGTGAATTGTGTGCTAGGGCTTGAAACAACAGAAATGGGAACGCAAAAGGACTCAAATTGGAAATGTTGAGTTCATAATGTGGCTTGACGCAAGTAAACAGAGACCAATATGCAAGGGGATTGACAAAACACTACTGCTGTAAAAGGAGGACACAATGAGCAAACGTGGGTTTTGTATTTTTGGTTCAAGCTTGATAAGACCGTAAAATGTCACCTTGGTCAGTTTGTCTTTATTTTTCTCATTGGAAAGTTGTAATTCTTGCAAGATGTGGTCTGTGTAGTCAAAATAATTATTGTAGTGCAGGAAAATGCGTCTTAAAGTAATTTGTAATTTATTGGATTACTTTCTATGAAGTTCTATAGAGGAAATTGAGGTTTAATTATTTTTATTAAACATATTCTTCTGACTATTCATCCCATGTGCCTATGCTTTTTGCTTTGCCTGATGGCTTTTTATTGTGTTCAGTTCTTACATAATCATATGGATTTCCAATTGTCTAAAATTATTTTCTTCTTCCAAAGTCTCTTCTTGAAGTAAGTTTTAGAAAAAGCCTAAATCACAGTCATTTGTAGTATATTTCTATTTTTTCTTCATTTTAATGCAAACATGAATGAGCATATTTATTCGTTCAAAATTAGTCTTATATCTTGCTATTTATTTTTCTAATGCATTTCCACAATCATTAATGATCATAGTGGTAACTTTGTGATTCTTATCCCCTCAATTTAAACAGCTTTCTTCAGTTAATAAATAGCAGGAGAAGTGATTTGTCTAGTGACAGCTGTTCATTTTAATACTCCATTCCCTCAAGTGGCATTTATATTGAGGTCCATGCAGTAATATGTGCAAGTCAGCTTTGTTCCAAGAGTTTTATGTTGAGCAATGGCAGTCAATTTTGTAGTTTTATAATTGTTGTAAAAAATTGTTTCCACATGCCAAACAGTTTACCAGATGCTATAGCAGCGTAATAGATTAATTGACTAACTTTGAGCTATCTGAGCATATAAAATAACTTTATAATCATCTCAACCTATTTTAATAACATTTGTATTTTTTATTTTAGTGTCATAAACTCTTGGAAAAAGGCAAGAAATTGTGAAAAAAGTTAAAAAGGACAATCTAAGTAAATGATGCATTAAGAAAGTAATAAACTCCTTGAGGTTGTTTACCTGTCATTAGATTTCTCACTCATTTCTCACACCTGTTTTATTAAAATGTAGAAACTCAGCGAAACGACGCGAGATGATTATAATTTTGTGATTTTATTGCACCAAATGTCCTAGGTGTTGCTTTCCCTCCCATCCAATCCGTATTTTTTTTATGTGTTCTCCTTCTAAAAGGGGGCGGGGGCATTCCGCTAAGTACCCGGATGCGTTCTTGTTCCACGTGCACCTCCCTGATATTTCCCGCGCTCTCAGTGCATTCCGCAGTCAGCTGACAGGAAGGGTTATTGTACTGAAATAATGCGGTAAGTCTTTAAGAAAACCTTAAATTGTTTACTGCATGATTATATTTGTTTATTAACAAGCGTAAGAACTTGTTACAGCTGTGTAACAACGTATCACACTTACTATGAGTTATTATCCACTCACAACTTAAGTGTATCAACCAGTTAAAGGTCCTGGACTTTAAAGGGGAAAAGAAAACAAAACCTCCTTCCTTCTTTTGGAGAGTAAAGAAAAAAGCCTGAAGTGAGTCTTTCTGTTGTAACAGCGTCATAACCAGCCCCTCTTTTCTGTTGTTACATCAGCAGAAAAGCTCCTGTGAATGGCAGGAAATTTGAATCAGCTTAACTAAAATTCAAGCCATATAAACAGATGAGATGTATCTTTACATCCTATGTGTAGCATAGGTCTTCGCACATACACATTGCAGGAAGATGAAAATTACAAGAGACAATGCAATATACCGTGATTTATGTTTTACAGCTAAAACTGCCTTTAAACGGTTGCTGCACCATTGGTGGTCACGAGAGGGTGCTATGGCTCCCCGAGGAAAATGGAGTATTTTCTCTTGTTTTTCAATTTGATTTAATATTTTATAAATTCTGATTATATTTACATTTAACCTAAAAGCAAGATAGTCAGTCATTATCTCATTTCACATCCTTTGAACAAGTGGTTGGTTGAGCTAGAGAGGAAATTTATATTTTTCTTTTTTTTTATTGCCAAAATTTTAGAAAATTATAAAATAACACAATGTATTGCACATTTTGGTTCCTGCTAATTCCATGGAGTGAAATGTACGTAAATAAAAAAAATTGGTGGTAGATGAATCATTTCACTTTTCATTGAAAATACACTGAATCTTTTTAAAAATATATATATATTTTCAATGACAATGTTGATAAATGCAGAATTTTCTTTCGCTGGTCACACTAGCCTGGCCTTGAAAAGTCGAAATCTACAAACAACAAACATAAATGGATGAGATCAGATAGAAATACTAGATAAGACTACACAAGCTGATGCAAAAAACAAGAATTCACTCAAAAAGGCTAACAATGGGAAAAATAAATCATGTCAAATGATGTAGAAAATTCAAATATGGCTAATTTATTTAATTTCATTTTAGAATTTGTGGTTCTATACCGTAATGCCAGAAAATTTTTTAAGGTTTTCAGAAGGAGAGAAAAATGCTAATTTGTCTTTTGGAATAAGCAATGATCTAAACGATGAAACCAGCATTTTAAAGGATAAAAACGTGAACATAATTACATTTTATTGTTTTAGAAGGGTTAAAAGTTGTTTAAGTGATATATTAAAAAAGTAAAAACATGTAATGATTGATGAAGATTTTGTGGGTACCTTTTCAACATCAAATGTGTTTAAAATGTGTAAAAATACATCACTTGAATCACTTTAAAGGAAAAGCTCCTAAAAACTTTCACGCCACACGTGTCACTGAATTAATAAATAATGTAGAAAATGTAAGAAAACGCTCAGCAAGGAGATATCCACCTATTTCTCTAAGCTTCAAACTTTATATACAAGCAGGGTGTGACTCTGTGGACTCCTAAACTTTTTGTGACCATCGTAAACAATATTTAATTATGCTGTTAATTTGTTTGTAGTTTTACCAATGTGTGTTTATTGGAGATCTTAAATTCTCAACCACTACACTATTTTTCCCTTTTATGTGTCATAGTCCTTAGAAAACAAAACAAAAACAATCTGGATTGACAGACCATACTTCAAAGAAAATCAGAAATTGGCACTGGCCAGGTAAGACCCAGTCTATGCATCACAAATATTTATAGATGTGATTTTTTCTGAGAGTTCTTGATCTTATTTTTCATCAGTTAGTTGCCACTGTCAGTGAAGAGTTCACCATGGCAACCGCTCCTGGACCTGACGTAGAAAAGCCGAGGCCCGGCCCCAGTGACCGTCTGATCACTCTATTCGGGTTAGCGCTGCAACAGAACAGTTCCTTGCTGCAATTTCTGTTGCAGCAAGAAACTGAAGTTCCTTGCTGCAACAGGAACAGAACGAGGAACAGAACAATTCCTCGTTCTTTTCTGTTCAAATCAATATTTGTAAGCTACAATGTTTTCTTATTAATACAATAGTTTTTGAACAAATAAGATAGTTTTTTGTGAAAGCCACTGAATCTATGAAAATGTTTACTTACAGACTATTTTTATCCACCTTTAGAAATAATTTCTGACACATTTTTTTTTTTCTCTTGTGAAAAATACATTGACTTCAGGACCTGCTCCAGAGATCCCACACAGCAAATAAAAATTAGACTGAAAGACATGCTGCAAGAGTTTCTGCAGCACTGCAAGGATGATAAACATGACAACGCAAAAAGAGGTAACCCTAAAAGTCCCTTTTACTCCATTACTGGTTTACAGAACATTTTAATAACAAAATGCTTCCATTTAAACTGTCTGGTGTTTTCAGAGCTGGAGGAAAAGTGCTTCTCATATGCCACAGCACACTACTACACCATCTTAGAAAATCTTACTGGCATTCAGGGGAGATTAAAGTCTAGTGTCAGTGTCATCTCTGTGAGTATGCTCCCCTCGTGTGGCCACACTAAGAACTGCATTTTCCTTAGTCTCCTTATGGACAGTTGCAGTGTGTACTACTAGTTTTGAATCCAAATTTTGATTTTGTTTGTTCTTCGCTCACATCTTTGGTTTGATGTGACGTAATAGTTCTTTTGTTGTGATATCACACATGCAGGACTTCTTGGAGGATGACCTTTGGCAGCGCTGCCTGGTGGCCTGTTGTTTGCAGATTGCCCTGAAATCAACCTTTCGAGTCAGTGATGTCACTTTGCTCCTCAAAGTTTTCAAACTGGATTCCTACCTTTTCTTAGAGGTTTGATACACAAAACTCTCAAGACCTGCTATAAAATCTGAGTTACCTGCTTCAGCTTTTTTTTTTTTTTGTCCTGTGGTTTCACAGGTACATAACCAGTTTCTATTAAGATTCAGGAAGGGAAAATTCATGGACTTGATCAGATGCTTTAAGCCAATTGGAACAAGGGTTTTAGAGAGCTCCGTTTGGGCCAGCCACTCTCGCCTGTGGGAGAAAATCAAAGAGAATGAAGGATTTCCACCTTTCAAACACCAGGTCTGCAAAAAGTTCACATGTAAAATACTTTTATCTGTTTAGTTTTTATCGAAAAGACTTCTGTATTGCTTAATCCCAACTGGTTTCTAATACCACACACAGCTGACTTTCCCAATAAATGTCGAAGGTCAGCCGGAATCTATCCCACAAGAAGGTACAAAGAGTGATAAAGCTTCCTTTTGCTTAAGTTTGTTGAAAAAGGCTAAAAATACAATAAGTTGTGTGCTTATTAGCAGATATAATATTGGAAGCAGAGTCGTCCACGACCTCAGACCACCAGCATTGCTCCTCAGCTGTAAGCAGACCCAAGGGGCAACCTTTCCTTCACCAGTTTGCCAGGATGGTGAGTTCTTACTCCCAGAACTTTCCACTGTTAAAATATTTGTTATGTGCAGCTGTGCTTTGTCCTGTGATCAGGTTTACAGTGAGATGGGAGAGCGTCTGAGGGAAATGTGTTTCAAACTACAAGTCTCTGATGAGTTGGGGTCAAAGATGTGGACCTGTTTGGAGAATTCGCTGGCCCAGCACACGTCCCTCATGAAAGATCGTCACCTGGACCACCTGCTCATTAGCGCCATCTACATCATAGCAAAGGTGGGCTTTGATTTGTTAATCCCCTATCGGTTTCCATGTTTTTATACATGGTTTGCTTTGTTTTTACTGCAAACCTTTTCTGATTTTGTTCTCTCAGCTCCGTTTCATCTGGTTGTTTTTGAAGACAAAGTGTATGTTAGGCTACAATATGTCAAGATGTCAAAAACTAATAACTTAGAATCACTGTTTTATGCAAAAAAAAAAAAAAAGACATCACACCAGAAAAAGAACATGACTATAAAAATTCTGCCAGACAAGGCAACAAAGTTTTGGAGAAAGATTTTAAATGGTTCTTCTTACGTTGTCCGTTATGCGAAAGGTTGTTTAGCTGAAACAAACAAAAGAGTTACTTTTATTCTCTTTGATATAAGGACTTAGTTAAAGTCATTGGGTTAAAAATGAAGGAAAGTTTGCTAATGGTAATAACAAATTTAAAAGATCTGAACCACTGTGAAGCAAAATCTAGAAAGTGTGTGTTTACAATTGTAATACCGAATTCAGAGAGTATGAGGATACAAAAAATCATCCTGAGTGATGTGAAAATATGTTGTTTATGAAATCACCAATTCCCTTTCTAGCTTTTTTTGTTGTTTGCTGTTGCAGGCTACCAAGAACAAACTAACATTTGAGGAGATAGTAGAGCGCTACAAGACTGAGCCATATACTAATGAAAGTGTAAGTGCTGTTTTTCTGACTTTAGTAATAATAAATACAGTTAGATTTGAGTGATCTGAGTGTTGGGAGTTTTTCACCATCTTTACTGCCATTGGCTCAGTATTCTTGTCATTATTTGATTTGAACATGTATTGATTGGTATGAGATCATGTTCTTGATTAAGAATAACATGACTTCCTTTATTTTATTATATTTTCAAGATAAGGAAACAATATTTAGAGCATGGTGTAATTGAAAAAGGGAAGTTTTGCTTACAAAACCGCCTGGACGGGGCAGTGGAAATCAGGGAAATGGCTCAATTTTGAACTTGAAATGTGAAAAAACAAAGCGATGTGAATACTTTTTGGGTGCACGGCAGTTTCATTATTAATGTTCTTTTTGTATATCTAATGTCATTTTTGCCATGTTTTGAAGCCCCAGATGTTGAATGTTAGCTGAACGTTTTCACTCTCAGGTTTCCAAAGAGATGCTGGACTCAGAGTCACCTTTGGAAAATCTTCCCAAAGAAATGATGGGTATGATTTCTGTCTGTTCGCGTGCTCACCAGAGATTAAATATTATTTTTTATAGAAGTACTGATTTGTGAATTCACCCAATAATATTTTGTTTCTGTTTTACCCATTAGCAAGGCTGTTATAAAGTTGTTGCAAAATAACAAAATCAATTTCGTAGCAGTTTAAATGGTAACATAGCTATTATGTTAATAGCTATTACATAACTATTATGTAAAATCTCAAGTGTAACTTCAGATTTTAGTTTTCCTTTTTGTACACATACTAATTTAATTTCTTAACCCATAACTAAAGTCTTGTGAAAGAATCAGATGTTTGTTTGAGACTTGATTTCTTTTATTACGTTGTTGCTGACAGATCTTGGAACCCATAGAGCTGCTTTTCCAACACCAGAAGAAAACTCAGCGGAGGACAAGAGAGGCAGTCTCATCAATTTCTACTCCCTCTACAGCATAAAACTGCAGTCGTTTGCGGAGAAGTTTGCCCAAACTTACGGGGTATGTTAGTTGTTTTCAAATGTTTTCTTGATCAACCTTAACAAGAAATCAAATCAAAACAATAATGCAAACAGTGTTAAATACTATATTAACCACTAATATTTATTTTCTTCTGCAGGGAGAGACTCCTCCCATATCTCCATTGCCGCCACCGCCGTCGAGAGAAAGTTATCACCCAATTAAGGGTGTTAACTTCACCGTCTCACCGTTAAACAGACAAGATGTCCCTCGACATACTTCCAAACGCACCTATAACATTGGCAAAAGCTCCAGAGAGGTCACTTTTATTGAGCTTTACTACACTGGACATACATGTTCGCCTTTTTATCCGCTTTATATTGGGTCACATTGTAATAAAATTCCTATTTCTGTACACAGGACCTGCCTAAGATCTCCGACATTGTAACCACAAAGCGTGCGCTGTCGTTTAAAGCAGAGGAAGAAGATGGGCCTTCATCCAAGCAAAGTTGCTTGGAAAATCCGTCAGTTCTGCAGAGTCGGCTGATAAATGTGCAAAAAGATCGGTCAGTGGCACAGAACCAGAACAACCAGAACCACCCTGACAGTACACCCTGTAAAACGCAATAAGTGAAGTTTACTTAAAAAATGTATGCAAATTCCTTGCCTCAAAAGAATCAAGTTTCCAAAACTTAAAAATGTTAGTTTATATAAGTTGTACATCTTAAGTTTACACAACTCAACTAATTTGATCATTTTGAGTGAGTTGTATTGTATAAATATACACATGACTCACTGTAAACCCCTATTAATTATTTTTAATTAAAAATATGTCCAAAAGTTACTGTTTGATTTGGGCCATTTTAGTGAGCGTAACTATAAATATATGTCGTGAATATTTAAAAGATTAATTTTTTTAAAAGTAGAAACTCCTCATAAAAAAGAAAACTACTTAATTGAAACAGTTAGAGTGAACTTACATTTGATAAAAAAAAAATTAGACCAACAAATAGCGACTGGTAGAATATTTTCCTTGAAGTTTTTGTAAATCTTTTTTCAGAAAAATACGCTTTCTAACCCAAACGCATGACAAACGTATTTCACTAAGCAATATGTTGCAATTGTAACAATCGATAAAGGAATTTGGACTTTTTGTACTTAGAATTTTTAGAAGTCAGCCAGTGTCAGATATTTTCTTTTGAAAGTTTTTACCACTTCCATGATATCTTCAGTATTAGTAACTTTTAAGTGTTTAATTTATCTTATATGATGCAGCAAGTGAACACTTTCTCTTCAAAGCTAAGGTGTTCACGGGGGATGGGGGTGGGGGGTGGATATGGGTAAAGATTGGTGGTTTGACAACGGGGTTAGAGCTTTAGTGGGATGTTTCCAGTCTGCAGTATTCCAAGGAAGGAACAGTTCTTACTGACCTGATACTTATCTACTATAAAAAAGCAACACAGAGTACTTGAGCAGTAAAACAGGACCATGGAGCAATCAAAGCCAGTAGCGTAGTCTGAAGAGTCACATGGATGGTTTTGATCTTTTTTTGTACCTTCACCAAGATGCACTTTAAGCCAGCTGATCTGCTGCGTCTTGCCGTCCATGATCAGGAGACTTAACTCTGACCTACAGAGGCATATCCCTGCTGTCTTCTTTTAGCAGGATGATACATCCCTACAACAAAACAAAAATTGTTCAAAGAACTCCCCAGATTTCTATCTAATTCATGCATGAGGAATGTTGCCCATTTATCTCTATTGTAGCAATATTTTGCATCAGGTCATAACTGACTAACAATCTGAAGCGTTATCTTTACAGCATTCTATTTTTTAACTTTCTAACTTGTGCCTTTGTACTGTTCTGAATGTATTTTTTTTATTACTATTTGCTTTGTGTTCACTCCATTGTTTATTCACATGCAATAAAAGTGAAAGCACAATGTTTATTATTTACATTTGTCACGATGAACAGCTGCAAAAAAGAGTAGAACCATGTTTGTGATTTGTGAAACTTCAATAAAACTGATTTCACCACTTTTTTGGATCTTTGTCATAGCTTAACTGCTCCGACTCTAAAACTACAACACCTAGACTCTTCAAACCTAGACTAAATTATTCTCGACTAATAGAAGAATATTTAAAACCATGTTCATGATTTGTGAAACCTTTTTCTGATTGGTGAAATATCAAAAAAGGGCGATTTCACCACTTTTCTTTATTATATTGGTCACATGAGAACTGCTCTAATTCCAAATCTACAACACCTAGACTCTTCAAACCTAAACTAAACGATTCTCAACTAATAGCAGAATATTTAGAACTATGTTTAGGTTTCCTGAAACGTTTTTCTGATTTGTGAAACTTCACTTAACAGACCGCTGCAGAAAATCTTTCCTTCCAACAGCCATCATCATCTACAATAACTATTTGAAGAATTAATGAGTTACACCAACATTTAATTTTCCATTGCAATTAATAAAGTGGTTTTGAATTAGACTTTAATTTGAAAAAAACTGCATGGAACAAGTGTGAATAGTAATCTAAACTTTAGTGAAGTTTCACAAATCATGTAAAGGTTTCACAAATCCCAAACATGGATTAAAATACTCTGCTATGAGAGCAGAATAATCCAGTCCAGGTTTGAAGAGTCTAAGTGTTGTAGTTTTTAAACGAGTTGATTAAAGATGCAGAAGGTAGTGAAAAATTAGGTGGAATCGCCCTTTAGCCATCTGAAGTCAGCTTTCACAAAGCTGACTTCAGCTTCAGTCAGTCTGTGAGGCTGTGACTGCAAGGGTTTATCAGTAGTCATTGTTTGACAAGCTTTATTTGTAATTCTTAACCACTATTGCTAAGGAGGTGATTATAAAGCAAACAACGGCTTGTAAAATAAATCTAAGACACGGTTAAGTTACCAAATACGACAACTCTCCAGGATGCTTTGGAGAGTGAAACCACCTGAGCCTGCAGAGATTTTAAGGTGATCGCCTTTATCTTGAAGCTTCAGTAATCTCATCAGCTAAACAGCTCTGTGTGCTCACTGTGTATCAGTCAAACCGGTTGAAATACAAGCAAAGACACAGCGGTGGTGGATCTCTGAAATGCTAAAGGAGAAACCGAACACTAACATCTGGAGAAAAAGCAGATGAAAAGACAGAGCTTTAACTACTAGATATCCCCTTCTTAATCATCTTTCCAAGTGAAACTTATTTTGAATTTTTCTCAAATTCTCAGATTTTATGGCACAATATACTTACTAGCACAATATATGTTTTTTACTCTCCTTTTACACGGATCTAGTGCCACATAAAGCAAGCGATTTATGGCCATTGCATAGGGGTCACTTTGATAGGGTCACCTCTGTAACTAGAAAACCACGTCTTGGAGGCTGTTTGACTTGACAAATGGGTTGCATGGTGACTGAGATGGAGTCTGTGGTGTCGGTGATGGTGTGTGTACAGATTGGCCTGTCTGAGGGTGAAGGAAGGCCTGTCAGCAAGAGGATGCAACACTGCACTACTGTCCATCAACCCCTGTGTCATCAGGATCAGCTCTGCAAGGCGGTGCATTAACATTAACAAAAATATTAGCATTTAACTGCCCCCCACTAGTGAATTAGCATTGGCTTTTTCCCTGTAATAACCATTTTACCTGTTTTTTTTATTGATTAACTATGTTTAGCACACTGAATGGAGGAAGTCAATGTCAGACAACATGCTAGTGATACCCCTCATGCTCTAGATGCTGTTTGTTCACCAGAGTTCAGACCTATGCGGCCTCCAAAGTACTCAGGTGGAGGACAAATATTGTATTGTTTTTAAAAATGATTTGTTGCAATGGATTTTATACAAATGTCTATTCATATAAAGGGGGCTGAATACAATTGCATATCAAACATTTAAGATTTTTTGTTTGTAAAGAAAAAATACTATTTCTTTCTATTCCTTTAATTTTCCAGTGATGTACTATGTTTTGTTGGTCTGTGACATGTAAACCAATTAAGATCAGTTGAAGTTTGTGAATGTAACATAAACAAATTGCAGAAGAGTATTTTGCAAGGCCCAGTTTGTCCTGTTTTTCAGCCTTAGATATTTTCATGCCCCTTTCATGCTCTGCATCTTCTATCTTTGTTTTCACAGCCATTCATGAGATCCTTCTTCCCTCCCCCACGGTTCTTCTTATGCACACCTCTGGTCAGGACCGATAGTTACAAAACATTCTTTCAAACGTTTCCAAATGTGCTGCAGGCTAAAGCAGTGACCCTTTAAGATAGTCAGCTTATGTTTCAGCTCTGGGAATCCTTGCAGCTCTCAACCATACAGCTCGCTTTGCATATCAGACTTCTGGAGTCTGTTGCTTGGACAGTCAGAAACTGTGGAAACCTTACACAGCAAATGAACGTCTGCCAAGATGTGGGTTAAATCGATTCTCTGACACGTTGCTGTTCTTGCCACCAGGGGGCAGGAAGCCCCACTTGGACGGTTCTTAAAATCGCCACCAGGGAGCAGAAGTGATCTTCCCACAGAGCACTGAGAAATCTGAGACTGGCTCCATTTGCTGAAGACATTTAATCTGAAATATAGGTTGTAAGTTTATTACCAGCGAGTGAATGGAGCTGGAATGGAATAGCCATTTTACAAAGCCATATCAAAAAAAACCATCTCTGAGGCAGCGGGAAATTACATGAAAATATTACCATTATACAAATGGAAACTGTGATTGAATAATGTGCTGGAGAAGATAAATGAAAAGCACTTTGTTGGAAAACGTGCTGCTAAATAGGTTTTTAATTTCAGTGGTGGGATAAAAGAAACAGAGTTTTTACCCCATTTCACTGCCAATTGATTAGTGGTTCCACACCTGCAGGTAGAGAGGGGCCTTATCGTCTCATTATCAGTTAATTAATATGCATGAACACATGCCAATTATCTTTCCTCTGCCATTTAGCAGAAATAAGACATTGATGTTTTAATGGTGCTGGAATGGATAAGTCTTCTGTTGCTTTGAAGACAAGGCAGGCGCATTGACTGACATAGCTGAGAAATGTTGAGAGACAATTGAATTAAAAGCAACCTGATATAACCTTGATAATTATATTAATACTTCTCAGCAGCTGAGGTATTTTATGCTGTTTTGCAAAGGCTTTAAAGCTCTGATCCACCAGAGTTCTTCATTAACACTCTTGTGAAAGATGTAAAAAGGGCAAAGCAATTGGTGGAGTGAATGTGCCTGTATATGAATATATATCCTTTAATGAGAAGCCATTATGGAAACATTTTATTTGAAGGACAAGCAGAATCACATTTTTCCACTGTTCCATGACTGTTAAAGGAGCCAAGGCCACAGCAAGTGAAGCAAACCCAAGATGAAAGTTACATTAATCATTATTCAGTTCGCCGTGCTGTGTCCACTGAATTTATGTCCATGAGTCAACGGACAGTGTTATGTGCCAGTGAAATAGGCAATATTATGGAAGGAAGCTCTATTGACATTTTTCATTTCTGCATAAATGTGGCTGGTTGCACACTGTGCCCAAGGCTGTTGGGTACAATACACACACACACATGCTACATATAAATACACAGCTGTGCAAAAGTATTGAGTCATCCTTATTTACTCATGGTTTGATGAGACTGGCTTGTTTTTGTTGTGATACCTCAGACATTGACCAATCAGGCTTTTTGAAATATGAGGTATGATTGAAGTAGAAGTTTCTTTTTCTATGGACTATAACACATACAAGAGAAAACAATGCCGAATTTATTTATAAAGTTATCTGTGTTGTGTTTCACTCAACATATAATGAAAGACTTGCAACATTATCTCTGTTTACCCCTTAAGCCATGTGTTCCAAAACTTTGTTTTTCTCTTATTAAACTCTACAAATGTGTACCAAATACTAAATACAAAACATTTAGTTCTGTGACTGTATTATTAGTAACAGTTTTAGGTCTTGTCATAAAAAATAAAAAAAATCATGTCAACATAAGTTTTTGAAGAAGTAAATGAATCCTAAATGTGTGAGAGGTTAACAACTAGTTAGATCATCTATTTTAGCTGAAGTTAACAGTTTAAAACAACTCAGTCTAACCAAGCTATGTGGGAACAAGGCTGTGTTAGTGGGTTTTAATAGTCTTCAATTTCACAAAGACTGTTGTGACATTTAGTGCTTTTTTTCTCAGCTGGACAAGATCTATGTTTCCATGTGAAGTTACACTGATAAATATGAGCCTATCGACTTTTTCAATCCATCAAATTCACTTCAAATTAAACTTTCAGTTCTCTCTAACCCCATTAAGAACTTTTAGATTTGGATATCAGACAGACATTGAACACAATCCAGGTTGGTTTGTTCATGTGCTTTCCAGAATATTAGTTATTTAAAAAGCATCCTAGTAGACACATGATTAGCTGATGAAGTGGACTGATAGGGCTTATAAGACATATATGTCTTTGTAATTTGTTAGTCTTTTACCACCTCAAATATGAATTTAGTTTTCTAGCAAGCTCATAGTAATATGACATTTTGCGTCTTATAAATACATTTGCATGAATTCCATGATTTTACTTACATTACCTAGAGTTAGCAGAGTTGCTTTGTGCAAAGGTTCAATTGTATTTTGTTCTCTGGACTGAGGATTTTAGCTGCCTCAGTCCTCAACAGTCAGTAGCTTCTTGGGAAGGAGTCAGCATGAGAAACTGATCAGCCAATAACATGCAGACTTACAGAAAATGCCTTTTTGCAAGTCAGCCAATGATAAAATTGAATGCCTTGTTTATTTATTTTTTTGTCCCATCATCTTTTAAGCACAAACACCATCCAGAAATGCAAGAAATAGCTAAATAAAGTTAGTTAGACAGTAAAGCTATTTAAGGGCATTTAGATGAGATTTATTTTGAACACAACAGTTAATAAAAGTATCCAGAAATGTTGAAAACTTGTTTGCATCGAGAAAAAATATTAAGGTCAGTTAAACATACTGAAGCCATGATGTAAGTTGTTGTCTATACAACTTACAGGATTCCAACATCCGTATCACTCTACTTAATCCCCCATTCCTCCCAAAAACAATGAATACATTTTATTACATGTTCATGATGCCTGGTGATACATGGTGTCTGCTTAGGCCTGCGGAGCATTCTTGCACTTCTGTTGTTTGCAAATTCAGTTCCTAAAATATGATTGTACTAACAGCCATCTTTAATATTTTAAATTAAACTGGTCATGTGACAAGCTCAAGCTTTCTTAAAATGCTCCAGCAGCCTTTATCTTATTTTCTGTCGTACCGTTACCTTCTCTCCCTTCTCTGTGTTCAGTGGGTTGTGGCCAATGATAACAAACAGCTCGATAAATGCTTTTTTCATTCAAATGGACTAAATGACTCATAAGACTGAGCATACATCTGATGCTAACAGAAAATCACAAATACAGTTGTTCATCTTGAATCTGCTTTCCCCTGTTTGTGAATTCCTGACAAAAAATATGAAGAAAGATGTCCAATAGTGATAGAGTTCATTGTGTGTTATTAATGGTTCATTGTTAACCTTTTCTGAGAACTTAAAGTTACCGTTTTATTATTTTTTTTCCCCTTTTCATAACCTAGATTCCTCCTTTGGGAGGTGCTTAATGAAACACATATGAGGGTAAGGTAAGGTAATCTTCATCAACAATGGAGGAAATTCCCTGGAGTAGAACGGATCTCACAAACCATCTCATCCAAATGCTTTCAAAGTGCTTCACTAAAAGTCAACCACAAATGAATGTGGGGTATAAAATAACTTACCATGTTTTTGTTTTTTTTGTTTTGGTCAAATGTCATAGCAATGAAAAATCTGTAGGACACTACAAATAGATTATGAAGGAGTGGAAAACCCTATAAAGTCCTGAAGGCAAACAAGATTTAACTGAAGATAAAGGTCAGGGATAGGGAGAGGCATGAGGGCAGGGATGACTTGATTAACCTGGATAGGCGCACAAAGAGACATGTCCTTTTGCAAAAGGGTTAGAAAATAAATACCATTCCTTTCATAATAGAAACAAAAGTGTCATCTGTAAATCTACAGAAATTGCTAAACAGGATTTTTATGTCCTTATTCCAAATCAGATTCTACACACCACATCTTGGCAAACCCTTTCATGAATTGCTCTTCAAATGGTTAAATGTTATTACAATAAATCATATGGGTCAATGTTTAAATGTTTTCAATTTTAGTTATTTTCTGAAGTTATAATTGCTCATTCTATAATCCAGCTACGAATAATAGGAGGCTTAAATCTTTCTATGATTGTAATGGTTGAAATTAAATTTTCAGTGAATAATCATACAGAGTCTTTTTTGTGATTTAATTGTACTAAAGAGTTTCTAAACATTTTTTTAACATCTCTCAGCATGTTTCTGGTTCTGCTCACTCTGTGAAACACACTTTAGACACAATCTTCAATTATGGATTTACTTTTTCAAGATACATAAAGCTGTCTTCATGGATAAGTCCCTTTAAGTTTAAGAATTTTCTCAGGTTTGTGTTTTTTTTTCTAAGTGCAGTTTTTCTGCTAATTCTGTCATTGTAAAGTTTTTGTTTCTTTTTACTTTCAATTCCTCCTCTTTTGATGATACATTCCCTGCTTGAATATTAAATAGCTATTCTCAATAGTGTTATCGTGTATTATGTCATGGCTCTGTCGTTTTTATTTAAATTTGCTTCTAAATCACAAATGCACATTAATGGAAAGTCTTCAGATTCTGGTGATCTGGTTGCTACTGTAGTTACAGCCAACTGCACTAAAGCAAAAAAAAAAAAAAAACTGGAATCCGTCTGCAAGGCAACATGCACAAATATGCAGTCTGGATTTGTGCATCTTCTGTTCATGTACTGTAACAGCTTTCAAAGGGAATGGGGAAAAATAAGAAATTGTACTCCAAATGTCATTCATTCAGCTTGGATGTCGAGGTGACCTTCAGCAGAATCAGCTTCGCCATTGTAAACGGGGGAGAGAGTGCCTGTAAAATATCAAATTTGATAAGAAAAAGAAAAATGTCTGTGTGAAAGCAAATGTGTGATGGAGGCCACTATGTGAGCAGTGTGTCAGATGCGACTGTGTTATCTAGACAGATTGGACGCTATTGTGTATGATACAGTTTGTGTTGTTGCTTTGTTTTGGTCCTCAGATAACCTCTGCGGATGCCAGATAAACCGTGGAACACATTAAATTTGTTTCTTTGAGGTGGGTTGGATGTTTTAGCCACATGTGAAAGAGAAAACACGTATTTTCAAATCTAAGTAATAATAAAGTAAAATAGAGGGTAGGTGGTGTTGTACAATTTGACAAATGTTGCCAGAAATCATCTTTCCATGCTTGTGGTGAGAGCAACACGTTTACAGGAGCTCTCATGTTACTTTTAAGATTTAAGAGGCATATTCTTTTAAAAAGACAGCAAATGTATGGGAAGAATCAACCTGACAAAACACCTTTCATTTTGAGGAAAACTTGTATGTTTTTTATGTCTCTGTGGGAGATGTCAACTCATGAGTGGAGCGCCTTCAGAAAACTGAAACGTACGAGTTGAATCATCCCACCGTCCTCCTCCTGCTTCACCTCCATCAATCTCAGTCTTTCAATATTGTCCAGAAGGTAATTCAGACACTCACACTCATACTGTTTTTTTTTTGCCTTGTGCGGTAGTAAACACACTTCCTCACTAATTAGTTACAACGAGTTTCATTAAATGAGCACATTATTGCAGATGAGCTGGTTACAAAGCAAATACACGCAGACACCAGGTCCTTCACCCTTAACATTTAATTAAACAAACAATAAATTAACATCATGACAACTTACCAAAGTTACAACTTACACATGGAAACTGGGATACACACACTGACAACCAGGTGTAAATATGGGGTTTTATACTGAACACCTATTTTAACAGCCAACTTTAAATTTCTCGCTTCCTGTTTAAAAGCACTTAATCTTGTTGGCTCTCAGAATTTAAATTTTGAGGTAGCTGGAGATACTCTGAATTCAAAATCCAACATGGCTGCCTAACATTTAAAAAGTTACCTTGCTGGAAGATTAAGATTGTTTCATGAGGATATGCACTGATATGTAATCACATGTCAAAGCAATATATTATTCACAAAGGGAAAATAAATATTGTTGTAAGTTTTCTTTTTCAGAATTGTTATAGTGATGGCTGTGGGGGATACAGAGCCAAAATCAAATCCAGAGATAAAAAAAAAAAAAACCAGAACAGAAAAAGCCCATTTTATCTTGTTTTTTTTAATTTTTTGTATGAATACTGCTACATTGAACAAACATAAAGTTCTTCTAGAAGAACAGTCTGCTCTGTCCCTTCTTGTCAACGGCTTCACTGCTTTGCCTCCAGCCTTGTCTGTCGACTAGGTGACAACTATTGTACTCATGTTCCTACTCTTTACCTGTAATGTTTGACATATTTGAATTTCTTCTGAAATTAACAATCATCTTTCCCTGAAGCTGTGTGTGTATTCTTTGTTCTGCCTGGTGCTGTTTCCTCTGAGATCCTGACAAGCAGCTACTGATGCAACGCACTGAGAGTGCTCATACAGAAATTGCTTGCAATTTTCTTTTAGGATATTAGAGTAACACAAAAGACATAAACACAGCAAACATTTTACATTTTTATTTGTAGAAAGGAAAGTAACTGAATGTATGTGTTCCTGATTGCTTTTTTTTCTTTTGAATGCTCAGTTTGTGTCATTACTGGAAACAAACCCATTAGGACAAGAGAGGCTTATTATCACAATAATTTCCCCCAACAGTTTGCTGGAGCCTTTTGTGTTCACCATGACAACAGGCCTAATACCCTGAGCATCACTAAACCATCTGCTGAAGCTTTCTGTATGCACATCAAATAACACTAATAGTCTGCTAATAGCATTATTGCCTGCTGTGTCATCATGACACAGTTCTCAATGCCTCAGGGGAAGAGAGAGAGAAAAAAGCAGTTCTGTTGTTCTAAAGTAAGAACTCTCATGGTTAAAATATCAAGATGATCTATTTATTTTCTCTGTGGGTTTCTAGATTCGCTTGTTTAAGTTTGATCATTGTGCCATTAGCTAAAAGGGGAGGAAAAGCTGAAAAAAAAACTCCCTATTCGCTATTATGTTTGTTTGTCTTCAGATTGTTAATAACAAGCTCTTCTCACTCCATGATTAGGCCATGAGGAATGTGACCTCAGCTCTGGGAAAAATAATTAGGACTGGAGACTCGACTGCACAGAGAAACCCTCTTGTTTCTCACAGCAGTAACGCTGCACAAAGACGTTGCTATTCTGTGTTTGCACCACCTTCATCTAATTGCCCAGGCTTTGGTCAAGCAATCCCAACATGTGCAATCTCTAAGTAGGGTTAGAGATATACAGTAGCAACAAATTAGTAATAGATAGAGAAGGCTGCAGAACTCGTAACACTCTGAGTTGCTAATGTTGGTGCCAATACTAACTGATAAAAATAATAAAACTCCATCTAAAGAAAGAGAGAAATACAAAAATCTACAGGAGGAATTATTACTTTGCATATTACTTTGAAAGATTAACTGCTTTTATTAGATTCTTTTGACAAAACATCTACCTAAATATTGTCACACTGTAAGACTGATAAGCTAGATAGTAAGTTTATCACAAAATATGTCAAATTCTAATAAAAATATATTTAAATATGCTAAAGACTAAATTCAGTTATAGATGCATTCCAGTGTTATGTTGGCATTTAAAGTAAAAATTAATTTAAAAATATTTTAACCCATAAAATATGTCATAACTATTTCGGACATTTTCAAGATAGTTTAGAGTCACAAATTAGTAAAAAAAAAAAAAAAAACGAACAGGCATATTAAAACTAATTTTGCATTTTAGAATTGCAGAATTACATATTATAATTTTTAGTACTCAGTTTTAAAGATTACTTGCACACAAATATGTATACTGCTTACTATTTAACCGTGCCATACCAACTGCCTGAGCAGTGTCTCATTAGGGGAGATTATTTAAATCAAATTTCCCTGAGGAACCAGCTATTACTGGAACATGTTCTACAAAATGATGCCTGGACAGGTGAACAGATTTCTTAGCATGCACAAACAGGGACATGATGATAAGCATTTAAAAGCAGCTAGACTGATGATCGCTAATTTGATCCTCACCATCATTTCATAATGAGATGTACAGCTTGTTCCGTTTGCATCAGTGCCAAATGAATCTAAATGGTCACATGGAGCTACACTACGTTAGTCTTTTAATTAGCTGGAAAGCCTTTAGCCAAACAACTTTCATTTTCTATTCTTCAGGCTCTGCATGTGAACAGCTACAGGATGGTGTAGCTGCCAAGGTCATCAAAGCTTCCCAGTGTCTGATATACTGATGGGGGGTTTCTTGTAGTGTGTGTGTGTGTGTGTGTGTGTGTGTACTTTTGAATTTAAGTACATTTTACATGCTTTACTTTACTTGTAACAGTTATTATTTTTTACCATAATAAGTGAAAATCACAAGTTTTAGTTTCCAATTATGTTGTGCTGCTTGATTAATGATTTCAGTATTTATTTCATTATTTCAATCAACCATTTAAGAGATTTTTTTTTTTACCACAAAAATAAATTAATAAGTAGGAATATATAAAATATAATGTTATTATTTAAGAATAACTACAAACATATTTAGTATCTCCAAGATAAGCTGCAGTGAAAAGGAGTGAAGATTTTGGAATTTCTTCTGGGGTAACCAAACTTATGGGTTAAGAGGTTGTTCTCATTTCATTTTTTCTTTTTTGTCAGAAATATGCCAATTAGCCGTATTGGCCTATTTTGTGTGAAGGACAGTTTGAATACAATTGTTTCTTTAAAAAAAAACCCACCAAGCTTGGTAATTTCTTCAAATGAGGTGCTAAGATTTTCAGCTTTTAATCTGATTAACATGGTAAATATAATTCAAATACACTGACATTTGTTCATGTATGCAAATCTCTCTGTTCTATCCAGGAGTTTACCAATCAGAAAAGTTATGCATCACCAGTGACTGCAACAAGAAACCAAGGGGCCTGTTTTCCTTTATTCTTAAGTGGAATTACCAGGCTGTACATTATTAGGTCCAAAACCTGGACTGTAATTGCCAAGGACAGATTTTGGAAGCAAGGAGATCACTGATGCAGAGCATCTGAGGATTTTTTGTTACTGTCTGCTAGTGTTGTCTCACAAATGTATGTATTTCTCTAAAAGAACTGACTTACCCCTGTCTAGAAGCGATAGCAACAACATGAGTTGTTGTTGGAGGAGTAAGAGGGCACGTATGTGTCTGAGGAACAGACAGAGCTCAGCAAACAAACAGGACATGAACCAACCTGATGATTTGTTTACAGTAAGTACAACAGTGGAGTTTCCCTACACAGTCCTAAATGTGAGATCCAAACTGGAACAAGGCTCCATTGTCTGAATGCAGCGTCACTCAGATTTTCTTAAGGACATTATGTGTAAACATCAGTAAAGCAATAAGTAAACCAGTTGATCATGCACATCTAAACTAGCTTGGAAGTGTTCATGACTCTATATTGCAGCAGGAACAAGTTATTCAAACACTTTTAACGGTGCCAAGAAAGAACATTTGTTTAAGTGGGTTTGAAATCAGCCTCACTCTATCTCAATATGAAAGTCTACAACCTAAGATGTCTTTGTTTCTATAAAACTAGGACATTATTGATGAAAGGACAGATATTTTCAACAAAAATTGAAGAAACTCTTTGAGAACTGTAACTTGGGATTCTAGGATATTGTGCGCATGAATGAATTGTTGGGCAGATCCAAATGGAAAGACACTTTCTTTCTTTGTTCCAGTTTTGTATTGCTGTTTTGTGCTCCTGTGTATTGTCTTTAAGTGATCAATACATAGGATTTATATCACAAGCTGTGTGTTCAGTATGTGATATAAATAAATATCAGACATGTTGCAAATGTAAAAAACAAAAACTGATGAAAACATAATCCATAGAAAATGTTTTTATGTAGCTGCTTGATAATTTGAATCAGAACAGTATCTATGTAGTTAGTTAGTTAGTTGGTTAGTTAGGTAAAAGATAGATGTCTACTAAGATTGTTTTTATTTGTTTGTTTTAATATATTAACCCTTTTATCTGTTTGAATTGTATTTTTTATTGTATTTTTAACTGAGTTTTAATTCTGAACTGCAAGTTTGTATTAGAAGCTGTAGTATTGTTTTGTTTTAAATTGCATAAGCAAAAACAATCTATTTTAAACATTCCATTTATAGGATCACTGAAGTAATTTTAAAAAATGCTCTAAGCGTTTGAAGCAGTGGTACCAAATAGCAAAGGAAATGGATGTGAACGTCTAAATTTGAAGAAAGAAATAGATCATTCTGCCAAAGTATTTTTCTCATTATATTTTACATTTACATAATAAAATAGAATAGTTTTGGTTACTGTTGCTGACCAAAAACATTACATATCTTTGTATCACCTTATTTTTTTTCTCACAAAAACCATCCCTCAAAATCAAGTGTTGCAATTTTATTGTGTGACCAGAAATACCCAATATATTGTATAGATGCGCATGTGGTGAAATCGGAGCATTAAGGAGGTTGAATGCAGTGCCTCTCAAAAATGCTTTGTCTACGAACAGACACAGATACATGTCTGGGTGAGTGTCTCTGCATGCTGTGTATGCATGTGTATATGCAGCATCTGTTCATTTTTGGTTGAGTGGAACAGTGTGTGTTGGCGCTCAGGTGCAGCTGCTCTTGTCTCCTGTTGCTGTGATCTCTGAGCTGAGAGGCATTATTAGCAGCCTGCAGCTCCGTAGCCTTTTTCACCCTAATTACATCCCTGTCATTAAAATGCTAATTCGTACTGTTAAAGGGGCAATTAAAAGGGTAATTAAAAAAGCTTTGTTCCACCAGTCTACCTGCTTGAACGCTCTGTCCGCTGCTGGGTCTCTTTTGATCTTTACTCTTTTTATAATGCGTGAGGCCAAACCCCCTTATCCAGGTTCAACTGGGTGTCTGTTGGCTACTCGTGAAGCAGTTTTAGAGGCTAAAAGGTCACAGTGTGAAACATGGAAACATATCGACTACTGTTACTAAAATTATAAGGCATGTCCATGAAGATCATAAAATATGGCAATTTTCCTTGAAAACTGTTAATCATCTGTGATGAGTATTATGTACAAAACTAATTAATCTTTATATGAACATTTTCTTTACTTTGCAGTCTGTTTGCTTAAAAAGGCAATCTTCCCTTTGTCCTTTTCATTCTTATTTTATGAACACTTGATTTTCCTCTATGGTTTATAACACTGTAAACCAATTATTATTACCATGAGCCACAAACTTACTACATGCCAAAATGCTCATAAACATAAAGACAAACAGAACCCAATAATCCTAAAATGTTATTCACTTTATGATGTTAAGGGAAGATATAAATTACAATTCTACTATCATACACCAACATCTTCAGCTTGAGATGTTAAGTGTCTCAAAATTTTGCAAACATACCGCAATATGCTAAATTACATCCAGTTGTGTCATAATGAATGTCTGCTGAAGTAAGATGAAAGTAAGATCTGCTAGGCATGCAGATATACGATATGAGTTTCAAAAGCAACAAAAGTGCCTGAACAGCTTATTTTTTGTCAGCATTACAAGTAATATTATGAAAGAGAAGTCAGAACTGTACCATTTTACTAAAATATACCGTGTCAGTTACTTTGAGTCCCAAAACAAAGGGCTTCCCCCCACTCCCACGCAGCTGTTGTTACAATTTTTGGAGTCTATCTGACCCATCAAAAGCGTCACAATTTTAAAGGCTTGGAACTGCCTTGCTTTCTTTGGTCCAATACTAATACTAGCACAATATTTACTGCTCATGAATTTTATATGAGCATGAGCACCTACAATATGCAAGTAGGTTGCTTACATTTTTTCTATTCGTTTGACCTTACTGAAATGTCTCTCCCCATGAGCAACAGTCTAAAGCAATGTGCAAAATACACATAAAGCAATCAGACTTCTCAAAAAAATGCTGTGTAGTTGCATTTTATTCAAGCTGCAGTATATAACTTTAATAAAAAATATGTCCATCCATCCATCCATCCATCCATCCATCCATCCATCCATCCATCCATCCATCCATCCATCCATCCATCCATCCATCCATCCATCCATCCATCCATCCATCCATCAATCAATCCATCCATCCATCATCTGTTCACCCTTGTCCCTAGTGGGGTCAGGAGTTGCTGGTGCCTATCTCCAGCTGCGTTCCGGGCGAGAGGCAGGGTTCAACCTGGACAGGTCGCCAGACTGTCGCAGGGCAACACAGAAACAAACAGGACGAACAACCATACACACACACACTCACACCTAGGGAGAATTGGGAAAGACCAATTGACCTAACAGTCATGTTTTTGGACTGTGGGAGGAAGCCGGAGTACCCAGAGAGAACCCACGCATGCACAGGGAGAACATGCAATAAAAAATATGTTTTCTCCATATTTGTTAAAGCTGTCACCATGTCGTGACAGTTTGTTATTTCACAGATAATCTGTGAAAACAATCAATCTCCTCCACCTCGTCCCTGAATTACTATTGCTGGCTAAAGTAATGCAACATTTCGACCAAAACAACCAAAACAACCTCCTCCAATCAGAACTAGGAGGAGGGTCTTAGTGGTGTCAATCAACTTCATTCACTCACTGTTAAATGTGCTAATGGTGGAGAAACAACATATCATTACAGGAAAAATGTTTATCTGCCATCACTGGTAGCAATGCTAACTAGACTAAGCATTAACAACAGGCTGCGCTAGCTGCAGCATAGGGATGAGCAGCCACATGAGATTGTGATTGACAGCACTAAAACTCTCCTGCCACTGACTGGTTGTTTCTAGCACTTTGAGAAGGTAGAGGAAATAGATTTGTCACAGATTATTTCTCATACTGTCACAATATAATGATAGTTTTAACATATATGTGATTTTTTCTTTTTTATAAAAGTGACATACTGCAGCTTTAATTTCATGAAGGAGAGGGTAGGTCAGGAGGGACGTGGGCTAGAGCTGCTGCTGACGGACTTATATGTTGTTGAGTCCTAAAAGGTACAAGGACAAGATAAATATATGAATGGCTAAAGTTTTTTTTTTCTTAATTCCTTAAATGCTAGTGAAATGGGGGCAAACACTAGCCTGTAGCTAAGCTAACCAAGCTCAATGGTTGATAATCTCACACAGTTTATCCATCTCTCAGAGAGAGAAACCTCTCTCTGAGAGGTGGATAAACTGGATATCCACCTCTAAGAGAGAGAAACCTCTCTCTGAGAGGTGGATAAACTGTGTTATAAATTTCATAATTTTTCTTAGTAATAGTAATAGCCACAGTCGTTATTGTTTTCTACTGACTGCTGCTGAACACCAAGCAGGAACGACCCATTTTATGCAGATCCATGGGATTCAGATCCATTTGTGTTAAAAAAAACACAAATATGGATGTGTGTTTTTTGGTCTGGGAGTGGGAACATTTGATTTTTAGTGCTAAAAACAATCTTCGAAAATATAATATGATTAATTTTGTAATTGACAGGTCCCCAATTTTTAATTTTTTTATTTCTATGAACAATAAATAAATAAATAAATAAATTGTGGAGGGCCCCCTGTTGGTCAGGGGCCCTTAGAATTGTCATAACTCCCGCCCCCCCCCCTACATGGAACCCCTGCTCCTGTCTAGTACTCCATTTATTTATTATTTATATGCAACACCTGGATCAGATTATAGAGGATTGCTACACCTATTGAGATAAGTTTGCTGATTTCATGGAATAGTTTGAGATTTACAGAGGATACTGAGACGTTACTTCTCTGCCTGTGAGGGACACAACTGCATGCAGCATGCATAAAGACACTGAAATCAGTTCAGATTAAAATCAGATTACAATGTAACTTTAAGCATTCTACATGTTGTCCGACTGCGTTGGTATATTTTCATTTGATTTCAAACATGGTTGGACTTTGTATGCTTATGTGTAATAAAACATCTCTGTGTAGAAACAGCCAGTGTTAATGAAACTCAGCACAGATGGAACCTTCTAAAAATGAGAAATGATGGATTGGCTCCAGCTTGCCAGAGCTGCCGGCCCTGTTTGGTTTCAGGCCCAGTGAAGTGTCAGTGGTTTAATTTTATAGTGCGTAGTTTTCTCTGATTTCCCCCCGGAACAGAGAGCTGCTGGAGGATCGGAACATCTGCCGCCACTCAGAAATAGATACATATAAAAACCATCTTTTCACTATCCATGCTAGTTACAGCCGAGTTAAGGAAGAGAGCCAAGCACACATTAGAATAGCTGCCTGTTTGCGCTGTCTCTGCTTGGCTGGGGGGGACTGACAGACAGAAACATATTAAATATCCTGTGTTGTTGCAGCTATTATGACATTTCAATATGAGCCCCAGAGTAGTCCTGGTTAAAAGAATCAAAGACTGAGAAGTGACGATATGTTATGATCACTCCATAACATATCGTCACTACTGAATCCACGATAAGCTGCGCCTTTAAATCGAATTGTTGTTGTTCTTGGGTCATTTGGTTAAAACTAAACAAGCACTACAGCATCTCGGTGCAGATTTTTCCCAGATTCAAAGAAATACATAAATAGTATTCAAAATAATTGCACATTTATAGTAAAGTCTATTAATTTTTGAGAAATGTAATATATTGTAGTCAGCAGTAAAATGATCTAAACTGTATTTCAAATTTATCTTACTTAGCCTATTAATGTTTGCAAAAATATTATATTGCCATTAAATAGAGTTTGAATGACAGTATCACTCAAGACTAGAGTAAATCTTCCTAAATGAAAACAACAAGCACAATTATAATCCAACTACAGTATCTGACAAAATGTAATTTTTTAAAAACACAGTTCAAACCTAAACTGTTTATAGCAAACTTTAATCGTGTATTTTTTGTTGCTGTGCTGCTCGGTTGCATCATGATTGCATATCTTGATAGCAGAGTCTGCTTCTCTATTTGTTATTTATCTGCTGCGTGTTTTCCTCAGAGCTTTTCTCTCCACAGTTGAATTGGAAGTAATTTTCACTGTCATGTCTCCTCACATTTTATAGCAAATCAGACAGCAGATCCTGCAGGTCATTATGTGGGAATGGAGCAATAGTCTGTGAAATGTAATGTATACAGACAGGAGGAAAACAAACAATGACCATCACAGGGAAAACAGAATAAAAATGAAGTGTTATTATGTAAAGACTGACTTTTTTAGAGTAGTGAATGCTGATCTGACCTCAGGGGGCAAAACACAGGTTATAATAATTCTGTTCTATTGTGTTTTTGTATTCTCAATGATGCGTGAAATTGCAAGATACGGCCAATATTCATTTAAAATGTGTTTGTAATACTGGAATACGTCCACTCTGACCCCTTGCTTTTGACCTTTCAGCTACAAGAACTCATTTTTTCCCCACTGCTTGACCCCACAGGGCAGGGTCTCTGTGAGTAGAGGGGCAAGTCTGCATTTCTTACCTCAACCCTTATTAACAACATGTGGCATCAACTTGCTTACATCAACATCGCTACATTCATGACAATACTGGTTGAAAAATGATGTTGCATCCCACAGCAGTGTGTGACCAAGCTGTTGACCGTCATGAGCAGACTGTATGCTTCATGAATGAATTGTTAAACTGCCAAAGTATTTTGTTTCTTTAGATTTTATCATCAAATCTAATAAACAACACCAAACAAGAATAAAATGTTTGCATCAGCAGTGAGGATTTGGCAAGTTTATCACTGTTTGAATCTGCAGGTTGATCAACAAATACATTTTCCTTAAAATGTATTGTGAATTACAAATTTTCCATCCATCCATCAAAAACAAAACTAAACGATTGGGACTTCAACATGGCTTGAGCCTTGCATACCTTGACTTTGGACTCGACTTTGAACTTTCATGCCTTTATTTGGGATTTGACTATAGACTTGTGAATTAAAACTTGAATTACTTGTGACTTGCAAAATGATGAATTGATCTCACCTCTTGTAATTATGGACAGTGATAGATGGGAGAAAAAGAGAAGCAGAATCAATTTAGAGCAGAGATTTGAGGCTTTGAATTTCAGATGATTTTGGCTGCTCCATTGCTGTAGTGCAGTTAAATCCTTGTGGGTAAAACAAGGACAGGTCATTTGGAGAAAAGTTAAACTTATACGATCCTTGCAGCATTTGTCAGAATTATGTGGACTTTTTTGGAAACACAGTTGTTTGGAAGGAAAAGAAAGCCGGTCCCCGTGCACATAAAAGAAATAATGCGAAACTAATGCGATCAAGTTGTTTCATGCAATTTCTTTTACTACACTTTTGTTACCAACAATTTATCTTAACTATCACAAATTACAAACAAATGGTGCATTCCACAAATGGCTTATAAATTCTAGGTTTGGGTGCCGTTTTCATAGGTCTCTAACTTGCTGCTCCTATACGTCATTTGGTCTGATTTTTTTCTTGTCAGCAGATTAACAGTCGTGTAGAAGCTCTAATAATAATCTTACATTTGAACTACAGACTTTGCCATTGCTGCTTTTATCTCAAGTGATCACTGTGGTATGGATTATGGTGTTCAGACTTGTAAATGTGACATAATTCTTTCAGCAGCATTCTTGAGAGCCCATGCACTTCATTTTCCTTCAATTACTGTTTGCCACAAGCCTGAACATAACTGAAAATAAAAAGTTCTAATACAATAAAATGTAAGCCCTCTGCGTTTGAATTCCCATCCATTAAAACAGAAGAAGCGTGTTTATATTTTCCCACAGTGTAGCTGCCTCTGGAAAATGTTTGCATAAACGCAACTCCAATCTCTCACCATCTAGTTGTTTTCTTTTCTGTCAGTATGCTTCTAGTTACCTTTATATCTCAATTTAAGCATATCCACATGTTTGTTATTCCCATCAGTTGCATTCTATTTTCATTTTGTCTTTGTTGTTTGGCTCATTGCACAGCTGGACCACTTGTTTGACTGTGATTTAGCCAAAACCTGTGACCTTTGGAACCACGAGATTTACAGGAAGAGAATGCCATACATGTTAGTGCTCCACTTTTTGTTGGCTCGCGGTTACAGACAAGTGTAATTCGGACCAAACAGGTTTATGCTCGTTGAAAACATAGTTTCTATTTGAGCTTCAGAGATGCTTTTGCAAATGTCAGATTGGTCATGATGTGGACTGGGAAAGCAAAAGACAAAACAAATAAACAGATGTTTCCAATTATGGTTTTACTAGGCCCTGAAATGACTTTAATTACAGGATCAGAGATGTGTGACTGCACACAGCTTTGGGTTGTTGCTCTTCAAGAGGCAGAGGGGAGAGTGCTGGATGAGGGCAGAAGAGCTCAAACTGTAATGTTTGCACATTATAGCAGCAACAGCTTTGGATGTCACACGTTGTATCCGTTGGCCGGAAATCTGCCAAGACAACAACTGTGACAAGTTTAAGGGCCTCTGTTAAGATTATTTTCCCAAAAAATTGTCAACACAAGCATAAAAATCATCATATTTCATGATCAAGAATGTGTTGAAATGGAGACACATTACCACTTTCCTCCAAGACCGACTGATTCAAATCCAGCAAAAAAAAACAAACAAACAAACAAACAAACAAACAAACAAAAAAAAAAACCAACAATAAACAAACAAAAAAAAAAGCAAAAATGCTTGGTAAAGTTGGTAAAACATTTAGTTTAACCAATGTCATTGGTAAAATGACAGAATAGCAATCATTTTAATATATTTATCTTCTAACAATTGAGATTATTTTTTGCTCCTGTGTAACTATTTTAACTGTAAATACTGATGTTGTTTGTGCTCCAAAACCACATCACAAAATTGATGCTTCAATATTAAAAGTTTTGAAAGACATACATCCTGACAATAATGAACTTTGATCCTATTACTACTAAATTGCACCGCTGTGTGTTTATAATACATTCATAAATAACCTGAAAAACTGGCTCTGGTTGTTTGATTCAATGGTAAAATGTTTCGGACTAAATTTTTTTATTAACTCTTATTGATCTGAATGAATAAAAAGTGGGGGTTCCTCAAGGCTCTAATCTGAGGCCACTTTTATTCATTACCTACATGCTTTACCAAGCTTGAATCATGATGAATTTCAATATTTCTTACCATAGCTATGCTGATAACACACAGCTTTATATTTTTCTGACACCACATGACCAAATGTGTTCATAATAAATAAGAAGAAAGATTTGAATTTCTTCCAGCTTCATGTAGAAACCTGACCTTCTTAAGGCCCTCCAGGCTGCTTCCCTGTAACTGCAGCGCACACTGTCCCCCTGGATCAGCTCACAGATCTGGGTGTACATTGTGGCTCAGTGTACCTACAACGGCAGAGCTGCTGGAAGCATATGGTATATGTGACACATGGTTGCACTGACATACGTGAGTATGGCATTCAATTTTTTTTTAAACCACAACCCCCATCCCAACTCACAGAAACATCAACACACACTCCGTTTCTCTAATCCACCAAACAGCAGCCACCATCACAACCAAGAATGACCTCCATTATTATAAAACCGTATGCACACGTGTTTGTACTCTCACCACAAACCCACACGCATGCATCTAGATCTCCAGTTAAATTAATCTGTTTTTTTTTTCTGGAGGGACTCAGTTTCCCAGCCCCCACTCTTGAAGGGGCAGTGATACCATGGCAACAGCTGTGTTACATCGCTCCTAATATTTATTAGATTTGATGGAGTCAAAGTGGTACTTTCAGTGTAATTAAAACAAATGTGTTCATATGTTTGTTGTGTGCTGCTGATTACAGTGTCAGTGAACAGAGCATGGGCTAGCACGCTGTGCCACGTAGCTAATGATATCATCTAATTAGGTTGCTCTGATTGGGTGTTTTTTCTGTTAGAAAACATCAGAGGTTATAATCCTGAATCTGACATCTATATGTTATGCTAGCATGGAGTCATTTTCTTAAGTGCTGCTGCATCTGTGTATGTGTCATGACAGCCAAAACAGAAACCAGGTCTATTGTGTAACATCCACTTCTGGCTTAGTTCTCTGTATAGCCTGGGTTAGTGTTGCTATTTACATTTTTAAATCTGATCTGTTTCAAGTATTTACAAAGAGATTAGTTTGTAACTTTGAAATAATCCGTAGTTCTGTTTTAAAACATAATTTAAGTTTGATCAGAAATTGATTTAAAAAAATTGTACTGTAAGGGGTTTTGATGATATTTTGGTAAATTTATATGAAACAAGTATGACAGTATTTGATAACATGACACTTCTTTTAATAATGTTTTAGTCAAAGTGACCTGCCTTTCCTTTTTTATTAGTTCTGTTAATTATGGATATGTTTTTCCCTTAGTATTGCTAAACGTTGTTCAGAACAATAGCTGAAATTATGACATCTTTCTAAATAGTGCCAGAATTGCACCCTATCAAATTACATCCTTTTTATATTTATTAATCACCATGTACCATAACAGGTAGACCGAGCTTACCAAACAGGTGCTTTTAAATCTCTGGGTAGGGTGCTGGTTTGTTAAGTCTCTATGTGACTGCTCAGTGACATTTTTTGCTCCACACATGATAAATTACTTTCCTCTATGTTCTCAACTCCAGTGTGCTTGTTTTTTTTTTAATCCTTTAAGTTTGTTGAGGTATTTCTAGATTTTACATATGAAAGTGTGCTTAACTCGTGTGTGCTACAAACCTGAACAGAATGGAAAAGGAAGTTTTGTGGACAATCCTATCTGGACGTACATTTTAAACTTCAGGCTGTAATCTAGAACCCCTTTTTTTGTTATGTTGGAAAATCAAAAGGACTTCTGATAAGTAAAAATATTAAACATAAGTATCAATGGTATCTCTGCACTTCACTTTTTGTAGGACCAATTCTTTATTGCTTTCATTTAGTTTGTAGTGAATTCAGGTTATACTCAAGTTACATAAAATCCAACAACAAAATCCCAAGGAAGCAGAGTCAACCCACAGCTGAGTTGAGTCCCAAAGTCCTCCTAGCTTTGTAAGGTACAAAGTATGTGACTCTGGCAAGGTAACCATCTTTCTTGTCTGTCTGTCTGATTCACTTGTAAAACATAGCTATTCTTTACAGGCTTGTTACTGTCACAGGGTTACTCTTTTATTTATTAGCCTGTCCACCGTGAATGGATATGTTTCTGTCTGCAAAGCTCTTGAAGTGAGTCTGGCTCCTGTGTTGCTTCTATTGGGGTTTGACAGGAATGCTAATGCTATCAGACAATCAGTCTTCTGCCTCTGGGTGGACAAGGCTTGTATGTGTGTGGGGGGGTGTACATGTGTGGTTGTATCCATAAAGCAGAAATGTAATATAGAGACTCTGACAGGTTGCCTCACACAATTTTGACTTGTGTCTGCTTTAAAAACAAGGAAAGTAGCACAGGTAATATTTCTGACCAAAAGATTTGGTGCTACACATACATGTTCAAACTTCTCCACAAATTGAGTTGTTTGAATATTATATTTTGAGTTACACACATCTAGAGACATGTGGTGACTTGATGTATCTTGGATCACTGAGCTTCTGTGCACTGAACTCTGAGATAAATGATGAAAGGAAGTTAATCTTCAATGGCATGCCATCGCAGCTCATTTCCATAGCAGGCTTTTCCGTTGTACTAGAATCAAATCTGAGCTGGCACAGAGCAGTTGTTTCCATTTGATATGCCCCTCTGCCCAGCGCACTACAACCGCTGGCCTGCTATAAGGATATACTTTTTGATGGCCAGTAAATATCCTGCAGCGATTCAACGCTCTCCTCCTCTGACGGTGTGTGTGGAACCCATTCTGCTTCTGCAGCTGAGTTCATCTTGGTTTGGACAGGGAGGCACAGAATGAAAGTTGGGGGTAGGAGGGGGAGCAGAAAAGAGAAGAGATTTTAGTGCACTCTCTGTTCTCCGTGATAATGAATGCTTTGTCAGGGAGAATCCATCAACGGTCACTGCGAGGGGAGGAAATGTCAAGGAAAGTTATGGTTTGTTGGCTTTTAACCCACGTGGCCCGGCCCTGCAAAGTAATTGAAGTACAGAAAATGTCATGTTGTTGCACTTCATCTATTTGTATTGCTGTCTTGCAGGATAAATAGAAATATGGCCGGAGCAACACAACAAACAACAAACGCATTGTCAGTTGAGATCTGCAAAGTGTGGGTGGGAGGTTGATGCACTGAACAATGCACCACGCTACAAATACCCAATGCTGCAAAAAAAAAAAAAAGAAAAAGAAGAGGATCTCAGTTGATTTCTCTTCCATTAGTTGCTTTTTTATGCTCTTGTGGCTCTGTCAGAAGTAGCTTCTATTGCTGTCAACTTGATATAGTGGAAACTTGAGTGAAAAATCAGGTCTTGGTGATTAGAGCACAGTTGAAAGCAGTTGGTGATCTGTGTGATATGGACAGGAAAAAGATGGGTAATTCATGCATGCAATGTGCACACCGTACTCCAACAGTTTCTCTGTGACAAAAGAAGTAGGTTAAAATAAAACATCTTCCTTACTGAGTTTGGAAATGATATCTTTTCTGGATTTAAGAATATATCTTACCACAGATCTTTTACCTGTTTTCAAAATAAAATTTGGCATTACCTGACTGAATATTTGATAAAAGAAACAAATAAATGATGTCAAATATATGATCTTGGTTATGTAAACTACGACTGTAACAGCAAAAAAAATCCTCAATTTTAAAGTCAATGTTTACAAACACATTATCTAATTTTATTCTATAAAATAGATAATGAACAATAGATTTTATGCATTTATGTAGATTAAATCTATAACAGAACTAATTGGACATTTGGTTTCATTTTTTCAAATTAAGAAATAATTGAAAAACATTAAACAGCTTGAAAATAGTCAAATGATGATTTTTGTTTTTTTAACCACTTTGTATTTGTTTTATTATATAAGTTGGTTGAGAATATTCAAACTCGGTCTCCCCATGTCACAGTAGATTGCTGATGTATGATTTCATGTCTGCTCATAAAACCTTGTGGCATTTGCTGCTGGGTGAAAACTACATTCAGGTAAAAGAAATAAATAAATGTTTCAGGTGGGTTTGGACTTTAGCCTGATTACCTTTGTACCAGTGTGATGTTTATGCTTTGCTTGACTTCATTCCAAGACAGTCATCAAGTGGAGTGTAAGCTATTTACAATATTGTTATTGTGAAACACTGATGTAAAGCATTGTGTAGACCTCATTTAGACATGAATCAATGTCCATTCATAGTCATTATTTTTATTGGTAATCTTATATTTAACACCTATTGTGACTTTAGAGTCCATGTATCGACATCAAACTCTAAAAAGTGCTGCTGTCTCCTTCAAAATAATTTGATTCACATCAGCTTTAAATTAACGAATCACAAAAATTAACTGTCTGATCATTCATGTTGTTTAGTCAGCAGCCAGGGCTGGTCTTACACAGAGGTCAGTATTTACTCAGTTATAATTACTTGGGTTTTTACTGCACATTGTTATTTACATTTTATTTCAGTAATACTTTGAAGTAACGCTTCATATTTGTGATGTCTTCAAATCAACACTATCCCTGTTAATGACACATTTCTGTTAATTTTGCTTATTGTCTTCTTCAGTTCATATTTTTTTATGTTTTCCTGTTTTTTCCTATGTAAAGCACCTTATGCTGCCTTTGTTCTGTATGAAATATTCTAATAGATAAAGTTAGTTTGATTGATGGGTCCGGTTCTTACATAAGAACTATTTTAACACAGTGGCTGGATTAACTCTTTCCTCCAGGTAGTTCTAAGTGGGTCTGAATGCTTGTTGCTATGTTAATGATAGCTACTTGGTCTGAGTCAGATGAGCTTCTTTTTAAATTGCTGAAGTGAGGATTCTTGTGATTTCTGCCCTGCTCCCATTTTCCACCTCATTCACAATCTGAGTTAGATGAGCTGGGAATGTTGGCCCAACTAGGCTGATGAAATCCAGTATCTCTGTCCATCACCAAGTCCATATTCTTTATGTGTGTAATGGGAGAGTGTGTTGGGCTTAATCACCTACCCATTCCGGCTATTGTTTGACTGGCCTGCCCCAACAATGTAAACTCTCTGAGCCAGAGGTCACCGGGTCAGGAATGGTATTTATTGACTCAAAAGAAAACTGGAGGGAAACAAACAAGTATATTATGCCGCGGTTTTAAAACCAGGGAAACCAAAGCAAACACTGCAGTTAGCAAAAAAATAAAAAAAAAAAACTTTTTTTTTCCTTAGAAATGACCTGTCGCAGACATCACATGATCACAGCGTTGAGCAGCCAATGTGTTTTGATTGTGGCACTATGTTGAGCAGAGCACAATGATTTCATTCAAATGGTATGATTGGAAGGAAAAGAAAAAAAAAACTGCAATCTTCAGTAATTGTTCCCGGGAATGAAATTGATTCACACCCAACCGAGCATGAAATAACACTGGCAGATGACACTGCTGTTACTCTGCCTGAAACACTATACAAATCTAATAGGAATAATCAGCACTTTCTTGCACAGTGGACACACACACACGCATGCACACACTTATAATTTAAAGTGATTACTAGGAAGGATTATAATGTTACAATTTTCCATTTTACAGTTAAATTAATTATTTAGTGTCTTTATCCTTGATGGATCCTCTTCCAACACATATGAATACTACCAATAGTGGTAAACAGGAAAGCTCATACAAAGCATGTGAGTACTGGGTCAGCTCTTCTTTAAAACTGTTTAACAACAGGAGCTGAAAATTTTTTTCTATAAATCAAAATTAGAGTCAAATTATCTCCAATTGCATTTTAAGCCTCTAACCTAGGGTCAGTTTCTTCTCTTTTTTCAATATCCTAGATATTTAAATTCTGCACATTTACTCCAGCAACAATGGTTTGATTTTCACTTTCTTAGGGTGGTGGGTAAAACATTTTATAAGGAATTTGTTAATGAAAATGCTCCCTTTTGTGGCTGCAAAGGTTTTGGAGCCTGTATGTGTGTGTATGTGTCGTCAACAAAATCACAAAACAGGTCTACTTTTTAGCATGTTTTAAATATCAAGTATAGATGGTGGTAGTTTATGTAATATTGGTACTCAGAGGGATACGTTCTGAAACAATGACCTCAAATTTCCAAAGTAGAAAATTCTCCACTCAAACAGAAACATAATAGAAAAGATATCCCTATCAAATATGCATAATTTAGCTTTGCTATTTTGTACATTTTAGCACATTTATTTAAAAAAATCAACACAAATTCAGTTGATCACCAAGAACCAGGATTTTATTTAATTGTCTTTGACTCTTTACGATTTAAGTTCTTGGTTTTCACGTCACATTAACAGAGAAAACGTATACATTGTGGAGGCTTAAAGTATTGCAGATGGCATATAATGGACTTAATCTTTACAGGTTAGTCCAAGAAGAGAAATAATTCTGAGATATACTCATGACATGTATAAGTAATCCTGCAGGGTTTGGCCCAGGGCAGTCGTACCAACCCTGGCTCTGAAAACAGTGGAAACCAGAGCACTACACAGTTCTGTTATCCAGTAGCTCTGTGGCAGCTCAGGCCTGATCAGTAAACACACTGACCTGTTCCTTATGTTTTGCCTCCAGCTATTCAGCCCAGACTGCTTGAGGACAGAGAGCTCCCCTCATGAGAGTTGATTTTGTTATTAAGCTCACTACTTACAAACAGTTTTCTTCTCCTTTTAACTTTATTCAGTGATAGATTACAACACAGAGATGCAGTTTCAGAATATGATACTGCCATGTGTATATTAAACAAACACAGGTAGTCTGCAACAAAGCACTGCTGGAAGAAGGATCTATAATTGCACTTAGTGGCTCTTGCTGATTTTGTAACACATCCAAAACCTTGAAAGAAATAGACCCATCTGACCTCAAGCCCACATCAATATTTCCATGGAAAATACAATTAAGTACATCAATAGTGTATCCTCTTTTACACTTTGGTTGACTGTTGTTCAGTTGCACAACATGGATTTTTCAGTGATGAATGAAATATATTGTTCAGCTCTCCATCCATTCAACTACTGTGGTAGTTTGGAACCACAGTGCTTTAGTTTTGATTTTCAATTATAACAACAAATGAGTGTGTGAGGCCAAGGCCTACATATGTGTGACCAGAAGATGAACTTAGAGTAAAATTAATGATTTCAGATCATCTTTTCTGTCACTCTTATGCCGCCATTGTTAAAGTTTCCTCAACGAGATATGGCACATCTCTGTTAACACGTGTTCAGGATATTCTTCCTCCCAGTTGGTGAAGCGTTTCATTGTCTCTCATAGAAATTAGTGAAGGATGGAAGTAAAGAACAAGGTTAATTAACAAAGAGATTAAGTCACAGCTGCTAATCACAGAAACGTACGCACCAAGAGGAGTATGTACATTAAGTTTTGTTGAGAGCAAGGAATGAGGATGTGCTTCCACAGAAAAGATTAAAACAATAGTTGAAAGGCTCATTAAACTGCTGACGGTGCCTTAATTTGTTCTCCACAGTACAGTCTCAAAACATGGAAATATAATAACTATTGCTCTTCAAGCAGCGTAATCAGAGGTCAAGATAATCATTATGCATTAGTACTGTTGTTTGGAGGTAGGTGAGTGTGTTTGAGGTTGACATCATTACGTGAACACAATTAGGCAGATTCATGGCTACATGGAATGGCGTTTGTTGTTGTGGGAGTTCATGCACAGGTTATGAACTCAGTGTTGTTCAGGAACACTTATGACTATTTTTATGTAGTGTCTGACTTTTAATGAGGTCAAAAATACTCTGAAAATTATGACAAATAAGCACCGAAACAAAACTAGCTTTTTCTATGCCCAAAACAATACATAAACCCAAATGTTGTTAAGTCTGACATGTTTGAATTTCAACTTTAATCTGCAAGATTAGTTTATTCAAAATGCTTTTGTGGAGCCATAAGTCTATGCAAGTAGCTTCTTCCACACAAATGGTCTCTCAAAACATGAGGATGACATCAACCCGTGGTTTGCATAAATAAAATTGGTTTTCCATTTTGGAAATTCAGAAAGCTTTAAAATAATCCACAATTATTCTATTCAACCCTGCTTTTATTAACTGTTGACATTTTTGGAGTGCAGAAAAGTCTGGGGATTGCATTTCATAAGAAATCAAAAAATAAATAAATACCCTTCTTGAAGAAAATTGTCATCTGTATTCAACCAAGTTCTGAATCCAAATTATGGAACAAAGTAACCATTCAGTGATGTGGTCCATAAAATATCTCTTTTATCTGCAGTTATAAAGTAGAACCAGTGAAGTATTATTTTTTTTTTATATCCCTGGCAGAATTAGATTTAAAACAGTTTTTATTAAATTATAAGGTTTTTCTCTAAAATGAAACAGACATTTCTCATAAAAGTAAAACAAGGTAAAAGTAATTGATTGATTTTGAAGAAGAAGACATTTTTCACCCTTCACAGCCATCAGTACACTTATGGTATAAGTTAACAAGGATTTCATTTGCTTCCACTGGTATTTTGACAACGTATCTCTACTGACGAGCTGAAAGGCCTCTCTGTCATCACCTCAATCATTAGCTGCCTACATAAATTTTCTATTAGATTCAATCACTCTAAAGCAAAACTGTTTGGTAAAATATGAAGATCAACTTAAGCCTTTATTGCCAGAGATGTAAATAATTTTGGGCTTAACTTTGTTTCATTATTCAGTAGAGAGCATATATTAATGTTTGTATTTTTGATATATTGCTTCAAGAGTTTATATTTTGTTTCAAAGTTTACATTAGACATAATTGCAATTTCATTGCACTAAATAGTGCAATAGACACCAAAAGGATTCCTCAGTAAACATCTCAGTTCTGCTGTTGCTGCTAAGTGGGTTTGTGCAGCTGATTTTCTCCAAAATGAACAAATTAACCTTCACCTCATCCGGGTCTCATTGCTGCTATCTTGCAGGTGAGAGACGAGGTACATTTGGAAACAAAACCCAAAGCTTCATTCCAGTGTGCTCTTAAGACCGTCAGGTTTGTGTTGCAGCAGCTGCTCCAAACCCCCCCCCCCCCCCCCTCCCGTCCTCTTCAGTGTGGGAAAGTCTCTCTTTGCCTAATGGAAGACAAACACCTCAGAGAGCGGTGGAGATAGCATGAAAATGATTAAGGCGTGACCCAGTTTCTGTTGTGTCGAAAGCCTTTCACTGAAGTTGACAAATACATGTGAGGACCATGATAATGAAAACACAGAAGAAACACAAGATGCTAATGAAGACAAACAGCCTCATCCTGAGATGCAGCTGGTGCAGGCTTTGACACGGGACAAGGAAGGAGCTCGTCAGTGGACTCAGTCCATTAAACTACGAGAAGTCACTTGCCAAGAAAAAAAATAAAGATTTTTTCTGTATTATAAGCTAAGACATTTAGGTAAAACTCATTCAAATGGTATTTAAGTTAGAGTTGCTCCAAAAATGTCTGTGTAGTAACAAGTGTCAAGGCCTTAAATGGTATGTAAATTTAATTCATAGTCAATCCATATTTCTTCATCCAAATATCGCACAGATAACACTGTTAGGCTGGCTGCATTTGACCCTGTTTATGTCTGCCATTAATTATGGTGCAGTTGAGCTTGAGCAGAGCTTTCTGTTGCACAACTTCTGTTTCCATTGCTGCCTGTTTCTCTTTAGAGAGATACAACAAAAACAGCTCTTTTTTTTATCTGTTTGCTTTAATCTCCAGGCTTTTGCTCCAGCTGAGCACTCTGTGGTTCACACTCCTAATTGAACTTGTATGTGAGTACTAATAGACCAGTTTTATTTGTTGTTTGTTACATTTGGTGCAACTTGCTTTTTCTTTCCAGTGTTAGGCGAGAAGAAATGGGAAGGGAATTGAAATATAAAAGAGCAAAAGTCCCTTGATGTTTGCTTGTGTTGTAGCGCTGTGTGATGGGACTCTGGGGAGAGATGCTCACATCGCAGCAGGAAAGTCAACCCACAGTCCTGCCTCTGTACTCTGGTGGGTTAGCATCAATGAATACCATGGATGATACACAGATGATCATGTCTTTGCTCCATGTATGGCTGTTATAGGTTCAGAATGTAACATTTTGAAGCTGTATAGCTTAAAAATTCCTCAAACCCCCAATGTCATCCTATTTCAGTGTTTCCTTTTACCCCAGATTTTCCTATCAGCCCTTTTTCTAAGATTCATATCTCAAGACATGAGATACTACTTCATATATGAGATTAAGATGATTTTATCGCAAATACATAAACTACAATAACAGCTGATTTCTGTACTTCTATTCAGAAAGTAAAACTCATATTTATTGCATACAGATTGCTACATTTCAAACAAACTAAAAAGTATGAACAATAATGAAACATTGAGTGAAGGGAAAAAGCAGAAAGTCGTAGGGAAAGAGGATGACTGCAGTCTTGAGAAAATTGTGAAGCAAAGTCCATTCAACAGTCCATTACTCAAGTTGAGCCACTCCCAAAGCAGAGACGATATCAGTGTTTCATTCTTGCCAAAGAAATAAAAGGCAAAAAATCCAAGATGCTTGAGGTGAACCATGAATTTTAGAGCATTTTAGAGCGCTTTATGCCCCCTTTTGCTGACAAGCTTTATGGGAATACTGATTTCACTTTCCAACATGACATGGCACCTGCCAACACTGCCAAATGTACCAAATACCTGGTTTAAACAGGGAAGGCTTCACATTGCTAAATTGGATAATTCACATGACCCAAACCTCATAAACTGTCAAGCGGAAAATAAAAAACTTCAGCCTAACCTTGCAGACAACCTGAAGCCAGCTATTAAAGCATCCCACAACTTCCTTAACCCTTCACTATGATAACCTTCATGCCACCTTCCTTTTATGCAGTAATTAATGCAAAGAGAAACGCCAACTAAAACCTGAATGAACACTTTTGAGTAAACTGAGTTAGGTTCTCTTTTTAATTACTTTGATTTCATTTTAGTTATAATTAAGCTTTTTCGCTGCAGTTTGTTGAGATACTTCAAATCTTTAGGTCTTCCTTTTGACCTAAACATGGTTGCATGGTTTCTAACAATCTATTCTTTCTTTTTTATATAAATAAATGAAAAGTGAATGATTTTCAGTATTCTGCACACAATGACTACATCTATCTAAATGCTTAAAATATAGCATAAGGCTTATTTTCTGGTGTGTGCAAACAGTGGTACACGGAGAGTGAAGCTGCAGTCATGAAGGATTCTTTTAGTAAATTTCCAGCAGGGCAGTAAAAAAGAAGAAGAAGAAGAAAAAAAAAAAAAAACTCATTCCACTGTGTTTCTACCAACTCTGAATGCCATACGTGCCTGGAATGAACAATAATGTGCAACCAAAAGCAGCCAGTAGGGGGCACTGACATAATGCAAGACCCTGCCAATCTGTTATGCCTGGCTGGCCCACAGAGATGTTTGCAGTAATTTAGTTCCACTGCCAATATATAAATAGGAATACTGCTGTTAGCACAAAAGAGTGAGTGGGGGTAGAAGGCGGGTGGGGTACGAGGGGGAGCATACTGTCGAATGAATGTGAATTGCTCCCCTGCTCCCATTTCAACATCAAAGTAATCAAGGAAAACAAGCTTTTTTAATCGAAAGTATGCAATTAGAATAAAGCAGAACTGTCCTGGCTGTATGCACGAAGACATAAAACGAGTAAGGAGAGAGTGGAAGCACAATCAGCTATCGGACTGCCGCTGTAACAGATAATGTAGCACCTTTCATATGAGTCCTGTGCTGTTACACCTAAGACTGGACCAATTCTGGTAGATCTGAGGTCAGAGGAAACAGCAATCTTTGCAAACAGACGTGATCATTCTGCAGGAAATGCATCTATTAAAGGCATGTCTTGTTGTTAGAGATGAACATTATGCTTGCATTATCAGCCCTACTTCATCTAAACAGGGTTGTCCTCAAAGGAAAAAAAAATAATGATGCATATTACCGGGACATGTCAGAGAGCGCAGCCAATAGTCTGTAACAATAGCACTCTAATTTGCTCGTGTGGCATTGATGCTCTCTGTAGCCTTAACCCCTCTTTCCCTCCACTTGCAAATAAACCTGCCATTGCTATCTATAGGCATACCCCATGCTGTCGGTCCTATGCAGTGTCAAAACAATGATAAACATTTGGCTGCTATAGGAGCGCTCTGGAAACCAGCCAAGCTGAATGGGCTGTTTTGTTTCACTGAACAATAGCGCTGCTAAAAGTACTTAACAGCTGTGCTATGCTCTGGGCTCCCCACAGACCCACAACAGTACAGCATTCTGGAAGTGTTGCCTTTTTGCAGTTGTTCGTGTCTTTATTCTTCTGGGAATGACAATATACATTCAAAATACAACATTCTGCCTGAGGAAAAGGATCATAGACTGTTTAAGACAGGTGTGTTTTTGTAGCTAGCAACTGAAATCAGAAGGTATCATCTGAACATTTGAATTTTAAGTTCAACTGTATGTTTTATCATTACAATCTGATACTTCAGTACTGTAAAACACATCTCTTTTTTTCTATCAACTTTCTATACAGATAAGAACACCCACATCTCAACACAATCTACACAATATTTATTTTTAAACCTCTCTTTCTCCTCATCCCCCTTTTTTCATGCAACTGCCAGAAGCCATAATGAAACCAGATAGCATCTGTAGATAGAATCTGTCCCCTGGACAGTCGAACACAGTAACTTCTGGTAAACCAGTCACAGAGGCATCCAGTCTGTGCAGGTTAACTTCATTCTCTGCAGGACGAGACCTAACAGCTGTCATTTTGGATCGATTTCTCCCTGAATCCCAGTGTAATAAACACTTGCAGAGTGGTTCTGCTTTGGTGATGTCTGAGTGTAATGAGGGTCTATCGCATGACTGACAGATAATATTTCTGCCTCATCTTCCTTTCTTACCCAGATACCCTCTATATATCTTCATCTTCACCTTGTAAACACGTGGGTCAGTTATATATGTCGACCTTCCTTCTGCTATCTTCCAAAATATGTCAAGGCAGATTTTGTTCCGAACAGTATATCTAGTTTTTAGCAAGAGAATGTGCGACAGCCAGATTATTTCATTATGACAAATTACATTACCTCATCTGAAGTGAAGTCTATGCTTTTTATGTCATATCTGTTATGTTGTTTCTGCTTTTTGTGGCAGGATTTTTGTGTTTTCATCTTAGACGGCGTGTTCTTTTATGCTGTGCTGACTGTCAATCACCTGACACCCACGGGGAGAAATTCAAGTCGCTGCCACAAAATAATACCTCAAACAATAACCACAATAATAATATGTCAACATGTCACCTTGCAAACTTGTCACGTCGACGTCTTGTTCCCTTCGACTGTTTTTGTTAGAGGAGACAGCGGTTAATTTCTAGTTTTACACAGTAATGTTTGTCTTCTGACAACAACAAATGTCACAAGAAGTACAAGTGCAGAACATTTGTGAAATAGAGCCCTTCATGAAGACAGTGGCATAAAAGACTTCAGATGTCAAGCCAGGAATCCTCTGTGTGTAGAATTAAACAATGCAAATACTGTTCTATTGTGATCTATAATCACACAATTTCTCATAGACTGCTTTGAACTTGTTCAAATAACAAACAAGCAAACAGTATGATGAAGTCCAAGCAGCACAACATACAGGTGAGGGATAGAGTTGTGGAGCAGTTTCAAGCAGGGCTAGGTTGTCAAATCATCTCACAAAGCATTATCAGTCTATCATCTAAAAATCAAAACAGAATGTCCCACCTAAAAATCTAAGACGTGGTAGTCAGACATCGACAGGTCATGTAGGAGAATCTGTTAATATGACCACTATTTGTAGTTTCTCAAAAAAAAAAAAACAACAACAACAAAAAAACATATATAAAAAAAGCAAACAATTCAGATTGGAATGGACGTTTTCCTTTTAGTTAGATAGGTCATGTTATAATGGAACGGTTAAACTCAATGCATTTTCATTTCTAAGAATGAAAATGCATTGGACAGTCAAAGTCCAGACTTACATGTACTATAATCAAGAATAAGTGGCAAGACTTGAAACCTGTTCATAAGATGGTCTCAGAAGAAGAAAAATGGGAATAAATTTAAATGTCAAAAAATCTAAGAACACAAATGCCAAACACAAATTATTAGTAAAGTTCCACATTTTAATATAAGAAACTAAAATAATGACAATTAGAAATTAACTTGAGGGAATTTCAGAGAGAAACACTGATCTGAGCTCAGAACCGGAGGTGAGATTTGTGTTTCACCATGTTTCTGTCGAGGGTTTCCTAAAAACCAGCTGTGGAAAGGATGCATGTCATCTGGATCTTGACACAACAAACTTCTCTGTTTTGAGCCACTTTGAAGTCAGTTTAAGCAAAGGGAAATATGTTTTTTATGAAGAGAAAGTGTCATTCATGTTGAAAATGCAAATAAACTAAAACAAAAGCAAACATTCAGCTGTCATTTTCTGGGATATGTTATTATTTATTATTCTCAGTGATTTCTGATGTCTGAATGTGGTTGAGAAGTTGTTAAAGGTTGTTGATTAAACGTGCAAACAAATGTGTTAAGCCTTTTCTAAATGTCAATTTTTCATTTCAGTATAGACAGGACAAAAATAGGTTTGGAAAGATAACACATATTTTTGAACTAAATAAAAGACTGTCTGATGGAAAAAGTTCATAAAGTGGGAGTTAATAGACATCCGTTGCTTACAGGGTTTGGTTGGATGTATCTCTTTATAAAGCACAGCCCTGATAATGGGCAATGAATGAAGATTTCATATCTTGATATCTTTAGTCATTCACACAAGGACACATGAGGAGAAGATTCAAGCCAGTTTCACATGCAGCTGATGACTGACAGATGAGATGCATAAAATTATCCCATAGTAAAAGTTTAACTGGTGAACTTTGTGTCATTTTAGCAATTTAGGCATTCAACCAGTGTGATTGACATGAAAAATGATAGCTTGAATGGAAACACTGGATTAAAATAAAACTAGTAACTAATAGTAAATGTATATATTTACTTTTGGTATTTAGACCAACTACTTTTCTAAACCAGCACAGTTAAGAGTTCATAAATAGCTCTGCGAGCTGTAAATGAGCAAAACATCAATTTCTTATTATCTGAAAAAAATATTTGCAATGAAAACTCATCAATGTTTTTTTTCATCACATCTGCACATTTTACTCTTTATCTTGAGGACATTTCACAATCACGATTAATGAAGGAAAAAGCTGCCATCAGATTTCACAATAAAGCCGGTTTTAATTAACCTTTCTATAATCTTAAAAGTGACTATGGATTACAGTGCATTTAAAATGCTCCTGTTTATAATCGCCAACATTTGTTAAACTTTACAAAATACAGAAATTTAATATCTCTGATTTACTTTGTCCATTTGTTTTCTGTAACAAATTAGAAGTTAAATTCAGGTAATAAAAGTTAAAAAAAACTTTAAATTAGTATATTGTGTAATTAAACATAATTGCTAAACTTCTATGCACACTTCTATCACAATATCAGCTTAAAAAATGCCATAATTTAAGACTCCTTATCTGTTCTTGTTTGCTCAGTGCGACAGATTGCGATTTCCCTTTCACATGTGAAAAGATCTCCAAATATAACGCTAATGTGTGATTGACAAGGACATTAATTATTTTGCTGGAGTTGAGAGAGTGACAAAGTGCTGACAAATCTGCTTTGCTGAGTAGTGCAGTAAAATGAATATTTTGTTCCACAGAGCCTGATAAGAATGGAGCTATTGCTTGTCATGCAAAAACAGCAGTAGCCAGGGAAAGTGGAAAAGGAACGTTGGCTGCTTGAAGGACAAAACATCCATGTGAAAATAAACCTGCTTACAATACGGTTGCTTCACAGTCAGACTGATCACCATGCAGGAGGGAGAACATTAAGTCAGTTTAAAAGGTGCAGCTCATTAGACACGCCATGATATAATTAATTTCTTATTCAGTTTTAGTTATGATGAATTGCAAAACCCAGAATTTCTCATAAAAATGTATTATTACATATGATTAATAGGTAAAAAGTTCACAGAGTTTATTTGTCATTTCAACTCATGCTAAAAGCTTGATGTGATGTGAATAGTTACTTTGACTACTGTGTGAGCCTATTACAAAATCTGCAAAAGGTATAAAAAGCAAAAAATTTAATTTCACAAAATTGGATTTACCCACTTACCACAAGGTATTTTGATGTTTTTATTTTTATTTTTAATAAATTACATAAGCCAGGGCTCATTTTGCATGAATTATTGCATCGGTGCAGCGTGGCATGGAACTGATTACCCTGTGGATCTCATGAGACGCTGAGGAAGTCCTGATGTCTTTAATTCAGCTTGTCTGCATTGTTGGGTGTCTCTCATCTCATCTGCTTGAAAATACTTTAGAGATATTCTGTGGGTTTGGGTCAAGTAGATTTGCTGTTCAGTAAAGCAAGGTGATTCCATGGTTATTAAAGCAGGTGTTGGTATTTTGCGCAGTGCCGGTAGGTTACAATTCCTGCTGGAAAATGAAATAGGCATCTCCAAAAAGCTGTCAGTAGATGTTAATATGAAGTGCTCTAAACTTTCCTGGTAGATGGGAGATTATTGACTTGAGACATCAACGGATCAATTCATCACTGGCTATGGAAATGGTAAAAGTAACATGTTGCACTAAGTTTCACTCTTTCATATTGATAAAAGGCTCTCTTCTAAAAAGACCTATCTAATTGTTTAACAATTCTTCACATACTTGCTTCATTCAAATTTACTATGTCACATTGAATCGAACCCAAATTGTTCTAGAAATAATTCATTTAGTTTTTTAGCTATAACATAATGTATTTATGTTATAGTTACAATTCTTTGAATTACTCTTATAAAAATAATTATAAAAGTGTAACTTTCAAAAATGTAACACTGTGGTGATTCAGGAGCTATGAAATATGTGGCTGAACTTTTACTGGAGTACACCTTAATAAGTAATTCAAGCTCACTATGCTTAGTATTAAAACCTTGAAATATTTTGCAAAAAGTCACATGGACTATTCTCATTTTTTGAGCTATAAAACATAATCACCAAAATTAAGAAAAAGACTAGTTCTGTTGAATATTTATATGAGTTTCTCTTCTTTAATTAATAACCTAATGTTTCAATATTTGAATTTATTGAGCTGCACCTACATCACCTCTATTCCTGATTGAATAATTTAACAAACTTACATTTCCAGGTTACATGATGTTGGTTGTCCTGCATTAAGGACAGGAACAAGATGCTTCAAACTGAAAGATTACTGTCATTAAAGTAAAATTTACCAGTTCCCTTTCCTCCCTCACTCATTCCCGGTGTTACCAGGAAAAAGCTAAAACACAGAAACTGTGAACGGCGCTGTGTGTGTTCTATGACTTCAGCCCTCTATATCGCATGCACCAATTGTCCCTCCACTCCCAGAACAGGGAGACCTCATTAAGGCAGGTTAAGTCAACCCACTAATGGCTCCTCTCAGAGCTAATAACATGGGGTCAGCTAATATTACACACCGCTTTGTTCGATTCATCAAGCTATTTATCATGTAATATTAACAGCCAGACCACAAAATCTCTGCAATAGTCATAATAATGTTCCTGTGGCTCAGGTTAAGATAGGCAGCTCTTAGGATGTTGGCAGGTGGCTTACAGGGGCAGTAGAATACAAACTCCCTTGAACTGAAAAATATGTCTCTTAAAGCTGAGTAGGAGGATTTCCAGTTATGAGAAAACATATTTATTATTTATGTTTGTGCCGAATAAATCAGCCATAGGAATAAAGCACATGCCTGTTATAAAAACACAGGTTTCAGTATTTTTTTCTCCTTTGGTTGGCAAATATCTCAAATCAATGATTGTTACTCTGTAATTTGTCAAAGCATGCAGTCAAATCACATGCAGAGCTTCTCTAGACGTAACGATTGCTGCCTTGGTCATTGGAATGGTTGACATTGCACTGCCAAACAGAGAAACTGATGTGATTTAGCATAATTTGAATAATGGCATTCATGAAAATGTGCGAGAGTGATGAAATTTTAATGGAACTGGGAATAACACAACTGCTCCTCAATTACAGTAGTTTTCTGAATGACTTCGAGGAAGAAATCGTGACATGGATTATTTCATTACTGTATCATCAGTGCTTTTGTTAGCCTGACTTAATTACTGGTGATACCCATATTGTTGAAGAAACGTGAAAAGTCTAGTGTTCTAGTCACAAAGTGTTTTGCAAGTTCATTCTGCTCTGTTTGACAGTGGCAGTTAATGTAAATGCAGTGTTTCTGTTTTTTTTTTAAATCTTTTCCAGTGCCTTCCAAATGTACTTGTATTTTTTAAAAATTATTATTATTTTGTATTCTTATGCATTCCAACCATAATTTACAATGTATTTTAAGGGAAACAATACACAGACCAACACACAGCAGTGTTTTTAAAATATATTTTTTAAACAAATAAACACCATGTTATATAGTGTATTTGTGTCCAGCCCTGTTTGCTCTGATGCCCCTAAATAAAATCCTCTGCAACTTTTAAAGTCACCTTAAAAATAAATGGAGCCCAGCTATTGCACAGACCACAAATACTCATTTGCAATACACTTCAAATCTTCAAAATCACTTCAATATCTTCAAAATGCGTACAAATTACACTATTTAATGCGGAAAAGTGATTATATTTAAATCAACTTAGGAGAGACATATTTTTCTAAATTTAATTTGGTTTCTGTAGTACAGATGAAAGATTGTAATAAAACAAACCAAGCTGGCCATTGCTTAATGTCTGACACATTACATATAACTTGACATATCCAATCTTTATTTTACTGTATTTTCCAAAGTTCTATAAGTTTTTCTATTGATTATTTGCCTTGTAAGCAGGCAGACACAAGACAGCTTTTATGATATCAAACAATTAACCTAACATTTGAAAGCGATGGTATTACAAAGAAAGTTTGTGGTGGAGACAAACTGTGTAGCTTTTGCTGTGTTAACCTTTTGCAATCTCTCTTGAGGCACGCTTGACTTGGTGTGTCCTTCTTCAAAACAACACATGTTGCTGCTGAGAAATATATATCCACCCTGCTGGAAAGCACCAGAGCAGGTAATTCAAAGGAAGCATGCTATGCAACCATGAACACCAAGAAAGTTTCTGTACACTTTATTGCAGAGCATCACATATTTATTTGTTAATAGTTTATTTGTGCTGAACTCCTCCTCATTAACTCCTTGTGAAAGATTACAGAAATACTAGCAGAGATGGTTTTACTAACCATTGCAAATTACTTTTTTTCACACCAAGATTAATGTCAATTTGGGGATGAGCAGCCATGCAGAAGGGCATCAAGATATTTAAGATGCATTTAATTTAGCTTTTCTATTTATTACTTATTGTAAAAAGAAAAAAAATATATTCAAGTGTTATTGGAAATCTGCAGTTAATTTGTCTGTAAGATGTCTGAGCTCTGAGGTCCCATCATGATGTGCAGGTTTTGAACAAGCGTAAAAAGTGAAATTTGGAAATAATGAATACTGGATTAGGTAGAGTTCTGGTGTGTAGCAGACACATCATCATGATCCGATGCATTAAAAGACATGGAAAGTAAACAGAGATCCAATACAACCAAACAACATCTGAAGGTAAAATGGCATTAAATGTGCCCGAAAAATACATAATACAAACCTGATGAACGTTTTGATCTTCACTGGAAAAATATCTTTCACTCTTAAAATAACAAACATACCAGTAAAATAGTTTAAATGTGGTCAGATTAGGACCAAAATAATAAAATAAAATTCATTTAAAAAAATATTGCAAGAGAAATAACTTTGAACTACATTTGACCAGCAGTGTATTAAGCCCACATGGCACACATGAAGTTGTTTGTCACACTAAAATCTTTTTGTCATGGTGTTTAATTGCTTCCATATTTCTTTCTTGCTGCTCATTTTGTTCTGTGATGTGAACACAGAGGGGAAAACAGTTGTGTTGCATTTTTATTCTTAAAAATAAGCAGTTCTAAGATCCCTTGTGCAGCATCTTGTGTTGAACATTCCAATGTGCAATACGCATTTTCAATGCACCCATAGACACCAACATAGCATTATGATTGCCATCTGATAGTTTGTGGGTGCCCCTTTTTGCTCTGAAGTGGTACTGTGCAAAGATTTAATACCACATATGACACATTGGAATAAACTAGTTTAAAATGTTTTTTTGCAGCTTGTAACCATGTGTTTCAAGTGATCCATTAAAAAGAATTGTTTAAATCTAGATTAACCTAAAACTTTGATCTCCCCAATTTAAAAAGGAGTTAAAAAGGCCCCTCCTAAACTTTGACACGAATGAACAAAACATACATCCAGGGCTCACTTATTGAGGTAATTATATTAAATGTCTCGACTGTATTTTTCTTTTAGACTTTCCCTCAATCAATGTAAAAAACTGTTGATGTTAATTTATTTCCATCAGTGGATTATTCTTTTGTTTCATTTCTTAAATCCACATCCACCCTCAGGATGAATGAGTGCTCTTATTATTTGACTCTCTACTCACAGTCAGTTTTCTCTGAACTCAGCCACAGAGGAAATGGCAAAGGCAAAACATAAACCAAAAAAGGCATGTTGCTGCTCCAGAGGTATAAAGCTGGCTTTCTTTGTTTGCCTTGTTTATGCTGTTTTATGTCACGGCTTTTATTCTGACACTCACTAGAGGTTCAAAGTCGGAGGACAGGACATGTGTTTTCTATTTTTATATAGAAAACACATTGCTGCACAGGACCAGAGGCTTTTGTATATATGAAAGGTTCAGATGCATTATGTAAAATAAACTTTAAGTATACAATATCATGTTTTTTTTTTTTGTTTTTTTTTTGCAGATATGAACTGTTATGGGGTAAAAAAAGAAATTAACAGATTATGTGCAGCAATGAGCATGTGAACTCTCCAGAATTTATGTCACATCTGCTAAATTATTACTGAAAAAGTATTCATACAGCTTCTTTCTGTGTGCAACACACATTGAAACTCTGATCAAAACGATTCATCTGTGTTTGCAGAAGACATGCCAACAACTCATCTAAACAGGATCTATTTATACAATATAATTAAAAGGCTTTCAACAAGGCTGGGGAACCACAAAGCTCATCCTGCTATTATATTTGTCTGCTTTGGTTTGCCTCTGATTTGAAGTCAGATATATACATGGAAGTGCACAGTACTCAGTCTATCTTTTTGTTTATCTCAGTGTAGGCGTGTGTAAACATGGGCACATACTGCAGCATGGTATATGCTCTTAAATCTTCAAGAGGAATGGCTAAATGGTCAAAGCAAAGAAAAATAATAGACATCTTCAGTACGAGAATGCCTCTATGCTCTAACCTGTGACCTTTTCCCTGAGTTTTGGTTTAAATTAGATGACTGCTTACACATTTTCCTTCAAAACAGACTGCCAGATTGCTTGGTACAGTTGTTTCATCTGCTGTTGTCAGTTTTCTCCTGGCCCCCCTCTCCCTTCTCTGCCTGGCAGATTTTAGCACTAAAAATTATATAGTTAACAGCATTTTGGCCCTTTGAGGATTGGTGCACACCTAATTAAGGCATTTGAAAACTAAAATTAAACATTACTTACCAAAACGACACAGGACTAATTACTTCAGTCCCACATTCCTTTCAAATTGCTCAATCAAGTCACAAATGCAGATGTTGGTTTGTTCAGTGACTCTGTTAGAGAAACATGAGAGAAACCAAACAAATTTTCCTACCTCCCCTGACATTTGATCATAATAATTACTTGTCAGTCACAGTAAAATCTCTAGACTAGTTCGATTTAAAAAAGACTAATTTAAATGATATTTCCATTCTGTAAATTTAATGCTTTTACACTACCTTCCAATGTATTCATATCCCTTGACCTTTTTAGCTTTTTGTCCAATTACAGCCGTAAACATCAGAGTATTTTATTGTGATTTATTTTATTGGCCAACACAAAATTGTGCATAGTTCTTATATGTGGATTGGAAATCTGAAACGTTTGGCATACATTTCTATTCATCCGCCCAGAGTCAATGCTTTGCACAACAACCTTTTGCTGCAATTGCAGCTGCAAGTCATTCTGGGTTTGTCTCTGCCAACTGTGTAAAACCAGAGATTTAAAAGTCTGCCCATGCTTCTTAGCAAAATGTGTTGAGTTCAGTCCAACTGCATGTGCCGCACATAACATTTTGCATGCAACTAAGAGAAGTTTATTTCCTCTCTGACAACAGTAGCTTCTACTTGTTTCTTTGTTTCCTACATGGTTTATAGTTTCAAAGTTGCAGACCTTTCAGTGTGACAGCGGCTAAAAATAGAATTTCACTGCATTGTATGTCTGTGAAAATGTTTTATTTTATTTGTTTTATAAAGAAAATAAAGTAACTGCGTTACTTTAAGAGCGGAAGCCCCTCCTTTTTTATTTAGCATTTAATAAGTGAACAAAATAAACTTTTTTTGACATTTGTCAACATTAAAAGTATAGTGCACATATAAAATAAGGAAGAAATTAACTCAAAATGATGCTAAACTGTAGAATGAAAAATTGTAATAAATTGATGTTGATACACTGAAGATTGAAGTTGATAATAGCTATATAATGAACTTAGGACAATTCATATAACAAATTATGCTATGTTTGCTCCGCATCGATGTCATAAAGAAAGTTGGATTTGCTAGTAGGAATCCAGTTATTACTTGCATTTGAAAATATACCAAATATACCAATGAAACCATCTGCAAACAGCTTCCAGCATTTGAGAAAGCCAACAGAGGCGTTCATATATATAATGCAGCCACAATCGGAGGTAAGAAATTAATACATATTTCTACTGAGATAATTTTTGTTTGTTGCTGCTTTATGAATAGATAGAATCAAAACAAATTAATTTCAAGAGCCCCTAAGATGAAACATGAAATGAATCTTCACCTGCCCATCTCCCTTCCCCTCCATTAACACTCACACAATCCTTCAATTAAACAGGCAAGCTGATGCATCAAATTTCTCCTGAAAAAAAAAAAAAAATCATGTATGTTAAGAAAGCAATAGCACCAAAAATTTGTATAATTCAAAATTAATATTACCACACTCTTTAACAAGAATAAACCTACAAAAAGTAGCAGCATTTATCCCCTTCTTTTAATCAAAAAGGGAGCATGTTTTCTATCCTTTCATCACCAACCTTTAACTCTCATCATTTCTAGAAAAACTTGACCTTTATAGAAACATGTTTCAAACTAACATGATTTTCGACATATACATATTAATAGTATTCTTAAGGTCAAAAAGGATGAGGCCAGAGCAGAGAACTTGCGGTGAAGTTAAAAGAAAAGTATTGAGGGGCATTTGTGATCTCTGAATATATTTTAGCTAATAGAAGTCAAAGGTTAGGGGATGTTGTCCTTTCCTGAATGTAAATGTTGAATATTTAACGGGGTGGGGTTGAACTTTTGTGGTTTTTGTTAGCAGAATATGTGATAATTTTTACGTGAGTGCTGCTCGCAAGAGCCTTAGATGATATGTCAATCAATAGAAAATTATTTATTTCCAAATGTTGAAAAAAGGAAGAAATACACAAAAGGGCTGATCAAGTCGTAGCGGTGACACACAAGCACTAAAATTCAAGACTTGAATTTTAGAGTGATGAATAATTCACTGTTCTTTGGCCTACATTATTATGAGCTGTACTGGTATAATAAAAACAGTGCTCTTATAGAGAACCACTGAATAATCATAGCTAGGTATCACAAATCTTCTCTTTACTTTGCAGGTGATATTTTCTTTAACGACAGAATTTTATACAACCCTGCTGGTTCTCTGAGCAGCTGTTAGACTCCATAACCATCAGTGCTCCCAACAAATTCATTAAGTGTTTACATCCCTGCTGGTATTTGAAGAGTTTTAATTATTTTAAAATAACATTTCAGCTGGTATTACACATTTGTTTTTCTGCACCATTTTAATTTTTCATAAGTAGTAAATAGTCTGTTGTCTTAAAATAAGTCATGCTACTCAGTTGCACAGCCCTTGGATCGGAGTACGCTATTTCTGATAACTATGTAAGCTGGCTGTCTTTCTCTTTTGTTATAATTACACAAAATGTCTTTTGTTTTTAGTTATTTTTATTGTTCCTTACCTGACTGAAACACCTCTAAAAATCTCTCACTGTTACTTTGAGAGCGGAAGCCCCTCCTTTTTATTTCTTCTTCTGTGGTATTGTCTTTAAAATGTTTGCGCCCCTGCGGCCCTCCCCTAAGGGACGTCATGTTGTCCAGCGGTAGAGGTGTGTTCTGTTTATTTTTCATCTAAACACATCCAGTTTATTTATAGCTTTATTAAGATAATTTCTGTTATGTACTTTTGTGTGTGTAGGACTTGGAGTGGGCAGCCTATAACACACTTGTTTTCTGTATGTTGTTCTCTTCAGATTAAATCAAGAAACCATTTTTTTTAAAGACAAACCGTGTCACAGCCTGATTTCTCAATAAAACCGGCACAACGCAGAAAGGATCCGGTTACAACTGCACAGTATTTATGTTATAATATTGTACAGCATGTTATTGTAATCCATACACCAAGAGTGCATGATTGCTAAGAGATTCATGCTGCGAGAGCCAGCGTTTTTTATTCTCGGCAGCACCAGTAGGGGGCAGTCTTTATACTCCGCGTGTGTGTGGTGTGTGTTGGAGAAGCGTGTGAAGCAGAGAGAAAGAAATGAACGGACGAAATTATTGATAAAAAAGGAGAGAAGTGAGGATAAAGTGTGTGAATGTTGGGATATCATTGAGTGAATCGCGGACATTGACGGAGCTGCATAAGTCTTTGCTTCCTCTGGAAACTCTGGTGATTAATATCGATAAGTGAAGCTAACAGCTAGCAAAGCTGTCGGCTGTACGGCTGTTGGTTAACAAATTGACTAATAATTAGCATAATCTAGCATAGTAAAAAGTCAGTTAAAACCAGTAAAAAGCATTGTTAAACCAGGCGCAGTATTTTTGGACACTTTTAGAGTTTAAGTATGTTATCTTGTAAAATATATTTATTTGTTATTAAAATTGTTTAAAATGAATGTGATAAAGATTTAACTGTTTAATGCAAAGCATGTTCTAATTTCATGATACGTAAAATTTGATACTGTATAAATGTCTAAATATAAATGGAGAGGTTATCTCTACTTGTATGTTAAAGAGCATTGTGGAGTATTTCATGATATTTCAATGACATGCATTGTAAACAACCATTCTCCACTGAAAAGAGAGAAATACCTAGTTGAACGAGGCAAGTGTTAATTTAATATTTGGAAGGGAGTGAACGTCTTTGTTCATTTCCTTCGTTGTTATTGCTAAAATTACAGAAAACAACTATGTTCTTCTATTTGTGACCATGTACAACTGTTTTTTTAATGATCTTTGCACAGGTTTGGTGATTCAAGTTATTGTAATACTGCAACACACCAAAATTGGATCTAGTTTGAGTTCATAAGGACAACTCATCAAAATCCAAATGTAGGAATTTTCTAAAATAAATACTGTTATACTTTTAGATAATTAATTAATTATAAAACTACAATTAGTTTTTTTTTCTTCTAAAAAACCCTTTGTCAATTTAGCTTTGAGCACAAAGATTGGCTTGTTCTTAAGTGTTGCTCTCAGCTTGAAACCCTTCCAGAGCTATCATCTCAAGGGATGTTTATCACATCGCTGAGGGGTTGGATCCCTCTTACTGCTGAGGGAAAGACCCCGTTGTTAAGTAAGTGGATGGGTCCAGGGTACCTCCAACTAATAATGTGGCATCACTTCCAAGAGCACAAAACAGTCTCCTGAATACCAACAGGATGCTGCTGGGTCCTTCAAGGCGTGCAACCACCAGCAGACAAGCGGTGCCAATTAGCACAGGGCCCCTACTCATCAGTCATGTGTTCAGATTTGATTAGAAAAAAAACATTCACCGCATCAGAAGACAAAACCGTTCCCTTGGGCACTTCACTTCCTCTCATATCCTTATTTGCGCCATTAAAAGGGACTTTATTATGATGCTAACTGTGAGACCACTTTGGAGAGTGTTGTGGGGAAGAATGGAAGCAAACTAGTTACTGTATTGCATCTTTGTTTCCATTAGAGGGACTCTACCAGATGACCTGAATAAAAATCATGCTCTCTGTCTGGCCTCCTTGAACACATTCTGAAGAGGGTAGGAACTAAGAATCGTCCTGTTTTTAATGGCTACTTTTTTTTTTGCTTGCATTTACAAAGTGTGCAAATGAATAGAAGTCTTGTCCTCCCAAAAGGTGTGGCATTGTGCTACTAATGGCGCAGCTGCCTTTCAGAGTTCAGGGAACATCACCTGGTAAGCTGGTCTGCACAAGATTACTCTTATACCCTTTTACATTACTTTTAGATTCTCAACAAGTTCCTTCTGTTTGTTAGCTACATTGTCTCTGCCTGATATGGGAAACAATAAACGGAATGACCATATCCTCAAGTATTCAAAAAAAGTAGCAAAAAAACTTGATCTTTAATAAGAGAATGTTTTAAGTCACATTTTCTCACACTTTGCAATTATTAATCTTGTTTCAATATACATTTTGTTTCACTATACTGTAACCATTTGAATTTTGTTTGACTTCCATGGGTTTCAACATGTTTGCTGAGAAAAACACATTTGATATGCATTGCTACTTACTAGTCATTTTTTGGTTCTGCTGCTTGAACGCAATAAAAAAAATTTAAACCACATTTTATGTTATATTTCACTGTAACTTTGCTGACCCCCTTTTCAGGGACCATAAACAGTTTCTGTTTATGGTCCCTGAATAATGAGTTGGGATTTCCTCCCTTGAGTTTGGGGAATTATTTCAACTACTATTTTTTGTTGGCAGATTCTCCTACCTCCATTACTTTTTTCTAACTTGAAATGCTAAAAGTTTGGCATAATGTTTTATAACCTAACCCACCAATATGTCTCCACAGGCTTTTCCCTGCTTTGTTCTCTAACAGATCTTAAAGGTTTTCACAAAACAGCTGTATTTACATATCAAATTACACACAGATGCTTTTTGTTTTCCAGTTAGATGACTTCTGAAAGCATTTGGTTAAACACTTTTATTGAGAAGTATCAGAGTAATTGGCTTAATAAATTTGCATGTCTTGTTTAATTTTAGGAAAGCCTTGTACAATCTCCCTTCCATTTCTCAATTATGCCCTGCTTTGTGTTGTCATATCATATAAAATCCCAATAAAATAAAAAAGCAACATAATTGATCATCAGTGCTTTGATACTTTTATATATATATTTATGTTAAGATGTTGTGGGATGTTGTTTTGATTCTAGTTGCTTTTCATATGATGTAAGACCTTTTTATGCTGCTTATCTTTTTCAGTTCAGCAAATTCTTTGTTCACCAAATCAGTCATCACAAAATGAGCCCTGTGCCCTCATGTGACCCTGCTGTTTTTTATAAAAGGTATTCAAAGTGCTTTGCACTAATCTGATGAAATGTGTTTAACATTGTTTGTACACTTCTTCAGAGGCAGCGGCTTTATTGCAGGCAAAGCCAACAGAAGGCATGGCATAAGAATGCTGACAGGAATATTAAACGAGGCAGCCTGAGCAATATAGAATATAAATGAGCTCATTTTACACTGCAGAGTTCTGCAAACCAACAAACAGACTTCTCTATTTGTAATAAATCATTCCCATTCAGACGGCCTCCACTCTTAAGGCATTGTTTAATATTATCTGCAATAGAGGGGAGAAATAAATTGGTTTACATTGCAAAAAAAGGTGCTGTGGTCGGAAAGCATCACATGATGATGAAAGATGGAATTTACTTGACTTATTGACGATAATGAACGCGCAAAAGAATGTTGCGTAGGGGGTTGGCATGTGGGAGCAATATTCATATTCTGGAGAGAAATTCCAAGTAAGCAGTAAATGTAGCAGAGTAAGATTTTCTGAAATAGTATTTAAGTCCCTATGCACCACTTTCAATAGAACAACATAAAATGTAATTTAATGCCTACACACCAACCTACTATCCTGCCTGTGCATTGAAGAGATAAATATTTTCTCAGAATGGTGCAGAGTAAATATAAAATGACAATTACTTTGCTGAAGAAACATCCCTTTGCATCATTCATGCTCTAGGCACTGTGCCAGAGAAAGCCTTCAATGGATGTTTCTTTTCTCGATTTGGATACACAAAAGAAAATGCTCAAAACATACAGGTACAATTAAGAGAACTGGATATTATACTTTGGCTTTTCTGCAGCAACATCAACAATGACAAAAGGGCATCAAAGGAAAGAAAACAGCATTTGTGCTCCGCTGCCTGAGAACATTTAGAAACACTCCTCCATGTCAAATGTGTTGCAGCATTCCCAAAATGAGTGCATTGTGCCAAAGCCGTTCCCAGCAGAACAGTTACATAAGCGAGGCTGCTACTGAGTACAAAGATGTGCAAACTTTAAATGTGAATTCAAGAACTATATGATTTTTCCAGCTCTGTGTGACAGGGGCAGCTATATGAAGCTGTGCAGAATCAATCTGAAGCTATGGACAGCTGAATGTGAAAATTGGAAAAAAAAAATAAAAAATGGAAATGTTGATATTCATGCATACATATAAAATGCTAAAACTTGGATTCTAACTGCAATATTGGTTATTAGCATTTTTTTCCCATTTAATCTACAACTCTGAACCTGCAAAAACACTTTATATTGCATATTGGATGTAATGTGGTTTTTCTGGCAGCATTTGATTGACAAGAAAGGTGTGCGAGGGAGAGTGTGTTACATGTATTTCTTTTTACAAGTTGAGATTCTCACTATTATATAGTGGGGAATGAAAATTACTTTCAGGAAGCAATTTCTTCATTGAACTGTTGCAAGAATCATTACAATGTACAAACCTCCATCTTTAGGGCTTGGCTTATTATCGTCTCTTATTGCTCTTTTCTCATATCTCCTCATATGCAGTACAGGCCTCTGACATTTCAGTATTTAGAGATAGGGAGGCACTAGGGTCCCCTCTGATCAGATAACATCAGGATACTCTTTTAAAGACTGGACAGCACACGCTACTGTAGCTTCTTTGGGGCTGAACTATTGTTTCAGGATGGGGTGATTCTAGCTTGTTTTATCAGATCATTATCTTGTAGGTCACCCTTAAACAGCTATCTTATGTTTATTTTTAAAAGCATATATATAACAACCTGATACTGTGGAGCATCCGGTGCCAATAATAAAGAAGCTAAATAGAATGGACATGCTAAAAAGAGAATTAATAACTTGAATAAGCTTTTTAGTCATATCATTAAAACTTTACTTAGCTACTGCAATGACTTGGTTTAAAGATGTCAAAAACAATCTTTTCTGCTGAATTATTCTGGTACTTTATCTTTGACTATAAAAACAAAACCTCAAAAGTGTAAAAACTGTTGGCAAAATGGTTGAACATTTAGCTCTAAATAATGGGTGCCTAAGTCCTGTCCTTGAGAGCTACCAACCTGCAACCTTTTAGGTGCAACCCTTCTCCAACACACCTGGATCAAATGAATTGCTTCTTACCAGGCCTAAAAAAATGCTGATAAGGAAATTCATCTGTCTGATTCAAGTGTGTAGGAGCAAAGATACACCTGAAAGATGCAGGTTAGTAGCTTTCAAGGATTGGACTAGGACATCTTGGTTCTAAATAAAAGTTGTTTCCCATGAAACATGGTCAAACATGGGTATAACCTTGGGAGACTGGTATCAATTTTGGGTTAACAGGACAGATACAGGACAATGAATGATACATTTCAATACTTGATTTAAAATCTATGGTTGTCCATTACATAATGGAATTTTAAGGCATGTGTATAATTTTTTTCAATTTATTATATTCTTTTAAAAGCATATATATAACAACCTGATACCACTGTTACAGTGGTGATGGACAAAATGGCCACCTGTAGAACCAAGGGATAAAAGCTGAATGCGATTTACCACAGTACCAAACAAGAGTCTGTGACTAAAACTATTAATAAAACACAAAAAATCAGTCACATATTACTAATCTGGTTCTGACCAGCATCATTATAAATGTCAAAAGGAAAAGCTCCTCCAAAAGATAACATTTTCATACCTTTTTTTTTTTTTTTTTTCCAATCTTCTGATATTTTCATTATCCTTTGGGAAAAAGCTTCTTCAGCGGAGAGACTGTTTTTAGTGAAAAAGGGGAAAGTTGCCCTTTCTACCAGCTGCACCACCTGCATAGATGAATTTTGTGGCAAAAGTGCTTATTATGTCCTTTTGCTGTGTCATTAATGGGAGGGCACACATCTGTTTGACATATTCTCATTACAAAGGTCGATTTTTGCAAAGAAAATTATCTGATTTTGGTGTGGAGCCATAAAGAGTGACAGGCTTCAAGACAGCAGTTACAAACACCACATCAACCACATGTCCAGTTTTTAGAGAACAACTCAAAAACCTTTTTCTGTGTCAGAAAAAGTAAATTACTCATTTACTTTGAAAAAGCAGTGACCTTGTCATGATAAGCAGGTGTAAAAAATGGAAAACATACACGCTAAATTTCTATAAGGCATACTGTAGTGGCCTAAGCACAAGCTTTTTTTTCTTTCAATCTCATTATCATACATAACATTTTATTTTAATAGAACACATTTAATTCAGAAAGTATTTTATCTGCAATAAATGAACCAAATCCTAAATCGAATGTTAACAGCTCCATAAAACTGAGTTATGGAAACTGCTACAAAGCAAGGAGCCTCCTTACAAGACAAAACTTCTGAAATATCATAAATGATCACAGATTGTAAAGTCAAATTTTCCAGTATTTAAAGCATGTTTTATTTTAATCACAACTGAAACATTTGTCTTTCCATTTTTATTCTTTATCATTACTGCTTTCCAGTTTGAATCTATATGCTTTGATTTGCTGGTCAGTTTGTTCCTGATACATTCTAATTTCCCTGCTGACGTACAAATAAAAAACTTGTTCTTTGAACAAGTATAAAGGCTGCTCTTATCCGAGCTTAATATTCCCTAAAAATCAATATTAAATGGCTTTATTTCTTCGACAGGCAAAGGTTTGGTGCGATATATGTCCCTGTCCTTTTCTTAGGAGTAAAACCCCTAATTATGTCTGCAATAAAACCAACGGACTTAAAAAAAACGATTCTTTACCAGAACATTAATCATGAAAAAAATTAATGGATATCAAATATTTAATATAGTAGAATGTACAGCTTGTATTACCAAGGCTTTTTTTGCCAAATTGATCTTTGTAGAGGAAAATCCATAATTAAAATTATGCTAGCAAGGGCAAATCATTAAGGTTTCTATTCGCCTTCATGCTTCAGGAAAAAGAAATACACACCCTGCCAGTGATGTATAGGCTCTTAGAGGCAGAAATAAATTATTACTGTCTCATGTAAAATGGCTGCCTGATTACGTTAGCAAAAGAAAATTAGGTGAGGATTTTTGTGTAACTGAATCTCAGATGTTCAAAAAAGGGGAAATTAATGACAGTAGTACGGTAAATTTTCTAATCCTAAAATGATGCGCAACATTACGTGTAACCTTTCTATCTGTATGTAAAAAAAGCTTTTACACTGTGTGCTTGTCTATTACCATAAGCTTCTGAGTTTGACCATGTTGTCATGCAAATATTTTTGCTTGCATCTGGTGAAAACTGTCAAACTAATCTTTTATCCTGAAACTGAAACATCATATTTTTCAAAGTATTTTCACCTTCATTCTTTTAACATGATTAAGCAGAAAACCAAAAGTACGGAGTGAACTTCTCTGCACACAGAATGAGATGCAGATGTAGAACGCTGTAGCGCACAGCAAAGACTCTCCAAACAGGACACAAAGCTTTTTGTTTAAAATCAAAAAGATTGTTATGTCAGTCAAAGCATAAAGTGGCAACTTTGTTATACAAGTTAGGATTCAAATTTGATATTGTGATCACTAAGAATAGCACTTCTCAGAAGCAAATAATCATAAACTAACAATGTCCAACTTTTTCAAGATTTCAGATAATTTCCTACTTTCTTTTTGGAAAAGAACACACAACTGATTATGTATTTATTACTTCAGGTCCATTGGTGGAAATGGTGATTTCTCTGAAATCACTCTAGTGGATCAAAGTCGTGAATGGAAATATTACTAATATTGCCGGAATGGTTCACTGCTTTTACTGAAATTACCACAAAAACCTCATATAAGAGAGTCAGATAAATGACTGGTGAGAAGACCTACCGATAGTTTGACACTGAAATCCTCTTCACAGCAAAAGTGTCAAAAGTAATGATATTTAAATACACAGAGGAGTGAAAGAAAATATGTGTGCTCACTGAGAAATCATCTCCATTTCTGGCACTGTGATGTGGACTGAGGCCATTCCCTTCAGGACGAATTCCTCCATTCATCCACACATACCTCCCCCTCTATCTTAGCAGCTCTGCTCAGTCTTTGATCTGCTTATGTTCTCTTGAAAGGGTGAAAGACTTCAAACAGAAATGGCCATGATTTGAGTGTGACTTTCATATGAAATGCTACTTTTTTTTTTTTTGCCTACCCCATTGATTTGACAAAAGTAGTCAATATTCTTCAATAATGTAGTTTTTCTTTTTTTGATTCTCTGTTTTGGTACCATTTGCTTCTGTGTGATCATAGAAAATGGAATAGTTTTTCTCTAAGGACTGGGGACGTCTCTTACAAAAATTAACAGTATTATCCCATGCAAGATCTGAATTAGTGTTTTGAAGCAAACTGCCTGAACCTCATTGTTCATGCTGCAGTGTTGGCTCACTTCAGTCAAATCAAATGTCAGATTCTAGCATTTATTAAGGTTTGAACTTGGCAAGGTTTAACAAATTACTTTTTTATAGGATTTTTTATTTCCTGCTTCTTTCCTAAAGATCTTTAAACCCTTATATGCATACTGTATTTTTTTCTCATATCATCCTCACAGTACCACACTGAAGGCAATCTTGTGACTTGCCTGAGGACACTTACATTAAGGAAAGTAAATTAAAGATTTTATGTGTCCTTATCATTTTCTGGAAATGGGAGTGAAGAGCTATGGCAGAGATTTTTAAACGATATCCAACTTTTTGGTTCTTGGATTTTCTTTCTTGTTGGGAATTTTAATTCTTCTGCACGTAACCATAATGAGTATGCTTGTAGCAGTGAGCAAACAGCTCTAACTACCACAAAAGAATGCAGCTTGGATGAAACAACCACAGGTTTTAAAAGAGACACAATTCATGGAGAAGTGTTGGGTAGAACAAAGTGACTCATTTTACCCCCTAACTGTTCTGAAGATATGTGGGCCAGGTCGATAAAAATCAGTTGTTGATTTGTCTACATGTAGTCTTGCAATTCCAGCCGGGTATTCATAAGACCTCAGAAAAAGATGATAACAGTATGAGGAAAAAAAACTAATAATGCTTGTATGGACAACTAGGGAAAATATCCATTGTGGCAGCGTGTTTCCTTCAAGATTGTGAGCTCAAAGAATAAGAGAAACATTGTGTCTGAATAATAACTGTTTCTGTTTTAGGTATGACCAAGTTAAGATAAGTTGACCAAGTTAAAATAAGTTGACTTCTTTTTACCCTTATCTGAAACCTGGAACACCAAGTAAGGACTGGACAGTGTCAGCTCTGGGTTTTAATATGTCTTTTTCTATTAGTCTTCTTTAAAGAGAAGCTGGGCAAACTCAGCTGTACATCCTAATTAAATGTGCAGATAGTGCAGTCTGTTCTGTGGGCACTGCAACATTCACTTTTAGTCAATTTATTTGACAAATTAACGAAACTGATTAATCACATGAACCAGTAATGTATAGTTTATTGACAAACCAAACTAAATGCACCTGAATTCTGTTTATGTCCATGTAATTTGAAAGCAGTGAGTATCTAGCTGCTCTGAGTGATGAATTTACCAGCTACATTTGTACAGAATTAATCTCAACAATGTATGTTGCACCAGGCTGCTGAGTAAATGAGAGAGGTAAGTATTTATATTTTCTTAGATAGTGTTGTAGTTGTCTTTTTTAGCTGAAATTAGTCATCATGCATTTAAATGTTTAAATATCAATCTAAAACTGCTTTAAAATATTCTAATTTGTACACTTTTAAATCAAAATGTTTGAAGGTCCATCCTATGAGTTGCATTATATCTAAAGGTAACAGCAGAAATAAATACAGCAATAAAATATATTACATGGAGATATTTATGTTAATTCTGAAAATTAACTTGCTCTTTACTGATATTTAAATTTTCGTTTGAATTTGGGAATGTTGTGCTTTCATTTCCTATCCTTTCTACTATATACAGTAAAAAAAAAAAAAAAAAACTTTAAAAGTTTAGATAAGTGTGATATCTACAACTACAGTTTGGAACTTAAGAGACATAGCACATGTGCACCCATGAAATAGTACAACTCCAGACAGAAGGCTACCAGATTTTGAAGAGTTGTGCCAGGATCCCTCATGAAAGTCCAGTTGCTTTCATGTTTCATACATTTGATAAAGGATGTAGTCATTTATCAAAGCCCTGCTTTTTGACAAACAGCCTTTCTGTAGTGTCAATGCAGATACCAACTGAGCATGACATAGTGAGGTGATGGAGTGTCCCTCTGTCTGACAAATGAAGAAGAGTAGCAAGTGTAGAAAAGCTATATCTGATCAACTCAAATATTGTGCTCAAATAAATACATCAAAAATGAAAATCCATTCATAATCACATGGACAAAGAGGATGTTCTTTGATATTTTTAAGTTGAGAAAACACAAACAAAGAGGCATACAGTATGATTCAATGACTAAATTGTATTCTAAAGTGTACTGTCCTTCCTTCCTCCATTTTATTTCACATTCAAAAGGATTGCTTCTGTAAACATATCAAATTTTATTTTTTTAAAGGTAAAAAAATGACTTTGCCTTCAAACAGCCTCTCTCAAAAACACACAAATGTATGAACACAAGAATTCAACCTAACAAAGCTAGTAACACTCCATAAACTACTAAGAAAAACATAAGAGAATGATCAAACTAAACCACTGAAAGTATAAGCATTGAAAATATGAAAATATGTAAAACTAAAGCCAAGTGGAAGGTATTTTATTCAGTTTGGCACGCTATGTTTTGAACTGCAGTTAAAAGGGAAAAAGAGAAAAAATATTCTTAACACTGTAAATCAAAACAGTAAAAAGTTATACTTTTTATGTGGCTTTTCAAATTAAGTTTGGAGGGAAATTAAATGTTTTTGGGAGCTTTATGGTGCAGTGGCTAATCATATGTGAATTCAAACTCTTCAACTCAGCCGGATGCATGCCAAAACCTTGTGGGTGCTATGTTTTAATCATATATTTCACATGATTTTACAGTTTTTAAGTGTCTGTTATTGAGATTTTAATGTAAAACAAGCTCTGTAAATTAAAAAAAAATAACCATTTTTACCATATTGTCTTTTCCAGGAGGAAGAAAGCTGTGTCACAATAGGTACTGAGGTCTTTGTTAAATTACAGCTATGCACAGAAAGTATTGCATGAAATATTTTTAGTTTCAATACACCCAGAGAACAGCTGAGAACAACAAGCTCCAGCTCCGGAGCTTTAACGATTCACCCTGCTCTCCTAAATCATTCATAAATGTTTACTCAGTGCTGTATATATCAAATATGCTCTGACAGTACGTTTAGACACACAAGATGAGATGCGGCAGATCAGAGCGTGCAGCTTTGCATGAGTCAAAATTTCAGTGGTACATCAATAATGAATAGTTTCAAACATGAGGTTAAGGACTTCTTGATGTATGGGCAGTGAGCCAAGTATGTGGCCAAGTGCTTCATACAGATTGCTTTCTTTCTGTTCAGCTCTTTGAAAGGGCTTTTAGACATGGTTGCATGTCGTGTGCTGGGTTTGTGAGCAGATATCCTGAAATGATCACTCACAGGTGACATGCCTATTATTCCCAATGATCTCCCACTTTAACTTGACATGTTCAATGAATTTTCCTATAGGTGCCAATGATAGATTAAATGTCAAAACAACAGGCCTGTTCTGAAATGCTTGCCTTTGTTTGCATTATATTCAGGTACATTTCACCATTAGACTTTAGACAAATTGAATAAACTACCTGCAACCATTCAGGAAGGTTTTCCCAAGTGACCGGATTTCATTTCCTTAAAAGGAGTCATTAACTCCAAGTGACAGAGAAATGATTTCACTCTGTAGTGAAAACAGCCTCTCATTGGCAATCATTAGTTTAGCACTCCATAATCAGTCCTTTGTGCTGCATGTTCATCACCAGGCCTCGCTCTGCTGGTGTTAAGAGAGAGTGAGGCCACTATCATCAAGGGCGGGATGTGAAAATTGCTCCATAAAACAAAAGTAATACCCAATAAAACAAGAAAGCCACTGGCACTTACAACATAAAAGTGACAAATTACAATGCAAGTACATGGTAAACACGTTGTTATTCCTCAGATGTAATCCAAACTGCAACCTTGTAGAGCTGCTTTACCTTAAGACATAGGGGGGGTCATCTGTTTATTGAGATGAGGAATGGGACTTATAGATGAAATGCTACTCAATAAAGCCCACTTTCCAGTTATAGGTCCATCACACTGTAACAGGAGGGAAATAATTCAAAAAGGACTGCTAAGATTAGCCAAAGAGCCAACGCAGTGTTTGTAGCTTTAGAGGTTCTGCAGGAATAGGAACAATTTGTCTTCATTGAAGCTCTGACTTGATGAGGCAACCTGAAAGGTAATTAAGTTTGATATGTTGCCCATGCTCCTCAGCCCACGCTTTGAGAGTAACAAGCTCCAGCAGCAAAAAGCTCTGTTTAAGTTATGGCCTGTCATCTTATATTTTTTTGCATTTTATGCTTTTCACTGTCAAAGAGACTAACCTATGAATTCTATTTGGAGGAAATATAATCTAGCATTAAACTTCCTTTCTGCCCTAAGGTTGGCTCCAGTCACTAGAGAAAAAAAATCAAAAACAAAAAAAACAACCCGTCTGTAACGGAAATTACTTGAATGAGAACTGAATTCAGCAGTATGAACTGTGGAAAACATTCTGTTAAAACAAGCATTGTTATAGCTCTGAAATTCTATACTAATACTTATTTCTTTCATTAAAATCAAATTAGTATGTATTTTATTAAAGACACAAAGGAACATTTAGTTTATTATAGATAATGTGAGCTGTTGTCGTCAAACTTCATATATGGAGAAAAGCAATTTACTAGTTTGCAAATTATTTTCTCATTTTTAGACTAAACAGTAACATTCAAAACATATTTTTAATTACAAGATGATAGTCATAAGAAGAAAGTAGTATGTCATAATTTTGCCAAAATAAAGTTGTAATGAGAGAATAAAGTTGAATGATAGTCATAATAATACCTTAACAACAACATAATAATACGAGAATAACGCCATACAACGATAAAGTTTAAATAATGCCAGAATAAAGTCATAATATTCCTTGGAAATGGGGAGATATATGCTTATGAATATGAGCTGAAATTTGAACTAAAACCTTATTTCTGTAAAATGTCACTGCAAACTGTGTCACTGCAAATAACAACTTTAACTCTTTGATTCACAATCATATCAAGACTTTGCTTATCCCTGTTGTATGTGTAGTATTTTTAAAACAATTTTCCTTCCACTGAACTTTCTAAACCACACCGGGTTGCAGGTTTTAAAGAGCAAACCTCATTTACATTGACCATTTGTGGCTTAACTTTTCTATGGAAGATTATGGTCATCAAAATAACCAAAAATGCCCAATTACTCATTATTCTGTGATAATAAAATAAGTTTCACTCTCAACACTAAAAATTGAAATTAACTTTCTGTATATTCCCAATTCATATACTTTAAATGTGCTTCTTTGTGCATTTCATCAAGGTAAAGATGGCTGTACAAATGAATCAGTGTCACAATTTCACTATTGTGACTGGCTTGTTTAAAACACCACAATTTAAGGTGCTTTGAATGAAACTCAATAGAATTCTAGAGCACGAGTTATGCTGTGTTAAAGTTCAACCTTCAATCTATTCAGAAACCTTCGGCTCACTATCGTCACGTATGAATTGGCTCACTGCAATTTCTGTCTATTCAACGGCTGAGAAATTGAGTTTTCAGCCTGAAGTGCTGCAAACATCTTGGAATGAGGAGCAAGTGAGGAGAGAAAGTGGGAGAGAAAAAGCTCGAGATTAAACGAGTGTGTCTTCATTCTCCTGTGCCCACATTGCAGCAAGCACACGTTTATTTATTTCAAGCGTGGCACTTGAGAAAGTTTTTGACAACCATCTCAAAACCCAAAGGCCCTTCATGTGCCCAGCACTGGTTTACAGTCGTCAACTCCAAGCAATATCAACAAAGCCTTTAGAAGCCCATCTTTTCTCTGTTCTAACCTGTGCTGCTGCTCCATCTTGCAAGTAACTCTGGGCTCTCCCAAAGTTAAAGTGCATCCAAGTCCTATGATGGGAAATCAAGACAATTTTCTAAATTATCTAAGAAAGTTTTTCTATCATTGCCTATATCTTGTATTTAAATTATATTTCTCAAGCTGAATATTTTGACATGGCTTTTTGTTGTTTGTCACATTCAGAGACAAACCTCTCTACCCTCACCTCCCCCCACTGCAAAAACACTAAATGTGGTTATGTTGTCATTATTGCTCAAATGGCAACCACATGGCAGCTTTGGTCTATTGCAACCCATGTTATCAGAGCAAGCAGACTGCAGTTTTCATTTAAATACAGCAATAGAAGTATTCAAAAGCAGTCCTGAATTGCTTCATGTTGCTTTGAAGACTTCTTCATTTCATTGGTATTAAAGTAACTCAGGATCCTTGTGGATTTCACAAATGAGGCCTTTCTGAATACTCATCTGACAATGGTTGTTTTCGTTTTATTTAGTTCGTCTTGTCTTTCAAGTAGCCTTATGTGGCTTGTGTCAGCTGATTGACTGGTTTATGTCCTGACTGTTTGCGTGTGAATGTTTTTCATTCATTCCAACAAATAATGTAATGAAATCCACCATATGCTACTTGAGAGCAAATCAAAAGAAGGCATCTCGCTTCTGCTTTCACAGTGTTTATTTGACTGGATGAACACAAGTTTCTATTAGAATAGTGAACACTGATGAAAATTGCTTGCAGACCCGATTTCTCCTGAGCTGATCTCCACCCTTCCTATCCGGTCTCTGTCAGCTGGGGTTAAGGACAGCGACCAGCAGCATCTCTGTTCCCCATCAGAGAACAAGATTCTTTTTTAGAGCAAAATGCCAGACAGCTGTTGAGTGCCCCGGCCAACAAAGGGACACTGAGAGTATTTTATACAGAGGTTATAAGGTTGCACTTCATTACAGTAAGGACAGGTAGATGGGCCAATGGTATCTATTGTTTATTTAGCTATGGAGAGGCACTTGCAAAGGGAATGTATGCAGGATCCTTGATTCAAAGTTTGGAATACTGTCTTCATAAAGTTGTTCAGACTGTTCTGGTAAAACATTTTTCCCACAGTAGAAAGACAATAAAGTTAAGTTTTTCAGGGATTCGTCCAAGTTTTGAGAGTCATGATGTTCCTTGTAAAGGGGTCTTATGATTAACAAACATTTTACGACTCATAGCATTGGTAGGATATGCATAATACGATCGATACATGCTAAATAAAAACACAAAACACAGCACGGCAGGCACATTGGTTTGTTATACATGTATGTACTGTTTTAGGGATAAGTTACTTAAGACAGTATAGCTAAATGCTGTTTCTGTTCCCTTCTCAAAATACCTTTTGTTTTGAATTTTGCTTAAACACTCAATTTTTTAAAGATAATTTGTCTCTCTGCTGGCAAAGAGAAACAGATATGTTCCATTACAGTCTCAGACAACAGTAACATTTCGAACTACACAAATCCACGGCAACCCTGTGACTATACAACTTTTGCCTTTGAAAAAATGTCATTGGTTCTTGTGACAAACTTGTCACAGGTCAAGTTGTTTTCAAATGGGTACTGAGGCAAGCTTGCACTGGAGGTGAAATTAAAGGGCAAACCAGCAGAGCATTGAAGAGCTCTGAAAACCAAACTTTGGAGTATTGCTTCTCAGCTGTCATGTGGAGGGACATAAAGTATACTCTGTGCCTCCTTCAAAAAGGCTGCTGAACGTAAATAATTCAGAAAGAAGAGCCAAGTATACATTGGTGGGAATTTTGTACGCACTGCCTCTCTTTGTATGTTTTGTTCCTGCCATGTCTCAAATAATATATGAAAAAAGAAAAATAAAGTGTACAATTCCTCAGTGGAGAATTGGATATTTCTTTCTGTCTCCTAACAGACGTTGTAAACAGAGCTGCAGAGTTTGATGAGGTCTTGTTGAAGTAAGACCAGGAGCCTTGAGGTGAAATTGAAGAGAATAAGAACATGTAGGCAGCACAGCAGAGAGAAATTTTCCTTTTGCTGGGTGAAAGCGGCATGCAATTGGTGAAACCTTCGCCCAATTTTCAAAGCATGATATAGAAGGATATTAGATTCATTTCTCACGTTAGTGTTTGTTTTATCTTTATAAAAATCAGCTATATTTTAAAGTTGTTGGTTTGTTGTGCCACTGTCTTTTAATAAATTAATAAAATATCTTACAGGTGATCTGTTATACTTCCTTGGGACAGGTTAAGATATGACTATTTTCATATTCATTACATTCTTTGAGCAAAATAATTTTTAGATAATGAGATTGTTTCTCAGAAAGATTTGTTTCAGGATCTCTTGTCACTTTAAATCCAAATAGCTGGTTCTAGCCACACTCTGAAATTCAATGTCTAGTCTTGTGAAAATGGCTGCAAACAGTCATGCAATTATACAGCTGTACATCATTGAAAAGAAGAAGTAGAGCCTCCTGCACAACCAACAAGAATGCAACGAGCGGTTTCCAGATGGTAGGTCAACAGCAAACTACTTGTCTTTTCCAGCAGCCATTGTACAGCACATACAGCATCAAAACCAGCTGAAACGGGATTCTTTGGTTGGGTTGCTATGTGAACAACTGTGCTCTGGTGGTGTTGCTAGGTAACGGCGCAGCGTAACAGTAATTGGGAGGTTTTTGAAACGAACACTAGATACTAAAAAGCATTCACTTATTGCTCAACAACATTTATTTTACATGATTTGGATGTTTTAGAAGCATTTGAGGCCAAAATGGAAGTACAAAAGCATGCAAAAAATACATTTTGTATAATAGGGCCCCTTGTAGTTCCATGTACTAGAAGTGAACTACAGGTCATGCAATTTACAGCATTGTTAAAATGACAACTATTAAAATAAAGCTTATCATAGCCTGAGTTGTAAAGCAAAACGTCAAAGTTATTAGATTTATACCACAACTCCACTAATGTCCTGAAAAAGAAAGAAACAAGAAGAAAATTCTAATTTGATGATCATGATTACTGCCAACACTGGGGAAAAAAGACTATGCAAGGTCACCTCTCTGTACAACAACTCTGCTAATCCATTAAACCGAAAACACTTGAAACTACTCTCCTGAATCAAAATTAAATTTTCCCCACTCTCATACTCTCAATATCAGCAACAATATATTATCCCTACAAGGTCAGCTGGGTCATATAGCCAAGGCCACCAATGATTTACGACAGAGTGATTGCTGATTGGCTGACTGCAGTGAATGACTGAATGTTAACACTGAATGTTATTAAAGCTGTGTAAATGGGAACTTTGCTTGTCCATCGTTTTTTACATTCCATTTGGTGGCTATTTAGCTGAACACACAGTTCTGCTGAAGTAAATGTAGAGGCAGATTGGTTTCAGGAGTAGAGGAAGTTACTGTGCAGCAGTTTTTCAGAGATAATTAGGAGACAGCGTTTGGCTTGGGTGAAGCAATTTGCTGCAGATCCATTTCTCTTAAATGAACTTAAAACATAGCATGAGTTACAGTGACATTTCTATTGATGAGTGACTGAAATTTGATAAATTTCCAGATATTACACACAGTGCCATTTACAGCACAATCAAGTAACTATGCTACATTCTGTTTTAAATATGACTTAAAAGACATTTGATTTTGTGATTTAACGCCTTGAAATTAGGTCTCTGCCTCTTTAAGAAGCTTCTGGTCTTTGACATTCCGCCTTTAGCTGAAAGCTGGATGTACCCAAGCTTTACAGTGTCACTGGAGGATGTACATTAAATGAATTGGTGATGTATTAAATTCGTGACACTTGATGTGGGACTGCACAATATATCTGAAACTCTTCAGATTAGTTATATTTGAGCATTTTCAGTCTGATGGACACTCGAGACTACTTAAACAAATTAGTCTAATTAGGAGGAATCTGCTCCCACAATTATGAAGTCAAGAAACGGGTTCTGAATAATAAAAATTTAATATGATAGCAAAATAACAGGAAATGATAAATGGCAGAGTGATTGATTCCCCTGCATATGAGTGTAGGGGGAGAATCCAGTTCATGACACGAGCCATTTGTTGGCTGTGTGTCTTTAATTACAAGAGGGTGAGTTTAACCGATCGAGGCCAGAGTGGGAGAAGACATGAATGTCATTAAGATAATCAGAGCTCTAAATGAGGTTTTGATGCATTGTGTCCGACAGGTGTAGTAGCAAGATAGAGGATGGAAAGGTTCCACCAGTGTGCTCCAGCTGTGTTTACACTCTCTTTAACAAAGAGGCCTTGTCATATTCTCTGTGGTCGATGCAGCCGCAGGAGAATTGCTAGCATGTTTACATGAAACACTTTCAAGAAGACTCCAACACCTTCGCAAGCTGCTTTTTTGTGTGTTGTTATTATTTGTCCTGCACAGGCTGAGAAAGGGCAATTAGCCAAAGTAGACTAGCATTCCAATCCAAACTACAAAATCAGTTTACATTTGTGGGACTGATTCAGCACGTCACTGCACGGCCCTGCGGACTCTACTTTCAGCATGTTTCTCCTTGTCAGGTGTCATCTCTGAGTTTTACCTCAGGGAAAATCACGGTGCTCAAAACATGTCAGAAAGACATCTCACCCCCTTGTTTGCATCAGCCGTTTCTTGCTTTGAATTGCTAATGACACATGATGTCTTGAAGAGAAATCATTTTATCACACTTGACAATGGAGAGCATAATAATAAAAAAAGAAAGACAGTAATGGTGCTCTCGGCTGATCTTTGGGCAGCTCTGTTTAAAACAGAAAGCAGCTCTGTTTCACTCTGCGATGAGCCCCGTGAGTTTGGGCTGATTTGAAGAACAATGAAGTGGATGTGCTGCTCTATAGCCTGAATAATGAGGTTGTGTGCTTCAGAGAGCAGCCCCCACCCCGTTCTCTTTCTTTCTCACAAAGACACAATCCCCCAGCATGCCCCCCTCGTTTGATGGGGCAGATATATGCATAAGGAACACTTTCATGGGGTTCCAAGTACGACTAGGTTACAGTTTTGGTCCTTTATTTAATTATGCTGTGATTACTTGCATCACAATATTGCCACTTGAAATAAAGATGCAATGAGAGTTACTGGTTTTAAAGCAAATCCTTACAGTGAATGTATCAGTCTGCTTCATTTTTTTATCCAATTGCTGGGTTGCCATGCTTGTTGATAATGCTTGTTGATAATCAAATAAATGTTAGCCTTTCTGGCACAATAGACATACAAAAGACAGTGACTGCTGACTGAGAAAGGGCATTATTTCTGTTTTAATGATGTTCCTAACCAAACAGGGAATGTGATTCATGTAGTGCAAAGCATGAATGAAACTGAATGTTGTCCGTCTCCAATCCCAAAACACCACGGCTGGACTATATTCCTGTAGCTATAATTAGATATTTTGGTACTAAACTCAAGGTGAATAAATGTCCTAACCATGCCATTTTGCTGCTGGAGTCCAAAAGCCTATTTTTATTATCTTCCAAGATATGTGCCACACAATAGTCCAGTAGATTCACAGTTATGGGGAACATTGACATTGGTTTATTTAAAATGTTTAGAGAAAAATGGTCTAAAATAAAATTATTGTTTTTATTCAAAACTGAAAAGCAACTGTCATTCCCATAAAGTGGAATTTTGATTATTGGTGTAATGTTATTTATAACTTTTTTTGGTTACTTAAATACCTAGACTTAAAGCAAATGTGCAAAATTTGCACATGGATGCGCTCAACACTCTGGATTCATAAATTTTGTTTATGAACACAAAATTTCATAAAGTGACAAAGGGCAACCTTGCCGGAGTTCAACTGTCATTAGAGACAAATCCAACCAAGTCAATTTAAATGAACTGATAAGAACAATGACCTCATGGGTAAAAAAAGGCAGTTTACTTGTAACTTGCTGAAATTAACCTTTCTTCATATTTTGTGAGAAGGGGAGGTAGAAGTTGCATGTTCCTCTATTAGTGCATTCAGCAGAAAAACCATTCAAACATCATTTAAAAATGAGTGTACTTGTAATTCTAGCCAGAACAGTGCAGCATTGTGTTATGTTCTGGAAGCAAGGTCGATGATAAATCCTAATGATACATGAATTAAAGTATTTGCATTGCGATCATGCACGAGTTCCTAGGAACAGAGATAGCAGTAAACCAAAATGAAACTGAGCAGGTATCCCAAAAGTATTTGTGTTGTTTTGAGTTGATAGCATACCTTTCAACATGACCTTGCTGTCTGTAAACAAGACAAGAAAATAATACAAATACAATTATTCTCAAACATTTCTAGAGATTGTTTGATTTGTATGCACTGCGCCGCTGCATATGTCTGTGCGTGGATGAATATCCTTATCTACCACTTGGAGATTTAGAAGAAACACTACAAGGTTTCTCTCCAGAGATGAATTTGCTCAATTCAAACAAAACTCTGCTTAAATTCAGAAGGTATGCCTGCACAGTGCTGATCTGCCATTTAATGTGCAGTTTATGGAGGCTTAAAACTCTTTAATTGACGGCATCTCCCAGAGTTGCAAAGAGGGTCTCAAGAGTCATCAGTATGCATTAAATCGCATCGCGTTTTTTGAATATGCCTTTTTTCTAAAAGGCAAGAAGAACAAAACGAAATGCAAGACTCTATTCACAAATACTGCGGTTTAAAAACAGAGGATTCAGGAGTTGATCAATTAATGATTTCAGTTGTTATTAAAACATGTGATTTGTGTAAATTCTTAATTTTCTGCAGGGGAATGTATCTTGCATAAAAGAAACATTTTGTGCCGCCTTTCTTCATCTCCCTCGCTTGTATGCACATGAATACTGTATGAGCGTGTTTTACTTGAAGAGCACGGAGAGAATGAGTCTGTGATTAATAGAAGAATAATGGAAGTGTAATAGAAATTACATTTTGAACATTCATAATCTGCCTCTCTTCTCTTTGTTCAAATATAAATGCTCCAGGCTCCAATTTTCGTTTTCACTTTGAATAATGAGACGGTAAATTGAAGTGCGCAGCAGGCTTTGAGAGGAAGAACTTGAGCTGGGATGGAATACATTCTGACCTTGATCCCCTTTTATTTATTTATTCAATTTTTTTGGACAGAAATTCAGAGTGTGATTCAAGTGTAAATCTGAAATGCAGTATGATTAAACTTAAAATTGCCATTTGACTTCTGTAAGCATCTCTGTCATTGATGGGTGATTTGTGCAGTACATTCGGTGCTGCTGGCAAGATAAGGAGGAGCATATGTGTGATCCATCATCCTGTGCATGTAATAATCGGGTCTTTTTCTCCTCCTGCTCACCGTGGAAGCATAGAGATGATGACTTTGTGGTTCATGTTGAAGAAGGGAATTTCCACTCCTGGCTTTGCATGAGAGCAATCTGATGGAGTATTACTTGTCACTCATGTTGCTTTTGAAAGGAAGGCGGGGGAGATAATTCAAAAATAGGGTGCTAAGACCCGTGCAGAATTTTAAAAAGGCACCGGTTTGAATGTAAAATGCAACAAAGCACTGACCCTTTACACTGCAGATGTATCAAGTATGAGAAATTCTGTTTATTTTGTTTCCACTATGATTATAATTAAGACTTCTGACACTGAATATTACTTGCAACTTGACCTACTGGGAATCTCACAAGATATTTGCACGACCCTCAGCCCTTTTTCCCTTCAAGCTCTAAAACGAAGCAAAGCTACATTTGATCTCTTTTTAGAAGCACACACACATACACACGCACCCACACACACATTGTAAACAGGTTTAGGACTGCTACCTTGTGCTGCAGAAAACTGATTGCATTTAATAATTTGTGGAGTTCCTCTGGGTTTTGTTCTTGAATCTCTTCTTTTTTTATATTAAAAAAATAGGCACTTATTACTGGTAAGATAATTGATCAGTCTATTTTTTCCCAGCATGCTCTGTCTGATAAAGCCTGTGTGAAGATGTTTGACCCAAAGACGACCTGCAACCAGGAGTGTCTAATCACCACCTTCAGATGTTTATTTTGTCTCTGAGAGCTTCGAGGAGGCCAAGGAGGTGATGAGGTGAACAACAAAACACACAAGCAAGTAGAAAACACATAGATAAAAACGCTAAAGGAGTTGAGCATGAAATATCCTTGAAAAAAAACATAAAATCTTAATATGAAAAAAACGTTTGTTATAAGTGAAATAATCTTCCAGTGGAATGATTACTATTTTTTTGAATCAATATTGATACTGTTGCCAATTCAACGACTTTTTGCTACATTTAGCAACATTTCAGGTAAAAATCATGTTCGGCCAAACCTGGAATTGGAAGGTCAGGATTTTTAAAGATCGGTAATCGGCGAGATGCCAGAAAACTGCAATCAGTGCACCCCTATCTGTACTACATAAATAATTCCTTAATATTGTCATATATTCAATATGACAAAACATTTTTTCATATTATAAGTGAAATAGTCCGCAAGTGGAACTAGTTTCAAAGCAAGTTTATTTATCTTGCTTAAAAGTTACTTTCTAAGTTAATTTTTGTCGTATTTCAAATACACCAAGACGTTCCACTTGAAACTTGATAAAATTACTTAGCAAAATTTTATGTTTTTGCAATGCAGGAGCTCTGACCAGTCCAATCAATTGGTTCTGACTGCAGTCTCTCAGATTATCATACTGCTTCAAGTATCTGTAAAAACCACCGACCCGCATTTCTACCGTCCAAACGTCTGATTTCATCCAGTTAATGTTGGCTCTGCTCATGTCAAATGTCTCCTGTAACTGAGTCCAAGCAGTCAGAATAAATTGAAGAATCTCCTACACTCAGGAAGTTTGTCTTTCTTTAACTGATCATCAGCAAAGAGATCAATAAGTTTGGAACCACACCTGATAAATCCTAAATGCTCCCACTACTGTGGATCAGTTCTGGTTTCTAGGAAACACATCAGGACTTTCTTTCATACGATGGGAGTATTAGGAAAAAAATGAAATAAAATTATGAGAATTAACTTCTTACTTCTCTCTAACATAAAAAGTATTTCTGGGTCAGTTTATTTTCTGTGTGCATGCTCTATATTCTCTAACTCTTAATTCAGGAAAGCTCAGAGAAATGCTAAGTCGATCAGGGATTTTTGTCAGACCTGAACCATTGGTTTCACGATGGCTGTGTGGAAGACGAAGCAGAAGAGTTTCAGGATAAAAACACAAAGTGGATATTTTAAAAACAGATTTATAGCTGAGAGGAACACATGGTGTTGTGACGGCAGTGTTAAAGCGGGTAGTAAAAACGTACACAAAGACTCATTTAAGATCCGGAGCCTGAAATTCCTGCCTTAAGTGTGTGTGTTTAACTCTGGGGGATATTACAAGCATAACATAAAGTATATTCAGCTTGTTGTCTCTCTTTACCATCGTAATTGTCATTTTATCTAAATATTTAACTAAAATTACAATGATACTAAATATTTAGTAATCAAATATTTAGTATCATTGTAATTTACTAAATTAAATATTTAGTAATCAAATATTTAGTGGGGTGAACTAAATATTTAATTTACCCAATAAATATTGGTAAACTCCCAATATTTAGTAGTGTAGGTGCTAAATATTAGCAAGCTAGATATTAGTTTGTAAACTAAATATTTAGTTATCAAAATTAGCTTGCTAATTAAATATTTAACTTGCTTATGAAATACCAAATCAGCTGCAATTTGTCAAAGTTACTGAGAGGAATCCGATGCGATCAGCTTCACGTCTAAAGGAGTTTGAACGGGCAGAACATGGAGTTGGATCAGCAGGTTCTGGCTTCACGGTGCGACCGGTGGCCGGTTTCCTTTCTCCCAGAGACTTCCTGGCTGGTTTGACCTACAGAGTGTTTAACTGCACTCAATACTTTCACCACAGCATCGACCCCATCTACACACCAGAACTGTGAGTCCAAACCTGTTATCTGCTGCTCTGTAATCTCATCTAACTCACAGTCACATAATTTCTTTGATTTTTCATTTATCTATTTCATTCATAGATTTCACATACCCAGTTTCTTGTTGTGGTTTTTCCTACCAAACAGTTTCTAGTTGTTTCGGTCAAGATCAAGTCTTTGCAGGCCCAAAGAGAATAACTTCAATGATTAAAAAAAACAACATTTAGGACTGTCGCAGTAATCAATAAATCTCATAACAAATTAAAATGAACCCAATAATTTCCATTTGCATGATTTCTGGATGACAAAAGTCTTCAGTTTGGTTCTCTGATCTCAACTAGAGAAATTTGAAGGACAATTTTGTTTATAGAAACTTTATAATTAATTTTAATTGTTTCTATTGTTTTGTTTATTTATTTTGGATATTTAAAATGTCTTCCAGTTCCAGTGTTAAAAATATTCATTTATATTTAATGTTAGATCTTAAGAGAATGTGTTCTTGTATTTTTATGCCATTACCATTGAATTATTTGAAAATGGTCTCAAAACAACAATATTATTGTGTATCGCAATAATTTATTGTCTGACCGGCTGAGCAACACTTAAACCTCTGAACTGGTTTCACTTTAATCAACCTAATTTCAAACCAATTCAATGAAATCCCTGAGTTTCAAGGTGAATAAAATGTCAGATTATTTCATTTTAAATAATCATAATTACATTTAGAGGCAGCCAAAATAACCACCCTCCTCCAGAACATCTGGTCTGCTGGTCCAAACAGTGACGACCAAACGGCTGTTTGTGTTCTCAGAGATACGTGTCATGAGATGCTGGGTCACGTTCCCCTGCTGGCCGACCCAAAGTTCACCCAGTTCTCCCAGGAGATTGGCCTGGCCTCTCTGGGAGCGACGGATGAGGGTGTTCAGAAACTGGCCACGGTGAGTGGGACTGGTGGCGTGGTAGACCCACCCATAATGTAAACTAAAGAAAACCTCAGGATTACTTTATGTCTTATGGACATTTGGGCGACTTACCTTAGGTGAACATTTCTGTAAATCTTCTTGGTGTATTTGTTCACACAGTTAATTTCTGATTAACCGTTTGATGATGACAATGATTCAGTTTCAGTTTATTTCTTTACTTCTGACTCTTCATATAAATCCAGTCAAAAACATCTTCACATCTTAGCTGTACACTTTGCTCTGATTGGCTGTGTGCTGTCATGTGACTCAGTGGTTCAGCATAGGTCACCAATGACAAACTGCAGTTACATTGAGTAACTTGAGGGTGGTGCTGCTCTCCAAAACACTGACTGCTGCTGTTTTTGTTTCAGTGTTACTGTTTCACTATCGAGTTTGGGCTCTACAAACAGGACGGTCAGCTCAGAGCTTAAATAAGTATAGAGCTTATTTCTGTCTTTCATCGGAGAGCTCAGGGTGGGACACACACACATGGTTGCATGGCTATCTTTGCCTGGACTATCCATTGACTTCCATTAATTTCTACAGCCTAAACCTTACCCTTACCCTTATCCTAACCCTACCCATTACATACCTAACCCTAACCCTAACCAAAACTCAATTCTCACCTTAGTCCTCAATCTGACCCCTGACCCCAAAACAGTGTTTCCCCTTGTGGGGACCAGGCTTCAGTCCCCACAAAGAGCAGTGGGTCCCCACAATGTAGCATGTGTCAGAAAAATGGTCCCCACAAGGTATTAGAAACAAACACACACCCACACACATATCACCCAAAGAGATTCTCTTTCACCACTCAAAGTCTCTTGTGAATTTCCTGTTTAAAACAGACGAGTTTAGAATATTATTGTGTAAAGCCAGCATGTGTTGATTTTTGTTCTTAAATATGTTGACAAAAAATACAAGAAGCCCAGCATACAAGAAGCCCAGCCTTTTATAATCTATTTATCAAAGAAGGTGGTCCTTAACTTAAAAAAAAAACTGTCACATGTCAACAATTTAGAACATTGCTGAAAATGTTATTAAAGTGCTCAATTCAAACAGTGAAACTCATCTATTCATTCATTGCACAAATAGTGATTATTTGGAGCACTTATGCAATTTCATTGTAAACATGATATAAATCAATACAGGGTTGTTCATACAGAAATATCAGCCTACTAGAAAGCATATCTATACACTCTACAGTATACAGACTTGGTCGGGGCTCCTTTTGAATGAATTACTGCATCCCTGGATCACAGTAATGAGCTCATCAATCTACAGCTCTGTTCAGGAAACCACAATACTTTTATGGTTGCCTTTAGCTTGTCTGCAGACCACCAGACAGGTTAACAAGACATTATCTAACTGGACCAACATCATCAGAATAAATGGAAACTTTTCTCTGAACTCAAGCAGCAACTTGAATTTCATTAGTTTTGATCTCTTGCTGGTTTCCAAATTAAATGAACTAATTTACTTTGATCTGAAAAGGTGACTTTTCCACATTTCACATTCCAGTCGTTTTTCCCATGAGCTCTTCTAAGATACTTCTAGCGATGTCTCTGGTTCAGCACTGTCTAAGTCCAACTTCCTGGACATTTCAGAGGGTTGAATCTTAAAATAATGACTACAGACACAGTCCACACCTCGTGAAACTCTATTTTTCTTTTTTTTTTTTTCCTGCTTGTTCACCTTTTTTCTACTAAACTTCCATTGAACTTTTCATTGGTTTGTTTTGATACAGTTCTAAGAAAAGGCAAGATTCCTTAGCAATGACCTTTGGTGCTTATTATATTTGTGTAGTTCAAATTAACATTCTAATGATTGTGAAGATAATATAGTTTTGCATTTCAAAAAACAAAAGCCATAATCATAAAAACAAACTGACATAAATAACAACAATATTCACTTTGTTATGTAATGGATGTACATAGCATATAAGTTTTTAAGGCTTTTGATTCTAATTAATTGACAGCCATTTGCATTTAGCTCTCTCCACATGTGGCCAGATCTGTCAGAATGCAGCCGTTATTTGCCCCAGGCCTAATAAACCATATTGACGTTAATAGGCAGATTCCTGCCAAAGAGTGAAAGGTCATCATAAAGCTAAAAGTGACAATGATCTCCACAGCAATGATTTCACTTTCTGTAATGAAAGGAGATCTTTAACCAGGATTTGCCTCAGTGACAAAGGAGTTTCTGACCACAACAATACAGCATTAGAGACTTTTCTTTTAAAACCCAGCACCAAAGTCAAAGTTTCTTCAAAGCACAATGAACAGATTTGCTGTTGAACCATGTTCTGTAAACAGAAGTGGAAGTTAGAAAACGATGAGAACTTGACTTTTGAAAGATATGATGCCTGATTAGTGTGATTTAAAGTTTACTTTAGCTTTTATCTGAGTCCCTTGTTTGTTGTAGCCTTGTATGCATCCATACCAGGCTGAAGACAGAAAAGGACATTCACTCTATTTTGCAGTGAGCTTCCATGCACACAGAACAGTAAATTGAACCTGCATCTCCACTCTCAAATTCATTTTGTGTGCTTTGAACCAGCAGTGCTGTTTATATTCCCAGCAGTAATGGTGTTTCACAGACTTCATTTATGCAGTGAAATAGTATTATCTACAGAAGTTATTATATAAACAGCACATAATTTAACTATCTCCCAGGGTTACGCTCAGTAATTTTCAAAACCCCAAATAGTATAAATCCATGCGAGTTGTTTTTATTTTGATTCTTTTCTGATATAAATTGCCTCTATGGATGTATTCATACTTCATACTAAGATGTATTTTTCAGATAAACTAAATCAAGAAAACAAAAGACCTTTTGGCTACAGAACATTGGATTTACTGATCCAGTAATAGGTATCATAAATTCTGACTTGCATGCTGCAGTGACAAATGGTGGATCAGATAGGAAATTTCCTTTGGGACTTTGTCCAGAAATGGTTTCTACATGAAACTGGTATTTACTCTGCTAAGTGAAAAGGTACACTGGCAGAGGAAAGATACAGAGCACAGTGAATTCTTCATTATAAGCATAAATTCTGAGTGGTAGCCATCATATATTGAGCAGATGTAAAATAAATAAATAAATAAATAAATAAGACTTGCTTTTATTTTAATGCTTTGTTTCAGAAGAAAACAAAGCATTTGTTCATAACAGCATGGGTTATGAATGGAATAGTTTACTAAGACGGAAAAGGCTGGCTGCATTGTAATGATGGTTTATGACACAAGCTACAGACTGTCTTGGAAGCATGGAAATTATAGGCTAGTTCAAAATTAATTAAGTCGTTTTTGTCACTAATGGGTCTTTAAAATTTCCGCTTTGCAATCAGGACTTTTGTCTCGGTTGAGCATCGATCCACAAGTTTTTTTGTTTTTTGTTTGCTGTGTAATTGCAGACTACTGCGCAGTGTGGATATATTTGCGATACAGCCCAACAAATCTAATGAAAACAAGTAACCCATAGCATGCAACTGTTATGGGTAGAGATGAGACTGAGACAGCAAAAGTGCGAAGAACAAAAACTTTTAATATCACTTGCAAATGGAGAACAACACAGATAAAATCATAGCAAACTCTAGGTGTGTTCTGGGGAGGTTGAAACAATCACAGAATCATATACAGTTCCTTGGCACACAGGAAGTGGGAGTTGTTTCAAATGCCCATTACCAAATTAGGACACATAGCATAAAAAGGAGCACTCTGTACCAGATAGCCAGCCATGATAGCCAGGGGGAGGCATCCTTTACCTAGCTTCCTCCAAGGCTACACAGATAAGTTGAGCATCTCATCCTGTTCCCATGAGAACAGGATGAGATGCTCAAAATAATAGTTAGGGGTGCGCTAACTATTTGTTATCTCTTCCCCTGCAGGCGGCTGGCCTTGGTCCTCCCTTTTACCTACACAAAGAAGAACTGTTCTTATGAGACTATGAGTTACCAGGTCCAGCTGACTAGGAAAGAGGAGTAGAAAAACAGCTTATACAACTCAGAATATTTTATATATGTCTAGATATAATCTTAAATATTGCAGATAATTAATTTTGTTCCACACAACCACTTTTTAAGGTGTAGTTAAAACCAGAAGAGTCTTTAAAAGACTTTCTTTTGTCTCAAATTAAACTAAGCCTGTGAAAGCATTTTTATCCATTCAAGCTGTAAGATTTATTTAATCAAACATTCTTCAATAATTGCTCCTCAGAATCTCCCTCTGACCCAGTTTTGTTGTTGCCAGTAAAGCAAAAAATAGTCTGACCACACTTAACCATGAATGTAATCCTTCCTCTTAAATCTGCTCCTCCCTTAACCACATTTGCAGTGTTCATAGCATATCTGTGTTCTTAAGCAAATCCTGTCTAAACTAAGACTCTACTTTAGTTTGCAGCGAACCATTTATTTCTTTCTTTCTGGTGAGTGAGTCAGAAGAAGACTGACCTATATCCCTGCATCAGATTTGCATCATTCTGGGAGTGGTTTCTCGCTACATTTAGCATGGCCTCAGCATCCAAAAATACGTCTGTTTCTGAAGAGCAGGAAAACACTGTTTATTTGACTCCCAGTGTTTATGGTGCTATCAAAATATTGTTTTCTTTTTTAAAAGACAGATAGCTGCTCCAAAATCAATGGCCAAACAGTGCATATTCTCCTGCATCGCCACACATTTAACCAGCTTCACTCCAGAAGGACAGTTGACGCAACCCAAAATGAAAGTCGCTCTGAAATGTTCAAGTTTGTGTTTGGCTTCAGATGCTCCCGAGGCAACATGGGAAATGTGTTAGCAACCGACTCACTTCGCTATTACTGTCTTCATAATGTTATTCCAGTTTTTTTTATGAGACTGTTGACCTGACAGAGGCTTGGTGGAAAATATGAAGCCTCCAGGGTGAGATCTCCTTGCATAAGCACATTTCCCATTAGAACAGCACTGAGGGGCAAGTGGAATTTGAACATGTCTTCTGTCCATGCACAATGCAAATGCTTCTGGAAAATGCCACAGCTACCACACTCAGTACGGCACTAAAACAACACTGGTGATCTGCATGCAACATGGAAGACTTAAAATGTTAACAAAGATTTTGAATTAATCAAAATCAGTGATATATGGATGCACGATCACTGTGTTTTAGTTTAAAATGAAAACTTGAGCATTATGCCTAACTTCCCCGGCCCCTCTTTCTATCTCTCTCCATTCATTCCATCATAGTTAATTGAACAGAATAGTTTAGTATGCAATTAATTATGATGTGCTGAGATGATATATGGACCTGACAAGACATTGTGGGTAATAATAGGAGAGATTTATTTACTGGCTTTGTGTAGGCTCCTCTCAACCTTGCAAAATTAATGTAGTTTCTCTGATTCAAATTATGGAAGAAAATAGGAAGGAAATTGTGTCAGACGCATACATATACAATGCTCTTGGGATCACGCTCACACACACCCAAAGGCAAACAAATGGATTAACAGGCACCCATACACACACACTCACGCATACCTAAACACACGGAGAATCAATGTTGTTCTTGTAGAAAAATTGTAAACGTAAAACGGCAGAAATGAATCACGCTAATGGCATGGCTGACAGCTGTGTTCAATATTATGATTTCAGTCCCCCGCTCCCCCTCCCCAAGATTGATTATATAACTACTTCTTTATTTACTTGATGGAAGAAAACATATTACTCTGCAGTGCTCTAGGACAAATATGAACTTCAGGAACATTTATATAGTTATATAAGCCTATGAGCTGGATGCAATAATTCTGCTTTACAGTGACTGAAAACAATTCTGTAGATTTTCTTCATGTGAAAATACACCACATCTTTCTAGAAAAAACAACCTACAACTTCGAACGTACCTATTTAAAAGACCCTGAGGATTCTTCCAGTCGTCAGTGCTTTTCATTCGCTGAAAATTTTAATTAACTTTCACAACACATTTTCATAGAGAAGTACTTTCCAACATTGAAATCCTTGAAGGCATGTTCTGTAATAATTAAAATTACTTTGTTGAGCTATACTTGTAATAAATTGCATACAGAATACACTATAGTGACATTGAAAGCACATTTACACCAAAGATTTTAGCTTTTTGTTTTTTTCAAAACAAGATTTTGATGTGCAAGTTTAATTTCTATGATCCACTTATCATTATAATTATACATACATTCTGAAATAAGAGATGTCTCAATTGTAATTGTGAAAATTAGTAGCGTAATTTGGCTGGATTTTGCCAATTTTCTTGGTAGAAATAGAAGAGAAGTTTCATATGGCTGTTTTTTTTTTTTATTAATACTAGACAGTTTTATCCATTCCAAAACCAGTTTAGTTTGGAACCTCCTCCAATTGCATCAACAATCTGAATTTCTAAAATCTTATGCTTTTCTGTGTGACATGCAACGCTAACTGAGTCTTTGAAACTTTTTCTCCTCTTGCTATCAAGGATACTTACAGCTGGCTGAATTTCAATGATTCCAGCAGTGCCTGAAACCCTGTGCATCAAAGCTTAAATAGCTTTCAAATTCAATTTTATTTAATAACAAGGATTGTTTGTATTGACATTTATGTCCCAGAGCAGTTTGTTTTGCTTACACAGATACCAACCATGTTACATTATGCACAGATCTAATATGACATCAACACACTTTACCTGCCCTTGACCATGTATGTTGTTAACTTCTTAAGTTTGAACAGTTCTTGATTTTCTTGTTTAGGCCCACTGACTAACTACATTTTATTTGTTAACTTCGTGTTTGACCACTTCATTCTGATCATCCAAAACTTCTCCTTGTTTTCTGAATTAGCTTTCTCTGTTTGGTTCTTTTTGGTCAAAGTAAAAGAAAAAAGAAAGTCATTTTTATTTTTAGACATTTGCACTTTCCTCACCAACTTACTCCTAAAATTACCTAAAAAGCCAAGTCATAATGTGGCCAAGAAAAAAATTAAAAATTCAAAAAATGGATGACTCTACAGTAACACAAAATCCAGAAAAAATATAAAGCACTGTAGGCTTCACTTTAGCAATAAGAAAAAAATGGATTTTGTAAAAAATGACAGAGTGTCAAAAAGCAGTGCTATCCAAAAAGAACACAAAGACCTGTTAGCCTAAAAACAGCTTGATGATCTGCAAGACTTTTTCTGTGGACAAAAAGTCAAAATTTGAGTTTCTAGATGGTGTGGGTACCATTACATATGGTGTGAAACTAATAGCGCTTTAGAAAAAGAACATCCCACTAACATAGTTGTCAAACACGAGGGTGGTAGTGTGATGGTGTGCTGCTTCTGAACAACTTGTCGACTAATCCTCAGTTTTTGTTGCCACCGGTTAGACAGTGAGAGTTGGAGAGTGGGTGGAGGATTGATTTTGCGTATCAAACAAAAGCAACAATTCTTGTTTATCAATACAGAAAACAATACTTTAAGCATCTTAAATTAATAAATGGATAAATATTAAAAACAGAAACACAAGGCTTGCAACAGCTGAGCACAATTTAGGAGAAATCAATGAGCTATTTGAGTTACTTAAACATTTCATGTAGCTTTAAATTAGTCCCTGGGATCTGGAGACATATGTTGTCATGTAGTCCAACAACAGGTGTGTCTTTGTAAAAGCCAGTTCTTTCCCACACTCACCAATAAACAGTACGTGATTAGCAATCATTACCCATCGGGAGTGAAAAATGTTCCTCACAATGCTGAAGCACCTGGATGAGTGCAGCTGTTGCTGAAGCATGTTAAGTATAAATAAGCGAGACAGTATTCACATACATGGGTGTGGTGTTTAGTATTTAAAGAGGCTAATGCAGATACTGTTTCATACAGCTGCAGGGCTTGGCATCAACCAAACTACTTGAGATTGATTGTCTCTCACTGACTGCTGCAGCATTCTAGAAGTCTATTTTAATATGGAAACACTTGATTCACATGTTTTCTGCACAAGCGCTGCTTAAGCAAAGGCACTATTGGACTGAAGTTTTGCACAGCACAAAGAGAAATTGATTGCTTTTTATTTTGCCAGTTTTATTTTTTCACTTAAGCCCTCTCTGGTGCCTCTCCATCTGGAAAAACACCTTGTTACTTGGCATCAGTTTTCTATTTAGCAGCATGTGGGCCAGCTGTTTTCTTTGTTACATAAATGAAACAGATCCCTGCTGTGTTTGAATGAATGTGGACATGGAAAAAGATGATATTATTTCTCCATCAGGAGTTGGTCCAAATAACAGCAAGCTTGTTAAGACTAGAATGTTTGGACCTAAGAGCAATTTCCTAATTTCTAAAATGAAAACTAACAGGAAACTGGATTGTGTAGCACTAATACACAAGTAAACATGCATTTATGAGAACAGCTTACCACAAATATTCTGTGGGGATGTCTCTGCAGCATAATCCAAACATCATGTGACATGTAAACAGATGTGATTGAAATTGAAAATGCCTGACCAACAAGTGTTTTTGATCAACTGCAGTGAGTGAGGTCAAAACAAGCCTCCTTACAAGCCTCCCCTCTTATTTCAAGGCTATTACTTCATGCAATTACAATTCACCCCTGCAGTTGGACAGTTGGTTACCATGTACGTATGTGGATGTGTGAGTATCAGTGTCCATGTGAGCCTGCATGGACAGATAGCCTGAGGCATAAATAAACCAGTCGCCACCAGAGGCCTACAAAAAGAGTGGGGCCCCTCGAGTTTCTCTGCTCCTGTTTTGCTTTTCACACAACATATACATATTTCCTTACATTTCCTTTAGGTCTACATAAGTGGCATACTGTTAACAGAATGCAGTATTTTGGGAAGTTTTTTAATGGTTTATTATATAAAAAATAAAATTGTCATGAAAAAAAATCTATAAAACTGGCCAGCCCAGAAGTCCAGGGCCTTGTAAAAATATTGACATTCCTTTCATTCCTCCATAATTTGTCACATTGCAATCACAAATGGGCAACATTTGGTCTTGTGTGTTGGACAAACACATGGTTGGTGTAATTATGAAGTGAGCAAAATGACTGATTGTTCTCCAAACGTATGATTAAAAATCTGTAAATGGTTGTGTGTGTAATTAAATTCTCTGCATAAACACAGCTGTTCTGTGAGGTCATCAGAGGTTTTTGAGAGAACACTGGCGAATGAGCAGGCAAAGAAACACAGCAGGTCAGAAGAAAGGTTATGGATATATATAAAGCAGTGTCATTCACCAGCCAATACCAAAGCTTTTGAACCTAACTCAGAGCATTGTTCAATCCATCATAAAGAAATTAGAAGGAGTTTGGGACAGCTAAAAGCCTACCAATGCAAGGTTTTTAGCTTTCTACTGGGCTGAAAGGCTGCACTAAGATCCTGTGGTAAAACCAAAAGTGAACCATTTCACCAACAAGCAAACTACTGAGTGTAGAGCGAAAATAACTCTGCACATCTCCCTGAACACACCCACTGTAAAATACGCTAGGGAGGCTCTTCTTCAGTTGTTGGTAAGATTGGTAGAGCTAAAACTAGAGTTGAAGGTGAAGGTTCGCCTTCCAGAAGGACAGCATCTCTAAACATACATCAAGATCTCCAATGGAACGATTTGGATCTAATACATATCCATGTATTAAAATTGCCTGAGATTTAGAATGCTGTTCATAGCTACTCCCTGTCCAATCAGCTTTTATGCAAAGAAGATAGACCCATACCCCAAGTCCTTCTGATGTAGTGAGCGCAACAGGTGATTCTAGAAAGTACTGATTCAGAATAACTGAATACAAATTCCAGACATAATTTAAGGTTTTATTTGGCCAAAACCTTTTAGTCAGCATGTCTACTGGATAACAGTACTGGAAAATAAGTAAATAAATAGAGTGGGATTACCCTTTAATGTATTTGTTGCCAGATCCTGTTTCAGCTTGATCTTTCATGTAGAATGCCATTATTTTCACAGAACAATACCACCGCTGAACTGAGTTATTTACATTTTCCGTTTTAAAAATGAGCATAACAGTCAAAATTGTAAGCACCTATTTTTCATTGAATTGTTTGCTAGAATTTTATGAACAACAAACATTAATACACTCTCCACATCCATCACTGAGCAAAAGACATCCAGAAGGTTTTATACATTATGTCAACAATTCATAATTTTGAATAAACAAAGAGAGAAAATACAATATCTAACTGAATTTTGTGGCACTAATTACGTTGCAGGTACACAAAAAGAAATCAGCATTTAATTTAAAACAACAAAAAAAAGCATTTGCAGTGTCGATTAAATAAAATTTGCTTTATAAAAGAGTGAAACAGATCAAATTCTGCACAGCACCAGTGGATATATTTTTGACTGACTCCATCTACTCTAGATGTGCAAAACATCAGTAAGCTGGCTCACTATCAACATTGCATTGTGAAGAGAAGATTAGGGTGAAGTTCCCTGCCATGTTTTTAAGTAGTTTTTTTTCTGATCTGCGGCAGGCACAAATCGTCTGATACAGTCCACTGGTATGGGCTAGTTTGTATGCAGTCAAAGACATTCTCTTCTTGCCACAGGCATCTTTGTACCCGTCTTCATTCGTTTAAGTGCTGCTTTGAAGAGTCCATTGAAGTGTGGTGAGAGATACAAATAAAAAAAGGCTGCCTGTTATAGAAAATGTTTACTTCTTTGGAGTGGGTTTTGAATAACCCTTTCTAAGGGCTATTTATAATCAAATTCATTACACGCAGCTTTAAATGGATATAAACCTCTTATAAAAGCGTTTAATGTATGCTGTATGCAAGATCTGACACCTCATTTTCTTTTAATCATGAATCTCTCAATGCTTTTCTTTTAAGCCTGGATATTATGCATTTAGGATACACACACTACTGGAAGAGTTTCAGATATGTATTATCATTATTATATTATCAAAAATCAACATAGTGGGTGCAGAAACCGACACAGTGCTGTGAAAAAGTATTTGATCCCTCAAAGACTTCTTTGGTTTTCTTTGTTCTTACACATGCATGTCTCAGAATATGAAGCAATTCTTCACATCATAGAGCCGAAGTAAATACAAAAACACATTTTCAACTGAAGGACAAAAAACGAAGAGCTATATGAGAGATATGTCTTAAATTGATAAACTGTTTAGATTAGCTCCACCAAGGCTTAATACTGCCTTATCAATGGAATCTGGAAGTCACTTCAATAGAATCTGCCTGACAACATGAAGTAGGCTAAAGCAACACATCATGGCCTGATCTAAAGAAAAAGTGTAACAGATGAAAAGCAAAGTGATTAACATCAGTTAGAAGGGGGCCATTTCTTAAGGCTCCCACACAGAGGCGCTGCCAGAAATCTTGCGGCCCCTGACAATTTAATTGGGCCCCCCCTCATGCAGCTGTTGTTACAATTTTTTGAGTCTATCTGACCCATCAAAAGCATCACAATTTTAAAGGCTTGCGATTGCCTTGCTTTCTTTGGTCCAATACTGATACTAGCACAATACTTACTGCTGATGAATTTTACATCCAACAGTCCACATACACTATGCAAGTAGGTTGCTTAAATTTTCTCTATTAGTTTTAGCTTACTGAAAAGTCTCTCCCCATGAACAACAGTCAAAAGCAAAGTGCAAAATACACATAAAGCAATGATACTTCTCAAAAAAACGCTATTTTATTTCTTCAGAGATATGTGTGAGGTGTTGCATGATTGGGCAGAAATTTGTTGCCCTGTTTTATGTGGAAATGTGCTTAGGCAACACTATTGATATTTAGTGTTGCTGGATTTTATTCAAATTTGCTTCTCTAGCAAATTTGAATAAAAGTTTCAGCTGTTTTGTTCATAAAAGAATGGTTTGTAATAATATCTAGCAGCCCCTATAGGGCAACTTCCCTATACGTTGCCTACCCATTTTTTGCGCCACTGGTTGCCAGCATGGATGTTGAAATTTCCCGCAATGATTAAATAGATATAATATAGAAGGTCAGATTCAATCAGTAGAGATGTCTCAGTTTTTATGCAGCCATGTTTCTGTTGAGAAAATGACATCAGGACGATGCTCAGTAATGAACTCATTAATTTAAAATGGTTTTCCTGACAAATCTATAGAGTCAGTTTAAGCGACTTGGTGCCTGGCATTATTTTGTGGGAAGTTGCTTTTGATAAGGAATTGATTTTAGGTTAAAGGGTTGACTCTTGCATGTTATCTTATTTGTTATTGAGTTCCTATTACCTACAAGCACCACAAATTTATAGTATCTTCCTGTAGGGAGCACAAGTGGTTCATGGATAGAGATTGTAGTAGAGCTAATGCTCTGCATGACACTAAGATAAAGCATAACTAACTATGGGCTTTAGGTTGCAGAAATTCTTTGTTTCTGTAATGAAATCTTGCTTGCCACTGGAAAGCAAGCTTGGGAACATTTTTAGGAATTTTGGTACTATTCTGAACTCAATTTCTTTTCGAGTTTCATGGAAGATTAATGAGCTTGTGCTTTGTGAGACTTCTTGATAGCTTCTCTGGAAAAGTACTCAGTGCCCAATCAGAAATATAAAAGGAAGCTCAGACTCAGTTGTCAGACTGAATTGATACACTCTTTGACTGGACTTTCCATTTCCTGCTGACAGAGATTAGACTAATTGTGAATCAAACCAAATGATTAACTTGACCACATTTTGAAAGCTTTCAAAGCATTTCAATTAACATGCAGGATACCTCTAAATGAAGGAATCTAAATGAGATCATATTGTGCTATAGCCAAAAGAAATGTGATTAGTTGATTTATGTGTGTTTATGATGAATGATTTATTCTTATTAAATGTGCCTAGCTCATTATTAATCAGCCACAAATGGAATATTGATGCAGCACAGCAGTTAATGAATGTGCTTATTAAACCAAGCCAATGCTGTTAACATTCCCCACATACAATTTAATTATCTTCTTTCACCCTTACTCTAATTATCTCTGATATTTTTCATCTTCACAAGGTTTGATAACTATCTTATGCTAACGGCTTACCACCAAGACTTGACTGAGAGAAACTACAGTCTCTTGTCTTGGTAGGTTTGGGCTTTTACCAAACTCGTTCTCTCAATCTATGATGGAATAATAAACAGTCATTCATGAAATTTTTCACTTGTCGAAACAAATGTGCATTGCACTCACTTTTTTATTTGTAAAAATTCTGGAAAACAAGCACCCTTTTCCTTCCACTTTTCCACAGCTATGTGCTACTCTGTCTTGGTTTGTTACATAAAAAACCCAATAAATTGCAATGAGATTTATTAGTTTGTGGTTGTGTAGGAAATTTGCAAAAGCTCCAGATTTATTAATGCTTTAGCAAGACACTCTACTCTTTTTTCTTGAGCACATACAAATGCATGAGCTGCGTAATAAAGAACCTCTGTGACATAACAAATCTTTCATGTCTTCATTTACCATTGAAGCAGTCTGTTGAGAGTTTGAAGAATTAGCCAAAAATATCAAATTTGAGGTATAGGAATTTAGTGATTAATATAAATGAAGTAATTTTCTAAAATACACATTACTTGTCACAAACAGAAACCAAAGTCATAGTTTCCATTGTAAGTAAAGTAACTTATTCTTGTCAAGTGGAATTCATGTCTATTTTAGGATGGAAAGTAAGGAGAGTAAAACCACATGGTTCTGAAATGGTCAAACAATCTTTGTGTGTGTGTGTGTGTGTGTGCTGCTTGAGTAGGGGGAGGGGATAATGGCTTTAATTTGCATGCTTTAAAAGAATAATGAAGTAATGTGATGTTTATCTTTTCTGAAGAGTTAAATTTCTGCTGGCAGAGACCCAAAGCTCACCATGACATAATATAATGAACAGTAACTTGTATATGGGCCGGGGTATGCAATGGGAGCAGATGTGCATGAGTCCAAGATTAGAGGGAGTAGCAAAGTGGGGAGGGTGGATCAGGGAGAGCGTCTGTTGTGATGGGATATGGATTGATCTGCGTCTGATTCTGCGTGTGTGTGTTTGTGTTGGGGTAGGGATGGTGAAGTGGGATGGACATGAGGGGTAGTGGGGGTTATACTCAATGATTTATTCATTAAGTTCAAGCCTGTGTTTGTTTGTTGACCCTTAGCAGTAAGCTAGAAAGACACTGTTCAACCCGCACTCCGGTTTTTGTCTTTGTTCATCATAGCGCCATAATGTTTGTGACATTACATTAGCCATCTCATTCTGAACAGATCTACATTGTGTACGCATGCCATTCATGTGGTAATGAAGGCAATAAAACCGCTTTTATTCCCACTAACTCGAGCCTTCTGAAAGTAGAGACTGCAGGAGAAATACTGCAGAGAAATTACCATGCCCAAGAGGTTCTGGTTCCTGAAATAAGACGATGATGTAAAAAGGGTCAGCTGCTAATCTTTATTCCCTAAGTAAAGCTCTCATTCATTATGTAACAGTTTACATTTGCATTCAGGCTACAGAGCAATGGTCCAAAAACATTCAAAGCCATAGAAAACATCAATTTAGTATTACGTCCTCTATGCCTTCTTTTGTCTGGAGGGAAGAACATCTTTATTACATATTGGTTAACAAAGAAGTACAGATATCAAAGGGGGGCTATTATGTATGTTCCAGGCACATGGTGCCACTTTGTCGCACAATCAAGTAACTATGTTCCCTTAAGTTGTGATAAAATGCCTTATATATCAATCAAAACTTGAAAGAAATTTGCCAGTCTTATTCACAGCCCGTCAAATAAAGTGTTACCGGAAGCTTTGCCTTTAGCATGTCATCATAACAACGGTCCACAATTAGGCCATTTACAACCGTTTGTATAACTAGTTTGTATGATATGTTCAGCGGACAAGCAGTTCCACCAGGTGTTTTCTAGTTACTGCTGCTGCAGAAAATAGAAAGGGAAGATGTTGGCTGAGGCGTCAGACCCACATATACTTCCTATATTTGCTGTGGACTCATGTTTTTTTTTCTTTTGAGATCTTGATTTTATGTAATACTCCCTCTTTAAAAAGAAAACACTCCAACAAAAAGATCTCTTGCCACATGAACCATCCTATACTTTCTGTAATAATGAACCAAGACACATTTTATTTCTAGGTTATATTGTAAAAAGAATCTTCAATGAATACTGAAATCAACATAGAGTGTTAAAAAAATGAAGGCTGTTTTTTTCACTTTGATGTGCTTTTATACTGACCTTAATTTTCACAAGTGTGTGTAAAAACAGATGCATTCTCTCATTTTCAGTTCGAGAAGAAAAAGAGAAAACATAAAACATTAGTAATAGAAATTCAAATAAGACTTTGAAGCTAAAATTATTTACTTACCAAATTTTTAATGCAACCTTTACATCCTTTCAGTTTGTCTCCAGAAAAGTAAAATGAGTTTTGTTACATACAAACCTTTTTTTCAAAGTCCCTATGGATTAAAAAACATTTATAAAATTATGTTTTGAAATCCTGTCAAACACAGTGGAATTTAATGTCAGATTCACAGATGGAGAGGAAAATATATAAGATTATATTGCAGCAATTACTGGTTTAACTGTTTCAAGCAAGAAGGATACCTATGAGTTACAGGTTTAACAATAGGCAAAGAAAGCAGCTGATGAAAAATGAAGGAACTAAACTACTTAAAACTACTGGGGAGGAGATCAAGGACATAGGAATCAGGTGAGTCTAATCAACAGAATGCACAGCTGGGTGATGAGGGAGGAATGTGTGCACAATGAATACAAAGGGATCTGGGGGGACTAGATGATAACAGAGTACAAGAGAAACAGAAATCTATCAAAGAGCACAGAGAAACTTTTCAGGTTGAAGAAAGCACTAACCTGAAATACAATTCCAACAGCGTTAAGCACAAATTGGCTTTCTTTTCTAAAAGAAAATAACAGCAAAATCATATTTCTCCAAACTTTTCCAACTTATCAGACTGACTTTATTGATGTCACAATCAAGTATGAATTGTGAATATCGAGAAATATGATTTACTTCATGGGATTTTGGAATGTGTCAATTAGTTTCAGATAGTTCTGATTTGTTTACACCAATATCCTGTGCATTCTTCACACAGCAACACAAGAAATACATAACAAATATAGCAAGACATAACCCATAGAATGACATATTAATTTCAGAGTCCAGTATGAATATGTATTCTAAATAATCATTCCACCATGCAAAAGACAAAACATTATGTCAAGTAAATGTGTTATTCGTTTTTGACTGAGTCGGAAATCAATAGTAAATAATCTTTAGAGAATTTATTCTTAATCTATCAGTTACCAGATTGTTATATAATTTAAAAACTTGGAGAGTTAACACTCACAAAATGGTGTCTTAAACAGATGTAAATAACATAATGTTTTGTTGTTTAAACAATTTATTTTAAGTCCAAATATGTAAATAATAACGTCAGTGTTCTTCTCCATCTCACTGTAATTCAGTTCAGTGTTTTGGTACTCATCTGGTCAGAAAATCATAACACTGAAGTGGAAGAGTGCTGCCCAACCCACCAATATTCATTGCTTTTTAACATCATGTCTTGTCTGAATCTTAAAAAGATCCATAGTTCTATTCAGAACCAGAATGACAAATTTAATGAGATCTGTAGTCCTCTCCTGACATATTATTCAATTCTTCAACTCATAGATGTGCTTGCTGCTGAGTTATAATTAGATTTGTTTCATGTCGGTTTGATTATCTATCTTTCTTCAGCACAGGATCATGGTGACACATCCACATCAGCAAGATGTGGCACTAGTCAGAAGAAATGCCTGAACGTCTTAAAATGTAAATATGAATCTGTATCATTAAAAAGTTATCTGTGTATGAGTCTATCAAGAAGTCATTTTGTATGCATTTAGTGCTCCTACTGTTTTGTTCTTCACTACTGATTGCTTTCCTGGAATGAATGGGGTGAAAGTTTTTGTTTCTGTGTGTATTTCCAATTAAAAATATGAGGAAAAAACTTTTAACAAAGTATATAATTTAAACATTTACATGCAACCCCTTTTAAATTAAAATAAGTTAACATTTACTTTCAATAGATTTACCCAAAAGAACACAGAACTTGAATCCATTTTATTATACAAAACAAAGCAAAGTTAAACGTGTCAAAACAGAAGTAAGTTACTCTGGTCTGACAATTTGTGAATTCTGCAATTCCAATGCACCATACAAAATGGAGCCAAGTTAAATGCAACACATTGTTCATTGAATTGCCAGGTTGTGGAGAACCAATAGCTGTGGCTGCAGTCTTCTCTCTGAAAAGGTTTGAATAATCATCACAAGCTGGACAGAATGACAACAATCCAAAATGGATGCACAGTTAGCAATCTCTTTACAGGAGGATAACATCAGCACTACACAATAGTTGCGGTTGGGTGGAATAGACAGCCCCCTTTCTATTTCCATCCCGTCTTTACAAAGGTGTCTGACATCATCTAAACAGTGAAGCCTATTTGTAACTAGGTTACTAGCTATCTTTCATCTGTAATTGAGAGCAAGCAGCTCAAGTCAGAAGTGTATCAACAGTATAAAATGTTGTTAGGCTTCCATCAAGCAGCCTCTAAAGGGAATTAATAGCTATCATCTGAGAGGAACAGGGAGCCTCAGTCAGACTGGAAAGGGAGGTGGTAGTGACAGTGAAAGATGTTCCCCTGGAGTTGTTGTCACAGCACAGGAAGGAGAAAGAGAGAGAATGCATGTGGGCACATACCCGAACTGGCATTATCTTCCCTGTGAGGACACAGCACAAACATTCTTCCCTCAAACAAACATTTGATACATTCAGCAGCCATGCAGCAAAAGTGAATTTTCAATGAAGGCATGACTGTTGCTCACACAACCAACTGTACCTCCTGTACACACACACACACAAGCATATACATGTATATTTTTGATTCAAATTTTTAATCTAGTCAATTGTGGTGTCTTTAATTAATCAAAATTGCCCACATTTTAATTGAAAGTCATCAACAAGATATGTTAAAAACATTATTGATTTAGTAATAATTGTGGCTAAATTATTGAATAAATAAATCAATAAATTTATTGATTGTTTCTAATCTGTTATTTAGATTATTCAACCATCAGATTGGTGCATGCTCAGGACTCTTGTGTGTAAAAAATAAAAAGGTTACATTAACATTAATTACATTAACATTTTTAATGCATTAAATCTGCGATGCACCTGCACAGAAAGTATAAAATACATGATCACTGACCATTTATTTAATGTGCATTTCATAGTCCTGTTATGACTATGAATTGCTTGTTTCTTTGGGATTTTTCTCTTCAATATAACACAACATGCAACTCCTTTTCTGGTTTTGTTACATCTTTGTAAAATCTTTTTGCATCATCATCTGACTTAATCTTTGCAAAGCGTCTGTAAAGAAAACCTCCCACATCAGTGCAACAGTGCTGTAAAGCTAAACAAATGGATTAAAATGTACGAAATGTTTCACACTGATGGCAGGCGAGTGTGTATGCCGCAGGCACTCAGCATTTTGTTATAATGGGAATTTCAGTCTTGTCTTGTTTGCCTTGGAGCTGAACAACGTTGGTGCTCTGCTTGTGTGTGCTCTAATTACAGACAAGATTAGAGCGGGCAAATTAAACTGCTACCAGCCACTGTTTGTAATTGCCACAAGCAAATGTTTGTAATTATGAACAGATTGCTTTACTATCGATAATTAAAACAACAACACGACTTATTTAACGACTATCGGGAGATGGCACTCTGAAATTGACAAAGCAGAGCAGAGAAAATGATTTTTGCTTCATCTCGTGTCTTTTATTTTCTGTGGATTCACAGATCTGTGTTCTTCTGCCCGTTTCCCAGCGCTGCATCCCATAGATCAGATGCGTTTGACTGGATTTTCTCCAGTTTAAACAAGCACAGTAAAGCCTGTGTTGATTGTGTCACTGTCACAGAGGTTTCTTTGCAGTGATTGCCCATTGTCTTTGGGGTAAGTAATGTACAAAGCAGTTGGTATTATTAGTTGTGCAATGGCAGACATAATCCCCCACCTGCTGTCAGTTATGTGATACTGACACACAATATCAAGCTAAAGCAACTGACCTTGTCACTCTGCAAGTTAATGAACAGTTTTATGAGGCCACTGGCAACAAGCCCCAGCTTATCACACAGCTCCACCTCTGCGTCTTTCACCAGAACTCCTCAATGAGCAGACTACATGTATTATAGCTCTAAGCTGCTAATGTACTATATTTCACCTGAAGCCACTTCAGTTTGTTTGTTCTCTTAAGGTTATTTATGTTCCAAACGATTTAAACATAATGAAACATACTTCACCTTGAATGGATGCTAGATTAAAGATGAGTTTTGGTCAGGGGCAGACTGAGATTGAAATTGAGCCCCGCAGCTTGGTTTGGAGAGGGCTATTATCCAAACACATCGCAGATGAATGAGGAACTATAATTTTAAAACAAAGGCACCCTGAGCATTTTTCAGCAATCAAAACTATTGTGTGTGTTTTTAATGACAAAATGAAAAACAAAAATCAGTCGACAAAAGGAAGCTGTAATAACTTTCATTTACTTGACAATAAGTAGATGATGGCGTCCTAACCTCTTTAGACCATAACAAATTATATTCAAAACCCAGGCTTTTGAACTGCTGGAAACATAAGAAACTACCTCAAACATATCCTTAAATTTCTCATGACAGATCTGGCAAATTAGTTTTATCCCAGGTGAGCTTCATGTCATCAAAGAGGTAGATTTTAGTGATAAAACTGGACCTAAAAACAGATTATAGCAGTGAAATGAACAACCCTCAACAAAAGATCCAAACAACATAAATGTTAAGCAATTCACTGTTGAATTTGGGAACTTTAAATCAAGTTTTCATTGAATTTGGGGCTGCAAAAAGGTCATGCACAGCCAGCAGCTCCATTTTATAACCATGCTGTAGGTTACATACTTGTGAAGTTGGCAAAATTTCTGCAGTTACTTTTTCTGTTATTGTTTTGTTTCGCGCCCCCTGTGAATAGTTCTGGTAGCCCCCCATAGGGGGTTGACTTCTTCTAGGACCTTTGCTGCCCAAAGAGCCCTGAGTAGTTGAGGGCAAAGACTCCATAACACCCCCACCCCCCAAAAAATGTACTATGGTACCAAGACATCAGCAGTAGATGCTTGAACATTGTGAGGTCGGACCTTCATGGATTGGACTTGTTTGTCCAGCACATCCAACAGATACTAAATTGGATTTTCTATGGGATTCCGAGGCCAAGCCAACATCTCAGTAAGTTGTGATCTTTAAATGATTCCTGAACCATGTATTATTTTTTCTTTTTTTATGGCAGAGAGCATTATCCCACTGAAAAAGACTAGACATGAGGGGATTTATTTTCCAAGATGTACATCAACCGCAGCAATTTTACGGTGGTAGCACGTGTCAACATTCACATGGATGGCAGGACCAAAGGTTTCCCACCAGAACACTACCTTCAGGAGCTCTTTATATATATCATTAACAACATGCGGTGCAGTGTGTATTCTGACAATTTTCTATTGAAAGTACTATTCACCTGTTTAACAATTTGAGCAACAATAGCTCATCTTTAGGACAAAAGAACAGTCTTTGGTCCAGTCTTGCATTGATGTATCTTTAATTTTCTGCTTCTAACACTTCAATCTTAAGAATACAATCTTCTCTTGTAGCCTAATTTATCTTACCCATCAAAACAATTATGATGCAGAGCTAAAGAATGCTATGCACAGCACCAGTCTATGACAATAATAATTTACCTGATTGGTGTATAAATTAAGGCAGGTCGCAGCCACAAACATAATCTAATACCCAGCTTCCAAAGAAAAACGGCATATGTTATCAAACTACATTACAGCTCTAATTAAACAAATCACTGGAGCAAATTTTTTTAACACTTTATTTGACAGGTTGTGAATAAGGCTGTCATGACACTGTCATAAACATGACATAACAGCTGTCATGAACATGAGTAAATCTTCATGAATATTTATAACTGTTGTCATTACATTTAATTGCACTTAAATCAACTGGAAACTGATACACTATGAAACTGTTTAATGTCCAATACTTATCAAAAATATTGAGAAATAAATAGAAACACATTTAGCTATAGTTAGTCTTTAATGTATTTGTTTTACATTAAAGAAATGTGGAGTGAAAGCATTTTAAATCCAGTGCTTTGGTACATTAAATACTTCTTTGACCCATTATGTTCACAACTGTTTATTTTTCGTGTCTTATTTTTATGTCCTAATAATAAGGCCTTGATACAAACACAGTTTGTGTTTCATTTTGTTATGGACCTGTAGCAAAAGTGCCAAGAGTTGTGATGTGTTTGATTTTATTAGAGATGAGATTTAGCACATACATGCTACATTACTGCAACAGAACTCCCATTTCTCATCTGTGGGAGAAAATGAAACTGTGATGAAATGTAATATAGTCCCCCTCAGGCAGAACTGGAGGGACTGGGAATTGCACTACAATAAATCTAATGGATATTACTGCACTCAGTCCTCTCTCCCTCTCTCTCTCTCTGTTTTTCACTCCCTATTTCTCTCCCTCAATCCCTTTTACCTTTTTTCTCTACTTTTCATTCTCTGTAGCCCTATGTGAGCATATACAGGTTACACATAACTTTCATGCACTCACACAGACTGTGACACATGAAGAATTACATCTGTTTGAAGAGCTTGCCCCTTATTCCACAAAAATAAAACCATGTTTAGCATCTGTTCCATTTTGGAACATCTTAATGGGTTTAAATTAGCCAACCTGAAAGCTAATGGAGTGCTGTAGAAGCTTTTTTCTTTTTCTTTTATAAATTCCATTCATCCATCCATACATCATCTTCTGCTTATCCAGGGTCGTTGCAAGAGGCAGCAGCATAAGCAAAGAGGTCCAGACTTCCTTCTACATAGCCACTTGGTCCAGTTCCTCTGGGTCTCTTCCCAGTGGGTTGTGCCTGGATCACCTTCCAGCAGGCATCCTAACCAGCCATCTCAACTGGTGTCTCTTGATGTGGAGAAATAGTGGCTCTAATCTGAGTGCCTCCCATATGACCAGGCATCAGACACCCTACAGAAAAAACTTATTTTATCCTCTTGTGTCCGGGATCTTGTTTTTTAGGTCACTACCCAAAACACATGAGAGCAGGAATGCAGATGGAATGCCAAATTGAGATCTTCACCTTTCAGCTCAGTTCTCTCTTCACTATGACAGATCAATACAGCGATTTGACCTCCAATTCTATATTTCCCTCATTCAAGAACAAAAACCCGAGATAGTAAACAGTCGATTGCCTGCTTATGCAATTCTACTCGATTCAAAACTTGCTTCATAGCACAGTCTAGGTTTTCTCCAACTGACTTGGATTCCTCTGATAGAATTTCAAACAGGCCAGCCAGCGAACAGAAGAAGTTGTAAAGAATGTTGTTGATTTTCTGAAATGCTTTAGATTTGTATTTTGCCTATAGTTTTTGCAATGACTACAAAGGAAGAGAACAAAGCTTGTGTTGGCCATGCCTCCAAATGTTGTATTATCGTTAACACTTGCCTCATTCAGCTCACCTCTTTCAATTTCACATAAGTTTCACAGCACTGAGTTGGTACGTTACATACATCAGAGACAAACAGTAGCTTTAAAACATTAGAGTCCAGGAAGTAGTTGTTTCTCTGTACCTTTGTGCCAATCAAAGTGTAGGAAAATGAGTTGGGTTTTAGCAGGCTACAGAGATATTTGAGCTTCTCCACTTGGGCCAGAACTCCTTCCCCGACCTGGAGAAGGCACTCTACCCTTTTCTGGCTCAAGACCATGGTACTCAGATTTAGAGGCACTGATCAATCTAGACATACATAATATACAAGATAATTTGGATCTTGATCAGTTTAATGAATGGACATAAAAGAAGAAATAAGTTACATTATTGCCCTATAAATCACCTTTTTTCCAGCTGTTAACTTTAAAGACATTTTTAATTAAAGCCTCATGTCATGATGAGACAGTGCCTTGGTAGCAATCTAAGTCAAAAACAATCCACTATACAATGTGTCACGACGCTCAATACACACCATCCATTACATGGTACACATAGTTTTTAACCGTCTAGCCACATAACATTTGCAGATTTCTTTATTACATATTAAATATTGACAATTCAATTCCTGCATGACCTTAGATAATTACAGAGTAACGGGGTGAGTGCAAAAACATTTACAACATTAATTTGAAATTCTGAGGAGAGTTTTGTTAATTAAACTGTAACAGTAGCAGTCTGTCACATACAGGAAGAGCTACCTTTTTTCAAGGTAATAACACTATGTTACATAAAATATATAAAGTGCCAGGCAACCTCATCAGCAACTCTGGTAAAGAAGTGTCAAATAGCTGTCCTGGAAAAGCTCTGTTTTTGTGTCGTCTTACCAAAGCATATCGTTTCAGTTAAATTCACAGTAGTTTAGCAAACTACTCATGTTTTGTGTTTATGAGAGGACAGACTTGTTTCCAGCATAATTTCTGAACAGCTGGTTGGAAGCATCTAAAGGTTGCTATGGTGATTTAGTGAACACACAACACCATTCTTTAAACCATAGTTTAATTAGTTTTAAGTAACATTTAATATTGGAAAAAGAAAAAAGATTTGGAAAAGTGTTTCTTTTGGCTGAATGAGTGATTTTGTATTTACTTTCTGTAATTTGCACATAACTTTGTACTTTTGTCTATTTGACATCATTTTAAATTATTAAATAAAATTATGATCTGTTAGTAATTGAGTTATCTTGTTAGCAAATGATTTGTGTACTCTTACGTAATTCCTTGGATGGCTATATTTTTCTTTTATTCGAGTAAAAATATGGTAAGTAGTGCTACTCTTACATGAGCAAAATTGTTTTTTTATTGTTTTATCTTAAATTTTAATTATTGTCTTCATTTTGCCTTAGTCTGATCTATTTTAGCACTGTACATTACATAGTTTTTTTTAAGGGCTTCATAAATAAAATGTATTTGGATTTTTATAATGTTTTTCCTTTTTTTAATTGCTGGAATATGTGAAGCAATATAGCACTTATAGCAACTTATAAGTGCACCAACGTGTGAAGGAATCACCTGTATTTTATTATTTTATTAAACATGGGATGCATTTAGAGGCCTTTGAAGGAATCAAGCTTATTTTCCCAGCCTTTGTTGTGGTGAAAACATCCTTGATTACAAAGAAGACATACATAAAAACTCATGTCTGCAAGGTCAAAGGAAAGCAGTAAAAATGTAGATTTAGTGACTTAGTCTCTTAAAATCCATATTTTTTTCCCCCTCCTTTTTAAACCAGCCATGACATGAAAATACATTATCTCACTTTAAGCATTTGAATTCATATTGTTAACAGCATCAGCAGATCGTCACTTTCCTCTGGGATAGATTCTTTCTGGCCTGGACACTTAAATCCAGATGGCCAAGCCTTATAGCCATCTGTGGCTACAAATAAAACATACACATACACAAAACCAGTCAGTGATCACAAAGTCTGTAAAGAAATGAGGGATTTTGTTGGTGTAAAAACTGATTAAAAAAAAAAAAAAAAAAAGTCAAACTGGTTTTACACTGGAAAATTGGACGAAAAATATAATGGGACTTGTATATTTGAGCTGGTAGCCGTAATTGGAGTGTATTGAATGTCCCTGTTGTTTTATTTCTCTAGGCCAGAAAGAAGGAAAGGAAACTGGAGGGGAATGAATAGAGTAATAGCTTTAACAACGTTCAGTCTTGACAAAAAAGAAAAACATTTTCTTTTCCTTACTTATATTACTTACTATAATGACACAAGCGCCAAGAATTTCTGCAATGGTAAAATATGGAAATACCTTATTTCTTACTCATGGTAATAATAAGAACAGTGTACAAAACAATAATCACTAATTATGGTAGAAAACAAAAATTCAGCTTCATTGCACTTTAATAAAAGTCTAAGTACTTTAAATGGACCTTTTTTCACTTTGCTAATAACAGGAGAATTATTAATTTTAAGATTGGAAATATTAGACATGCATATGTGTTTTTCTGGTCATAAATGGAATTGGGTGAGAATTGGAGGATTTAATCATTCCTCCACATAAAAAAAGAGCCTACAAACAAAAGTGTTCAAAGGCCTTTTCAAATGTTCACCATTGAAATTTGGTGAATTTTCTGCCACCATGCTTTTGAAGTGATTGCTGAGCATACAGTTCACAGAACCGCTCAATCGGAACAACGCCACCCCAGTCTTTGTTGTCATCTTCATTGAGCTTTGCTGACCCTGAGTTTTTTCTAAAGAGCAGCATCCCACTCCTCCGATTAATGCCTCATTAGGCTTGATACTGACTGTGAGCAAGGGCGGCAAACATGCCTCATGTCTATTTAAGCTCTACGCCCACACCCGAACTTTAACCACGCAGGGAGATATTATTAAGAAGCCCAAACCTGGGCACTATTAAAATCCCTTTTTTCTCACACCCTTCATTTTGTAGCAGGGGCAGAGTGCACCTGCAAGTCTTTTTTTCTAGTGTGGCTTATTTGTGACCTATTCATGCTGTTGTCTAACGCTTCTTTACAGCTTTCAATCATGCCAGCCAACAAGAAAACAATAATTTCACTCTCTTGTGGCAAGTTAATCGAAGGGTTACTTTGCTTATTGTCCCATGTTCCATGAATTATAGTGTCAGACTTACTGAAAACAAAATCCTCTCATTGTGCTAAGTAACAATTTGTCAACACAAGCTATCTAGGAGTCTGCATTTGAAGATACATTATTAAAAAATTTTCTCCTTACAGTTGCAAAGATGAGCTTTGTTAAACTATTTTATTGTACATAGAAAATTAGTTCCAAAATGAAAATAAAGAATTAATCTAAGGAGAAATGTGTTCCTTCATACTGAATGATCTCTGTCACAAATTACAGAAGGAACTGGATTTGCAGTTGTTAATCATTAAGATTTATTTATCACCAATAAAAACTAATTACACTCCAGGAAAGAAAACTCACTGAGAAATAATCAATAATTAATTTTACTGTAAATCTCACTAAGGCCTACTTACTTTTGATTCAATTAAGCAAAAAGAGATGATTAAACAAAGGCAAAAAGAAAGACATTAACTCTAACTAGTCTTCAAAGTACTTGTTACAGATGGAAAATAAATGCTCAATATCTTACTTAAAATTTAAATCCAAATTATTGCTCAAAACTTTATTGGTATCCAAGGAGTTTAAAGAAAAGGGTTTTTCACATCAAACTGAGGGATGATCCAAAGACCTTCTCTGTCGATTTTAACACAGCTGTTTTGAATGTATTGATTATTTCCCCTTTGGAAACAGAGCTATGAAAGAAAAGTGCTAATAAAGAAAGGTAAAAAGATGACATTGAGCCCACGCTCTTGGTGCATGGGGAAGAAAAATGTGAATCTTGCACTTTTATATGAAAGAAACAAATGAATGTGGCAAAAACATACATAGCAAACAAAAGTATTTATCACAATCACATTTTGAGAGGATTATTAGACCTGGCTAAGATTCGCTTCTTTGAAGGTTCTTCAGTTCTTTTTCTGTATCTGATTCTACAAACTCCAGCAACTCATTTAAAAGTGAAGCTTTTGCTTAATAAGTCGTCTTGGGTGTTGATCAACCAGTCAGAAGCAGATTTGGGTAAAAAGTGGGAAATATGACAAATTAGACATGCAGAAGTTTTAGACATATAACAATTTGTTTTATTTTATTTAAAAGCTTTTCTGAATTGCCAAAAGAGAAGCACTTGCATACTAAAACTTTAACATGAATATTGACCTGCATTCAAACCAAACCAAATTTTGGAGGTCAGCATTAAAATGTGAGCCTCGAATAAGCAAGATTTTAAGTTCTTCTAGCTGGTGCAATTAGATCCACCATTCAACCTGTTTACTTTATACAAAGGATTCTAATACTTAAAAAACAATGCATAAAACAAAACACATAAAAACGTAAGTTACACCAGCTACGTGGGATAGAGAGAGTTTCAGGTATATCTAAAAGGTTTGTAAAGATGTTCATTCATTCATTTTTACATCTGATGTGCTGATGTTCAAAACAGTACTTTTACTGAAAACCAAATGTCTGGTGAATCTTTATCAAAAATGTAGTAAAACTGATGAAAAAGATATTTTCTTTTCAAACACAGTTAATTCATCTGATTAGCTGACAGTTGCACAAATAAAGCACAAATGTCATACTTTCATCCTGTTTGTCATTTTTCATGACAGCCCGGCAATAATAACCTACTTACTCAGAATGCACTTAATGATTTTTTTTCCCTTTGTGAGCTGCTTATGCCACCAGAGAGCATAAATATAAACATAAGAGGCTTTTAAGTGCAGACTGACCTGCTGTCAGACTGCTGGATGTGAATTTCCCTCATGGGTCCAAGATGAAGTGCTGAACCTGTCAGTCGGGATGGCTTCATGCGTACAGTTTGTTTCTGGGAACCATAAATACACGGTCAAATTGTAAAATCCCACACATATGATCCACTAAGTCAAATAAACATGGGTTATATATGGCAAGTGATGCCTTTTAAATTAGTTTTTTAAATTATTTTTATTAAACCATGTTAATGCTTGAATTGATGTGAACAATTACAAATGTTTTCTAAGTTTAGCAAGCCATAAATATAGATACCTGACTCATATCTAATTATTGGATATGGGTTTGGTTTTACCTCCTAGCAATACAAATTTTTAATTTATATGTGTATAAATATGCATAAGAGGAAATATCCTGTTTGTTTCAGAAACATCCAGAACCTTCACATAAAAACTTAGAGTACTGAGGTGTTTTTTTTTCACAGAACATTTTGTGGTGACTCAAATAATAAAAATCTTTCAACCAATCGTAGTGAATGCCACAATCAGCCCTTGAGTTTTTGCCTCTTAGTTTTTGAAGGCGTTATAACTCAAATAAAATCCAGTCTCACGGGTATAAAAAGAGAGGTGATGAGGTGATCCAGTAATTTACTCCAGATGTAGATTCATAATGGCCCAACCAGATGGTTATTATTTTAAGTAATTTACTTTTGTCCAGACTCAGAAATGAGTGTTTGAAACCAGAGATGTGAAAAAACTTCTTTTTTTTAATTTTGGTTAACGCTTTTCATTTTAACATCTGTTTTGTATTCATAATACTTTTAAAACCACAACATAAATCATTAATTTATGATTTGCTTGAATTAGATCTTTAACCATTTGTAATAAAGGAAAAGGAAGAGCAGAGGTTTTAAAAGATGAAATGTTCTCTTTTTATGTTCTACTGCAGGGGTGTAAAGCCTTTCGCAGAAACGAACAGGGGAAAGTTTGGTTTCACCTGAAGCAGGCTGAGTGCAATAATTAACTCCTTTTGCATAACACACACTTCTGCTGCATTAAGTGCATTACAGACAAACTTTGTTAGCAGATGGCAACATATTTTTATTTAGTATATATATTTATCAACAGATAATCTGCAGCATAATTCTTGACTGTAGCATGCAGAGTAGTTTTGTGTAACAACTACCAGACAAGAATACAAACTAGATATGAATGTGAGTCCAAAAAATAGCTGGTGGGCCTCCAGTTTAAACACAACTAATATATATATATATATTTTTTTTTTAAATGAAAGTTATTTCTGCAAATATTTTTCTCTCGAGTTGCAGTGCTTTGCACAGTGTATTTAAGCCCTTGAGCTTTTCCACATTTCCATTTACAGCACAATTGTAAAGTGGAGTGAAAAGTAAACCTGGATTTCAAATTTTGTTTACGAACAAAAGATCTGACTGTGTAATGTAATAAGACCATAAACAACACGGTTATTAGCCAGTTCCACTGGATGCATTCAGACGTATTGTCATTGGTAAATTGAGTCCACCTTTATATGTATAAATAATATATTATTTATAAATATAAATTATTCATAAAAATTGTAAATCTATCTGTACTTACAGTCTGAGAGGATAGTGAGATAACATGCATGAGCAAACTTCACAAAGAGCACGGAACAAAGCAGATACGACATATTTTAGTTTTGAACATATTGATTTTGGACTGTTCAGTCTATTATCTGAAAATAGAACAAATGTGGCACAACTGCAAGATCCAATAATGTTAAATAACAATTAAGAAAATAATCTAAAAGACTGAAAGGAACAACTGGACAAAAATGGGTGTTTGCAAGTTTCATCTGCTTTCATGCAAACAAAGACAAGAAGCAGTTTTACCTCACAGCAAACATCTACAGATTTGCAAGTCATGCTTCCATGCTAAAGGTCGGGTTAAATATTAACTGCAGGAGGAAGTAAGTATTTGGAGCGCCCAGCAGAACAAATTTCTGGAAACTGTTCTAAAATGCTGCTCTCTTTCCTTCAACATCTGAAATTGTTCTTGTGCATAATTAAAGTTGAGCACAATGGATCCGGCTCAGCACTTTAGAGCAGGATACAATCTCCAACTTTTTTACTGGCTTAGCATCCACACAGCGCAGTGTGGTTCACAGGGGAACTGGTGGAGCAGTGTCAATCCAGCAGAACGTGTTGGAAAAGATTACAGAAGTCAAATGGCCTTTTCTCCCATTGTGGCTGCTAAACTGATCTTGACAGCCAGTCATAGACGCTGAAACTCCACACTGCCTTCACCCCCACCAAATCTATAAACTGAAGCACAAAAATCTTTGAGATGTTTGTCTGGGAGTAGTTGTTCTGAATTTCCCCTTAATCCTCCCCCTGCCCCGACCACCTATTCATGAGTGAAAGCTTTGCTTCTAAACTGTGCTGCATTATCCCCCCTTTTCTTTTCATTTTTTTAAGCCACAGTGGTCACTTGTCGTGTGATTAGCGAGCGAAAGACAGAGCTGAACTGGAATTAAAAACAAATAACAGTGTGGTAAATGACCTGGATGTTTGGTCAGAACAAGGAAAAGGGAGCAGAGTCTGTTCCAGGCAGCCATGCTCACCAGGACTCAGACAATGGACCCCATCGGTCCTGATGTAGCTTGACAAGTGAATGACATGCTGAATGGTTGCCATGGCAACAAATGTGTTGAATTTTATGCATGCATATCTTGTTTTGCCCCCTCCCACCCTCTTCTTTTTCTCTTTTTTTTCACGACTGGGTAGATTTGACTAATGGTTTGCTGACTCTGAACAGTGTACTGGATGGGGTGCCGCACGGGGAGCGCCCTTTTTTCCACAGCTCTATCGGACACTGTGGTCCAGCTTAATGTTAATGCCTCCAAGAGTCTTAGCATGGCACAGCTAGAGCTCAGGAGGGAAGGATTCTGTGTGAATAGACAGCAGTGCATTAGCTCCAAGAGGAAGGGGGTTTCCACAGATAATGATCTAATAACAAATTCACCAGTTCACTTCACTGGACTTCAACCCCTGCAGATTGCTTTGGATTTTAGAGAAAGACAGCTGAAAAACCACATGCACTATAAAGAGAATTGTTAGGATTTAACTACATTTTATGTCTGTTTACACATGATTCAGCTCTCAGTGCATCTGGCAGTGATTTTTGAACACAAGCCAACAGTCACCTGTCCGTAGCTCACCTGGTTTCATCTGAAAAATTGAGAAAAAAACTCAACTTACATTCCATAAATATATTTTTTCTTTCTTTACAATTTCTTTGTATGGTACTTTTCTTGAAATTACTAATTATTTTATTTAAGCAAAGATTTTAGGGTTTTTTCACACCTGATTGTCCAGTAGACTTAGTTCGATTGGGGACCAAAATTGCAACATTTGCTAAATCTTTGGCTGTTGCAGTTCACTTTCACACTGCACTGTCAAATGATCCAAAGTGAAAAACTTGTTCACTCCTTCACCTATGGTGGTGCTGCACCAACAACAGCAGTGCTTCTTCAGAGGATTTGCACCAAAATCTCTGAAGAAGCACATCTTTTTTCACAAAATGTAAACATAAATGAATGTTAGCAGTTGTAGTATTTCTTTATTGATTTTGGTAAAAGACAGCGAGCCATTTCTCCTGCTAGACTCTTGTGTTTGTTTTGGTTCTATTGACCCAGAATGCCCTGCGCTGTAGTCCACTTCTTGCTTTGGGTGCGGTCTCCAGTCCGCTTCCATCCACATATGCATTCAAACCACGCCAGAGTTCATTTTAATCAATGTGTGATACCATTAAATGTTTTCTGTAAACCAGGCTTTCAGATATACATCACTTAAAGGTTTGTTCTTTTTCTGTTTACTCTATTTTCTGTAGTTTATCATTGCTTACATTGACTTCTCCCTTCTTTAATTTGTTTTACCAGGAGGGTCATGCAATTTTAAATCAATCCTCGTCATGAGTTATTTCCTGTTGTATTTCTTGGTTTGCAAAGGCTTATTTTCCTTTTTTGGGGGTTTGAACATTGAAGTAAAATGAATTTTCTTCTGACTTCACTTACATTCACTATTTTGTTCAGAGTACAGACTTTATTTCTATGCTGGCAATCTTTCTAACTTGCCCGGAGCCCTTCAAGCAAAACCTATCTAACGAAAAAATGGATCAAGCCCAAAAATGAAAGTTCTTCAGTGAAGCTTTGGAGCTTCGCCAAATCAGACAACAGCATTTCTCCTCTCTGCTTCTCTGACCGCACCCAGTGGATCAGTTCATAACAAAAAATATATGCAAAACCAAATTATGTAGAAAACATCATTTGGTTTTAGTTGGTTATTTATTAGCTAACTTTTACCAAATAACAGAGGACAACTCTTTCTTCAAGCCAGAACTTTGTCCATCAATTTACCTTTTGATACCTTAATTATATGCTTCACTGATTAAAATGACTCAATAAGTTCAATCAATAACCTATTTTGAACTAATGCTGCTTTTGCTTTTTCTCTTTTGTCTTGGACTGATTTCATATTTGAACTAGTTGCAACTCGGGGAGAATAAAGGGGTTGCTAATTGTTGTGCTTATTGACCAATATGACTGCTATTTCAAAACCATTAAAACCTTAATACATTTCAAAGATGCTAGCCGATAACATCTTTCCCTCCATTTTACTTGTTCAAACGTAAAGGAACATGGTTTAAAAAATAAATTCTGCAGTGCTGTGTACTATTGTTACTGTGATATGCACTGTCAGAAGAGGTAATGATCAGTTTATCTCTGTACATTTGACTCGGTATTATATCTATGGCAGCGTCATTGCAGATCTCCATTGGGCTTCTGAAATTTTGACTTTGGTTGTCATTCTTTTTGATTTTTTGAACTTGGATCTCAGGAATTTCAGCTTCCAGGAAAAAGTTAAAAGTACCAATAGTGCTGTACTCCAATCTTTTCAGCTCTCAAATATCTTTTCAACACAATAATCGGTAGAACAGAAATATCTTTGCTATGTTGCCTTTTTTGTTAAAATGGTAAGATAGAATTAATGCTTAGTTATATTGCTTTGTACCACTGTATTTATATTTTTGGGAAAAAATCTTTTGTGGATTTTTCACACTTAAAGTGAAAAATATACAAAATGTTAAATCTTCAGTTAACATCAAGAAATTTAATTGGAAGATTGTAGTAAAAGTTTGTTTTTGTTTGGGAGTATTAGGATTTGCTTTCATTATCATTATACATAATCTAACTTATCTGTTAATGACCTGCAGGGACTTTATTTCAGATATGTGAACAATTGTGATTAAGTAATAGTTCTTTCTTGGCTCCATTTGTTTAACATTTTTATTAAAATGATATTTAATGCACATAAAACATTTTCAAAACAATACTGATTGTACTGAACGCTCACTTTATACCAGTAAGATCTTTTTTCATTATGTCAAAAACTTCAACCTTTGTAGAGCAGGAGTGTTGAAACCAGAGTGGGAATGCTGGTTAATATGTAACATATTGTTTGACGTGTTATCAGGGACCAGATAACTTATCTGAATCCTGCGCTATATTTAGCCTCTGAGCATTGTTTGTTTCCATTTTATATGTCAGCACAAGGACAGAAACCAACGTTCAGGAAGAAGTAGCTCATAGAAAAACAGATTCCCTCCCTGCACTGACTACAGGCTAACTCTTAATGGAAAAAAAAAAAAAAAACATTTTGAGTTGTGTCGACCATCACAAAGCCCTGCTGATGAGTGAAGAGAATTGCAGTCTTCAACAATACTTCGATCAAACGCCTGACACAATGAAACTGAACACGTGAGCAAAATAGCTCTGAGATTAAACTGACATCTGAAACATTTTTCCTACCAGTTCCAATTTATTATTTTCACTCCTGGATAAAAGAAAGCAATCTTCCAACCCACGATTACACCTCTGAAGAAATCATATTTCAGGTAAGGTAAGATGTGTTTTGTGGACAGGATGAATATCTAAAGTGCCAATCATAGAGTGTATACACTCAAAAGCCAGTAATGCCAAATCACACATGGTATTGCATCCTCTATCATCAGTGAAGAAAAAATATATCCTTTATCAGCAACTAGATCAAAATCTCATACCACTGCAATTTGCTCAGAAAAATACAGCCCTTCTCTTGAACAGCATGCATCTCTGCATGTTATCTCCACACCATTTTACAGATAAAGCTACAAGATTTTTTTGGACATTTTATTATAACTATAGTCATTAACTTGCTCATAGCCACATTAACTCAAACACTACAAAGAAACTCATGAGTTTGTGTTTTTGTAATCAGGATGTTGACAACTTTGTAAAATTTACATTTTGACATTTTTATTTATTTTATTTCTTTTATTTCGTGTAATGATTTTGACATGCTATTTTAGGTTATATTAATGCACTTGAATAATTAGTCTCACATCCAGACTGTGCTCAATCTCAGTATGAGTGAAGTTACTGAAATAAATCATTTGAGTCCACTGTCAGCTAGCGTATGTGAACCGACTCAACAGAATCCCCCGGGAGAGTTGATTACTTATTTATACATAAGCCCAATGTAATTCATACCCTGGCAGATTTATGTTTAAAGTAATCTTTTGATTTGACGAATATGTTTCTTATGATGGAAAGCAAAAACAATACTTTGGAGTATTGCTTTTGGCTGGTTCTGGCTGGTTCTGGTCCAGCCAGAACCCCAACTTTAATCTGGTAGAGAATTTGTGGAGAAACATATAAAAAGGTGCTGAAGGAGTATAAATAATTTCTGCATGCAATGAAAATAAAAACTGATAAATTATTCATTTTTAAAACTCCTTTTATGCCACAATATTACCTTTTGACAGATGCTTTGTTTGGTTCAATAAAAATCATTTTAAATCTAAATCTGCCAGAAGTAATAACAATTCTTGGCTTAAATGTAGCAGCACCAGGGATTGATGAAAATTTTTATGAAGGCTAATAGAGACCTCAGTCTCATGCGCTGATTCAAAAAGATTCAAATCATTAACCAGAGGGACCGAGAAGCCAAGCAGATTTATTGGTAGGCATTCAAGACTTCTTTTTAGTTTTTTTTTTTTAGCAAATTTGAGTTACATTAAAATCTTAATGCATTTCAAAGATTTGTGGACACCATTGATTTGCACATTTAGTGAGTTTATGGTCACTACACTGTTGTTGAATGATTAAACAAAAAACTTTTACTACTACACACAAAAATAGGTCTCCCACTCTCCCACCTTTGACTGTCAACTTTTGGGTTTCAGTAACAATTAAACCAGACTTTGTTTTGGAAATATTGCAACTTAGAAACAGCATTTATACTACAGAATTAAGCCACTGCTGCATAATTAACATAACTGTGACTTAAACGTGGCAGCAATGAACCTATAATATCTATTTAACTCATGGTGTACCAATAAAGACCATAGAAGAGCCTCTCACCTCAGCATGTTAAAAGCTTGGAGTAGCTGCCAGGCAGGGTGGGCCGATCAAGTTTTTGATGACGTCATCTAACACCTAAATATTTAAGTCATGCACTCACAGTATAGAACGCAGGTGTGCATCATAAATCTGACTGCACTTGATGTTCCAGTTAAAATTTTTTATATTTAGATGGTGTAAAGCCCATGTTTACATCTCTCGAGATACAGAATCTGCGTGGTTTGGTAGAACATGAGCACCATGTGCAGAGGCTGTAGTCCTTATCCTGGGTTTGATTCTCAGGCCCTTTAATCAAACTTAATTACATTTGTGAAGAGCAGTCTGACAAGCAAACTGGTCCATCCTCTGTGTCTTCCCTTTCTGTCATATTTTCTGTTTCTCTACTGTTCACTGAATGCCACTAGTGCTAGAAAATCCACTAATTATAAATAGAAATTTTTAAGACTAAATGTGTGCTTATCATGATCCATGCAGTCAACTTGTACCCTGAACTGTCTTTATTTTTGAAGCTAAGTGAAATAGTCAAAAATATTTTCTAAAGGAGACGTTTCCATTTTTACTTCCTTTTTTTTCTCTTTTCTTTTTTAAGAAAAAGAAGAATTGTAGAAATGGCTCCAGCTTCAGCTCACATTTTATCAAGGGAAATTTTATAGTAATAGTCTATGAAAAGGTTCTCCCTCCTTTATGATATAGCCCTTTTTCAGTAAATTTGACCACTCAAAGCTCTTTACAATAGAACCAAATATGCAAATGCTCACACATTTAAACAGCTACACCCAGTCTCCCCAATAATAATCCACAGAGGAATATTTCAGAAAGTATGCCAGATTGGAGCCACTCCAGAGATTCGTCCCATCCAAATCAGTGAATCTTCATCAGCGCAAACAGAGCTTCTGCATAGCATAATATGAGACGAGTTACATTAGCATAATGTGTATGTATATTTTGCAACAGTGGTAGATAGTATATTGCATCTGTAAGTCATGTCGCAAAATCTTTTCACATTTCCAAAACTATATGGGGGTGCTTGGATGAGCTGGTGGTCAAATTGTATATTTTATACTGTTAAAGTGATAGAATATTGTTTCCATTAAGTTGTTTATCTTCGTGACACAAATAAGTGCAAGTCAGGTATAAAACAATGTGACAGGGATATTAGATGCTCTGGAGTTCAGACAAACTAAATCTGGCTACACTGACAACTAGGATCAAATTGAATCTGTCTACATAGTTACAGACAGTTATAGTTTTCAGAGATGAGTAATTTTCTTTTTTGAAGTGCCTTGAGAGAACATTTCTTCTGAATTGGCACTTTATAGATAAATTTAATTAAGCTGAGTTAAAATTCTGATGGGCAGTCTGACAAGCAAAACAGACCATCATCTGTGTGCTTTGGCTCTGGGATGCAAAATATTTTTGTTAGGTGAAATAATTCTGTTTTAATTAACTAATTTTAAGCATCAGATATTTCTTCCAAAAATCTAACATGGATTTTATCTGCAGGGAAAATCAAGCTAATGAATATTTCCTTTTGATGTTAATCATTGCAGAGAGAGGATCATCACGATGGTGCTTGTACTGGTTAGCCACAATCACAGATGTAAGAAGCCTTATAATAGGCAAAAGCAACATTTTCTTTCACTAAATAACACTCATATCAACCTAGTGCATGTTTTAGATTTTAAGATGAGTGTGCATGGACAGGACATGTTTTAGATAGATTTTTAGAGATATATGTCTTCTTTGGAAGAAGTGTATGAAAGCTAATCTACTATTTAAGTCCGTATTGATTTTCTATTTGATGCTGTTGAATAATTTGTTTACTTGGTGTCCATGTATAGCCACTAAGCATATAGTTACATCTCGAGCTATCAGGGCCTCTTTATGATGTTATTTGTTACAGATGTGAGTTGTGTTTGCACAGACAGGGAGGGAGAAATCGAATGGAAAGAGAGGTGGGGAGAAAAATGTGAGGATTGGGAGGGGGAGGAGAGAACACGCCACTGAATGTCCCAAGCCATTAGAACAAGGGATATTTCTGGTTGACTGAGCAATTCATTCTCGACATGTCACATTGAATTTCTTCCATTATAAAACACTGCTGCCTTCTCCACTCCAAAGGCAGATTGCCTGCACCTATTTCACCCAGTGAAATATTGCTTCTCCCCTCAAACAATCTTTTTCATCCCAAAGTTGTGAAAAAGATTTTGAAGCAGTGATTAGTCTCTGCTTACAGTGCACAGGGATTCTGTATTATTTTTTTCCTTTCAAATAAAAACAGCTTAAGCTCATGCTCTCTAGAGCAAAATTTTCTTTCCCAGAATATGATCCCCCAAATGCACTTATCAATATAAAATGTACATACAATGATCATTTCTGATGTCCTGTCATGGGCATTAGTGATGTGAGACCAGACAAGGCAGGAAAGACAAGAATCTATTTGTTATTGTCAGACTATAGGTGCCGCTGGTGCTGAAGTCGGAGTTGCACACTGAATCTATGTGGTGACATATGATATTAAGAGGAGGACAGAGTCTTTTGGCTGAGGCAGTTTTGTGATCTCTCATCCTCAGCTCTAGCACTTCACAGAACCCCGATATGGGAAGCCTGACTTTGCTCTGAGCCGCCGACAGTTCTGACAGACCAGCAACTGAGATTGATGTTGCCCAGATAGAAAACAGAGGAAGAATGGCAATTATGTCAAGCCAGGAGAAACATGTGTCTCTGCACTGCAATACAATAGGCTGTTGCTGGATTGTTATCGTTCTCAATAACCCAAGGTGCGTTTGGGAGTAAATGGATTGTCTGAAGACACCATTTCTTCTTTGGTTTTCCCCCTTCTTTCTGTTCTCTTCGTTTATATTTACTTTTCTCAATCTTGCATGTAATTTATCTTGCCATTTATTTTGCTTGTCTATGATTACATTTTCTGTTTAAACAAATACACTGGCAGCTATTCCCATAAGTATGTGGCTTTAATCCAGCTCGTATCAGATAGCTTGGTCTTTCTTTCCTTGGTATTTAAAGGAGGGAGATGAGTGTGATGAACATGTGGGAGCTCCAGGCATGACTTATATAAGCACATTTAAAGCGCTTTTATAATCAGCTACATATGCAGATACTACAGTTCACATCCCACTTGCAGAAAATTATCTCAGCACTATCATTATTGCAAATGTAAATTCTGCCACTCATACTGGATCAGTTCCATACAGCTCATAACCTCTTCCTCTGATTCACCATCTAATGAAACATACACCATTATAAGAAAAGTCACAAATTGTGATATTGACCTTGCTCTTTGCTTGAATAAGAAAACGTTATTGTGGGAGTTCTGAGACTTTCTTTCAGTGATTTCCACTGAAGGCAAAAAAAAAAAAAAAAACTAAGCTAAAGCTTAAGGGTGAAGAATCCAAACTTTGGTTTGACTCCTCACCCCCGTATGGACTTTGCAATAAAAAGAAAAAGAGAAAAGAGTCTAAAAAGTGGGCTAATCATAATCCATTTTGTCATCTCAGTATTCATAATTTTAAGGTCTCCATATATTAAGCTGATCTCATTGATTTGGGGGGAGATTTTATTGTAATCCATAGCGAGGCCCAGAAAATCTTTGGGGACCACTGAGATAATACAACCAATAAAACATTCAATAGTTTCACTTAACTCCAGTCCAGATCGGAACAGTATTCTTGGGGATGTAGACAGAGGAAAAATTTTTTGCTGCTCAACCTCTCACTACCAGCTAAGGTATTGAGTGAACTCACTCACTCACTCTTTGGTTACCTAGCAACAACCTGTTGAGTAACTTGCGCAGCAGCAGTTTCATGTTTTTACACAGTGCTAATTGCTTCAAAATAAAACGAACGTAGTGAAGAGAAAAATTAGTAGAACAGCTCAACAGGAAACTCTAGATGAAACAAGAAAGATCACGTCTACAGTTTGTCAGTATTACAGATATTTAGAACCAAAAACTAATCAAATCTTATCCACTAACTGAGATGAAACACCAGTCCTTCAGCAAGGTTGTGATAAAATCTATTGTTGAATATAAAATAAAAAACAGCTCTCTTATGGCGCAAATGAGAGCTTGTTTTGAGTACAAGTCTCTCCTGACAAGTCAAATGAAGTGTTCAAAAAAAGAGAAAAGGGTAAATACCAGGTGTATAAACACACTACACATGAAATTTCAAAACCATGACCATTTTGGGAATATTTGAGATCATTAAAGTTCACAGGATTCAAATTTGCTTTGCTTGGGAAAAAACAGTAACATCCAGAAGTTTCTTGTTGTTATTTTACTTTGCTTTCACAGAATAAGAATATTCTTGTAGACATTTACTATTCAAGAAGTAATTCTGAAATTTTTATGAAGCTTTTTATTTAACAGCACTGAAAACATTATCGTTTATGAAGAATTTAACAACATATTTTAATGGGTGTCCAAGTGGATAGAGCTGGAGAGGATGAGAGAGTTTCTCAGGAACTCAGGAGAGAACACTCTAATGGAAATGAAAGTTTTAGGGGGAGAGACAGTGGGTGGGTCATGGCTCAGATCCAGCCTCTTCACTGTTTCTTCTCCTGTCTAAATTCACTGTCCTCATGAGCCTCGCGTTTCAAAACTTAGCCTGGGACTTGGCCAAAAACAGTTTTTGTCCTTGCATAATTGCAGTTAAAATCAGTTGCGCAGCAGAAATATCAGTGGTGGAATTGGTTGTCAGGCAGCCCCATCTGCAATTAATTTAGGCTAGTTAACCAACTTGCTGGTGAAATTTATTTAAATGAAGGAGCGAAGTTGTAAAATGTTTGCTATGGCCTACATTAACAAAAGTGTTGCCTTTAAAGGTCACATGAGATCTCATTTATCTGATAGTGGTGTGTGTTTTTTTTTTCCCTTCAGCAGGACTGTCTGGGGAAGCAAAGTGCTGAGAGAAATTACAGCCTGCTGGATTTGGACTGAAATTAACTGCTTGCAACAAATCAAAGATATGTCACTCAACCACGGACAAGCCTGAGTTAATTTACGAGCAAAGAAATGAGCCTCTTTCTCTTCCAGATTCATCTATATCAGTAAATGGCACATTTATATTCAGCAGAGTATGAGATTACATTTTGTTTTACACCTGTGTTGACATTTAATTCAAAAGACAATGGCCAAGAGGGCAAGTTTATTCTCAAGCCCATTTTAATGTATTTCAACATCCAACTGTCATAAAAATGAGCCGTGATTTTATTGTGATAATGGAAAAGTAGACTGGAAAAGTGGATTTGGAATTGGTTTGCACATAATATTTTTCGCTATAAAAAATGAGATTTCCAGCCATAGGGAAAAACAAATCAAGATAATTTCTTCAGCTATTGAACCATGGAAGAGAAAATAGTTATTTTTTCTGTGTCGCTGGAAAATGATGTCGTGTACATAGTGTCCATCCTGGCATTTGGAGCACTGCTGGGCAACAGACATGTTTCTGTAAAAAGCCAGTTTATTGAAGAATTAGAAAATAAGAAAGGTTTTTTACTCTTTTCTTCCACACATTTGTCACTCACCTATAACTGTTACTTGACAAAACATGGAGGGAAATCATTTCTGCAGTTTATTTATCAAAGAAACCAAATAACTCTGTATCTTACAAATGAAACACGTTCGCAGTTTACAGCCAAAGGCGTGCTGCTGGTTCGGCTGCAGTGTTATTTGTATGCAGTGGGCAATATGTAGATTTAGATTTGTGTCTCAGGGCAAACAACCCTCAAGCAGCGTAGTATTTCATTTCATGCTGAGCATTCAGTTGCATGGGCAGCATAAATATTCATGATTCTCCAGACTCATGATATAAACATAAGAATATGGCCAGTGACAGGCATTACAGAATGGTCACACTGGATCAAACAGAATTACCTGTCTTTGATGCTGTGAAAGCAGCAGTATTATCACTGTGATTAAGGGACATAGTGGGAATAACTGTGATGAGACAGAAAAAGGGCTTGTTAAAAAGATGCCTCTCTGTGGCTCAGTTTTATAATAAGTAGAGTTCTGACATGAATTGAGTACATTTAGACATGCAAATGATTATCCAGCAAAAGGATCAAATTGTTGGGTACAATTTTATTTATTTTGTTCATATTATGAAATGACTTTTTTTTTTTTTTTACATAGAACGTCAGTTTTGTAAAATGGACATTTAACTCTCTAAACATAAAAAGTACCTTGCAAAACTATTCATACACGAACATTTTACTATATTACAACAACAAACTTCATGTATTTTACATAGCAACACAAAATAACCCAAAATTGAGAAGTGAGAAGAAATATATATTTTTTGGATAAAAATCTAAAAGGTGTGATTTGTATTCCTAATCATACACTTTTACTCTGATACCTCCCAAAAAAGATACATCAATTGCATTATTGATTATTGATTCCAGTCATGTAGTTTAATTTCAGTCAGCCTCAGAGGTTTGTTGGAGAACAGTGATGAACAAAGATCAATGAACACAGCAGATAGACACACAGTGTGGCACAACTGCAAACTTAACAAGGCGTATGTTTATCTACGCAGCCTTAATCAGAGCCAACAGGTTCACAGTAACTCTTGAGGAGCTGCAGGGATCCCCGGCTCAGGTGGGAGAATCAAATTTCTAGTTATAAACTCCACAAATTGGACATTTACTAGCAAGAGACAAGAAAAAAGTTACTTTTGACATAAAGAGAAGAAGAAATCCAAACTGCAAAGCATATACATACATTTCCTGCTGTGTTTGGGATCATTGTTCTGTTTCATCCAATAAACAACTGTGGAACCGATGTCCTTACCTTTGACTGGACCAGTCAGCTACACAGTACAAAGGAGATCATGTTGACAAAAATAATGTAGTGCTCAGGTTCTATAGCTGTCAAACAAGCCCAAACTTTCACCTCTCCACTGCCATGCTTAAAAGTTAAAAAAATGTTACCAAATATGGTGCTGTGCATTGTGGCAAAAAATCTCTTCTTTAGTCTCCTCTGTTCGATGGGCCTTGTTCCTAAAGTCTTTTGGTCCGACATTGCAAACCTACGTTGCTTTGCCAAATTGCTTTTGGAAAGCAGAAGCTTTTTCTTCAAAGCTCTTTCACAGGAATAAATTCACACAGAAAGTCCCCTTACTGGATCTGTAGTGTTGGAGTTGTATTTCTTGGTTTAAATAATAAATGTAAAACCCCTTAAAAATGTTCATGAAAACTGAGGCGCATTAAATACTGGGTTAAAGCAAATGTCAGTCCCTTAATAGGATATAAAAATATCCTCTTCCAGTATATGGCTAAGAAGCCAAGTACTAATTGGTATGAATGACGACTGTTAAAATGACTAATGCAGTTGATGACGTTTATTATGAAGTTTAGTGTGATCATGTGTTCAGTATTTTTGTCCAGTTTGTGTACACCACTCTTTAGAAATCCATACAGACCTAAAAAAGACAATAAAATATTCAACACTGGGTCCATCAAAAACAGATGTTCTTTTTTGTCTGCCTGAAATAATTCATGTATGCAGAACACAGATGATATTACTTTGTATGTAACTGAATAAACCTGGTCTGTTAAATCTATATAGACTGAACTTGCTTCCTACAAAAAGTAACTGCATTTCAAATTTGAAACAAAAGATTTTCAAGGATTCGTCTATACACTGTTTAATAGATCAAAATCTATTGGGGATATAACGATCACATTTTTTGTTTGTTTAAATATGTTTGTTATCCATCATCTGTATCAATTGTATCAATAATATTTATAACCAAGTCTGGTAAACCAACACAGCCTGCTCTTCATGCAGGAGCTTGTATATTTGCTTGCAACCGTGTAGATGAATATTGTCAGAGTAAAATCAAAAACATATGTTTAAATTTACATAATCATATAAAACATGACCACATATTCTGGCACATACAATTAAATAAGTATCTTAAACTCCCCAAATTCACAAATATGTATAAAAACCAACCTTTTGAACAGTGTGCTACTCAGGTAAAGATGTTAAAGCAGAAAAATATTTTATCTTCATTAATGTTACCATTGCACTGGAATATTCATGTCCAGCTATGTGATACATATTCAATATTTTCCAGATTAAACACACCTTTTAAATGTTTTGTTTTCTGTCAGTGCTATTATGGCTTGATTTTTAGTTAAGATGTTGAATTGTAAGCAAGTGTGGTATTAAAGCAAAAGTTATGATTATTTCATGTTTAAATATTTGTTTTTTGGACATTTGAATGTACTGTTGATGGATGTTTGACACTGAAGTTAATCACAAATATAAACTACAGTTTTGTGTTGAGATCTCTAAAAAAGAAAGAAGCAGATCAACTGCTTTATGGCTCCTTTCTGCAAAACCCATAAAAATGAGCTACAATAAGAGTCTTCTTTTCTTCATAATTTAATTCTCTTGGCTGCTTTCAGCATTCTTTAAAAGTACAACTATAATAGTAAATTACATTTTTGTAACTTAAAGACAAAAAACCCCCACAGATGGCAGAAATTTGTGAAGGTGTCTTGCTGCCAGAATCACACAATATCATGTGAATCGGGGGGTGCACAGTAAATAAAGATTATTAGGTTAATTAATTATTTTTGCATTATTATTCTTTTGTATTGCCATATAATTACTCTGTACCGCTTTAATTGAATCTGAGCAGAAGCCAGGAGGAGATAATTTGTTTTCTTGTTGCCGAATGGCTCCAGTGTTTGCAGGGCAGAAAGGAAATGACATATAGCAGAAAAGCATGATTCATCTGGCTGAGACACTGACAGCTAAGTATCAGAAAGGAAATTAATTCTGCTCTCTGGCTGCAAAGCAAAAAGCATTAAGAACAGGAATAAATAAAAGAACCAAGCTGCCTGATTTGGAGACATGTTGAAGCTTACTTATCTGATATGTGATGTGTGGGAGACTGTTTGGGGGTCTTTATATGTCTTTATGTGCTAGAGTGAATGAGATTTGATTGGTGGGAGGATCAGTGTGCTGTACGTAAAGACATTGCCTCATTATGCATGCAAGTGCATCTATCAACCAGGAACATGATGAAAAATAGTTTGCATATGCATCAATATGTCCATAATTACAGAGCAGATTTCCTGGCACCTCTCATGGATTGTTGACCATCTCTAAGCAAGCACTGGAGAGCATTCAAACAAGGATTATCTCCTGCAGCGCAGCACAGCAGAGTTTATCACTCTATGTCATTGATTAAGCTACAATATACCACATGCCAAAATCCTTACCCACTTGTACAGGGGCTTCACTTTCTCATAAATACCACTTACACACATTCTCTTACAGACAAACATTTGAATTATCTGATTATGTTCAAATATGCATAATCACAATGAGCAATGAAAATAGCTCATTGCTCAAACAAGTACAAATCTGAGGCGACAAATTGTGGTTGCTGTGTAATAATTTAATCATGTAAATATTGATCTAAACATGATTGTTTAAAACGAAACATCATATTTAGATGACCAGAAGTAAATAAAGAAAATCTGTCATTTGCAGACAGAGATTAGGGGAAACATGCTTGTGTTCGCTTATGACTTTAGCATTGATTTTTATGTTTAATTTGACCTCTTCTATTCCCTTTGAGGTCAAAATGAAATATGTTAACGAGTAAAAACCTATTATGTGATAAGTTGAGGAATAGTAAACATCCAAATGTTGTATTAAGCTCCCTTGAACTGGTTGGAATAGGCCTGTAGGCAATGCGAAATATGTTCTTTTTTTTTTACAATATTGTTCTTAAATAATGAGATTTCACTTGGCTCATTTCTTTAAGGCGTCTTGTCACTTTAAATCAAAAACAAGCTGCTGCTGGCCACACCCCCAACTCAGTGTTTACACTCTGCACTTTATACATGAAAATGCACTTCAAACGTGTGAAAATGACTGCAGATGCTCAGTTGTAAAACAGTACATCTTGTATATCAGAGTCAGAGTCAGACCTAGAAGAAGAAGTGAAGCCTCCTGCACAACAATCAAGGACGGAGTAAGGAATTTATGAATGATAAGTGAACAACGAAAGACTGGTCAGCACATACAGCAGTAAAACCAGCTTACCAAACATGCTGGAACTCCAAAAGGCTCCACACTACTAGGAGTGGGTTAGTGCCCACTTCTTTTGACTTAATAATCAGAAACGCTCATTTTCCAGACACCAAAAACCATTAACATTGCCAGAAAAATGCTGGGTTGTTTTTGAAGCCATTAGATTGATTCAGAAGCAGTAGAGACCCAAACTGAAGCACAACATAGTGCAAAAAGTAAATTTTGCATATTAGGTCCCCTTTAACTCCTGTTTTTATTTGTGATTTCTTGCTGCATAGTTTTGCTTTTCATTTTTTTTTTAGTACATTTACGCCATCCAAGGTTTTTAGCTGCAGGGTGAGAGTTAAACCAGTTTGTTAAATCCACTGCTGAAATTTGCAAGTGGTTCACAGTGTCAACCTCATAGAGAAAAGTATATGTAATATAATATATTTACTGCAATATTGTAAATATTATAAATTGCACTTAAATGGTCAAATTGTGCAAAATAATAATTGCTTCCTGGAAACACATTTATCAAGCAAATTACATACTTTCATTGAATGCAAAAATAGTGTCATACCATTGAAACTGAAAAGTGAAACCTTGTTTTACATGATGACTTCATTCCCAGTGTAATTACTACAATGAAAAGCCTTGATTGGTAAAAACTAACCCAGCCAAATATGTCAGCTAAAACACATCATCTCACACAGAAAGAATATCCAGGCTTCTCTGCTGAAATACAAGCATACCCTGTATATTGATTCTTACTGCACTGCACAAAGACAGTGAAGGAGACACAGATGCACTCATGTAGCATGTTTTTTTAAATTTTTTTATTTCTTTTAGATTGTTTGGCCTACTGTTTTAGATTGATGGTCGTACTGTTGCCACAGTCAGAAACTAAATTACATTGCAACGTCGGTGAGAAAATCAGCTAATAAACTTCAACTACTCTGATAAAAAAAGAGACTCAAGATTTTTTTTTGTTTGTTTTCACAACTAAGCCTTGATAAGTATGCCACAAAGCAAGTTTAGTCAAGTTAAGCTTTCCTCAATTCAGTGTAAACAGGTGGTTATAATGTTTTGTTAGCTCAAGCTTTGTGCTTGATGTTCAGATTCGCTTGTGTTTCATGCTTCATTACACAATTTCTCTATTGAAAACACTGATCCCAGTGAAGTTCTTGACAAAACTGATCATCTCAATGCTTGTTCTATAAATAGTACACACTATAGAATAAATTGTAAAATATACTTCTTTCATTGCATTGTTCATGATTGTCTTAGATGTAAATTTACTTGCTTTTTTTTCTTGGACATTAAATTCACAGACATTTAAAAAAACCCTGTAAAAAAACAAAAATGAGGCCACATGGTCAACTTCATTTATGGTTGTGATGGTGACTTGAGTCAAACAGCAGCTTCTTGCTTCGCGAGAAATTTCAAGTCATCTGTGTATTTATCATACTTCTACTGAAAATCATGCATGTTTAGGGTATTCTAACATGTATTTGATGTTAATGTTATTTGTAAGAGCATTGATTGAACACCAACAGTATAGTGTATGGTATTTCTTTCTTTACAACATATGTTTTTGCATATTGCTGCAAAAACAAAAATAGTTGGAAGTATTCTGATGCATTCTCTTTATGAAATATTATACTAGTTGGGTTTTGATATACTTATTGAAGTAGTTTATTTGCAGTAACTAGTCATCTGTTTGCATGTAACATGCTTAAGATCATATAATTATTCAGCTACTATGTAGGAGCCACTGCATACAAAATGTATATTTTGTAATATTGTCAGTACATTGTAAAACATTTGGGATATTTAAATTGTTTTTCTGTAAAAATTTGCACTTGTTTGTTTTTCCTCCCTTTATCTAAGAACAAGGTGCACTTTAGGGTTCAGACTTACTTAACACACTCCAAATGTGTAGAATAAGCTAAAATATGTGTGCTATGGAAATTAGTGAGAACTGCTTATTGAAGGAGCATCCTGTTTCTCTGTGGAATATTTTTCTAGTTAATCAATGGGTGCAAATGGACTGGGAGAGTGGGGACTGCAAGTGGTGTGGATAACTCTACAAATGGTATTCAGTCTAAATATTCAAATATTAGCAAGTGATAACAGATTCTCATATGTGTAATAACAGTAATCAAAGACAACTTTAAAAGGGGACACAAGGATGATTTAAACTTTAGCAATAGGCTACTATAAACAGATGGGGGCGACGGGCGTTAATTGTGATTAATTTCCACGCCAACATGTCGCATGGACTTAAACACGGTGTTTTCATTGGGAGTGGCTTGGTGTGTTTGGGGAGTGGCTGGCTTGTTAGCACGTTTGCCTTGTTCATCAGCGGGACAGTCAGGTCAGGCGGAGCGGGGGACAACTTGGATATCCACTGTACTATGTCAGTAACTGCTTCATCTGTGGAAAGCTGCTCGCCTTCTTCTTCCCCGGATCCCAGCGCCCAGCAGAGGAGTTCAGACTCCTGTCTCCTTTTCGCCAACTATTTTCTAAGTTGTTGGAGCGATAAACTTCTGAGAGGAGTATCGGAGTTCGCATCCGCTTTTGACTTAACTTTGCGCGTCTCGGTGCCACTTTGTTGCTGATCTCATTTATTTATTTATTTTTTCCTGCGTCCGAAGGGGAGGGAGAAGGAGGTGGACTCGCGCTCAGTCGCCGGTCTCGTGGCTTCTTTGTATACAGCAGCAGCAGCAGCAGCAGCTGTGTGTAAATGCATGTTGGTGCACAGCGTCCGCCGCTCTGCTCCGTGAGCTTCCCGGGCTCCGTCCTACCTTCACGCAGGCTTCCTCAGACATGAAGCGGCTGAACCAGGTGTAGAAGAAGAAGTGAAGCCTCCTGCACAACAATCAAGGACGGAGTAAGGAATTTATGAATGATAAGTGAACAACGAAAGACTGGTCAGCACATACAGCAGTAAAACCAGCTTACCAAACATGCTGGAACTCCAAAAGGCTCCACACTACTAGGAGTGGGTTAGTGCCCACTTCTTTTGACTTAATAATCAGAAACGCTCATTTTCCAGACACCAAAAACCATTAACATTGCCAGAAAAATGCTGGGTTGTTTTTGAAGCCATTAGATTGATTCAGAAGCAGTAGAGACCCAAACTGAAGCACAACATAGTGCAAAAAGTAAATTTTGCATATTAGGTCCCCTTTAACTCCTGTTTTTATTTGTGATTTCTTGCTGCATAGTTTTGCTTTTCATTTTTTTTTTAGTACATTTACGCCATCCAAGGTTTTTAGCTGCAGGGTGAGAGTTAAACCAGTTTGTTAAATCCACTGCTGAAATTTGCAAGTGGTTCACAGTGTCAACCTCATAGAGAAAAGTATATGTAATATAATATATTTACTGCAATATTGTAAATATTATAAATTGCACTTAAATGGTCAAATTGTGCAAAATAATAATTGCTTCCTGGAAACACATTTATCAAGCAAATTACATACTTTCATTGAATGCAAAAATAGTGTCATACCATTGAAACTGAAAAGTGAAACCTTGTTTTACATGATGACTTCATTCCCAGTGTAATTACTACAATGAAAAGCCTTGATTGGTAAAAACTAACCCAGCCAAATATGTCAGCTAAAACACATCATCTCACACAGAAAGAATATCCAGGCTTCTCTGCTGAAATACAAGCATACCCTGTATATTGATTCTTACTGCACTGCACAAAGACAGTGAAGGAGACACAGATGCACTCATGTAGCATGTTTTTTTAAATTTTTTTATTTCTTTTAGATTGTTTGGCCTACTGTTTTAGATTGATGGTCGTACTGTTGCCACAGTCAGAAACTAAATTACATTGCAACGTCGGTGAGAAAATCAGCTAATAAACTTCAACTACTCTGATAAAAAAAGAGACTCAAGATTTTTTTTTGTTTGTTTTCACAACTAAGCCTTGATAAGTATGCCACAAAGCAAGTTTAGTCAAGTTAAGCTTTCCCAATTCAGTGTAAACAGGTGGTTATAATGTTTTGTTAGCTCAAGCTTTGTGCTTGATGTTCAGATTCGCTTGTGTTTCATGCTTCATTACACAATTTCTCTATTGAAAACACTGATCCCAGTGAAGTTCTTGACAAAACTGATCATCTCAATGCTTGTTCTATAAATAGTACACACTATAGAATAAATTGTAAAATATACTTCTTTCATTGCATTGTTCATGATTGTCTTAGATGTAAATTTACTTGCTTTTTTTTCTTGGACATTAAATTCACAGACATTTAAAAAAACCCTGTAAAAAAACAAAAATGAGGCCACATGGTCAACTTCATTTATGGTTGTGATGGTGACTTGAGTCAAACAGCAGCTTCTTGCTTCGCGAGAAATTTCAAGTCATCTGTGTATTTATCATACTTCTACTGAAAATCATGCATGTTTAGGGTATTCTAACATGTATTTGATGTTAATGTTATTTGTAAGAGCATTGATTGAACACCAACAGTATAGTGTATGGTATTTCTTTCTTTACAACATATGTTTTTGCATATTGCTGCAAAAACAAAAATAGTTGGAAGTATTCTGATGCATTCTCTTTATGAAATATTATACTAGTTGGGTTTTGATATACTTATTGAAGTAGTTTATTTGCAGTAGACTAGTCATCTGTTTGCATGTAACATGCTTAAGATCATATAATTATTCAGCTACTATGTAGGAGCCACTGCATACAAAATGCTATATTTTGTAATATTGTCAGTACATTGTAAAACATTTGGGATATTTAAATTGTTTTTCTGTAAAACATTTGCACTTGTTTGTTTTTCCTCCCTTATATCTAAGAACAAGGTGCACTTTAGGGTTCAGACTTACTTAACACACTCCAAATGTGTAGAATAAGCTAAAATATGTGTGCTATGGAAATTAGTGAGAACTGCTTATTGAAGGAGCATCCCGTTTCTCTGTGGAATATTTTTCTAGTTAATCAATGGGTGCAAATGGACTGGGAGAGTGGGGACTGCAAGTGGTGTGGATAACTCTACAAATGGTATTCAGTCTAAATATTCAAATATTAGCAAGTGATAACAGATTCTCATATGTGTAATAACAGTAATCAAAGACAACTTTAAAAGGGGACACAAGGATGATTTAAACTTTAGCAATAGGCTACTATAAACAGATGGGGGCGACGGGCGTTAATTGTGATTAATTTCCACGCCAACATGTCGCATGGACTTAAACACGGTGTTTTCATTGGGAGTGGCTTGGTGTGTTTGGGGAGTGGCTGGCTTGTTAGCACGTTTGCCTTGTTCATCAGCGGGACAGTCAGGTCAGGCGGAGCGGGGGCACAACTTGGATATCCACTGTACTATGTCAGTAACTGCTTCATCTGTGGAAAGCTGCTCGCCTTCTTCTTCCCCGGATCCCAGCGCCCAGCAGAGGAGTTCAGACTCCTGTCTCCTTTTCGCCAACTATTTTCTAAGTTGTTGGAGCGATAAACTTCTGAGAGGAGTATCGGAGTTCGCATCCGCTTTTGACTTAACTTTGCGCGTCTCGGTGCCACTTTGTTGCTGATCTCATTTATTTATTTATTTTTTCCTGCGTCCGAAGGGGAGGGAGAAGGAGGTGGACTCGCGCTCAGTCGCCGGTCTCGTGGCTTCTTTGTATACAGCAGCAGCAGCAGCAGCAGCTGTGTGTAAATGCATGTTGGTGCACAGCGTCCGCCGCTCTGCTCCGTGAGCTTCCCGGGCTCCGTCCTACCTTCACGCAGGCTTCCTCAGACATGAAGCGGCTGAACCAGGTGTAGAAGAGGAGTACGGAAACTTTACCTGTCCCACTCCCACCCCCCCCCCAGCTGCCGCGGTTATCCTCCGTCTCTCTGCCGCGCTTTCTCTCCATCCATCCCTCTTGCTCTCTCTGTCTATCTGAGCGCTTGGATTGTAAAAACGGCAGAAACAAGCAGGCTACAACTGCGCGCAGCTGCCTCACACGACATGGATGTAAGATTTTATCCGACTGCCGGAGGGAATTCTATCCCCGGAGATCCGTCAAACCTGGATTTCGCCCATTGTTTGGGCTACTACAACTTCAACAAGGTGAGAAATCCCGTTTTTTTTTGTGCGCTGTGTGACCACGTTGGTGTTAAAACCTTCAGTGCATCCCACTGATTAAAGTGCAGTTAATTAGATTCTTTAGAAGTTGTTCATTGATCACTTCCCTTCCTGTTCTGAAACTTTGTTGCTTGTGCATCGGCGAAGAAAACTGCAGGACAAGTGTAATGACGCAGTGTTACTTTTTTTTTTTTTGTTTGGCCTCATTGCACTACTAAACTCTGACCACAGGGATATGAGCCACAGTCATGGGCGCTGTTGCTTTTACGGTTTCATGTTCCTCAACATCAGTGAAGGATCATTGCATCAGCACCTACATTACAGTTACAATGTGACGAAAAGAAGACACTCTGTATCAAGTGTCAAATGAACTGCTCACTTTCATGACCCCCAGTATGATGCAACTAAATTGATGGTATAGAAATATCTTTTTGCCCTTCAGCTATTTGCAGAGTGTTTAACTTGATAAGTGTTTAACAGAGTTGTGGTTAATGGGATTTTGCAGACACTGGCTTAAATTAGCTAAATTGAATGGAATCATTGTGAGCAATCCTTAGGCTGTTAACACATTATTTCAGCTGTAGTTTGATGTGAGGGTTAATACTGTAGAAAACAGTTTTATCTTTCCAAATACACTGTTCTCACATTTTGTTGCAGTTTAATTTTTAATTATAAGTGTGGAATTGATAAATCCAGTTTGAGACAAAGTGCACATTATCTGCCTATAATAAGTTACATATCTATCGGGGGGGGGGGAACATTAGGCAAGAAATTATTCATACCCCTGACAGATTTAGGTGTAAACTAATACTTTTAATTTCAAGTGGTCTAGCCAGATTTCTGACCTGACCTCATAACGAACTTTGGAGGCACCTAGAGATGAGGGTGATGATACGGAGGCCTTCCAAACTCCAACACCTGGCTCTCATCCTCAAAGATAAACTCTCAAAATAGCAGTGGAAAAATCTGAAAAAGTTGGTCCGCAGTTCTACAAAGGTGTTATTGCTGTATTGCCAGTTACAATTTTTGTTGTAATTGGTTATTTACGAGGCTATAAATCATTTTTGACATGCCACATCCTTGGAAAATTTAGCTGAAACATGTCTGTTTTCTCTTACAAAATTCATAATTCAATGTTTTGTACTTGTGTAGAGAGATGCCTGTCTCATTTCCTAGCAGAAACAGAGATAGATAGATAGATAGATAGATAGATAGATAGATAGATAGATAGATAGATAGATAGATAGATAGATAGATAGATAGATAGATAGATAGATAGATAGATAGATAGATCTTATTATTAGCTAGTTAGAATAAAAAGTATTAAAATCTTTACATTTGCTATTATGAGAAGCAAAAATTACACACCTGCTGTATGTGGGTTTTTTTTTCTGAACAATAGTACCTCGTACATCCTCCAACACATCCTCTCACCACACACACTCACACACGCACACACCCCTATGCACTACCCCCAACCCAAATTATTCAACCCATTTCGTGCAGCTCTGTTTGCTGCTCAAAACAGTTACCAGGTTTGTCTCACAGTTTCATCAGCTCTTTGTCATGTGGCCAAGTTGTCATATGTGCCCAGTTTCATCATGTCTTCATCACCCCTGAAAAAACTTTTAACCACATTTCTTTGTAACGGTATGCATTTTTTAACCCCTGCTCGTAAATTCCTTGGGAATAGAGAGTTTTTATTTTCCATCTGTATCTGTAATTGACCACAATACAAAAGGAGCAAAGGTGGTGGGAAGGTGCTTATCCAGTATCTTTACAAAGTTACATTGGAGAAAGAGGAAGGGAGAGTATAAAGCATGAGTTCATGGTAATTACATTGCCTTTCCACATTCAGACAAATAGGCCCTTCTGCATGCATCCTTCAATTTATGTGAATCAGTTTGCTGAAAGATAGCACAAGGCAAAGCGGTTTGTCATTCAAAACTGAAACACTACTTCTTTAATCTACTTAAAAGCTGTCACAGCACTTTTTTTTCTTTCTTTTTTTTTTTTTGCAAACAAGAGAACTTTAAACTAGTTTTTACAGTTTTGATTTGAAAACAGGCACAACTCTCTTAAAATTCAGGCTCAGGAAATGTTCAGTTTTAATGGCAGCAGAGACAGAAGGGCCCAGAGGCACTTTGAAACATCAGAGATTCTTTTAAATTTACAGAAAAATCCAGCCCAAATGGCACAAACTTAATTAGGTGCTGCAGTCATGACTAATGAAGCTGCTGTTTTTTTGGCACGGAGATGAAGGGGAAACAGAGGTACTAGAGGGAAACATGTCACATCTTTACTCAGCTTATTAATGCTCGTATAATAAATTGAAAAGGCAAAATATTACAGAGTTAAATGTAGGATTGGAATACAAAACTTTGTTTTTTCCTTGAAGCTTTAGAAATGTACTGGGTTTGGTTGAAAGGAAGAGTTTTCATAAGAGAGTCCATTTCTATTGAACTACCTTATATTCATATAAAACATGAAAGAGCATATGCCCTCACCTTTAAACAGGACGTTATGTCATTTTCAATTTACCTGATTATGATTTCTTGTTTTTATTACTCATTGGTTTCCGCTCATATCTTGTTTTTGTCAAAACATGTTATGATCATTGTCATAAATATACTGCTCAAAAAAATAAAGGGAACACTTAAACAACACAATATAACTCCAAGTAAATCAAACTTCTGTGAAATCAAACTGTCCATCTAGGATGTGTTATTTGAGTGTTCCCTTTATTTAAAGGGAACACTTAAACAACACAATATAACTCCAAGTAAATCAAACTTCTGTGAAATCAAACTGTCCATCTAGGATGTGTTATTTGAGTGTTCCCTTTATTTAAAGGGAACACTTAAACAACACAATATAACTCCAAATAAATCAAACTTCTGTGAAATCAAACTGTCCATCTAGGATGTGTTATTTGAGTGTTCCCTTTATTTTTTTGAGCAGTATATATATATATATATATATATATATATATATATATATATATATATATATATATATATATATATATATATATATATATATATATATGCGCGTGTGTGTGTGTTTTTAAACCTTCAGTTCTGCTTTATCTCAGTTGTTTTCCTAAAGATGTTGTTTGTACAAGGCTGCTGAGGTTTTGTGGTCTATCCGACAAACTTCTGTGTCACTCAAAGACAAAGAGTTGGTTGGGTTCGGCTGGTTTTTCTTTAGAGAAAATGATGCTGACTTTACTGCTTTCATGAAAGAGCCTTGGTGTTATTCTCAATTTTATGGCCATCTGGTTGTTTTTTCAAGGTTTTAATAATGTTTCAAATACAGTATCCATTTATTGCTGAGCTTTCATTAGCTCCAGGCGCCAAGAAATTACCAACAGATGTTTATATAAACTTTTCACCTGGACTGGTCCACACTTCTGAGGTTTATTTGCAAAATGAGTGCCAGCACTACAGGGACAAAATAATTACTTTTTGCACTGCACTGATCAGGCTTGTTTTAATAACTTCATTGCAGAAAAATATAGACAAAAAGCTTGACAAACAGCTTAATAGTTTTTATGTAGCTGCCAATTTATCCACACCCATTGAACTTTTTTACATTTTGTCAATTTGTTGACTTTTTGTTGTTTGTTGTTATTCTATGTGAAAGACCAAAATAGCATGGTGCATACATGTGATGTGGAAGACATAGGATAGGTTGGGAAGCTTTTTATAAGTAGAAAAATCTGAGACGTATGCATTTGACCCACCAGTCCGATACCTGAAAATAAAATCCAGTGGTTCAAGAAGTCATATGATTAGCAAATAGTCCTATGTGTAGTACAAGTATAAATACAGAGGTTTTGTGAAGATGTGTTAGAGAATAGGAAAGTGGCTTGCCTCAAGCCATGCAGGAGACTGAGTTAGCATGTGAAAAAAGGAGCTACGGTTAGACGGGGACTGGAACTTCACGCAGGCTTTTTTATTTATGAAAGAAAACTTGTTAGACGCTGCAAAAGACTTGAAGTTGTAAGCAAAGGTTCATGGACAATGGAACGGTGCACAGTTAAGCATATTTATGAGTCATAGTAGCCCAGTCAAAGTCCAGACCTCAATCTAATCAAGAATCTATCTGCAAAGGAGAATAGGGAAAAAGTTAAGTTCTTCAATGTACAAAGCTAGAAAAGACACATCCCAACAGACTTGCAAAAATAATCATAGAATAAAGTGTTTCTAATAAATCTTGAGTCAGGGGGCCTGCTTTTACAAGATTTGATTTAGGAAAAGGTCAGTTAATTGCAATTACATAACATACTTCAAATTTTTGGTAAATATTATTTTCCATCCAGGTCCCTCTGGTCTGCTTAAACTTAAGACCAAAAATACACATTTGTGGTTGTAACAAAATGTGGAAAGGTTAAAGATAAATACATACTTTTGCTAGGCACTGTATCCATCCTTTGCAGTTCTGTAATATTATTTTTGGTGCACAGTGTTATCAAGAACCGTGCCAATGAAATAATAAAAAATTCTTGCAATTTTTTCTCTAGAATTACATGTAACTCCAGATAACATCCTTATGTTTTTACCCAGCTCCATATTTGAACTAAGTCTTAATTTGTAGCACTCTGCAACTTCACATTTAAGCAGCTCCCTTTTATTTCATAGTCTTTATTAGAATGGCAGATACTATGTCATTAGTGTCCGCCATTCCCCTATAGTATTAACATATGGATTATAAGCATTTTTTTGTACAATCACTACTCGTTGGATAAAAGGTGTAATTCCCACTAATCATAAATAAAACCTTTATAGTTATAGCTGTGGAAGACACACACACAAAAATGAAGGCCTTCTGACTAATTTATTCAAACTGCAAACCTGCAGTAAGGTGTAAAAAAAAGGTTTCTCCTCAGTAATGTGAGTTTCTTTCTGGCTACATCTTGCTTCTTCTTCTTATTTCAATATGGGAAATAAAAAGAAGATTTTATTATTTATTTATTTTTTTCAAAACAAGGGATCAACATTTTCTTACTATTTAGCACATTCTTTGTAGACTGGCTGTTTTTGTAACTTTGCTGCTTAAAATTTAATTGAATGCTTTTGCTGCAAACAGTTACAGCAGTTGCTCTTTTGACAAAGTAGCAGGTCAAGTTGTGTTTGCCGTAGTGCTAAACCACACAAGCTGTTAACAATTAGTAGCCTTAGCCATTAATTAAGGTAAACAAATAAAGGAAAGTCAACTTTGACTTCACAAAAAGAAGTCTTTTTCCAGAAATGTTCCTCTTTTAGTACACTTGTTCAACTTCCTTTTAACCAAATGTAGATAATGTTCTTTGGTTAATTTATTTATGATGTACTTTGCATTTTATTGCCCACTCACATATGCAATGGAAAACGAGCTGTGCTTTAAAATGACATGATGCATTTATCAAAGGAAGTTACTTAGTTTGTAAAATTTACTGTCTTTAGAACAGTGGACCTTTTTTACAGACCCATAGGTATACAAGGGTAAAATTAACAATTTGTAAACAGAGGTAGGGAGGGGTTTAAGTAGGAAGCTCAGTTACTGTACTTCACAACAGCAAACCTCTTCGGTTAAAACCTCTAGGACTTTTTTTGTTTTGCTGTCCCTTCTGCTTCTGGAACAGGGAAAGGCTTAATCCTTTGCTCGACCAAGGGCCTTGTTCATCTTTCCAGTGTACACAGCTGGTGCCATTTCTTTACACACATTTTAAACATATCCAAACACAATGTTTAAGTATTTGTTTGCGTGTGTGCGTTGAAGAGGTGTGGGGTGGTGGTGGTGGGGGGGGATGTAACCTTAAAGGCTATCCAGTTTGTCCAACTTACCAGTTGATGGATATGACCCCAAGGTGTGTTAAAGGTTCCAATGTCCCAGAAAGGAAAGTTGATGTGTTTTACTGAGTCTTTTAATTGCAACTTGTCAGGGGTGTACATCACCAGATTTATTAAGCACCAAATTTTCTCACTTGAGACAAAAGAGCAATATTTTTAGCTTGGTGTGTTCATAGACACAAACTGTACTTGGACATTTTTGCCTGTAAGAAGGAGTTTCTTTGTATGGCAGACTGAACTACATCCATGTGTACCACCATCATTACATGTTCACATTCTGATTGCTATGAAAATCCTGCAGATCTACAGCACTGCATACATAAGGTGTACTTTAGTCCACTGTGTTGATACTTGTTAAATTCTAAGTAAATGGATGTATTAAATTTTTAAGTTCATTTAAAGTTCTTATATGGAAACACTCTCAATTTTACTTAACACTATGGAGAACTGCAGAGGATATAAAACCACACTGACTGGTTTATTTATTAGGTGAGTGTGACAAAGGCAGTGAAATTTTAGACAGACATTGGGCATTACCCAGATCAGCACTCATAAAGACCTCCTGTAATCATGCCATCACTGCTCATAAATCCACTTCATTACATTTCCTCATGCATTACTCACTGTGGTTCATTTAAGCAGACCTCACACTCTGAAGCGAGAGACCAAAGAGCTTCCACATGGCTGAATGAGTTTACAGTTAACAGAAATCATTTTTTGGTTTAGTCAAATGTTCTTAGCTGATAATTTCATTAAAATCTGCCAAACGTACAATCATTTCATCCCTAGGTCTTTACCAACAGTCGCAGGATACATTTCTTCATTTACACTCCTTCAGTTTTATGAATAATTAGTTTTACATGTTTCACTGTGCTTTCTCAGGTGATGTGTGGTTCAAGTGCCTCCTCCAAACAGGGTGTGTTCAATGACTTCCAAAGAGTTCAGTTTTGGTCTCATGTGACCTCTATTCTTCAGCATATCTCTGACCTGTGCAAAATTTCTATAGCAAACTTTAAACTTGCTCTAACATTCCTTTTCTTCACAAATAGACTCTTGTGCGATCAGAAGGCACAAAGGACTTTACTGTTACACTACAAGAACACAAAATCTTACCAGGTATTTTGGTCTAGTTTCTAGTGAAAATATTTTATTACAAGATAAATCTAACTTAAAAGTCACTTTTCTCCAAAATATAGTAGTTTGTTTTAAGTAAATAATTTCTTAATATTGGTTAAGAAAGTACTATTTCCACTAGTAGATTATTTCACTTCCACTACTTTTTCACCAACATTAAGGAATTATTGACTTATAGCAAGCTCCTATTTCTTTCTGAAAATGTATAAGTTAGTTTTGTCTTATTTCAAATGTACTTTTATCATCTTTATTGCACTAGAAATTAGACAATACTTGGTAATATTTTGTGTTTTTGCAGTGTTGGGCGCACTACTTATTGTTTTCATGGAAACTTCTGTATCTGGTAATTCCAGGTCTAAATTATGACCACAACATTTTCCAATAAACAAATCAGAACTTAATAAACACTTTTGTATCCAGTACAACCAGAATATTTTGCAACAATAAGCTCTTAGAAGAGCTGGTTGGTTTTACCCATCATGAGAAGCTTCTTATGTCGTATCTTGGCACGAAACCAGTCAGTATAAATTTGCACAAATCCGGCTCTGGATTGCCTTCTAAATACTGACAGATATCAGCTTGTTTGTTTGTTCACCTTTCATGCCATTTTGCACTCTAAGTTCTTCATGCGTTCTATTCATAGTCCATTAATTTATTTTGATTTACTTGAGTTATTCCTAACATGAGGTGATGTTCACAAGCTCAATTCTATACTTACACAGAAAACTATTGACATGGTCTGAAGAAGTTGTCATTTACGTGGCAGTAGCTAAACTTAACCACATGACACTGTTAAGTCAGTGAGGAGGGGCTTAGTTTTAGGATTTCATCAACTTTAAATGAGACTGTGATTCTACTTAACACAAATAACAAAAGCACTTGGTTTATGAGAGTCCTGCTAAGCCCTCTAGTCTGCATGTCACACAAATGAAAAAATAAATCTGCTGCTCTGGTTTGTTTATCTGGTAAGGTTCAGCAAATAATCTCCAGAACTAATTTCAAGGAGACATACATCTTTTAAATACTCTGTCCAGTTAAATCAAAGCAAAACATGGGCTAGTTTTATGTTTCCAGTATGATCTATTATTGTGGTTTTCCATGTCTTTGACAGCTTAAACATTTCTGACTCATAATACAAACTCCCCATGGGCCCCAGAAAAAAAGAAATCTGCTTTTTCTCTGAATTAAGCAGTTTTCCAAAGGAGCAGTCAATCACTTCTGGTTGGCTGATTCAATAAGTGTTGTGTCCTTTTAGTGGTTAGCCTTGCTGTTAAGACCCATTCATTTTTAAAGCTTTTCAGAGTGGCAGCCATCCCATGTTTCATGGATCTAATGTCCAATTCTCTTAATGGGCTCACAAACTGTATCAAAACACTTTGCTGTTTTCCTTTTAACTTGACTTGAGCTTGTGGCTCTTTTCAAGCAGCCCAGACCACAAACAGATGCCATCCTTCTCACACAGTTTGGGTAATGCTTTCTACCCATGACAACTTGAATTCATTGCTTCGATTTTTATATTAGGTTATTTTCCTTTTGTTGTTCTGCCTCTTTACTTATTTATTTTACTCTAATGTTTTTTCACAATATACTGAGATTTTATAATATATGTATTGATATATGTTTCATATCAAATTTGTCTATGAAATAAGTATTTCTCATAATTTCTTTCTTTATTCAAACTGAGCTGTGATTAAAATGAAGCAACTTATTTACAGCAATGTCCCTCACTGCATCAGCCCTTATTCTTGTAAATGTTCTTCTAATAAGAATAGCGCAGGCTGCAGGTGTGTAGTATTGCATATTACAGAGTGTGATTAATCCTCTCTCTTTCTTTCTCCCTCACCCCTTCTCCCCCTGTATCACACATTCCCATAATGCAGCTTGTTACCAGGTTGCACTAAAAAGGAATACAATAGCAGCAGGTGTGCAAATATCCCTCAGACCCATTGGACAAAGAGCTTAAATAATGCGGGTAAACAAAACTTTTATTTGAATGCTCAAATAGAAGGCATGTTGAAACAACTTGCCTCAGGGTTCAAGGAAGATTACCTTCAAACAGAGCTTGTTTATGACATGTACTAGTGTACATGCAGCTGGAATAAGCAACCTTGTTCCTCTTTTTTTATGCGTAATTCATTGTTGGTTTATGGAAGCTAGGTTTTATGACATTAATGTTTCACTGCCTCCAGTGATGGGGACTTGAGTTTGCGACTTATACAAGAGTCGCACTTAAATCACAAAAACAAGGTTTGTTTTAAATCTGCAATCTACAGACTTAAGATTCACTTGGCCTCCTGATCTGGGAGTTGAGACAATTAGCAATCTGCATCTCATCTATTAAGAACTGAAAACAAGTCGGTAGGTTTAGCTCATTTAAGTGAATGAGTCATACTGTGGGAGGAAAAGTATTAAACAGCCACAGAGTTTGTCTGGTTTGTTTTAATGTTAACATTGATTAGCATTTGGAGTATGTAAGCAACAGACTTGGATAGAAATGTGCATAAATTTAATTTATAAATCAGCAACATTGGCAGACTGTGGATCATTACTGACTAATAGCTGTTCACTCTGTTGCAATAAAACAATGACCACAGAGACGTCTGATTTCGGTGCTTCAAAATAAAAGCACTCCCTGTTTGAATAATCCAAAAATAAATCTTATTAAACTACAGTTAAGAGCACCAGTTTTTTAAGTGTTATTTAAATGTTTTCAGAAAAATCTAAAAAAGGTTATAGATTTAGGTGTTAAACTAGACTAGAGATTATGTGTATAAATAACCTACATAAATGTAGGGCTCTATATGGAATTAATGACATGTATCTTAAATGAGAATTTGGTTAGTAAAATGTTTTAACTCAAAGTAATTAGCTCTACTACATTTTTATTTAAAGCTGTATTACTGTGATACAGATAAATTGTGGTATTTGTGCTCAAAGTTTTTATATTGTGTGAATATCATATCGGATCCCTTATAAACAAGCTCTGAACCTGAACTCTTTCTTGACACATAGTGTACGAGTTGTCAAAAGTATTTGGTACAGTTCTTACAAAGAAACCCGAGGAGAGACCACATATTGTGTGGTTCAGCCGGTCTGTCAAGTAGTGAAAGAAAAATAGCTGTTTCTACAGGAATGTGTTTGCAGTTAAGTCCTGCATTAATGCTATGGTTTGTCAGAAATGTATCGTTTGTGTAGAACAAGAATAAACGAATTTAATAACTCATTTGTCTTCTTTGTAATTCACTGTCCCCCTTTCTTTCCTGCTTAGTCAGGAATTTATCACCAGTTTTACAACCTTTTGGCCCATTTCACTGCCTGAAAAGTCTGGTGTTTGTGCAGACTGTGTAAACCTGACCACGAGGCACAACACGCTGAACTTTTTCAATATTGATCTAAGATGGCAATCTTTGCCTAACCCCTCACTGAGAGCTTTTTACGAGTCCCTCAGCCACAAATATATTAAGCATTCTTGATTTGTCAAGACTGTGTCCTTTAGGGAAGACAAATGAAAGACGTTCTACGTTATAAAAAGCACAGGTGACTTATTGTTCTTACATAATTATTTTAGTTATAATTGGCCATCAGTTGCCCTTGGTTAGATGAACATGGCTCTCAACGTGTTACTGAAATAACACTTATCTGAGATTTTCCATTTGATGAAAATCATGCAGTATTCATGAGTCTCTCTAGCTTTTATTCACAATCAAAAGGAACAATGCACATGGCCGCAGTGAAAGCTCTTGCCAGATAACAAAGGTGCATTCCTTGAAACCTCGGCTGGGAGTATGAATGAGGTTCATGAGATTCTTGAGCCAACTAATATTTTGGAGAGTTGTGGTCAGGGCTTATTCACAGCATGGCCTTGTTTGCTGTGTGTTTCTGCTGGCTTATGAACCCTCACATGCGGTCATACTGTGGGATGGCAGCAGTAGAAACGAGATCAAGGTCTGTGAAGCCTCAGCTTTGGCATAGTTTCCTTGCCTGGACAGCCACTCATGGTTCTTTCAAATGACATTCTTTCCATGAAAACTGATCTACCTTCTCAACATTGAAACCACTGGCTGATGGTGTATCTTTGTAGTACCTGCAACATCTTGAAAAAATTTTCCTTTCTTAAATAGGTGTCACCAACATTTTTCTAACTCCTGCTGGTAAACAAGAGGGGAAAAAGACTAAAGAAGCACTTTGTTTTAAAGGTATTTCAGGCAGTTGATTAAAGTGGTAAGTTTCAGTTAACCAAGGTTAACTGTCTATAATAAACCACTTGGAAAATAATGACACTATGCATGGTTTTATGAAGGTTTTTGGCTTCTCAGCTAAGCAGTTCTGACCTTCAGCAGTTCCACCAGCGACTCAGAGCGATCCTAGCGATCCTTCTGCACCCGCATGGCTTTCAGACTCCATTAGGTTCTGATATAAATCCAAGAGAGTGGAACTCTGAGTTTTAAAATATGGTTTTGTCAATGAAGTGTCACCCCATATTCAAGAGAGTCATATCCAGTCGGGTGTGTTTATCTTTAGACATCATAGAAAGGCCAGTATCAGTTTAAACAAAGTTCTGTAAAAAGTGCTAGAAGTTTTATACTTATTTATACTAATAATTCTGTATTTCACCTATTTCACCATGTTTAACACTGTAGTCTATTAAAACTCAAATCAAAATGACTAAAAATGTTCTCAACTGAGCAAAAGACCACCAAATTAAGTTTCTGTTAGAATTCTGTGAATGATATTTGGTCAGTTGTTTTAATTTTAAAGCAGGACATATGGACAGTTCTGAAAATGGCAGTATATTGTGTGGTTAGATTTTTTAGATTGTAGCATGCAATGAAAATTGGCCTCAGCCTCCAGTTACAATTACCGAGCCCATGTCTAGCTTGAAATATGTTGGACGTCTTACAAAGCAATAAAACTACTTTTTTTGTTTTGCAGCATAATATGGTATCAATCCTTAATTTTTATAAAGATCTAAGTTTCCTAGTAATTGTAATGGTAAGCTGTTCATTTTTTTTGAGAGGGGTAAACACACGAAGTGTTTACTTTTAATTATCAATTCAGCTGCCTGGAGGTTGTATTTGAAAACTGCTGATACTGAAATAGCTTTTTATAATGGTCTGCAAGGATTTTGCTAATCAGTGCTATTTTTGTGCTGTGTAGGTGGGCTTGGCTCTAAGCAGAGGTGCATGCATGGAATAGGTTGGACAATTCAGCCATTACCTAATGCACAGAAGCAAACTCTTAAAAGCTTAATTTTATTACCCATGTATTTCCATTTAGTTTTGATGAACACGCTTGAGCATAAGTTTGTAGAGAGATAGGCAGTTTGCATGGTACTAATATAGTTATTGACATAGATGACAAGCAGAGAGACAGCCCAGGGTACAACATCACTGCCGAAGTTTGCATACATTTTCAAGAGTGCATCCCCAACAGGAACTAATTAACTAATAAAAATAATTGCCAGCTTCTTTCATTCATCACTACAGCCTCTCATAACAGGCAAGCTTCAAGCAAAAAGAACAAAGTCGTACATAAATCAAAGTAGTTTCCTTTGCCAAGCCAAAACCCCCTGGGAGGCACCTTGGTGCTTAATTAAAATCCAGAAGGATCATGTTTTAAGTGTAGGTGAGCGAGCACTGAATAACAATGACAAACAATGCCCCAGAGCATTAGTTGTTTAGTTTGCAAGAGAATAGCTGTATCTTTGTTTTATTTTGTCTTCCCCTTGTACAAAATAAATGAGATTTAATGTGAAAGAAGAAAGCTGTTTTCAGAGCAATGTGGCAAAAGGATTTTTGTGAGCATAGCCTTCACTGGCTCCATGAGCTCTGAGAACCAGCACTGACATTATAATCTTATAATTACACATTCAGGATTAGAATGAAAAAGCTCATTATTAGACATTATTTGATGGCTTACCCTTTCAGCTCACTGTTTATCAAGCCCGCTTTAAGCCTTTCAGTTCCTCATGCATAGAAACCAGCTGCATTATTTACCTTGATGATTGTGAAGAGTCACCTACAGACAAAATAAACTTGAAAATGGAATTACAAATAGTTTTTTTCCCCCCCCACAATCTTATTTTTATCTAACATGCTTTCAAAGTTGAATGAAATTTGACAACTTACTATAGTCATGGAATAAAGAAAATAAAGCAGCATTTGAACAAAAGAAATATGAGCTAAATTAAGAGTTACCCAGGATGCTGAATTTCAGCATCAATCCTGCAACGATTAGTAGGATTCTCATAAATCTAAATGCATGTTATGTATAATAATGTTGTATGGGAAGTATTACACATACTAACTTTAAAGACGGTAAAGCTCACAGAAAATGATGGAAGCCTCATAGTTATAGGAAAAAGATGTGATGAAAACATTAGGCAAATCACAACCAAAGTAAACAATAAAATCCCAGCTATGTCAGCATTATCCTTAGTCCAAACCTACATATTAAACATGAACAAATACAGGTAATATGAAACAGAGCAGGGCTGTTTCAGTAACTTGAGATTGTTATATTGTGCCATGATGCAATTAATTGCACGTTTGTTTAAGGATTCATTCCCCCCCAGCCCTGTTTGGTGAGGTGAGCAAGAACTGAATATGAACTAGTTAATCAAACTCTAGTTCATTTGCCTAGGAAGTCCGGTTTGGTTGGGGAGAAGTGACTGAACTTGGATGACGACCAAACAAGTGATCAAAAGCTTCCTGCTTTTTTATGCAACGCTCTCGTTGTGGTTTTCTGAATACTGTACAGCACTTTGGTGAAATTATAAATAAATTGACATTGAAACTGACAAAACAAATGCATGAGGTTTTTATGTTGCTTCCATAAGCAGTTGTTGGTACAGCGCCACCACAGGTGAGGAGGGGAACAGGTTTTTCAAAGATTGCGGTATGAAAGTGAATTGCACCAACTAAAAGTGTAAAAAAAATGGTGCAATTTTGGTCCCCAATATAACCAAGTCTACCAAACATGTAAATATATTGGTAAAAATACATATCATTTTACAAAGCAAAGAGAAATGGATCAAAATTGTGGTTCATATTTAAAAATTTGAATGTTGTTAAAATTATTTTATGTAGCAGGGTGGACTTTCAAAACTCTTAAAATACTTACAAAGATGTGTGTTTCAGAATACTTTTTCGAAATTGCTTATCAAATTGATATCTCTTTTTGTAGTGGTTTATGTTTGATTTTTAACTTTGGTAAAGTACTTTCTGTTACACTTGACTGTATGAAAATTACTCCATATATAGTTTTATTGACTATTTTGGATATACTTGGCCAATCTCCATATTTTATTGCATGTCAACAGTTGAAGTGATATTTGAATTGCCAGATCTGACATTTCTGTGCTGACTGCTTCCTGGATTTTTGCCAGAGATACACTCAGAAATTATCAGGTATTATTATACCTGAAGTTAATAAAAAGAGAAGCACATTTAAAAAGGAGAATGTGTGTAGTTGTCTGGAGGAAAAGAAAAACCCTCTCCAAAGTCAAATCAGCTCAATTACAAAACTCCGGAGAGCTATCCCCAAGCAGCCCTTCCATGGGCTAATCATTCATAGCAAATTGCAGAGGTGAATATTTCAGACTCTGTAGATTTGAATAAAGACATCATGATTATTTCACCATTGTATTGTACCCTTTAATACATTTCTGAGGCCATCAACTGAAACCTGCATAAACTACAAAATTTCAGATCTAAGAAGCAAGGGGGGAAAGTGGGCAAGAGAGTAAAGCAAACACAAGTGCTGTCAGTCAGTGTGGTGAGCTAATTGGGTCGATCTCTTTAGTGGAGATGAATGAAGAGATTAACTCTCCCTATGTGTCCAGTGAATCTCCCCCTCTGGCTCCAGGTAAATTAGCCGATGACAAGTTGACTGTGGGAATTCTGTTCCTCACTCCGACTTAGAAGCAGAATTACAGTGAATCTGCCTATTAAAGTAAAATAGTTTCTCATGATTGGTGTTGTTCGTTTATGCTTTTTTATTGCTAATCTCTGCTTACGGGTTTTCTTCACAAACTCTGACAAGAAAATCTTATCTTGCATGCATTCGGATAGATTTCTACCTATGCATGCAAGATATGGCAGTTCCTGAAGCTCCCTGCAGACTATGTGCACTGGCAGAGTATTGGTAAAGCAGGTCAAACCAGACTAATGAAGACAGATGAAGAGTGATGGGAGAACATGTGCACAGGAAAGTGCAGCAGCACAGCAAACCGGGCTCAACTCTCATTTATTTTAGTGGAGAAACTCACAGCATGGTCCTAAAATAGAGGTCAAGGCTCAAATACAGAAAATGTGACTGACCCCTTTCTTCAACAGAGGGAAATAGGATAAAAGTACTCAAAAGGAGCCTCGGTCAAAGGAGCAAATCAATAGCACTAGAAAAATGGGGATGTACACAGAAAATGTATAACTGATAGTGCAAACAGCATTTTGTCATATTATTTTACAAGACTTGTGTCTTTATTTGGAAACTAATGATTAAAATAGCTGTTTTTGACTCTCCTCACACTGGCGGTCATAAAACTGAAAATATTTTGGATCTTTCTTGTGTTCTCCACATGTGAACTCTTTGCTGCCTCCCCTCTTTCTTTCGCTTTAGGAAGACCTATTTCCACACGCCGGGGCTCCAGATTTTCTTCTACTTTGATCTCCAGCCTGTCGTTTTACAGAGTAAAGGCATAGTTGTGAATTATGACAAAAATATGTGTATTGTTTCTTTGTTCTAAAGCTCCATAACTGTCACCGCAATGATATGGGATCAAAGCAGAAGCGTCGTGTTCACTGTTATTTAAATCTGGTGTCTTAATCTGAAGAGTAAAGTAACATTTAGGGTTTAAATACTGTTAAAAACACCAGAGAAGCACTAAGCCGGATGGCTGCTGTCAGGAGAAAAACAATGACTGTAACTCAACAGCTGTCAGGTTTGCTAATGATGTCCTGGTGCGCTGTCAATCTAGCAGATGAACGGACAATAGTATGCCAGGGAGAAAATACTTGAAACAGCTAATTGCTTCTAAGAGCTCACTCAAGCATTCTGTAACTACTCTGTGTTCACAGATGTCTTTTCCAGCTGCTGTTTCATTATGGACCTTAAAGACATTACAGACTAAATGCATTTTTTTATGATCCTTCGTTGCTGAACATCAAGTATTTATGATCATAGGTGCATTACTGCAGCCACAGTTGACAGAAAAAAGGAAACATCTAAGGATAGCATCTGTATTCCATTTAAGCATCGCAACTGTATTTGTGCATCTTCATTATTTAGCCTAATTTCCCCCCGTCATTCTGATAATCTTTGCCAACTTGTTGATTGTCAGTTTGGAGGCACATTTCTGGAGACGAGCCCGAGAGTATTTGCAGCCGGACCTCTGTCAGTAGCGCCAAGCAACACAGCCACAAATTGGAATGTGGTACAGTTCTGGGAAAGTAGCCAAGATTTAAATTAGACAATAACCTCTGCTCTCTCTATATTGCCTCTCTTTTCCAGCTGCAGGCCCAGCTATTTGTTTAATACAGTCAGCCCTGTAGTATATAATAGACTGATATATGAGTCACCGCTCAGCAGTTTGTGCTTTTCAGATTTATAGAGATTGAACAACGAACCAGTTTGTGCTTACTTTGGTGCTCTGTGAGGAATAACAAGAAAGAGAAAGTTGCACAGCAGCTTGGAAAGTAAGGAAGGCCTGGAAGTCTGGTACAGGATTCAATAATCTGGGTTACAAGGCAAAGAGAGTTCAACAGACTGCTAGCTGGCTGGACACATAGCTACAAATTTCCTTTACAATTATAATACTGGTTTTAAAATGAAATTTAGACCTAGTTGCTTATTAAAAACGTCAAAGATAGACCGACTGGGCAAATCCTGGACCATAATGATTTTTTGATTTTGTTCCCTTTGGATTATAACCCAGTAAAGAGGGAACACAATTTAGCAGAGTCCTTTGATAGAAATGTCAGTTATAAATCCAAGAGAAGATGATAGATGGGAACACATTGTGAATTACTTTTTCCAATCACGCATCACAGAACATGTTCCGAACTATCATCTGACTATCTCTAAGTTGAAAGTGCATCAAAATACATGCAGTTTGTAGACCAAAAATGGTGGAAGTTCTTATTTTAGTGCAATTACCTAAATAAGAAAAAAATTTGATCAGTATACTTGTTGATCACCAATCAAAGGGAAACAAAGAAAAAATGTCAGATTCCAATATCTGGCTGATTGATTGGTCCATCTGTACTCTCCATCATAGAAGAGATAGAAAAATTCTTTTTTGGTGGTTTTGTCTGCTCTAAAACGTACAACATAACATTTTTATTCACAAAATCACATATAGTCTTCCACTGACTTCACAAGATAAGAAATAGATGGCTGCTCTGAGTTCATCACTAAAAGCTCTTGACAGTGCACATTCCCAAAGCCATTTATAATGAGTGCATTATCCAGTAGTGGCACACAGGGAATAGGAAAATGCATCAGGGCTGGCGGAGTAGTGCAAGAGAGGACTTCAGATTTCAGTTGAGCTTTATGTGGATCCAAGTCCCAGAGCTCATAAGAACCTGACAGATCAAGAGAAATAGCATCATGGCCACTAAAAACAAACCTGCTTGTCTTCTTTTGTCTGATATCTGGGCATACAACTTTTACATATTCGGTCTCCTAACTGCACACCAGCTTCTTACATTTTAATCGAAATACAGCAAAGGATGCTTCATTTAAAGTCTACACCTTTACCATCTAGGGCTGCTGAGAGTAAACAGCCCTGAGAGATAGCTTAACAGTTAAAGGAAGACAACATTGGCAAGCCGAGCCTTTTAGGTGGTGCTTCCTCAAGAGCTGTGTGTCCATGAAATAGCAGCTTTTGTGAGGAAGCTACACCATGTTTCTGAAGCCCTCTCCATCACCAGAGCCCCTTTGTGGCTGTGGGCCAATGGCTTTGCACCCTGCTAGATCAAAGATGGAGCCCCATTTAGCTTGTGCTTTCTTTTAGGATTTGCTCTTAAGAGCACAGAGCAATTTTAACTGCGAGGGGAAAAAAGCTGGATGTTGGATACCAACCTGCACAGTAGTGAGACTGCAGGGCCCGCTCTACTAGTCCATTATGAAAAATACTGAGAGCATCTTTGTTAGAGCTGCATTTGCAAGGTTAAGCTTTACAAACAAAAAGGAGCTAGAATTCTGGTCAAGATGAGTGTTTTTGGTATGTTGAATTGCAAGAATATATACTTTTTTAATGCCGTTATCTCGATAAAACCATAGGCCGATGAAATACAATATCTAAAGAATCAAAATAACAGCAACTAAAATCCTCTATTAGAAAGTGAGCTGCCAAATTGTGGAACAAATCAGAGCAAACAGGTCAATAGTGAACTCTTCTCTTGTTCCATGATAATAGACAACATTTTTTCCGTGGTAACCAGTTCTGACAATCTCAGCTCTTTTTATTCATTATTCCTCTAAACACACAATTCACATTTAAAAGCTTTTTTCTGAATTCTGTTTTGACTCTGGGAACAGACATTGTCAAACTATTCGCAGAGCGTAAAACATACTAGGTGTGATATTTAAACACATAAACACATACATTAAAATGTAACAGTGCAGGAAGAGATTTATGTGTAAAAACCACCAAAAGAAAAATCTGTAAACATGCAAGGATAAGAATTTAACAGCGTAAAATAGAGAATAATAATCTACTTTATTTCAACATCCAGGGAAAATGATTAGAGAATCCAATATGTTCTTACATAGAACAAGAAAAAATATATTCCTAAAAGTATAATCAGCTTTTTCTGTTTGAGAAGTAATCACAAAGTTTAATAATATACATGGTGAAGATTAAGGGTCCTAGTATGGATCTCTTAATTAACTCTTTTGGTTAGTAGAAGAAAAGAAAAACTAAAATTAACTGTATTTGAGATGCTTGGTATCTTATAAATTACCACAAGGATAGTTTAAATAGAGAATAGATCATTGGCTCTAATCTGGAGCCCTGAGGAACTTTTATTAATACTGATAGAAAAGAGAAGGATCTGATATGATGAGGACTGTGTGTTACTTGAAAACCAGATGTTGATGATTTAGTTTGTTTATCAAAGCTGTGTGTTCAACTGTGTTGAAAAGGAAAAGAGTATAACTTGTCACTTTAATGTTTTAATGATACATATACATCCTTAAAAACTTGAATTGACCAACATGTTTGAAATTCTTTACATACAGTTGTAGCCATTAAATTCCTAGGAATGTGCGGACGATGTGCTTTGCAATGGGACATTGTGTCCATGTCTGTCCCCTTCAGTAGTTGTCTAGATGACTAAATGCTTGAAAAAAACAAGTACCATTTGCACACAATAGGCCATTACCGGATTAATATCAGCAAGTGTTGTCATCGAATGATTCATAATTTACTAATATTAGCACCTCTGTGCCTAAATGTGCCCTTGCAGAACAAGTAGGAAGGCTTTACTGTGTTGATTCTGATGAAAAGAAAGCATAATAAATCTTAAGAACTGTTATTAGATTTCAGTGTAAATGCCCTTGAGTCAGCGTTTCTCTGTGTTCTTTAAGAAACTACAAGATATGACTTTGTGCTAACAGTTTACTCTCCTGAGATTGGCAGTCTTTCTACCTAAACCAATGTGGGAGCCCATGCAGAAAAACTTATTCACAGGCAAATCTTATTCAGAAATACTTAAAGTGACACACAGATTTCAGCAGTGCCTTTCACTCTGGTTTGCTTACGGCTGCATGTTATCACTGTTTTACACCATGTCTTTGCTGGATATATTTTTAGCCCCATAGAACTTGAACGCTCAAACTATAGTTTGCCTTTCTACTGTCTTTCAACAGTGCCATAATGATTGGGGAGCCTGAAAAAAACATAATGTATATTTGCTGAGCTGTGAAATAGCTTGTAAGTTTTTTTCTTTGTTTTGATAAGAAGGCTTGTAATTTTGGTTGGCTATACAAACTTAGGTTTATGCATTGTGACCGAAATATAATGTTTCTTTTCCATGTAGAGCAGATTGAGACTCTACTTTTGGGTTTTGTGCAGGGTAATTCCATGATATTTCATATTTGAGGGAAATCAGTGATGGCATGTTGCAGCTCTTACTGGACTCACATTTGAGATTTTCAGATAACCAACTTAATAGAAACTGCATACTTCTGAAGGCAGCTTTTTTTGAGGTTTGCTAACCAGGAAGCATTAAGGGAAGACGTCTTCCGGTTTCCCCAGGATAGGTTTATTCTGGGAAAGCAAGCTGCCATGACACTATTTGAGGTCACGGTGGTCTGTGTGGTGTGAAGGAAGATAATCGGTGCACAGCTTGAACAACTCTGTCATCAGTTTAATTCAGATCTCATATAAGACTTTCTGCACTACTGAAGTAGTACTGACATTTAGAGGCAAAGAAAAAGCGAGATGCTTACAGTGAACTTCCCCTCAGTGGCACCTTGCATTGTTGACGACCAGCAGTCCTAATGGTAGAAGACAGTGCTGGGCTTGGGGGAGTAATGATTTTAGCTTTAAACTGAATTACCAATCGATCGGCCTGCAGATTAGAACTCAGCTTGCTGTAGACACGTGGAGTCGCTTTACAAATTGACCGCTACACACATTTGAGGAAATATATCTATATCCCAGTTTGGGTAATGCATGTGCAACGGCCTGCTGAGCACAAAAAGCCTTGTGATTATCATAGAGGTGACTGGGGGGTGTTTGTGCTGCATTAGGTTGTAAATATTAGTTGAGAATTAAACTTTTTCAGTGGCTAGAACAATGGCTTTGAGATGGACTCAAGTGACTAACTGAAAACTAACAGCAGGCCAAGCTTTGATGGAAATTGCATAAAATAACACAAAGCAAACGGCCGCAGGTTTCCCTGGATAGAGGGCCTGGTTTTAACTGTAGTGTTTTCACAGTCTTTTACTGAGGCCACTGGAGAACATATTAGCACAAGTGTCATGTTCCAGGGAACACATGCTAGGCTGTGATTACTGGGCTCAAGCTGAACTGTAAAATCACTTGTCAGCAGTTGATTTGTTTCTGGAAAAAGCCTGGCCTCTTGATTGAATTAGTTTGGTGGTTTTCAGTGGGGAGCAAGAATGTGTCCAACTGTGTTACTCACTGACAGACAGCACTGATATTGTGACGTGTTGGTCATACTGTAAAACCAAGGGGAGTTTTCTTAAAGCTTATTTAAGAATTGGTATTGGAAGAAGGCATTTAGAGTATTTTTTGTCAGCTTGTGTTGAATAAAGTGGACCTTTTTACTCCTGCAGTGTAAAAAAACATCACATTTAGCTGTACAGATGGGAATTTGTATGCATGGAATAAGCTATAAGAGGCTCTTCAGGCATCGACTGTGCTGCTCTTTGTTGTCCAGTTCATGTTTACTGATAGGATCTGTGTGGTTACTCCATCATATTGAGGGTGAGATGGGGTCGTGTTGGTGCAATATTGTGTTCGCCCTGAGGTTGAAATAATTTTGTTTGCTGTAATAGCTGTAAAACACCTTATTTCCCACTAGACGTGCTTTCATACAAATACTTCTTTGCAGGGATTGAAAAAAAAAAATAGAGCACCCAAACCACTCCAGCTGTAGTCAGAAACAAAAAAAAACTAATAAATCTGTAACTTTAGATTGCACCTGCTCTGTCTGATAATGAATGACTGATGGTTTTGCAGTGATTCAGCAGTTGTGCATGATATTTTGAGTAGGGAAAAAATAATTTTCTGTGGATTTGAAGAAAAACCTAGAAATGTATATTCGTGTCTTTCACTGCTTGGTTTATTCACTGTGGGTGTGCACGCGTGTGTGTGTGTGTGTGTGTGTGAGATCATGCAGACACTGGAGTCTTTTCACATCAGGATCAGCGTCCATGTAAGCTCTTAATTCTCTCGTCTTAAACAGTTATAGAAGAAATGTGCTGCTGGTGCAGAAAGAGAAATAAAAACACTGGCTGCCTGGCATTTGCTCTGCCATGTAGCCATGTCTGTCTCTCAGCTCGGCTCATTTTACAGAGAGCCTTTAGCTGCGAATCCACTCTGTTAATAAAAGCCTTAAAGCACCACTTTTCTATGGCTTCACTGGGATTCTCCTCTGCCAGAACAAGCAAATCAAAGCAAGAATGTGACATTTTGTTTTGTTTTTGGAGCAGTTTTTTTTTCTCTCAGTGCAAATCCTTGGATTTGTTCAAAATGTCCATTTGCAAAGCTTCTTCCAAGTTGGCGTACATGTCGTTGTTTGGCCCCTTGCATGGCAGCCGGCACTCTCATCTAGCTCGTCACATCATTTTAATTACAGAGCCTTCATTGTCTGCGCTGACCCATTTTAGCGTCAGCTGCACAGACCCTCCAATCACACTTAATTTCTTCTGGCATTTGACTCAATCGGCATTGCTGCAAACATGAGCTCCGAGTGCCCCTCTTTCCACCCCCAACCCTCACCAGAAAGGAACTGGGAATAACAACAATCTCCGCTGCCTGCTCTCATTGCGGCAGCCGGACCAACATGGAGTGAGCTCCTTAAGATTGATAACAGTGGCAGGGGACATTTCCTAGGATGTTAGTCACCGTTCTCCAAGGAGATTGGGAGCTGTTCTTAAACAATCTTTGAAACACAGTAAAATATGACTCACAGAGACAGAGCTCAGGGAGATTCACATCACTAATTGGCACTTGGACTTAACTTGATTGTGTTTTCTCTAATGAAGCTAATGAGATTTGGATCAATGTCCATGCTTGCAATGTATAAATTAGTTAGATCTCTTAATATGATGTTTGTTGTTAATGATTCATCACTTTTTGATTTAGACACATGGATATCTGTAAGGTTGTCATCTGCAGAACTCAGTGGTGTGTAGCATAAATAATTTAGTCGATTATCTGTGGCAGTTAATGTGATCATCACATGTGATGGTAAAGCATCAGTGTAAAAAAAAAAAAACTGTTTTACAGCAAATAAAGAAGATGATACTGAATCAATGATTTTCTCAGTAAATGTATTTTCAAATAAGGGTATTGAGATGTAATTCACATCATATTTCTGTAGCAATCCGAATGATAAACACAAATTAAGACGTAATTTGTGACATATTCAATACATTGAATATATTTCACTAAGTGATTTTAACATTGACCCCGTTCCGACATTTTCAGTATGGGGATTTTTCTTCAGATCTTGAAGATTCTGGGACATTTTTGTTTATTGTGACCTTCATTTCTTTCTGAATGGCTGAAATATATAAATATATCTGCTCTAAGTGGTAATATTTGTCGCCACCATGATTTTTAATGACTTATCATAAAAAAAGCTTATTCACATGGGATTTTAATTGCATTTCTTATTTAATGGAATTAAATTGTGACATTGTGTTTTTTCGACATTAGCAGAATATTGAAAAAGCTTTTGCACACATTTGCAATGGAAACGCAGCTACTATTTACTAATATTACTCATCATTATCATGAAAAAACTGTTTCTGCTAGTTCCAGGTTCCTCTGACGCTCTCTGTAAGTAGATATTCATTGGCTATTCTGCTTTTTTGCTCCCCAATGAGGCATTTTGCAAGGAGCACCTGCTCATAGCTGGTTTATGATGAAATAATGGTCTTTCACCTTCTGAGTTATGGATTCAACATAACTCAGAGTGCAGTGTAACATAGGTTTATTTTTGTTGTTTTGACTTGTTACTGGCATTGTGTGTGAATATTTACTGAGAAAAATGTTGACACGTTCAATATTTACTTTACCGACTGCATCTGAAGCCGACAAGTAGGAAGACTACAGTTAGCTAATTCCTTTTTTATTGTGAGGACTCTCTTTATTTTATCTGAAAAGTGTTTAACATGAGACATTGTCAGCTCCCTTTTCGAAACTGTACTCACAGAACCAGAAGAAGCAGGCCTGCCCTGAATGTAGCCTTATCTTGTTCTAAATCAGAACAATTTTCTTAGTGTGTGCTTGAAGAGAGAGGGATATCTCTGGGACTTTAATTTATTATCTAAAAGGAGACGAGGAACAGAGAAGCACTTCCAAGATAAGGCCATGGTAAGGTTAATTACCAGCCGAGTGGCTGACGTAACCCAGCCATGTCACGTCTCCAAGTTACACACAGCTGGGCAGTGAAGGAGTTTTAGCAGTTGACAGATGTTTCTCATTGGAGCCATACACTTTTTCTGTCTGAACATTTTGATAGAAACTATGTAAACCCTGGTTTTTAAGTCAGATGTAGTGCAGTGGGCCAGCTTCAGGCTAACATGGCAGCAGAGGCCCGGGCAGGCTCGAACCACCTGCTCCAATAATGACAAACAGAGCTCATGGCGCCTCTACTCGTTGTTGTGTAGCACAGTTAACACTTTTGCAGACTTCCCACTCTCTCTCCAGGGCATAGACTAATTAATGGATAACATTTGCAGCTGATTAGCAGCAATTCTTTCTGTAATTACATTCTCATACTAACCACTCATAAGAAAGGGCGTATAGAATAAAACCCACAATGCTCATTAAAATGTTCTCTTATTTAGATCTTAGTTTGTTACCATTGTTGTTTGGTGAATATTCTGATGAGGAGTGTTTTGAACTTGCCGTCATCCACTGTTTTTAAGTGAGTTTGTAAAAAAAAATGCACAGAACTTTTATTAAAATGGCATTCTCAGTTGAATCTCATGAAGATGCAGCCTCGCCATAATTCTGTCCTCCCTGAGTTGTGCAGACTGTTTGCTCTCCTCACTCTTACAGAGGTGCATTGTGCTCCTGGGCCCAGCTGCTAGCCCATAATTCTTCATTCTATGTCCCATTGTTTCTACCTGTCAGCGCAGTCGTGTCTCAGAAGAAACAAAGTGGCTACCATTTTGCCAGCAGGCTATGTGTGGGCTGGGAGAGGCGGGGACATGTTGTGGAAACATGTTATTTCTTTCCAAACTACAGGGTTTTAATAGCTTATCAACTGCCTTAAATACTACCCAATCTTTACAGAGTGGGACGCACAAACTCTCTATTGTTTCCCACACATTTATATGAGCCATGTAGGGACCGAGTTAAATTTTTTATTGTAGAAATTCTGCATGAGAATGATACAAGTTAAATAAAAAGGTAAACCCAGCTGTCACTGACCAACAGTGTACCCCTCCCACAATAAACACACTCTCCACCTCTTTATTTCCCTCTAGTATCTCTCCTCCCATAGGTTATTTGACGTTAATAACCTGCCACTGCGTCCTGATACTTGGCTTTGTGATGCAAACATATCCTTAATTGCCATCCCATAAGAGCTGAATAGCCAGAGCAGATTCTCATTACACTGGCTTGAATTGGCCAGGCCTCTCTCATGCTTCTCACCGTGTAACAATAACAGCAAAGTGGCAGAATGCGACTGTGCAGGTGGAGGAAAGGGTTAATGCAAATGTTCAAAGTGTGACAGCTTGTGTGAGTGATCGACGTCTGTTGAGAGAATGGGGTTGCCCACTCAACCCACTGGAAGTCATTGACTGATTGTGTTTTCTTTTTCTTCTTATTTATAGTTCCAGAATAACAACAATTACATGAACATGGCAGAAGCGAATGGCGCCCTTCTCGCTGCTGGGGATGTGAGTACGATTTACTCTCTTTTTGTCCAAATGTCCCTTGAAATAAGTCTGTGCAAAGACAATTAAATGTGTATTTTGATTTCACAGAAAACAACCCAATCAACCAAAAATGCATATTACTCATAGTTGGCCTCATTCTGCCTTTTCTACATAAATGGGGGATTTCTTTATGTTATTTTTGTACCAGTCAGAAATTTTATGGCCAATTTACTATAATTGATTTTATACCTGCCAATATAGATTTCATCTGGTTCTAATTTCGTTTTTAAGAAAAACCGAATTTCTACCCTGTAGATACATTTAAATTTGACCTGTTTTAAAGATAAACATTTTTAGCAAAATAGAGCAGTGATTTCTCGAAAACAACGCAAAGTTACAGAGATGTAACAATACATCAGCAAACCAACTACAACTAAGTTGGCATTTCTTCTACAATTGTTTAAGTAAAATCCTCTACTTACTGCGAGAAGGTTTTATAAATGAAGCTAATCTAAGAAGAATAACAGCAAATCTCATTTACACCTCATCGCACAGACTGTGCGTCATTAATTTGCTTTTTTTTCCATTTCCAGCCCTGAAAGTGTAAAGTGTAAACAAGATGTACACAAAAAATAAAATTCTTTGCCCAACTTAATCTCAAGTAGAAACAAAAATCCTGATGTATGTTGGACTATTAAACTAGTAATTGATTTTTTTACCATGTGGTCTCTGTAATCTATTAATAACTGTATTAGAACACATTGTGTGTATGAGGGAGAAAGAGAACAATCACAGTTAAAGAATATTTCAAAATAGAGACAAAATTACTACAAAGTTAAAATTAAGTAGTTTACGATTAGCATGATAGTTCCTTGTAGTTAGTTGTGCCTTACCGAAAATGTGAATTTCAAAATTATGGCGGTATTTTGTAATTCAGTGTGTCACATAATTTACAGAACTGACTTACAAAATATGTTGTGAGCCAAATGATCAAACTCATAATAACGAGAGGATGCAAGCTAACACTAACGTATTAAAATTCTCACCGAAAAGATTGTCAGTAGAAGCGAGATGTAAATTTACTAGAAACCTTTGCAGCATTGAATAACATAATCTGCTTGAAATAAAAAATATATGTAGTTGCACTTATTTTTATTTAAGTATAAGTCAAACATCAGCGCAGCTTTCTGAGAAGATATTGGTCTTCGGTGAGGACGCAATCACACATTCCAAACTCATTTGAACCTACAAACACATTAGATGCTGTGTTGCACTGAAAAAAAATTTTCTGCTTTCACGATCGGATTGGATTTACAATAGAATTTTTTAAAATAATATAGAATTTTTTAAAAATATATATAACATATTCAGCCCCTTTTCAAAGGTTTTCTAGGTGCAACAAACATAAAAATGATATCAAATGTGAGCAAAATAACTGATTACTATTCTTTTTATAATCGGTTAGCTCTGCTATTAGCATATTTGACCCAACAATTACACATGTAGCAATTTTAATTTCAAATGTGACCACCAGTAAGCCACTTCATCCTTGTAAAATGATAGAAGCATACTCCTGCATGGTCTTAAATACATACAGGAGTGTATGGCAATGAAAAGATGAGCCAGTCTCATCCTACATTTTGGTGTCAGGAGGTAACTCTTTTGTGATCTCACTATAAATGCACCATGTATCCCCAGCTTTCTGAGATAATGCTGCATCTTCCAAACACCTGTTTCTTTTCCTCTTTGTTGAGCAAAAAGACACTCCCCAGTCATATCACCATTTGAGTAGCTCTATCTGTTTGCACTTACAAAAAGTGAAATGTCAGCAACAGGATTTTGCTTTAGAGTTTCAGGAATAATACCGTAACATTCTTCCAGTGATTTCTATGGAGGTCTATTGCTGCCTCTGTGAGCTGTAGTCAAACTAACAGTGAGCTAAATTTACCCATTTTATTCCCCCTCCACCCACTCCGGTGCCCTGTCATTAGAGACAAGAGTACCAAAAATACCCGTTGTCCTCTGTGGCTCCAATGGTTCAATCTCATTCAGAGATTGATCTGGCTTCAAAAACCACAGCAAAGCAGTATAGCACTGCTCCAAAATACAGAGATAGATGTCATTGTTAACCTCATTGTTTTCATTCATGTCAACTGGGCAGCAGAAATGCAACTGTGACACACAAGACCAAGTAGCTATACACAGATACACACACACGCATACACGCACAGTGCAGAGCATGCGACCTTGTGTTCATAAAGTGGCCTTCTCACAAAGCCACAGAGCATTATAGAAGAAGTCTAATTTTCCCCCACATTTACGCTGACTGGGCATATCCGCTGTATCCACGGGCTGCGTAGGCCCGATGCAGTGGGGAACACATCGACACAGTCTGCTTGGAGAGCGTTCAGCCCCCAGCTGTGAGGTGAGGGGAAGAGGGGCTTTCAGGGGATCCTTGATACAAACAGTCCAACTCATTTGCATTTAATCAAAAGGAACAACTGTTTCCAGTGTTAGGGCACAGATGGTATTGTGCATTTAAAAGAAAGAAAGAGGGAGACAAAGTCATAAACATAGATCGTTATTCCTAACATTGAAGTTTTCTATTATGTGCTGCAGTGTGAGCTTTTGCCTTGTATGTGACAAGATGTGCACTGGAAATGAAGGATCCTTTATTACTGCTCTAAGATAAATAGAAATACTTTTACTGGATCAAATGGTATGATGAGATGTACATTTATGTTTTTATTGAAAAAGCCCTTAATTTAAAAAGAAAAACAACAAAAAAACATATTGTGTCCATAATTGACATAACATTATCTTTGGCAAAAATCTTCAGACTACACATTACATATTCCATTTGACTATGGTCCAGCTGCTCAACACAATTTTGTAAAGTCTTTAGTACTCAGCTGATATCCGAAGTTTACACGCACTGTAAAAAATAATTAAAATCCAAAACTTCTCTTGGGTGAGTTAGAATTTGCTAAATGCCAGAAAACATAGCAAGAACCTTTTAAAAATATTTTGTGTGACTTACTTTGAATTTAAACTTTATTACATATTTGCTCAGAATCAGGGATAATTGTATTTTAAATTGCATGAGTTGTGTCAAACGTTTTGAATGTAATTATTGTGTAAACATGGCAAGCATCTTAAAATTGTTCTCAAGTATGAACCAGACTTGTGCAGCCCCATAGTTGGTTTCCAAATCCCTGACATCATCTGTGCTTTCCCTCATTGTTTAAAGAAAGTTGAATCATTCTTCATGTAAACTCTTGAGTTTGAAGGCATTAATGAATAAATCTCTAACACATTATTTATCTCATTAAAGTGGCATTTAGCAAATAGAATTAGTTTTGGTAATTCTATATTACATAAAATGAGAAGTTTAATTTTATTTAACTTCACACAGTGAGAAAACAGTGCATATGTGTCTTTGTATTTGGTGTGTGTAAACTTGTGGTTTCAACTGTAAAAACTGATAGAGACACACCCCAAAAGACTTTCAGCTACAGTATAATTGCAGTGGAAGGTAGTTCTGCAAAGTATTGACTCAGAGGGGCAGAATACAAATGCTGCACACTAAGTTAAATAGAAACCTGTTTATTTTCATCTGCTGTTTGCACAGTGTGTATAGTAAATCTCATGCTGTATATATTGCTCTGACAAGAAGCTTCTACTTCAGAATAGCAGCCCTTTATTTGCTGTGTTTGGATGGCCAGTGTATCATTTACCTTATGCACTTAGAGGATGAGATAAGATGACCTTGGTGTGCCTGGTAAAGCTCACATCCCAGCAGGAAAAGGTTGACTGCCTCCCTCAGGGAAAAGGGATACTGTACACTGCGATTGTGTTCCACTCAGATGCATCACTTTACTCTTGCAATCAAATTAGAGTCATGTAATGAGCTATAAATATGTAGAAATGGACTACAAAAGATCCAAATTTGAAATAATGCTGATTAGGGGTGCCATGCCTGATGTTGTCATTTGAGTAGCTCCACTCTGCCTGTCTAGATATTCGAAACTGGATCTTCAACCTCGCCTGTATTGATTCCGAAGCCTATTATAGGCAGTAATTGCATGCTGCTGCCTTTAACAAGTCTTGGTTATTGCATCTGTGAATTGGATTACTACGTTTATTGAGGGACTGGGACTATTGCCTGAAAAGCCTTTTCTTGCTTTTTGTCCTGTTATTGAGAAAGGTATCATGGCATCACCATAATAAAACACTGGAAAGGCATTATTAACTGTTTGTCCCATCTGTTTTCTTCCGTTTTTTTTAATTTTAGTTAAGTTTATAACAAGTAATATTAAAGGAGAGGTTTTATGCAAAATGAATGCAATTTTTTTTATATTTTCATTTGAGTCTCAATTTGAGTTGGCTTTTAAAAAACATCCTAGCTGCTTTTTGTTTTTTTGTTTTTTTTTAGCAAAAAGTTACTTTTTTTGATGTCTGGAAAATTAGCTGTTTCAAAAACCTATCGATTCTTAAGTCACAGCCGACACTGTGCTGTTACAAAGCAACCCCAGCCAAACCCAACCCATCACCAAGCAACCCAAGCTGAGCTCCATAACATTTGGTCAGCTAGTTTTACCTCTTTTTGCGCTGCGCAGCGGCTGCTGGAAAACACAAGTGTTTTGTTGTTGATTAACCGTACAGAGACCACGCTGCATTCTTAATGGTTGTGCATGAGGCTTTACTAATGCTTTTCAAAAATGTACAATTGCATATTTGCACATTTGTTTGCAGCCATTTTCATGTGTAAATGTAAACATTGAGTTGGGACCAGCAGCTGTTTATTTACTTATTTGGAGTTAAAGTGACAGTCTAACAGCAGACATTCATAACATAGAAACACCCTGAACAACTGCTTTCACAGAAACTGACTAATAAAATAAAGTTTTTTTGTACAGAAACCTAAAACTGAAATTATTGATGTTTCAAGTGAAATAGTGTTACCAAGCCAAAATGATGTGAAGCAAAGTCTTTGTAACGGTAGAACATTTTTGATGAGGTAAAAGTAATTTACTGGTTGGACTTTTGCTCTACTTTTCTTGTTTATTCCCAATGTTTTAATTTGAAATAAAAATATTTGGGTGACACTGAAATGTATATATTTTTTCATTTGTTTACATTTTACTGAGGTGATGTAACCACAGAGACAAATGTATCTACAGGTAAAAATATTGAAAAAAGAATTCAGACAAAAAAAATATATAAAATGTTAACAAGTGAACTTCAGCATTTAGCTCAAGTTAACACTCTTACACACTAATTATAACTAAATTTGTTTTTACAACAGGTCTTTGAAGAGATAAATCTTGCATATTTAGTCATATGGTATCTTTGTTGGTTATGCTGACACAGAGACAGTTACCAACAAGGATAGACAAGTGGGTATTTCCCACACAACTGTTTAGGATGCTCCCACAGGGGTAAATCAGGCCTCTCTGTTACATGCCCTGCTCTGCCCTGATACAACTGAACTCTGGCTGGCAGTGGAGACACACATCCACATGCACACTACTACTTTCTCTGTTGTGTTCCCTCTTGCCCACCCCTTAACATGTACATGCCTGCACACCCAAAAGCCAGCATCTGACTTGGCACTTAGCTGGGCTGAGCCTTTCAGAACAATTTAAATGGATAATCAGGCTGGTGATGCAAAGAAAGTGGATTGTGCATCTCTTAATCTCCAAACAGAGCTCCCTAAGCTGCTCCTGGTGCAGAATTAGACTGGCTTTATGCGAAATGACACCAGACAGTGTGTGACACTGTAACACTCTGTGGGTTCCAGTAAAATCTGGCACCTCTACCCTGGGGAGAAGGCTTTCTCAACACAGACAGCTGACATCTTCCATAACCCCCCATATGAGACACAAACTCCATGTCTCTATTATCGGTGCCCCTGGTGTAGATGTTAATTTGCATCATCATTAGCAATGAGAGGAAAAGCACACAAGCATGGTCTTTGATACTGATCTTGCTCCATCCACCCTCCCCCACTGTAATATTTTGTTTCCCTCTGTCCTTCTCCATCGTCTTCCTCTATGTTTTAGAAGACAGTAAACACTAGCAGTCTTCTACACTGGGTAAGTATCTGTGTTATACGTAAAGGTCGCTGTCATGCTTGTGTTGTTCTCTTTCAAAAGTTGCTCTGACCTCAGCCAACTTTCATCTTCGACATTTGTCTAAAATCTCATGGTTAAGTTCATAACTTTATAGCACAGCTCTCCATATACTATCCATTATCATATATTAATCCATTCTAATTTATCTTATGCAATGTATCTCTACAGGAAATCCTAGTTCATTAATAGCACATGTGAGCAATGTTTTAGCAAATGCTTTTGTTCTCTTACTTGAGGAGTTTTGTTTACTTTACTTGAGTGAAAATATGTTGAAATGGCATTTCTCTTTCTTGAGTGCAATTTTTGGGTACTCTATGCATCTCTGCCCCACACACACCCTCCCCGAAATGGTAGCAGCATCATGCTGTGGGAATGCTTTCCTTCAGAGTTGATGGGAAGCTGGGTGGAGCTAAACACAGGGAAGAAAACCTGTCAGGAACTGCAAATTGCTTGTGATTGGGCCAGATGGTCACATTCCAGCAGGACAAAAAGTATAGTCACACAGTGGGAATGGCTGGATGATTGCACATTTGATTCCAATTGGTTAAAATACAGACCAAAATCCATCTAAGAATTTATGGAAAAGAATGACAATTGAAATTCATGCAATGAGTGGGTAAAAAAAAATCTGTCTATGTATGTCAGAAAGATATAGTCCAAAAGACTATGGTTTAGTTTTGAGTTTATATAGAAATACAGTCATAGTTTCATATCTGGCTGCTGAGCACTCAGCAAGACTGAAAGAAAGCATGCAGTTTTCTGTTGGAGTTATTGGAATGGTGTTCAGCTGTCTTCATATTGCTGCTTGATATGATCCAGATGAGACTGAAACCAGATCCAAAGGCTGACCGTGCTCCATGTGGGAAGCTGGAAATGTTGAACAAAGACTAAAGATGGGTGATTTCTGATGTTTTCCATTTGCTACTGGAAATTTCTCACATAATTCAAGACATTTTGGTGTGGTTTGGTTTAGACTTAAAACATTTGCTAATGGGCATTCTGCTGAACACCTGCTGTAAGCTACTATCAGTTTTCTCTTTCTTGTAATCGACTAAAAGGAAACTATGCAAGAACAAAGCACTAGCAGTATTAGCTCCGTATTGAAAGTGTTTATTATTGATAAGGACCTAACACTTTCTGTGCTACCCAAAATCACTATGAGTTTGAATCTGGCTTCCTGTGGAAAGATAACTAATTCTTTGGCCCAGAGGGAAGAAATATAAAGTGGCACACAAACAGTCATGGAGCAGGGGGAGACACTGAAAAGGGAAGCATAACACTCTTATTAGCTCTGCCTTCCTCAGATTTTGTAAAGACAGCTGCCCTGAGTAGACAATGAATTAGTTTCAAGTGTCAATGTGCTAAAGCAACCCAGGGGAACATTAATACTCCCTAATCAAGGTCTGTGTTGGAATATTCCCTTCCTTGTTTCCCTTCTGTTATTCCATCCCTTACCAGACAAAGAAAGGCAGAGCAGAGAAAGACTGGATTGTTCAAGTTATGTCTGCTGACTAATGTTAAAGTGTTTAATACACCTCATGTTTTTGAGAGAAAAACCTTTATATATGCACGGGTATGAACTTTATTTGTATTTACATAATTGCTAAACCTGCAATGCATAATAAAGTACTTGGATTTAAATGCCATCAAGGCTTAGAAAAATGTAATAAATTCTTGTGAGAGTTGCATTCAGATGTGTGTAAAGGTGAGTCAACAGAAGGACGGATGTGCAAATAGCTATAATCCAAGATAATTTTGATAATTGGTTTCACACCTGAATTCCTATGCAGTTTAAATACATGAGTAATGAAGACAGTTTATCTCAACAAGGAGATAAAAGTGACCAAGAGCCAAGAAGCTCTTGAAGTTTTCCTTTCAAAGTCTGAAATCAGGAAATATGTAAAAAAAATAAAAATAAAAATGAGCAAATAGCTCACTTGAGAACAAAAATGATGACATTATCTGGAACTTGAACATGGACGTCAGTGCATAAACTAGTGGTACCCCAAAGAAAAGGAAACAGAAAAGTCTATAGTTCAGTTTATGTTAATTTAGTAGAGGCTTCCAAGTTAATTTAACCAATGAGCAGAAAGAAGTTAAGTGAAATGCTGTCTGTGTGCAGTTGTTTGGAGACTTAAAAAAACAGGCACCCTGTTGAGGGATTTAAATGTCTCCCTTTACTCCAGAGCAGTGGCAAATGGAAATTGTGACAAGAAATTTACTTTGAAATTAAATCTGGCACCATTTAGATTGGTGTATTTCTCTGCTCCTGTTCTTTCTAGCATTATTCTGATGCACACAGCCATAAACCCTCCCATGTCACCAAATTATAATAGTAAGCAATGCAGATGTTTTTCAAGCTTATATGTGCATCCACAGTCATTTTCTAACAACATTTTGTTTGGAAACCCCCTCACACACCACACTAATACTACTTGTATTTATTTGAAAGTCAGCAATCAGGTACAGTCAAACATTCACTCCTTAATTTGGCTGAAATTTTAAAAAATGTGCTACAACTATATATTAGTAACTCCTGAACAAAAGAACCACTCAAAATGAATTTCTGTTTCATACTACCATGGTTATAATGTGACTGCTAAATATGATGTTACAAGCTATCTAATTACAAGATTCAGAGCTTTTATTCTTTTTAAATACATTCTACAGTAGATACAGTTTAGTATTTTAACACATTTTTAGCTAAAATAGATTTTAGGGCAATGCAACATAATGTTCCAAGTGTTAGCATTGAAAACCATGTCAGTTTTAATAGGTGATGTGGTATGTGTGACTCAGCAGCAGAAATGCATAGAATGTCAGGTCACATGCCCTGCAATAATGTGGTCCCACACTGTGGTCATTGTGAGAAGATGAATATTTTGGCCTTGTACAGAGTAGCTTAATGCAATATTGCAGATGAAAACAAGACCCAGTTGGTGAAAAACCCCATCTCCAAGAAGGCACATAAGCAAATTAAGCGTGACCAAAAGCTTTAATTCGAAAGGCAGAAGGATTAGGCTGTTTGATGAGCAGATTCAAGGGTGCAGGCGAGGGGGAACAAAAAGAAACACTTCTGGCCAGGCGTAATAATCTTTGAAAATGTTCTTTAAACCCATCTCCCTGTGACGTGCATTTTCCCTGCACTTCAACCCAACATCCTCCATCCCCAAGATTAAGGGCTTTTATCATGTATCCTCTCTTTTCTCAGTGATTGCTGCTTGATATTTCTGCTTTTGACGACCTCCTCCGCATATGCCTTTTACATCTTTTTCTCCCCCCCCTCAAAGTGGACTTCAGTAGGTTTAGGAAATGTTAAATCTAACCACACTTAGAGGCAAGTGCGTTACCACTCTACTAAAACACTCTCCGCTTAAGCAGAGCTGTTTGATTTAATCCCTAAAGGTGTACTACTGGCAAATTTGATAAGACCCACCACAGTAAATGCTTCACTGCATTTTACTGTTTTATGATTTTCTTCTGTTTCTTTTTTTGCAGACTTTTCATACGCCCAGCTTGGGGGATGAGGAGTTTGAGATCCCTCCCATCACACCTCCACCTGAGACTGAGTCCAGCCTTGGACCTGAAGTGAACTCGCCCTTTCCAGCGATGCCAGAGCCCCCAGCTCAGCACAGAGGTCCAATAATTCCTCAGTTTCCCCCACAGAGTCTGGAGCTGCCCTCAATTACCATCTCACGCAACATGATGGACCAAGAAGGGGTGTCTGTCAACAACGGCCAGCATGTGGTGAGCACTGCCATGAATTAAGTTAGGTTTTTTTTTTTTTCAATAATAAAATTTAAAAATTCTAATGTCCCTAAATGAAATCCAGAGATTCTATGTAAATGAATCTCAGTATTCAGCTTGCCTATGAAGGCAGAGGTTTCCTAGAGAACATTAGAGATCAAACAACAATATGTAGGAAATGAAGTTGTGGAGAAATTACAAGCAGACTTGAGTCTTAAAACTACAACCCAAGCCTTGAACATCTAAACAGATTGATCTGAAAATCAGTGACGTGCCGTGGAGTTCATAGCTGGTGAAGCACTGACTTAATCATAATCAGATATATATAAATATAGACCACCTGCATGTTATTGTTTACATAAGGATACTGCTGAAAATAGAAAGAACATAGTACATCTGCAGACCTATTAAAACATTGCTGTCTGGTTTGGTGGATATCCCTGGCCAGGAAATCTCAGCAATAATCCTGAAGCCAGTGGTAGCTTTGAATGAGTTTGTGGAACTTTTAAGCTCCTCAGCTAAGGAGAGGAAAATTTGTTGAAAGAACATTGTTTGTGCACTTTACAAATACAGCTGTGGTGTCAAGAAGTGACAAGTAGAAATATATTAAAGATGCTTTGTTGCTCTGTATGATGGGAACAAAATCAAATATTTTAGTATATGCTCAACGTGCAATGTTGAAGAAAGAGGGTAATTCACAAAAAACAAACAACAAAAAACCTGAAGGTTGTAAAGGGTTAGTGACTGGTGCAGAGGCTGACCTCAAAGCAGGGCAGCAAATCTAAGTGTACAGCAAAAGCTCCAATATGGTTTTGTCATCTGGCTCAATCAAAGTCTAGACTGACACCCAAAAAATGGCAAAAATTTACAGCAAAGTTGAAGGATGTACTCCAAAGAAACTTGCAGCCTTAGTTGTAGAGGAATGAAGGCAGTGAAAACATAAGCACAGCACATGTTTCAGACTTTAACTGTCAGAAAAATTTTAAAAGACAATTATCATTTTCCCTCGGTCATAAAATTTAAATGAAATATATTTGCTGTTGAAAAGTTGTGATGTGACAAAACACAAAATGTTTAAGGAGTGTGTTCTGTATATCTTTGCAAGGTACTTCAGAAACCCAAACTCAGTTTGAAATGTCTGTAATTTGTCACAGAAGCATCTTGTATTTGCAGCTGCTGCTCCAGATGAGATTTGTGATGAGATATGCAAAATGAAACATTATGATTTAGATGGGTATAGTTCTGGAAACCACTGTTTTAGGTAATATAATGTCACCTTCACAGCTTTTTGTACATGTCCTGTTGTCAGCACATCTGGCACAGCATCTGCCCTTGTTTACAACACAGGATTTATGTAATCACTCTGAGTAAATGTCATGATATTATGTTACTGCGAAGATTCAAAACACAAAACAAAAAACAAGAAAAATTACCATGAGTGTCTATGACCCCTCCCTCTGCAGGAGGAACAGATGTGAAGAGATCACAGGTGTTGGAGTACAAAACACATTCATCTCTGCCAGGACAATGAAAATGGCACACAAAACTACCACCACTTCTCATTCTTATTCATGTTTTTTTCAGAAGCTTATTTTGCCAGAGTGAACGCTAATACATACTGTAAGTCAAAAATACGTAGTATTTGTTTTGTTTCTGTAATCTACAGGTTTTAACTAATGAACTTACCTGGAGTTTAGCCTAATCCCTTTTTTCGCATTGTGTTAAAAGTACAACTTCACTGAATTATGTTAATGTTCATAGACAATCATTATAACTTCTATATAAATCTAAAATGAGAACCATTCACAAATAAATTTGATTAGAGTCATATTTAATTAATAGTAGCATGAATAATCACACTCAATAAAATCAGATTCCAGTAACAACTCAGAGCATCAAGGCCTGCAGTGTGAACGTAGGCTAAGAATGAATTGGAGATTTTTGATCAGATGCAGACTTGGAAAAACTCACAAATAACTATTATGAATGAAGATTAATCCCATCTTTTCATAAATATGTATTTTGGGGGACATCAGGGAGACTCTTGAGCTCGACAAATACATCAACAATAACTTTTTTTTTCTTACTTTAGGGATAATGACTGTTTGCAATGTCACACTTAAACTCAGTGTGTTGTAGGTGCATGTCTGAAAACAAATGGAATTTGGTCATTATTGAGAGACTTTTAACTTCTGTTAGTGATACAAGACATTAGCAATGTGTTCTTCTCTACTTCATGCTTTAAGCATAAATTGAACATTTTTATAACTAGAGATCCTACAATACTCTATATGTGTTACCGGTTTAATGAGAAACAAACCGTCAGAAGTGCTAATGAATTATTTAAACCTCCAGCGTTCATTACATTCTGTATGCATGGAGGTTATATTGAAAACTGAACTCTTGGCTGTTTAAAGAGCTCTGACTGTAGCAGTCAATTTAATGGGAATTCCTGTATCTTCAATCTGGAGCTTGGAAAATTTAATTTCCGAGCACCAAGTGAACACACCATTGAATTGTCATTTCCACAATCTTCCAAAATTACTAGTAATAATTATTTATTCCAAAGCTTCCTTGATTTCTAAATTCAACAAAATAAGATTATTAATCTCAATGGATGAATGAGGAACCTTCAATATTCAAGACTTCTCATGGTTTGAAATACTTTGTAAGATACTGCTAGCTTTTATTAAATCTGGGATCCTATAAAATCACAGATTAGCAGGTCATTTAAGTGACCTGCTAAGACTAAATGCTTTAGGTTAAAGCTCACATCCACACTGTCTGCTCTTCATTAGAACATACTGATGATCAAATTTGGAACTACAGATTAAAATAATCTTTTTCTTTATGTAGATATTGTGCTGCATATTGTGAGATTGTCGTCTGAGGGTGGAAATGCATTTTCAAATGCCACAATAGTAGAAGCACTGAGGAGGAAAAATGGAAATGTCACTGGCTGACTAGTTGTCTTACAGACCTATTACAGAAATGGAAAATTAATTTAAGAGAGAAGAAATAAAAGAACAAAAGCGTGAACGAGGACACAATGATATCGGTGCCGCATTTACTTTGCGAGCCACAAATCACATTGCATCAAACCAAGCAGTCATTATCATTAGAGCAGTATGAATAAGTGAAATGTGTGTTAGAAGTGCTGCTCTCACACTCCCTGCTCTCAGATATTTATTTACATTCCAAATGGGAAGAGGCTATAAAATTTTTACCACTCTTTTTCTTGCTTCTATTCATCTGGCATATAAAATAATTGCAGCTTTTAAAATATCTCTGCCGCATATAGTAAGTTAGCCCCAGAAGGGTTTTTGCCTAAGGAATTTTCATTTCATGGTCAGTTAAGCTTTCTGCATCTGGAAGAAACGGAACCTCGACACAATTACATTCCTGACTGTTCTGCCGACTTGCTGGAGGATTAGATTTGATTCTCAAACATTATTCCTCTTTAACACCATTTGCATGGCTCATGTCTCTGATTGTGCAGAGACTCTATTAAAATCTGAGGGGAGAATATGGGTCTGTGCTCCCTGCCTACCGGCATTGTCGCCGGCACACTGCTCACTTGTTATCAGCCATCGCACATTGTAGCCCAGCAAGGCTTGTGGTGGCCCTTCATTTTTCCTGCAAATGGGATTGATCCCCAAAAGTCTTATGATGGTGTCTATAGCAACTCTTTTCATCTTTGGTTTTATCTCTGCTTTTGCTTTGAAAGCAAAGCACAACTCCTAAATGAGATAAGTAACAGCATCGTTTGCAGGGGCTTCCATATACAGAGACAATGATTTACGCAGGCCCTAGGAGAGGTGTTTTGTCATTTTGTCAGCACACTGATAAAGGAATGACAACCTTATATACATGATTACATTCTGTATTATTTGTTGTAGCTGCAGGGACAAACAAATAAACTGTGCACTATTGCAATTACATTTTTCATCAAGCCTCCATGCTCATATTTTCCAACACTTATTTTGCTTTCTCTGTGCTGGCTTACTGGTGCCGACTACTTTCGGTGTGAAAGTCTCTTTCTTATCACAACTTAATGAGAAACCCATCCAGTGAATATACCTGGGCTGTTCTCAAAAGCTTCTTCCATGCCAGTGCATTGCCAAGTGTTGTGCTAATTCCTCTCCCCTTAATGTTGAGCGTATGTCTTGTAAATTGGCCACAGATGCTGGGCTTGTACGGAAAAGAAATACATTTTCTCAGCTGCAGTGTGCCTAGCAAGCCCTGAATCTGAAGTCATTATTTATTTAATCTGCTCTCTTAACAAGCTTCTGACTCTCATTTTTGTCTCGCAGCATGTGTCCTCCTGATTTGTGATTGAGTCTCAATAGTGCCAAATAGTACTGGAGTTAGAGCTGCCAGTATTGCTTTATTCACAATTTCGTCTCGATTTTTTTTCCTCCCTGCTGCACAGCGAGGGTCTGTGGGTTCCATTTCAAAAAACACCTGGTGCCTTCACCACATTTTAGGGTTTTCTTGACACATGTAAGTGTGTTCTGAAATGGGCTGCATGTCCTCTGTGATTGGATCCGAAGCCTACAGTAGTCAACTGGTTGGATTGGATGTTAAAATCAATATTCAGGGGATCCGAGCCCCGCTGTCTCATCACATTTACCACCATGGGGTGACGCATTATGTATTTTTCATTTTATTCATAACTAGCTGTTTCACATGCCATTAGCTTTACAGCCACAAATATGCTAATATTTAAGAGCACTGAATTTTAGTCATGCACGTCATGTAAGAAAACAGGAAAGCTAAAGAGCTACTGAAAAGAACGCAATGAGGATTTTTTTTTAGCACATATTTATCAAAGTATCAGTATCACTTTTGCAGTCACAAATATGCAATAAGGTACTTCAGTTAGAATAAAATATTTTTAGCATACGTTTTATTGTTTTTAGTAGTACAGGTAGTCATAGTAGTATTACAGATGATATGAAACATGTTTTATGTCTCTAATGGAGACCTACTCTTATTTAGTGATGTGCTTCCACACAGATCGTAAGCTGTTTTAAAATATGTTTTTTGGTATTCAAAGCAATATTTGCTTCTGGCTCTTATTGTGATGTTTTGCTGGAAGTTTTGTTTTTGTTTAAATATCTATAGCTCAGATGTCACATAAAACAAGTTGAATGAATTAACCGAAGTTGGTGTTTCAGCCAGTTTGGCTATTTACAACCTCAGAGCCATGCTGTTGATCACATCATGCTTTGATTATTTTCAGATCTATTAATAACCACATAAATCACTTAATTTTATCTCATTATCCCAACAAACAGATGCTCTTCTGTCTCTATCTTAATTTATTAATGTCATTTTAAACAACAAGGGATGTTTGTGAAAATTTCACAATCCTCAGTAAAACTGAAACTAACCCTGCTTAGAGCAAGATTTATCAACACCATCTGGCAATATTAACACAGCCACAGTTTTTAATAAGTGAGTCGTAAACAGAGTTATACATTTAGAAGGGAAAAAAAAATCAACTTTACCTGGAACTTTATCCAGTGCACTGACCTTCCTGTAAGGCAGGTCCCATCAAAATAAACAGTGGGAACACAAGAGACGTTAATCCAGTGTTAATATGATGTTAAAAAAAACTTTAATTCAATGCAAACTTTACAGCTTTTTCGTAATAATTAGGCAGATCCAAAACAAGGTCAGTGAAACAAGAAGGAACTGGTTCTAAACAGACACCGGAACCAGTTTAGCACTAAAACCAATTTGTTGGTAAAACAACTGAAAACATGAACAAAAAAAAAACAAATGCAGTTATTGTGTATGGTTTTAATAGTAATTTCATTTAAAGAAAAACAAAAAAAAGCAACACCACGTGTGGAAAATTTGATTGTGTTCATTATTTCAACTGTTTCATCTCAAGTTTGTGGTTTAGATATCCTTGGCAGATTTCCAGTGAGTACAATACCTTCACTACTGTCTGGTCAAAGCCCACTATATCCTGAATGAAATGGAAAATGTGAGCACTGTTGCAGAAAGCCTGTTTTTCTACACATCCCTCTTATCTCCCTTTCAAGCCATGAAGCACTGACATGAGTTGTACATCAATTTAAGAGAGTGGATTCTTTTTCTTTTTTTTTTTTTTTTTTGCCCCCTTCTCTTTCTTGACAGCAATTGTGACATATTGGGTCAGTCAGAAATGAAAAATATTCATGCAGGCATGCAATACTTGTAATGAAGTCTCAGCTTGACCTTCTGCATGATTGATTTTGTAATTTACTTTTTTGTAAGGTTCTCAAACAGAAATGATGTCATGTTGAACAAGTTTTAAATACACATAATCTATAAAAGAGAAATGGTACAGAGGGGTATGGGTCAGTGGCTGAAGCAGACCGTGGGGAGGAGAGGGAGCCTATCGGCCTGCAAGTCCAAGAGCAGAGGCGAGCAGAATGAGGGAGATGTGTTTTTAAGTGCAGGTTAGGGATGTACGAGACATATAGACAGATTTTTTTTTTTAAGACAGTGAAGTGTGTTTGACTGAGATGGCACAGGGGGGTTGGGGGAGAAATCATCTTCTGCTGTTCTAGCCTTTACCGGCATTCAAAATTCCAGTTTTCTCATTTGGCTTAAGCACAGGCTTCAGCAGGTTGCAGAAAAAGGGGGGGAAAACCCCCCGATGTACCCGTTTAGAAGCAGCGTAAAGGAATATGTGCAGAGCGCTGATAAACTATCTTTAATAGGACTGACCTTTCATGCTGGCGAAAGTTACTGGGGGATTCATCCTTATAATTACCATATAGATGATTTTACCCCTCTCCTGCCATGGAACATTTCCAAGAGCTCTGGCATTGATTGAATGGAAATTGAACTTGTTAACATTCTTTTCAGCCTGTTACAGCTTGGCACTACTGTTCATAAATTCCACCCAAATTCAGATTTCCAGTATCTTAAAAAAAACTCAAGGCTGTTTTCATGGGCATCACTGTTGAGATTTTTATCACCTAGTGAATGCAAAACGTTGCATTCAGTCCCGCTGCAGTGTATACTGTGGAAAAGGTTTAGCACATTGTCAATACTTTGTCATTTTATTTATTTTGTCCTTGTCTCCTTGTTTGGAGTTTAAGTGGGTCCAGCAAAGAGGATTGGAAACATTGTTTGCTTTATATGAAGCATATTACTGGCAGCACTGTGTGGTTATTGTTTGCCATTTCATCTTTGACTTAGAAAACAACACAGTAGGGAATATTACAAATGGCATTTACATTCAGAAACCCTTTAATGATTAAACAGAACATTTCAGCTTCATAGAAACACAAAGACGGAAACACACCCACACAAACATGTAATTCTAAATAAGGGGGGCACATCTGGCCGCTGTGTTCTCAAGATAAAGACTTATTTGCAGTTAAATGATCATTATCAAAATATCTCACTGCTCTGACTGCTGGTGATACTGCAATCAAAATGCAAATGAGCAAGCTCAGGGACAGAAGTAAACATGAATTTGTCACATTTATATTCACAATCAAGACATCTGTTACTTAATATCTCTAATTTGTCAAGCGTTCCTTTAAATCAGGAATTATAATCCTGGAATTTCTTCAAGATGGTTGATGTTGCACTGATAAGGATTTTTTTCAGCATTTTTCTTCTAATTTATGACTTAGAGCATGTGTTCCAAATCAGACCCAACTTGGAAATAAATAAATTGCTATGTTATTTATAGTCTATTTTTTGTTCCTAAAACTCTGAAGGGCCCTTCAATTGGTCAAATACTTTATTTGCATGAATTAAGGAATGGTCCCTAAATATATCATCAAAGCAGTCCTATGCCAGTCCCTAAATATATCATCCAAGCAGTCCTATGCCATTTCAGTATTGAATGCTTTGGTACAATATCTAGTGCAACTCTGTCCCCAGATTTTATCAGATTTTTACTCAACCAAAACAAACCATACGATCTATACTGTTAAACTGTGAACAGCGGTGTTTGTTTTACCGAATGTGCAACTTCTATCTGGAAACCAACTGGGAAAAATCCACCAAATTACGAATCGGAATAATCAACATCTTGAAGTCAAAACTGTTATTACTGTATATAGATGACCACAACTAATGGTGTCTGCCTTTTATGATTGCAGATGATACAGAGCAAATTGTAAACCATTTACTGCTCAGTAATGACAATGCCACTTGCTAAAATGTAAATCACAGTTGTTTGGTTGCAGGTCTATTCATAGCAACGTTTATTTGCAAGATTTCCAAATGGGCAGTATCACAACCTTATTGTTTTGATTTATTTCCCCAGCTTTGCCCCACCTTTTGTAGAAACCTGCTCACACTTGTAAATATAAATCTGTTCTCACTTGGTATATTGTATTTATGATAAGCAGGAGACGCAGCATATGAGAAAGAAATGGATTGTAGATCCAATATGTGCTGTCTGCAATAGTGTTACAATATTGTTTTTGAAGACGGGCATTCATAAGGTTCTTTCAATAAAGCCAGGTGCATGGGTTTATGATGTGTTGATGTTGGGAGAGATTGAGTTTGCGCTGCTGAATACCAGATGGATGAACGCAGGGAGAACAAATCACCTTTTCTGTTCTGTTCAAGTCTCCTTCTCTGTTTCATGTCAGCTCTGCTGGCTCCCTGATCAGTCTTCCCTCTGGAGAGCTAGCAGAACTTGTAATTTCATTCTTGTCACAATCAGTGTAAACATGCTGTTTGTAACATTAAGAGACTTTGAAGAACTCAAATGTTTTAGTTTGATCTGTTGAAAGTCTTTGGCTTGATACCTTCAGATTATGATTCTTTCCAGTAAAGCATGTGGCATGAAAGTTACACTTCTGTAGCATTGCAACCTAAAATAAGGCACACATGTGTTACTAGACTAACTTTGTGGTATGTTCAAAGACTGTTCAATGTGCCTTTTAAAACTGCAGACAACAGTTCTTTTGTGGCATTAAAGACTGGCAAATCTAAGCTCTGAGCTATGATTTAACCGAGAACTGAGCTGGGTGGCCATCCAATACTTATTTGTCAGGATAATTTATCATTTCTTGTAAGAGACATTTAAGAGTCAGGACATCTTGACATGAGATCTTCCACATAGCAATCCACATAATCGAATGACCCAATTTCAGTTCTGGTAAAGAGAAACAGGTTGATGAGTTTGTGCAGGAGGGTGTTACACCGAGTACAGCTTGAGCTCAGAGATGAGTCTTGTACAGACAGATCAGATTATAAAAATAAATGTGCTCAGAAGTTACCTTTTTTCTTTTAAATCAAGACATGCTTAGGCAAAAATTGTTCTTATTTATAATAACCTCAACAAGCCTTTATGAAAAAATAAATGCAGTAGAGAAAAACTTGCATCTTCTTTTATCAAGTTAAAATTGGTGCCAATTCTCACATTTTGTAAATTCAACATTATTCAGTCCTCCCCAATATTTATTACAATTGAAGTTGGTTTATAGAGATTACTTGTCCAAGTTCAACTGAATAAGGGTCTACATGATCTACATGACTTGATAATCCCAATGCAATTTTTGGAGCTAGGTTTTTCATACCTTGACTAAAGTCACTGACTTAAAACAGACCATCAAACCTTTATTTGGAGTCTTTAACCTAGTGGGTTAGCAAGATAAACATATTACCTACACAGAATATTGGGCTAGGTTCTTGCGGGTCTCTTTTGGCAAGCTTTGCTATATTAATAAGAAAGAAAACCATTGCCTCCTACATCCATATTAATCTGTCTTTCAGACATCATATCTTTTCTAAGTCTTAAAAAGATTCATTGTTCTTCTCCAAGTCATTCTGTTAAATTTGATTGAATCTGTGGTGCTTTCCTTACATGTGAGTCATAACTTAGGAATGCTTTCATTGCATTAAAGCAGACTGGTTTCATATTGATCAGCTGTTTGGTGTTTTTTTTTTTTTTTTTTTTTTTTTTTGTCTTTATAAAAATGTTTCGACTTTGAAGACAGAATTATCTTCTTACCTTACACTCTCTATTTTTTTTCTCTAGAATGTTGGGCCCGGTCATCTGCGTCAGTACCCATCTAACCCATCCATGGTCATGAAGTCCATCATTAGCATGAACAGTCCTAATGGCATGATGTCACGGAATCAGCTGTCCACCATCAACCAATCGCAGCTCAACGGACAGCTGAGTTTGAACATGGCTGGACCCAACATCAACCACACATCGCCATCGCCCCCTGCCAGCAAGTCAGCCACACCGTCTCCATCCAGTTCCATCAACGAAGATGACCAGGAGGACAGCAACAGGGTGAGTATCTTCCCATGTTCAGTGGCTCATTGAAAAACAAGTGTTACTTGGCATAAGTTTAAGGCAACGGATGCATAGTGGCGTGAGAACCTATTTTACCAACTTTAACTGGGTTTTTTTTTTCAAACTTTCCTTTCATTTAAGGTTATTGGGGAGAAGCGGCCAGCCCCAATCGATCCCACAAAGAAGCCCAAGACTCCTAAAAAGAAAAAGAAGAAGGATCCCAATGAGCCCCAAAAGCCGGTTTCTGCCTATGCCCTGTTCTTCAGAGACACCCAGGCGGCAATCAAAGGCCAGAACCCCAACGCTACCTTCGGCGAAGTGTCCAAGATTGTAGCCTCAATGTGGGACGGCCTGGGAGAGGAACAGAAGCAGGTATTGTAAAATTTAGATTTCGTCATCTGTACGTAGTTGCAATTCTTACTCATTTAGATCTGTTTCTGTCTCTTTAAAGGTTTATAAAAGTAAAACAGAAGCTGCCAAGAAGGAATACTTAAAGGCCCTCGCTGCTTACCGTGCCAGCCTGGTCTCCAAGGTGAGAACCCTTTGTTTGTTTACCTCAGAAATGTATTTAACAAAGAAATATTTTACTTGTGGGTAGAGACCCAAAATTGTATTCAAGTAAGAATGGGACAACTTCAAATCATTTTCACACAAGTAAAAGTAAAACATCTTATGAAACTAATAAAAACTGCTGGTGTCCACCAAGTTTGTTCATCAATCAGGGAAGTTACTCACAATGAATAGAGAGTACATCATAATAAAGTTCCTCAAGTAAAAGTAAAAAGTACCGCATAGTAAAAAATATTCCTAAAAGTATTTTTTTTTCCAGAAACATTACTCAAATAAATGTAACTAGTTACTACTCTTCATGTTTCTTCACTTTTTCCAGGCTGCAGCAGAATCAGCTGAAGCTCAAACCATCCGAACCGTCCAGCAGACCCTGGCCTCCACCAGTCTGTCCCCTGGCCTGGTGCTTCCCACACCTCACAACCAGCACCCTGCCATGCCATCAGCTTCCCAGGCCCTGCAGCAAGCACTGCCACGGGCCATCGCCCCAAAGCCTCTGCAGATGAGACTAGGGGGCAGCCACGTCGTGACTTCAGTCACAGTTTCCCACCAGAACATGTCCTCTGGGATGCCTCAGCAGCTGCTGGGCCAGATGGGTGCCGGTGGACCCATGGCGGCAGGCGCTCAGTCCACAGCCGTGTCTCAGATGAGCCCACCCATGCAATCAGTGCAGCAGCACACCATGCAGCAGCTCCAGCAGCAGCAGCAGCAACAGATGCAACAGCACCTCCAGCACCATCAAATGCAGCAGCAGCAGATGCACCACCAACAGATCCAGCAGCAGATGCAGCATCAGCATTTCCAGCACCACCTCCAGCAACAGCTGCAGCAGCACCACATGCAACAGCAGCAGCAGCAACAACAGCAACAGCAGCAGCAGCACATGCAAATGCAGCACATGCAAATGCAGCATCAACTGCATCAGCAGCAGATTCAACATCTCCAGCAGCAGCAGCAACAGCAACAGCAGCACCAGTCGCAGTGTTCTCCACCGCAGCACTCTCCTGGTACGCCACATTCAGTGGGAGGCTCCGCGTCTCTTGGTAGTCCGCAGCCAGCCCCTCAGCAACATCCCCACCCCTCCCAAATCCAGGCCCACGCACAGGTCCTCTCCCAGGTCAGCATCTACTGAGCCAAATGGAAATCCTATCTCAAAGAACAGGAATAGAATAAAAGCATCACTCCATGTTGCTTTTCTAAGTTGCACTTAAGAAGTGTGTAAAATTTAGAATGTTATATAAAGAACCTGTTTATTGTTGTAGACAGATATGCACATACATGTACAGGGGGGTCACCATGTTAGCTGGGGGTTTTGTCTATGAAATAGGCTGAGAACTGACAGCAGCCTGCCAGGCTGAGCACCCAGTGGTCGTTTGTGACGTCTTTCAGTTGTTCATTTGAACCGACCGGCTTCACAAAATGCTGAAAGACGTTTATCTCCAACTATTTTATTTAACAATAAAGCTTTATTTATGAGGCCAGAGATGTGAGATCAGTACAGCGCGGGGATATTTGGAAAACATTTTTATCGCTCCTTGGTTGGACTCAGTGACTCACTAGATCTTCGCTGGAAACCAGGAACCCACACACCAAGTCTTTGTTCCCACACTGGCCAGTATGTACAAGACTTTTTTTCCTCCATCTTTCTTGCAGATCTAACTGTTCAAGTCATCACACGGGAGGTGGCTCGGTGATATTTAAAGACACTTTTAAGCTATGTCACAAAAGCAGACAATGTCTTTGAAGAATGAAGAGAACTGGAAATAAAAGGTCTTTGGAAGCAGTTATCTGGATGAATGACTGAACTGACAGAGACAGAAACTGCCATAAATCATTTATGTCATCACACCATCAAACTGTAGCTGTAATCTGCTGTACATGTTTTGTAGAGAGGGGAGAGACGAGATCTCCTGTTTGCAGCAATTCACCCTCCAGACGATTTGCCCAAAAGTGTGTAACTGGCTTTTCCCACCTTTCCCCATCCAAAAAAATAACTTCTTTAATTAATCTTATTGTTTTTATGTCAAATGTATAACAGTTAAATTATGTTTTTTATGATGTGTAAGAAAGGGGATATTTTATGGTAAATACAGATTTCTGGCTCAATCATCTACCTTCATTTCAAGGTAGATGATTTAAGGATCCTTGTATTTTTACTCTGCTTACCAACACTGACATTGATGGAAAAATACTGCAGAGCCAGTTTGTTGCACTGCCAAAGCCAACTCAAAAGATATTGGAGTTTTTTTTTTTTGTGGGATTCTTTTTTTTTTTTGTTTGTTTGCCAGTTGTACAAAAGTCCACGAGGGAAAAAAAGAAAATGTAAATTTTTTCATATCACCTGTTGTAAAGTTTTAATATGTGAGGCTTTAATTAAAACATTGTTTTAATGACCTGTGGATTGCTGTATCACATAGTGCATTTCTGCTCTTTTATACTTTTTTATGAGTTCCAATAGCAATTAATTTTCTTTGTATTTTGCTTACAAACCAAGTACAGTTGAAAACTGTCCCTAGGATAAATGCATATTGGTATGGAGTTCTTGGAAAAAAAATGTTTGCAGCTTAAAGTAGGAAACGTAATTTAATGTTGGAGTTTTTTGCGCAGCCATGAAGACAATTCCAGAGACATTCCATCACTAATATGATCGTAGCCATAATTTTGTATGAAGTATTATATATTTCTTTGTGTCTCTGTTTAAAATTAAACTATCAATCAAATATTTATTTGGAGGAATCCGTTTTTTTTAGGCCTTCTTTCTATAAATGGCTTTTACATCCCCTTGTTAGCTACTAAATGCAAACATATTACAATATCTTGCAAATGCTTTTTTTAAAAATAATAATTAAACTTTTTTCACATTTTGTTGTATTGTAATCCAAGCAGACAAGTTAGGTTATAAAACAATATCCCAAGCTTCATAACATTTAAAAGAGTTATATACGATACATCTTTCAGCAACAGAGGAAGTATCACTACAACCTATGGCCATATAGAATAGAATACAATACAATAATATTTTTTTATTTACTCTTCCAGTAACATCTTCCACAAAAATCTGTTGACAACTATTAGTAGTACAACTTTACAAATCATAACTTTATGACACAGTGGAAAGAAGGAAGTCATTAGAAATCTCATTTGCAATTGGCTGCATGCTATACAGCAGGCAACAACAAACATGTGACTGTAGATGATTGAATAAACTCAAATCTTCTGGTCTACATTTAAAAAACATCATGTCTTGAGGAAAGCTAACATTGCTCATCACCCTAAAAACACAATCCGTGAAATGATTATTTAATTTCCCCTTGGGATCAATAAAGTAGTTTTGAATTTTGAATTTTTTGAAACATGATGGTGCCAGCATAATGCTGTGGGGTTGGGGTTTTTTTTTTTAGCTTGGGAATTTGGTCAAAGTTTCAATACCAGAAGATAAACTGCTAAAGACTTCAGACTGAGCCAGACAGATTGGAATGGTTTAGATTAAAAATCTCTTATGTATTAGAATGGCTCAGTCAAAGTCCAGATCTAAATCCCATCAGGAACATATGGCAAAATTAAGCTTGGTCTGCTTAGACAAGAACAGGCAAAGAATTTCAGCCTCTATATGGGCAGAGCTGGTAGAGACTATAGTGTGCATCTAATTGCACTAAAAGGTGGTTCTACAAAGGGGCTGAATGCATATGCAACCCACTTGTTTCAGATATTGAGGAGTAAAAACTTTACACTTCATAATTATTACCTAATTTGTGTCAAAAAAAATTAAAAAATCTGTGGTTTCATTGTCACAAAATGTGAAAAATCGTTAAATGGGACATATGTGAGCCATTATACACATTCTCAGTTGATCAAGAGGTATATGAGAGAAATATCTGTATACATTTGTATTAGGACTTGTAAAAAGGAAATCATTTAAAATGATGCATAAGCATTCATGCTGTCTTTAGTGTGCTGCTCTGTTTCTCAGTGTTTTAAATTGGACATGTGTTGTAGCTGTGTGTAGGAACAGAGCTGACGCTGGACGAGGTCAGCATGTAAACAGGCACTTGTCTCAATAACAGTCCCCCTTCTCACACACCAGTGCATTGGATTCTGCCTTTCTTAGTCCCTTCAAAATCGCTTCATTTCCAAGACATCCCCAGGGGTTTGCTCAGCTCCCTTGAATAAAATGGTGTGCGGGGGAGGGAAGGCAGGCAAACAATAATTATCATATCTGCACAATAGGCTGTGAATCCATTGGCCAAGAGAATACCCTTCTTTTCTCCTCCTTCACAGCAGTGAGAGATTTTAAACATGGGTTAATGGTAGTTCAAATTAGATCAAGAATTTACTCCTGAGCTTCCTTGATAGCAGCTTTGAAGAACATTAAAATTTTCCGTTGTTTTCAATTAGTCAGCTTTCAGGAAAGCGTTTGGAACCTGGAATCGAGGCCCGTCACCGCCGCTGCAGCAACGGGCTCTCGAGCTCGGGATGGAAATGATGCCCATTTTGCTGCTGTGATTAATTGCGGCATCTGTCCCGTCAGAAGCCCGAGTGAAGAGGTCTGCGGGAAAGCATAAAATAAGCACTGGCAACAGTCTTAAAGTGCTTATGATGAAATGAAAATTAAAAACAGCAAGTGCTTTGCATGACCTGAATCCTAATAAAGAGAGACAGAGAGAGAGAAAGGAGGGTGGGAGAGGGAAGAGGAGGAGAATGTGAGAGCGGGTGTCCATGGATACCAAACACACGCTTTAAAAACACACAGTAATGAGGCTCTGGGAAATCGCTGTTATTATTCTGAACAGATTCACAGCAGAGCCCATTAATAATGCATGCTGCTCCTTGTTATTCCATAACCCCTCAGTACTGCGGTCACTGTGTGTACAAATATCTCACAGCCAGGGTTGGAGTTATGGGACTGTGCAATAAAAAGGTTACATATATTTTCAAAACTCTGTTATCCACACACATCATTTACACGAATAATACACTGCTCCTCCTGTAATGGAGCTTGTGGTAATTTGAATTGGTGAATAAATAAATCCCCCCTGTTGTATGTGATACACTTTATTTAGTTATTTTTCTTTTCCCAAAGCAATGTGATCATAGAAACATGAAGCAATCAATATCCTCCACTCATCTTTCTTCCTGTCCTCATCATTAACCAACGCTGATGAAATGCATGAAGGGCACCATGACATTAATGTGTCATTTGAGTAATGCAATCATGAAGTGACCTAATTGTCCCCCTCTCTCCCGCTGAGGTCAGTTGTTCGGCACCGTGCCGAGGATGACTAAGGAGTCAGATGTGGAAGCTGAGGGATTGTGTATTTTAATGATTTATTTGGTTCCTTTGTTGTTTTCCCGTTCACTGCACAGATACAATGCAAGTGGAACAAAAGCCCGGCTGACACTGACCATCTGACCATCGCGCCCACACTGCAGCCCCTCTCACGTGTCTGGCCACAGATGCAGAGCCGGACACTAGGATTCGACAGCATCAACTTAAAAGAAGCACAACAAAACCGAGTGTCTTTATGCTCCTACTGCAGCTCGGTGCAGAGACATCCGACCCTGAAAGCCCAATGTCAGACCCACTTAACAAGAAGAAATTAAAGCTGCAGTCAAATGCTTGACTACATTTAAGGAATTCTTGACCTTGTGGTGATGATCTTCACAGAGAAAGCTCCTGACCTCTGAGATGAATAGTAAACATTGTTTATTAGGTGGGGGTGGGGGTGTTGTTGTGGGCTCTGTTAGGCTGCTGAACTGCTGACATCCTTGACGTGTCGAAGTTTGTTTTAGAGAACTTTTGACCCGTCAGACTGAAGGAGCAGCAGCTGCACCATCAGAGCAAAATTAGCAGCAAATTCACTTGAGTTTAGATAAATGTAAAAAAATATATATACTGCTCAAAAAAATAAAGGGAACACTCAAATAACACAATATAACTCCAAGTAAATCAAACTTCTGTGAAATCAAACTTCTGTGAAATCAAACTGTCCATCTAGGATGTGTTATTTGAGTGTTCCCTTTATTTTTTTGAGCAGTGTATAAATAAATATATTATTCCTAGAGGTTGCTATATTTTCTCTTAATTTTAGCAGGTATTCTTTTAAAAAATATCTGCACCCCCATAATAACTGGCAAAATAAAAATCACTAAATAGCCAATTTACTTTTTAAACCCTAATGATCACAAACCTAAAATTATTGAACTTATTATTAAAATTATTGAAATTGCTGCAAATTAGGTTCAGTGGAAAATTGCTCAGGTGTTTGAAAATTACAAAATCCTAATCCTACAATTCTTTATTTTTCAAATTCAAAACAAAATTATTAGTATTAGCATAAATAAGATTATTAGAATCAGCTGATGCATCTAATAAAACCCTTGATTGGTTTAGTTGTTGCCATGACAAAACACTACAAATACCTGAGCTGTTGACTATAAAGCTTCATTGCATGATTAAATGTCTAAATATTTGTCCCAAAAGTTCAGAGAAGAGATCACAGCTTTGTAGAAACAGGGTGCTAAATAAATTCATCTATCAGGAAATACAGCTCAAGTTTATAGTAAAGGATAATACAAAACTACAGAAGGATTCCTGGTGCTCATAAACTGCAGACTTGACATAACAGGTTTCACTTTCCACAGTAAGGCAATTACTATACTCTGAATGAGCCATGCCTGAACTCCAGGATGTACCCATCTACTGACCCAAAGGCACTTATAGAGTTTGGTTGTATAGGCTTGGGGGTTCTATTTAAGGGTGGGCAATATCTCATCATTGATCATTTATTATGATAAATTTGTCATGATTGGCTCATGCATTTTGTGAAGATTTTCATTCATCATTGTCACAACAATGAGGTTGAGATTAAAATAGTAGAATAGTTATTTCTACTATTTTTCTCTATTGATGGTGCATCAATAAATATTATCAATTGCAGTTAGATGCTGTTTTTTGATTGCATTCGTAATACTAGATTAATTAAAATACTTAAACTGTTCTTGTTTGATTTGTTCATTACAAACAGCTGCAAGTTTGGATAGAGAGGGATGAACGATTTAAAGCGCACCCAATTGTTATGTTATTTGTGTTTGAAAATGCTGCTCATATTTTTATTTCCTTGGTTATTTGCCCAGAAACCAGATGGACTGATTGAACCTTTTTATTGGACTGCCATCAGGTGAGCCTGATATGTCACACAGAAACAGTCCGTGTTTTGCTAGTCGACTGTTAATGACTAATCTTCTCTTCTGACGGAGTAAATGATTTAACAGAATGTAATTATCAGTAGGGGATGGAAACAGATGCTAGTTTGTGTTTAGCTCTTGCAAAGGCATAGAGAATGTTCTAAAAAGTATTTATGCCACCTGGACATTTTCATAATTGTATGTACGAGCTTTATGTCTCCCCCAGCTGTGCCAACTTTTCTGTTCAAAATAATTAAGTGAGTCAGAGTGGATGGAGTGTGTTTTGACACAGATTCTCAATTGGACTTATGTGTTAGAATGATTCAACTTCTCAAACACATCAGCATACAGTCATATTGAATAAATTGGAACATGCCTTCCGACGAGGGAGATAAAAAGTGCCTTTTGAAAATAACATCTTTTAAGCAGTATAAATATACTTCTTTATTACATCCACATTTCTCAATGTAAAATTTTGTTTTGGTCTGATATAATATTATTATCTTAAATGTCAAGTATTTCCTATATGTGGGATTGAAAAATCATCATAATTAACAAATAAAGACTTGGAAAACATCAGTCTGTGTTAAGAATCTCTATGATATTTTTCACTAAATGAACCAGGGAACTAAAATAGGCTAGGGCTAGGGTTAGGGGGGTTCAGGTTACACCTTGTGTATGGTATTAATCGCCATAAACAAGGGTTTTTATAGCAATTACTTTACTGTTGCTACTCTTCCAAAAGGAAGAGACATGTTCTCCCACCAGGGCTGCGCTTTCCTGCAGCTCCCCCAGAGCCACCATGCTTTTCAAATTAACTATTTGTTTACTATATGTGTATGAGATTTTTAAAGACCTCTGGATGCAATATGTTGCATTTAGAGAGCTCAGTAATGGGGACTGAATATAATTTTTTGGCACACCAGTGATCATTTTATCCCTCTTCACAGTTATGCACTACTTTGTATTTGTCTACCATATAAAATCTTTATAAAACACCTCAAAGTTTGAGGTTGCAATGACAAAATGCAAAAGGGTTTGAGGGGTATAAACATTAAAACTGGACCTTTTTTCAAGCTCTTTAAATATATTTGAGGAGCTTTATGCCGTCATAAAAGCACAAGCCAGACATAGAGCTGATAAACAAATCTCTATTATGCTGCTGTCAGTCATAAAGGTCATGGAATAAACATCCATAGGAAAAAGAAAACTGTTTATACTCACTTGTCTCTATAACAATAACAGCAGTAAAAAAACATTTGAGTAATGACCTGTTTTGTTTTAGCTTATTTTTCCTGAGTTTGTCGTTTTTTATTGCACATTGTTGAGTTTTAGCAGACCGAATGGATTTGGAACACTTTATTCTCTTTTGCATTATACAGTCACTTAAAAAAAAAAAATACTTAGCAAGCTGTCAGCAATCTGAAAAAGCTTTCTTTATTGTGACAGATCATCATGCCCCAGAGGTTGACAGATGTCCCTGTGTTGCATGGAAATGATTGCAGTTTCTTTTTATTTGGACTTTGTTTGGTTTAAGAATGCAAAAGCTCCCGCTCCCCTCCCCCTCTCTGCCACTCTGCGATTTATTTCATCAGTGTTTTATGGGCTTTCTGTTCTGCAAAGGTTCCCAACTCTGAAATTGCCTTTTATTGCAACTTACTTAGCCTGTTAATACAGGTTATTACAGAGCCGACATGTTTCTATGGCAACAAAACTGATAAAGTGTACCAGGAGAGTGGAGTGATAGATTACATGTGCATGCTGTGTCACATCCAATTAACTCAAACTGACTGTACACCACATTATGCCACGACTTTGCAAGAAAATCAATAAACGTGGATGGTAACCAACAAGGTTCCCCCCCGCCTTTGCTTCTTTCTCTTCATCCCTTACGATGGCAGCAAAGCCAAGACAGATCATGCCACTAGGATGTCCCTGCTGCTACAAGAGGCAGGTGCTGTGTAGACACCATTCAAAACTTAGCCTATTCAGTCCAACTCCTCTAACGCTCCATTCATGCATAGCAAAACACCATCTGCTCCTGTTTTGCCCGGAGCAATCACAGCTGACCAGAAAAAAAAAAAAGAGAGAAAGAAAGAGAGAGAAAAAAAGAAATCCATGATAACAGCTGTTGCAAAACAAAAGCCAAACAAAGGGAGAAGGAAAAGGTTAGAGACAAGTTCAACACCAGAAATGACTCAGTGGAGAGGACGAAGGAAAACATTTACTCTTGCTAAGACTGTGGAGGGGGGGGGGCAGGGGAATGCCGTCCAGCAGAGAAGTGAGGAAAGGAGGTTAAATGTGAGGCGTTTTTATCTGCAGACCAGTTAGACTTGCAGCAGCTCATGCAGGATCAGGTGATAAAAGATTCAAGCTGAGGATGATTCTTCTGCACAGCAGACTCTCGGGGTGCAGGAGAGGAGGCAAATGAGCCGTCGCACTACCCCTTCAGAGTGTTAGGATGAGCTATCTGAAGCAGATGTAGGCAAACACAAGGAACCCAGGAGAGGCACAAAGCTAACACTCCACATGCTGTATGGATATGCTGCCATTAAAATTATATATCAGCGCTGCAACCAAAAGAAGCCTCTGTCACTAAAAAATCTGTCAGAAGATTTCTGTGACTTTATAAATTGAAAGTGATTCAATTGTGAATAACATCACATTTTCAGGCTATCAGAAATGTGTAATGTAGTACATTCTCATCGGTCACGGATTTATGTAAAATCACGTACGTGTAAGAAGAAAGAAAAAAATGCACATTATTTCTCACATTTGAAATACAAAGCAGTACATTTCTTTAGCGTGGTGCATTCGAACACCTAAGATCTGACCTTTTACACACAATTATTTCTGACAAGGATTATTTAAATGCCTTCACCACGATTCAAATTAACCTCTTATCCAGTCAGTGACATCATAATCTTCAAGGTATGCATGTTTTTAAGACCATACTATTCTCTTGCAATAATAGATTTTCTTTATATATGTGTGGTCTTGAAATTTTGAAAATAATTAAAATCTATGAAATAGTCCATTATCAATTCAAGATTTCCCAGAGTGTTATAATATGATTAATGTGATAAGCTCAGAAATAGAAACTAGTCTCTTCTTCAAAAAAATATTCAATTTGTTAGACCTTGAGTGTGTGAGGCTACGTCCAGGCTGAAGCCTGGCATATTTCTGGTCACTATGGGATTCATGGAAGGTGGGGAGGACCCAACCACATTCTTCCTAAATCCTCTTCTGATTTGTGATCACCCCTGGTGACGCGTTTTCTCCCAGCAGCTGCGAATGCTGAATCACACTGAGAAAGAGTCCAAGACATTGCAGAAAAAAATTATTAATAATCACCTTGTCAAATCTCAAGTATTTATTTATTTTTTTTGTGCATCATATGCTTTTTTGTATTACTTTGCCAACATTTTGAAAATTTTTGTCTTGGTTTTTCTGCACTCTTTTACATCCCTGAGTGTCTATCTTTAGTAATGTTTTTCTTTTCTGTGTCCAATTTGGTTCTAGAGTAATAAAAGCGGAAAAACATCCAATAACTTGAGCATCAGGTAAGAAACAGCTTTGTGTTAAGATTCCTCTTCATCTGAGCTCAGATTTGAACCACAGTAAGGCCTTTTTATTCTCTTCATAAGGCTGCCTTCTGATTGAAAAGCTGACAAATTCAAAAATATTCCTTCCTTGAATACATACTTGTTTTTTTGTTTCTCTACTTCTTTCAAACATCATGAGATATCTTAACTCGAAACTAGGACAAGTATGTAAGAGAGAGGTCAACAAATCTTTTGATTAAAAGTTACGTTTACTCTACTTAGATTCAGTTCAATTAAAAAATACATTATTAATCCCGAGGGAAACTAATATGTGTAATGTTTGTTGTTTTGTTTAACCAAGCATTATAGAGCAAATCTTTGAGTCATTATTTTTTGATTAAGCCTGGCTAAACCTAGTTCTAAATTAATATTATTATGATAAACATATAAAGTATGTGATAAGATATTTCCCTACTTCTTACTGATAATTTTCTTATTAGATGGAAGTGATTTTTATTTGTGATCACCCCTGGTGACACGTTCTTAGTTAATCCCGTCAAGTATCCAGGAGTAATTATACAACATTATTACTTAAATATCAGAATATTTAACCATTGGTGAACATACATTAATTTTACTGTGAATAGAGCCTAAAGTTTCTGTACTGTCCTGCATTGTGATCTGATTGGCAGCGGTTCCTCGACCCTGAGAGGCCCCCTACTTGATCTGATGCCTGTCCGCCGACCTGGGGGAGGGGCCGCCGTCATAGGTGAAAGAAGTAACAGCTTGCATGCCTCCAGACCTCAGCTGCCCGTACAGCCGGGAAGTTGGAAAACCACTGTTTGAGCTGCATAGAAGTTTCGCAGTGGCCATATACAAATCTGACAAGACCTCAGTGCGCAACTCAGAGGGAACTGAGCCGTTAGGTAGCAGTTTTAGTTTTCGATGGAGCAAAATTACAATGGGAGCACAGGAAGCCTGAGCATGATCTGCTCAGGCTTGTGCAGATAACCAAGTTTCATCTTATCAGGCTTTGTGCTGACTATGAACAGGCCTGGGTCTAATTGCATTTTCACAAATTGAGGACATTAAAATAATTCCTTTATGCAACAGACCCAGATGTTTGGGTGTGTTTACTGCCTGCAAAACAAGTGAAAAGGTACAGGAAGGTACAGCATGTTGCAGAAACTCTCTATGTTCCTGTAAAGTAATTTACAGCATGTCAGATGCCATGAACCAACAGGAAGAAGGGCCACAATAAATTCAGCACATGATTTGCAAACGTATTTTTCTTCCAATTTGACTATGAAACATGCAAATGTTTGGGTACCAGCCTGTTGCAGCGAGACATGTCATAGGTGGAGCTTTTATTTATAAACAGAAGCTCGTGTGGCAGTTGATAAGTTGATTTGCTTAACAAAATCTCTCCTCAACATCTTTCCAGATGACCGCTCACGCTGGCTTCTTTGTTTGCAACTCCAAAGATAAAGTTAAATACACAGAAAGTAAGCGAGCGGGATGAAAATGTGAACATCTGCTCTGTAAGGTCACATCCCGTGCGGTGAACTCTGCAGAGCAGCTGAATGTGGCAGCATGGATGCCTGGACAGTGTACAGTAGAGACAGGACAGAGGACAGGCTCCAGCCTTTTGCCATTAGAGGTGATTTGTCTGCCAAAATGATTCCAGTCCCCAGTAGTTTTATCAGTTTAATGCCCAGGCAGCATTCATTATTTCTTTGCTGTGAGGGTCAGCCTCTCTTCACCAGAACAAGTGTGGGTTGTGTTTCTGTCAAAGATGGAGGTTGGGGGGTGGGAGCTTGGTGCTTGACCCGCAAAGCCATTCAGCTTTCAGAGTGATCCATTGTTTGGGTCCTCTCTTTGTTTGGCTCCTGCAGAGAGCGAAGGGGCCAAATGAAGGGGAGGGAAGGTGCAGAGCTGGGGTCTTGCTGTATGCCAGGGGTCTACACTTACCCTCAGCACATTATCTCCTACAGTTCTTGCAGTTCTAAATGGCTAAACTGACAAATGTGTGTTGCGTGGATGTGTTTGGGTTCCAGCCTGATACTTAAAACGCTCTAATTTAGTCTGAATAGCGCTCTGTTTACCCAAAGAAAACATTATATTATTTTTATGGAACGTGTAATTTTTTTTTTTTCAGTCCTGCTTGTGTTAAATGTGATATTTTATGGATTTAGTATCACACTACATCACTGGTTCTCAAACATTTTTTTAACAACCACCTCCAAGATAAATACTAGCTGTCCAAAGTACCACCATACTGACAGACATTTTAAAATTGTAATAAAACAAGATATAGACTTTTTTTGTTGGGTTTGACGTCATCTCCAGATCCAGCAAGAGAAGAAATGTTCTGTTTATTTGCATTTATCAAATACCAAATTTTCTTCTATGTAGCACTGAAGGTAGCCCAGGTTTCACCTATGGTAACTGCACTTTGTCTAACCTAGAGCTCTGCAAGTAAGATGTTGGATTGCTTTTGTTGTTATGTGCACCAGTTATTCATGCCAAAAGAAAAAGCGTATCAGAGACAGATGATTGAAGATCAAGTATTTGTGCATATGATGGCATTTTTAAGAAAGTTGACTGTGATAAATGATGCTTATGATGTGAAACTTGTAATTATTTTTGTTGGTATTATTTCTTGATAGATATTGAGTGGTTTTGCTACCATATCACAGTGTGACAGCCATACTGAATTGAAGTAACACTTCCCTTTCAGTGGCTCAGCCTTTTTGCTAGGGGGACAATAATCTTACTTTTGAATTTTTCTGTTTTATGTCACAGATTATTTTTGTTGTATTTTGAGTTTTTCTTTTCATTTTCATTCTTTGAAATAATATTAAAATTTTCTATATGGCATTCAACACACTATATATAATGACTAACAAAACAACATAAAGCTGTCCCATGCAACACACCTGATATTATTTTGAGATTTGATTTCACTGCTCCAAACCAACAAATATTTCCACATTTTCCAAATTGAGCCCCAAAGATCATATAACACAGAGGATAGAAACCATAAAATCAAGAGTAATGGGGATCATTAACTAATAGAATATGTTCAAAAAATTCAAATAATTTTCAATATGGAAAAAGTTGAGTGGGAGGTAAAATATACTTTTTCAACATCTTAGCAGTGACATTGGCTGATTGAATTATTGATATTTAAGAAATGTTACAGGATATGAGAAAATATTTGAAAAACTTAAAAAGACATTGAAGATACAAATGTAAAAAGAAATGTTTTAACAACTGACTGTGTTAGACTAAAATTTGTCTGCTGAGCGCTCTCTTCTGGGATTGTGATATTGGTCAGGAAAGTATTTAGACAAAAAATAAAACAGAGAAAACAAGCAAAAAACAAACAAAAAAACAAACACACAAGCTCTATAAAGGTTAGAGTTCACATCAGGATGTCTCATACTCCTAAAATCAGTAATAAGGAATGTACCTGAAAAGTCTACCTAGGTAGGACTGTCTTGGTGGTATGCTCTAGTCAAAAAGGGCCATATGTCTGAACGTGACCAGACCTTTTAAGGTCAAATATAAACCTATACTTTTTTATCTTAGGTTACCGTAGGAAGCCGAGTAACTATAAAATCTAGTTAAACTTGGGTGCAATCATTTTGCATAACCAGTCTTTGAAGAGCTGGGGGATTGGTTGCTGGTAGGTCTATTTATCATACGAGTCCTAATGTGCTAATTCTGTGTTCATAATCTGAGGCAGCATCATCTATCAACTTTGGGTTGACAGGCTCCGCCCCCGCCTCTCCTTAAAATGCTGTTCACATGTGTAAGGGGGTCATTTCTTCACAATGTCCTAAATCCAGTTTTGTACCCAGGAACAATACAAATGAGCTGGCCCTGCCATTGTTGATTAATGGAAAATCACATCCCCTCAGTCTTTTTTTGGTTATTAAAGGAAAGTCTGCATTTTGGATGAATCGGATTGGGATAAAAGATGCTCCACTCTGCGCTTGTTTTGTGTCTGTTTTTAGCTCCGAAAAAGGTGGAGAAGGATGAAGAAGGACCATTTTGTTGCCCACTTGCTGCAATGGCCTTGCAGCTTTTTATGAGCTTCAGCTTTACAAAAAAATCCTTTTAAAAAACAAAATACCAGTTAAAGGTATCCGATCTACAATGAGCTGAAAAAATTTATGCAACATAATTTTCCATTTTTATTACAATTCTATGATAAAAATGCACAATCAAACGAAACTTGTGAGAAAATCTGCTAAAATTAAAGGTGACACAGCTAATTCAGCAGGCAGACATCAGACATGAGTGTTTGCTTTGACCTTTACTATGACTGTAGAACAGAGTAACTCAGAAGGGGAACTATATTAGAAAATAAATGAAAGGTCTTGGTGGAAAGGTCAGGACACATGTTTCTGTGATGTGGAATAAAGTCTGTTTATAGAAAGGTATGGCTGGCTGCACTGGAATAGAAAGAAGCCTCAACAAACCAAGGTTTATATCAGTAAGAAAAAAATAACTGCTGCATATTCTGATCATTTTGTAGAGTGAAGCTTTAACTGTTAACCTTCATAAACAAATCTTTTTACAAAGTGACTTCTAAGTTCCTTTACATGTCAGTTTTTAATGAAATCAGTGGTTGTTTATTTATCAAAGTTGGCAGAAAGGCAACTGTTACCCCAGAACAGTTTACATTTCACTGGAGACAGAAAAAGAATCATCCCTAAAGACATCTCCATAGCAGCGACAACCAGATGTTTCCCAAAAGTAGAGATGTGCTCCAGAAAACCTAAAATAGTCTATGGGGAAAATAATTCCACACAATATAGACTGGAAAATGTAAGATAAGTAGCTGAAGCACTTACATTTTCAGATTTTATAGCAAGAAAACAAAAAAGAAATCTTAATGTATTGAGAAATAGGTGAATCTGAAGTCAACCTTTTATCTTACAATAAGAATATGGGGGTCAGAAGAAGAGTGAAAAAGTGTTTGCCCCCTTCCTCGTAGTAGTCAAATGCAACACAAGTAAACACAAAATGCAGTTTTTGAAATAACTATTTTATTACTAAGGAAGGAAAATACTCCCAAACAGCGTCAACTTGTGTGAAAATGTGGCAAAAGAAATAGGAAATCACAAAGGAAGAAAACACATTTTTCACACCATCGAACCTGAATTCTGGCAGAAATTTTGTGTTTTGGTTATTAAAGGAAAACAAGCAGACTAGATGTATCAATGTGTGCTTTTAAATTTCCCGTGTAGGGTGCCGGGATGTGAGGTGTCTCCGTTCCTGCTCTGAGACAGCTCTCCTCCTGACTTCCTCATCCTCCCCACAAAATAATTCACAATTCAACCCTTCAGTATATGAACTCAGATTAAAGCGGAACACTTTATCATCGTGTGGTTACTGTGTTATGAATAGATGACCAAGTTTACATCCCTCCACAACTTTCAGTTATTTTCTCAGCTCCCTAATACTCACTGTTCTTATTTCATGCTTTGTTTTACATGCTGCTTGATTTAGAAATGAATATAAATATTGTGAGCTGCAAGCTTGAATACATTTAAAAACTGGAAATAAAAGATTCTACATCTCCTTTTGGATGCTGCAGTATTGCTTAAATAAAACAGTACTGGCTGAACATTCATATTTCTGTCTGAAAATCAACGTAAGACTTTAAAAATATGAATATACTAAGTGCAAAATGTGCTTTTTTAACAAAATGTGCTTATTTATACATCCCATTGCATTTCAAATGCTGACACATTAGGTCAGAGTCATTAGCATAACAATTTATACTTTGCAGCTTTTATAATATTAACTCTGCCACTTCTTAGCTTCAAGCTGAAGTAGACTAATCCTGACAATTGATGTTTAATTTAATTCATGATAATAGAAATAGTGTTGGCAGGAACAAATTGATCTATGAAAAGAAAATGATGTGGTCAGACAACATGCTACTTACTGGCGCTTCTTAAAAGAGAGAGAGAGAAAGAAACCCTGCTGTATCTTAAATTGAAGTAATTTTGTTGACAAACAGCACAAGACAGTCAAGGAAAATGTTTCAACACCAAGGGTTGTTTTAAATGTCATAATGCAAATACTATCCAGATAATTAACATGTAATATTTATTAATGAAAATGCAGCTGAAATTATTAGGGCGATACAGTGGTGAGAAATAGGTAAATCACTGTGTATAATTTATTTCTGGTTTTAGCTCAATAAAACTTTTCCTATTTAAAGAAAAACAACAGCACTGCAGAGAAATTATAAACTAAATAGAGAGAAAAATATATGGAGAACAGCAGTCTATGATTATTTAGTGTCTAAACATTGTTACAGTTGACACCATCAAAACCTAGACATACACAAATAAAAATATTTAAAAAATAAAAACATCAGCTAAGGCTACTGGTTCTATAAAGAACCAAATATTGACAATTGTTTCAGCCAAATATGTTTCAGTCTCTTAATGCTTAAGAAACTGGTAACTAAATGTTTGACGTCTTGTGGATGACAAATAGCATATCAACTTTCATATTTTAATTTGAAATGGGTCCCTGTGGCATCCAGACAGGTAAACCTTTAGTATTAAAATTAAAACAATGCGCTAAATGATGCTAAGAAATGTGACTATAAAGCCTACCAACACAGAAAGTGATACATACATTCATACATTGTATTTTCCATTTCCATTTTATAAAGTAGATAAGTGATTTGAAAAAAAAAAACCATGACCAATAATGTTTAGTATCATTATCGTTCTAAAAGAACAGCAAGCTCAATGGGAGAAATCCCAGATGGAAAACTCAATGGAGATTAGAATCAAGTGTAGGATTCTCATCTCAAAAAGTGAAAATAATAGTTATATATAGTTATAATTCTGTCAACACAATATGGTAAGGAAAGTACATCTTCCTTTTTAACTCCAGAGTCTCAAGAATAGATGTAAATAGGACGTTGTGGGACAGATTTAACTGGGAGAAGAAATGTTGGGTTTTACGACATGTCATTACTCTGCTTGAAACCTCTTTTTTGTTGTTCTCATTAGAAACATTTTGCAAAGCAAGCCTGCTGTGGTTGTAGTAAATATTCTCTGAAATGTAGCATGTTGTTTTTGAAATAGGCCAGTGTGTTTACTTCTCTGTCTGGTCAGACTATAAGGAATGTTTTAGTTGAATTACAATCCCCAGCAAAGGAATCCGAACAATGGAGCAACTGGAGCAGCCATAACCAAACTTATGTTCCTCCTTCTCTCCCCCTTTTTTTCACCCAAAGTGAAAAATCTGATCCATCTCTGCTTTCTGACAACTTTACAAGATTTCTGTTAATTACCCTTGCACTTTTTAAAAATAATTACATGTCATTAAATTAACTTTGTTTGGTATATTACAATTCATTTCACCTTATGTGCAAAAATGTTGCTCAATTACAAGTTCAACTGATGTTGCTTGTACTTGTTTATTACTGCTATATCGACACTCAGGTTTGATCTGCTACTATTTAGGGGTTGTACCTCTCTAACCAATTCATTAACTTGCTGGCATCTACTCACTAATCCAGTGGATACTTTGCACTGACTGGTTGTAGCTCCTGCTGTATTGGAAACATAATATATGACCGCATAACAACAAATCTCTAGAGAAGTAAAGGTCACACTGACCATAAATCTCCTGCTTCAGTAAAATAAGATGACAAGCTGCAATTGTTGTTCAGTCTTTACCGTTTTTGTCTCTCTCTCTGTCTTTTTGCGAGTCGTAAACAGTGATTCACAGCTCTGGCTCTGACTGAGCTGATGATTTTAATTTTCTGTTTTCGGAGTAATAAACATTGACATGAGAAGGAGCCTCAGGCAGAGGCTTTTAATGAGAAAATGAAATTAGTTTTTCAGCTGACTGATCAGAAGCATTTCATACATTATAATCAAGCATTTATTTGATGTGATTTGTTATTGTGTGTGTGTCACATGTGTAAGTCAGAGTTTGGCTGTGTTTGTGCGTGCATGTAAATACATTATTCATTCTTGTGTTTTTGTGTTTGCTGCTGCTTGTTATTGCAGCACCAACACACAGTTTATGATATTTTTTCACCTTTTGTAGCAGAACTGGCTGGCTGTCTTAGTCTACATGGTTTTGTATCTCGTCCTTCACTGTTTGTACACTTAACAGGAAATAAGGTGTGAGGGAGAGAAGCTCAGTTGTTCATTGTTGAAATGCACAGATTTTCCAGAGATGAGACTGAGACAGCAAAAGTGCGAAGAACAAAAACTTTTAATATCACTTGCAAGTGGAGAACGACACAGATAAAATCATAGCAAACTCTAGGTGTGTTCTGGGGAGGCTGAAACAATCACAGAATCGTATACAGTTCCATGGCGCACAGGAAGTGGGAGTCGTTTCAAATGCCCATTACCAAATTAGGACACATAGCATAAAAAGGGGTACTCTGAACCAAATACACAGCCCTGGGGGGGAGGCGTCCTTTACCTAGCTTCCTCCAAAACTACTCATACACAGATAAGTTGAGCATCTCATCCCGTTCCCATAGTGGGGGTGTGCTAACTATTTGTTATCTCTTCCCTTGCAGGCGGCTGGCCTTGGTCCTCCCTTTTACCTACACAAAGAAGAACTGTTCTTATGAGACTATGAGTTACCAGGTGCTAGGAGAGAGGAGTAGAAAAACAACTTATACAACTCAGAATATTTTATATATGTCTGGGTGTAATCTTAAATATTGTAGATAATTAATTTTGTTCCACACCATAATGATAGACAGAACTTGGACATATTATATTACATGAGAAAGAAAATGGACAAATAGGCACCAGTTCTTCCATAATTTAAAGAATCTTTTATACATCCACAACTTGCATTCTGACCTTTTCTTTAAAACTGTACACTGTCACACAGATCTAAAGAATAACAATTCAGTTAGGTCTGTGCAATAAAAAAATGCAACGTTTCATCAGAACAGATAATGGCAGTAATTGTGTTCTTAACAATACAACTTGGGCACAGTATGAGTCATCCTCACTTCAGTATCCTTATGTAGACATCTTATCTTTACTTCCCTTTAAATCATTTTTAATCCAATCTGTTGCAAGAAGCCTAAATTAGAACATCATGTTCATTAGCATGTTCTTTTTGCTGTTACTGGAGCGTTTGAAGTGTTTCCCGTTCCTTTCATTAAGTGTGGATGGACGCTTGCGCTACTGCAAAAGTAGATCAAGTCTTTGTTAGAACAACCTGACAAAAATAGGGCAGCATGAGAAAACTTGCAGGCAACACCTGTATAGTCATGTTACATCACTCATTAGATCCACAGCAAGTCTTGTTTTGTTCTGATCTGGCTGTTTTGCTGAAAAGCTGTTTTGCATTTAGTTGGAAAGGCAATAACTTAAATGTGGAAGAAATCTGTATCATAGTTTAAGATGTTAACCTAATTATTTTTATTTTTAAAATAGTGATCATTGATCCTGAAAGGTCTAGCGGTGACATCTATATCAGGTGAATTGAACCCCTGACAAAGATGTTCAACATGCTCCTCCCAAATGTCAAATAAGCTAGCTCCATTTTGTTTGTGCATGGTGATCTGGCAAATTGAAGTCTTTCCCATCTAGGAATTGGCCAGGAAGGTGAAGCATGATGCAACAGAGACAGGGAAATCCAAGTAGTTCTGCTTCTACTAGAAGAAACCAAGGGCCATGTTTTCATTCAGTGAGTGAAAATAACAGAAAGCAATGATGATCATTTCAATTCAGTTTGCAAAACCTGAGCTGCCAAGGTTCATATTTGTGCATGAGGTAAATGCAGTGATTTTTCTTTCAGTTTTTCTTGTGGATGTATTTCATATGGCTGAATGTTTTTTTGTTTTTTTCAGTAAGAGAATTCACCCACCCAAAACTACAGCTGGAAGCAGCATAATGAGGTTTTCAGGGAAAACAAGACCAGAAAGGGCCATCAGCTGAGCAACAAGCAAGATGTGAACAGAGCTGCTGATATTTCTGAAACATCACAGCTAAGTAGTCACTTGAGTCTGGATCTATGGCAGGCTCTGATGACAGGGAAAAGCAACAGGGAGGGTCTGAGCAGGGGGTACATGAGAGTGATTGACTTCACTAATGCACTCTTACTGGCTTTGAATGTTGAATGGTTGTTTCTGATGTTGCTGTGTGTTTCTGTAGATGACAAAAGGACCAAAAGAGAAGGCAGAGGACCTTGATATTTTTATTTTTTAATTTTCTGCCTCATATTATACTGTCATGACATAGTGATAGTTTTATGTAAAAAACATTTTTTAAAATAGTTGCATCTTTAAGGTAAAAGTCAGTGTGTTGTTAGCTTCATAGGAGCTGAGTGTTGTAAACATAAGATATAAACATTCTCTAGCAGCATAAATAGATATTTTCGCTTTAGAGACTAAGTAAAGTGAGAAATCTAACTATGAACATGACATTTTTAGAGAATCTTTTGGAACCATTCTGTTACACTTAATCAAAGTATGCAGTAGAACCCATGCTTCTACTACCAACAGAAGCCAGAGGTACTTAAGTGGACTGATTATATTATAATAGTTTCCAGCTGGCCCACTCTCTGGTTGAAACGCATATGTTTCCACTGATAGTCACTACTATATATATATATATATATATATATATATATATATATATATATATATATATATATATATATAACACATTAAATTATTTCAAATAAAATAATGTAACCTTTGAATTACTGAAGAAAACTGAAGATAACGAGATTTTTCTCAGTATCATTTCCTTATATTCAGTGCAGTAACCTTTCACACATCATTTTTGTCACCCTGTCAAAATTTGTGTTATAAATTTTTAGACCCTTTTCTTTATTGATTAATATGCAGACTTTTTTCTGACAACTAAATAGATACCGTGTTAATCACACTTAACTGTGTAGATAGCAGTAACAAATCTAAATGAAAGCAGACATACTCATACATCATACAATGAAGAAAAACCTTAAGTGTGTACAATAGGGAGATTCCCTTTCTGAACTAAAGTCTACTTTTGTGTCATTCCAGTTCAGTTCCATCATGATTGGCAATCTGAACACTCAGGCTTTCCTTTATGTGTACAAAAAAGAACTTAATTTTATTTTGTCACACTGTAGGTGGCATCTGCAAGTTTTATTTAGTGGTATGCAATAAGTCTGATAGTGTATTGAAAGAATAATAAATATCATAATTTGTTGAAGAAAAAATATCATTTAATAGACTTCCAGTCAATTGATTAATTGGGAAAAATATAATAAGTTGGAGCCTTTTTTAACAAAATACCCTCTAACCTACTACGAACTAAGCTGCTGTTATAAACCTCAAGGACATTTTCCTTTTACAGATGAGTGTGTGCATGTTGAGAACAAATGAACATCTTGTTATACTAACAGAGGGTATAGGTAAAATGCTGAAAGAGCAAGGCTGCACATCTGGAGCAGAGAATAGCGGAACACGTGCTTAACCTGAGCCGTCTGCGCTCCTCTTTCTCTCTGCTCCGTGTACTGTACCCTGAGACGTGCCTCCTGCATGCTTCACTGGCTCTCTGAGGCCTCACTGACCATCTGCTGCAGGGAAATGCTGCAACTTAGGAAAGAGGACTGCTTATTGTACCTCTCAGAGAGTTGCTCCATAATCCTCTGCAATTTTTTCTAAATCTTCAAAGTTTTCAGGAGTAACTTTACATGTAAGCAGCACAACTGGGGGTTCAGCGGCTGCTGCTACATTCACTGTATTGATTACCACTGGAAAATATGAAAGTAACAGATTTATTTTTAGGAGTTATAAATGTGTATTGTGTTAACTCCTTCCATGCTACACACCTGCAATGGCTACTGCAACTGTATCTTTTAAGAAGACTGATCTTAAAAGGTTATACCCTAAATAAACAACTGCCTGCTCAAGAAAAGCTCATTTTTCTAGAAAATTATTCTCGTTACTCTGTTATTAGCTTTTGAGCAAAACGTTTAGAGCATAAGCTTTAAAGTGAAATAAATACATAGATCTCATATTATTTTTATTATGGTCTCGTGATTAAGGACACATTACTCATTTTCATTTGCAACTTTAGTAAGTTATTATTTTCCATATTATTTTTTTTATAAATGTCAATTCCAAAAATGATGCAACTCTCCTATTCCTTTGAAGTGATTCCTGACTTACTGGAAAGGTACAATTAATCCTCTAGAAAGTTTTTAATTATAAGACTGTTTTGATTTTTATAAACAAATGGGATTATTGGGTTTAAGGTCATTAAAGTCAACTATAGCAGCTGGAATCTGCAACACCATAATATGTTTTTAAGCACCTTTTTGAGGCTTTTCTGGTTAAAAAAAAAGGGGGAAAAAAGTGGATCCGTGTGTTATTCAGATGTTAAATTGCATGTGGAGTGGGGAACGCCAGTACAAATCATTTTCATTAGGTCCTGACCCCATCTTTGACTTTTTCATGAGCCTCTCTAAAAAGTCACAGTCGGTCAAATTAAATTTACTTGGACAAGCAGAGAAAAGGAGCACTTAATGAAAGCATGACACATAACGTCAGGGGACAAAACCAATCTGACCATTTCTCAGCATATGGTAGGTCAGTGAGAATCAGACCCACTCTGCAAACATTTGCTATACATTGTTCTTGTGACAGTGTTGCCTTACACTGCACATCTATTAAAGTGAACTGGACTGTAACTGAGTGGCTCTACATTTTTACTACTTTCACGCACTAAAAACCAAATGTTATGTTGCCTGAGGTATAAACAGATGAGTGCTGTACATAACACCCTATTTGCATTACATTTTGCTCTGCCTGCTCCGCTTAAGGAGAAAACTTCAACATCTACCACTGGGAAACATAGACAGAGCTGATATCATGCCAAGCATGCCCCGCCATTTATAACAGTCTGTCTGGGTATGCTTAAATCCATTGATACGTTTGCCTGTTGCCTGGCAACACAGACCATGTTTGTTTGGACTTTTAAAGCCATGGTTGGTGCTCCTTAATGGCTTAGAAAGCTTAAAGCTGCAGCAACCCATCCATTAAATACCACAGGAACAATACAATAACTGGAAAATAATTACTGTAGAGGTCATAGCATTAACTCAGCCTGTAAAACAGAATAGAATATATCTTCTGCAAGCATTAAAACACTGGAGGCTAAGCAGAAAAAACGGGCTTTCGTCGACTGGAGAATGAATAAGGTCAGTGATTATTTTAGCATCTGCCCATTTAATTTGAAGAGCTCTTATGCACAAATGGAACCTTTGACCTGTCAGTGATTATTAACATCTGAAAGTTTTATTGCAGGATCACCATTTTCCTACATCTAACATTCATACTTGGTTTTATTTTATTGTAATGTTTGCAGTAAGATCAGTTTTTTCTCTGCTTTACCAGACATGGTTTCAAAAAGAAGAATGTTTATTGAAAAGATGTTTTATTGCATTATAGAGTCATGATATCAACAAAGCTGTGTAGTTTCAACATATTTCTCTTCTTTAGATCAAAATAAAATATGAAACACTGTGATTTTGAAAATTATACCTCCAGTACTATTTGGTTTAAAGTTAACACTAACCCACTGGTAACAATTATCCAGCTGCTCCTCTGTTTTAATCCCACAGAAAAAGTAACGTGAAACCAATAAACAGCGGGGCACCAGGGGTGTACGACATGCAACACCTAACACCAGTAATTTACAGATTTACTGTTAAATAAAACACAGGACACACTAATATAACTCAACTTTAATGGCTAACGCTGCTGTCACCTTGTTTTCTAGTGATGGGAAGTCTAGTTCTCTGGTCTCTCTTGGCTCAGCCCTCTAAGAATATTTGACTCCCAAATAGCTCTTTATTTACCATCTCTAAAAGTTGTATTTTTGCTTTTTCAAGTATTATGAATGGTTTGTGTTGGTAAGCAATGTTTATTTATTTAGTAATTTTTGAAACATTTACAATGTCTTTCTGGAGCAAAAGTATGGAATATACTATGTTCAACTGTATGTGTGAGGCCTAAGTTAGTTACTTTATTAGTGTAATCATTCCTATTTTGATTGTTTTTTCATAGCTACCCTCAACTAACTCTACAGATTAAATATAAATGTTCCAGCTGCTCCAAGTAGTCAGTTATTAACTGAATTTTTCAGAAATAGGTCATTTCTTAGCTACAAGCCGCTCACATGCTGAGGTGAGTTTAGTTCCTGCAAAGTGTAACAAGTATAAGTATGTGAAAAAAGAAGATGCTATAATCTCTATATATTCATGACATCGTTCTGTCATTAAAAAATGACTCAGATATGTAATAGCACTATAGTTGTGCTTGTAACTTGTAAATTTACTGTAGCTTGATGTTAATGAATTTTTCTTTTAAATGTGGAAAGAAAAGAAGTCGAAGGTAACACACTATATTAATTTCCTTCTGATAAAACAGTCATTTTACTGTTAAAAAGCTAAATATGTAGGACTCTGCCATATTCAGTGACCTCTCGATAGTTGTACTCAACCTGAGTTGATTTGGAAGTAACTTCAGTCACAGTACAAAAGTGCTAGCACTAAACAGTAGCTCTCAGCAGGTAGTTAAAATCCAGCATAGCAAACACAGACACCTATTGAACTTCTTGGTCTCCTGAGCTTCCACAATTGTGTACATGTACCAAGATTTGCAGAGTATGTGTGCGTGTGTGTGTGTCACACTTTTGCAACCCGCCAGCCTATTTGTGCACCTGTTTGAGACCAGAGCCATGAAACTAAATCCCACATGGCATTTTGAGAGAACAATAGTAGACCTGTGACCCTGAGCAAGACAAAAGGAAGGCCTCAACAGTCACATCAGAGCACAGAAAACTCATTTTATCCAGACTGCAACCTGATTTCCAAGAAATTACATTCATATGCAACTATTTTGCATTAGTTATTCTCTTACCACAAGACATTCTGAAACTTGATGCTTATGCAAAGTAGTTGCAAATGAATGTACTGTAATTTGTAGGAGGGCATGCATGTGGAAACATACAAGTGTAATGATTTCTTATTCTTATATTCATAATTACTGAGCAGTGATACTAACAAAGCTATTACTGTGATGACTTTAGATAATTTATTTCCAATATTTAATAAGTAAAACCCTCTTTAAAGCTTGCACATTTTTAAATGTATTCAAAACAGAAAATCTAAACAAAAACAAATCTTTCTATCTAAAGATACTATGATTAGGAACTCCTGATCTCGCAGACGCTCTGAATATATGAACAGATATATTCACATAAGCAGCACATTTAAATATAACCATTTTACTTTGACTGCTTGCTGTTTCCGGCATGGCCCTTTCACTATTGAGGGGAACAAGATTGAATTTTGTCTTTTTCTCGGGAGCAGGACTGAATAAAGATTTGAGGTGCTTGAGGTTATACAGTTGTGTGTAGCGGTGCTGAATGACGCCCCATAATGGCACTTAAAAGAAAAACTTGCATCATTAATCATCCCTTCCTTTCATCCAAATGACGCGTGAGACAAGGAAATCTATGTCTATCTGTGCACAGACAATAAATGTAAGTGCTTCCCAGATTAGTCCCAGAAGAAGAGAATGGATACTCTTTAGGAGCACATTTTCCAGTCATCACTCAATTGACTAAAATGAGCCAATTATTTTTTTTTATACAACAGCATGCCAATTAGAGAAATGACTGCTTGGCTCTATTCATGATATTGCAATGTGGCTTGTTTAAAGTGCTGCCAGACAACATCTTTTCTAGTCCAAAGCCATTTAAACAAGATTTTGAGAGTGGCTGCATGGTAGGTTATTGTTTGTCACCAGTGGGCCGAAAGGGACAGCTTAAGACTATTATTGCACAAAAAGAAAGCCAAATTCCCACCCCAAATAATAAAACCCATTTAGCCTGAATTACAGTCTACCGTGTTTCTTATATGTGATGTATATAATGATTGCATCAAAGCATTTCATTTTAGATCAAAGAAAAATACATTCACATACAGTATAGCAGTGGTTCCCAAAGATTTTCTGGGCCCCCCTATGGGTTACAATAAAATCCCCCTAAAAAAGAAAATAAATAAATAAATAAATCAACTGGGCACATGTCATTCAACCAGACATAAACCTATACACATTTTTTGTTTTCAAACTCCACTGAAGTTTATTTTACACTTCAGGTTGCAACTAAACACACTACAAACCATTTTTACAGTTATATATTTTTGTTTTGTATTTTTCTTTCTTTTTTTTCCCATGCTTCTGCCCATATAGAGCTGTTTGTGCCTGACATCATGAATCCTCTGGGGGAGAGCAGAGTTCACTCTGGTGTCTTCCTGCCGTTTGGTATTCCAGACGCATTTATTTCCCAATACTTTTGCATTCTTTTCATTGTTGATACCTAAACTATTTTGGCTAACTTAATAAATGCAGATTTGTATTTAGTCACCATCTTATATTGTCTTCTGTAATTGTTCCAGACAAAACAGTCTCCATAGATATTACACAAAACAAATACATTGGCCTAAACTGTGTCAGCTAGGATCCTTTGCACAAAAGACACACTGACTTGCGTGAAATTATGACATTAGATTGGATAGTATGAGCTCACGAGCAGCACACTCTGCAACATAAGTAGATATATGCAAATGAACATAAGCAAATAAGGGAACATCTTCACCAACCCACCAAACTGGTTGTTGCTAGCATAACTCATTTAAAACATACTGTACATTTTTTACAATAATGTTTAAGTTAGGTTGTTTACATAATATATATATCTACTGCATTAACCAAACAAATATTTATAGAAACTTACATGTCATCTATCTCAATAAATTAGAACCAAAAGGTTATTTGTATTAGGGCTACAGCTATTCCTGATTCCTATGCCCTTTTTTCCTACCACACTTTTTCCTTTCAAACAACTTTCCAGTAATATGCGTGGATACAGCACTCTGCAAACAATCAGCTTCTTTAACAATAACCTTTTGTAACCTAACATTCTTGTGGAGGGTGTTTATGAGTGTGTGGTGAGCAACAGTTTCATGACATGTTCTTGTTTTCAGGGAAACTAAATGTGTTTTCTGTAACTGTAAAACCTGGTAAAACTTAACACTCACTCTATATAGTTATGAGCATTTAGATTTTACATTTGAATTGAGGAAAGTACGTTATTAAAGGTAATCTATCTTATCAAGATACATCTGCATGAAAAGATAGAGTGAAGCTCACTATATTATAGATGTACACTATATCATCACTCTGTGGTTAGAAACTGAAAATGTTGTTTATCTTTCCAAAAGACTGTATAAAATTGCATGTGTTTCTCAGCAGTAAACAGAGACAGCTCATTCATTCTCACCCTGAAGAGAAACTGCCAGAGCTTGAGGCTACGGCTGTATTCTCAGGATATTTCAACAACATTCAAGGAGCTTCATTTGAACCTGCACCTCATAACAGTACAATAAACAGTCTGTAGGTCTCTGCTTTTCAAATAAATTATGTGATTTCTAATCATATACAGGAAAAGATATTTGCCAATATAAAACTCCCTGATAAATACAAACATAATTTATGATTATTGTGTATTTTGTGGTCAAAAGAAACGAGAACGACAACCATTTGAACAATGCTTCTGGCTATTGATCTCTGTGAAGAATGGGATTCAAATGTTGGAATCACTGCAAGCGTCGAGCGCAGGGCAAACAAAAGGATGAAAGGTTTTCCATGTAAGACCTGGAACTGATGCCATGTTAGAAACCATCTGTCTCATACTTGTCCCGGCTGTCATATCTGATTCTATTCCTGTGTAACGCAACACAACTGGGTCACTCTGCCGCATTCTGTCCCCGGATGACCAGTAAGAAATACTCTGCAAACCATTTAAGAGAAATAGTAAGACACCTGTTATCTTTGAACTTATAATTTTTGTGGATTTAAATGGTTTCTTAGCTTGTTACCTTTTGTGTCAGCTAGTGTGACTGTACAATATTGTCTTTATTTATATTGACAACAGAAAGCAGATTAAATGAAACAATTCTACTTCAAAATCAGAATTTCTGAATTAAATGTCATAAAAATGAACAGAAACACACCCTGAAGTCAAAACATTGAAATCTACATTTCTCACCAACAATGACTTCAAACTCCAAAATAACGGGATTGTTCTAAATTGCAGTGCAGTGGTCTAGTTTTCTGAGAGTAGTAATAGCATCCTTGTCACTATGTATAAAAATTCTTAAATCCCACTAGTTTTACCAACATAAACAACCAACATGGGTAAGCAAGAATTATCCTCTGAGTTAAAGAACAGGTAACACAATTTGTAGTTATGCCATTTACAGAGTCACCTCAATTTATTAGACCTTTGAAAAGTTAACTTGATTTACTCATACGTTCCTTAACACACTGTGTGATACATTTAATTGCAATTCACAACAAATGAATACATGTAAGACAAATACATGTAGGTTTTACACAGAAATAAACTATTTATTCCATTAAGTAATTGATTTTGCAACAATCTCTATCAAGCATGAACAGATAATAAGACCGAGAAGTCAGTTGAGCAGCAATACCTCATACTGAGCAAGCATGTGGCAAGGAAAGGAAAATTCCGCTTTAACAAGCAGAAGCTCCTGACTGGGAATTTGAAAAGAGAGAGTAGTGTTATACTTGATTGTGCAAATTCTGAGTGGCAGAAATAAATAATCTTGTGATCCAGGAGATGAACATTAGAGGGACAAAGTGTGATTATTTCATGCAAATCAACTCTCGGCTATGCAGCTGTAATTCTCTAACTCTGTCTCCAAGCATCCAACATTCTCTTTTTTTGCCTGTGGTCAGCTGAAAATGTATTAATAAAAATGTTAACTAATTTTTATTTTTAAATGCATTGTGAATTTTTTTTTCTTAAGGAAATCATAAATGTATCTAGCGCTACTTTATTACATTAGCCCAGAATAGACCACCCAGACATTGACATCAGAGCAATAAATTTAAATTATTTTTTACATAGCAGCCGTAGTTTAAATTTATCTTTGACGCATGAAAATGATAAGATTTTTTTGAAGTGGTTTTATCTTGTAAGCTAAATAGCCAGAAGTCACAACATCCTACACACTAGACCTTTAAACTAGTCTTTAAGCTTGTTTTGGTTCAAAAACCCACATAATTTCTCTTTCGGTTCATTCTCATGGTCGAGAAATGCCAGGAGTTGTTTTTCTGTGCAGAGAAAGGCTCTGCCTGAGTAGCAGATGAACATGGTGGAAAAATGTGTAGCTGATGAAGCAGACTCAAGAGATTCCCCTTAGGAGATGATGGAAAGAAAAACAGAACTAAAATTTACAGGTGGATAAATATTCAACTTACCACCAATAAAATAGAAAAATCCAGAGAAATTCAAGTTAGCTTTGCAACAAAGTATGATAACTCTATCTAATAAAGTTTGTTTGGAATATTTCATAGTAAAGGTTGCATGTTATAACATCACTTGACTGTTTCAATGTGCAACACACTGTACATCTGTGTTTAATTATTCATCCCTCAAGTTCAATATGAGCCAGACATGCAGATATCTGTTACATAAATCATCAGAACAGGTTGAAAACACCAAACAGTACACCATACACTATTTTTTAAGAGGACTATTTTCTAATCTTCAGATGTTAATTGCCTGCACTGAATTTTATGAAAGTGCATCAGCGTAAAAAGGGGTAGGTGGTTGGGCATGTCACACATTTGAGGCTTTTAGTTGTGAAAATTTTTGAAATCCATGTGACCACTCTCCATCCACTTGACATTCAGATGCCACTTTGTGTGAGATTACACCATGAAATCCTAATACTACACACTGAAGTGTGTTGCTGTAATCTTACAAAAATCCAAGTAGTATGAATACTTTTGTGACAGATTACTAATCAGCCCAAAAGACAAATGTATAAAAAGAAAAAGTTTTCAGCTGATTTATGTTAAGAAACACTTGCCTGACTACGACCCAGCCGAGCATGATCAGCTTACCCACTGAAAAACCCACTGAGCTCTAATTTAGGCAAGGTAGGCTGAGTAATTAGGTTATAATTGGCTTGCTTACAGTTAAATTACTTCTTTTGGCACATGTCTCTTCCTTAAAGCTTCTATTACACTGTAATTAGTTCTGAACCTATTCGCTGCAAAACAAAATGTCTTCATACATTTACATGCCCCGCTCACGTAACAGATGTCAAGTGTGTTGCATGAGCTAGATGATAAGAAATCAGAATTCGACAGACGTTTATCTGCCACAATCTGTTTACCTTGTCGTCTCAACGGCCGTTATTACTGAAGCCAAACAAGATGAGGTTGCTTACATGACTGAGCTGCCTACCCTGGAGACAAAGCACCATTGATGATTCAGAGTCCACTGCTTTTTCTGGTTTTGGGGTTTTTTTTTGTTATTTTGTTTTTCCTGGGTTCTTGAGGGTCTGTGTAAGAGTACATCAGCATTTATGGCACAAAAATGTCAAAAAAAAAAAATAATTCTGTGACTCATTGTAGTGCTTCAAAAATGAGAACAAAAAATGTCTACACATAATGTAACTATACACCAGCTCAGTGAATGATTATGACACAGTGGAAATCGCCAAGATGTAATTTGCTGAATACAAGCTTGAAACAATACTTTCTGGAGTAAGGATTTCACATAAGATCATCTATTCTTTTTTTCACCATATTTCAGTGATATTGCCAAAGTATTATTTGCTATCTTGCTTTCATGTTTACAAAAGTGACAACTTCATCAAAGGGAAAAAATGTCTCTGTGAAAAAGGCCTTTAACTTTCTGAGGTACACAATGCTCTCATTAGCGCTCATGAATTTTCATTTTTGTGCTGAACTTCTGGTTGACCTGGTTCATCACAAATCCAGTACCATATCTCTGTGCTGCATATCAGCAGGCTCACAGCAACAGTAAAGTATTGTCTTGGAGCCAAATTGCTCATTAGCAGTGAAATCATAAATATTTCCCTGCAGAAACAAACCCTTTAAAATCATATGAAACTACTGCTAGAAAATGTTTTGTTTTTTTTCTAAAGGATCAGTTTATAACATATTACAGTATTGGCCTTGGAAGAAGTGGGGCAGTTTTTCTTCATGCAGATTTCAACATGGCAACACACAGTGACAATTGGCTGTCCGAACCTTTCGGCCTGCCTCCCTTCTGTGAAAAGGCTATTGGACCATCTGTGGGACATTGGACCAATCACGCTGCAGATTAGACATCTGCACTCTCAAAAAGAAGATGCATTTATTGGTCAGTTTTGTATCAAATGTGTTGTTTTCCCCTTGATGCTCCTGAGACTGTGTTACTGAACCTCATTTTAATTTTGTCCATCAAAACTTTGGTTGTCTTAAACATGGCAGGCTAAGTTTGACATTTTTTCCATTTGAATCCTGGACTGACAAATATGTCAGTGCTTCTAATCTGTGTATTTTTATTTGATTTATAGCTAAACTTGGTGAGATTATTTTTATTATTTTATTTTTATTAGACTATCCATCCTTTATTTAGAAAAATTAGTTTGGTTTTGTTTACTGGTTTCACTTACACCTCTGTCCTAATTTTATATATGTTTCTCACAATAAACTGCAGAAGCAACCAGTTATTAGGTTTTATTAGAAGTTTGTAATACCAAAAATCTAATTGCATTTCATTTATTAAATGAAATGTGATGCATTGGGCTATTGCTAGCAACATCAACATCAATACCAAGCAAATTCTTTCCATGCATTCTGCATTTAAAAAAAAGTGTGTGAAATATCACTATTTACTCAACACTTCAGGGTTTTTAAGGAAAGTACTAACTTTATAAAAAAAAATTTAGTTGAACAAAGTAAAATGTTTGAAGTAAAAACATCAACAAGTCACTACAGCCAAGCTTGGTCTGTTTGATTTGGTTGGCTAGTGCTTGCTCTGATAACATTTGTTTTAAAAACAGGTGTGACTGTGTGTATAGGGGAGGAGAGATGAAGAACTAAGATAACTTATTTAAAAAAAGGAAAATTAAGGTGTGTCTTTTGTACTTTCACCTTATTTTGCCTCCTGTCCTGATCTACAGGTTGGATTTTGTTTTATCTGGGCAGCCACAGGTCCCTGTCCTTGTCTCTTATCATGAAATAGTTTCTATTTTCCAAATTTAACAGGCATAGTGCACCTGGAGCTCACTAAAAACACATTTCTCATTCGGTTGGCACCGCCTGAGACAGTCGCCCGTGAGATAGCACCTCTGAAAATTCTAATACAAACAACATCCTCTTATGTGCATGCAATTTCAGAACTGGGTTACTACAAGGTCTGAGATAAGTAAACACTAAAATGTTTTTTTTTTTAAACGATCGCACTGTGGTCATGGTCATAGGCAAAGTCTATGAACCGTCTAAGTAGTTTGCCATTCATCACTAATGCTTTCAATCACTGAGTGCAGCTGAAAACAATCCCCTCTGTGAAGAGTCTTGGGTAAGTGGATGCATTGTTGATTACCTGTAGCCACTCGTAAGACAAAGGCACAGCTGTTTACTCTTGCTTCTGTCTGTGGAGAGATTATTCTCTTCCCAGAATAAAAAGATGGGTGATAAAAATGAATAGAAAATGCACAGAGTTAGAGAATAGCTCACACAGCCCATAAAAATGCCATTTTAAACATTTGACAGGAAATGGTCTGTTTAGCGGCAACAATTTCAGTTAAAATAAACAGTTCATTTATTTATTTATTTATTTATTTTTGCTAAAACTAAAAACACCAAAAAAGTTCAGGGTAAAGAACTAACTCTCCCTCCCCCTCCAAAAAAAAGAAAATCTTTCTGTATAGAAATGTTCATGATCCTTTAGTTTGAGATTCATTTTCCCCTCAGCATTCAAACACAAGTAATGGCCCTCTTTGGGGAATTGATGTTTATCCTTGGATCTCAAATTCCACCTTTCCCAAATGTGGTATGACTGACCTGGAAGAGTACAGATGCCTTCTTTATTCTGCAGTTTCAATCTCTTAGGACGGGGCAGAAGCAGCTGAAGAGATGGGGAGGAGCTGTTTTTTTTTCTCTCTCTCTTTCTACTTCCTTCTCTTCTGTCGGAACTGATGGAGTTACTGTTTGAATTCTAATGTGTCCAAATTCTTCACCATATTGTAGAGTAAATACAGTTTATTAAGTCCATTGTTTTCTTTTTGTGCATCTTCCTAATTTAGAAGATGGCTTTCTCAAATTTGTAATACACCTGGATGAACTCAAAGTTTTTGCATATGTGTCAGTATGGCCTCCTGATTAATATCCCTGGAGTTAGAATAAAGTAAAAACCACTGTAGAAGTGAATTGGAGTATAAACTTCTCTGTCATTGACTGTGGGTGTCCAGGCTTTGGAGAGAAATGCATCACCGTGCTTTTGGAAAAAGACAAAGATCCCCCTCAGGGAAGGGAACAAAAGGGCAGGTGCAACTTCCTTCTCTCATTCACTTCTATGTTAAACTGACACTGCCAGCCACAAATATATGAGCTGTAATGCATGCAGCAGGGTGCCAGCTTGTGTTGCATCAGTTTACTTAAGACAAAGCTAGATTGCAGACCTCTTTAAAGTGAAGACTGACAGTACCATCTATAACCAAGATGACAAAGTGTAAAAGGTGTACAGAAAAAATCTGTGGTGGCATGAAGAATTAAATGCTGTATATTGACCAGGTGGAAAAACTTCTCAACATGACCAATAACCAAAATGGATTTGCTTAGACTTAGGACATTTCTTTTCATTTTAATTCAGCCACACTGAAGCATTTTTAAGAATGATTGGTCTATTTAAATTCACACCAAATCAACTCAGTCAGAATTGTGTTGAGTACCAAGCCACTCAAAAACCTCCTCTTGGTTGAGTCATTCAGAGATAGATGATGATGCCGCGTTAGTCTAACTACAGATGTAATTGTGTGTGCAACTAAATTTTCAACACTTGCTTTACCAGTGTACAAAATATTTCCCCAAAACTTTGAACATCATATTGTCATGTCTGAGGATGATTTCATGACCCACATGCAAGAACGTGGGCTCATGACACACCATGTCATGAGCCCACACACCAGGCTCATGACACATATTGATGTGTTTCAGTAAACAACAAAAGGTTTATTACAAATCATTTTCAAACTGAAGTAGATCTAAGACCCCGTGGTCTGGTAACATTTGATAAATATAGATAAGTGATCAGATGGAGCAATAGATATTGTTAACAAATTTGGAGAAACGAGGATGTACTGAGCTTACTGTTCAAGAGTTGGACAATGCCATATTATGATTCTGGTGGTGGATTGTGAAATGAGACAGAGGTGAGACTGCAGATTCAGGGGAAGTATCTGATGCCTACAGAGAGAATTGCAGGGAGAGACTTGAGATCCGGGTGCATAGAGGACACAAGGAGCAAGTTGAGCCCAGGTAGGCAAAACCTTATACAGGGATTAAACTTCCACAAATGAAAGGCTAATAATCAAGAAGTAAGTCAAGGAGAAACACAGGGAGCTTGACTCTACCACAAAGGCTGATCACCAAGCAAAGACTGGTTGTCAAATAGCTCCTCAAATCCCCAGCAGTCTGAGGAAGGCAACTGTAGTCAGGTGTATGAACTGCAGTATTACAATCTCAGTTCAGGAAAATGCCTAAAAGACACAAACTCTCACCCACACACCAGGCTCATGACACATATTGATGTGTTTCAGTAAATGTCAGAAGAGTCTTTGCGTTGCTTGTTTTCAGCTGTGCATTTTGCCTCATGACTCTCATGCTATCAATCTGTCGATCCTTTCTGTGTCCGGGCAGGGTAAGGTTTCCAATGTGTCAAATTAAGCTACCGTTGTCCAGACTCTGTCCTGTTGTTGAATCATGACCACCACTGACCTTAACAGATGCAAATGCGGCCTGTAGTTCCTGAAATGTTTGTTTTTTTTTATTTTCATTTTTTATTCGTTTGTGACCTGGATGAGTTATCAAAGCACTCCTGAACTATCTTTAATCTCGAGGATTTTGAAGAGATCAATAAATAAATGTGACATTTTATTTATTATTATTATTGCATTCAGCAAATAAGAATAATGTAGGTTATTCTAACTGAATTACCAACAAGTTAAATCAGACCAACATGACCAATCATGTTGGTCTGATTTAACTTGTTAAGTGACAATGTGTATGTGGCTTTTTATTTAGTGTACGTAAACTTCTGGCTACAACTGTATTGCTCTATTTATTGCATTTTGCAACTGTCTATTGGGAGGGTTGAGGATGTGCTCAGGGTGTTATCTGCAGAGCTGTGTAAGACCATAACAGACATCATGTCAAAGTAAAGAATAGTAGTGTTTGAGATGATACTATTTCAATAACAGATTATTATGGCATGTTGAGTTTTATGAGTCACTATACAGCAGCGTGATTCAACAGTCTGATGTCCAGTCATTTACGTTTTCAGCAAATGCTAGCTGATGCTAATACCCAAGTTTTCCTAGGAGACAGACAAGTTCCAAAGCAGAGAGGCTATTTGCAAAGCAGAAGAAACTTCTCAGCAGTGAAAACTCAATGTGAAGGTGTTAGCAGAGCTCTGAATGGGTAACACAATGAAGGCTAAATTTAGAAAGCTCCCACTGTGTCACTTTTAGTTGGTTTCCATAACCACTGCACAGCAGGCTGTTGAGGAACTACTTCTTTCCCTGCTGTGTGAATTGAACCTTCTTTACTCTGGTCCTCCAAGTTAAGAGTAATAGAATACTTATTTTCTACTAAACATGATATTTTAGTGTTGCTATTTTTAATACCGATGGTTCCACTGTTATTGATTACATGTTCCCAGTTGTTTAGGCATTTTATTAACTAAATATTCTAAATATGTAAAAATAAAACATTTAATATACAGAAGTGACAATAACGAACATGTCAACATTTCCTCAATAGATACAGTCCAAACAGGCTGGCTGACAAGAAATTCATGTCAGACATTGGTACAAATGACCAAAATCAATATTTATTTTTATTCCAAATGTAGGCTATATGTAATGACAAGAGAAATAAACACTAAACACAAAAAATAAAGGTGCAAAAAATAGACACAATTATCAAAACCTGTCAGTAGCAATCCTACTCCCTATCAGTGCAAATTAATTCCATCTGGCTTAGTGTAAATTAATTGTCTATTAAAAGATTTTGCATACCGAGTATCTCCTAAGAAGCATCTGCATCACCGTCCAATATTTGAAACAGGTCAGCTGTTCTCTTCAACACAGACCAGGCAGGGATTAAATGTAATAAATGCACTTCTCCATTGCCAACTAAAACCAAGGGTATCATAAAAAAGTAAATATAATTGGTATTTGGCCAAAAGACACGTTGTAATTAATATTTTACGTATAATTTTTCAGTTACGTTTTTACTTTGTTTTGTTATCTGTTTTTGCATTCAAAGAAATATGCCAGTTTAAATCTTTAAATGTGTAACGTGTTGTTCCTGTCAGGAATTGAGTAAAGATTGAGATGTTATGGTTTTTAAATTCTGAGAAGACCATGTTAAAATCCAGGATGTGGATCTACTCATGCACACATACCAGCCGTCATATCAAATTTCTACGGTTCCCTTCTCCTCAGGTATATGTTATTTTTTGTGCACAGTTTCATAAACTATCTTTCTGGGCTGGACATTCAAGTAAAAAATATATATTTTGTAAGTCATAATTTGAAGAAAAAACATCACAATTTGCAATTTATTTTCAAACAGACATAAATGTCAGCATGTTCCTTTTGTAAAATGTGGTGCTAACAAACCTTTGCTTTTATCTTGAACTTAAAGTAATCATAACCTGGTCATTGAAGCAGAAAACTGACAGGTCAAACAAAGCCCTGACTTGATTTTCCCTACAACACAGCTGGTTGCCCCTGAAAAGACCAATGACCAACAGTCATTTAATAAAAACCTTGTGATTATGTTCCACTATCAATTATTGATGGTGTGTGAGGCTGGTTTTGTCTGGATCAATGTTAATGTTGCCTTGGCTGGGCCATGGTGCTTCTGAGAAGTAGCTTTGTAACCTGTGGTGACTGGCTGTTGTTTTGTTGGAGCATCAGCAGGTGGCTTGCGTCCTTGGGCTTTTGTTGCTCGTGAACTTGAGCCTTTTTGGCACATCAGCAGATTCCCAGGAGACTTCAGTGATCTGGCTCAGTTTTCTGCCCTTAGATCTAGTTGCATCATGACCGGGGAGTTCGTATCTTTTAGACCAACGCCTTATGGGCACACATCATGACAGGAGGCGTTGGAAAAAGACACTGAATCTTTTCAAATTACATTCGTTCACCTCCTTTTTAATAAAAATTCTAGTGAAATACCATGATCTCCATTTTATACAGTATATTCTAAATGTGGTGTGATGATGGAGGGCTAGCTGTCAGACTTGTGAAGATCAGGACAGCAAAACTTTACTTATTTCCAGGTTAAGTAGGTCACATTTAACTCAGGTACAGTGATGATCAATACATCTAAAGAGTTTCAACAGCAGTTTGTTACATGTCTTTTTTCTTAACTTGACAAGCAAAACTACCTCTCAGTGACAAGTATGCTTGTAATGAGCTGCCAGCACCCACACCAGCTGCTGTTAAAATGAAAACATCTGCTCATTCGGGAGTTACTTTTGAACCTTTAAAACTAGGCCAGGTGGGTTAATTATAGGTTTGAAAATTTGAACTAAATATATGCTGCACCAAAGCCAGGCGTTCCACCTCTCCCTATTTATATATGTGTTTTTGTGCAACAGAAGACTTAAAACTACTTCTGAGTGTATGATTGCATGACTTGATTCTATGAGTGTATGACTTCTGAGTCCTTATTATAGAAATGCATTAGACTATAATTCACTCTTGAATTTAATGCAGGCATGTCTATGCTTCCTTATCATTAGTGGCATATGGTTTGCTATTGCTATTCAAAAAAAAAAAAATACTGTACAATTTAACTACCAACAGTTGTATAATAAAGAGGCCAAATGCACCAAGATGTAGTGCACACCTTACTTTGAGTGCAGGTTCAATGGATGGTTAACCTGACCCCAGGGCAGCATGCTTTTATAACAAAAGACATAAGAAGCACCACTGAAAATACACTCCAAAACTATCTTTGCCATCTCCAGGTGATTTGTTGGTTGCAGCCAGGGGGGAAGAAATCAGCCCACCTTTGTTTCAACCATGACTTATCAAGCAAGGTACTCACAAACCTGCATTGCCTCATTTGTACAGAGACAAGACTGCTTCATGGGTAAAGCAGGTGATGTAGTAGTGACATGTGGTTTGTGGGGTCAACCAAACATAAAAATTATTTCAGCTGAGAAGAGTAAAAAATTAAGATATATCATTAAAGTTCACAAAAACAGGATTGCTACACTAAGTTTGTCTGACTTTGTTGTTTTGAAAAGAATAACATAGGCAAGATCCTGGTGTTTATTTATGATGCCAACAATGATAACATCCTGTCACTTTAAAAATAGCATGTTTATGTCTGAATCAATTATTTATTCAACCTAGGAGTTGTTTACACAGGAATCCCAGAGTTGAGTTTTCTTCTTTGTACTACCTTTTTTACTACCTCTACAATATTTTTACTACCAACACAAAATCGAGCCAATTTGCATCGATTTCCTCAATTTTGGGAGATTGGTGATCGGTCGATATGTACGTGAAGCCAGTCTCATCTCATTTTCTACTTCAGGAAAGGACTAAAAATTTCTTCTTCTGCTCCGCAGTGAGAGGTTTGACTGATAGATCGGCCTACCAGGTCATGTCTGCAAGCTTGTAGTTATCAATAGTGACTCCACTGTTACCAACTCAGTCTTTCTTCTTGTATTTAGTGACAGTTCAATAAAAAAAAAAGTCACTGGCTAAAATCAAAATTGGCAGGTCAAACTTTTTATAGATAGATATCTATGATCTGCAAGAAAACTGCAATCGGTGCACTGACCTATGAAAGATGACGGCTCATGTAAGAAAACTTTAGATAAGGTTGAAGGGCATCATATTTCACAGGTCATTGAAAAGTTTAAATAAACAAATGTCCATGTGCAGTGAAATTCAATGTTTCGGTGACCAACACACCAACTCTGTCAGATCATCGTTACAATTGGCTGTTTAAATTAGCGAATTAACCACCACTGTGTTCAGATGATCATTTTATAATCCCAAAATAATCAAGCCTGAAAACATGAAATTGTTAAGGGCTGAATGTGTTGCCCTTTGTGTGGGAAACGCATGCGGGTTTTATGGTGTTCAACCTCATACACAAAGTGGAGCTGTTTATTGCTATGGTAACGAGTTTGAATGTAGCTAGCCGACACGGAAACAGGAATGGTGGACGCTCCGTTAAGTGTAATTTGATCAAGTCATGCCGTTCCAGGTCAAATTTAGATTTCTTCCTGGATACTTTACAAAATGCCTTTCGGTCATTCCTAGCTCAATGATCCAACTTTGGATCATCGATCCAAAGTTGTGAAAACTTATGTTTTCCCATGGCAAAGCACAAAATGACTAGCTAATCTCAACACATAAGGCGGTTCCAACACTACGCAGTACAGTAGCTCGGAGTCTATCAGTGACAGCTCAGGTCCTGCCAGAACGGTAGTTATTTTTTAAGATTTTAGTAAAACAAACTTAAAACAATAAGTGAGCATCAATGGAAAAGTAAAAATATTTTTGAAGGGATTATCAAAAATGTACTACCTTTTACTACCTTTAGTTACTTCTTGCTACCTTTACTAGCCTTAATTTGAGCTAAATTAATTTACTACCTTTTACTTCCTTTAGTTACTTCTTACTACCTTTTACTGGCTTTAATTTGAGCCAATTTAATTTACTACCTTTTACCACTGTGCGGAAACCCTGTGTAAAGAATAGATAAAAACAGCAAAAATAAAATGTAAGGAATACATTCTTTCAACCTTCGAAGCTCCAATAAAACCTTGTTTTAAACAAGTTCCACAAATAATTTCACAATATCAATGAACCAGTAATGCTTTGTTTTCTTGTCCCACTAAGCTAATTGTCACAGTAAGGGCCCTTAAACACACTTCAATGGGCTGATTCGTTTCCCTTTCAATGTTTTGTGAAGCTGTATCTTTGAACATCTGCTTTAACACTCCCATTCTCCAACAGAAGCTGCTCTGCTGCTGCCTCCACAGCTCAGAGGAATTTTTCAATCTCAACTGGGTAAGGATGGGGGGGAAGTAGGTCACAACAAACACTGGCCTTGTTAACGGAACATGTAAACAAATAGACACATACCCATGCCTGAACTAATCAGAAAACCAATTACACCCCCATTTAAAAAAGGCTCCACTGCACTGCTGGGAGGATGACAAGTCATTTCCCACTCTTATGTTTCTTTTTGCACAGCATCCAGATGAGGAGATTAATGATGTGTTACAGGGGGATTTACAAAAGCTACCTATCAAATGCATTGCTTCAACCTGTCATCTTTGACAACAGCAGACACACTTTAAGGCAGCCAGACATGAATTCAATTCCTGTTTCAAATAATTGTTGTACACAATACTCCTCCTAGTTGAATGTAATATTATGGAAAGACAGAATAAACATTTTGTTGGTCCTTCATGACAAGCATTTATGGTGACATTTTATAGTGAGACCTGTGCCTCTTTGATACGATCTGCATTTGTTGGATGTAATTTCTTTTAATCTTTTCCTGAGTGAAGTTGGTGTTTATGCTTGTTGATGCCTGTTTCCACCTTCTAACATGGTTTACAGAGACAAATTACTACAGAGACAAAGCTAGAATTTCACTTCAAAGGATCTATGTTTCCCCTCCTCTTTCCCTTTTATAGTTGGTGATTTTGTACTTTTTTTTTTTTTTGTCCATTAAATATATGTAGCTCTGCAAGGAAAGAATGCAGAGCTCTGTGGATGGTTGTGGCAGAAGACAGCCACAACCTGGCTGTCTTCTGCTATGAAGATGGGTTCCATTCACTCACCAATATGTTGCCTCATCATCCTGTATTCCAGGTGTTGTCCCATAACAGGGCAACTTTACTTAATCTTTGAAGTATTTTTTACAGCATATTTGTCTATGGCCAGATGCATGAGACGAGCACTTGATTACATGCCTCAGGTTTGTCAGCTTTAATTTGCCAACATGACTTCAGAGCAGAGTTCACTGGCATCTGGACGCACAGCTGCACAAGCTTAATTGCTTCTGCAATTAATTAGCAGCAAAGAGCAGACATAAACATTATGCATGCACTTTGAGGGGGCTGGGATAGGTGGGACAGCTTTTATTGTCCACATCTTTGGAGTCTCTGATCTATTGTATATATTATGTCCATATTTATGTCCAAACAAATCTCTAGCATGGTTCCAAACAGAAAAAAAGCTGTAGAATCCTTCTTTTAATCTGTCTTCTGGTTCTGAAGAGTGGTTTTTGCAAAGCTTGAACATTGATTTGCTTCAACATCCTCTGTGCAAAAATGATGATTGTACAGTAAACATAGTCAAAATGACTGATCTTTAGGATAAACTTTTTAGAATATGATAAATAGGGCTGTATAGTTATATCGATTGTACAATATTTAACCATTTTTTTTCCACCCTTGGAAGGTATCGATTTTCCATCCGGGAGAATCGATATGTTAAACCATAGAATTCCCTAGATTTATACCGTCTTTTTAACATGTTTGGTCTGTGACAGCGTAGCAGCAAGACTCCGCCTCCCCCAGTCTCACTTCCAACTTGTACTTAAAGTGCACATTATAAACTACACACCAGTTTTTTAATTGTGTTAATAGGCCAAGTAAAACCGGAGTTATGCTAAAATAAGTAAACTATATTTTTCCGAATGTCAAAGAAATGTTAAAAACAGGCTTTTCTGATTATGTGAAAGGGAATGACCTTCCAAACGTAAAAAAACAAAACGCAACATTAGATTCCTTTGTTTTTGGAAATCTCAAATCTTCAATAAATAATGATGGGCTGTATTTTGTTGCTAAGAAACAAAGTAAAGTTGCGCAAGTAACCGTAAAAGGGAAGCGGAATGGACTAGCGGCGCGAATGGAGCAGCGGCAAAAGCACTGAGATCGCAAAATTAATGCAAAGTTTGGATCTAGGAGCGACTAGTGGCATCCACTTCGTAATTGGTTTTTAGCTTAGTGTTTTCTGTTCTGCATGTAAAGGATTACCTGAAGAATGAACACGCTGCATTTTTCTTGTTGTAAAACACTACTGAAATCTTCAGTTACATATCAAACAGCACTTTGCAAGGAAGCTGCATCTGCCACATCTCTTGACAGCAGCAGGAGTTGCATAAGAAAATCACTGTGATTCCAGCAATGTCTCTTCTCCAGCCAGCATTCAGTCTCACTGATAATGAAGTTTTACTGACCATGAATGGTGGTAGTCTCCAATTCTGTCATTACTGCTTTGAGTTTTAAATCAGATATGCACTACAGCATCAGGACATAGATTTCAGCAGATACTCTTTCAGTTTGAATGAAAGATTGCTGGCGGGGTTTGGATTTATAGACATCGCTATGAAGCCAAGGAAAAACAGAAGTACAACAGTCTATTACTTGCAGGAGCACATGCATCTGTTTTTGCAGTTGTAAATAATCTATCACATTATCTAAGGGGCAAATGTTAGCTCAAAAGACGTGTTTCGAGCAGGTCATTATCATGCATCTTTATAGAAGGCTGCATAAATTCACAAAATGCATTATAGCACAAGGAGAGAAAAAAAAACTTACTGAAAGTACATGGTGACACAATGCTTCTGAATGCTTACAAACAGTATTGTTTAATCTCAGTCACCAAAGATTATTTAATAGATTTGAAAATATTTACTGACTACGGTAATCGTAATATAATGTAGATAAAACATTTGGCAGAGTGCCATGAGTGCTGTGAACCACACAAAATTATGAGGTCACAAAGCACAGCAAGAATTAATCCACATTAATTCACTAGAGGAGGTAGCTTTATTCTAAAACAATATATAAGGTGCTCCGAATCACAAGGTGCACTGTCGATTTTTGGTAAAATTACGACAGTCCAGAAAATATGGTACAGTGAACGTCTGCCTTTTCACAATTTAGTATTGGCAGATTCATCTAACGGCAGATTTTTCTGTGAAATACAACTATTCAGCGATCCTTTTGTAGAATGTATCTAAAAAATTTTAAAGAAAATGCAGCCTGTGAAGCTAAAATACGTAGGTGCAAGGCTACTTTACACAGCAATGGCTGTAATTTGAAAAGCAGTCAATCACAGAGTGCCATTTCTTTTCCTTGGCACTGACTGTCTGTAACCCCAAAGAAACACTGTAGATATTAGCTTTTGCTGTACTGCCAAAAATGTGTCCATGATGATTATTAAGGTGTATTAAGGCATATTTAGTGTTAGAACTATTAAGAAATAATGTTTTAAGTGTTATTAGGGAAGGCCTCATGTACTTCCCGAGTTCAGTTTTTTGCAGGCAGTTGTGGTCCCTAACTCCCTGAATATTAGTGATCCAGTGTACTAAGATAGTATGATCATGACACACTGGGTGCAGTAAAATGTGTTTGGCTCCAGTGTCATGTACAAGATAATCAGTTTAATCGGTATGCACTAGTGACGCCTTTCTTCTTTGACTGTGAACTTTAACTCTCTTTCAATGTTTTGTCTCCAGGCTAATGTTAAATGGTCTTAAAGGACCACAAGGTCTCCATCCATCCTTCCATTATCTAACACGCTTGTCCTGGTGGGGTGCTGGTGTCTATCTCCAGAGGTCAACATGCCAGAGGCAGAGTACACCCTGGACAGGTCACCAGTCCATCACACGATCAAAAGACCTAGTAATAGCAAATATAATTATAAGAGAACAGTTTTCTTGATCCCACAATTGAGATAAGTTATGTCAAAAATACAATAAACAGTCTTGCTAAACAAGTGTATATGTAGACACATATACACAAGCATTCATCCAAATGCTGTCAATCTTATCAGTTGCTTGTACATTAGTTGTACTTTTAATTAATATTCTCATCAACATGAAGAAAAAAATTGAATGAGGCAATTCATATAAAGAGCAAAAGTGTGGTGTACTCTCTTAAAAAGCCATTTCCCAAACATTTTAAAACAAACTTTGTTTAAACTGAATTTCAAAAACATCCCACAAGCATGGTATTTCATCTTGTTTATTTTCTAAATACCAAACCGCAATTTAATTGAGGCTCTTGAGAACTGAAATCTCTTCTGAGTTGTCTTGATAAAAAAAATCATGTATTCACATCCACTCTTACCAGGGAAAGTAGTTTTATTTTAATGTTTATTATTTCATCTAATATTTAACAGTTGAACAAAAAAACTAATGTGCAAATCCCTCTTATGTTTTCGTCTCCTCAACAATAGCCCGTGTTTCTCACAATTTATGCATCGTTTCCCAGAAACAATGCATGTTTCTGGGAAACACCGTGTGTTCCTTACTTTTTGTGATCAGCTGAAAGGTGTCAATACGAATGGGGGTTAAGTTGTTAAGTCTCTGATCCATCTCAGGAGGTAGTCCCCTCAGTCACAACAGCCATGAGCTGTAAGAGTAAGATATTGCTGCAGATCGAATGAGGCATACAAAATATAAACCACGAGTTCAGCTAACAAGCTCTGTGGCATCTTCAGCTTCCTTCTCATCAGAAATAGTTTTGGACAGGATGAGATGCAGATTATAATACTAAGGAACACATTCAAAAAGATTGTTTCAACATTGCAGTGTAGAAACAAGCAACCTACAAAATATGCAAGTAGCATGAGAATCTGAAGATACTGCAGTGGAGCCAATGGAATTATTTATGTGAAGCATAAATATTTTTAATATAAGTCATTCGAGGAATCTGGATGTGTGGCATTGATTGGACTTGGCGTATCATATAGAATCAAAAAAACTGTAGACTCTAAGACAACCTTTATAATGACCTCCTGACCCAGTCGTAATTTGTAGGACCAATACCCACATAGAGTACATCTACACCTGTGCAGTAGAGAGAGGTAGGTTCTGGTATGCACCCTGGGTGAGCTAAGGGAGAGGTTTTTTCCCCAGAGATATTTCCAAACAAACCATTATGCTTGCTTGGAAATTTTCAGATAGCCTGATTGGGCTATTAAAGGCTTTTAGCTTTTTTCCTCAATATTTTGAGCTCTGGCAGACCTTGGAATGACTTTGCTGATTTTTTCTAACATCTATGAAGATTGGCAGCTGTCTTAAATGGTTCCACTTGTGAATAATCCACATTTAGTGACTTTGAAAAGCATGAAAATAGCCTGACAACTTTTCTGACATGAACGGACAATACGAAATGCTTCTCTGACATTATTGGCAGTGTTTTTCCAGACACTGCCAGGGCAGCAAATTTAAAACATTTACCTTTCACAGATGCTGACGTGCAATCACATTCACTTAAGTCATTAACGTCATTTATTTTGAATTAGCATATTACTTTTGATTCATTTCCTGAAATCAGTAGTAGTAGATGTAACTTAATAGACAGCGTACAAAAGTGTGTTACAGTTCATATTTATTCCATTCTCTTTATTTGATTGATGGATCGATTGACATTTACATGCATTTCGGCTCTATTACACCAAAAATGCATTGTCTGGATGTGAATTAGGAAAAAACAAACAGGGGCAAATGTTAGCTCAAACATTTGTCCCTTAAACAAATCGCTTAAACACAGAGTACTGTTCCTTCCTAATCAGAGACATAATACATTATGAACATTTGTGAAACATGTCAAGAAACAGGTGAAGTCAATAGTCTGGTTCTGCCTTGTACAGTTGGGGTTTACCACATTTTCACCCAGGGAATGAAGCACTGAAGAGATTTTCAGCTTGGTGTTGAGTGACTCTTTAAAACGGAGCCCGGGGCTGGCTGTGAGCAAACTGACAACCTTCTTCTTCCTGCATGTCTTTTTCTCATTACTCTTCCACAGCTTGTATATAAGAAACATGTCAGAATAGATTTTTATGCATCACAGAAAAAAAGGAAACATTATTTTATAGTGCTTTTAAAAGATTATATCTATGGTATTAGGGATTCTTTGTCAAAATGCCCAGTGTTATCCAAAGATGTTAAAGGTTCAGAGGAAATAACGAAAACAGACTTGAAGCAGACATTTGAATAAAAGTGTTGACATTTAAATCACTCTGCCTTTCCAACCTGATGTGATGTGTAGGAATACATTTATCTCTCGGATGCAGAGATTTTATACAATTCCATCATAAGTCAGTTTCACAGCTTAACTTTGAACCAAAGCCCAAAAGGCAGTGACTAGAGTATTTGCAGTTTTCTTGCGGCTATAAACAAGAAATACTCATAGCATCAACTGAGAAATCCAGTAGATAGACTGCTAATTCACTTAAGATTTATTTTGAAAAAGTAAAAATAAAGCTTGGTATATCGTAATGTAAAAAATGCGTGTTTTTTTCCCCCCACCTTTAAAATGTATTTATATTAATAGATTCTATTGTACAGTAGGTCTCTTTGAGGCAAGGTCAGATGTCCATGTGTGTTTGATTCCTATTCTCAGTTCATGGGGGGTGAATAATTATTGTCCATCATACTCACAGTTTCTACAGTTACTCTGCACTGACAGCTGGCCCTGGCTTTGAAGAATGCATGGTGAACCTTTAGGGACCAGCTTTGCTTTCTTACCAGAGAATAAAAAAGATCATCTCTCACCTTGTTTGACAGTGCTGTGATATGACACAAACACACAAAGAAGCAGTGTGTGGATGTGTAGCGAGAAATGATAAATGAGCTCCTTGTTTCTTCATGACTTCAAGTGACCTGCCTTTATTCACGCTGAGAAAATATTAGCGGCACATAAAATTCAAAAGATTTGAATCTCTTTGACCATTTTTTATCTTAACTTGCAAAAGTCTGTATCACAATATGTTTTTAAAGATATAAATGTTGCTTAACAAATTAAAATATAGTTGAAAAGCTAATTGAAGTAATTCCAAAAGTGATACTCATAGATAGATTAACTTTGCAAAGGAATATTTTTAAGTGTTTCAGTCATCTTCAATGTTTATGACTTAGAGCTAATGAAAACTTAAAATCCAGTATGTCATAAAATTAAATATAACAAAGGACCAATAAACATGTTATTTGTTTATTTTTTTAGATACAGAAATGTTGAATTTAAGACCTAATTATGATTGTAAAATCCACAACACTTATCCAAAACAGTCACAGAACATTATTAAAAATACTTGGTGTTGAGAGTACTGCAAACATACTAATGAAATATTGGGTGCACAGAAAGATGTGGTGGTTAAAACTGCAGTAGCAGAAATAATCAGTCCTGAGAAGATTCAGAAGCAAAGCCATTTCAAGAGCTTGTGGGATTTTTTTCAAGGTGTGGACTGCATCATATAAAGGACATGAGCAATAAATGTAATATTTCCAGAGTCAAGCTGTGGAGGAAGAGGACTGGACTTTTGCTCAGAAGTCCAAAGTCCTCTTTTCACTAGGATGTGAATTTTACTTTTAGTTTGGAAATCAAGTTCCCATGGTCAAAAGGAAGAGTCTGATGCACAAATTGCTTGATGTCCAGAATGAAGTTTCATCAGTCAATAACTTGTACTGGAATTTTTCTGCATGTGAAAAAAAAAAAACTAGTTATTTCTTAGTTTAAAAAGAAGGATTATTTTTATTGAGCTATGAGGAGCTGTACAACAATTACACCCTAGAGCATGAACACATAACACATATTGAACTATCTTGCAAATGACAAAATGAAGAAAGTATTCTTATGTGAACTCAAACAAGCCAATTGGAACCACAACAGATATTTTTACTGAGAAAACTGATTATCTAATAAGAAAAAAAATATTATTTTGAATTCTATTGTTGAATTTGAATGCGACAGACTGGCGACCTGTCCAGGGTGTACCCCACCTCTCACCCGGAATGCAGCTGGAGATAGGCACCAGCAACTCCTGAACCCACAAGGGACAAGGGTGAAAAGAATGGATGGATGTTGAATTTGAAAAAGGTAGTTACTGATCAAACCTTTTGTGAACTTTTAGACAATACAGGATAATCTCCAACATTCAAAAAAGTATAGATATCACAATCAAATGCAAAACATTGCTATTGTACTTTGGTGGTTTCACAGCAGGAAGGGGGTGATTTCAAAACTTATTTCTCATTTTAAAATAAAATTGACTTTGGAATTTACTGTCACAATGCTCTTATTGGTTGCAATAGAGGCTCTACATCTTTGGAGTGGGACAATAATAGTGTCATTCCGTGCTTGTAGTTTGTTCACTTGTACATAATACAAGATGGCAAAAACACTTGTGTTCAGCAATTCCCTCCAGTCCACTTGTCACTTTCTCAAAAACATCTACAGCATCATGTAGTGTGATGCTTCGTGACCCAACTTCAAGGGCATGAAAGAACATCTGATGAGAATGAGGAGCACACCATTAGTTGATGCAAGCTTGGGTTTTACCAATATTCTGAAAGTTGCCATTCACATCGCTAACTTGTTTCAAAAATCCACAATTTTCTGATGGCTGGAGGATAATGCAGCATGAAATGGTGTTTGTGGTTTAAGTGTCTATTAGAGAAAAGGTAAAAAAAAAAAAAAGGACTCCAAAAATACCGCTCCCTGTGTTAACGAAGGAGTAAAGGATCAACTCCTTATAGCAAAGAAATTAAATGAGTAAGTCCCAATATTAGTTTCCCTCAGGAATTAAATCCCCAACTATGAGGGATAGCACTCTAAGCATGATGTCTGTGTTGCTAGTTGCCTGACTGCAAAATCAGGATTTTTGAAACGCGACAAACTAGTAAGTCTCGTGGTTGTCACAAGCAGTGACACCTGTTTTGCAATAAGTGGCCTGTGCTGTGTGACGACAGAAGCTCTGTCCTGTATGTACTGTACTTTTGCCCTGAGGACCAACAAGTGAATGGGGACCTATAATGATTCACTACCTATAATGATTCACTACTCTTTACAGGTCAGATGTATAAGCTTTTATTACAGAAATAGACAAAATAACATATGGATCTCCTCTGACCCATACATTCCACTTAGTGGAAAAGAGACAAAAATGTAACGCATTATAGGCATACACTAAAATTTTAATTTTATTACAACAGAGTCATGTCTTCAAACATTAAGGTATTTTTTCCTCTGCATACATTTGCAAACTGTAATCCTCTTTTTTCCGTGTTTAGAGTAGCTTTTTTCTTGCTGAGTGACTTTTCAGGCCATATCATCAGTTCACTAAGCACAATGAAACTTTCCAGATTTCTCGTTTATATTCTGAGGTTGATTGGCACATTTTGCAACAAAAACCTAGGACAAAAACTAAATTTTTTTCTGAATGATTGCTGGACAATCCCATTGTAAACTTGAATATATTTGTATTAATAATAGCTGAATCAACACTTTCAGAGAACTTCTGAAAACTTATATTAGTATGTTACAACATCTTGGCTTTTCCAGGTTATTAAAAGTCATCATAATCTTTCCGTACTTGAGCTCAAATTGTTTAGAATAAACATAATATGAGAAAAGTGTCAAAAAGAAATGGTCACAATGTCTTTGTGACCATGCTCAAAATATGTCATTATATTCAAGAGGCCTAATAGTTATTTTCAAATTTGGGTTATTTTTTAGGCTGATTTCTTTAGATTATAAAAAAAAAAACATTTTAATACTTTGAGACTCACGTGGCGTTATTGATGTGTAACTTGAAAAGAAAAAGGGGGAAAGGCAGGAAGACCATGAGCACAGGGTTCCATGTTTGATGCAGTCCACTCAGCAGCACTGAAGACTGAAGCCTCCATATATGGCTCCACTGAGCCAGGAAACACCACAAATAAAAGCTTTACTAGTCATCAATATCGCTACTTATCCTTCAGCCAATTTTTCAAGAACATTCAAGTATCACTTTAACCCACATCTTTATGACAAATGAATAGTTTTTAGCTTGAATTGTGACTGTGCTTTGCAGGTGACTGGACTAAGATAACTTGTCCAGTTTTTCTACTCAGGTGTTGTTACTGAGTGAGACTTTTCCATCCAATTTTGTGAGTGTTTGACAGGACTTGTCACCTCCTGTTAGCTTCAACTACACGATATCAGGTCAAGCAAGGATGTCAGAGAGGACGTTGCCCTGTCAGGTCTTATTTCACTCTACGCACTGGCAAAAGTAAGCATAGGGTGATAGGACAAAGATCAAATCTGATTTACGTTTATGTTTTTGTCTGCCGTTTAAAAATATGCTGAAATATTGATTATGCAGTATCCAAGTATTTCTAAATTTACATTTTTTTTATTCTCTAAATTTTTCTGGGATTAAATCTCATTATACATGTTATATTGTAATTTTTAAAAATTATTTCTCAGTTTTTACAGCCCCCAAATTCTTTTCAATAGAGGGTATGTGTATTGCAATTTGTTTTGTGTAACTTTGGGCACACAATTATCCAAATATAATCGACTTTGTCCCTTTCTTCTTCTTCTTCAGCTGCTTTCCCCCCCAGGGGGATTTCTCAGTAGCTGATCCCAAATTTTTGTCATCATCAGCATTATTAAGAAATTACAATAACGAATTTGAGTGGGCTGTGCTAATTTGATACACTGGCATTTAACAGAGAAAACTTGCAAGATGCTTGCATTTACTACAATACAACAGGGAAAAGAAACATAATATTTATATGTAAACATAAAACAAAATGAACTGCACTAGTACACTGTGCTCAACTCTGCCAGAATAAATAAAAGATCTAAGCAGATATAAAACAAATAAAACATTATCATTCAATTGTGGACATACAGTGCTTTGAAAAAGCATTCATATCACATGAACTTGTTTGCTTTTTTTCTTGTTTAAGCCACAAACTTCATATTTTATTTTAAGCTTGTGGTAGGCAAGATGAAACAAAAATGAGAACTGATTTTGTTTGTACAAGAAACTAGGAAAAAAATAAAGTAAATAAAAATCGGTGTGCATATTCACCTCCTCTCTGATATCCTGAAGTGCCAAAGTAAGCAGAGTCCCTCTGCATGTAATTGAATCCGTGTATAAAAATGCCATTCTATGACCTCAGAGGTTTTTTAGAGAAGAAGAAGCTGTTTGGTCTTCAAACAACATGAAGACCAATAAACACAGCAGACCAGTTATTTAAAAAGGATTAGTTTATGAAACACTATCTTATTCTGAGGACATATCATGAAGCACCGTTATAACCCTCCAAAATGAAAGAAATAAGGCACAATATAATCCTTTCACAATATTAAACTTCTTTAATGGGCAAGGTGACCAGGCAAAAGGCCAATGGTAACTATGGAGGAGTTGGAGAGATTACAGCTCGGGCTGTAGAATTTGTTGACTGAACTAATATTAGTTGTACAGTCCACAAATTTGTTTTTATGGAAGAGGAGTACATAAAAGCCACTCTTAAACAATTGAAGCAATGAAGCTCTGTTTGCAGTTGGAAAAAAACATGCAAGACAATCCTGGACAATCCTTTCAACAGCATAACCCTAAACATCCCAGGGAGCTACAGTGAAGTGGTTTAAATCAAAGCCCTCCAAAGTGCTGTTTCAGTGGAGTTGTCTGAGACCTAATGCTGATTGAAAATCTGCAGCAAAACTTGAAAATCGATGTTCATAGACACTCAAGCATTTTTGAAAGACATAATTTTCCTGCCACTTTACCAGCAAGTCCGTAACCATTCCAACGAAGGACTAAATGTAAAGAGATTGAAGTAGTATGAATACTTATGTAAGATATTGTGAGAAAAAGTCAGAAAGCTGTTTTTTGAAAGCTGGTGGATAATTCCACAAAGATTTGAAGTCAAATCATCATAAAAAAAAAACCAAAATAAAAACAGATTTAATTTTTGTTTTAAGGCTTAGATTGTGCTGCAAGTTTAAAACAATCAAATCATTGGAAAGGGGAATGGTTATAATTGGACGGAAATATATATATATTCAGAGCCAGACTATTGAATTCCATTAGAATGTATGGTGACAAATAACCCAAGAGACAATTTTCCTCTGAAGAAATAGGTCACAGATTCAATTACAGTCACCGAAGCATGGACTCAATCTATCATGCCAAATTAAGTGCATTTTAGCAACCTACTTCTCTGAGAATTTTAGACACAATCAGCCGAGTGAGAATGTTCCACTTAAACAAAACTATTTCAGAAGTTAATTTTTCCCCCTTCTCTGAGTATGTTTAAATAGTTTAAGTTTTTCCCCCCCTTTCATGGCATTTATGGCCTTAATTTTATCTAACTGAAGAGGCCTTGACTTTTCTCTAATGCTGATTGAAGATCTTCAAAAAATGTCCAATGGTGTTTATTTTGCCAGGCTACAATTCACTGTTTTATATATTCAGTTTTTCTTTAGTTTTCTGGAAACTACACAAATTATTATATGTAAAGTGTTATGTAAATTAGTACCCATTTCAAAGGTTTTTGATGGCATCCTTGTCTTCTGAGATGAGCAGGAGCTGAGGTGGCTCACATCCATATGGCTGACAGCAAACAGGAATAAAATAAAATGCATCTTTTCAAGAGGTTCCAACATTTTGTAAATTGATTAATTTTTATGACTGAAAATTCCAAGGTCTTTGTGGTGTTTAAAATAATAATGAAAAAAAAGTGCTCTGTTTTTACATCATTTGCATACAATATTCTGTAATCTGGGAAAGTGCTCCCAGTTTTTCTCAGTCACGTTAGTGCATTTCTTGAAACATTTTCAGTATTTGCATAGCAGTGAATGCATTTCTCAAAACAGTCTTTACAAACGGCAAAACACCATGGATTATCTGCAAATACCAATCTCTTTTTCTAATTCTATATTTCATCTCTAAAATGTACCAATGAACATGTCAGTGCCTCATAATGATAAGTCCTTGTTTTATTGTGTATGTAGAAGACTGTCAAATTGCTTAGTTGTGTTGTAAATATAGTAGTGCACTTTTGAGGGATGTTCAGTTGTAAACTATGGCTAAAGCTTTGATGACAAGTTTTGTAAATTGTATTGCTGAGAGATCAATGGCAAGAGACTGGACAATATTCAAATTTACACCTAATGTGTAATGTGTTGACAGACTTAATGTGAGGCTTATTGTGATAAAGGAAAGACAGCACTGCACAAAAATGACCACACAAAGAAAAATAAAAAAAGTAGAAATGGGAACATAAAATAATTTCCTGGAAACTTTCTAAGCTTTCCATCTCCATCCTGGGAAAACATTTTTACTGGGATTAAAGAATAACGAGTACACTCACATATTAATGAATCTGTTTAAATCTATGAAACCAGGAGCATCAGAAATATAGTTTTAGCCACATGAATACTTTTTCTTTATTACTGAAAGAAAGAAGCTGAATTAAAGACAATTGTAAGATATATTGAGTTAGGTCACAGATATGAAAGATTTTTGAGAAAGAAGATGCTAAATAATTTCTGTTCCACAATAAAATCTTAGTGGATTTCTATTTCCAGTTGAATTTGTTAGACACGTCCCGAGTCTATACTAGTTTGAAGCTGTGAGGCTCTAAAGATGCTTTTTGATGTGGAGCATTCTTTGAAACAAGTACGTGACCCAAGCACTTGCCAGTCCAAATCGAATGGATGAAAAGCCCCATAAAAGACTTCTGCATGCAGCTTCCCTGCAGAGAATCAGCTGAAATGACATTTGAAAATACTTTAAGGGAAAAGATAAAATGTTTTGTAAATGGGACTCTGATTAAAAAAAAGCCATTTCACAAAAGCATGCAGAGTGGGTTGACACAGAGAAAAGGTGATTTATCTACAAGTGGCACTCACCTCAAAACCAAAGCTTTTAAGTTTTTGCTTTTTTAAAAAGAAGGTAAATCTGCTCTTTTGTCAACATCTTATCGCTTTATAGGACAAGCAAAGTCTTTTTCTTTATGCATGTATTCAAAATAGTGGCTGGGATACAGAGGTGAATAAGTAAAGACAGACTACAACCCTTTAAGTGACTGTGTTTTCACCCAAGAAGTCTTTCTCATGTTTCATCTGATTGAAGCTGCCATTGTGTTCAAGTAGAAAACAACAGTGACAGAAATACTTTTGGAACTACATTTGGCACTTTTATTCTGTTCCAATTGATTTCAAACTTTACTATCCCGTGCTGGATAGTCTCCTCCGAAGAAAGCTCTATAAAGAGCGCTTTTAATAATTCATGATGCCAGATTTAGATTTGTGCCTGACTGCTCAGAAAATGAAATTTCCCCACAATGTTACTTTGCAGAAAGCTGTGCACGGAGCTTTGTTAAAAAAATCTGATGTAGAGTTCGACAACTTTTTTGCAGAAAATGATTTATTGTTTATCACCTACCACTTTATAATAACACAGCACCCACTGAAGGATGAATTATATCAAGAATATGATTTTCTCTATTATTACTATGACTTATTACAAAAGCCTGCTTATTCAGGAAATGGCACAGCAGTAGTTTAATAAAATGGGAATTTCTATGTAATCGAGGCTTCAAAGGAGCACAAAGACCACGCTCACTCTTCACATCATGTCAGCATGAACTGCTTTATGGCCACACAATACATCAGGAACGTTATCTTAGACATGCACCTTACACTCTTGCTTGTGAAAATGTCATTGCTTTGCAAAAAGCACTCTAAAGTGTACCGTCACTTATCATTGAAGAGTCACCTTAATACTTTATGCTATTGTATTATGTAGACAAACTTGTTTGTACCAAGATGTATGCCTAATATCTTTGTTGTCCACTTTGTGCTGGATCATTAATGAGATGAAAAGGTTTGCCATTACTGATATTCTATCTAGATGTTGCAAAAATACATCTTCCCCATTTGGCCTAGTTACATTTTAATGAAATGAACATGATCAAGAAATTGTTTGCAGTATCAGGTTCTAATGCAATGTAAATGGAGCAAAATAATCTGCAGTGAGTAATGTCTGTGTATGCATCATGCATTCAGTGTTTGGTTTTCCTTGCATGCAAAGTATTACCCAGGTAATTGATTTTGCAAGGTTCATTAGGCACAATTTGTATATCAGATGGGCTGGAAAAGAGAGTTGTTGATTAGTTAGATCTTGCATTTGAAATTGCTTTTTTCTTTTAAGAAAAAAAAAGCATTCTTATCTCTGTTGCAAACCCTAATGGTGCCTACCTTTTTAGTCTTTTTGCTTTAATAAAGTAATGCTGGTGAATCTCAACAACATGCTTTGTATTCAAGGGCGCTTTGAAGCATTTCTTTTCTTTGTCCATAGGCTCATAAAAGAAGAGGGAATGCTTTGGTTTATCAAAGGTAAAAAGGTTGTTTTGGCTTATAAATAGAGAGACCCACACAATTCACTGATGTGCAGGAGTGCATGCATTTAAGAGAGTAGCAGCATTTTAATCTCTTTTCAAGACCTGAGCAAAATAGTTGGCAAAAGCTTGCCTTACAAGCCCTAAAGTGTTCCACTGGAATTTTACATACACATAAAAACACTGGCTAATGTTATCAAACATTTATTTCTGTTTCCCAAAAAACTATAAAAAAAATAAATACTTTATAGAAAGCTTAAATAAATATGTTTATGTGTTTCAATAAGTCTTTGAGACTGAAAGTCCCTTTTACGAGCAACAACCCTAATGAAAAGTACAAGTAGATGTTGCAAAAGTACAAGTAATTGTACTTTTCATTAGGCACATATTTCTGTACTAAAATGTTTAATTAATAATCTTATGTAATATTCTCATTTTAAATGTCATATTTTCATTCACTGTAAGCTGAAAATCAACTATTCACTCAGTTCCTGAACTCTCAGGAAAACTGTCACAAGTAATTGATACAGCATTTAATATGTTAGTTTCTAGTCCACAATTGCTTTGGACAATTTATTAATGCTACAAGCTACACATATAATATTTTGTCCCATTGACTGTATTATTATTTTTTTACATTTAGAAGTGTGCATTTAATTTAAATATTTCTCACTATTAATGAAAGCAAATTTTAAGTCAGACATCCTCAAATGTGTGCATTTGATTGTTGTTGATTGTTGCTATTATTGCTTGTTTTTTTTAAGCAATAATAGCACAGAAGAGAGGATACCAACAAGCAACCTTCTTTGATTCATTGATACTCCCACAGGAGCTGAGTTAATGTTTTGAAACCAGAGTCTCACATAGTCACTTGTGAAATAATTGTCATCCTGGATCAACTGCGGTTCTTGATAAATTGACATATTTTAGATTAAAGAAACTATTTTGTTGTCAGCAACTTTAGATAAAATGTTTCACATTGCGTGTCCAAATCATATAATGAATGTACTTCCTATAAACATCAACCTCATTCGGTTGTCATTCTAACCAGAATTCTGACTGTGTTGAAATCATCATATCACATTTCAAGCGCTGTTACCCACAGTGAACCTGATTATGACTGCTTGTGAAATATGCAGCTTGGCTTTACTTCCCTCTGAGTTATTTTTGTCCGATCCTCTTGGCCACTTAGCAGTGCAGGTTAATTGTCTCCTCGTTTCAACTTAAAAAGAGACGTGATTACAAATTCAAATGCTAATTTCCTCTGAGGCACAAGAGGTGAAAATGCAAAAAACACATGCTGATAGTGACTATTTATATGCAAGGTTATTAGAATGAGGAAACAAATTAAGTAGACATCAATCTGGATTATGTGAACATGACAAACTGCTGGTGGGTGGAGCATCTATTTAAATGCTGATGCTCATGTGAGAATGGGAATAAAATGATAGTATTTTAACACTGCCATTAAAGCATAGCACACTAATGAACTGTCCAAAGATAAGAGAAGCTCACCCTTGGATCCATGGACAGTAGCAATCCATTAGATAGCTCAGGGAGATGGTACAAAGCAAACTGCACACATCTGGGGGCAGTGGATTGAAAGTAATTGTTCATATTTTGCATGCAACATGTGTATAAAATCATATAACCCCTGTGGCATTTTCATCTCACTGTCTGGTTGCTAATATAAGCTAACGATTGGAGAGCTGATTTCTGCACTGCCAGTGGCATGACACTAATTGGTGGCATGCACAGTGGCAGCAGGGTGTGATTTGGTGTTAGTGGGTTCTGGGGTGGTTGTTTAAATTGTTAGCAACTGTTACCTGCAAGGAAACACATTCTCTGTCATTTGTATTATTTGCTGATATAACAGAACACAAATGGGTTGTCTGAATGGGCAAAGATCTGCTGACTTAAACTGGCAAATTGGAATCATAATTGGAAATATGATATTGTAGTAGTTCAGAAGTTAGATATGTGGGTTGTTTACTCATTTATGTTAAGAGAGCCACACATGGCTCTCTGTGTCTTTTTGGACCTCCAGCAATTATCTGAGCTACATGCATGAAACAAAGAGTTGGTTTAAAATAGAGATGCACTGATATGAAAATTTAGACCAATTTCAATATCTGATTTTAATACTGCTGTTTTGCCAATAACCATATATATATATATATATATATATATATATATATATATATATATATATATATATATAAAAAAAATTCCCTTCTCACCCACCGCGGGTGGTTCTTATCCTCTCTGAGCTCGAGTCCTCTACCAGAGGCCTGGGAGCTTGAGGGTTCTGCGCAGTATCTTTGCTGTGCCTAGAACTGCACATTTCTGGACTGAGATGTCTGATGTTGTTCCTGGGATCTGTCCAGTGGCTACAAGATATATATATATATATATATATATATATATATATATATATATATATATATATATATATATATATATATACACACATATATATATTCTCCACCACCTTTGGGGGTGTTCCCCACTTAGGTGGTGGAGAATATAAATAAATAATAAAATAATAAAATGGTAAGGTCGAACCAAGTGGATAAACAACAGAGGAAAGCCGTTGTGGTGGATGTGACAATACCGAGTGACTGCAACATCAGGAAAAAGGAGCACAAGAAACTGGAGAATACCAGGGCCTCAGGGAGGAACTGGAGAGGGCCTGGAAGGTGAAGACCACAGTGGTGCCTGTGGTCATCGGGGCCCTCGGGGCAGTCACCCCCAAACTGGAGCAGTGGCTACAACAGATCCCAGGAACAACATCAGACATCTCAGTCCAGAAATGTGCAGTTCTAGACACAGCAAAGATACTGCGCAGAATCCTCAAGCTCCCAGGCCTCTGGTAGAGGACCCGAGCTCAGAGGATAAGAACCACCTGCAGTGGGTGAGAAGGGAATTTTTTTTATATCACATTTCAAGATATATATATTTCTCTACGGTTTCAACACCTTTAGAAAGAAAACAATCCAAAACAAATGGCTACAAAATAAAAAATATTTTATGTTAATATCATCCTGGTTTTATTTACCGGACCTATATCGATATGATTTAAAAAAAAAAAAAAAGACTAATATCAGCTGATATTGATGTTACTGCAGATATACTGTGCATCGGTAGTTTAAAAACTTAGCTCCAGAAACAACTCACTGAACTTAATGTATCAGTCAGATCAGTTCCTATAGACATATTCACTGTAAACCAATTAGGACAATGTGAAAAAATGTTACTTTTGGCAGATGGTGTCAATAACTATATTACCGGTATGTTTGAATCATCTGGAAACACCAAAAATATGATGCCTGTAATGCAGATTTCTTTAAACAAGAAAACAAAAATGTTAATGATTTGCCTGATTTGTCTTGTCTGTGCAACTGTCTCTCACTCTCTTTGTTTCATTTGGTTTTCCAGTTCCTCCTCCCATTGCTGTATTGCATGCTGTTTCCTTACACTCACAAATACATGCACACACACAAACCCCACTGCACCCTCTTTGCAGGAAATTTAATGGTCTTATGAACATCATCTGGGGTCAAACTTAGGTCACAAACAATTTATCTTAGCAAGTCACAGCGAGGGGCTGTGTATGAAAGGCATCTTTACATTGGCTGCAGATTCTAATTGATTAGCTGCTTTGTCCATTTATAATAGGTTGCAGTATTGCTCCAAAAAGAAAAGGATATGATCAAATTGATGTGCATTTTCCTGAAAGAACAGAATTATTTGCTTGGCATGTTGTTTCTGAGCTGTAGTTGCCTTTGTTTATTGTCCTGTTCCTAGTGATTCTGAATTTTAATATATCAAATCACACAGCTTACTGTCCTATTTAGTTACATGAATATTGCTCCTTCATTTACAGGATCTCTGTTTAGCTCGCGGAAGATAAATGGAGCAAAATGTTTGCCTTGTGAAATAAAAGCCACATCAAATAGGTCTTTAATAGAACAATCCTATTCAGACATGTCTATTTTTGAATTAAAGAAATTCATTCTTTGGATGTCAGGCATCAGTTGTTTGCAGAGTATAAACTGTGATGTTGAATTGAGATGTTTAGTCACCCTGCTCCCATTCTCTGGTTAATAGCAGCATGTATGGCTAAAGCTCATGCTACATTTCTTTTTAAATCAAGTTCTCTTTTGGTTTTCAGAGAAATGTTTAATTTACACAATGTACACATAACAAGCATGTCACCAGCTTTCTCTGTCTTTGCTTTTACTTGTTTTCTTGGTTGACAGATTTATTGTTTATATTGCTCTGGTATCATTTTAGCTTGCATGCTTAGTCTGTCAGCCAATCTTATCTTGGCTTGGACAAAAGCTAGTGGCAGATAGCAATAAAGAATACAAGTGCATTAATTAAGTTCTGGTAACCTAATATGTTGAAATGCAATCTGGCAAAAATCAACCAAAGGCATCTCTAGAATGTATTTGAGGTCCCAACCGTCGCATACCTTAAGAGCATTTGGTAAATCACCCTGATTTAAAAAGAATAGGCTTGTCATGCTGTGGAGACATGGTGGGCAGCTTTAGACTGTGTTTGTAATAGCTTCTCATGTCTGCTCACAGTTCTAAATGTATTCCCATCTGTGAAATGCCAAACAAATTAAATCTAATGCAAGCCGATTGGATACAGTCATACTTCCCATTAGAAGCCAATGAGGTATTGCAAATATTTTATTGCCAAATTTAATAAAGCTGCAGTTCTCCATTTGGGTTTTGAGGGATATGAGTGTATGTCAGATCCACATGGGTGACTGTGATGAAGTTGTTTCACACGCCCTGATCTACTTTCACAGCATCAACTAGGTATGTACAAGAAACCACATCCTGTAGTATGCAAGGATCTGAAGTGACTGTTAAGACTACAAATTCAATGTAAAGATGAGCTCAGATGATTATCAGTAGAAGCAAAAAAGCTTCACAAATTCTGACCCACAGAGGAATGTTTTGGAGAACTCTATGAGGTTTTACAAGTTTCTACTGCAAAGGCTAGTTTCCAAAATGCCCAATTGATTTGCAGAAGTAATACATATTTATGCACCGAGGAGTTTTGATAGGTGCATTTACAAATGACCTTAAAGCTACTGAATCATTTTGTTTTTGTGAGCTACACTTTTTGTGTACTTCCTTTTGAACACTGGATAATAATGCATACTAACACAGAATTGATAATTAATCATTCCTGTATTTCTATCCAGCTCTTTCAAAAAAGGAAGGGAGACTGAATTAGACAATGGCATCAACACAGTGGCTGATAACTCCAAATTTGCTGGTACACTAGTGCCATCTAGTGGACAATGTGCTGTAGGGTCTTGTAGATATTGCGAAAGAAATTAATTCAGTCTTTCATTTGTGAATGAGTGAATTAACCATAAAACTTGAATGTCTGTTATAGTTTTGGGGAAAATTCTGAGGCCAGAACAAAAGTAATGGTTTAAATAATTAGCAGATAATACATTTTATAAGCTCTTTGGAAATATGGTGTATGTGAAATAAATGGGAGTAAGTTAATTAGACCAAAACATATTTGTGAATGAGTGAATCCATAAAACTTGAATGTTTGTTATAGTTTTGGGGAAAATCTTGAGGCCACAACAAAAGTAATGGTTTAAATAATTAGCAGATAATACATTTTATAAGCACTTTGGAAATATGGTGTATGTGAAATAAATGGGAATAAGTTAATTAGACCAAAATATACTTGCAAAACAACATGGTTCTTAGGTTCTAAATTTTAACACAGTTGTAGCTTATTTCCAAACAGGTGTCTCAATTCTGCAAAGTAAAAAAAAAAGACAACAGCACCATCATGTGGTGGACAAATGACTAACAGAAAAACAGAAGTAAGTTCAGAAAGATTTCCAGCAGGCTGAATATGCAGTGACTTGCAAAACGTGACAAGTATTCTTACTACTTTTAAATTTTTTAACATTTTGTCATGCTAACTTGACTAACCAAGACCCTACCATTGTAGAGTGGAATTTAAAAAAATGTGGATTTTTTTTGTGTACTGATAAGCTATCAGAATATATGAAAATAAATTCAGGTGTTTACCATTGTCCAGGACAAGTCCAAAGAGCTGCATGAATTTCTTCGATCAAGGAACATCCCTGTATTACAATGGCCTGTGCTTCAATCCGATGATAAATTTCTGACAAGCCTCGGAAAGTGAAGTTCACATGACTGAGCTTAAAATAATTTGCAAAGAATGGGCAAAATTTTCAGTGTCTTGGTATGCAAAGTCAGAAGAGACATGTCCCAAAAGAAAAGGTCCATCTCAAAGATTTATTCATTTATTCCCATAATAATACACTGATGAAGAACAAAGCTTGTTTTCCATCCATCCATCCATCTTCTTCCGATTTATCTGAGGTCAGGTCACGGGGTAGCAGCTTCAGAAGGGAGGTCCAGACTTCCCTTTCCCCAGCCACTTGATCCAGCTGTTTCGGAGGTATCGCAAGGCATTCCCAGGCCAGCTGAGAAACATAGTCCGTCCAGCATGTCCTGGGTCTTCCCTGGGGGCTCCTCCCGGTGCAACATGCCCGGAACACCTCACCAGGGAGACGTCCAGGAGGCATCCTGACAATTTGCCCAAGCCAACTTAACTGGCTCCTCTCGACGTGAAGGAGCAGTGGCTCTACTCTGAGTCCCTCCCGGATGAGCGAGCTTCTCACCCCATCTCTGGAGGGTGATTGGAGAGCCCAGTCACCTTGTGGAGGAAACCCATTTCAGCCGCTTGTAGCCGCGATCTCTTTTGGTCATGACCCAAAGCTCATGACCATAGATGAAGGTAGATTGACCGGTAAATCGAGAGCTTCGCTTTTTGACTCAGCTGTCTCTTCACCACGACAAACTGGTACAGCGTTCGCTTCACGGCAGACGCTGCGCCAATCCGCCTGTCGATCTCCTGCGCCAATCCACCTGTCGATCTCCTGCGCCAATCCACCTGTCGATCTCTCGCTCCCTTCTTCCCTCATTCATGAACAAGATCCTGAGATACTTGATCACGAATCATCTCAAATACTTGAACTCCTCCATTTGGAGTCCACACTGCTTTTCCTGAATCCGAGGTTTGACTATCCGACGGTCCCTCCTCTCCAGGACCACCAAATAGACCTTGCCAGGGAGACCTAAGAGTGTGACCTCCCTACAATTGGAGCACAATTGTAGTCCCCCTTTTTGACCACCACCCCAGTTTGCCAATCCAGGGGAATTGCCCCCGATGTCCAGGCGATATTGCAGAGTCGCATCAGCCAGCACAACCCTACAACATTCAGAGCTTTAAGGAACTTCGGGCGAATGAGGAAGTGGCATCAGTCATGGCAATTGTCGCACTGCAAGATTCTACCTGAAATTTCTGACACTGCTTGATAGTTCATGTATGGTTTGAGTTAACTCTGCAGATGACCATATTGACCAACAGCAGACTTCTGGCTGGTTATTATGGTTACAGCAGCTATATTTTTTATTTTTCCTGAGAGAAACGGTAAAATTAATCCTTTAAATATATTTTGACAGACTGTTAAAAGTGTTAAATTTACTCAGCGTTGCTACCTTTTAACTAAACTGGTGAGTCAAACACAGTACAGCAAGTACTGGAGTTGAAATATGGCTTTAGTATTGCTTTAAATTTGGGCCAAACACCTTATAGAGGGCAAAATGTACAAGCTGTTTTGTAAATTAGTCTCTTTACAAAATCTAAAAATATATAAGGTAGTAACTAGTTTAAAAAATGTGCTTTTAATTATTCAAAATTAGAAATAAAACTAAAACTGCAAATGCTAAACTACAAAGTTGATATATGCAAAAACAAATCTGAATATTTCTGAAACTCAATATGTTGGTTTTGTGTTAAATGCTTGGCTCACATTTTTAGTAAATACTGTTAGTAATTTTACTATTATGCTCATTGTTCATTTTTGTTTTATTTGCTATTCTGTTTTATCCCACCAAAACCAATTAGACAAAGACACTTGCTCCCTGTGTATGAGGTGTGTGAGGAAGAGTGTTTCCTCTCAAAATACATCCTCCTACATTCATTCTATAAAAGAATGCACTTGAGAAAGTTCTACTTGTTTAAAACTGCTGTAGTTGCAAATGCACTCCACACTCATATATTTTACCAAATGAAACATTGATGTACCCTCCAAAGCCTCCATCCTTCTTACTACATGTTTCACAGACAATAGCACTTTGCCAGCAATTTGTTTCAGCCAAGATGTATGGTGTGATAAATATTTAAAATCAAATTTGGCAAAAAGACATAGATGGATGTGGCACCCCAGGCTGTCATGGGAGCTGCACTTTGAAGTGCAGGGATGTCCCCACAGAAATCTCTCAATCCATACACACAAGCATCCATATGTGAACACACGTATAAATGGAATGTGTGTCACTGTAAGTAATATTTCTTTGTTGCGTCAAGATCACAAATGTGACAGACTAGTGACATCTTGTATGAATGTGAAATACAAGTACATTACTATTAAAAATCATTTAGGAATGACTCAGTGTGTATTAGTAATTTTTGTTTGAATCAGAGTGAATAGCACAGCTCGAAAACAATTTAATATTGCATAAACGATGTATTAAAGAAAGCTTTTTTCCCCTTAATGAATTAAACCATCATCTAAAACTGTATTTTGTATATCTTCTGGTTACTATTGTTTGACATTAAAATGTTGGTGCATGTTTCTAACGCTCATTGGGCAAAAGATGGGGTATAATGAAGAACATAGCTGAGAAACCATTTTAGCAATCAATGCCTTTTCTGTTGGTCAGTCTTCTTCTGCATCTTTCACCTAAGTAAAAGGGATGGCAGCTAATGGACATTGTTGGGGGAAAAAAAGTAAAAGTGTCAGTCTATGAGAATGAGAATATGTGGAAAATCAGCTGTGACTCAGTGGTTTCAATAAATACAACCAACTGGGTCAGACTGGATGTGACTTCGGCAGATAACTGGGAGCTTGTGCATCTTTGCTCCCCATCCTTTGAATATTGACAATGAAGTGTGTCATTGGAGTATCTATTTAGGACACCCACCATGGATTATGCTGTGTATCAGTGATTTGATAAACACACTATGTCATTCACAACTGGGTCCTTTTGAAATACAATGAAAATTGCAGAAGTTATTCCTTTATTTAAATCTGGGGAGAACCATCTTTTTAATAATTATAGACCTGTTATCCCAACTTCGTTTCATGTTATCCTAAGCATCACCATTCTTATATGTCTCTTCTCTATGGAAGCCGACCCTGACGATGGAATTAAAACGATAAAAAAGACCCTCTTAGCAGCTCTTGATAAGCGCTTTAGTACTGTGGTAGATAAACCTCCCTATTTTCTACACTGCTGAATCCTCAATAGAAAAACAAAGAGACTGCATTCATATTACAGGACAGATTTAGCTTTTACATTCACAGTATGGTGAAATATTTCAATGTTTTTGTAAGTTATTTTTCACTCTTTGTGACAAACATAGCATTAATAGATTTGAACAAATAAATATACACACAAATATGAATAGTATAACAATAACTTATATTTGAAATATATACTGGCGCCATAAATGTTTTATAATGCAAAACGAGTTTGTTGTGCATTTTACACAACGTATTATTAATAACATGACTATATCTTCAGCCAAAGGTTAATATTTTATCTAGCTAATGTAAATATTAAGGTTGGGTAAAGTCAAACCAGTTAATAAAACACTTATCTCAACAACTCAGCCATCGTTGTTGCTCCCTGTTCATGAGGGAGCAAGAGACTTTACACTTTGCCAGTGGAGATCCGAGGGAGACCATTTCAGTGTGGCCTTTGTAGGCTACAGAGGCCACATCCATTCTCCTCCAAGTTGTGCATTCATTGTATTTAGACACACTCTACTTGGCTTTTCTAATTTGATTTGTCTGTGTAATTAGATGATAAAATTAAAAAAGGAAACCTCTTTCTTCTTCTGTCATGAGTTTTGATTTGTGAGTTCCAGAGAACTGTCATGAACCACAGCAAGTTTTCAATAGTTGCAAAGGTATGCCATCATCCTGTAGGAGTGACAGAACAGAAAGGGTTCAAAATTCCCACATCTTCTCCTCTAATCTTTGCTTCCTTTTGTAGTTGATTTTTTAAGACCCTTCATAGCAATTACAATTTATTGTTGAGTTCTGTCAGAAGATGAGGCAATGTGGCAGCAATCCTCTATTGAATGGTAATTTATTCCTCCTAATTTTTGTTGTCAACACTATGGGAAATTCTAATGGTATGATCACCTTGAGTAAAAATAACATTATGTGCAAAGCTTCTTTGCGTAGAAGCAAATTGTGATTGGTTCTCTTAAGCCAACAGAAACCATATTTGTTGCCTTTATTTGTCGAATAAAGGCAACAAATATGGTTTCTGTTGGCTTTATTGTTTCTGTATGGTTTCTGTTGTATATGGTTTCTGTTGGCTTATTTGTCTGTTGCCTTTATTGTTTGCGATGTTTCCTGTATCACAAACAATATTTTGATACAGGATTAATAGCAATGTAAAAATATGTTAATGTGTTGAGTGTGTAATGAGTTGGATCAACAATTTCATTCTCCTTTTCCTAAAGGGAGAATGTCTTCACCAAATGGAGAAGTGCGCACCTCTGCCAACAGATAATGCAAAGTAAGTGATTTTTAGCCAAATATCTGCATTTTTCAGTTAATCAGTCATTTGTTCAATAAAAAGCAGTTGTCAAAATTCTCTCTCTTTCCATCCATCCATCCAATTTGGGTCGTACAGAGGGGGCGATGCTTATCTCAAGCAGTCACTGGACAGGAGACAGGTTAGATCCTCAATGTCGGCAGTCTATCTCGAGGCATATTCACAGTCATGCCATCAGGGCTGATCTACTAATTAACCGCCATGTTTTGGATTGTGGGAGAAAACATGCAAACTCAAGGCAGTATCATTCCAGTACAGGATTTCTGCCCAGGATCTTGTTGCTATAAGGCTACAGTGCTAATTAACCACAGTAATATTATTAAGTGTAGTGCCTTTACCCACAAAAAGCATGCACTTTTGATTACTTAAAGTAATAGGGATGTAATTTGCCCATACTGAACTTAATATATTTTAGTGTTTGGTATTTTTCTGTGTATTTTAAACACCAATATAGATTTTTATATTGGGATTGCACCTAGTCAAAAAATTGTGCTTTAAGCCATAATCTTTTTTTATACTAACTTATTGGACCCCTGTGCTTGTCATGTATTATTACATCTCTGACATACATAGTAGGCCTCATTTTTACCTTTAATACACTACCATGGAAGAAGAAATGTCCAGTATGAGGACAAAAGTAAGCTGAGAGGCAGAAGAGACAGAGGTGGAACAGCAGGCAAGCAGAGGAGGTGGAAGGAGTGCAGTGGAGCTTTTAAAGCAAACTGAGCCACCAACTGCTCCTGCACATCTTTTCTCTTATCTTAATAAGTAATGAGTCTGCCACAGGCTGACAATGAAGTATTTTAAAAATAGTTCTAATGTATGACTCTGGAGGAGGTGGTTGGGCATTGATATATGGCACAAACAGGCTTGAAAACAAGTGAAATATTAATGGGCTGTTTCCGTGGAGTTAATGTGGGATTTACCTGATTTCTGTGGTGTGAATCAGCAGCTGGGATGAAGGGGTGGTGGGACGAGGAGGATCACTGAGGGAAGAGTTTGGGTGAGTAATAATAAAAGACATAAATATTGCGTGAGTTCAGTCTATTTGATCTGTAAAATAACTGTAAAAAAGACTCCACTTATTTGTTCAGTTTGTTGGAGCTGATTTTTTTCCATAAATAAATCAAACCTTTCTGGTTATCTCTATTTTTATAGCTTCTTCATCTCCTGTTTATTAGCTCTTAGCACAGGAATTAACACAATCTATCTCTTTCCCTGTCCCTAATTAATCCTCAGAGACTTTACACTTTGTCAGAGAAGCCTATCATATCTTAACACACCACAAGGGAGCAGCAGTGTGAAAGGAGATAGTATGGTGAGATGACAAACTGCACCACATGCTGGTGAAGAACAACTGTGAATCCTGTCCCTGTTTAGACATTTTCTGACACCACATTTCTGACAACACCCTACGAGAAAATTATTGTGCGCTTGTTGTTTTACATACCCTATAGCTCATGCAAGGGCTTTTTTTTATATGTCCTGTATGAGAAAATAAGCATGGTCTCCTCTGTAGATAGTGTTTCAAGAAGGTCGGTTATGCTACAAAGTTATGGTCTAAGTGCTGCACCCAGGAGAGGAGGCTTAAAACAACAGTGACACACTGAATTAAGAAGTTCTGTTTGAGAGCCGCAGAACCTTTCAGGAACGCATGACAACGCCATTCATGCACTGGAAAGGTCAATAGTTAGAATAACTTTGTTAGCGGAAAAAGAAATCTCAACTGTATTATCACAAATTGCTCCCAGATTGTTTCTTTCTTTTAGCTATTACCAAAATTGAGTACAGACACTGACACCATTTCAGAAAAATAAAGGGTTTTCTTTTGAAGTGTAGAATGAGAGGCCATACCCTGAAATCTGAAACTTGACTCTCTGTGTTGTCAAATGTCCATTTTCACATTAACATAATGTAAAGCTTTGCTTACTGGTTAGCTAAACTCAATTGCTATTTTACTGCTAAGCATAAATTTTACAATTTCAAATCTGTGTTTGAAATGCATGTCTACTGGCGTCTATGGCTCATGAGGATATGGAATAACTTATGACTGAAACATAATTACCCAATATTTTAAACAAGTGGCCTATGTTTTTTATTGTTCTTCTGTGACTGTATGATAACTGAACAGCTTTTAATCTGCTAACCCTACATTTAATACGCATATATAGACATTTTCTGTTTTGTTTTATTCATATTTGGTGCCTGCAGGCAAGCTATTTTGTTCCCAGTTTCTTAAATAATGGTGAGTTTGAAAGTGTTAAACTTAAATATTTTTCAAGAATTATAGATATAAATGATGATAAAATATTGAAATATCAACTGTCATGTAATTCAGTTTGTGTAACTCTTTCTTCCTATTTGTTTTCGTTCTGTTCTGTTTGTGTTCATTGACTGTATATGCAGTTGAACCCAAAATAACTAAGATAACTCCTTTTGGTCGCCTGGAATCATAGAGCTACATTTAATTTAAAGTAGAAAAATGAGGAGAAAACAGAATGTTACTGTAAAGAGTGAGCTATTGAAGAGCTGCTGTCACAAAATATCTGCAGTGACTGGCAGTATTTTACATCAAAAAAAGTATTGTATGAAAACTGTAAAAGTACTAAGAAGTGAGATGATTATTGCCTGTTTTAATAAATAGAAGTCCTACTGTTGTCAATGATGAAGCTCACATTGTTCCTCAGATTAATATTCTAAAAATGCTTTATTAGTAACTGATAAAATGTGTTTAGTATATGATTAAATCATGTCCATGTCTCATCATCATGATTGATTATTTTTACTTTTTTTTTTTATTTATAATTCCAAACAAGGTATGAAATTAAGGAATTACTTATTTGTGACCTGAGACAATTCAGTATTGTTTTAGTTTTACTAGTTTTCAGTAAACTTTAGAAAAGCAAACTGACAGTTACAGTGAAAGGAATGCTTTTTTGCCATATCTTTTGCTTGTGCGTCAGCCATTTTATATTCACATTCATCTACACTCAAAGCCTTTCATGCAGATTTATTTATTTTTATCATATTTCTCAGAAAATAAGTTCTTAGTTACAGTCACTATTTCAGGCAAAATATTCCACCCTTAGTCACTTTATAATATCCTGTAAGAAGTTCACATTCACCACACTCTAGCTCTGTTCCTTTTTTTTTACTCCTTCTGAACAGAGTACCACTGCTGGTTGAAATGAAAAGCAAATATTAATATTTGCTGGTGTTACTCTGGAATGTAGACCTAGGGAAGTGTTGTACATTCCATATTTAATGACTTGTTTACTTTCCAGTTCAATGGATCTTTTTTCCTCCCAAATAACAGCATGATGCAGAATGATCTTGATCACACACAAATTACAGCTTTATTCAGTCTAATCTTAACATTGAAAAATGTTGAAATGGTAAAATTTATCATTAGCAGTAAAATAGCAACGGAGTTTAGCTAATCAGTAAGCAAAGCATTACATTATGTCAATGTGTGAAAATGGACATTCATATAGCTCTTTGCCACTATAGCTTCCAAATAACATAAGGCAAACTAAAGAAATGCAAAAAAAAATGCATTTTTCTTCATATTCCAAGACTCTTGAACATCATTTACCTGTACCACTGGAACCATACATAAAAAATACTCACATTCATTCATCCTTTTCACATTTTGTTATGTTTCAATCTCAAACTGCAATGTACTTGCGATTGTATGTGACACACCCCCACAAAGTGCTTAGCATCCTGTAATGTGACACCACTAAATAAAATTTATCTGCCTGAAGTAGTAATATTAGTCACAAGATTCTGTACTTAGAAATTTAGAGGGATCCAGTTTTGTGACAGTATTGTTCGTAAAAGGTGCCTAACGAACTTTATTTCCTTAAACATCACTTTAAGTAAAAAGTTGTCACACCAATGAGCCATGCTGATAAAGCTGGGGAAAGCTAAAAGAATGGCTAATTGCTTTTAATGTGACATCTCTCCATCCATCTGTAGATATCTGTCATAAACTCAAGTAATTAAGATAGTAACTATTTACATACTTCTAATATTTTGTAATAATTGTATTAACTATTTTTAAATAATTGTAATAGTAATTTCAGTTTGATCTAACATGCTTTTAGATGTATCTTTTGCTCAACTACTAAATATAGAAGCATTGTTTGTCCCAGATTGATCGTTTCATGTATTTTTGACCAATGACGTACAATTTTGTTCAAATGGTTTTGAGAAGTTGCTTAAAGCTACAATCTCCAACACAGATAAACTGGTTAGTATTGAAGCATCTTTATGAGAAACAGAAAGAATACACTCTAGACTTTCTGTCAAGTAGTTGGTCTTCATCACCTCTCAAATTAGAAGATCAATTACTGCAGGATGAGATAAAAGCATTAGCAAATATGAAATAGGTGGTGTGGGGTGACATTTATAGAGTTAGCTCAGGAACAGGATGGGATCAAAGGGTCTCAGCAATATTAACCAATCTGTCTGTGTCCAGCTCCGACAACACCCTGTAAAAGGTGTTAAATGTGTGTCTTCGGAAAGACAAACCTAAACCTACTGTGCATTTGAGTGTTTCAGTTGGATGTCTGCTTATTTTTTTCCTCTTAATTTCTTCCTAATTAGGTTTTTGTTGCTAAAACAAAATCACACAATATTTGCGCTAGCCATTTTTGGAAACGATGAAAGCTGCTAATCTCAGCCCCCTCAACTGGTGAATCTGTAAACACGCCGCATTCATTACAGATGGTCAGCCTTTTCTATGAGGGAGGAGTATGGTTCAGCGGATGATCTTTAATTAAATTCATTGTTGGAAAGCTTCCTTGGTGAGCCTAATAACTTGTAGCCACACCCCATGCTCCTGACAACACTTTAGAAATATGTTGTTGGCTTTTTTCAGTTTTGACATCCATATTTAAATACACACTGGTGTTTATGTACAGAGAGCTTTAATGATCCATCATACCATGTGGATGAAGGGCCGAGTCCTCCGCTTCATAGAAAGGAGGTGTAATTTGGCCATCTGCTTGAATTCTTTTCGTTTCCCTGGAGACTCCCATCTGGCTTTACCTTATCAATTACAGTTCAGCCATGTCCCTTAACCTCCTGTCACCCATAGATATTCTACACCCCAAAATACACTCAAATTAATACATGAAGTTATCACTATCCAAAGAAAATAAAATCAAAAACAAAATGTTATATGAAACTGTGTAATTCTTGGATTGTATATGCTTCTGTTTTCTGTCAACAAAATTATGCTGAAATATATTCAGAATGTACTGAACTAAATCCTGCATCTTCCATGACCAACAGAGAGTACATCGAAAGAAAGCAATTTTGCAGCATTTCTTTTAGTCCTGGTAAAAGATAAAATATATATACCGAAGTCTCATGCTTGCTTAAATATAGCAACCTGAAAGAACGGACACATAACCACTGGATAAAATATTGCTTTCTTTCTTGTATCCCCCTAACATCTTTTCTGCTTCATTTGATTTCACAAGCATCTAACTAAAAGTAGGTTTCTCATAAAACACATACAAACCATACTTGCCAAGTTAAGCTAAAATATGAGACTACATATGATACATTAATAATTTGTGTCTCGAAAGAGCCAACTTCTCATCACTACCAGTCACTCAACAGAGGGAGCTTATTTTAGCTGATGGTTGAAACCTAGAATGTCCAGTAAATTGAGGGTTACACTTTTTGGTTCAATTTTTTATTTAAAATGACACACCAGAATATCTGTCACAGTACCATAGATGCCCTAAATCATCAATCTACTTCCCACACCATCCTGCTATTGCTCTCCAGTAAGACATCAGGGAACTTAAACTTCTTTGCTTTACGAAAAGACCGTCACCAAAGCTGAATTAACTAGTCCAACCGTTTCCACCGACCTGGAGAAGCTTTCTCAAATCCCATAGGATGAGAAAAGTAAAAATAAGATGAAGTTTTGCAAGACAGATTAGTAATCACTCCTGAAAATCAAAAAATGCCACCCCCTTCCTCAATTGTTTTGGCTATACCATGACTGGATAATACTTAAAAGCAACCAAGGTACAGCATACTCTCGTGTCATCACTCCTCAAAAATAACCACTCAGCAATTCTGCAAGGGTCAAAATTTGGTCTGCAGTCCAATGGTCGAGGCCAAACCCACAGTGGTTGCCCTGCGTCCAAGGTTGGACAATTGGTCAGAGGTACAAATATTGAGAAAAGAAAAGCATAGTAAATATACTGAGATCACTGAGAAATACCAACTAGTACAGTTAGAAGGATCTTTATTTAGTTGATATTTATTTCAGTCAAAGTGGAAATGTGAGGAAGCAACTTAGAAGCTCATAAGTTCTGTGGTTTTCCAGGAAAAAGTGGTAGCATCTCAAGGGGACATGTATGTGTGGGAAGAGGACCCTTGTCAAGTGCATGGCGCCTCATTAAAATGTAGACAGGTGCTCGTTTGATGAGTTCATAAGCAGTTCAGCAACAGCCTGGAAGTAGTGCACTTTACAAGACTGTTCAAAGATCTTTGACATCTGAGGAGAGCCAGAGAGTCCAATAATCCTACTTTCAGAATGCGAGTCTTTCCTCTGAGATCAATCCCAGATCGAAACATCAAATAGAACTGCTGCTTTTCTCTTTCTAAACCTCCTCTCCACCCCTTACAAAAATCACTTACTAGATGCTATTAGACAAGCTGGTAAAAGTGTCATTACCACTGGGAAGGGGGGATGGATAGATTTCCGTCAAATCGTGGAATATTCTCCACCCATTTAAGCCTATAGTTAAGAGTGCAGCATTATTGATAAGACGGTGTTCTGGGCACAACTCTGTGCCCAAAGGCCCAAAGGGAAGCAATCCACAGAAGTGGGCTTTCATGTTCATCTATGTACAAGAACAAAGCGAGGATTTAGCCTGCGACTTTGATCCACAGAGTTGGAGGAGTGTTTTAATTCTTTATTTTTTACTCAACCCTTGGGAAAACCCTGTTCTCAGTTGGTGTTTTGTGAGAAGTGCCACAGAAATGTCGCCTCTGGCATGCCAGATGATCCCTCACACTGTCGTTTGCCTTGCAGACAAGACTGGGAAAATGTCCATCACCACTAGGCATAGCAGCACATCACTATATTACAGTAGGGTTCAAAAAGACTTGTTGACATCAGAAATGCATTTTACATCAAGGTGATTGCATATGTTTATCAGACTACAGAGTAACTAGCTGGATTTGTCATGGTCAGTCAGTGTTAACTGCTATCTTCTACCCTGCCAGGTAATAAGGTTATTTAATTCTAGTCTCTTTTAATCTGAACTGATGTTTCAGTTTGACGACAAACCAGTCAATCTGTTTGCATTGATGCTGTCATTTCTGGAGGCAAGAATCAGTTCAGGTTAAATAGTAGATATGTTGGGAAACATGTTTCATCCATCTCTAAGGTTTATAAGTAGATTACCTTTTGTAATCCGTTTTGTTACACCAGTCAATAAGCTTCCAATGCAAATGTGGTTCATTTGTATTTGAATTGATGTCCTGTCCCCATTAACTTATGCCTTTAATGCATTCTGGTACATTAGTAAATAGACTTGCTGGATTAATCATTAGTTCATTGGGATCATTTGCTTTCCTTGTGCTTAATCGAATCTCTGACATTGGTAATAAGGGCAGACTTCACGGACCTCCATGGAGACTACCTTATATTTTCTTTCACTATCATAATGTATTTTTCTGGTGGAAAATTTTTTTTATAAATGTTCAACTTCTATATTGATTTATAATTTGACGATGTATGTTACTTTGACATCTTTCTTCTTCTACTTTAGAGTCTCACTTTTTCTCCAAAATCACTTTTCCTTTTGCAGATTTTCCAGATAATTGATTGTCAAGCATAAAACTTATGAATAAGGTCTATGAGCATTACTTATTTAGTTCTAATTAACTGAAGTTTACCTGGCTGAATTTAATGAGTTAGCTGTCGCGTCAAGATTAAAGAGGGCTTATTGCCTGATTAAGTGTCCTGATTATGACACTTAATCATAATCTTTTTTTATGATAAGCTTTTTTTTTTTTTTTTTTACAATTTTACAGTTGAGACAGGTATAAAAGAAAATTTATTTAATTAGACAAAATTAAAATTAAGTGAATTTTATGTGCAAGTCAGGCTGTGGAGCAAAGGGTGTGTTGGACTGAAGCCACTCAAAAAAACATTGAAGTGTGAATACAATTTAGCAATTATTAATCTTTCTACACTTAGTTTGGTAGGTTAAAAAAAGTGTGACAAGAGAAAAGGTAGCGGCTTGTAGTCCGAAAAATCCAGTAATGTGGAAAGACATTTCCAGGGCAGCCATGCTACATTAGCTGTCACATCAAGATTAAAGTTACATCTTACATGCCCAATGTTGAGAAGCTGTCCAGTGATGTCTGTAAACAAGTCACATTAAACGGGTAAGGACACAATCCTGCCATAGGCACATATATTTAGTAACAAAGTGGTTGTTTTTATAAATAGGTTAGTGATTTTTGTCAGTATATTTAGAATGACACTTAGCAATATTACTGTGTTTTGTTGCTCAGTTCCAAGGATGGTTCATGTCAAAAGAGAAGAGGATGCTGTTGTGTTTTACCATTACACTGACTTGCTTGGCATCTGCACAGAAATCAAACTTAAACTGCTTTATTTTTATAACTGCAGGTTGCCTTTATTGCACTCCGTTTTTTTTTTTTTTTTTTTAGTTATCAGAGTTTAATGTATTGCAATACATGCCTTGTGCCCATTTTGAGTTTTGTGATGTGCTCTCAGTAGGACCAAGCCATTCTGTGTGAGGGACATGACCTGGAATACCAACATCATGCATTAGGATGCTTAACAGTTCCCTTGTGTTGATTGATATAGCTGTACATCTGCTGCTGCTGTTTTTAAAACAATTAGACACATAGCTAAGATTTCTGTTTTTTGCACCAGTTGCTGTAAAACAGATCACTATCTGTGTTTTCTTGCAGTCATTCATCAGCTAAGGAATTGTGTGTATCTACAAGAGTAAGAGGAGCCACTAAGCACTGCTTGACATTTTCTGCACAAAGAAGTCCTTTGAAAAGGTATCCTTAACCTAACCTACCCTAAAAAGCAGTTATGTGCTCCTTTTGTTTTCTCACCATCCCAAAAATGCATCTATCTCCCTGATGGGTATTTTTTCAGAAGAACGTGTTTCAGAGTATTGCAACAGCAGGCAAGAAAGATCATGGACAGAGTCGGGACACACGGGCCTTTAAAAAGCAAGATTAATACCCCGGCAAAGATGATCTCATAGTTAAGTGTTTTCTGTTGTATTTACACATCCGCCCAGGATGTCAGGCTTGTGCCTGTCTCTGAAAAATTGAACCGACACATCGTGACACTAATGCATCACTGAAAATATTTGAAATAAAAAAAGCTCATGCTACAGCGAGCCAAAGAGAGGCATTGCAAACACTCCATTTGACATTGACACAATGGCGCCTCTGCTCAATACAAATACTGTTATTCCCTCCCAGCCAACGTCTCTGTTCTTCCCTTTGATGGAGGAGTCACACAGAAGAAAATCTACTGCACTCGGAGCAAACTAATGACATGTATTAATGACAGACTATTCAATTCAATGCTTTAATAATTCATAATAAGAGATTGCCCGATTTGAAAGGGCCATTTTGTGTGAAAAACGATCGCATTAATTCAGGTTTAATTCAAATCTAAACTGTCAAAACATCCACCTTTTATTGAATCTCAGTGTTAAAATTTAACCATTTCACAGGAATAACTCACATGTTGGTTTTATAGTATAACATGACCTGGTCTTTCACTTTTTCTACACATAATTAAGTGTAAGTGTAATTAAAATACATTATTCATCAAACAAAAACAAGGTCAAAGAGGAGATGCTGCGGGTTACAAACTTAGTCCTGTTTCTATAGAATTTAAGAGCAGAAGCAGCAGCCTAATCCTACAACTCAAATACAATTCAATAAATGTTCATCAAGAAGTGTGACAACTTGTGTAAAAGCAGGTGTTTTTGCAGTTTGCTGGTGTGGATCAATGCTCTTTGGCCATTATTTTCCCTGCAATAAGAAAGGGTATTATCCCATTCACTTCTGAGTGAATTTCCTCAACTTTCTTTGTGGGGTTTAAATTACCCACAGGCCAGAGATTGTCTGCCATAACCTTGTGATAAATGGCTGGCCTTTAAAACAGGTTTTTTTTTACCATTTTTTTACCATTTCACTATCTAACCTTTTTGCTAAACCCTATAACTTCTCAAAATGTTCTAGCATTGTTGTTTAAGAGATTGCTATGCATTCCAGTGACGTGTATGAAGGGTTAGTGGCTGATCCCACGATGAGGGGTTAGATTGCGTAATGGCAGTAAAACTGTGACCTGGTTTCTTTGTTATCTTCCATAATAACAAAGTAAAATAAGGTTTAAAGAGAATTCATGTATACATAGCAGGAAATGGATTTTCCAATCAGGTGACGCTGCCCTCTGTGTTCAAAGCTAATCAGACTGCATTGTTGTAAAATGACTGGTTGGGTCCAAACCTTTCACCTATGCTTCATAAATGTACATGAAGGCTTTCCAAAATTACAGGGGTTTTGGCCATTTCAAGAGAAATCAAATGTAATAGCTGCTCATCTGTTAACATAAACACCTCCTGACACTCAACCTACACAACAGCATACACATAAAGACTATTATTTTGGTTATGATCACTTTGTATGTCCTTTATTATCATGCAGCATCATGATAATGATGGGTGAATGGAAAATCCTAATCTTATACAGCTCTCATAAATTTGAGAGGCCTTCATGTGATAAAGTCTTTGCAGCAAACAAATTCAGTTGTGAAATCTTTGCGGGTGACAGTGATGTGTATGGCTCAAAGGACCACTAAACATTGAAGGGAAGCACAGTTGCGTTGCATACTAACCATGCAAGCGATTTTGATAAATAAGAATTGAATTGAGTTTCAGCTGTGACATGTTGATTGATCAAAAAGCTCATGGCTAAGGCCTCCCTTCTCCCCTGTCTTATTTATCCTTTGTCAAATGGTTTCAAAATCAATACTAGCCTTGTACACAACCTTTTCTGCTGCGGGCACTCGAGGAGGACTAAAAAAAAGAAAGAGGAGAAAAAGAAAAACACCTGCTCTCTGGGTGATCGTTACTAATTTTTCCTGTCAAACATGTGAACACAGAGTAATTATTTTCTGTGTGGTTTCAGGGCATAGCAGATTATTGTACAATCCATTTAGATAACTTCTGAGTGGGCCGGGAAAATGAAATCGCCCCAAACCACACAAGTCAGACAGGAGAGGTGATCTATCAGTCGCTGAGGCGAATAACTCAACTTAAAGATGTCGTGCCTCGGATGAGCCAGATTTTTCCATTCGAGAGCAAAGGAAGCATAGCTCCTTGTCACACTGAGACTTAGAAGTTATTTTTATTTTGGTCTAGAGCAGAGATGTTGCATTTTACAGAGCTGCTTGACATCTTGACATGAGCTATACAAGTAAACTTACTTGATCTGGGTGTAAAATTATCATCAAAAGTATTTATTTGATCCTCATAACATCCTTATGTGAAATGAGGAAGAATTGTATCGTAGGTCTTTTAAAGCACTAAAACTATTGTGGAAAAAAACAAAAATATACCTTAGGAAATGCTTTAGTCATAATTACTAAAGCTAAACATCATCAAAGGCCTTCTACCCTTCTCACCACTCTAAAAACTGTGCACCTACAGTTGAAAACTTGGTTTACATACATCTTCTCAACACAAACAATTATTTCTACACATATGCTCAACACATGGTATCTATCTATCTTCACAGAGGCTTTGCCTTAAAAATGAAATAATTCATTTTTAATTATTTCTACAGCCTAACTGACTCTTGCTCTAAATCCTATCTAGTACATACTGTACCTAATGCTGTCCTAAACCCAATTCACACCTTATTTCTAACCCTAACCACAAAACAGCACTTCTTTTTATGTGGCCTGGTCTTTTAGCCCCACAAGGAACAGTGTGTACTCACAACATAGGTATTTGTTGGAAAAATGCACCTAACAAGGTGCTAAATGCTAACATACACACAGGCGAAATGGCTCAAGGTCACAAACACAGGATGCTGTTACCTCATTGTTGCCTGCCTACTGTGATGCTGAATGCAGTCTGGATTTATTAAGCTCGATCACGCAATTAGGATACCATCTAACGATATTTCTTTGTAGCACAGATCTCCCTTGGCACAAGTAGACAACTGTAGCACTCACCTAATGTACTTGACATTAATGAGGTAGTTATATCTTTAAATATAATGGTATCTCTACCTTCAGTACAGTGAGCCATCCCACCACAAACTATAGAAAGAAACCCAAAAGTCTAATTTCAATACTCACTTTACCAAGTAAGTAAAGTAAGTTTACCTTCTTTCAACCCCATTACAGATACCCTTGGCAGTCAGAACAGAGCTTAATGTCACTGTTTGTCTTGAACTCAGCAAAATGATCAGAAGCTTCAGGGAAGTATACAATTGTTTACTTGTTGATAATTAAAAAAAATAAAATTTATACCACTTGGCAGTTGTGTTTCAACTTAAATCAAAGAGTACTTTTAGCCAATCTAAAACAAATGGGAAATTAAACTCGGTCTCTAACAAAGATTCAGTTCAGTTCATTAAAGGCCCGAGTGAAGTGCGAGCGTTATTCCACTTACCTGATGAACGTCCGTTGTAAGAAATGACCCCAAACTCCTGACAGCGTCCGGAAAAAAACGTTCTTATCGCAATCAGTGCGGTTCCATCAGAATTTCATACTTCGAGTTTCGATAATCCGCACTGAAGTCTCCACTCTTTGCATTGGCAGGCCGCCAATGCTTCACCCAAGTCCTGTTGGGCGTTAGCGTTAGCCGCTGAGCTAGCAGATAGCTAAACTAGCTCCCTCTCAGTCGAGTTCGTCACTCACACCACTCCACAATTCCGTCAGGTTCACGGGAGAATCCTGTCCGCAGATTTCGACCTCACGAACACGAACGAAGTTCATGCGAGTCCATATGAGTTTCACTTTGCACATCGGCAACTCACTCCTATCCTCCTCCAGCCAACCTCTCGCTCCTCACCGCCTCTCGCCATCGTTCTCCTTTACTTCCGGTTTCTCTTTCTTCTTCTTCACATACCAGAATCTGCTTTCAAATAAACTTGAGCCACCCAAATGGGAACTACCGTTATCATTAAAGCAGTTTCTATTTAATACAGTACAGTTACATATTACAAATATTAACAAACAGCCATAAAATTTCTAATATAATGTATTTGCTCTCCTTGTCTGGTATATCAGTTTAAATGGGAATCTTTGTCTTGATAAGCCTGTAGTTATCATTACTCTCTAGATGTTCAAAGTTTGTCAAATTGTTTAATAACCTAACCTTCTCATAAACATTTCCACAGCCTTGTCCTCTACCTGTCTGCTAAAATTCTTAATTTTATCAATGCTCTGATGTTCTCTAACAAACCTATGAGGCCTTTACAAAACATCTGGATTTATACTAATCATTGCAACACATTTCATTATGATAAATAACTGTATGACTTCAGAAAGCAATTGGAAGCATTAGATTTTCTAAAGAGGTATTAGAGTAAATAAGACTGAATACAAATGTGCTAAATTTTTTTTTATTTATAATAATTTTTGTTATTTGTGAAATATTGTGTTGGCAGTTACATAAAATCTCAGAAGTTAACATATGTAGTTATAATGTTTTATCTCAAACCGGGTGCTAGTTAAAGCAACAGCAAAGGGTCAGTTGTGATTTGAATTTGAACTTCAGTACCTGTCTGAGACATCAGCCACATAAATTAAATCACTGAAATTCTTTGTGCTCCTTTCTCTCTATAAAGCACAGATAGACAGATAGAGGTATACATTAAAAGCAAACGTACTATTTGAAACAATTTACCATTATTGTTTGATTTGTTTTTACTTAAAAGACTAAATGGCACCAGAGTGAAAGAAAGGGGAAAAAAAACCTACGTACCTGTTTGACCCAATGAGGTATAACTGTACACAAGTGGGACCCTGTGTGACATGGACAAGATGGCCCCTCAGTCATTGATGCTTCTCTCCATTTGTTTGGGTAACTGTCGTCTGTTCTGCATCCACGTAAAAACAAAGCAGAGAAGCACTTATGAGTAAGTGTTCTCCCTCCAGAGCTGGCAAGTAACTGAGCCAAGTGTTTACAAAGAGAGCTGGACATTTATGAGCCGTTTACAAGACACTTGATTCAAGTAGAATGACTTGTCTCAAATTTTTAATGATCTTATTGAAATTAAATTTGAGACCATGCCACAGTTTTACTATTAACCTGTCCATGACTGCCTCTACAGCTGTAACCAAACCAAACTCTACATTTTTCCATTCACTCCCCGTACTCCATTGCTACAGGGAAGGAAGGGAATGTTTATCAGATAGGGGTGACTCTGCCCTCGAGCCCGACTCAGAACACAGACAGGACAGTCAGATGATTTGTAGCATGCTGGGCATATACAGGCTTTTAAATGAATTTCTTGTTTCATTTTTGAGCCAGTGGAAACTCAGACTGTCTGATCCTCCCTAAACAATAAGTTAAAGAACTGTAGCAGCTGTACTTGGTGAAACAGTTTGTTCAGGTGTTGGGACACATCAAAACAGATGTAAAGCATGGGATAACTGTTGGAGTCTTACCATCAGACTGAAAGTAGAATGAGTTCTGGGTTTATTGCAGCTGATATTTATAATAGAGGAGGAAGGGAATCAAACCCAGTTATTTAGACAGCTGGGGACATTTTATTTTCTCTCTCTGAAACGTCAGTTGTGTGGAACCATTAGGGAGGAAGCTCCAGGAAGTGGCTCTCCATATGGTGCACAATTAGTCAGGATGGGAGGCAGGCCGAGCCAAACCTTGTTATGCCCTGGTCAGCACACGTAATTATCATTGCTTTGGATATCCATTACAGTCCAGTTGATGGGAGTGGGCAGTTCGTGAGAGAGAAGATAGGTTTTAGTAGTTTATGCACTTGCTCCTGCATCAAAAAATACATTATGTAGCAATTGGCTCACTGTAACCATAAACAGAAATGTTCAAAATAGTTTTCTAATTAATAATTATCTCTTTGAGTATTTTATTGCTGGTGATAATTGAGTTTTGTTCCATGCATGTTCGACTGGAACATGCATGGGACAAAAACTGGAAACTCATCGTGGCATTATATGATGCTTCTCTCACTCTCCCTCATTTGCTCATGGGAACAAATTACAATTTCTTAATTTAACAAATAATATATTGTCCTCATATGATCTATTTGCAATTCTTATGCAGCAGATATCCTATTTATAAATGTTTTATCCAATTAACATTTTCAGTTGCTTAGCTTCTACTGCTGAAGTGATGTATTTCCATTTTTAAAAAGATTGCTGAGATTTTCAGAGAAAAAAAAGTCTTTTTTTTTTTCAGTGGCCCTAATCCTCTTCTGTATGCATCACACAAGAACAAATATTTTTAAACAAACAAACAAACAAAAGTGTGTTGGTCCAATGTCTGCTGAGCCTGTTGAGCATTACAGTAAATAGACACTATAACCAGTGGTACTTTTCACTGTTCTCACACATATACATTACTCTCAAAAGCTTTATTTTGTGAAAAAAAAAGTTTATTTGGAAATGTTTCTTCAACCTAAATTTGATTTGAAAAGTTTTATTTTATGTATTTGATCTCTTCAGAGGTTAGTTCTGCATTAGCTTTTATTTGCTTTATGTAAATATAAACTGCATAGCTCTCCACCACAGCAAAAGACAGATTCAGGTTTCATCTGTAGTTTTTACAAAGAGACTTATTTCAGGAAGAAATTCCATGTTCAATTAGTGGACTTGATTATTCATTTGAGAGCCATTGATTATAGGCAATATGTTGTCAGCATCCTCATTATTCCCTTTGGAGGATAAGAGTTCTTTGTCAAGATGCATGATGACTCGATGATGTGTACCTCTTAGCGGTATGACATCTTCATCCATCATGGAAATTTTGGATCTCTCAATCTCCATTCCCTTAGCGCTCAATCACGCCTTCCTCAGCGACTGACAGGCGGCCACTGTAACATGCAGGAGGAGCAGCAGATGAGCTCTCCATTAATGAAAAAATAACACATCAAACAATACAAATGGGTGCAAAGAAGTGAGAGCACTTCAGAAATGCCCAGATAATTAGACTGTCCAGCAGCAGATTGATGGATGCACTATAATTACCTTTCTGTTATTATTTCAGGGTCAGGAAAAAAGGAAAAGCTGCTTTGAGTTGCACCGATTCATTAATCTCATTAATGTGTGGAATAAATATCATTTTATCAGACATTCCAGAGGTGCCGCTGGTGTTTGTGGTTAGAACCACGATTCAGAACTGTCAGCAAGCGCATAACACACTGTTAGTTTATGCTTTCAAATGACAGGATAGTTGAAAAGTGCACTGAGACCACAGGCCACTAAGCATTATCATGAAACAACTGCAAAAAGAAAATTTCTCTTGAAGGTGCCTCAGCGTTTTACAAATTGACCACTAGAACCGACCACACCCCAAAATCCAGGGGCCAAAGTCACTAACTGGCTCTCTATGGACCAACCAACGAGAGGGCTTATGCCGTGCTCTAAAGTGTAATTTAAAGCAAATATACTTATATTAAGTATTTTACTCAGAACAAAACAGTTTTTCTCAGTTGCTTTGGTGCGTTTCTCAGAACAGAATTGAAATTCTCAAACTACCTGTTCAGTCTTCAAATCAATTTCTCACTTGTGCACAATAAAAAAATGTGTTTCCTGTCCCTGTGAGAAAGTTGCAAACACATTTGTGCATCATTCAAGTTATGTACAATTCTCAGATTTTTTCTACATTTTCAAGGGCTTATGTCATGTTAATCAAAATATATTATTCAGATCACTGTTGAACTGTTTTGACCTTCAAAAGATTTGAGAACAATGTCATTGTAAAAGTCTTGTCATGCTAAATGTTTGAACAAATTGTCAATCATATTTTTATTCATTTCTGTAGATTGTTTTGAAGTTTGTCCTGAACTGGTAAATGGCTTCCACGTAAATTTCTCCAATAATCTGTGAACCAGTAGATAAACCAATGATCAACAATTTTTTAAAAATAGATTGAAGGTGTTTTTCATGAACCATCAAACCAACTAGCATGTATATAGTATAGAGAAAAACATAATGTTGCATTTCTGACAATGAAGTCATCACAGACTGCATTGACTGATCAGACTAATAAAGAAATTAATACAAAAATTTGGGTTGAATGAAAACAATGTCATATCAGCTTGACGGTTGCTATTTTCAAAAGGTCATTTTAATCTGACAAATTAGTTTCATTGAAGCGCATGTTCTAATTTATTGAATATATCTGTACAATCATTTTCCTGACCATGCCTTTGCTCGGGTTACTGACAAGAAGCACTCTATGCCCCCCTCTGTTGTAGACGAACAACAGTGTAGCAGCAGGCTACGGACCCCAACAACATCATGTCCTATCGCCCTGCAGGTGGTTCAGTTTGTCAATGAGAGGAAATGGGATCTTTACACCCAATTTAAGGTGAAGTGACTCAGAGTTTATTGTAGGATATCCCGTGACCCCGGCATAATGACTTCCAGACTGCAGGTGGTCCTGTTCTTGTGTGGCAGTGATAGGACTCCATAAACAGACTTAATCACATTTTCTGCCTGCCTTGTCTGGCTCTTATGTGGTTGATCATTTTTCTATATTTCAGTACATATCTTTTCTTAATTAACACGTGTTAAGTGATATTTGCTATTTGACTAGCCCCTTGTCCAGGTGTCAATGTATCACATTCTAAGGGCTTGTATTTCAAGCCCTTAGAATGTGGGCTTGAATGTGATACATTCAAGCCCTTAGAATGTATCACATTCTAAGGGCTTGTATTTCCCTTAGAAGGGCTTGTAGGAGGGAATGTATTTCAACCGGAAATACAAGCCCTGTCTGCAGTTGATTGTATCATTTCTGTAACTACTACCTTGCGATTTCTAAAGTATATTTAACTAAATAATTATTTAGCATACCTGCGACAGGCTGGCGACCTGTTCAGGGTGTACTCCGCCTCTCACCCGGAACGCAGCTGGAGATAGGCACCAGCAACTCCCGACCCCATTAGGGACAAGGGTGATGGATTTAGCATATTGTTGTAAAGGCAAAACAAATGTCTTTATTTCTGCACTTTTTAAACCATCATATTCGGCCACTTGTTTTTTCAGTCACTACCCAGAGCCTGTGACCATAAATTTGAAAAGTAGATTTAATGGTAAACTGAGTGCTTAGCTTCTCCTCACTTTGTATTTTTGTTAACATGTAATATTTATGAGAGTTTTGTCATTTAAATGTAATTAATTTTCGATATCAACATTATCCACACAATTACATCTCATTAAAATTTAAAGAAAGAAAATGCATTTTATCAGCTGTACAAAAGTGCCATATTAACCCAGGCAGAAACATCACTAATGAGTCAAAAGTGGATCTAAGCATTTGCAAAATCATTTATTCAAACAAAAATGTAGCAGACATTTTTTGGCACTATTTGAAGAATCAGTTAGTTTGTTTCACTTCTCATCTCTTCTTTAGGTGAAATCTGCTTTACTTAAAGGTAAAATGCCAACAATCTATAACAAAACCGTTCTTAAAATTTTTACGCATTGAAAAAACATTGAACACCAGTTAATTGATCAAGAAAAGGTGGTCATAATACCAACAGGTATACGTCTATATTCTGAACTTCCTCTTTATTGTAAGCCATAACCAGGGCTTACAATAAAGCTTATGGACAACATTAGACAACATGATTATGAGGCATCCAATAAAAAAAAAATCCCAATCTCCCTGATACGAGTTCCTGCATTACAGTATATGGCCGGAGTAAAACTAAGGTAGGCTTTAACTTTGAGTGTCCCGTCATCACACAGGGCCACATTGAAATTTTACAGGAGACATGATGGTCTAACAAAACGAACACAAGAAACAGACAAGTCAAAAGTACTAATACTGTATTTGTGATGAATTACTAAACTGATTTTAATACTTCCTGGAAACAAGATGATAACTTTTCTTTTTGAGTAGGGCAGTCTTAAATGCACAGTAATTTTTACAAAGTAGGATATTTTCTCAGATATTAATACAAGCATTAGTAATCCACTAAAACAACAACAACAAAAAATACCACAAAAATAAAAATAAGTCCATTGACATGACATTGCTTTACTTTGTAACTCAGTAAACCAAAATTATAATGTCCAGTATTTCAGAGGGAAGAGGGACCCCATAGTTCCTGGCTTCTGTGGACATGAGCGTCTTCTTGTCCCAGTGTTGGGATTATGTTGATCTAAGAGAGTTGAGCTCCTGAGGCATGCCTGAGAAAGTTTATCATTGGTTGGGGGAGGCTTGGGCAGTAGAAACCCATGAAACCTGCCATCCCGGCCATAATTGGAGGTCATTAATCATGTGAGGCCATCCTGCAGTGAATAGTTCTGTGTTTCTCTTTGCTGTTTGGCCAGAAGAGAGATGTTGCCTGCATAGACCGGGACCCCGAGCCACGCTGGGAACCATTTGGTTAGGGTATTTTTTTAAACCAACATTTCTGTATGGAGTTTTAATAATTAGCCTTCGCTCCTATGTGGCAAAATCTTTGATGCATCAGTCATAGAAACATGTTTTTTTTTTTTTTATTTATTTAATGTGAAGGAATCAAATAAAATTAATGATTTTATTTAATAATTAGTCAAAGTTGTAAAAAAAAGGCTTCACATATCTGGATTTTTAAAGAAGGTTTTGACCTTTACTGTCATTTTAGGATCCCAAATATTAGGAGGCAAAATGATAACCATAAATGTGCTTGTTGCAGCACTAACCCTTGGACTCCAAGCCGTGAAAATGTGTTTTGTTTCTTTCTGACATATAATTCTCCAATTTGGAAATTAAATAAATCAAAATTTGCATATGAATAAGATTGTACATTGCAAAAGCATTTTTATACAACAAAAAATCTCCACAATGCATCATTTTGAAATCTTGTTAATGACTTACAATTATTTCAGCTCAACACTTTAGCTCATAGATATGAATTAGATGTGGGAGTATATTTGAAAGCTGGAAATCACAACACCCGTTCCAGCTGCTATTGATCGCAGCAGCGGAAAATCCATAGCGGCTGATTTGTGAACCATTAAGTTTTGAACCCAAAGCTTATAATGTTCATATTCACAGCTTTCCTCTGTGCTGATGAGGGCGAGGGTGGGATAAAGAGGCAGAGGGTTAGAGCATTAGATGCTGAGGGGGGGGGTTGGAGGCGGGCTGTTAGGGAATGAATGAGAAAAAACAGAGGGACTGAAGATCATTGAACGAATCGATTCCGCTTTAACTGGAAGATGGCCTATAAATGCAACAGAACAATGAGAAAGAGCACAAGGGGAACAATTTGTTATTATCATATTTACAACTCTGGTCTAATTCAGCTTTAAATTTATAGGCTGGGTCCATTAGAGAAGAAAGGAACCACTATCTGTTCTGAATTCAGATGCAAGCAGAGCTTTTTTAGTGGCACTCTTAATATTTTGTGTTGGTCTGTGACAACTCTGTTCCTTCTTCTTTTCTGGTCAGCCTGAGGTCATGTCACACCATTACCTCCATAATATTTCTATGCTGTCACCATTTAATTGCAATCCAACTAGAAATTAAAGACACTTGGCATCTAGCATGCAAGCTCAATGTTATGCTGTGGAAAATCCAGCAATGACAAATTCTCTAGTGAACCAAAATGATAATTAATGATTTCTACAACAAGAAGCCATTACACCAGAGGTGTCAAAAAAGTCATGAGGAAACATTAATCACATCTCTAATGGCACGTTCTCAGTTACACATTCACTCCTCTTTTGATCATCACCTTTTCACTACATTGAACCACAAACTGTGACAAATCCCGAGGGAAACGCTAATATGTTTTTCATCCAAATTTTGATTTCATCTAACTGTGAACTACAGATGAAAATTGCAGCTCACTCAAAGAGAGTCATTGAGATCTCCTGGACGTCGGCCATCCGATGGCAGTAATGGAGTGTTTTTAGAAGGAGAAAACTCCAAGCACAGTCGGAAACAGTTGAGTCCTTTACTGCACAGGTACGCTTAAAAAGCCACCTTTGTTTTTCAGTATAATGATATATTGTCAGCTTAATGAGAATTTGTGCTTTATTTTTTTGTACATCTAATTCAAAGATGAAAAAGACTTTGTTGTTCAGAAGTTGCAGTTTTAGATAAAAGTTGTTTATAATAAATAATTTTTTTTACTTATTTCTTGAATCTGTCACTATGTCGTGACATTTTGGTATTGGAGCCAGGAGGAGTGTCTCAGTGCTGTCAATCACAGTCTCTTGTTGCGCTGCTCATTCTCTGTCTCTGATAATGCACAACTTCTTCCTGACAGTGTAGCATTTCATGGATGCTAGGCTAGTTAGCATGTCCACCAATGATGCCAGATAAACATTTTTTCTACAACAGCAAGTTGTTTTTCCACCATTAGCACATTGAACAGAGAGTACACAAGGATGACTGAGAGCGCTAAGACCCTCTTCCTGGCTCTGACTGGTTTTGGTCGGAAGCGGTGCATTTCTTCAGATGGCAATCGTAGCACAGGAGAGGCAGTGGAGGAGATTGATATTTTCACAGATTATCTGTTTTATACTATCATGACATGGTGACTGTTTTAAAAAATACGTAAAAAAAAATAAAATAAATATTACATATGGCAGCTTTAACTGACATACAGGTGAAAAAGATCACTAAACACTATTTAGTTTATTGTAAAATTTAATTTAAAGTACATTTTATTGAACCATTGTTTAACAGTTTATCAGTCAAAGGAAAGATCATGATTCAGTTTAAGCAAAGAGATGGTATGTGCTCATAAGAACAGTAAGGATTTATTTAAGAATCTAAAAAAGCTGAATAGATTCTCCCTACTCCCTTAAAGATGTGTTGAGTGGCGTCCTAATCAAAAATCAATATGCCCACTTGACTAGGCCCACAAGGCTTCTGTAGTGGGTTATGTAATCTGATAATATCAATCATAACTGTGTTAGAGGCAATCTGTCTGAGTTTCACAGGACTGGGGTCAGTGAGTAGTGAGAGGGAAGGATGAGGAAGCCTTGGCCTCCTATACCATCAATTACCACTTATTATGAGGAGCCGCTTACTCCTGCAGAGTTGTGTACCCCCCGACCCCACCACCACCATAAATAATATTAACAGGACCAACCCCATCAATCAATACTATCACAGCTGTATTGTTCCAGCCTAAATGGCAGCTTCCATGGCTCTCCAGCCTCGATCAATGACCGTGGCTCCTACTGTTAGCACAAAATGGTAAATCTAGCTCTCGTTGAGCCCAGGGGTCTTCAGACTGGCTTATCTTGCCTCTGCGACATTTCTTATCTTCTAGTTCTGTGGCTATCTATCGCTTTAATTCTGTTTTGACTGAAATATTACATATACGTTATGCAATATCTCAAAGGTAGATGTCTTCTTTTGGAAACTAAAGTGGTAAAATATCATTTGAAGAAGCTGGATCTGGATCCTCAATATCAAGACTCTTGAAAGATTGTTTATAATTTACTTTTTTTTTTTAATCAAATAGTACTTCGAAATTTCCCTTTATACAAAATAAACTTTCTATGCATTGCCCGTGTCACCTTTAAGTTGATCTCCCAACCACTAGTGCTGTCTGAAGGTGCTGCATCTGCAGCCTCTGCAGAAGTCACACTGGCTTGTTAACAGTATGAAGCACACATAGAGGAAGTGTCAGAAAAGTGTCCAAAAAAAGTGATTATGCAGAATTAATAAGTCAGTTAATGATTCTCTTCCCTCCTCTTTTCCACTTCATTTTGAAATTTCCTGTTGGAGGGATGTGCTATGAGTACAAACAGCTTAATTTCACAATCGTGCAGTCAGTAATGGTGGGGGAAAGTCTGCATGATGGCGGAGGCGAATGCTAACAAAATATCTAAAAATATTTTCTTCCACTTTGAGCAGATAGTGATCACAAGAGAAGATTTATTTCATCTATCGATTACTAGAACTATCATGATCAGTGCAGGTTTCTTTTTTGTAGGGTTTTTCTTTTTTGTGTGTGTCTGACTATCCACTATTTAAGTTTCCTTACTGTCTCAGCTGAAGGAGCCATGAAGGAATAACATTGAATTCTCTGTAATATTTATAGAGAAGTGATATTGACCTGCTTTATGGACCCAAACTACTTCAAAATGTTTACAAAGGTGATATACTGAAATTGGAAAGTGTAGTGTACATTTATATATTTGCTTACACTTTATTCTTGTGCATTCAGTGGAGGAACCAACCTCATCAGAAACTTCAAATGCTGGCCTTACACTGACCTGCAGACTTCAAAGCTTGATCAAGCTTTCCCCAGACAAGGAATTCTGTGGTTCAAGCAATTTGTTAAACAGGAGAGAGGTTTAGTTTGATTTGGGAATGAAAGGATGTTTCAGTAGTCCTGGATAACCCCATTGCCAAGCCACTCAGGACCTGTGAGAAGTGCCATGGATCAAGAAATTCCCTAATGGTACTTGGTGTGGAAAAACAGGTGTTGCTTTTTCCCAGGGAAGACAATTGCACACTGTGTGTAAGATGTCCAAACAAGGAGCTTTTTTTAAAATGTTATTTTGTAAGCATAAATGATTAAGAAAGCAAGTAAATCTGCAAAGAATGTTTTTTAAATTGTACAACAAGCAATATTTCTTAAGATGACACAGTTATCTTGTTTTTCAGCTTTGTGGTAAATTAAGTTTCCTCATGAAGGTTTGCCAACTATGCAACAAAAAATATCAGAAGATGTTTCTTGTTTGCATTATAGATCTGAATGCACCCAGAGAACTTCACTGTCAGACAAACTTCAGTAGAGTCATGGAGTGTAGTTTGAGCAAGATGTGCAAAATTTAGCTGGTTTTCTATTGTTAAAAAAAAAAATCTCTTAAGATATTTTTCTAGCCCGTTAAACAAAATCAAAAGCTAAAACATTTTTGTGAGGGTGATATAATACTTTGAAATTCTTTTTTCTTTGGCCATATTTGTAATTATTTGGAGTTTGGAATTTGTTCTTTCCAAAGATTGCATATTGCGTGCAGCTAAAAACGCACTGGCCCTGCTTCCAAGATGTTTTATTTTAATCATTTTCACTAGAGGGTAGTCTAAACCACTCTTGTATACGCCTCCAGTAATCGTTACAGTTGGCTGAAACCTGTCAAGCGAAGATGTATGAGCGGGTATATAAAACGGACATAATTTCCTGGTGAAGATGGGAATTGTTATTGCTGTTTGATTATTGAAGCTTTTTTGGGGGCGACTGCAAAAGCCTTTACTCCGGATTACTATTCAGGTTTAACCCAATTATTTATGTGTAACTCACAATGGTGTTTTGAAATCTGTCTCCCTCTTTAAACAGTGTAAACAAAGGCTATCCATCATAACCCCCAGACAGCTCTAATTGCTACCAGAGTGAGCGAGTTCACTCAAAGCTGTATTAACACATTGTTTTGTCTCAGTATTCTGTGCTGGTTTCATCAAAGTGCTATTTCTCATGAATGGAAACACTCATTTATTTGACTGTTTTTTTAAGATTTGTTTAGTCAACCTGATTTCCCTGTGTTTTTGGGGTTTGACCTAAATGGAACAACTCAAATCAATAGAGACTTCATAATTTCTTAATTACGGCTACTCAACTTTACTTGTTGAGAATTTACCACATATATCAAATTGTTAGATAAAATCATTGCTTTATTTGAATTTTCTTTCTCAAATGCTTCTGGCCAGTCAGATCCAATCTATTTTAGTGAACATGAATGTATGTCAACAGAACAGTGGTTCTGGTCTGAAGGTGATCCCATATGGCAGGATGACAGATGGGGCAGGTTTGTTTTGTTCAAGTTGTTTCATATATTTGTGTTTTTCCGCTTTGAAACAGAATTACATATCAAGACAAAAAAGGCTCTAACAGGCTTTGGGTGATGCTGAAGTGTGGAGAAAAACATACCTTGGCAGGAATTTGACTCAAAATTTAACTAAAAGTAAAAACTGTGGGAAGCAGTATGGATGAATGAAAGAAAACAAAAACAGTTACACAAAAGTATTTCACTGTAAAGATGGTTAGTAGTGTGTTTTGTTACAATCTCAAATGTGAAATAAACTTCAGTAGAGTTTGAAAACAAAATATGTGTATAGGTTTATGTGTGGATGAACGATGTGTGTGCCCAGTTGATTTTCTTTTTCTTTTTGGGGGGGATTTTATTGTAATACATAGGAGGGCCCAGAAAATCTTTGGGAACCACTTGTCTAAACAAACACATGGAAAGAAAACTGCTTTTATATAGTGTTTCAAACAAAAAATATCATTCTTCTGAATGAGTATAAAGTCTGACATATTAACCACTAATTCAAATCTTTTCAGGTTTTAGTCACATATCATATAATATAATCATATAATCACAAGCATGGAATGATTCAAATAAGACATATGGGGGAAAGAGACTGAGACACATATGGGGACGTATGTCTCCATATGTGTGACAAGTGTAAAACTTAGATGTCATAGTTACACTGATATTGCAAAAACTCATCACTGGTGAAGCAGAACAGGACCTTAAAAATTTTGACATTTTTAAGGTCCGAAGACAAGAGTAGTCACTGTGGATGAAGGTTATCTGTGTATTTAATAAACATTAATTGTAAGCTATAAACAATGTGGTACACTTTTTTCAAAAATATCTCAAACATAATGGTCTGATATTATATTCCTTTTGTGAAAACCATAGCCATATGCAGGAAGCCGGCAGTCAACTGGGAAAAAGGAAGGAAATGAAGGCAGAGCTCGTTGACTCCTTTCACGTTAATGAATTGAAAGGCATAGATTTTATGAAGCTGAGTCGTATTGACCTGTGACTGCCATCTACTTCTTAGTTTCATAACATAATCAGCCCTTGACACATGATTATAATAACCCAGTGCGATTTACTGCATCCTCTGCAAACACATTGATTTTTCTGAACAGCTCCAAGAACCAATTACATTAATATTGCAGCACAATTTGTTTACACATTACTAAATTACTGAGAGATTAAAAGTGAAACAGCACAGCTCATACCCTGTCCAGCATAACTGCAAGAGAGGAAATTAATATGGATTCAAGAGGTCCTCGGAGACATGTGCAGTAAAGAGGAGAAAAAATAAAAGACAGCAATCTATAAGCATGCTTGCGTAAGAGTATACTCTCTCGACAGGTTAGCCAGATGTTAGATTCAACATTCATTCTGGCCCAGGTAATTAATATGGTCTTTAATTAGATTTACATATGAATATTGACAGACTCTATTCCCTCAGAGAGGGTCTCAGCTTTCTCACTTTAAACCCTGGTTAGCCTTGGATATGGACAGTTTTCCTTCCATTCATTGTAATGATTCAATGAGATGCCTTTAGGAGAAGAAAGCACATCTGCGCGAGTGTATTGAAAAATAGGTGTGGAGCTTTCCACATGTTAGAAACCTGTTTCAATCTATCTGTTCCTCTTTACTACACCTCCTCTCCAGTCAGGGCAAGCCGCTGCATGGCACACTAACTTTTCAGCAGAAATGTGTTGCACTGACCTTTGATGGCCCACATTGATCCGCTGTACTGAGTGGCCATTTCCACACAGACAAACATATATAATTGGTATTGGGTTCTAATGGTGCTCTTTCAATGTCTTGGGGATGCTTTGCAGCAATATAAATCAATTCACACTTATAGACACGATATGGGTGCATTAGTGCTGACTGGTCATTTGAGGATGGGGCGTGAGACTCAGAATTCAATAGACCTTGATCAGGCACACATGATCTATCTCCATCAATCCTTAGTTTCTGTCAGTACGCAGGTGTTTCGATGGTGGTTAAAGGCAATTTTGTCTTTGATTGTGGTTTACTTTTTGGTTATTTTAATTGTCTGCAAAACACAATCAGTGCTTTTGTGTGGAATGATTAAAGTGGACCTGTTATGGAAAACTCTCTTTCTGTATATTTTTGTACTTGCATTCGGGTCTCTATGACTTCTAGAAACAACCCAAACAAAATACAGCAGGGTTTTGGCAATAATTGAATGCTCTGTTGTCTTGGTGTCAACAAGCTGTCTGGAAAACAAGCTGTTTCCAAAACCTCCTGATTATGAAGTCTCAATAAGTGAGCACTTTACCTTTACCTAGCAACCCAAGTCCAGCCTCTCACCAACCTAAGCAGAGCTCTGCTCACAAAGATGAACAAGTTTGGTCACCTTATTAGAAAACAATGCAACGATAGTCTACCCAAAACACATCTGACTTCTCGTTCTGTTTGTTTTTCATGTATTTCAGTCAGTGTGTTACATCGCCATCTATAGATCTGACATGCTTGTCCTTAATGTTTTCAGTAATTTTTTCTTGGATGGGTAAAGGAAACAATTTTAGAAATTAATTTGCAATTAATTTCTAATTACATGTTTTTGAAAACATTCTCTTTCAAGATCAGGAAAGCCTAAAAACTGGCAGATGTGTAAGCAAATTATCACTGTAACTTAAATGTCAAAAGTAAACTTGTTGGTTAGACCAACACAACTGGCTCTCATCTAGGAGTCTACAATCTCCTAAATCCTACTGTGTGACAGGCCTTCTCCTCTGTTTTTGTAAAACATCTTCGACGGACTTCACTTTTGTGTCACATTTGAATATTTCACATTCTCACAGAAATTTTGATGTCTGGGAAAGATAACCTGAGTAAATACAAAACAGTTTCCAATGATATTCGAACAACCTTGACCATATATAAAAAAGGGTTGCCCTTTAACAAGTAGCTTTACCATTCTTGGTCACAGAAACTACAAACAAATGTTTGGAATGACAGGTAACGAGTTTTTAATATTACTGTGCAGGAATTTTAGCCACTTCTGCTTATAGAACTGTGTTAGCCACTGAAAGATTTGGCATATGAACAATATATTTAAGGCCATTGTGTTGTGATGTAACAACATTTCATTACTTCTGAAAAGGCAACTCAAAAATCTTCAGTTTGTTTTTTGCTATACAGAGATAGAGAAGATCATGAACTATGCAGTGCCAGTGAAACATTCTCTTATTAACTTTTCCAGAGAGCAGAATATATGGTCGTGACTCTTGCAGCAAGTCACCCAATTCCTGAAGAAACAAATCAGACCCTTGAAATACCGCCTTAATTTTATGCAAGCAGTAACACTACTCATACCTTCAAAAAAGTAACACTTTTGCTTTATCGGTCCACAGCATATTTTCCCAAAAGTCTTGTGAATTTTTTCCCAGTTCCTTTCTGATCATTGAGTAATGGACACTGACTTTAATTTAGCCAGCAGAGGCTTGGAGTGTCTTAAATGTTGTTCTTTTGTGACCTCCTGGATGAGTCGCCAATGCTCTCTTGGAGGACATTGGTTATTTAGCAACTCTCTAGAATGTTTATCGCTTCTTTCCTGAATAGTGGATCTAACTTTCCAAGAGTCTTTGTGAAATGTCGTTGTGACTCTTTGTAGACTCATATATGTTAATAATTTGTTCCTGGATTTCTTTAGATCAAGACAAGACTTGAGTGTTCGCCTTTTGAAATACTTTAGCCTACTTCATGCAAAAGGGATTCAAATTCCAACTATTTAGTTCCATGAACGAATTTGAAACAATTCTTTAAAAGTCTTAATCATTTGTTTATTTTTGGTGGTTATTCTTTTGTGCGTACGCAAATGAATTTGATGATATTTTGATTGTCTATACCTTTTAATTATTATTTTATACTGTAAACTCATCCTCCTCTTTGTCAGGTCTCCCCAGAAAAACAGATATTACCTCAAGAGATTTCCTGGTAAAATAATGATTAAATAAAGAGAAAAAGGTTGTCAGATGATCTTTTAAATATATAGTTGAAGCAGAAATCATGGCTGGGAGAAGCTAGAAAAAAATAATTAAATCAACAACAACAAAAACCAAAACAGTAATGAGTGATTTACTATGGAGCACAGAAATATTTTACACACATGTCCAGGTGCGTTTGGATAACTAGTTCTACTTAATACATTTTATCTTTGTCTGAAATGAAAATCAGTTTCATTTGAAACAATTAAGTGTGACAACAAATCTATTTGGTGACAAAGACTTTTTTTTTACAACACTGTAAACAACATTCAGCGTACTGAAGCACTAATAAGTAACACTGAACATAAAACATGCTTAATGTAAAGAACTAAAAACTTGATATCAGTGTAGCATTCAGAAGAAAAAAGAAACATCTCATTAGCTCTTCTGTTTCCTTCAAAGATTCATCCTGCCTTAACTACACGATTTAATCAAGGATGCAAAAAAAAGTGATGTTATCCCAATTATTTTCCAGTTATATTTGAGAGAAAAATTAGAGTTAATGTTTACATTTCACATTTGGACTGGGGGTTATTTTACTGGTCAGTGCTCGGGGGGAAGATGGGTGCGAGCCATTACCTGTCCACTAAGCAGCTCTGCTCTGCTGTTTACTCAGCTGTAAGGCCCCGGTCTTCAGCTAAAGGGGCAAAAGGAGCAGGTCACTAAATATTTCATTTCCCAAGTAAAACACACTTCCCCTTGTCAGGACAAAAAAAAAAAAAAAAAAAGTGAAAGAAACAGATCTCAGTGATGAATGTGCAATCAGCCTGATTAACCCATTATTAGTTGTCGAAAGGATTCACCGAAGAGCAGAAAAAGCTGTTTATATGTCTTGTAGTTGAAGCTATGAATGTAATGTAAGAAGGACTTCATGAACTTTTACCTTTGCAATTTGGTGATGTAACAGGATGGGTAACCCTTTTCTGTCTTTTCCAGTTACATTGGTGTTTTTATCCACGGTGTGTTACAAAAACATAAATGACGACTTCATTTAAAACCCAAGAGAAAACAATTCACATGAGATTCTTAAAACTTAATACTCCAGACTGCATCATTTGATTCTACTATTTCCAGCAGATGGTGCTACAATCTCTTCACACTGCAGCTGAACTACGCTGAAGCGAGACATAATATTCACTGCTGTGGCGGCCTTCCACCAACATGCAACACCCTATTATAAGAAAAATAAATAAATAAAAAAATATTTCCTGCACCACGTTTAATGATAAGTGAATACATTTTGGCTTTGTTTTTCGAAGAAGAAAATTGATTTTTTTTTTTAAGGACAAGATTTAGAGTAATCAACAATTAGCATGGCTTGTGCTCTGACTCCTTTTTTTCCCCTCTTTTTTCCTCATTGAGTGAGATCAGAGAATGTTTTTTATTCCCTGTTGTGTCGTTCAGCTGCAGAAGAACCAGTGGATTCAGTGTTGGGCTTCTAGCGCATAGGTTGGATTGCTCAGCCAAATAACAGAGCTAAAATGGACCGATGTGGGTAAGAGTGTTAACATCTTTTTTTTAAAACTGCCTGAGAGGTGACAGGTTAATAATTAAGCTTACGGGCAACTAACTAGTGACTGTTGTTTCTAATTAAAGTTATGTTATCACTGTCACAATTCATGTTTAAATATTTTTATCTTTTTATGTTGTTTTATTAGGAGAGTCGTTATCTTATTATTATTATTATTATTATTATTATTATTATTAGTCAATACGTTTTTTCATGTGTGACAATCAATCATTATTTTTGTGTTAGTACAGTGTGCTTTGGGGGTGGGGGGATGCTAGTTGGTGGGCTGACGTGGGAGACCGTAGCATGTGAGGTTTTGAAAAGGAGGAATGTGAAAAAGTGTTATTGCCTACACTTCATGTGAATGGAAAAGGCGTTAAAGAAATGGGAGCGTACAGTGGGTGGTAGGGCCTCAGCGCAGCCCGGGAGGAAATGGAATGAGAAAGTGCAGTCAGGCAGACCACTCATTCACCATGACAAATGGGAGAGGCCTAGGCCAAGGGGGATACCTGATACCACACGGTGGGCTGTGTGCACCTGCCTGTGTGCGCCAAGCTGGAAGTAAACCTTAACTACTTGTAGCAGCACACCTCTACCGTTTGCAGAATTTCAAATGTAAAATAAAAACATTGATATTATTGTCATTATTGGTATTGAATTTATATTTTTAAATACTTCTGTTTTGTGTAAAGGTCCTAAAAATAGTAATGTGTAAAAATAATCCAAATGGAAGAAAAAATGGTGTGTGTTAAAAATGACTTGTTTACATTGGGTAGTGTGTTGCAGGATATTCTGCATAATACTACTATTAGTGTGCACTTTAAAAAATTGGAAGCATCAAATAAAAACACCTTTGAGTTTGTAAAAAAATTTAAACAGATGGAACATCCGTTTTTTTTTTCAAACATGTTTTTAACCAAATCGGCGCTGGCAGCGTAAAGCAACCAGACCCACTGTTTAACAGAATTTTTTATACATATTTTTTCAGGACAATTATAGGAAAATGCTAATAATTCCTATGGACAATTCCCAAGCTCAGACAAAAATAAATACTTGAAATAAAAGCAACATTTTAAAAATATATCTTATCAGATGCAATGCTCTTTAATTTTGTTTTGTAAAGTGTTTAATAATTTTGAAAAAAAAAATCAGCTTCTAGATTTTAGACTTATTAATGCAATTTATTTCAGCGAAATTTCCTTAAATGTAAAACTGGTTAATTATTATGCTCTTATTTTTTATTTTTAGAAAAGCCTTCAGAACACACACATAAGGCAGTTATTCAGCCCTGTCCAGAAACATTACGATGTTCTATGTTTTCTAACCGAATGTCACAAGTTGTAAATCATGAGGTTCCAAACTGCTGTGTGGATCAAATTCCAGTTGCATATTAAATCTTTGGGAACTGTTAGGAATTAGAGGGATACTTCTATAATCCAATTGTATAAATGAGAACACAACAGTTAAACAGCAGAGAAGCAGCTTTTTCTGCACTTGGACTCTCACATACTTGCGGAAATAATCACTGCCTTGGAGCTGTCATTTCTCCAGGAGTGTTGGGGAAGGATTTCTGATAACTTGGCACAAAGCTAAGCTGTGGTCACTGCAGTGTGGGTCAGCTTGTGACATCTGAGTGTTAATACCATGCAAATCTGAAAACTCAAATTCCCTCAGATTTCTAAGTTATAGTTAGGTATGAGATTATAAAAGATTTGTTAATTATATGCCTCCCTTTGTAATATCTGCATTGTCATGTTTTATTACTAGAACAAAAATATTATATTTAATCATACCTATAAGCAGTGACTATGATGATTAGAGCAAAATACGGAGAAGTAGAGAGCATAGCTATAATGATATAGTTATTATTATTAGTAGTAGAAGGAATACCTCTTTCTCACTTGCTTTTGATTGAAATAAGAATTACATTATTGTTTTGTCCATTTTATTGTCATTTTTGAAAAGTAAAGAATCCAATTTTTTTACTGTGGAAATGTTTGGCTTAACAAAAGACAGTGCTAGAATGTATAAAATATAAAAGACTGGATTCCTGATTGGAACAAAGCCTTGTTCTTCTTAAACATGCTTTAAAAACCCCCAAACCAATCAGGTCTGAATCATCTGTGAAGCTTCTGATTACTAAGTTTGTTTTTAGGAATTGCATCGGCTGCTCTTCAAAAGTATGGGTCAGGCTAAAGTTAGCTGAGCAAATTAAGCTGAGCCTTACATGACTTTTTTAGGATCATTTGCTTCCATGGCAAACTTTTGAACGCAGCAAATCAGACATGCACTTCACATGAGAAATACATAAATACAGGTAATGTGCTTACAAGATCTTCACTTACTTCCATCAATGTTTCTGCAATCTCCTCTTGTAGGTGTGTGTGTGTGTTCAGATTGCTGTGGAACATAAATACTTATATATATATATATATATATATATATATATATATATATATATATATATATATATATATATATATATATATATGATATATATATATAGTTTATAGTATATATATACACACAAGTATTAGTGTGTTGTCAGTTGTACTTCTATGAATCTACAGTGCTTCTATGAATCTACAGTAGCATTAAGTGTGTTTTTATTTGAGTGGAAAGCATCTGGGTTAATCTCATATTAGTCAACAAGGGTCATTCTCACGAACACTCTTAGACTTGTTTCACAGAACTGTGCTCTAAATTAAAACTCATGGCGTCAGTGGATTATTGTGCTTTATTTAGGAAATGTAGTGATAAAAAATTTGCAAAATATAGACATGATCGCTTATCTTGAGATTCCTGAATTCTCAGCTGCAAAAAGTGTCTTTGTTACATCAGTTTAACTAAAATAAATGCCCTTATTTTTGGGGGTTCTTTTTGCGACATACTTTCTTTCCCCACTTAAAAAGCGAACTGTCTACCTGGTTTGAAGCCTCTATAATTTAGTTTAAGATAGCTGAAGTGTAATGCTTCAGTTTAACAATCCTCACTCTTTGCTCCCAACACTGCTTGTCCAGTGTTGTGCGATTTAAAGCTTATATGTGGCGCACTGTATACATTAATGTTATTTAAGGGATCTGGTGGTTTGCATTAGTGGTGCACATTCCTTGCCCCTTACACACGGCGCATCTCCCAGTTCAACCATTTGACTTTCAAATGGAAATAAAGCGGGCCAAAATAATACACAATATGTTCCGAATTAAGGCTTGACTTCAGAATAAGCCGCATGTTGTGCATAAATCATATGGAGTTAAATATGCCCTGTAAGTAGATTAGGTCAACTGGACTAACCCCGCCGGCCCTCAGACGTTGTGGCTCTCCACATTGAAAGCGCAGAGATGTAATCCAGATTCATAATCCAATCATTCTTCCAAGCTGTTTTGGGGCATTAATTACTGGGTATTTGTGTTGATTTAATATCACTGTAATCTCCTTTAAACTGCCAGTTGCCGTCTGGTTCATAGCCATGTTGTTTATTGCTTGCTCTGTATTCTGGACAGAAATTAAATCTGACGAGCCCAGACGTTTCCAGAAGCATCGTGTGAAACAATTTAATATGTTATTAATAAAAATAAAAAAATGTTTGAATGCATTACAACAAAGTATTGGGATTATACAAAACAACGCTAAAAGTTTGTAAAGCCTCAATTTCAGATTAAAGCTAAAAAGCAAAAAAATTATTAAAGCTAAAAAATTATTTTGCACAGTTTTCCAAAAATGTCGAAAATCTTAATTTTCTTTTTTTTTTTTTTTTTTTTTTTTTTTTTTACTTGAAAACAATAAAATCTGCAACTCTTTAAAATTTGCTATCAGAAATAATTGCCAGACATGTTTGACTGTTTTGTTGTGTAACAAAACCAGAACGTCTATACTTACTTCAGAGGAAAAATAAATTGTATGCTAATTGATTTAGGCATTTTGGTATTTTCTGTCATATAATTATTAGAACATTTTGAAGAATTTGTAACATATATTTGGTAACATAACACAAATGATCAAATCGTGGGGTAGAAAAGAAAATGCACACTTTCTCCATGGTGATGAGCCATGGAAATGATCAGATACTTACTGAAGAAAAATATGAAATATGCGTTTACATTTTTTTTTTTTAGCTTTACCTTTGTCCAGGTACTTTCTTAGTATTAAAATTTATGTTGCTCAGGAATAAAGGGTGATATAAATTGTGAAATAAATCATAAAGTATACCTCTGATTTTTACAGGATTAGGTGTGTGTGTGTGTGCGTGTATGCGTGTGTGTGTCTCTACTAGTTTCCACTACAGATTTCGGAAACAAAACCTCCAGAAGGGTTTACCACGGCTTGTGAATATCGTCCAATCCAACAGGTGGTGCTGAGAATTTTGACTTGGAGGTATTTACTGTCAATAGTACTTTAGGGTAATTGACTTGTCATAAAGCTTAGGCTGATAATTACCCTTGCTATTTTTATTTAGTTTTATTGTAAGTGGATTCTGCTCCTGGAGGACTTCAGTGCTCTGACTTGCACGTCTAATATTATTAGATGCTATGACTTGAGCCAGTGCAAATCTGTTAATGCATAAGACCATAAGAACCTCTTATGTTCCAAGCCAGGTCAGAGAGAAGACACAGCAGATTAATATTTGATCATGCAGAGGGGGCCCTTAATCAGATCTGCTTATTCCGTCAGCTGAGTGCTCTGCTTCAATTATCATAATTATTGTGTTAAACTTGATTGTATCTTTTTTACATTTTATCTTTTATGTTTTTTTCCGGCTGGTGGTTGGACATGAGCGTGCACCGTGAGAGAGGGATTCCAGCCCCAAACCTAATTAATGCAGGATGGATGGCTGGGCAAGCCGAGGGACGAGGAGGATATTAGGGAGAGGAAAGGGAGGGCGGCTGTGGGCACTGGTTCTGCTCCAAGCCACAGTCGGTGGCATAGCCCAGGGCAGCGCAGGTAACTCCAACCAACCAGAACTCCCCAGGAAGGCTGCCCATCCCGCAGTACTGCTCCCTCAGATTCGCCCCAAGCAGCAGTGGATCTCAGAGAAATCAGATTGGCACAGAAAATTCACTATTTCAGCCCACAGGTTTTCATTCAAGCTAAACAACTGTCAATTGTTCTACTTGCCATCTGCGTTTCTAACTGAAGAGTTTATTTTCTGTTTGCTCCACTGACCTTTCTCACTCAATGGTTGTCAGCGGGTGATGATGTTTTACAAAAACCTGCAAACAGAAACACGAATGTAAATATTTTTCTCTGTTAACTTATTTACAATTGTACAACAAACAGTGTAATGTTTATTTTGAAGTGTTCTGACATGGTATGTTGGATATCACTTGTAATTATTGAGACAAAAATTGCAAACATAAAATATTTCTCAATTTAAAACATTTTACACACATCTACCACTAGAATGTGCAGTTTGACACTTAAAAATCATCTTTATTTTGCATCATTGCAGTTCTCAAAAAGGAGGAATAAGAAAAACTACCCTAATATATTATAGCAAAAAATATGGTGTATTAATTTTACACATCAAGTAAATACACCTTTTACATAATGAATTATATTTGTAATCAAACTAATCATTAGTATCCTTCAATATCAGAAGTCATTTTACAGTTTGCTGTTGTTATACTTTGTGATCAAAAATATTAATAAAAAAAAAATCTAAATAATTTTAGATGCATAAAAATGTAGACCTTTTTGTTTCCATCTTAACAGTGCAGACATAATTTAGCACGCTATTTTCCGCTTTTCCCCTAAAAATGTTATTGCACAGTCTAAAGCTTACAGTAACACAAAATAACTGCCAGATGTTGAAAGATGAGGGTGTCTAGGGAAAAATGCAAGGAGCAATCACTTCGTACACTTTTTTTTCTGTTTTTGACAATTCTGCTGCAAAAAAATATATAAATAAATCCAGGTAGTCTATATTTAAACAGCTCTGATCATAATATGGGTGACCGCTAGTTGCATTTTATACCAAAAGATGGGGAGACATGGGAACGTGAAAAGAAGGGATAGCACTGGGAAATGAGCTTCAGACTTTAAGTCTAATTAGCTTATTTTCTAATAGCATTAGTTTGTACTGTAATAAGGCTAACAATATGAATACCTCAAGAAATACACAGCTTAAATACTAATAAGAATAAAAAAACTATAAAATTAAACATAAAGTTGTTGATTTTTTTTTTACGTTGGCAGATTATACATTTTCTGTTTAATTAAACTTAAATATTATTTTTAAAGCTTTTTCTCATTGTAGTTCATTATTGTTTATCACTGGGCTTTCAACATAAAATAATGTTGTTAGTTGTCTATTTGTAAAGAACTTTTCATGCATTATATAGTTCAGAGAACCGAAACAAGGAGAATATTTGTTGATACATTAAAACACACACGCCAAGAAAATTTTGACTTTTTTGTCTTAAATTATGCTGGTAGTTGAGATGGGAAATATTTTTTAATTTACAGACATATTTAATGTTTTTCCAAATCTGTAGAGGTGAAAAATGTCATGTGGTTTCTGTTTAGAAAGAAGAAGCATTAAACAAAAAGAACAACAAAAAAACCAACCAACAAACAAGAAAATAACACTGTTTTTTAACCCTCCAAAAAGTTTGACAAAAATAAATAATCGTCAAAGAATTTGGATTTTTTAAACCAGATTTGTTTAAATAACGTTATTTTATTTTGGCAAGTTTTTTGAAAAGCATAATAATAACTGATGCAGAAATGTTATAAATGATAACTGGACACAGCAGATATTCGTGGAAAGAACTAACTTTGTCAAAGTGGCAGAGTTCCCAGAAATATTCCAGGGTATTGTGAAATTGAACCAAAAAACTAATTGAAGCTTCAACTGATATTTATTTGTATGTAAAATGCACAGATCACATTTGTGGTAGTGGGACGGTTTTATCCAGTCAACAGTGATTGGAAAGAAGTTGCCTCAACTTGCAGATTAATATCCTTTCTTTGAATTGAAGCATTCATGTGTGTAATTCTGTTCATTTGTCACACTAAACAATAAAATTACCAAAGAAAAACTCTGCTCTGTGTCATTTTGATGGCTGTCTCATGAATATGCTGTCAGTCAGCCAGTTCGTCATAAGCATGTCTGTTGGACAAATGAGCCCACGGACCACTTCTGTCTCTATGAAAGTCATCTATCCTGCTGCAGGCATGGCACAGCACAGAAAAACACTAGGAGAGATGGTCCCCCATTAATCTATGTTGACTGGCTGGAAATTGCATCTTTGTAATGAGTATTAGGTGTGCATCTACATGAATTAAAGCTGAATGAGCATCTGATTGATTACCTCGTACCCAAATGACGCTGCTTCCTGTGATCATTATTGTTTAAAAGTGACTAAATCATATCTTGATGATTAAATGTCTTTGTGAAGAGAGGAAGAGATAAAGTCAAGACACAAAGTTTGAGAAATTGCCTCTGTCTTCAAGTTTCAGTTTATGTACTGTAGTTTTGGTGAATTGTAGAAGTTGATGTTGGGAATGTTTGGTCAGATTCATTGTCTGTCAACACACTTGAAAAATAGACTAAATGAAAAGAAATGTATTAGATTTACTGTTTTAAAAATTCCATTTGAGCATCTTGAATGCAAAAAAAAATAAGAAAACTATTAAAGATTAAATCCTGATGAAACAATTGTTTGAGTTGGCATCAGGTTTGTTTTTTAATTTACAAAAGTAGAGTCTTAGACTGTTTGGAAAAACAATCTTGATGTCTTCCTTTGTTCTTATGAGTGGAGTCATCTACTCTTCAGAACAAGATGTCAATGCCAAGTTTAACTTCTGTTAATAAACTGCATTTGGATGAGGGCAGCTAAAGTCTGTGTTTGGTCTCCCACTTACAGGGGGTTCCAAAAGTATTCGACCCCGACCCAGTCCCCTTCAACTATGGAGATGGAGATTCCCTGTAAGCAGCAAATAGATCTTCCCACACATTCTCAGTTGGATTCAGGCTGGACTTTGGCTGGTCCAACATGTTCATTCATTCGGTTGGCACTCTGGCTGTATCTTTTAGCATCATCATGCTTCGAGATGGTGAAGCTTTTACTAGCCTCTGCAACACAGATGTCAAACTCTAGGCCTGGGGGCCAAAACCAGTTTGCCTTAGCTTTTTAATGTGGCCTTCTTGACTTTAGAAGGCCACATACATATTCTTCAAAAAACAAGTTGTGTGCTTAATTATAATTTTATCAATCAAAAAGCCATTTTTATCTGTTCAGTGCCAAATTACATCAATATTATTTAAATATAAGAAACACTCAGATAGAAATTTATTGACATTTCACCATTTTGTTAATGGATTTCACTACACTCAACCACAACCGGCCCTTTGAGGACATTCATGATCTTGATACAGCCCAAAATGAATATGAATTTGTCACCATTGCTTTACAGGTTTTCAAGACTCTATAGTATTTAAGTCCATTCATCTTTCCATTTTTATTAATTTAACATTGTGACAGCAAGGAAAATAAAAGAATAAAGAAGAATAAAGTCAAACTTGATTTCTTTTTATTTGAATTTTTTTTTGGCTGAAGTCTCGTTTGGTATTAAAATGGAAAAATTTGCATGTTATCTTTATTTTTATATGAAGTCTACCCTTGTCCACAAATATCTCTATTACACTATTTGTATCTCATTTTCCTTTCATTTAAAAAAAAAAAATCTGGCAGCTTTAATGGGGATGATTGCCAAGAAAGAGTGTTTTCACTGCAGATTTATGACCAATCAGAAAAAGTGAATATGTCACTCACATTCATTAAATATATTGGACAGACTGTGGAACGTCACCATCATTAAGTATATTGGCAATATAAAGACAGACTCCAATGGACATATGCCAACCGCCTGCTTCATTCACAATGTGTGGCAGAGAGGTGAGGCTCAGCACTGCACCCCCTCACCATGGACTCCTTCCATGTATTTCAACAAGTAATGTGTAAATTCAATGATTTTGACCATAAAAATATTGTTAGAAGTAAAAAAGCAAAATTATAGAAAACTTAGGTGGACAAATTAATTTTATCTCATCATTGTTAGCATCTATTTTACTTCTTATGTACATATTTCACTTGTCAAGTTTACAGGTGAGGTACTGCCTCCCCTAACCGGCCCGTCACTGAATGTTCCCCAGTGAACAGTTATATCTGTTCTGAGATTTAATTTTGTTGAAGGCAGTTGGTTGCACGGTATTTTATTTAGGTGAAACAACTCAAAGGGACTGAATATTAATGCCTTTAATTGTTTTCATGTGTTTATCTGTAAATATAAAAGTAAAAACAATGTCTCATTTTCCTCCCATTGCACAGTTCTGCACTATTTGCAGAGATTTCATGTAAAATCACAATTAAATAAGTTAAATTTAATGTTGTGATTTGACAAAATAAATATACTGTTTTTATGGTAATCATGTGTCCAACAGCATACTCAGGTAAAACTCTACATACTTACAAACATACATTTTACTTTACAGAATTTTGAACTTCTGTGCATCCTGCTAATTCCTGTTGTTTTGAGAACACACTAAAACCACAGGTTCCTAAGACACAACCTGACACAAACTAAAGAACTCTCTGCCCCCCAAAAGTGGGTAGAACCCGTCACCTCGTGTCTCGACATATTTACCGTACCTGGACACACTAATGCTCCTTTGTAATGTCTCTCTGGTAATTATACTGCCAGGCACCCTGTTGGGGTAATTATACTAAAAACACCCTCATTAGCAACATCAAGATGAAAACTCCCAGAAGCTTAACCATCAGTCTTTCCATGCTAACACCTTCTTATTGTTAAATTTCTGCTTGCTGCATCACATTGCAGCAGTATCATAACTGCTTTTCAACATGGCTGCACAGAAGCCAAGTTATTCTTTGCTATTGTGACTTATATTTTTTTTATCTTGCTGTATTTACACTCTGCAGAATTTCACGGATGCTCTAATTTTCTCTACTGCCTGGCTTCAGGCTGCATACCACTTTAAATGAAGAATGTTAGCAAAGGCTGAAAGGTTTATGCGAAAACATCAGTAACTCATAGTACACACGCACATTTGCTGCTTGTGAAGAAACGGAATTAAAGTTTTACATGTCAATACTGTATTTGCTTAATTATTCTTTAATTGACATACTACGGACATATTGCAGAATAAATTTAAATGCCTGCTAAGTTTGCTGGAATCTCTATAGAGATATTAGCTGAATGCTGTAGAGAAAAAAGAACAAATAACTAAAATTATGGTAAAGAGTTCTACTTCCACAACACAAAGGGGAATGCTGTTCAACAAACATGTCAAACCAACAACAAAATTATGAGTTCTGAGTCCTACTCTGTCTGGCAATTTGCTCTCTCTAAATTATTCAGAGGCAAGGCTTTTTTTATGTCAGCAACTGTGTGTTTTCCTGTGACAAAGCTAGCCTCACCTAATAGTTTCACTGTGTCTGCCGTTTTATGACTGACATAGCAATAAGCTGATTGTCCAGATATTTATGCCATCTGCAGCTAGGAGAGATAATTAAAGTATATAAATTAATCAAGTGCAATTAATTAAAGGCTTTATGTTCACAGCAGTACATCTTTGCATGTATAATTTATATTTATTGATTTGTTTGGTTTCATTAGCCCATAAGATAACAGTGCAGATGCATTAGAGAGGAAAATGCACAATTAGCATGCGGTAAGGGCTGCTGGTAATTGATACATCAGCGAGCACTCCCTGCAGATATAAAGCTGTGTAAACTGTCATAAGCAGTTACGATCGATGACTGATATTTCGCGCCATATCTCCTGTTTGATTAATGGTGTTTTTGAAAGCAACCCCCCACTTAATGGGACGCTGATAGGCGTTCAGAATTTACTGTTTAATCAGGGGAAAAAATTTATTGCAGTGCAGAACCTGCATCGTTGCTGGCGGAAATGTATGATTGGTCTTGGTAAGTGCTATGCTGATGTTATTTGCTCCCGTCAGCAGCCAATATGGCTGAGCATTTAGAGCTTTGTGCTTCCCAGTTGATTTTTCATTGACTGTGCTGCCATCGTTCATCACTGGCTGGTTTCCCTCTGTTCTGCAGGGCTGAGAAGAAGTCAAGCCGTGTAGTCAATAGCAGTGGAGGTGGACTCTGCTTTTCTGGCACTCCATGAAATGCTAACAGTGTTTAAAATGCACTCAAAGTGAAAGGCACATACTTATTATCCTGATGAGGAGAGTACATGCTTGTCATAATTTGTAGATGAAAGGAAGTATTTTTAGAAGTTTATAATTTAATTTATTGATCTATTTACTTAATTATTATGTGTTGTTCGTTAATGTTTCCATCTGATGAATTGTGGGACAAAAGTTAGATACGTTATGTAATTGTAAATAAACCTAATTATTTATGAAATAATAGTGTCTTTATGCAAATAAGCCATAAATTGATCAGATAACAAAAAAAAAAAAAAAGAAATAAAAAAAAAGATAAAAAAAAACAACCAATCAGCCTGATTACAAGAAAGCAATACATGTCACCAAATGCAGAACACTGATGTGGATAACTTCATTATCTAAATGTTTTATTGATTTATTTTGTATCTGAAAGGATACAATTTGAAAGGAAAAAAGTTTTTTGATTGTTTTTTATGAAACAAAGAACTTTGTACACCTGAATAAAATCTGAAGATGCATATGTATTAAAATAATGATACAGAGTTTGATTCCTTTGCATTTCAAACTAGCATGAACAACTGGATTATTGAAAATATATTAAAAAATTCCATAACATGCAAACATATACTCAATAAAACATTCAAGCAGAAGTTCATTCTGCATCAATGCAGAAAGAACTCTGACCTTTAAATTAAGTTAGTGATGAATTTGACAAACTGAGAGAACTGAGAAATTTGATTAAGACTAAAGCATTAAGTACCATAGGTGGGACCAAATTGTTGTTTTGCAAGCCTCAATTAAGTTTCTGGTTTTTATCCTCAAGTCTTGAGTCAAGATGAGAATTCCAAGTCCAATCATAAATTATTATTTATCTCAAATTCTCATGAAACATATGCAACTGAACTTACAAAGAATAAAATCTACGTTGCACAGGTCAGTTAAACATGGCTGCACAAATCGTCTTCCTTTAAAATATAAAAGCAGAACTTCATGTTCAGACTTAATGCATAGGCTGCAGTAAACAATCCATTTATTTTCAATATGATTTCCTGACATAGATGTATTAAAAAATATATGACCCATCCTCTGATGAAACTGGACCTGTTTCAGGGCTATGATGAGGAGGAGACAGAGAAAAACTCTTTTCCCTCAGCTGTGATACAGAACACACTTTTTGAATCACAGCCTCACACACCATCTACGAGTAACCTTGAATTAACAAGCTACATGTTATTCTTGATTGCGCTTTAAAAATAGCATGGGAAAATAGCATATATGCTAAAACAAAACTGTGTAATCAACGTAGCCTTGAGAACACTTGCAAATAAAATGAAGCAAGCTAAAGTTAGCCTTGTCATCATAGCAAAAGAAAAGTGTCACCTACTGTAGTACCATTCTTCATTGAACTTCAAATTTGAAATTGTTCCATCTCAGTCTGTTATTTTTTTCTTGCATGTTTTGGATGCTGCACTTTGTTTTTTGCTGAGTTTTTGCAGTTTATGTACCTGAACAAAATAAAATAAATGTATTAATGTATTAATTGTATGTATTAATTAATGTATCTCACTTTTTAAATATAATATTTGTTTTAAACTTTAGGTTTTGGATAAAATGTCAAGTCTTCTCAAATACAAGGACTCAAGTAAATTTCAAGTCCCAATTCATTATTGTAAAAGTCCAAGTCTAGTCACAGGTCTCAAGTAAAGTCTAAAGCTAGGCCGTATGCATTTTTAGGCACAAAGTGCCATTTTATAACAAAATGAAGTAACCATGTTACCTTCAGGCGATATACAAATGATATGTGACTGGCCATGGGAACACTGGGACCAAGTCTATCTGGGGGCATTTTGAGTTTTTTTTTTTTTTTAATCCCTTTTAATTTTTTAATTTAACTTAATTTAATTATTTTATACAGATTCCTAAAATTTGGATTCTAAGCTTTAGAATGATGTCAAATATATTGGAAAAAAGATTAAAATATTGGCACTCAGGAAACCCAACTGACATGACACCAGCTGTGAATCATTCTAGGGGTTTGTCAGCAACTGACCAATCAGCGGTCGCAATTTGTCCGGAAGCACACGCCCTCTATGTGGAGGAACTGAACTTCGTCATTGCTAACACCCTGCGGTCATAGAGATTTTGAGGAAAATAATAGAAAATTATGATGTTGTCTGTTGGAAAAATGTAATGCTGACAGCCGTTACCCAGAGAGTTTAGCGAGCTGAACATAATTTATTACATTTACAAAAACCAAACGGAGTCTGGAATAATTCAGGAAATTTGTCAAGGCCTGCAGCCGACCTCAGATCAAGTTGAATAAAATTGTGACCAAGGCAACTACCACATTCGTGTGCACAAAGCTAACAGGTCGTAAACATCCCATTTTTGTTTTTAACGACATTCATTGATTGTCAAATAAAAAACGATTAAGTGAAGGTGGTTATGCTTGATTTCATGTGTGTATATTCCAATGGTAGCTTTATGGTAGAATGAAAATATGTGTTGCTGCAGTATTTACATTTAAGCCAAAATGATTTTAAAAAATGTCTTGCTAACGCATTGAATGCAGCTATCTCTGTTACAACAATGTTTGCCAGAGGTTTGCTCTACTTCACCATGGGCGTCATGTCAATTACTGAGAAATAGCTCTCAAAGTTTCAGCCGAATTCTCCCCAAAGCAGACCTGCAATGTGAGCCCTGAACTTCAGTTTACTGAGGGAGATAAACAGAGGCTATAGCTCAATTTTTGTGACACCACAACCTTGATTTTCACTGAAAATTATATAAAAATATATTTTTAGTTCACTCATAGAAAAAGTCTATGTCACACCATCGTCCTCTATTGAGTGGTCTTCTGTGAGGTGGCTTTCCAGTTGGCAATGTTCAGAAAATGTGTCCCGAGTGTCACCATGAATGTTTAATTAACAAGAACATTGACCCATATTAAAGGATTAACAAGGAAAAAATTAATAATAAAATCTAACTTTATTTAATGCATATTTTAATGTATGCTTTATTGTATATTTGAAACATTATTTGTTAAACTTTTTTTAGAAAAATTTAAATGGTGCTAAAGAGATAGAGGGTGGCCATGTGGTATTTATTCAGTCATGTAACAGTGACAACATAGAAGCAATGTAGGCAGCGTGGTCACTTTTACACAGTGTCAAAGGTGCAGGGACATAAATAAATAGTACATACGATATCTGTAAATGTGGCCATAACGGCAATATTAATGTTGGATATCAAAATTTTTACATTGGTGAGTCCCTAATAATTGCTCATCTGTAACTTAGAAAATTAATTTAACCTGGGCAAGAATTACAAAAAAATGTGAAACAATAGTCAATATATCAATAAAAATAAGAGGGAGAAGTCTCAACATATGCCAGCAATGTGAGCGTTGCACTCTGCCACCCATTTGTTGTGATCAGCACCATATATAGGAAATTTATTTTCCGGTTCGTCTGGTAAGCATCTTGTAAACATCATCAGCAGCGCAGTGGAGCGACTCGCTGGATAAAACCACCCACTTGGCTGCAGCTTGGAGAGGATGTTACAATAACTGCTACGCATGTCGTATTATATGCATAGAAGCAGTCAATTTAGGTTGCCCTGAAAATTATCAAAGCCTGGGCATTTTCATCAAAGAAAGACTCCTGGATTCCCCAAACAGATCGTGTAAAGTACCTTAAAAAAGATGAAAAAGTTCAACTGATAATACTGCTTTTGTAAGATGGTGCAGTGTAGATTCACTTTAGACTACTAATAATTTAGTTTTTATTCTCTTTTTTCCCCCCATAAAATCTTTGTTAATCTTCAAGTGTATGAGGGCTGTTTTAGTCATTCAAACTGTTTGTTGCTTCTGACGTATTTTGAAGATGTAGTCACTACATGTTGTGTCATTGATAATTCATGTGGCTGTTGCAATTTAATTACTCTTAATAGGATGTGGGGTATATGGACACCACATGTTGTTGGCCAGGAACAGCTTCTGTGCAGTATTCATGAAAAGTGAGTGGAGGAGGCCATGTAAAATTAACCAGGGTGCTTCCTACTATATATGCTCTTGCATATACTTCTGAAACAATCAGTTTCAGGAACTGCTTTCTCCAGGTGGGTGCCAGATCCACATACATTGTTGCCCTCGGTCTGAAACAATTTCCTCCCTTTATGTCAATGTAAATACCTATAGCAGCACCGCCTCCTGTTTAGGAGTGTATGTGTGCTTTATCAGAGGAAGAAGTTATTTGGCCTCTGGTGATGTGTTTTAAATCAGGACCTACCTGTTATTATTTGCTTCCTCTTCCCACCCTTAGGTTATTTTCTGAGTTACACCAGTGGAAAAAAATATTACATCTTTTTCTTGGTTTTAATTGAGGAATCTTGCACACATGGTTGTGGCAGCATTTGGAGCAGGATGATGGAGGAAAACAGCAAATAATGCAAAAGTAAGAAACTGAAAGAGAAACCTTTTGATCTCCCCTTCCTTCCATCCTGAAGCAGTACTGAGATTTAATAGCTGGATGTTTTTGTTCCTCTCATGTTTTCCTTTGATTTTGCTGTTATACCTGGCAACATCAGGTTGCCAGGTATAACAACCTGACAACCTGATGTTGTCAGAGAGTTTGACCCTGATAGTTTAACCATATTGGCACCTTTGTTCAGTTGTTTGATCAGTTGTCTGGCTGCATGTTTAGGATTGTTGAAAATATCCTTTTCAATAATCAGTGACAAAATCTTTTCATTACCGTGAATAAATTCTTATAACAACTGCTGACAAATAAGCTCCAAGATTTTGAGGTTGATCTCAAAGTCAACTTGACTTTGAGACTTTGAAGCTGACTCTTATTGGGACTCTCCAAAACATTAATATTACTTCCAATCAGAAGAAAACTTTTGACAAAATTAAACATTATTTTAAACCTTATAGTTAGATTGGTCTCAAAAGACCAGGTTACCAGGGTTTTCCCAAGTGTATTATAAGCCTGGCGGGCCACCAGGCTTTATTTGTACCCTCACCAGGTCAGGCATTATTTCTTTATATGTTTGGCTTTTTAAAGACTTTATAGCTGGTGTTTAGGTATTCATATTTTTTTCAAATAACACATGATTACATTGTGATATTTTAAAATTCCCTGTCAACTTTAAATGTTTTTCAACAATAAAACAGAAGGTCGCTGGATGACTGCCCTACCACCAGGCTTACCAGGGTTTCTCCGGGAAACCCTGCTGACGTACCCAGTCAACCTGGGTACTTTGTTCTGCATATTTAAATAGCAAACTGTAAGAGAAACCGCTTGACCTTCTGTGCTACCCCTACCCTGAAGTTGAGCTGAGATGTTTGTTTCTCAGCTGGCTGGTTGACCCACCTGATAGTAAGACCATATTGACACGGACAGATCGCCACAACCTGAAAGCCATAACAGGCTATCTGATTTCCTTCTCAGAGATCCCCAGAGAGTGAGAGGTTCCTTTTTTTTTTAAAACTTGTGTATAAGGAAACTGAAGGGCCCGACAGGGAGGTCAAATCAATCTTTGCTATTTATTACACAGAAATGTGACACTCCATCCTAAATGCTCCCATCCCAAGTGATTTAGCATCTTGTCTATGCTGTCTGCTGAGCGTGCGTACTGCTGTGTGTATGTCTGCGTGCCAGTGGAGTGAGGAGCTCTGCGTTTTACGACCGTTGTGCCAAACTGTCTTCTTTCTCCGACTCGTCTCTTGTAAACAAAGATAGCTTAATATGCTCTTTGGAGACAGTTTTATGTAAAGCTTTTAGCCCTGGTGTATGTATCATATTTACTGTAAGTACACTTCAAACACAAGAGCGGCTTAATGCAACGCAAATGAGTAAGGATTGCAGGGTCAACTCTTGAACACAGCGGCTAAATATGATCAGTGTCTCATTCTTTGATGCTCATTCAGGTTTTGGCTGTATTAAGTTGTCTAAACTGTGCAGGATACTAGGACAGCAGTCCCATTTCAGCAGGAATTAGAGCTCTGTTTACTGCGTGACAATGTGATATTGTGTGGTTCATGCTGTCTTAATTGGAAACAGTCTCACCCCTCAAAAAGGTGCATGAGACCCCTGGTTTGGTGAGGCAATCCCAATGCTCCCCTTTCCCACCACCCTTCCTCTCAACTGCCTCCTTTTTGCCTGTGAAGCGCAGCACAGTCCCTGAAGCATTTCCTTAATCCTCCAGAAGATCATGCTCTCCCACTAAATATGGTACCTGTGGACAAACAATGGATTTTTCCATAATAATAAGCTGAAGATTTCATTATGACTGGATAATGGATGGGCAGGTCTAGGTCTAAGCATACACTTAGAGAAGCTTCCTTTTGATCAGCAGCACAAGGTTAATCCATGGTAAGAAATAATGGAGACTTGGAGAGAGAGGAGGGGGAGAAAAGTATTGAGCTGGGCTGAATTTACAGCTGAGAGGGCTCAGTAAAAGGATGATTTTCAGAGCCTCTTGCTGCGTATTGAAGGGAAGACTGTCTGACAAGTCATCAATGAACCCTGGCACTGTACTAAACTAATGAAAGCTGCATTTGATCTTCTGCAAAGAGGTTCAATACTTCTCCTGCTATTATTTAAGTCCTCAGCTCTTCCAAACCTGTTTTCAGATCCACAAAATCAGTAAATTGCACAGGGAAGTAAACTGTGTTTGTAAGTATTGGACTGGGAGGAAATATTCAAATGGCTTCTAATGTATCCCTGTTGATTGCACCATGTATATACTTCCTTATTTGTTCAAGTCTTTCTTCTCAACCTGGATGGGCAGAAACATTTTACGTTGGGTTATTTAGATTCAAATGTTAGGCACACGGACAGGTTTGTTATACACTCAGCCGTTATCGCCGTCCTTTTTATTTTCTTTGGTCATCTTGTGTGGTCTACTGTCTTTGGCTTGCTTTTGCTCTTGAATATGAACCAGGGTATAGAAGTCTAACAGCACTCGAAGCGTTTAATGTGTTTTGACCTTGTCTCTGCTCGGCTTTCCAACGAGTCCAACTCTTCTTCCCAGATGTCAGCATCTTATCTCCTGTTCACACATTTAGCAAAAACTCTAAAATCTGTTGCCAGCCATATTATTTTCTCATCGAAGCCAAATCAAAATAAAGTCTGGCTGTGGAATTTATATTAATGCCCAAATGTTACAGGCCCACCCCAGCTGCACTTGAGAGTCGAAGCTGGATGAAAGATTTGGTCTGAGCTTGTGCCAAGGAACAGGGCATGCGTCATCTGCTAACATCAATGATGGGGCTGGACCGCAAGGAAAACAACCCATCCTTGCACTTGAACTGCTGTGATTCAAGGTTATGTTAACTGAAACATGTTGAAGCAATAATATAAACACTGTGATAAACCAGCAGTTTGGTAGATTTCAGTAATAAATCTGGCCAGAGGGGGCCTGACTGAAATTTGTGACAACATCAAGTGGTTGTAACTGTTAAAGTCTCCCATTATGCAGCTGTTCAGCTTCACAGTTCATTGCAGCAGCTTTAAAGGTATTATTTGCAGGTTTTATCTTTGCTTAAAAATAAATTACAAATGCATGCTCTAAATAAAAAGCTTTGGGTTACATACAGTGCTGTGAAATAATTAACCTTTTACAGATTTATTACCTTTTGCCTTTTTTGTCACACCTAAAAGGTTCACATTTAACTACACTCTGACAAAAAAATCTGACTTAATGCAAAATGCAGTTTTCAAATAATGATTGGCTGACCTAGAATACAGGTTGTTGTCTGTGTTGGTCCTCAACCAGGGTTCGATTCCCGGCCTTGAGACCTTTTCTGCATGTCTGAAACAAACTGGTGGAAACAGAACCTTTTTTCAGGGAGAAGTGCTAAAAAGAGGGCAGCTGAATAGGATAGGTCTGCTAATCCTCACATATATATTCCCCTAATTAATCCTGATTACTACATTTTAATCAGCCTGCTAAAGCTGCCCTGGAATAAAGTGACACTTCCTAATGAATTAAATCTACAGTTACCAGTTGGTGCTCTCTTTTTTCTGACTGATTTCTTTTTAGTGTCCCGTGTCAGTTTTGTGTGGAGGCTTCCACTGTTTCAGCAGCGGCATGTGGTCTCACTCTACAACAGTGAACTGCTAAGTGCCTGGGTCACACCTGCGCCCCTTTATAGGGTCTGCAAGTCACTTCACTGTTAAATATCCAGGATTTAGAACTTTACAGCGCTTTAAAAAGTGTTTATGCACATTTTGAGCAAAAGTTCACAAATGTCCAATCCACAAAATTCTACGCATTTTATTGGGATTTTAAGTCAGTTAACATAAAGTAACACATGATTGCCTTTCCTTTGATTCTTTGATAAATAAAAATACAAGTAAACCCTGTGGTTCAGTCTCACTGAGTAAATCATTTCTTTTGTGGTTTGTCTCCCATCAGCTTTGCATGTAAAAAGACAAACACTTTTGCCCATTTTTAGTAAATTACCTCAGTCAATTGAATTTAGGTTGGACTTTGACTGGGCCATTTTAACACATGGATAGATCTTTCATTGTAGCTCTGGCTGTTTAAGAGCCGCCGCTCTTCTGGAAAACAACCTCCAAGTTATTTGTTTGGGTTAGTTTTCTAGTCAGCTCTGATAGCTTAACTGTTCCTGCTGAAGAAAAAACACAACATGATACTGCTGCACACCTGCAGTAATTGCACAGTGGGGTGGTGTATTTAATGTCTAGTTAGTTTTCCGCAACCTTTTGCATTTAGGCTAAAAAATCTGGCATGAACAGTTCCCTTTGCTCTATAGCAGGGGTGTCAAACTCCAGACCTCAAGGGCCGGTGTCCTGCAACTTTTAGATGTGCGTCTCCTGCACTACACCTGAATAGAATAATTAGGTAATTAACAAGGCTCTGGAGAACTTATCTACACAAGGAGGAGGTAATTAAGCCATTTTATTCCAGTGTTTTTTACCTGTGGCACATCTAAAAACTGCAGGACAGCGGCCTGCAATTTTTATTCCGCTAAAAACCGCAGGCCGCTGTTTTTAGTGGCTCGCTAAAAACTGTGGCCAAACTGCACACGATAGAGCGCAGTTTGGCACCTGTGCTCTATAGTAACCTTTACATTGGACAGTCTATGTCTTTCTTTCAACCATAGCTTTTTTTTCCATACCTTTCTTCCAGGTTTATGGAGTGCATGACTTAGCTGTCCCATCAAAACCTGGGTTCCTGAGGAGCTACATCTATCTAGCACCTCAGGACCTGATCCTTTTTCTCTGACCTATTTAATATGTTTCTGGATCTTTGCGATTCTATTTGTTTACAAATTTTCTCTAAAACTCCTTAGAGCCTGTCACAGAACAATGTCTAAAAGGGCAATATGTATTTTCCAGCCACATAGTGCCATTTTGTAGCACTGCTATCTAACTGTATTACCTTCAAATGTTATAAAATGCTGTATATATGAAACATAATACAAATTTGGCTTCACAATTTAATAAATTATTTTAGAAAAAAGTCAACTTTACATAATATCTGCCCCTTCAACAAGGACTAAACTACACATAAGTGGAGTCAACTGACCAGTTAGTTGACTTGTGAAGACATTTAGATGCACTGAATTTTTAGAAATATCAACTTAAAGAAGGCTCATTAAAAATCCATTGATTAAAAATAAAATCCCTAGAAATGCTTAGAAATGTGTGGTTATTGTGTGACAAAATAATAACCTCATTGTATATTTTGATTTAATTAATTTTTTTTTAAAACAATGAAGGCTTTTTGAATGTGCCAAATGGAAACTTGTATTTACTCAAATCCCCAGCCTATCTTTGAACTTCAATTGAAATATTCTTGATTCTTGAAAGCAGCGATCAACCACAACCCCCCATGTCAGTCAAATGTCCAATTCAATGCAGTGTGTTTTTAGCTGCAGAAAAAAAATAAACAGATAGGTGACCCCGCTTTTCCTTCCGGGTCAGCAGCTCCCGGTGGCCGAGTGGTTTGAGACCATAGCCGTAATGAAGTCTGTCCCCCTGCGGTCGGGCCCTCTGCCTCCCTCATTTGAGTGGTCCATCCCTGGAAGATGGGATCCTGTGAAGCAGTGATTGTTTCCACAATTAGGTGAGCAGAGTGGAGCGGGAGTGCTCGTGGATCCCTCCCGCAGATTCGCTCCCTCAACTCAACCTGGCCTGAAAAACAATAGCTAGCTGTCGCCCGTCGGCTGATGTGCCTTTGATCAGCCAAATGAAGGCTGCTGGCATTTCTTATGGAGTGGAGATTGCTTATCGATCTATATCAAAATATTCATGCTAATCCCGGGCAGTGGGAGACTATTTTCAAGCTGGGTTAGCAATCAGAGCTGCCGTCCTGTCTGGAGCAATTCGCTGAGCTGGGAAGTCTAATCAGCTCAGGGTCCTGCAGTCAAATGCACTTTGCTGTTTAAATTTGGACCCCTGACATTGATGGAGGAGTCCAGAGAAAGATGTTGACAAACCAAATTGTTTGTTCCAGCACTATTTTGCTAGAGATCAAGTCCAGAGTAATGCGCAGTGAATTTGTTCATTACTAGCTGAGGTTGAAGAAGAGAAGGCTGAGATTTCACCCTCACTCCAGTGGAGAAGGGCTGCTACTTCAAACTTGTAGGGGAGGGCTTGATCATGGTGCTGAGTGTGTGCATGTGAATGGTAGATGAGATGTATGATGTGGACAGATTGGAGGTCTTTTGTGTGTGGTGGAGTTGGAGAGACTGTTGAATTTTGGAATTATGCACGTGACTCTTCATTTTCCCTCTTCCTGCCATTTCCTTGAATATCACAGTGTAGCAACTGCAGAACATATTTATTGGGTTAATAGAAAAAATACATTCTGAAAGGTTTGGTATGCATTTGTGAATTTAGTCTTCTTGAGCAGGTACTTTCTAGAACCACCATTCGCTTCATGTCCGCTGTGGTATCTCTTATCCAGCCTCTACAGGTTTTCTCCGAGCATCAGAGTATAATTGGCTCCGTCTGGGTTTCCATCCACTATAGCTACCCTGATCATGCTGGAGAAAAAAAACATCCCCACAGCATAACACTGTCACTACCATGTTTAACAATATTAGTATCCCTTAACACAGTTTTGCATGTAGGTTAGAAAGTTCAATCTGATCAGAAAATATGCTTAACTCATTTAGTGATCTGTGAATGCAACTGGCTTTAGTTTTATTTAAACTGCCAGAGTAAAATCTTGCTACGTCAGATTCATTCTTTAAAAAAAAAAGACATATCATTTTTGTTCTACTTTAGTTATCCATTGCTTTATATTGGTCTATCACAGACAATTCAGGTGAGAAACACTGAAGCCTGTGTTTAAACAGAGGATATTATGTGAAAATGACTTTTTGAACTTCATATCAAGTATATAATTAGCCTCAGCAGTGTCATTAGTAAAAACCTGGTGGAAATCTGCAAATCTGCTGAGCTAATTATATAAACTATTTCTCATTCCAACGCTTCCAAGATTGATTGTTAATGGCAGAATGAGAAGCAATGTTGTGATAATGTGATGAACATTGAGTGTCTTAGAATAAGAACTTCTTAAAGAGAGAGAGGACAATTTCAAGGCATCAAATTGTGAAGTCACATTCCTTTTAGATTGCACTTGATTGACAGAATTTTTGTTACAATATAAGGTAACATAGTTACTTCATTGGACTATAAGATAGTATTATGTGGCTACAACACTATCCCTTTAAACCATGGCAAAAACTGAAAAAGTTCAAGTTGCATGAATGGCATAAAGTTGAAGAAAAAAAATCTGATTAAGAGCACTTCTCCATTACAAATAAAGCAAAACAAAAAGTTTTGCTTTGTTTGAACGGCTTCCTTGATCACAAATGATTTTTTTCTTTCTGCCTCTGGCTACGGCCCCTCCTCCCGTCCTGTGACGCAGGACATCCTAAATCTGTCTCAGCCTGTTAATACTGTCATGCAACAATTGTGCAAAGAAATCTGAGAAGAAAAAGCATTGCCAGAATGGAGAGATTATCCTGCTGGAGGGTTGAAGGGCTAATGTCTTGCCATATGGCCCAGATTGTAATGTGCAGTGTCCTGCTTCAGGGTCAATCATACATCAAGTATTAGTGTCAGGTGGGGATTAATGCTTAATGTTTCCTCACCTCCAACATACAGTAGTGCAGCAGACTCCACCTGGCATAATGGATTTCCCATCAGCCAAGTTATAAAACTGGAGTTTTGTCGAGAAAATAAAAGAACAATAAAATATATGTAACATATATATTCATGGCTAGTAATTGTTATTCACTTTTTTTTTTGGTAAAAGCAAAACAATCACCTCTTTCATCTGTTTTGCTGCTTGTTTGGAAACATATTTCTGCTGGCTGTTGCTGCATAAACTACTGATTAGTGAGATTATTGCTATTGTTGGCTGATGCCGAGTCGTACGTTTTCACAGAGCGTGATTTACGCCACACTTAGGCTTGCGGGCGCTACAGCCAGAGTGGTTTCTCTGTGCATAATAAAGATTTATTTTTCTCAGTTTCCGTGCTGATATTTAGCTCATATCGGTCGTTATCATTCATCCAATAGAATGTGCTCACACTCAGGCCAAAGAAAGCTGTAATTTGATGCAAAGTGGAGTGGATGTAAACTGGGACTGCACAATCTTATATTATTTGATTATTGCTGCAGTTAAAAGGATCTTAGCTTCGCTTTAACACTTCTCTGGACACCTCTTTCTAGAGATAATAATTTCAATGGATTTGGCAGTTGCCCTATAAGTGGCCTTCTACTGTTTGTCACCTGGCAAAGCGTTAAGCCAAGTCCTGACTAAGGAATTAACCTGAATCACTATATAAGTAATTACCCTCATAATCCCTTTTTGACTGATTAGAATTGATGGGTTGTTTCTCAATTGACATGCACGCCTGTCATTATGAATCCTCTCCAAACAAAGTGGCAAACGCAAATGTCAGAGGAGAGGGGTGGGGAGGGGGCAAAACACATTGTGTATTGTAACCTTGAAAAATGTGTTGATGGAGATGAGGGTGTGACATGGCAAGGTGAGGTGTTTCTGCGTGTATGCGTGCGTGCGTGTGTGTGTGAGGTTCACATATGTCAGATGGCAGGATGTGAGGTGCAGGTGTCGCTAGGCTTTGGTGCTGCTTGTCACCTTGTGAATAAACAGCAGTTGTTCATCGGGGAAAGGCGGGACTGATTCATGTGAGACGGGCGGATCATGGCAGATGGATGTACTTTTTCATATGTGTAAATAGTCGCAGCTAGCTATTAACATTCCTCTGTGCAGATGGCAAACTGTAATAAAGTACAGGCGATAAAACAAGGCTGCTCGTCTATGGCTGATGCCCAGCCGATGTTTGTTCATTTTTACATACAGTGCAATATGTTCTCTATAGCACAAGGGCACAATAACTAGTGGGGGATATTTAGAAGTGCCTGTTGTTCCTGAATAGTAAACAGTTTTAATGTCACACTAAAAAGCCATTTGATCTGTTTTGATTTCACATGGCAGAACTTGAAAAACTTATAATTGTATGCTAGTTCATATTCAATCCAGTGAAACATTTTTATTTAGGCACATCTCGATAAATTTGAATATCAATAAAGGAATAAAGGAATTTATTTAATCAATAAATAATTAAATTATTTCACTGATTTAATGAGATGAAAGTGATACACAGATTTTTTTTTTTTTTTTTTACAAATACAGCTGTGTATTTCAAGCTTTTATTTATTTATTTTTGGTTATTACAGCTGACAATTAAAGAGAACCCAGATTAAGTTTCAGAATTGTGAAGTAAATTACTTTCTGCCTAAAACAACAATTTCTTAGACATTAATTATAATAAAAAAGGGCTACTTAAAGATGTGATTGATAGTACACAAATGTTAATTCGCTGAAAAGTATGTGCATGCACTGTACAATTTTTATTTTATTTTGACACAATGGTTAATAGATGTTGACACTTTTGACCTGGTCAGGACAATAAATCAATAACAATATACATGGCAGTAGACAATTGACCAATATCAATAGAAAATACATCTTATAGAATGTTCAGTAATTTCATTGAATTCAGATCCATAAACACACAGAATTGTGGGGGATGTAGGCAGAGGAAAGGCTTTTAGTTGCTCAACCTCTCAAGGCCAGCTTAGCAATGTTGGTGGCATCAATTAACCCACTTATGCTTTGGTTACCTAGCAACAACCTATTGAGTAATTTGCACAGCAGTTTCAAGTTTCGCCACTTATGTGTCTCATGACTGCTAAAAACTAAAGAACAACAGTGAAGTGAAAGGAGAAAATGAGTACAACAACTCTAGAGGAATTTGAGGATAAAAAAGGAAAGGCCACGTCAACAATTTGGCAGTATTTCAGATATTCAAAGCCAAAAATTGAATTAATAATTATCGATATCAGATTATACAAAATGCTAATATCATGAAACATTTTTCAGCCGTATTTCCCAACTAATCAGTAGCCAAATCCTGCTGGAAACTGTAATGATCTTTTTTGTAAATGTTGTCAGAGGAGAGGGCATTCATGAATCATAAGCATGCTCAACATGATTCTGCACAGCTGTCAGTTCAAAGAAGCATTGGCATGATAACATCAATTCTACACATAGTCTATTTATGCCATTGTCTTCAAAACAGCTACAGTGGCAGAGTTGGTGAGGCAGTCTTAGGATACTTAAAATCTGCATCAAAAGCTTCAGACTTAAATTATTTATCTCACATTTTTATCCTTCTATATTTTGACATTTGTTTATACTTCTAAAACCCACTAAACCATCCTTCAGTCAATTCATCCTTTGAATGTGGCTTACCACTTTACAAGTCTGCCCACCTTCACCACATGCATCAAATCAACTTTTCTATAATATTCTCAACTACTAAGGGGCACATTTATGGCAGTATAGTCATATGATGATATTTGGCTTATGGTTGTAATGTAAACTGTGCAGCAACAGGAGTAGGTACATCCCGGATCAGGGGAGTACGCTGATGTCAGAGCAACCTCGGTTCACAGCTGGTTCCCCTCCAACGACATGATCAGCTACTTCCTGACTCAAGAGACCTAGAGGAAGAGAAAAACCAAGGCAGCAAATGAAAGCAGCAGAGCCAGATGTGTAAAAAGATGAGAATTTCGGGGAAGGGGGAAGAGGACAGAGAAATGCTGGGGAAGATGTGTGGGCACAAGTCCTCGGCATGCACTGCGTCCACTCCGATGTGTGTGTTTGCAGTGGGCGAGCATGTGTCCGCCAAGCCGTGGGTCTGTCTGCTGCTGGTTGTGGCAGCCAGCTGTCAGGGGGAGCTCAGAGGAGGGGACAGGGGAGACCAGGTGAAAGCAGGGCCAGCGGCAGACAAGGACTGGAGCCAGGGCTCGCTCACTCTAAATGAATGGTGACAAGAGCGCGAGAGCCATTGATCCACTGGTCAAAGCACCCCTAAGGCTGCAACCTAATGTGCTGAAAAAAAGAAACATCAGCCCCAGTTGGGGCTTTGGGAGAGAGACAATCCTCATCGGATGAAACACACCTTACACACAACACAGAGGGGATCAATACAGAGCTGATGGACATGGTTATTTAATACATTTGCATCCATTATAAACTAAAGTCAAACAAGAAAATATATAAATGTGTTTTTACAAATAAAGAAAAAAAGTTACAGTGTAATCTAACTTTACACTTTTTCTGCTTTTCCAATGTCGCATTACAGCAACGTAATAGCTTTATCTCCTTGCAGATTAGTCAAAATAAATTAAATATATAACAGCTCTTTTGGTGAGAAATCAGTCCCTCTGTTGAAGTTAAAATCTTTGAAATGTAATTGTTCATCATTTTTGGAGCATTTGGGATGTAATATAACACATATTACTGCACATCCTTCATCTTTCCAAAGTCTTCTGAAGCCAAGGCAAACCAAGCGGACACTTTCAAGCTCACTGATAAATTCCTACGATCTGTCATAAAACATGGCAGAGCGCAGTGACGATAGTTCATGGTGACAGCTGCACTTCATTACACAAAAAATAGTTAAACCCTTATAACTCCTACTTTTCCATGTAAACACTTTCCCCTAACAGTCTGGAAAGTCTAAATATTTCACATAGAATGCAAAGTAGGATGTAATATAGGACACTCTGCAAAGCAGCTTGTGAGCATAAAAAAATGCATTAACCTGGCTCTGATAAGGGCAGCTACCAACTCTCTGCTATATTGGGGCTAATTACCTGAGCTGCTCCACCTGGCTCTGCACTATTCATTTGTCATGACAAGAAATAAAATTACATGAATATAAAGCATTTCATACAATTAGTTCTCTGGTCGAGCAATTGAAAATTCATCAGTTGTTCCCTTATTATTTAGCTCATTCCCAGTTGCTGTGATTTGGGTTCTGCTAGGTGCTGGGACACTTGATTGGGCGTTGTAACTGGAGCCAGGCGGTGAAGCAAAGAAGAGGGCCCTCTGAAGGTGCAGCGCCAGCTGATTGATTGGTGATAGGAGCTGAGGGAGATGATTGATTGATTGAGGTTGGTTAGGTGACAAACAATGCAGCGCCTAGCCTATCAAGGTGCAGCCCTGTCAGTGGCAATAAGCCCTGATTGCCTCTCTTTGCTGGACTCCCCTCCTGACTCCCCCACCCCCATCCTCCCTGTCCACCTCCTCATCGACTCCTTCAGGAGTATTCATTGTTGAGTTTGTTCTGTTTGAGTTTGTACTGTCAGTGCACAAACATAACACGCAAGTTTATTTTCATTTATACAAAATAATTTAGAGTAAAATAAAGTTGATAGAATACAGTAAAAATAATGATGTTGCAATGTAACAACATCTGTAATCAACAATGCGTTCAGTTCTGATTCAGCAGAGAGTGAACTGGTCACTGATGATCTGAGGGTCTATATAGTTTACATCTGACTTGTATTTTTGTTAATTCAGTAGCTCATAGACATATTAATTTTAGCATATGCACTAAATTCAACAAAGTACTACTGGTCTGCAGAAGAAGATCTGAGCAATATTTACACAAAACTATCTGAGAGCCATTAAAACAGATGTTTTAAATGTTGTGTTAAGATTCAAGACCTTTAAGACCTTTACCAAGAACAGTTGCGTTGTTGAAATCCTGAGTGGAAAGCGTTAAAGAGCTTATTAAACGTGTCAAGCATATCTGAACATTATCGATGTTCGCGTGTGTGACAGTGAGATTAGCATGTTATTTCCCTTCCTACCGCTCCTGTTCTGTTAGCATTTGTAGACACCTCTGCCTTTCAGAGACACAGACCTGCAAATGTATGTGTGCACATGCCTGTGCCTGTTTCAACCATGTGTGCAGTTCTGTGAGTGATCCTCTGTTTCACTGCAGAAAATATTACAAGTAGGCAATGGCTATGAGAACCCCCACCTCTCTGCATATTACTTCCATTACTGTCGATTTTGAAAAATTAGTTTTCAGGATATGAGTGCAAGATTGCAGTGATTATCAAGATCAACTTCAAATACTTCCCAGATTCAGTCAGAACACCACAAAGCATGTCTGAGCTGGTGATTGTTTCAGGGCATCAATCAGGTGCTGTTTTACATTGGCTGAGGAGAATCACTGGTGATGCGGTTTCCCTTTTTATTTTTCTTCTTCCTAGAAGAAATAAATGGCTCAGTCATACCATTTTACATAATTTATCCAATAATATTAATTTTCGCCATAATTTCATTAAGACTTTCACAGCAACCTTTGTTTCTGCTTTAACTAATTCAAGATTTCAACTTTGCTTCCTCCGTGTCTGACAGACTGCCCTGGAGCTCTTCCGCTCAATGTGGGCGGCCTGGCAACTCTGCTTTGCACGCTTGCTTCATTGTCCCACACATTTCCTATCTTGTGGGCATCACAAGCATTTTGCTTTAATTGCAAAACGTTCTCAGAATGAGTGCAGCTTATTTGTATGTTTGCTTGCCTCCCTGCCTGAGCTATTGGTAATCTATTCTCCCCCTCTTAGCAGGAAGAAACACAGGCAACCAGTGTCTGAATTCATTGAGCTGTCAACGCAGTTAGAGCATTACCATGCTGGGTTTGATGTGGAGACAAACTTAGCCGTCTTTTTCTTATTGCAAACTCTAGACTTAAATTGTACTAACTGTTTCTTCTATTACATTTCTATATAAGGAATGTGAAAAATACATTTTGCACAAATTAAAAACCTCTCACACTCTTGATCATAGCCATGCGACATACTGTATTTATTTGCAGCAATGTCATGGAGAGATTAGAACTTCTTATCCTCAGGAGGAAAATACATGGATAATCTTTGAGGAGATCAGGTTCACAAAAAGCAGATTTTGTTGATAATCCATCTCGAAATAACAGGTCTATGATTCAACAGCTCTAATTGTGATTGTCATTTATTTTATTGTTATGGCTTTCCATTCTTTAGTGCAGAAACTGAAATTTCATCCAAAACAGTGGTGTAAGTACTGCGTTAAAACCTCACACATCAAAGTGAGCAGATAACACTGTTTATAATAAACATTACTATGAAGAGAGTCTGATTATAGTTGTTTTTCTGAGATAAAAAAAACAACAAAACAAAACAAAAATACGTCCTTGGATGTGGACTGAGTTCAAGGAGCAATGATATAATATTTGTGACATAAACAGATCTGAAGCATTCAATCTTTTAAGTTCCTGTATCTTATCTTTTAAAGATAATAAATGTTTATGAGTCCTTCCAGTTTCTTTAAAAATACACTTAAGGGAATGGGGGCAGCATATAGAAAATATGCACACGCACATGAAGCTCAGCAATCGTAACCTTGGTGTCAACACAGTTTTTGTTCTATTTGCAGCAAGAAAATATTAGTTAGTTTACTCAGGTCTATTGCCAAAAGATAAATGCATTAGGTGCAAAGCTTTGAGCTTTACAAAAGTATTTACACTCCTAAAATGCATTCTTGGTCCTTTTGTCACATTTCAGTCACAGATATGTTATAGATGGACAACAGGGTGGTGCATGATTGTAAAGCTTAAGGGAAATTATACATGCTTTTGCATGTTCCTGTATTTATCCCCCATCTATCTTCCAGCTCCACTGTCCTTACTGATGAAACCCCCACAGCATGATACTGCCACCCCCATGACTGACAGTGGAGATGGTACAGTTAGGGCCATCTCCACCCTCTTAGTTTTCCATCACACATACAGTTCTGCATGTAAGTCAAAGTTCTGACTAGAAGACTTTGAATGTGTTTGCTATGTCCCCTACAAGGTAAATGGTTCTGGCTGTTTTCAGAAAAACAAAAAAGTGTCTCTTTTTTCCAGTTGTCTAAAACTTTAAATTTTTGGACCGCACAACTTAAAATGCCCTGATTCTGAGCTGAACTGAGAACCTCTTGGCTGGCCAGTCACTTTGTCTAACAAACCTCTGAGGTGTTTTCAGAACCGTTGCAAATATACTAAAATGAAATTAAACACAGCTGGGACTCTAAGGGATTCTTAAAGCAGCTGGTTGCACTGGACTTTTATTAGGTGTATCGGAGTAAAATGAGCACCCTACACTTATGCCTTTTTGAGAAAAGTATCAAAAACACATCTTTTTTCCTTCTGTTTCCCAGTTATACCATTTGTTTAGTTTGTCTATCACAAAGAACCCCAATAATAATATTAGGTTTTGTGGTGATTATGTGATAAAATGTGAAAAGGTTTAATGAAAAATTATTTTAATTCTGCTTGATTATATTCACATCAAATTAACATGTTTGTTGTTCAGTTAAACTAAAAAGGCTTAAAATCACCAGCAAATACATGCAACACAAAACTGAAAAAAGCTTCTACGTCCTGTACAAAAGCCAGCACAAACCCCTGGTTAATAATCGACATGTAGACTGACGGCATGTTTGTTTAAGATGTTGAAAATATACTTTCCATATTCACATTTCTGAGAAGCGGATTCATACGCACACATGCTCCGGCAGCCCCGGTGATATACAACCAGAATGCTGAGTAATCTAGTAATGCTTGAACCTCTTTAACCTCTCGCACTTGCACTCGCTCCCTGTGTCACAATTAAGCAGGAACTCAAGCAGAGCATGGCAGTATTATAGATCACATAAAGAGAATATTGTCAGTAAATTAATATCACTGCTTGCTGGAGTCCTGACATAGTGCCAACACAGACAAGTGTGAAATATGCTTATTGAGTTCATAATTGTGACATCTATAACCTCCATGATAGCTCTTAGTGCAATACTAACTGAGAAAATAACAGGTTTTAGTACAGTATGTGTTAAAGCCATGAAAGCCTGTTTAATTGAAATATGACATGGGAGCAATGACGATTAAATTAAACCCGGAGATAATCGTCTGACACAAAGATAATTAAGCTAAAATCCTCGGGCAATGAAGAATAGCTCAGCGAGGGGAAAGAAATAATCTAGCCTTGTGCTGGGGAGGAATAAGATTATTTCTCTCTGATTGGGGGTGGACATAGAAATTCAGCATTCCGATTAAAGTGTGATTAATGAAAGGAGTAATCCACAATTTGAGTGGAATCAGAATGGCATGTGTCCACTTTATGTAATTTACTTTTCTGACTCCTCAAGGAGACATTGTGCTATGAGTGCGAGTGTTTGTTTTTGTTCCTGTCCTCTGAGATCTCTCACCCGTCCTCGCAGGATGACTTGATGACTGATCCGATTGCAGCGGGAAGAGAGGCTGGCAAAATGTTTTCGTCTTTCTTCCCCACTTAAAATAGCACAGGGGAGCTCTTGTGCGTTTCCTAACATATGGCCCCATGTTAGTGCTTGGGCCGGTTCAAAAGGGATTAAAGCCTGCGGGTCGAAGTGTCTCCGTGTCAGCAGTGGCACCCTGCTGAATTTCCAAGCCTCTCCTCTGCCAACCACCAGTCACACACGCATAAGCTCACACACTGACAAATTTATGCACTCTGATATTTTGTCATACTTTCTCTCCCTAAATCTTCTCCTTTGAAAGATGTGATAGTTTTTTTAAATGGACAAAATGATTCTATACCCAGAGTGAAGCATCCTGGGGTGTTCAAATAGGTCTCCCATCAAAATTTGATCAGTTGCTCACCTCAAAGAAGTTTTCTCTTCTTAATGAGGCCTGTTTTCTTGCTGATCACTAACATGCAAATCGTCATAGTGCATATGTTTTATTTTTGTGTTTGGCCTCAGTAGGAAGCTAGAGGGGTTTACATGGATGCCATTCATGCAAGAATCACCACCACTTACAATAAAATCCAATAGATATTTTTTTCAGCCACATTTTTCTATTTAGCCATTGGTACAGCATTGTTTCCATTTCCTTAGCTATACTAGCTTGACAAAGATTATATAGTTTCTAGGTTTTTAACAAAGGAAAGAAAAATCAGAAGAAAAATGCTACTTGTGTACAAATATAAAATAAATCAAAATTACTGTCTACAATCAGTATAGTAATGTTTAGAACCCCTTAACAACAAATTAATATGTGGTCAAGTCAACACTGTCAGTTAAGGATGCCATATTAAAAAAATTTAAAAGTAAAGCAGTAGCTTGGATTCATATTCCTTGAACTTTTACAGTTCTGATGCATCTTAACTTTAAACTTTAATTAAACAACTCTACAAAGATTTCTTGTTAAAATGTGACAGATGTAATTATCTGCTCAGTCACTAACTTGGCGTTAGCTTATTAAATTTACTATAAAAAACATAAAGAGTTTGTTCCCCTTTTTTATGAGATTGTGCGAAGTTATTATTGATAATAGTTCCGTTGCCTCTAGTTGAAAGACATCTAATCGCTTTAAGCATGTTGAAATAATATTGTTAATAAATCTTCTGAGGATTGAAAGCTAACAAGAAATGTATTATGTATTACATAAATTTACCTATTTAAAAAAAGTGGATTGAAAATATTTGCGTCAGTGGAATTTTATATTTTTTCAATAGATATCAGCAGTTCACAATTTCATTACAGACAGTTATGTTTAGTGCTGACAATAACTGCAGAGGACCTGACTTTAAAAAAACCCCCATCTAAATTAAACTTATAATATAATAGATCCCAGCTGCAACTGCTAATTCACTGTGTGTATGTAAATAAACTCAAATATAATTATTATGGCCTCATTTGTCACTGTTGGTAATAGATTTTTTGTGCCACCCTTTTTATTTTGTTGCATGATAAAATAAAATGCACACAATTCTCACAAATTGAAAAATATAGATTTTAGAGTAATGTACTATAGACTAGAGGTCACTGAGCTTCCATAGATCCAGATGCCTGTTTTGTAGATGAATAATTTAAACTGTGTTCATGGGGGTGGTGTAGCATTACAATGCAAGGAGAATGGGTTAGAAAAGACCAAATTACTAAGGGCAAAGGGCACAAGTAGGAATCGCCTCTAATTTGTGGTTACCCTGGTGCAAGGCTCTCTGGATGAACTGGAATAAAGGCAAGCTTATTAGTTGAACATCCAGCTGAAGCAAGCACAGAAACATGTCCGTAAACTAATAAACTCATCTGACAAAATCTAAGATGAATTAGTTAAACTGGACTCATGTGTTTCTCTTACATGTCTTATTTTTAAAGAACCTTCACTTTAACATTGACACTGCACAGCTAAAAAGAACAAAAATTGACTCTGGTGTCATTATGTCTAAGTTTAAGGTTGAACACTGGTTGTTTTAAGATGCCCATAGTTTCCTCCCTTCCTGTTTGTTGCATCTGGTACAAATTAGTCAACTTATCAATTATATCAACTTTCTTTATTTCCAATTTTATTTTAAGATGAAAAAAAAAATACTGACAAAGAATAGTCGTTATTCTGTGTTTATACAAATGCAACTTCATTGTTTCCAAATCTTGATCATGTGATGCACTCAGTGTAGACCATGATGAAGCCAAAAGCAATATTGCTATAAACAAGTCTATAGAGATGTAACATTTTTATTTAGTGTTCAACACTGCAGAGCGGTGCTATCAAAATAGTCCTGCCCATTGTGGCTAAACATGGGGAGCCAGTAGGATGCAGAGGTGGATAGAAAGGGATAGTGAAGTGTTACACATTACAGCATAGCAGGTCATAGGAGGAGCCGGTAGGACAGAGTGTGTTGTTCCCAGAAGCCAAATGCATTGAGGAGGGGCGTCAGCCAGCACAGCAGCGATCTGCCTTCCCTCCGCCTTCCCAGCTGCTGGGAAAGATGGAGATACCAGCAAATCTGTGTTTGTTCAGCCACTCCACAAATATCCCCTCTCTAGATTGCGTCTGGCTGAGGAAACGGCACTTGACTGGGATTCAGAAATGATTATTGGTGGCAGTGTCCTTCTGGGGCTGCTTTTCTAAATGTGCCAATAAATTTCACATGTCTAGCTTTGTTTTGCTTTCATTAGGCCTCTAATCTCCGTCCCAGGGCCAGGCAGTTTTTGCCATGAGTGAACTCTCTGTTTTCTCTCGAGCTGAGCCAGTGATTAATGACTGGACAGAATTATTACTAAGGCTCTGCTTCTGAGTTACATATCTGCTTTTGTAGACATTGTCACAATGCACAATGAAAGTGTACATAAAATCCTTTGCAAATTTAGTCTTCTTTAATATTTTTCACATTGCAACAACAGGCTCTAATATATTTTGTTGGAATTTTGTAATGCACAAAGTAGTGGATAACTTCACACTTTTTACAAATAAAAATCTAGAAAGCGTGCTCTGCATCTGTTCTGTGAAAACCTGAAAACTTTGAGAATATTAGAGAATAAAAACAATCCTGGCGACAAATCAGAGAGCAAGTCTTGGATGAAATTAAAGCTGTGCTAGCTTATTAAACAATATTACAATCTCATGTAACACTGCCCCACTATTATCCAAACACCTGCAGGTGTAGTTGTGGCAAAAGGAATTTCACACAATGGATGCATGTGCACACATGTGAGAAAGTGGTTCATATTGTGTTTATTTACCATGTGTCCCTTAAAAATATTCATAGCTTCTTGCATTTTACTTTATAGTTATTCATAATTTAACATTGCTGTTATAATTTTGCTATCTCAAGTTTGTTGCAGTTAGCATTATGTGACAGTTTACATTCAGACATATGTTTATAAAGTAAACACTATTGAATCATAAGTCAATTTGAATGTCCCTTCTGCGAAAGGTAATTTTCTTGTGAATTATTTATGTTGATGTTTCTTTGCATATACATAAAAATTGTTTGTCCCTTTGTTCATATCCTACGTCCAGGACAGGTGTATGGGAATAACAAGCATCTGTGTTTCTGTAGATTCATCATGTCATTGATTATTTGACTGGGACCATCCAAATAAAGGTTTTATTTTGTATGGTATTATTTATTCTCTTTAAAGTGGTCTTTTGAGCTTCAGTAAATGGACTGTTGTATTTTGAAAACCATTTAATTATTTAAATGGATGAACTTGTGAATGAGATTGATAGTCTTGTTCCTGTCGCTTTGCTTAGGTTGTACTAGATTGTTTGGTTTAAATTATATCCTAATGGTACAAAACTGATGAGGCTCAGGTGTGTTTCCGTTCTGTATAAAACCAGATTTTGGTAATGGAGAGCTTAAGAAAGAAAATTATCAGAAAAGAATAAATCTATGATTAAATCTGCATTTTAAATGGCTTGTACTTTTACAGCATTTTATCCAGTTCAGAGGACCCCAAGCGTTTCACACTGCATTCAGTCAGTCACACACACATTGACACACTGATGGTGGGAAGCTACCGCATCACCAGCAGGCAAGGCAGGTGAAAAGGTTTCCCTAAAGACACAAAGACTGAGACAGACAGATTGAAACCAGCAATCCACTGATTATGAGATGAACACCTTCCACACTGAAGAAGCTCAAAATCTCTACTGACACTATCTACCTATTCTGTAAAATCTTAATTTGGCCAGTCCAAGTTCACATAGTGTATAAAAATCCTAAAGGTATGACTACTTATCCAAGGAAATGTTTGTTTGGGAAATTCCTAAGTGGTACAGAAATAAGCTTACATCACAAAAAAATTCCCTACTGCTTCATTTTCTCAATTATCATTTACTTTTTGTGTTTTTTATATTTCATGTTTCCATATTATATCTCCAGACTATTTATGAAACATACCTTTTGAAATGTATCCATTGTTCACACTTCACTTTGAAATTGTATGAGCCCTCAATAGCCTGCTATTTTCCTAACATTTACAGAACTTTGACTCTGGCGTGAGCTGATTCATCATAGTCACATAACTACTGATGTTCAAGGTTATTAGTCAACCGTATGTCTGTGGTTTTAATATCATATTTTCAGTCTTTGTCTCAGCTCGGAGCCTCTGGCATGGAGACCTATGCGTGGCCTCACAAACCAAAGCACAATAAACCCAGCCTTTGTGCTACGTCATAACATCCAGCTAAGCTGACTGAGTTTCCACATGACTAATAGATGATGCATGCTGTAAGCCAGTGCACCTTTTTATTTTACCAGAGTCCAGACAGTGTGCGATGGGAACAGGAGGTCCAGTTTTTTCTTCTTCTTTTTTTTTAAAGAAAGGCAGAGCAACTTGCAGAGTGCAGTCAGCAGGTGCTCAGCCTTTCAGATCTCAACACCTTTTCTGTCTGGGGAGTGAATGAGCTAACCAGCTGCCTGAGAGGAAGGGAGAGTTAGCCACAGAGAAGTCAGCTCTCTGCATAAAACGTGTTAATATGGTAACACGGTATCTGCACCAGTTGGACACTAACCCCAAAGTAGCTTGACCCACAGAAAAAAAAAAAACTTGAAATAACTTGATGAATGATATTTTCACAGCAATGAAGCCTTCATTGATTATTTTTCCTTTTTCAGAGTGTTTTTTTTTCTGTACTAGATTGAGTGTTTTCCTGAAGACCGAGTAAGCCTGTCCCTTCTATATTAAACACCAATAAATGGACACCACCTGTTTAAACGGTCAGTGCCATGTGAGGGTCAACCAGGATCCTCTTTGATTGGCCACATCGAGTGGATGGAGCACGTCGGATACCCTCTGTGGTAACTTTAAAAAATGTTCAGGAAGTTTGGTTCACCCTTTACGGCCTAGGACATTTCCTACTACAGGAGTTAAGCACTCAGGACAGGAAACCATTTGCTGTGGCTGTAAGATCTCTTTAATGACTGTCTAACTAGAAACAGGCTGGCCTAATTCAGTGCCTGGAGCCAGCAGGAATGGCCTTGCATCTAGACGCTGTTAGAATATTTACTGCTTCTTCGATGGGAGTCTTTTTGACACTGCTGTAATAAAATTTACAAGGAATCCCTTTTTAGTGTGATGCGAGGCAAAGCATGGTCAAGAGGGAAAGAAACATGCCTGAAAAAGTAGAGGGCCATTAAAGTTATCGTTTGTCTTTGTTTATGTGGATCAGGAGCTACGGATGGTTGACGTTTAAACAGCATTTGATCGGCTTTGTCCCCAGCTGCCTCAGAATGCAGCTGGTTGATGGTCAGCGTCATCTGACTTTGCTGGATGTCAGAGGAGATTGCTGTTTTAGCAGAGGAAAAAGTGTCAAGAGTTGTCCTTGTGATGTAAAAAACCTCCTGCTGATTCAGGGAAATTGAGGTGTTCGTGTCCTTTAACTTTCCCTTCGCTGATGTTGGATGTTGTTATACTTCAGATCAAAGGCTCCTCTTCCAGAGAGAATGTTGTGGTACACATATTTACCTTGGATCCCGACACTGAAGGACTTGGTGGCTTGCTAACAGTGGGACTGGTTATAGATTAGGGGTGTTTGTGTACATGTTCATGTGTTACTTGCCTATGTGGGTGTTCATGCACTGCCATACACAGCGTGTCAGCGCTCCTGCTGACTGAGGAAATGAGCTGGGACCACCAGAGGTGATTGTGCTTGTGCAAGTGGAGACCAGAATTGACTTGTTCCAGTCACTGACTGGGTCTGCTCTATGACCCACCAAGTTTCACCCCCCCTCCCTTCAATCCTAGTTTAATAAGCTCACAAAGTGGTAGCCCCATTTTTTCCCGAAGTGCTGCAAAGTCTGGACAAACTGACACACTTCACTTCACTGTGACCCCTCCACCCTCCTTTCTCCTTCTTCTGTTGGTTTAAACAAATGCAGTCAAACCCAATTAGAGGAGAGTGAGAGCAGCGCGGCAAAGGCGTTGGTAATAGTAACTTTGTTCAGCTGGTTCCTGCTGTGACCAGCCCTCATTTAAATGAGCTGCTTGATAACCCTCAGAAATACGATCCCAGGGAGTAAGGCAGAGAGAGAGGCAGTCTCTTCACTTTCCTTGCTCCCAGTGGAGCTTCTCTAACATGCCTCTCACCTCTCTGTGTGGAGTGACACCAAAATGATGCAGAAGACTCAATATCTGAATAGATGTTAAATTTTTTGCAATGAGGTGTCCTGGTAAAATCTTTCTGGTATACACTTCAGAGTTCCTCACCGGCATGTGCCTGGATGAGATTCTTAGGCTTTGAAAATTTGGTAACACTTTAGTTGACGGGTTGTGAATAAGACTAAACATAAACATGACATAACACCTGTCATGAACATGAGTAAGTTTTCATGCTTTAATAAAATAAAGATACATAATTTTTTTAAAGTTTAATCAGTAATACGTTCATAAATTTATATTAGATCATGATTTCTTGGTTAATGTCAAGTTGTCATAACAAAGACATTTTTAACAATGTCAACTTTGTATTAAACGTGTCATGATTTATGACACTTTATGACAACAGTCATAAATATTCATGAAGACTTAATCATGTTCATGACAGGTGTTATGTCATGTTTATGACGATGTCATGACAGCCTTATTCACAACCCGTCAAATAAAGTGTTACCGAAAATTTGAAAGAAAAGTACCTCAGTTTGTTAAAAAAATAACAAGTAACATTTATTATTTGATGCAAACAGCAGGGCCGACCCACGGCATAAGTAAACTAGGCTGCTGCTACGTGCTGCCCAAAACTTCACGCACTAGCACAAATGCTTCAAAATTTATACAGACCACTTCTCTAGAATTTTAACATGTGTTCATTCAGAATGAGAATACTATTAAATTAGAGTGGTTCTTATTATTTTATTATTATTATTTATTATTTATTTGTGTTGAAACCAATGGTGTCAACACAAATAAATTAAAATATTTTAAATTGTCCAACATTTAAATTTAAAGAAATCAGCAATTATTTGCTAAAGTTCAAAGAATGGTGTTCTTAGTTGACTGTTGTGTCACCATACCAGCAGTCTAATGCCATGAGTTTAATCGTTGTGTTTTTGAATTCAGTTTTTTCACAAATACATCTCAGCAAATAATTACCAATATCATTAGTTGCTTTTAAGCTTGACCAGTTAAACTTGCACCTCTTCCAGATTCTACTAAATATGTATTAAAATACTGCTAGTGGTGCTGATGTTCTTAGGAGGAAGAAGGTCTCTTAAATCATATTCTGCTAAAGGCCTGCACAACCTTGGACCAGCCCTGCAAAACAACAACAAAGATGGCAAAAATTAATACAAAGCCGCTGAGGGCAGAAACATTAAAAAGAACCAGAAATGTTTCAATCCTTTATGTTTTGAATCTTTTAAACAAAGTTAAAATTAAAATGGACAGCAACATAATATTTTATTAATACTGTAACACCCATAAACAGCGTTTTAAAAAAAAACAGGATAACCCACCTTTATGTGGAGTTTATTTTAACATAATTGATCTGTTCACCAGCAGAAATCTCAGCTGATCCTAAAGCCTGCTGCCCTGGCTACTTCAGGCAGATGGTGCTTTTGTCACTTCGATAATAAAAATCCAATAAAAATGGTAATCATATTAAATGCAGCATACTGTTGTTGGGGCTTTTGTTCTGGTCCTGGGAATGGCAAACAGTTTATAATGCTAGGCACCATTTACCAGCTGACTTGCTTTGAAATCAAACCCACCTTTTTATCATATTTAGGACTTACAGTGTTATCATTTTTGTCTGATTCCCTTTGGCGTTTCCACCAGATCAGAAAGGGGAACCTGTTTGGTCTTTGATAGGTGCTTAATTGTCTGTGAGGTGGATATCTCAAGAAACCCACAGGTCTCTTAGCCTAGGCTCTTCCCTCCACCCTTTCATTGCACAAATCAAGCTGTGACACCAGCTTGTGTTTCTATCGGCACTTTAAGAGATGCAATTTATGGGACCATGGGGTTGATGTCAGCTCCAGAAAAATGACAAACGGTAAAGCAGGCGTAATAGCGCTCTATCAACGGCAGGACAATGGCCTGCCACTTATGTGTTGGCAGAGATACGTGTTAATGCTTCCAGCATCTTTATCTTTAAAACAAAAAAAGCACTTTAGGCTTAGAACAAACAAACATCGTTATTTTACAACAATGTTAAGATGAATTGTTTATTGGATTAGATTTTTTTTTTTTTTAAAGTACTTTTGTTTGTCCAAGACAAAAGTCACAGTCTCTGCATGGCACTGTTACATTAATAAAACATACTGGGGGAGGAGAGGGCAGGGTTGAAGGTCCTTTTTTACGCCACACTGAGGAAGTCTTTGTGGGCACTGGGGCCATGCTTTAAAAGGCTCTTTATTTTCACACCCGTTACGCATCTATGGTGAGTGTATGCTGATCAAACTTGCACGTTATGCAGAAGTTCTTCTAAAAGTACCACTAGCCAAGCTCTGCATTTTCCTTGAAGAGTTCAATGATTCCCTCCACAGTACACCAGCACCATCCTAATTCATACGAGTGTCTTTTTTTAATTTGACATTGTTGTCAATTCTGGTTCTATTTATGCATCAGAGAACCTCTTTTGTTGTTATTGACTGTCGTAGGGTTCTCTAATCAGATTAGTGTGAAATGCCACAATGACAGACACAGCTGTTTGAGAGGCTTCAGGCATCTGGCAGGGAGGGGCAGCGAACTGCTAACTGAAAACACAGAAATGAGGACTTGTTGTCATTGAATGCTGCAGACAGACATATTGAAATCAGATTGGACCAAACCAGCATGATGATAAACATGTTAACAGTTATAGATCATTTATAACACCTTGTTCAATTTTTTTCATTAGAGACTATCAATAGATATCTAAAAACAAAACAAAACATTGGAAATTACATAATCGGGGTTAAGCATTCAGGAGCATCTGTCTGAATAATCAATTTGCAGAAAAGTTAAAGCATGTAGATATATGAAAAATAAAACAGTGGCTTTATAGTGCCTTGCAATAGTATTCACAACCCTGTGCTGGTCTTTTACATGAGGTTGAAACAAAATACATTAGTTTGTGGTTGTGCTCAAACAAATTCAAGGTATTTACTGAACATCCTGAAGACCTGTTTGATTGACCCAGCAGCATCAGAGTGCTGCAGCAGCACCAGCTGCTGTTTTTTTTTTTTTTTTTTTTTTTGACTGGTTCTCCCTATGACTTGACAAAACAATGCAGACATATTTAGGAGGGAAAGCTAAAGGGCAAGCTATGAGGCAACAGGACATAGCAGCTGACATCAGTCTGATGCTGAGTGTCTGTAATTGGATCATTTTCACACTATGGACGCACGCAGGGATTGACCATCAAAACCCCAGGTGGGCTTCTGCTCCTAGGCAATGGACTCTGACCTATGGTCAATATCCTGCTGCCCTGCTGGTTATCCTTAACTAACTAGTTCTAGCTGCTAAACTCGAGATGAAGCACACAGCAGACTGGTAAGAAAAATGTACAAATTTCACAGCTCTAAAAAAAGGTAATTTGTGAGCTAGAATCCTCATAACTTAGAAAAACAGAAGGCCGGTTCATTCTGACATTTTTAAAAAATTATTTAGAAAAGATTTAAAATACAACAGTTCTAAAAAAGTGTACACAATCATTTTAAAATGAAAGGCTTCCACCATTATTCCTTTCAAAACTTTTTTGTAGATTTGGATGTACTATGGGACTTCCTGGGAAGCTCAGGAACAAAGGCAATCTTTGTCATATTTAGCTGTCTAATTCTGAGTTTTTACCTCTGTTTTTTTTTTTTTTTTTGTGGTAAAAACTGAGTGGTATTTCTTGATTTCACCCACCTTGATGAAGTCCTCTGTTTTATTTGAAGAGAAGAAACCAAATTGCATGATGCTGCCACCACAGTCTTTCCCTGTGGGTGTTCTTTTCACAAAACCTCAAGTGTAGTTTAATTAGGACATGGTAAAAAGGTTTCTGTCCCACAACCCAATTCTTAGTCTAGACATAGAAACAAAACAGATTGTTGTCACATGAAGAACACAACCAGTCCAAATTATTTCTGTTTCTCAGTCGTTCATCTTTGGAGAAATGTCCAGTTTTTGTAATGCCTTTGTTGTTTGATGTTTTTATTCATTCATTATTAACCGTCTTCACTGTTTGAAAGCCACAGAGCTTTTTGTACTCTCCTTCTGACTCTTCAGCTTTAAAAGTTGCAGGGTGCTGCACGATTTTGTCCAGCTTAATCAATTCTGGATAAATACAACTAAAACAGATGTGCAAATATGGTGCCAGAAGGAGAATTGACTTGTTGTCTTTCACAAAAGAGATCAACAGCTGAAATCTGACATACCTTCATTTTTGTTTAAGTTTTGCAAAGGACTCTTCTTCAGAGGTTTTTGTGTTGATTGCTTCAGTAGTTCTTTGTGCAGTGCCACCACAGGCGGCAGGGGGAAGACGTTTTTCAACTGGTTTGGATTTTTTGACAGTGCAATGTGAAATGTAACAGACGATCCGACTTTACTGGACTATAAGGTATGAAAACACCCTCAGTGAGTCCTTCTGCAACAATACAGAGACGGACAATGTATTTAGGATGTGTGCTGCTGCTTAACAATAGTGTCTGATCACACCTCAGCATGCTGGAAACACTAAATTTGTGTGTGTTGAAATCCAACTTGGTGTAAAGAAAGTGGGGGACAGATTCATTTTGTCATGAAGCATTTTCAGTTTTATTCTGGCCAGTAAAAGTTTTAATAGAGGTGGATTTTTAACATTGGATTAATATGTAAATTCACATGAGGGCTCTCTTCAGTTATTGCTACTATGATGCTTTTATGAGCTGGAGTTTCAGGATAAGGAGGTCTATTGCAGATGAAATGTAATACAGTGAGCTATTATCTGGTGCTCACTTAAATAGTGTTGATCATTTTACTCCTTGTTACTGGCTTTTATTAAAAGTTTTTTACAACTTACTTTCATCTTTTTTATTTTTATTTTTTTTCTTTGAAGAGCAGTTTCCAAGTTGACCAAAATAGTGCTGTTTGACAATGATCAAGAGTTATTTTATATACTTTTTTATATTCCCCAATAAAACAGTTAGATTTATCTGTGGCTTTCACTGTTCAATAACTACACCCAGGATCCTCATCACTTCCATGCTGCTGTCCACACATTAGATTGTCTCTGATCAGCGCTGAAGACCTCCCACAGGCTTATTTACTCTGATTAAAAACCAAAACAGAAATGTGTGTTGTCCAGTGAAAAAAAGTGCATACCCATCTTTTTTGCATACTGCATAAATTCAGTGGAAAATTCCACGGGATTGTTTTTTATTAGACTAAAGTTCCCAGGAGCTGCATGGCCAATAAAAAGGCAACAAGATAAAAGAGCAGGGAGGATTAGGAAGGGATGAAAGCTGTAAAATTTTCCATATTATCTTGTGAAAAGCTATGTCCTCTGCTCTCTCTTGTTACATTTACCTTAATTATTCTGAAGGACAGAACCAAAGTAGGAGTAATAGGAACCTTTTGTAAGTCATCCCCACTACTCTCACTCATAGATGGCATGATTTTTCTTTTTTTTTTGCATTAGTGTTTGGATATGCATTTCTTTTATTGGCAAAAAGAGGCTCATGGACTTGGCCATAACTTCAGTACATTGTTGAGCAGACAGTCAGGTTTGCCCCCTTCTTTTGCCCGCTGTTTTGCTTTTCTAAGAATCTCGCCACAAGTCATGGAGACTCATAAAAGGAGAAGCAAAGACACATTGAAATATCTGAACCTTGCAAAGATAAACAAACTCAGGTATTCATTGCAGTTTATAGGCTGTCCCAACAATTTCTGTCCGCTCAAGAACTCTTTGGTACTCCAACGCGGAGATTTCAAAGCTGCAGATTCATTTGCACAATCAAAAGCACCAAAACAATCCTATTATGTATAAAAAAAAGTGCGCATGCACTCAAACTGGCATGTGCGCGCGCACACACACACACACACACACACAATGAATAAATAGTTAAATAAACAGGCTTTACTTTGCCCAGTTCATAGATCAGTTTTTACAGTTTTGTTCTAAGAACCATCTGGGTCTCTCCTTTCACTCTGCTCTGTGGAGCACAGATGCTCCTTTTGTGGTGCGCTCCAAATCTTAATAAGCAGTTAAAATATTTACCGAGGCGGAGGGGTTCAACCCGCATTTTTTGTCTCCCGTTCCTCTTTTTTATTATCATTATTATTATTTATACCTTTTCACTGGCAAAAAATGGAGATGTCCACTAAATGTGATTGATTGGGCTTAAAAATGGCCATTATTGCCATTAAGCTCCACATGTCAGCTGCTGCTTTTGTGCCGGCTGTATTTCTAAGCTAACCAGTGATCCATGAGCGCAGACAGGAGGGGGAAGAATGTAATGCTCCTGAAAGAAATGCCCATTTCTCTATGGATCCTTCACTTGATTAAAAATACAGCTGCAGACACTAGCATACAAGAGGCTGAGAGAGTCAAAGAAAAGAGGAATAAGAAGAAAGGAGAAAGTGAGGCTGAGAGCAAAGGGGAAACCCTAATGTTATATGAAAAGAAACTCTCTCTGAATTGGGAGAAATAACTTCTTTCAGGCGGCTAGGAAGGAGAGCATTTGGGAAACCAGGGGCATGTGCGTTTAAAAGTATGCATGTGCAATTATGTGGCCAGGAGCTAACTAAGTTTCCGACACACATGGAGCCGAAAACTTGTGGAATGTGAGGAGGGGGTTGGTGTGAATCTGTTTACTGTTGTCGTTTCTAAACAGCAGGTTGGGAGCAGGCTGCATGCAGTTTAGCTTCTACTCACAGTCTAATGAAAAATGTGAGAAAACAGTCACTGAAATGTTTAAAGGTTACTCAAGTATTGTTTTTCACACGTAAACATGTCATTTTGTTGTGCGTTTTCTTTGAGGGGTTTGACATTATCTACTGTGAATTTACACCATGTAGTTTAACTAAATCTGTAAAAATAAAAAAAAAATAGAAAAATGTGTATATTTTTAGTTTTGGATGTAACAATGTAACAATCTATTAAATTGATAAAGCTAAATTTACCGTGGATTTTAAGAACAAGCCACTCATTGTGTGACAGTGTATGATTCATGTGCTAATCATATGGATGCAGGGTTTTGGACATCCTAATTGGGCACGGCTGGCATTATAATTGTGTGTTTAGATGATATGAGGAAGACATTACCTCATGGGAGATATAAACAGCATAGCCTCATAGCTGTGTGATCTGGTGACTCATCAGAATCACACAGTGGTGTTTACTTATGACTTCCTTTGCTTTTGCTTTTACTGAAGGACCTGTGCTGTCCTATTCTATACAGAGCAGCTGCAGAAATCGTCTTGGTCACTTCAGAGTACAGTGCGATAGTATGCATACTTCCTGAGTTTCCTCATATCTGGTTATGTTCCGTCTTTTTTTAGGGTGATCTTATGGACTGGATCAACACAAAGTAGTGCATATTGTGAACTGCAAAGAGAATAGACAGGGCTTTCATATTTTTTTAACCCCCTAAAATATTGAAAATGTGGTGTGCACTTGTACTTTTTTAAGTCATCTGTTGCCAAACCATAATTTTAGCATTATGATGTGGTTTTATCCAAATCTTTTCATAGATGCTCTGGTTAGTTGTTTAGGACAGTCGCTCTCAATTATTTCCATAGTCCCTCAAGGGGACTATGGGAATTCACCCCCCAACCCCTGATTTGAAATACTTTTGAGAAACTGATTATATTTAATTATTGATCAGTTTTTTTACTCTGTTTGTAACATGGAATTAACCTGCTCCGTCTGCCACCTAGTGACTGGAGGCTTGTTTATTATTCAAGCATAAAAAAGACACATCCATTCACTCTGATCATCTAGTCTGCTGCTGCTGAAGAAAAGCACCTGCACAACACCATGCTGTCACCACTATGAGTACCCCTGGGGGCGCAGGGTAAAAATAACAAATCATACAATAACGATGAATTGTAATTTTTAGTATGACAAAACATGAAAAGTTCAATGAGTAACACTACTGTGAAGAAATATGCGTTTGAGCATTGTTAATTAAAGTTTTTCCACATGAGTTACCACAGAATCCTTAACTCCTCCATGTTTATGGTTTGGACATTACGTTTCTGTAGTTAATCATTTACTTTACAGGTGCATTGCTTCAAACCAATTTTTCTAATCAGAAACAACAGCCCAGCATCAACTTTATCTGTTGTAGTGGGATTCCTTGGGGTTGCTTGAAAAGATCCAGTGACTCAGATTCGAAAGAGATACTAAGGTGACAGTAGCAACCCGGCTCCAGAGGTCTCTCTAAAAGTCATCAGTCATCTCCACTCAGCTGCTCCGGCCATTAATTTAGTGTGTGGGACGCGGCTGTCCACCTCTCAGTCCTATTGACTTTTTTTAGAGGGACAAACACAGCCCACACGTTGCACACATTTTATCTCACCAGCTACCGACCTGCACAATATCAGTGACATGTTTTCCACCATTGTTCACTAGATGGCATAGGATATGCTTTGGTCGGCCTTGCTATATTTTCATAACTGCAGAGCTGTGTTGATACAGTGCACACAGAGGACAGGAAAACACGACACCGAGCGCAGGGCCTGGAAAACATGACCTCACACGCGTTGCAAAGTAGGGGAAGATTTCCAGAGGTCAGAGCGTTGTTGTTCCTCAGAGGGGAAATGACCTGGGGGTCTCTGAGGCAGCAGAGTGACCTCGGCAGGCGACATATCGAGCAAAGGGCAAGCTGCTCAAGACGCCCACTAGCAACTCTGCCAGAAAGGAAGATTCAATCCATAGTGGTGCACTGCACCGATTAGATCCTCGGTTCTGTTTGAAGTTGTCATAAAATCAACCAGTGCTGTAATAAAATCCAGGTCAAACAATGCCTGTTATTTGGTTAGAAAAGCACATCAGTTAAAGTGTGTTCTGGCCTTTTGCTGCACATAAAGGCATTTAGTTACAAAAACAATCTTCATAAATAATACTAAACACAAAAACCAGATTCCAAATGTTTTGTCCCTTCATTTGTAATGGATCTAGGTGTAAGATCTCCTGTGATTCTCTTTTCAATTACTTGGGGGAGGGGGAGAAGGGAAGAACTGCTGTTTTCAGATAAAAAAAAACACTGTTTCAAATCATCCCACAGTATTTCAAACAGTTTTATGTCTTTACTTTGACTAGTCCCCTGCAAAACCTTTTCTGGTTTTCTTTAAATCATCTGCTCGTGTGCAGCAACCATCCATTGCAGTACCAAACCACCCTTGAATGTTGTTTTTTTTCTAGATTGCATGTTAGTTCAACTCCAGCTTTGTCTCAATGCTCTGGAATCTATTTTATGAAAATAAAATAGTTTCCAGATACATTTTAGCAAATGTGCGAAGGGCCTTTTAGTCATCAGTGGTTCTGGCGTGAGAACAATCCCACTAATGCCACATTTTTTAATTGTTGAGTCATGGACACTGACCTCTATAAGTTCGTTAGAAACTGATTCATAATTTAGATTAATCAATTTAAAATGCTATTTACTGTATATTAAATGTTGATAAAAAGCATAGCATTTTGTTAATATTCAGTCCATCATCCCAGTCTATCTCTTTACATCCTCCTCTTTTCCACTCTTTATTTTTTCCTCAGCATCCCTCTTTTCATCCTCTGTGGCTGTGACAGTCTTCCTGCTATAAGTCTGAAAATGTTCTGTGAAGCAAACGCCACATACATAGAGCCCTTCTTTCTCCCGCCCTTGTTTTTGTCTTCTTTCTTTATAGCCATGCACCGTTTGTTTTATTTATCTGACAGACGTCCCCCCGCATTGTCCGGGGTTATCAGCGCTCTCCTGCAGATCACGTTACTGCATGTGTGAGGCTCTGACCCATCTCAGGGTTCACCTTTAAATCTGATTCTTATCATTACCTCTGTGATAAATAGGCACGGCTTAGAGGGAGATTACTTCGCTCGTCCTGTTCCCCTTTTCCCACTGTCAACAGCGCTTGCCACTGGGCTCCGAGCTGTCATCCCAGTCTCAGTCTGAGGAAGGCAAATACTCAACCCTGTTCCTCTAAAGATTTGGTGACTTTAGAAATAAAGAGGGGGGCTACTGATGTTCCCATGTGAATGGTCTCTTATCTCCAGTGGGCGTCCTTAAAACCCTCTTCCCACTCTGCATTGCTCCTCTGAGAGTTAGTCAGCACATCGTCATACTGACAACTGAGCTTCCGCATCGATTTTTCACACGGTTCTTATCTGAGCCAATACGTTTAAAAAGTTTTTTTTTCTGTCTTTTTTTGATTTAACTAATGAAGTAAGTGTAATTTCAGATGTAATGTCCAAACCTGCGTTCCAGTTTTGCCTGTGTTCGCTTATCTTCCAGAATTTAGTCAGTTTTCAAGTGTATCCTCTTTATTTAGCTTGCTGTCTTGTAACCCAAAGCTTCCTGCCTATTTTCCTATCCAAATGAAGCCTTCTAGAAGCAAAACTGCGGTAAACCACCTTTTTCTACAATTGCACATGTACGTCATATGGGGTATAGTGGATATATACCATTTTTGCACATCTATGGCAATTCTTCTTTGCACAAACGGTCAAACTGGTCAAATTGGACAACTTTTGCCACAGATTCTTAACTGGATGTATATGCATTTTGATTGGCCCCTATGAAAATACTTCTATGTGAACTACTCCAGTATATCTGTAACTGTGGATCTTTCCATCTCCTACAGAATTACAATCGTCTTTTTGGTTGTTTCTCTTACTAATTTTCTCCATTCTATATGATGTGATTATGAGCAGTGCCCTGCAGATATTTAAATTTTAAAATATTGCTTTATATACTTGCCCTGGCTTAGGTCAATGGGTAAAACATTTTAAAGATCATCTATCCTTTTATTTCTGTTTTGTAATTTTGTATTCAATTATGCTGTTCCTTTACATGAAATCCACCAAAATTGCATTAGAGCTCATGATAAAATGCCAAAAGGTTCAGTGTGTATTTGGAAACAAGACCTTTTGTAGCCCTTTAGATTTCCATTTCACCTTTTATGTGCTGTTTGATACTTCATTTGGTTCTCTGCTGACTTAATCTGTACCATCTACAGAAAACATTCATGACAGAAAAACAATCTTTCAGAAATCCCTTTAGCAAGCAATCAGACTACAATAGTTCCTGGACTATATGTGTGAAGCAGTGGTCAGGCGTGCAACCTCTCAGCTTTGCTCTGTTTGATTGATGGTCACTAACAGCCAATCCTGCCGTTTGGGAAATATGGAATTCATTATTCAGTTTCCCATATAGGGTCAAAGGTTAAACTGGGACAATGATAAAACTGGGGAATCGTTTGCTTTGGAGGGCATGTGGGGGAAGAATGCTGCACGCCGACGGTAACAGCTGGCTTCTCTCACCTATATCATGCGGACACCTTTAATAGCACTGAACTGGATGAAGCGAGTGACCGGGTTGATGGAGGATGCTCATGTTAGCCTTCGGTCGCAATGTCTAACCCTGGTTCACAATCTTTAAGTAAACATTTCCATGAATGCATGTGTTTGACCATATTCATCAGTGTGAGTCTTCGCAGCTGTCTTTGTGTAACCTGAACACAGCCTATGGACACTGCTCTGGTGGTCTTTCTAAAGGAAAGTCATATGGCAGATGGTCCTTGTATATTGTTTTAGAAATCACATATTTATACATCAGACAATGGAATTCCACCTCTAACAAATCTAACACTAATATAAACGTACTCATCACATATTTCTTTTAAAATCTTGGCTATCTAAAGTCAACTTAGCATTTTTTTTTACTGCTTTGGCCCAGTTATAAAGTCAAATGAAAAACCCAGAGGCAGCCAAAACAGGATTGTGATTTCTTTCCTCCATCATATTTGGATAGTCACTTAATAAGGGAAGAGCACCACATTAATGATGATGGATCCCACACCCAAGGCCTTCGGAGAACAATCATTCCCAGAATGCCATCTTACAGTGTGACCTGGTGACCTCTGTCAGGCCACACAGCAAAGAAAATCTATAAGCAGGTTCAGAGCCAGAAGTGACCAGCCTCCAAACTGACTGGTCAGTGAGCATTAGAGCCTGTTTGCTAGACAAACACTCTGCAGCATACCAACCCCACAGCTGGAGAATAATCCCATTGGAAACCTCTTAGATATCTGGACAATGTAAATTAGAGGAGCTGTAAAATATGCAAATCTTTCTAAAAGCTAATGAAGCACAATCTTATTTCACAACAGGCTGAATGTTCCTCTAAAGAGACAATTTGAATTGAGTCTCTCTGTGTTTCTCTGTGGGAAACTTGTCATCTTTGAACTCTGTGGGGTTCCATCCCTGCTCCTCAGCAACCACTGTGAAGCTGCTCTGTTCCCTCTATGTGTTTGCAGTCAAACCACCTTGTAATCTCAAAACGGGCTGTTTATATGACCGAATCTTTAATGGTCTTACAATTTGATTTGATTTGATTACTAGCAATTTAGTGCAAATCGAGATTAATCTGATGCGTCACGAGGTTAGCTTACCATGGAACCATATGCAGGTTCTCTTGCATCAATAAATACACCAGATTAAGCTAACCATCCTGAGAGTTTTGTGTGAAAAATTAAGACTACAGTTGTTAATATAACTGTTCACAACTTTTCACAGTTACATTTTGAGTGATTTGTCATGTAGGACATACAGTTATGTATTTGTTTGCTAGCACATAAGTCCTGCAAATAAGCTTTTATCTTCTTTATCTGGGTATTACTTTATGCATAAACTGCAGGTTGACTAATTGTCAGTGGCTCCAGTTGCAACACCCAGTTAATCCTATAACTGGCTATAAAGAGGCATAATAGACCCGGGAAAACTAGACATCTCCACGTGGCAACAAAGCCCCTTTTAGATCATAATTTGAATGTTTTATTTGCACCTGTTCCTTAAACTACACAATAGACTGAACAGTATCAAAGTGAACTAAAGGCTATTGCACCACTGACCCACTTTGGGAGGTAGGCAAAGAGACGTAGCAACCATACGATAAAAAGGATAAGCTAGTGTTTCATAGGGATAAATGAACTTAAATGAAAAATCTTTGCAGCAGCAGATCTGCAGAGGCAAACATGAGATGAGCTCCCAAATATACACCAAAATCATGGCAAACCCTCTTTTGCTTTCAGGACTTCGTATCTTATTCTTCATATCATTGATTCAACAAGGGGTTGGTAATATTCCTCACCAGTTTTGCTGCAGATTTTGCAAGCTGCTCATCCGTATCATGAGTTTCTTGGTCTAACAAGCCCAAAAGATACTCGGCTGGGTTCAGATTTTGGGACTTTGGAAGTCATTTGAGGACAAGGAGCTCATTATCATGTTCAAAAAAGCACTCAGTAATAATTTGAGTTTTATAACATGGTACATTGTGGGAATTTCCGGCTAGAGATGGTTTCACTGTGGTCAAAAGGGGGTGGACAGGTCAAATCTGACGTTTAAACAATGTCAAGGGGCCCAAAGAGTGTCTCCCACACAATTGCATCAAAAACTCCCTGAGCCATTGATGCAAGGCAGGATAAATTCATGGTTTGTTATTATTTACACCAAATTGTGACCATTGTAGATAGAATTGAGGCTCACCAGACCAATCAGCTTTTTTTGCAATCTGTAATTATCCAATTTTGTAAAGCCTGTGTGAATTTTAGACTCAGCTTCCTGTGTTCAGCTGACAGCAGTGGATCCAGGTGTGGTTCTCTGCTGCTGAAGTACATCTACTTCAAAGTTTGCATTTTAAGAAGTTGTGTTTCAAATGCCTTGATTGTAACACCTGGTTGTTTGAGCTACTTCTTCTGTCACCAAAAAGGCTTTTCATAATGTTACTGGATATTATCTCTTCTTCGAACCATTATGTACCAAAAAGGGTTCTGAAGGTTCTGAAATATTTAGACCTAATTATTTTTTACAATCAAAGTCACACAAATCCCTTTTGTCCCCATTTTGACATATAAACTTCATGAAGTTGTTTTCATCCTGTCTATATGCTTAAACACATCAGCTTGCTGTTATGTGAATGAATGCTTTCCTGTTTGTGTCTACAAATAGACACAAATAAACCATGTACAAAAGTGCATATTGTGTATTTTAAAATTTCCCAGATTTTCAGGTCTGTATTTAATTTTAATTTTACTTTATTTGTCGGTTCTTTATTAATGAACAGCTGTTTATATATTTTTTTAGGTATTTTTATGTTTAGTGGGGTATATTTTGTGCAGCTGTAACAAGTGAATTTCCCCAATGTGGGATACATAAAGGATTATTTTATTGGAAATTGAACAGCAGCAAATAAAATGGTCTCCATGTATATCATAGGGCATGAGAGTTTTTTTCCATTTTAAAATAAGAAATAAACTGCTAGACTCGTATGTTCCTGTCCTCTCATTTGGTCTAGCATCAGTTTTAACACACAAAGCAGATAATATCCCACTGACATTACCCCACATAAACTTTGACACAATTAATTTGAAGTATTCTTTTAGTCTCCCTGGTTATAATTATAACAGTACAATAGTAATAACAAATTGTCATCAAAAAAATGCACTATTAAAATTTAGAAGGATTTATTGTTATTGTTATGTTTTGAAGTAGCACTAAAAGTGTAGCCAGTGGGATGAAGACAAGCTACTCTGTGAGTGCTAGTGTTTTCGGTTCAGTTAGATATTGATTAATCTCCTACGCTTATCTCTCACTTAGAGGATATGTGTGGGTGGGGAGGTTTCATGTGAATTTGTAAATGGGATCTTTCATAAAAGTCCATGTGTACAAACTTTGTTCATTCAAGGACAAATTGTTTTCCATGAAAACCTGATAAAACCATCTGTTCATCTCTGTGCAAACGTTAGTCATTATTTGTGTTCAGAGAAAAATTCCATTGGCAACACACTGATGGGTACTGCAAACTTTGGCTTGTCTTCAGTCAAACTGAGCCACAGTTGATTAGTTTATCAGCCACAAAAACCGTGTTGTTGTTAGCCTTACTGGTAGATTATTTCATAGCTGTCAAGGCTGTTGTCCAGCAGGGCAAACAGAGACATCTTTACCTGTCAGGATCACATTTGGTAACGATATAGGTTAAATGTTAAATATTTAACCTATGAATAAGTTAAATGATGATGTCCCTGTCTGTAATGGCCTCAACTTGAAATGATGTCATTGGGGAGAGGGATTCATAAAATTCTCCAGTGTTACAGAAAAAAGTCAAAACAAAGAAAACTATAAGAAAACCCTGAAGAATAAAGCATTCATGTTAGAAATTTAATGAAAATTATGCATGTTTATGGTTCTGATGACTAACCCAACTTCTAGGAAAATCATACGTGTGTCACCTTTAATATCAGTATGACCCTCCATTTAATAAGGATGACTCGTGAAAAATATGTTTTCATGTTTCATGTTTATGTAATGAATCACTGCTGAGTCTCCAGCAGCCTTCCTGTTATTTTAATGACTCATGTGGCAGCAGGCTGTATGAGGACTGATTCTCTTCTTGATTTTTTTTTTTTTTTTTGCCACTTCTTTGTTGCTGTCAAATACAAAATCCATATGATGTTGTTTCTATCAATGTCAGATAACAGCCTGGTGTCCATTCAGTGATGGCATTCCTGCTGGGAAGGACTTAGTGATTAAAGCAGACAGGTGTTCTTGGTCCTCTGAGAAATAAAGAAAAGAAATCATTGATGGCAACATGCAGCAATCATGGAGGAACATCCATAAAATAGATCATGGCAAAGAGAAAATGGATCAGAGCTGGAGGTTAGAGAGATCCAATTCATCGCATGGGGAATCATTACTGGCTGAAAAAGCAAAGTCTTAGAGAATCTTTGAAAAAGCAATGCTACCTCAGTTTTCTGCGATTTTCCTACTTTGCTTTGCAGTGGCCTGCATAAGTATTCACACCCCTTGAGCCTTTTCATGTTTTACCACATTACAACCACTAACTTCAGTGCATCTTAATCTGATTTCATGTGATGAACAAAAAAACCACATAAAGTGTGAAGTGAAAGGAAAACTCAACATTGTTTCAAATAAAATGCAGCACAACTAGTTACTAGAATAAAAATTTCACAAGTGAAGAATCTTAAAACAAAGTTAGATTATTAATTAATACATTCAAGGAAAGCATTAATCATAGAAATAACTCTTGGGGAGCTGCAGAAATCCACAGCTCAGGTGGGGAATAGATATGCCCACTACAATTTTGAACTTCATGGAAGAATGGCAAGAACAGAATGGCACAAGGACCAAATATAGATCAAAGCCTATAGCTTATTTTGGCGTTAAAATTGCCCATAGTCAAAGTCCAATAAAAATGTAATGACACTACTTAGCAAATTGTGTTCAGAAAAAAAAAAAAAAAAAAAAAACTCACCATGCAGTCTGACTGAGTTTGAGTTATTTTGTTAAGATAAATGGAAAAATTTTAGTTCTACAATGTGCAAAGTTTATAAATATTTGAAGTGGGTGAAATTAGCTTTTTCAGCATGTCAAGGAATCTAAATCAATGCCACACTTTTCAAAGAATTAGTTGTTAAAAAATGCTTTTCTTTCCAATTCACAATTATGCACTTATTTGTTCTTGGTCTATCAAATAAAAGTCAAGTAAAGCATATAAATGTTTGTGATTATGTCAGAAAATGTGAAAAATGCTTATTGTCTGGTTCTTTTGCCAGACACTAAAGTTCCTAAGCAGCGTGTGAAAACAGGCCTGTAGTACAAAACTAGCCTGCAGTCCAAAAGATCTGGCATAAATGTTTGTAATCAAATGGATCTTCTACTTCCTGTCAGCGGAAGAATTCTCAGTTTAGTTACTGTGAAGGTGATGGATCAAATTATGCAGTGAGTGAGCTGTCAGCTTGGGATTAGCATGTCGCTGTCTGTTTTTTGGCACTCATATCCCTAAGGGAAGTGTTTGTCTATAATTTTATTATATTACAGTGTGCCACTCTGACAGCAGGGCGGTATCGTCGTGGGAAAGCTAATTGAATTTGCTGACTGAATGTGCCGCAGAGCAGCCACTGTGGGTCTGTTAGGATAGTGATGACACGTCATGTTGCACTCTGGCATGTCAGCAGCAGAGTGGAAAAGCCCAAGGCCCCACAAATATCATAAGAATGATGAATTTATCACCCTCACATCACAGCACAGTCACCACAACTGTGCAGGCTTGATTTATGTTGCCCTGTGTGTTAGATGGCAGCTAAAACACATTTCAGGATTCTGGCAATATGGAGCCACATGATGACTTTATTTAGGTTCAGTGCTGTAGCGGAAAAAAGTAACACAATGAACAGTGGGAGCATTGTATATTAGGAGCCTATTTAAGAAGCTGACACTAGGTTGGACTCACAGCGTGATTGTAAATAGATGAAGACTTTGTGGGCAGTGGCCTTGGGTGAAATCTACGCCGGCAGAACTAAAGAATGATTTACTGTATTCCCGACTCGGGCTGCTCTTTTCACTGAGGAGGAGGATAAACTGAAAGAGGAATAAATGTTGCTGAAGTTTTCCCAAGCATTGCTCAGATTCATTATGTGCATAACTTATTTAATGGCATTCCTTCCTTGTACACTTCACGCCATGCCTACCCAGCATGCATTGCAAGGGCTTTATAAGCTCCCAGTGCAGTAGACCAGCTCAAAGTTGAAGGGGTCTGTAGAGGTGGTGCAAAAGTGGGTAAATCTTGTTCTTTTTCTACTTGTTTCATAATGGTTTTATGCTCACAATTGACCAAAAAAGTCAGAAATTTTAAAGAACTACTGCACTTTAATGACACAGAACAAGAACAAGTTGGAAAAAATTGGCTTTTGGTGAGAAAGAATTTTATTTATTTATTTTTTAATAAGAGTCTACACAGCAAACAGAGCTGATTAATTCAGCCCCCACCTTTAAAAATGATCCCCCCTTCCTCAGCGCAGGAGCACTTGGGCATGTTTAGCACAAATGTAATTACGGCCTCGGTAAGCGGGCAGCTTTTTAAAGAACCCCTTCTCCTCAGCTCTCACTTCAATACCTGATGATGTCATGCCCTTTTGTGGGGTCGCAGAAACTCCTCAAATCAACTGCCACTCATGACCTTTTCTTTCACTTTTTTTCTCCCTCTCCCCCTTCACCCAGCTCTTTCTTCCTCTTTTTCTTTCTCTTGTTCATAACTGAGTTTCCCTTTATGGGTTGATCAAGCAGCAACCCCCCTACCCCCCAACTCCCCTCTTTCTCCTCCCATTGGCTCGCACCGCTTTTGGAGCTTCTTTATGAGAAATGCATGCCCCTGTTTAAATGTATTGATAGTCCTCGTAGACATCCCGGCCTTTTGTCCTCTCGGCCGGCTGATTTCTAAAAAGTTCCAGAACATGGAAAAAAATAAAAGCACTCAGCATCCGGCTTTGTCCTGACAATCCTGCCCCTAAACATATTTGACTACAGACATATTGCAGTTTGAGAGAACATTGCAATGCGGCTCGGAGAATTTGACCCTTTTTACTGCCATTCTCTGTGGCAGAAAAAGAATGTAGTCTGGCAAACAAATGTTGTGACAGACAGCTTGTCTAGAGAATTTTATGGCCCGTCTGTGCAGTTGGTACACGGGTACACCAGCCCCCTGAACAACAAATGCTGCAAACATTTAATTTTGTTGTGTACATTATGCTTTGGTTAGTTTTTGAAAGCTGAGATTTGGAAAATATGCAGAATTTATTCAATTCAAAACAGGATAAATCATTCTGAATATGAACGTATTCTTATCTGGTTGTGATAAAGCACTTACAGTACTGTAAGCCCTTCTGTCTTCTTTTACTTTTCGTGAAGATTTCTTAGAAAAATACAAAGCAGAAGAACGGGGAAAGGAACTCTAAAACTCCATGAAGGTTTTCACTCCCAGTGGGGACTTTTCAGTGCTCACAGTTTATGTCTAATTATATTTGTCAGTGTGCTGAGGAATTAGTGGAGGCATTCATTTGTCCGACGGCCTGATTTTCCATCTCCTCCATGGGTCGTCTCTTCACCTATTCCATTCCAAGTGATTACAGCACACTTAAATGCCTAATTGGCTTTGCTCCTTATTAGCAATACAATTATACAGGCCTTGGGATTCTCATGTGTGCAGCCATCTGTGGAGAGGAGACACCATTCAGATGTATCCATAATTCAAACCGCAGTTATTCTTTCACCGGTGAGCCCGGGCCTTTGTGAGAGTTGTTCTTATCCTGGCTCGCAGGGCCCCCTTTGCCTTTGCAGTCTTTTGATCATTGCTTCACCTTTGTTCTAAAATAAAAGAAACCTTCCAGATAACGCAAATCACTATTGTTCATTTGAGGCCTGAAGGTTTGAAAGGGGGATCTGGTACTAAATTTAGTTGGCATGCAAACTGTATTTTTTCAAGTAAAGAATGGACATGTTTTTTTTTTTGTTTTTTTTTTCACCCATCATATGTTTACTTGGAAATCCCTCCCAGAATTAAAGTAGGATATATTTCACCACAGTTTTGTCTTTAGTCAGTTGTTGTACTAACTCTTAATGCAAAAGTGAATTGCGAGATTCTCAACACAAAGTGACATTTCAAGTTCTCTGATTCAGATTTGTGTTTCCTTGGTTGCTTTAATCTTAGGCAATTGTCAAATCTTGTTGGGTGTCATATTTGTCAGTCAGTTGGTCTTGGCAAACGAAAGTTGTTTCAACAATCTTCTTTGAATCATGGTGCAATAGTTGATGTATTAAACTTGCTTAGTATTTAGAACTGATTCCTGGTTTTAAGGAATATTCAAAGAAAATCTGTTATTAAAAATAAAACATAAAAGCCTATGAAATAGTTTATGTTTTAATGCAAAGGTTTTATAATTAGTCAGTCAATTCTTCTAAGAAGTCACAAATTAGAAGATTCCACCTGTGGGTAGCTTACTCCGAGCTCTTCTGTGAAAATCTCAAAGGTTTATTAAAGAATATGAAAAAATAAAACATGTTGTCTCTGCTTCATTTTTGTCATTTGACAAGCTGTTACATGACCCCACATAGTATCTGTAAAACCATATGGAGAAAGCTTTGAATATAGAGATTGTGAGCAATTTCCTGTTTTGTATCCAATCAGGTTCAGCATTCAGTAACTTTTGCAAAACACACATTATTTTTGGGATCAAGGTACCACGACATCATGCTTTATTTCTGTAATGGTTCCTCAAGTGCAGGTGTTACCTTGACAGTCGAAAGTTTATAGGATGTGAAGGAGCTTCCTGAACTTTGGCATTTGTGATGGATGGATTAACTCAGCCAGGTATATTAGAGCACACTGATGCAGAGCTTCATTATCAGATGGCCATATCTGTACACAGAGGAACCCGTCTGCCTGCCTCGGGTCTTCCCCAGCTGTAATAAGACAGCACTGATAGTATCTAATGACAAGGCAGACACCCCAGTTCCTGATGCCATTATCAAAAGTGGCCTCATCAATCAGAAGCCTGTGTGACAGAGGGATGTGTGTGCGTGTGTGTGATGACAGGAAAGATCGCTGATGAAAGGTTGGATGAGGAGAAAGGGTGGGATAAGATGAGCGGAGCTGGGGTGGTAGGCAGGAAGAGGCGGGGAGTTTGTAGTCATAATGAGGTGACCCACCTATCAACCCCTCTGCTGACCTGCTGAGAGATGCTCTTATTGAGGGCGTGGTGCAGATTCAGGGAACACTGTGTAATGTCAATTATCACCCTTGGACTTTTTTTATATATTTATTTATTTTGCTGGCATTTCAGGCTGTTTCTTAATTTCTTTTGCTAGAAAACCGTCCCTAAACTTAGAAACTTCAAAGTGTTGTATCTGGATTTTAAGTTAAATGCCACTGCAATGGTGCACAATTAAAAAATAAAAGTTGATGCTTCATCTGGCCACATTTTATTTTATGGAAGCCACATGTAGGTCTCTGAGTTTTGCACATCTAGAGACTGAAAGCTTTCCTCTTTGAAAACAGCTCAACTTCAGACAAACTGGATGGAACACATTGTTAAACATTAATTTTCAAGTCTGGCCAAGGGTTCTTAATTAGGTTTAGACCTGGACTTTGATCAGATTATTTGAATACATGAATATAATATATCTTAGCATTCTATTCTCACTTTCTTTAGGGTCATCTTGCCAGAGGATGATGCTTCATGATGCTTTATCCTAAATTCAAGTCTTTAGCTGAGTCATAAAACCACAATTATATCACAACTGTTTTTATTAAATTATTAAATTAAATTACACACAGATGGACAATTGTTTACCAGACAGGTAATTTAGCTGCCCAAAATTTTATTTGTGGGTATCAGAGTAAAGAAGGGTAAATCCATAGGCATGGGAAACTTTTCAGATTTTTGTTTGTAAGACTTTTTGTGACACTGAAAACCATCTAGATTCTAGAAATTTCCTTTCACTTCACAATTATGTACTTTGTGTTGGGTAAGCATATAAATTCCTTTAACTTTTTAAAATTTTGTTGTAACGTGACACAACGTGCAAATATTCTATGTGTATTTATGCTGAATACTACTGCAAGACAGTAAAGTGAATATTTCTGCATGATCCAGATCTAAGCTTAACTGACACTCGTTTCACAACATTTAAGGATGTCCACTTTTACTCAACAGGTGTCATTTTTGCTTTATGAAATCAATTCATGATGAAGAAACAACTGCATGAATTCTGCGACCGGATTGCGTCACACACACACACATAAAAAAAAAAAAAAAAATTCCTGTATTCAAATTGCATCTTGTCTCAGACAATTGACAAGCAACACAAGTTGCTCAAGCAATTTATGTTGCTCAAGCACAGGAAATTTGTAATTCACCAACGTGAACAGCAGAGCGGTGTGGAGGAAGGGGCTGAGCTTACGCTCAGGCGGATTAACACGTTTGGAAATTCTAACTCTCTCTGTCTGACATCTTTGTGTGAGAAGAAAAGCTGAGGACCCTTTTGACAATGACATTTTTCACATGATCAGGGCTGGAGGAAAAAGTGCCTTTGAGAGGCAGTGAAGCCCGGGAAAATTGTTTGTTGACCGTATAACAACCATCGTCCTGTGGCTGTCAGGCCTGCGTGGCATGAGGAATTCCTTTGGGGAAAAGATTAATAGTTCATTTTCATGGCAGTTTGCTGAGAGAAAAAAAGCAAAGTGGAAGATGTAAGGAATGCTAGAAGACACAAATAAATTTATTTAATACAAATGCAAAAGAAAATAAAAAGAATTAAACTTTAAATGAATTTAATTCATTTAAATTGTAAATTGACTTCAAATAGATCACCTTGCCTTTTTGACAACAACATCATTTGGATTGCTTTCAAAGAGTGCTGATGCATCCCTATAATATCTCATTTTACTTTATAAGTAAACTGAGATATTGCTTAAACAAGAGTTTTAATTTTTGAAAATCTTCTACATACCTTTCCTGAGAAAATTCAAATTAGAGTGGAATTAAAAACTTGTATTGCACTTAGGAAGTTGTTTACATTTTAAAACAGAAATTCCAATATAGAAAAAACTTGCTGCAGGTTTATGCCTCTCAGTCTACATATATCTATATGATAAATAAGGTGCTGGTCTGAAATAGATTTGCTGTTTGAAGACAGCAGCATATAATCTGCTGATAATCTGTGCAATTGCGGAATGGCAGGGACAGCACATTCTTTTGCAGGTTGTGCTAAGTTTTCATTTGGAACCAGAACATTAGTCCTTATTTGTTGGTCGTGTCAGACTTTATAGCCTCGGGAAAACGGTCAACAAACAGTAACAAATCACGTTCCTGGGACACGAGCAGGTAACCTCACCATAAGTAGCACAAACTTTTGTCCTTTCCCAAAGTTTTTACACCAGTAATTGTTCTAAGTGCAGATATCAATCAAAGCCCTTGCCATTTACAGTACATTATCCCCTACATTAGCTCACTTAAATTATGTGGGAGTGCAGGTAGAGGCAATACAAACACAAGTGTGTATGCATGTGTGTTTTGAGAGAGTGAATGTGTGTGCACATGCAGTTACCTTGTTAGCCCGTGTCAGTGCAGACAGAGGTTTGCTCCCCAATAGATCACGGCCTCACTAATGGCATATGATGCTGCTGCTGCCTCAAAATGAGGCATGTAAAAGAGCGACATTATTGATCGTGCCTGGTGAGTCGTGTGGCCTGCAAACACCTGCCATTTTAACGGCACGCTTACTTTTTCATGGCTGTGAGGATAAATCACAACGTAGCTGTGTTACGGATCAGGGAGGCCTCAGCAGTGTGGCAGAGCGCTCCATCACATTTTATATTGTGTTAATAATGTCAGATGTATCTGTGGGGGCGGGGGGTCCATGCATGCATTCATCACAGGCTACGTGGAATAAGGGGAGAGGACATTGCGGGGGTGTCTTGCTCAGAGACAGACGCCTCCACTGAGCTCTCCGTCATTCCTCCACAGACTCAGACAGAGACTGCGAGGATCTATATAAGAACCATACAACGATCCATCTGCAGGGCTTCTTTCAGAAGCACTAAATCTAAGCTCAGCAAACATTAGTCCAGACATATGCTTTTATTCTGGCTATCGGAGAGGTTAATGGGATTAATTCACAATTTCAATCACTTTGAAATATGGCCATAAATAATTCATAATCCCAACGTAAAGGGAGACTTTTGCTCATTAATTCTTTGAAATTATTTTCACTCACTTTCTGCTTGACAAATGATATCCATAAGAAAAACATATTGAAAAGTGCAGGAAAAGAGAGAAATAGTTGCTGTCATCTTGTTTTTTTTTCTTTTGCAACAAAGACAATGCAGTAAGAGTGTTACATCTGCTCATCTCTGTTTAAAGCTCTGTCAACAAAGAAAGCGCAGATCGTCTTGGGGGTGTAGCTTCTGCCTAAGCTGCTCCAGCAGACCTTCCAGGAAATGCACTTAATCTGGTCAGCATTACCTAGAATTAACAAATGCATTGGTCCATTTGGGACATGACTTGCTATGAGTAGAGTGAGATGTGTTTAGAATACCAATTAAAATGACTACCAGAAATTGTACCTTCTGTAGCAAAATTTCATAATAAAATAAAAAAATGTAATCTTTAAATCAGATTCGGATTCTACCGTCCCTGAATGTCCCTGCACAGTTTGGACAATGAATGATGAGTTTTTTAGTGATAGTTGACAAATCTTGCTTGCTCCCATGTAAAACACAAAAAGAACAAACAAAATAAACATTATTTAAAATTAACTTGCATTTATGCACAACAAAATGCAGCAAACAGTTATATAAGCAGCCCAACATATCCAATCAGGTTTTGAGAATTGACTCCAAAGGTTACCACAAATATTACTACCTTAATCCTTTTGGGTGTGGAAAATCTCATTCATTGCCAAAGATTAGCATCACTGTTATAGTCAGAAATATCAAGGCTGGTGGAAAGGTTTTCTGTTTAAAAGGATGTCATTTGTTCCACTGTTCTGACCAAAGTATTGGAGGCTTTAAATAAAAAGACATTATGAATCATTCTAGGTGAACAAGAACAACAGGTAATGAACTAGTAGCACCATGCTATTATGACAACATCTAGGACCGATACCATGTAATCCACAAGCACCCGTCCCTGCAGGCACTTAAAGACTTTGACCTTTTGCACTCTCTTGCAATGTGGTTAATGCAGATTACAATGGTTTGGACTACTGAGAGCCTTCCAAACAGCTGCTCCCACCTCTCCTGGTCCACATGGCTGTAATTTAGCAGGCTGGCCGGACAGCTTCTTTTAGAAGCTTTGAAGCCAAGCCAGTGGAAATTAGAAACTTTGACGTGGAGATATAAAAATGATAATAAAAGAAAATGTTGCCCTTTATCCTCACGCGTCTCAAGTTAAGATGAAGAAGACAAGAGCCGGAGGCTTTGAAGGGAATCAGCAGCCCAGCTTGAGACTAAAGTTGGCACTTACTCACTTCTGCCTTTCTCTGCCACCGATTTGAATTTAAGCAGAATAAGCTATCAAACTATCATAAACAGATTAGCCACATAAATGTCAGTTTATGATTCATCAAATATAGTTTTCAGCATCTACAACCTCAAACTGCAGCCACAGTTGCTGTGTTAGTTACTTTTTGTTGCTGCTTTCTTACCGTTGTGGAGTTAGTTAGGGGTTAGAATAGCAGCAACGGTTATTTTGGACACTCTCCAAGCCACAGGATTTATTATGCCTTGTCAGTGAATCGTTGTGTGTATTGAATATATTCGCTCTAAACTAATTGACCAGTACGGTGAGAGGCGCTGAATTAGGCAAATGGGCCCAGGATGTGAAGTTAGACTTGATTTATTACTTTGAATGCAACTCAAATCAATGGCTTAGTTCCCCAAAAACCATTGCATTTCCCAGCTGAAATCATTGTCATGCTTAAGAAAAGAGAGATTATGCAGCCTTAATGAGTTTCAGTGGTTGAATGTGTTTGTGTCCCATTCAGGGGCGAAATCATATTTAATGGCTGACACTCAGTTCATGGCAGGTCCTCCTTTTTCTCAGTGGCAGGTCACCTTCGTCAGTGGGAAGGCCCATTCAAAGGGGAGGGCCAAAGATAGGGTTCTACATTCATGAAAAGAGGAGCACAAATGCTGTGCATGAGAAATGAAATGGTAGAAAAGCAGCTGATTTGCACACAGCGCTGCAGCTCAGCTTAGGGCTGGCTATAGGCCCCAGCCGGCTGACCCCACTGTGCCAGACTGGGACCTCACTTGTTTTGGGAGATGCTTTTGTTTCTTCAGCTCAAGAAGAGATCTAATTTCATTTGGGTCTTGACAGAGCAGTCGCCTTGGCTTCTAGATATAAAATGTTGCAGGTCATTAATAAATTAACATGCTCATTCTTCTGTCTTTGTCACAATATCCCAACCACACTTGTATGCTAAACAGAAATAATTTTTCCAAAATCTATTCAGTTGTAACACAACAGTTATAGTATTTTCTTGTCAGAAATGTGTACAAATATTTTTAACACATAAAGTAGTAATAGCAAACTCTACAGCTTTGGAGTTCATGTTCAAGTGAAGATTGACATGGTGATTTATTCAGTGAGATGGAGGTCGTGAGAAATGCCATCTAAGTGCACTAGTTTGAAGACATGGCAAACCGGCAAGCTACAAAGAGACTTAAACGTGCTTTTGCAGTGAATTCAGTCAATGTGTGATTCACTGTAGTGGCAAATGCCTGGTTGTGGCAAAGACAATAAATAGAAGCACTAAAACTCTGGGAGAATTCAGGAAGATGTTGCAATTTTCTTTTCTTCCCTAGTAACAGTGTCACAAGAGTACTTTGTGTTAGAGAGCCATGCGATAGTTGAGTAAGGGACACTTTTTTCCTCAAAATGTCTGTCTTTTAATTGCGACGGGTTTTTAATCAAAACACTAATTATTCTGTTGTACCACCACTCCAAGTCTATAAAACTATCTGATTTTCTCACAGCAACTTCAGCCACATGCTGCACATTTGGTGGTTACAAGAGAGGTTGAAATACTCAGACACTCCCTCCTTCAACTAACTCAGACATGGAGAATAAACAATGCTGCTACAGCTAATTATCTGCAAAAGAATTCAGTTTCTTGCCTTATGAACTTGCACAGAAGCAACAGCATTAATTATTTTGATCTGTTCACTCATCTTTTTGTTTCTGCATCCCTTAAATACAAAAATATATTATTTTATAAACAAACACATTTTATTTTCTCTTCAAGTGGTTACTTGTAGAGAACTCACCCTCTTTTTATGCGCATATGTAGTAAAAGTACTCACTCCATCTTTTTTCTGTGTTACTAATAAGTGACACTACCCATTAAAATGTCTTTTTTTAAAATAATTTGTCCTGTGATTACTGAGAGATTTTGCATTGGTCTGATTACAGATGTAACATCATCATTCATATATGACAGAGCTTTTCTGTCTGACTCAAAAGGCTTGCATTTTTTTGTCGGATTTGTCCATTGAAAACCAAAGACTAACTGTGATTCATTTGTTTTATACTCTGAAGGTTTTCTGGTGTTCTAGTTTTCTGAAATATAAAATACCCCCTTTAAAAACTGAAGCAGAAATAATTCATATGAAAAATGTTCTGAGTCGTTCTTTTTAGAAGAATTCAGACATTATTTGTGGAAAAGTTTTTTTTTCCCATACAAAGCTTTTGCTGCACTGTGGAACCGTAATCATGACATTTAAAAGTCAAAAATGTTACTGAAGTGCCACAGACCAAGCATTAAACACCAGGATTACTGCTTGGAATTAACAATGAGCTCAGGGCTTACTTGATTGATTGGTTAGGATTTACACAGTACCCCAAGCCAGTTAGCTTTGGATGTTGTTGCACAAACAAATACATTACTATATAATAATCAATGCAATTGTTGTAATCTGACTTGGTTTCAATGGTGATGTGCTCCTTGTTGGAGCATTGCATTAGCATGAGGAGTTATGAGATTAACAGTCATTGACTGACAAATGAAAAAAGACCGTTTCAGCTTATTCCACTTTAATAAGCATTGAATCCACTTTATTGATTATTCACTGCTAATATGCAGTAGCAGAAATCAATAGGCAGTCCAGCTCTCATTTCAATATGAATCCAATTATTGCTATTGCTAAAGCTGAAGAAATTAGAGGGGAAATGGACTGCCATGTTATTTCATCATTTGCCCCTATATAATGACTTCAGAGGTAGACTTTGTTCAGTAAAATCACAACATGTACTGAGTACATATTCTTTATTATTATTTATTGGAGGTGTGTGCCCAGTGTAAACTTACAGTGACCTCAGAAGTTAATTAGTTGTCATGAATCAAACTTTATTTTCAGACTTTTATGCAATTCAATTACTGATTCAATCAAACATCAGTATAAACTAACAATTTTATTTAATATCTCTACTCTGAGCTACATTAATATGTTCTGGATTTGACAGCTCATCTCAAGGAACAGGCAGAAATATTTTCTACATTCCTCAGAAGAGTTTGGTAATCCTGATTAAATCGCCTTAATCACCTGGTTACACATTAGGGTGTTTGGTTTTTCCAAATCATTTCTAGTTAGAGAGAGAAGTGAAGGGGGCAGAAAGAGACATCATTACGCTGTAATAAAGCATCCATATGGTGTAAATGTTGAGCTGGTGCAAATCCCTTCAGCTTAGCTGCAGAGCACCCTGGCAAGAAAGGTCAGGAGTGACTGCCTCTCACTTAAGCATATGTTTCCTTTTTGTGCCATGTACATGTCTGAAACAATGCTGCAACTGAGGTCAAATCTGAGATTACAGTCGCAGGTTGATAATTAAAAAGATTATATTTTTCAGAATCCAATTCAAAAGCTAAAACTCAAATAATTACAAACAAAATTATATGTCATTTTTTTCTGTTCATTTTTCTTATAATTAGGCTTACAAGTAAAGTAAATCCAAAATTCAGTTTCTCCAAAACCTGTCCTATAGCACTGGACTTCAATATTAAAAATTAATAAGGTCCATGTTGGAAGGTGAACCCATGTCTTAGACTCAGGTTTCTTCCATCACTGCCCTGAATTGTGCAGTCCTGCTTTCCTTCAGTTCTGTTCAGTTTCCTCATTCCTCCATAACAAAGCAATCCCTCAACATAATGCTGCCACTTATATGTTTCGCTCTTAAGACAACACATTCAGAGTGATGGTCAATATCAGATTTCTTCCAGACATGACATTTTACATGGAGGCCAGAAAGATACATTTTGGCCTCATCTGACCAGATTATCTTTTTCCATGTGTTTACCAGATGGATGCAAATTGCTCTTACCATAACTTTTTTAACAATGACTTTGTCCTTTCTGCCACCTGGGATATTTTCTTACATGGAATCTGTGCTTTAAATTTCGCCACAATTTTATCTTCTTGCTCCTTGATTTTCATTTTCTTTACACAACAGATGTGAAATTCCACTTGGGTGAAATTTTAAATATTTATTATGTAGAATAAAATATAAAAGGAACAGAAAAGATTAGCATTTTTGCATTTGTAAAACAAAATATATATTATTTTCCTTTCACTTCACACTTTTATGAAGTGAAAGACATGTTTTGATCAGTCACATAAAATACAAATAAATGACTTGTGTTTGGAACTGGACAATGTCGTGATCTGCATATGATTCTTTCGTTTTTACACTGAGACAATTTTTTATTGTGTTTTGTGTGTTTTGTGCTTTGTGTTGAGTTTCTTTTCTCTTTCTTGGGTTTAGCTCTATATTATATATAAACTCTTGTTTTAGTTTCATACTTTTTCTCCTTTGATTAATAAATCATTTTGTGACAGAAATGGCAAAATGAAAAAAAAGTTAAAGAATATGAAAACAAATCCAGATTGTTCTTTATATTTTGTCCTCTGACACCTGAAAACTCAAAAGTCTCTGCTATTCTGCAAGCACATCAGCTGAGAATATTACATTGTTACGGAAGCACAGCTTCTTAACATTGCAGTGAAATATTCATAACAAGTTTCAGTCTAATGTGTTATTTCAAAAGTTAATGTAAAGCATTTTGTGAAAGAGTTTAAAACCTGCAATTAATTCCCACAAGCGTGGTTGCAAAGTAATGAGTGCCTGCTTACAGGACACTCAGACAGACAGGGCTCGACAAGTGGGTGGAACAACATGAGGTAGTCATTACATTTAACCCTGTTTATCATTGACACATACTTGGTGTTTGAGTTTGCTCAGATATAAACCAGCAAATCTCTCCTTTATCCCACTTTCTGTTTAGTTGCACACTGTCCTCTCAGGTCTCCTAATAATAGCTTTGCCCATAAAGAACAGCCATCAGAGCATCAGAATGCTGCTGTGCAACTGTCCATCTTGAAGATGATAACAATTGTCCTCATACATTTTGAAATGTGTTGCTGACCTCAGCTTAAAAGTACAGAAAGCAATATTATTTCACGTTGCATTGGAATATGGGAACAAAACTGGAAGCCCTTACTTTCATCCCCTCCCCCCATCCGAAATCTTGTACTTTGCCAAATCCTTTGAAAGTAGACAGTTGTCACCGTGGTCCCGAAGGCTCTGCCCCTAATTACAGAGGAGCTGTAATTACAGAACCTGGATGGAGCGCAAAAGAGAAGAAAACCTAAATCCAGCTATTGTAAATGTATACTGCCTTTTGATGATACCTGTTTTCCTGCACTGAGGTGCAAATAATCGCATCAAAAAGAACAATGGCTGCGCACCTGCCTCTGATGCATGTGTCCACTCACATACAACTAAACATTACGGCTGCCCGCCCCCGTGCTCCCGACATTCACTTTACAATACCAAGGGAACCTACGAGTATCCACTCTTCTGCTAATGATCAACTTATTAAAGCCAAATCTGGGTTGGTGCTGTTTACCAAACACCTACATGAAGACATTGAGAGTTACTGCTTCTTCAGAAGATGCTCTTCTTTTTAAAGCATCTGTTTTCTCTCACATTTGCTGTTTTGTAAAGTCAAACAAGTGGATTTTCTATTTATGTTTAGGTAGTTACAACAAATAAAAAAAATAGCATATAAATGTTCTGAGAGTGTTTGTCACTAAAAACATTTTGGTGTAATGGGGTAAAGTTTAATCATATAAGAACCACATCATCTTCATCTCAATAACGTCTGTTGCTCACCCTGATTTCTGATTGTGACAATTGAATGATTAATCTCAATGACACGTGTTTTATACATATACAGTTTAATTTATATGATTGCCACAGTTTACAACTGGTCAGAAACAACACTTTGCATTATTAAATAATTCTCACAGTAGAGTTTCTCAAATCTGGTTATTGTTATTTTCTGTATCACTTACAGAGTGGAAGACAGGAAGTTGTCATAGACAGTTCAACAGTGTTCATTTATGGGTATGAAATTGATGTAGTGAGGAGGCAAAATGAAATTCAAACACGCAAGTGTGAATTGACTCTTGAGTCTATCATTTATTAATGTGCAGTACTTTGTACAGTGCAACAGCAAAATATAGTGTAGAAAAGTAAAGCATTGACAGCTGTCAATCATTGATTGGAGTTCAAGTTTCACAATTTTTTTTGCTCAACTGTCTCGGAGTAATTTTCCTGATTAGGGCATACAGTAGCACCTCTCCCACTCAAACCCAATAACCAAAGGCCAGTACAACCTGCTAGTACTTAGACCTGCACTAGCTGAACGCTGTTGGACAAATTTTTAAACTCATCTCTCTTATCAGATATTTTTCCAAGGCATGAAAAACAGGAGTTATTAAACCACCGACAACAAAGAACAATCTGGATAAGCTGCTATTGGAAAATTACAGACCAGTCTCCTTCCAATCATTGGCAAGATTATTGAAAAAGTTGTCTCAACAGTTAAATAGCTCTTCAACAATGACCAACCGTTTTGATGGCTATGAGTCTGGTTTTCGTGCTCACCACCGCATTGATGGGAAGTTCGGTTCTTTTCAGGGAGCCGGCTCTTTCAGCTACCAAATGGATCTTCAATTTTTTTAATCAGCTGTAGCCTCACATTTTAGATTAACTTAAGATTAAATATGTAAATCTTTTTGTATTCACTGTTTTTGTGAAAAGCCTTATAATTGCTGAACAGATGCATAAAACAAATCAGTTCATTAATGTGCCATATTTTTCTTCAGCTGAACAGAAACAAAATTGAATTAATTTTATTGTTTTTACCTAAAAAACAAGGATCTGAAAGCCAAAAACTACAGAAACTACCAGGTTTTGGGATGAGAGCCGAAACCTGGGTGGAGTGAAGAACTCAGACCTGAACATTCAGAAACACATAAAGACAGTGACGAAGTTGGCCTTTTATCACTTGAAGAACATTTCCAGAATAAAGGACTAAGGCTCCAGCAGGAACGGGAGAAACACATCCATACATTGATTACTGCAACAGTCTCTTCACAATCTGCCTTCAAAATACCTCTGTTTAAAAACTACTGAATAGTTTAGCACTAAAATACACTAAAGACCTGTTGTTGTATCAGCCTTCTAGATCACTCTTCTGGTTATAATCTACTCTACACCCCCAGAATCAAATCCAAACTTCCAAAGAAGTGTCTAGTCTTTGTTGAAATATTTTATGATGATTTGATGACCTTAACATTTGAGAAAATTTCATGTTTGTTTCTTGCTTGTTGTGTTATGCTCTCATCATACAAAGCATATTGAACTGCAGAAATGGAAATAAACTTTCCTTACTTTGCCTCTGCGTTTGAAGTGAGATTTCCACGCAGGTTTCATTTCTTGTTCTGAGCACTTGTTAATCATGACGTCTCTAGTTAAGCATCATGCTGAGTTTCTCATCGAGTGACTGGCTGCTCTGCTGATGTTTAATATCCACGACCAGACATGACGCCTCATTGACAGTGGTATGGTTCACTGGCTTTACATTTACCCTGAAATGTACACTTTAGGTCACCCTCTCAGGTGCAAAGTACATCTGACTCTATATGTAAACCTTTCTTCTGTGTTAATCAAACCCAGCTGCAGACATTTATTTAACCTCTTATAACTTTATGACATTGTTACAAAGTTGTTTTAATATATGAACAGTGGAATCTGCAAAGTTCAATGCTCTAAAAGCTTCACTAAAAATGTGAATCTGTCTGATATACCCACAATCCACAGTCTAGAGCATTGCCTCTAGAGAACAGCTACATTCAGCCACAAACAAATCAATAATCTCCTCTGGTACAAAAAAAAAGTTTAAAGAAAGATTAAAAACCAAGCATGTTTTGCTAACCTTTTTCTTTTTTTTTTTTTTTTTTTTTCAGTTATTTGCCTTTCACCAAGCATACTTGATGGGTTTCTTGCCACATGAATTTCATAGCTCTATGAATTTACTGCTGGGGCTTCAGGCTGAATGGGACTTTTCAAACAAAGGTCAAAGTAGACGACTTAAGTGGGTCTGGGTTGTGTGGCACAGCTGGAAATAAGGCCCTGGGATTTTTAGTGCTTTATGAGCCCGTTGTGAAGCTGATAATGTGCATTGTGGGAGTATATTCTTAGGAAGAAGAGGTTAAAGACTATGGGAGGAGATCAGCAGCTTGGATGAGGAGGTTTAGTGGTAAGCAAATCATTCCACCAATATTGCAAACAGACAGAAGACTTACTAGATCATTAAATTTATGTGGTAATGAGACTGGGAAAGCTTTGTCAAATCATAACTGGTAAATACATTTATTAAGACTGTATATTTTCTTTTTGTTGCAAACGAAACCCCAAAATCTATAAACCGGTCCCACAAGGCCATAGTGTTTCACAGATTTAACAGTGTTTTGTTTCTGCGTCAGCCAGAAGCCAGTGTGTGTAACTGTTTCTGTCATGGCTGACAATTTGATAGGTTTTCACACTTTGGTTTGCCAAGGCTTCCCATTTTTCTCCTTCTCCCCATTTCCGTGCTAAAGCCAGCCCGAGGTTTACAAATATTGAGCCCTAATCCTCGGGCCTCAGACAGCGGGGCCTGCTGTGTGGTGCTCAACAAATGACTGAGTGTTCATGAGCGAAATTAGTTCAGGGAGGCCTCTGTTTCCTCTCAATGTTGATATAGGGGCAAATAAAAAAACAGCATAAATGTGGAGTCCCACTTCGTGAGAGCCTCTAGGCCCGGCCACTGAAATAAAGCTGAAGGCTCGGTGTATTTTCAGAATAAGCACAGTTATGATGGAAGATTTGCCATTCTGTCAATACCTTAGGCACATATTCTTGGAAAGCTGCTGTGAAGGATTATCATGCTACGAAGAATCTAGATTTTAATTCAGTTTTCCTCACCTTCTGTTCTCAATGAAAATTTATCCAGACCTATTTAACTTGTAACATAGTTGACAGTTAGCCGAGTGCCAGAAACGACCTCTTTGTTATTAATGGCACTCATGTCTCTAATTTAAACAGCGGTATTTAATTCTGTTCGGGTCATAAACCTCAGTAAGACAGTAAAGTGTTCAGCTTGTCCAGATATTGGAATGCTTTACATTTGACACACTTTTAATCCACAGACACTGACTAGCACCTAGCTACAGCTGATGTTTTGGAGATAGTTGGTTCCTCCCCCATGTGAAACCATCTGTGGACCTTTGTTTTGTTATTTGTTTGATCCAGGCATGGGATACATGGCAAGGTTGCGCACTGGGGGAGTTATGATGTTTTCGGTTTCCTGATACTGTATGTCCTGAACAATGTGTGCCCCGAAAATAAATATTAATCCATGCGCAGACTTTGTTCCCACCCAGCCGCTGTGTGTGTTTGTGTGAGTGTGTGGATGTGTTTCTGTTTCTGGACCAGACCCAGCTCTAGCCCCATTATCTCTCTGTGTCTTTGTATGTGCTGATTTATTTCAACAGTGCTCTTTCGGCCAAGCGCTGGGTGCCTCCTCTTTGTCAGCTGCTGTGTGAACGCAGAAGCCTTTGGCCACCTTTGACAGTGTGAATATTTTAGCTCCCTTTAATATGCTGCCTAAACTTTTTATGTAAAGATGAGGACTTGGAAAGGGGGTATAGAAATAGGACAGGATAGCAAAAGAGTGCCAGGGTGTTGTAAGAGTTCAACAATGATGCTTTAAATACTTAAAGGAGGGTGGAAATAATGAGTAATGAGTATATGTTACTCATTACTCAATATATTATCATTATTTATTTTGACAATTTCTCATTTTCTACAAATAAACACTAAATTTTTGCTTGAAATTTCAGAAACATGTCAGTTCATAGAATAAAAGAACAATGTTAATTTCATTCAAACATATAACTATAAAAAGTAAAATCAGATAAACTGATCATTTTAAATGGAGTCTTTTTTTTCCAGAGCTGCATATATGTATGGACCCTTTAAGGTGATATGTATATAATGTGCACATTTGAAAACAGTGTTTTGAGTGAGGCACTTACTTTTGCCCTTGTCAGTCCAAGCCACCTATTTTTTATTTTTTTTTTACAAACTTGCTGTCTCTTATCTAATAAGTTCTATTCCAGGATATCTCTGTTTTCAGCTCCATTCATCTACATGTCAGTTCAAGGAAACATAGCTTTCAGGGAATAAGCAAGGATTAAGCAAATATTTACTGAATCATTAGTGAAAGGTAAATCCAGGGATCAAAACATGCTGGGTTAAATACATAGATTTTTGAAATTATTTACTCAGGGGCATTTGCTTTTTATCTGTTGTTCATATTTTTATTGGAGCTATAGCGAGTTTGCCCCCTTTTTGGTAAACAAACAAAACCTGTTCATATGCCTTTTTCTACCTGTTCAGAATAACTGAGAGCTACCGGGTTCTCTGGGATCTGGGCTGGTTGTGAAGTTTCAAGAATTACTACGTTTTTGAACAATGTTGTGGTAAAACTGTGGAGGATATGCCTGTTGTTTTAAAGAGGACAAAAATGCAAGATGCAGAGACAACAGAGGCAGAATAAATAAACGAAGTTCAAAAGAGGCACTAAAAATGAAAAGAAAACAGAAAAAGGGAAAGCGACTCAGCAGGCAGTCACAAAATGGATGGATGAATGTAGTATGACATACAAATTAAACATAGTTGGACTGAATAAGGTTATTATGAAAACGTAAAATAAAAGTCACTTATTTAAAACATGGAATAGATTAGCAAAAGCAAAACCTGCTGTACAAAAAAAAAATCATTTCAGAATTAAGGCAAAGATCTGCCAGTTTTCTGGGATCATACTTTAATCTTTTGTGCTCTATACCAGCTGTAATTTAGTTATGTTGTCAAGTTTTCCTATATGTTTACTCAGCTTGCAAGATGTTGAAAATAAAATAATTTCCCTGAACTGTATGTTTGGCTGGTTCATTTTCAACTAAAAACATTTTTTTTTTTCTTTCATAGCTTTGACCTCACAAATACACACACGTCATCCCTCTTTGAGGAATCAAAGTTCAGCTGTTGGGTCCCTGATTTCTTGGAAGTAGCAGTTGGAGTCCAGCTCCAGCCTGTAGCTGGGCGGTGCTTTTGGGCTAATAACAGCAATTGTTTTCTTCCATATTACTGTGACTGTGTTTTCTCAACCTTAGTGACATATGTTTCTCAACTTGAGATGGGACTGTTTTAGTCAGATGGAGATTAATATGTTTAGTGTATGCTCACTGTGGCTTTGTTCGTGCAGCTTCTGTTTTTATATCATAATCCCTCTCCTTCCTCAAAGCCCTCTCATCTCATTGCCAACCCTTGATCGGCCATGTTGACCTTAACTCTGACTCCAGGCTTAGCAGTTTGGTACCTTCTATCTCCAGTCAGGCTTATGAGTATAATAAGTCAATAAAATCATAGAAATGTATTTTTAAGTATTTGTATTTGATTTCACTTAAAAATGAACATTTTTAAGTGAAATCATTAAAATAACAGTTATTTTATTGTTATTTTAATTTATTTTAATGATTGTGGTAAGCAAAAATTCCACATCTCAAGATAATTAAGATATTGAAAAAGACCAAAATATATATTTTAATACAGAAATGTTATCAAATTGGTATGTTATAATTCACACAATCATTTAAAAGATTAGTAAGAAGGGTAAGCTACAAAATGTCTGAAATAGAAAGTTTAGTGGAAGAAAAAAAGCAACTGGACCGTTGCTTAACTTTGTGTAGATAAAAATACTTTAAATTGGAAATCAAGATTCCACAGTCTGGAGGGAAAGTTGAGCCACACATACTCCAAGTTGGTTGAGCTCCAGCATGGAGTTTCCACAATCAACTATGCTATGTTGGTTGGACCACTGTTTTATTCAGAAAGTCAGAACAGACATACATTATCCACTGTCCAGCTGCAGCAAAACACAAATTTAATTTTCCAGCACTTGGACCTGCCAACACTGACAAAGTACCAATGTCTGCTTTAATTGGCATGATCTGACTGTGCTGGTTAACCAACAAACTAGCCTTAACTAAACATCATGGAAAAACTACAGAGGATTTTCAAGAGGAAGATGAGAGACGACATACCCCAGAACGCAGATGAGCTGAAGGCCGATTATTAACCTGAACATCTCAGGTTGATCACCTCCATACCATGGAGGGGCAGTAATTCACCCAAAACGAGTCAAAACACTGTAATCAGTGAATATATTAGTTGTATTTACTGTTTTAGTGGCATAACATCCCTGTATCTTCTTTTAATTAGACTAAAATGTTTAAAAATAGACTTATTTACAAAAATAATAATAAAAAAAACTTTTAGGTGATATTCTAATGCATTTTATTTTAAATTGTAAGCTATATGCTAACTTAGAACCAACAAGGAAGGACTGTGACCTACTTCTTCTCAGCTTGCAAACATAAATTTCTGTCTAAACTTGATGCATTTGCACATCAGCCATTAAGTACATCTATAGCTCCAACAGAGCAAACTATAGAACAGACAGACAGCGTGGAGATTATAGCAAGTCAGACAAGAAGACCTCTCCAACCAGACAAGACGGACACGGGAGGGAGTGAAGAGGAGATTTGTATGGGAAGCAAAGGAGGGAGCGGCTGTGTCATGGTAAGGCTAGACCAATGGAGCGCGGAGGCCCTCATGCCCCTGCTGATCACAACAGGGGATTAATTATGTCAGCATAATAAGTACAAATGGTGATCTGAACGTGGAATTAGCCCCCTGAGCAGAGGCTTCTGCAGCCTGCAGTGGAGAGGAAGAGTGGGTGGTAATGGAGGGGGGATTGTCCCAATTTGTCCCAGTCTGTGCATGCACAGGGATGGAACCTCGGGTGGGGTATGTTGTTGTCTGTGGGGCTGGCAGGCAGGCAGACTGGCTGGCATTCTTGCTTGAAGTGCCTGGCTGGCTGGGTGAGTGGTGGGCTAGCTTGGTCAGTCATCTCTGTTATGATTTGCATGGATGTCAGTCTCAGTGGCAGCTGGACAAGTTTCTAGCTGAGCAGGAGGTGTTTTCTTTGTTTATTTGACAATGTGCCCCATCACACCCAGTTGAACTTTAGCTACGGGATAAATTTGGTGTTTTAATTAGTTAACAGCAATGTGAAGTATATAAAAAGTCAACATTTAGTTTTATTCTTCTCATTATATATAAGTAAAGTCCTCCCTTGTAAATAATGTTGTACGTTTTTTATATCCTATAATATTATTGTTGTTGAAAAGGCCAAGTTTGAGATAGGGCTGAATTTCAGATCAAGGTCATGCTGCCCCAGGACTCAGCCCAGAGGCAACCCGACCACCGTACAGTACTCATCCCCAGCCTCCCCGTTGTACAAGCTGTTGTCTTTGCTGGCCAGATGCCTTCAGCACTTCCCCACCAGCCTCTGTCAATGTCACACATTCTCTGTGCAACAAATGTCAACAAACCATGGAATCCTGATTGAAAGGATTTTCATAAAAACTTGCTCTCATAACCATGCTATCAGAAGTTATGTTGTGTCAGGTATGTAAAAGCAGACTGATATTTCCAATAGGGATCCTTGCTCAAATTTTACAATCTCATATTCAGGTAAACGTGAGATATGGAAAACTCTCAAAACCCCCGGGGGTCTTGCAAAAGCATATATATAAGCCCGGATTCTACATTGTTAAATGTGTAAACCTTACTTACCAATAATGGGAACATATTTCAGAGGAGCTGTTGCATGTTAATGCACTGCACCACATTTCTTCATATCTTCTTTAAATGTTACAGTATTTCCCAGTCTTGCTTAATATAAAAAAACAAACACGTTTGGAGCTCTAGAAAACCATTTCACTACTCATTTTCTACAATGATGTTTCGCATTTTCTCACTTCAACATGCAAAGTCTTTCCACAAAGTATGCAGTAATAACTACAAAACAAATAAACTGAAGAATTTTAAAAAATATATCATTTTGATCTATGAGATGTAGTCAGAGTATCACCACTGATGAGAGAGGATTTTCAGAACAGCTGTCCATCCTGTTTAGAGGTTTTATTTTCTTATGTCAGCATAGTCTTCAAAAATGTCTAATCATTAATATTGAAAAATTTTAAGGAGTTAGATTGTTGTATAATTTCTCTGTCCGGACTCTTTTTTTAAATTTTATTTTAGGAGGCATTGTTTTGAAAACCAAGAAAACAGAGTCAAAATCATCAGTCCAATTTATTAAAGCCAAATAAGTAATAACAATGTACAAAAGCAACAGAAACATAGTTTACTGTTTGAGCACTCAACCAGAACCATCGGTCCTTAAGGGACAAACACGGAACAGCCACAAACAATAAGATTCAACTTGCAACTTGTCTTACGTCCCTAAATGAGCTACGACCTAAAGAGGGAATTCCCCTGTGATGTCATTTTCTTAGCTTAACATATGTGTGTGTATGTGTGTATATGGGAGCAGATAAAAGAGATAGAGGAAAAACACAGAATCATTTATCCTTACTCAGAACTACACCGCTGTCCAAAATACTCAGACATGTAACATAGGGTGCAGATTAAGTCTGCTACTGAGCTCTCTGTCTCTCCAACTGTTTTACGTGATCACAAAAAAATGTATCTATATGTAATATTAGTAAAATTTAGCTGTTGCAACATAGTTTTTTCCTGTCTGTTCTCTCATTATCTGCTGGGATCAAGATGTGCTTTTGGAAGAATGTTTTAAATTACTTCAAATAAAGTCATGATAGAGTTTAAATGAGAGAAATCTTTTTCTTTCTTTTTTTTTTTTAACTTATCTGCTACTGGAACTGGGAAGGAAATAAAGTGATTATGATATTTTCTTTCAAAATTACAGCAAGCTGTTTGATGAAGAAATCTCTCCAGATTTCAGACTGCAGACCCTGGAGACTGAATGCTTTTAGTAAGTCCATGAAGCTCGTTCCATGCAGGTGGGTGCAGATAATGATTTCTCCTCTGCTGCGGTGAGGCTGCTGATGGGGTAGGTCACATGCAGACTCAGGCCTCATAAATCGCTGCTCTATGATGAGCTTCTCCATATGACTGATGGAGATCAGAGGCAGCCAGTTAAGATGCTCGCTCATAAACATGCTACCCTACTGCTCAGATGGTGCTGTCAATTTTCATATTTCACCACTTATTGGGCTCAGAGCCCTGAGTTATAACCCCAGCAGACTCTTGTTAAGGACTTCTGACAAACAATTTATGGAGAGAGCAAGAAAGGAATTCAATTGATGTTTTTAATTAGGACGAAGATTAAAATGTTTCTGTAAGCAACGACGTTGTGTCTCGGATACAAGATTCAGGGTGATGGTAGAGTCTTTCAAGCATGTGTTCCAAAAAACAATCCTAAGGATTAAGTTAACAATATAAAGTTCTCAATTAGTTAAAACCCATTATCAACACTGGTATCTTCATAACACTTAAGGGATTAAGCATTTTTGATGGGCAACAGACCACTCATGATACAGAATATGTGAATTATTCATATGAACATTTTCAACCTCAGAACAACAAAAGTGAAAAGTGTTGGCATACATACCACTATGTTTTTACATGAACAATTTGACTACTTCTCAATATTCACTTCATCCAACTCTTCACCTGACGTTTTCCTGTGAAAAGCTCACTTCCTCTTCATTCCTTGCAGATGAACCAGTTATACTTGAGGCCATGGGTTGTTCTTGACAGGGGACAACGGGGTCCAATGCCCCTGTTATAACCCCTCTACTGAAATGATAAATCAATTTCTTATGGTTTTGAGGTTTCTTATGGAAAATAAACCATAACTCAATTAAATTGATCCCTTGGACCAATTGACCTTCACAATTCTACTTTAACAATAAATTGAAAATTAAAGTGTTGCACTTTTTGCTTCAGCCATATGATCAGAGCCACAAGTGGCTCTTTGGTGCTGTGCTGTGACTTAATATGCTGAAATATTGCCCTGTTTCTCTTTGTTCCGTTCTTTTGTTTTGTGCGCTCATAAAAAAAAAAAAAAAAACACTGGCTCCATCCTGCTCTCCACCCCCCACCACTGTTTACAGTGAAAAAGACATGAGCAGCTTTGGCACATTTTGCTGTGTCCACTTTAAGGCATTTAGACTTTTTTTCTTGCAGACCCTCCTTGCACGTTTGTGCTTTATTCATTTCCACTCACTCCGGTCAGCTTAATTGGCAAAATTTATAACCTCGTTCAAAGGGAAGGAAAGAGGAAGAGGAGAGCTGAGGAATGTCATTGGGTTGAACCAATATCCTTCAAGAAAATCAACCAACGAGCAGTGGCAGTCGATGCTAATTATTTTTTTATAAAGAATTCCCACAAGTGTGCGTCGACCCGGTATGCCAGACTCCCAGTCCACTCCAGTACAAAATCATACACAATCCCAATAAGAGCAAACAGCTGTAACTTCACAAAAAAATTCAAAGTTCATGAAATGTTTTGTAAGTTCCTGTAACTGCTAGTGAATTGTAATTTAACTTAAAATGAAAAATAACACAAGTTGTTCATCAGCAGTTTGAAAAATGACTAACTGCAGGCAATTTAAGCTAATTTAAAGGTTTCTGCATATGTAGGGAAAACAAGCCGTTTTTATAACTTTTATTTGCTCCCACACCACAGTTACCGCTATACTGTATCCATAAATGTGCCAACTTATTTTGACACATAAATCCCACATCAGTATAAGGGCCCCTTGCTTGGCCAGCCTTGACTGATGATGCACACTGACTCACTCGAACCCCCTCCCCCTAGGTGAGTGCTGTTCCGTGTCACTTACTGGAACACACTCCTCAAAAACACAATGAATGCCTCACAGAATCATAAACACACACACACACACACACCCCCCACAGACACACATCTATCTATGTAAAAACACTGGACTTTGCTAATGACTCAGAGGGTGGTTTTCTCTTTCTTTCTCTACATCTACATACCTCACCATCACCACCCCCTGAAGCCCAAAATATCCAGCATGCATCATACCAGGTGCTCTTTAAAGACAGAAAAATGGGATTAAAATAACAAATGAACATTCATAGCCAAAGTTGTCATCGCTTAGATAGAGGGCTTTTGTGTACGCAGACAGAAGAGATGTCAGCTTTGAAGAGACAATAAAAAATAAATATAAATGACAGATTTACCACAAACAGAGCAGGATTCACATGTATGATGCTCAATTATCTTTTCCTTTACCTACCTCCTTATTTGCTCTAGTTAATATAATGTGAAAACTGTGATGAATTTAGCAGTAACTGCTTAAAATATGTCTAAATAAATGCAGTTTTTTCATGACAATTTGACAAAATCGTATGCAAGCCCACTGAGACCAAACCAGAGTATGAAAATACCTTTTGGCAATCCTCTTACAAAGGCACACATTGTACATCTGAGACACACAAATGCACTTTAGTACCATTTCCTCTTATTGACGCTCTTGGCACATCTAATATTTACAAAAATGTTATGGCTTGACAACCTACAATTAAACTTGTCATAACAGAACCCATCCAAAAAGCCAGACAGGAAGGAGGAGATGTTAGGAGTGATGTCAGCCCGGCAGATAAAATGAAGAGGCACGCAGGCATGTAAACAGCTGTTCTGGGATTGTTTGTGGTTCAGTGGGGTGTCAAAGCGTATCGTATGTTTGTGGCGTTTTTTGCACAGACAATGGTTTTGTGTTGTTAGGTACTCTAGAAACTTAATCCTGGTTAATTGTTGCCTGTCATATTTCAGAGTTCAAGTCAAAATTCGCTCTTGAAAATTCCTTAGAGCATTCCAGTGATTGAGAAAATAATTAGAAGTTAATTTTATTAATTAATGAAAGAAATAAGTGGATTAATGAAAGCATTTCAAAGATTTTAAACTAATGAAAATCCAATTTCTGTTTCTCACAACATTAAAACATTACAAGACCTACTGAAAAAATGTAGCAGTGCAGTTATGATTAGTCTGCACAGATAGTGCTTGTGTTGCCTTCTGATACTTTTCTGCATGGAGTCTGGATGTTCTGCCTGTTCATATGCATTTATTCTCCATGGGTGCAATGCTTTTTCTAACAGTCTACAAACATGACTGTTACGTTAATTAACCTGTGACAGTCCACAATAGATAGTGTAATGCTAAACAAGCTGACTGCTCACTATATTCTCCCTTCAAGCATATGAATGAAAACTTTAGTGGAGGAAAGAAATGGAAGGAAAGAATGCAGGAGCAACAGGAATGTCTACAGACTTGTAAGGTTTGTACAGTAAATCATCCAAAAGGTAGGAGGTGATTCATAAAGAAGTCAATTGTGTTTGAATTGATGAGCCAGACTTACAGCTAAAGTTTATCTATTAATATCTAAATTCACTATCATTCTCTGATAGGAAATTTTGGAGCAGTTCAAACTTCCCTCTGAAGAAAATATTTTTTTTTAAATTTATTTAATATTTATTTTCCAGCTGGACTTGGCACCTGCCCTCATTTCCTAAAGCATAACAGCCTATGTGATACATCACAAAGTTTATTACTGATTCTTCACCTCAGTGCCACGCAGCACATGTTCAGTAACTCGAACAAAAACAGCCCAGAATAGGGTGATGTGCGCTGATATTTTATTTTCCTTCCTTCTAATAAATCGGTCTGGATAAAGTAACAATTATTTATGATTGCCTTTTTTTTTTATCACAGAATTCTGCCACTTTAACATTTCACAGCTACTGTAGGCAATATTACGTTTTCTCAGAAACTATCATCGAAGTTTACAGAAATAAATGCTTTAAATACATCACAGTGTGTGCAATGAACCACTATAATAAACTGGATTTCACTTCCTCAAATAAATTTCTTTTAAAAATTCTGATTTATTTCACAAAGTTTGGAGATTTAACTTTAACTGCTCTTACAAAGAGAACCTTAACTCATATTTATTTAACTACAAACCTTTAAACAACCAGATCTATGTGGTTGATAGACATTTCTTTGTTCCATCTGTATCTTCTTACTCAAAAATCAGCTCCCAAATGATTCTGCATCTGAAACGTTTTCTCATCATATTGCATTAGTCCTCAGCTATCATTCTGTCTATTTCTCTGCTTTGAAGTTGATCCACTTTTTAAGCAAAGCAGAGCTCAATGGAACAGAACGTGGGGGAGCGATGGTGGAAAAGAAATCTTCTTGTATTACATCTCTGAATTATTACAGGCATGTGAGCATGTAACCCTAGCTAAAGATGTAGAGTGCTTTTTGGAGTCTGTGTGTAAATGGATCTAGTCAGAGGTGAAGAGAAAACAAGTCTGACCTCATGCACTGTGCACTGGGGAGGTCAACCTGTCTGTTTGGTTTTCTGAGCCAGGACCATGCGCTCTGTTTGAGAAAGGGGACTGCCCGTGCTGACGTCGTAAATAACAAAGTAGGTTTGTTTCATGAAGCTTGTGTGTGTGTGTGTGTATGTGTCTGTTTGCTGCTTACTTTGAGCTTGCACATGTAAATGTGTCAGCCCGGCCTTTCTGTGAGCTACATCACCCACTTTCTTCACCTTTTCCTGAGCTACAAGCGCCGATCTCTTGCTGTCTTACTCACAAATATGATTCAACATGGAGATGACGGGGCCTCTTAAATGCCATTTACCGAGACTTGGCATGGCGATAATTGAAAATGCCAGTAAAAGTGCTTAGGAGAAATTCCAACAGGATTATCGCCCCAGTAACATGGACAGACAGAGGGCTTGTCTCTGGAGAGCACAAAAGAACTTGTCTCCATATCATAAAACCTGCTCTGTTCCCCTGCTTTTTTAATCAAACTGCTGCTATGCCAGCCTTGGGAGCGGAGTTAGAGTAACATCTTCGTTTTTTGTTTTTTTTTGGGCGGGGGGGTGAAGGTTAGTGATATGCGTGTACGTGTTGTATGGATGGGAGGGGAGGCCGTGTGTGTCGAGGGGACAGGGAGGGGGTGTTGTTGGGCAGTTTTCCTACCCTCTCTCTTTCGAAGGCCAGTGTTGTCGGTGCATCATATAAAAGAAGATATACAAGCAATTCACATGCAAATGTTGAGAGTGATTTAGAAAAGAGGGGGAGAAAGGGGAAATGTGCTATTGAAAGCCAGTGGAGGGATGGGGGAAGGCAGGAGGGCTGGGCAGATTGGAGGTGGTTGATGGTGGTGGGGGGGGTCACATTAAGTATTGGAGAGGGAGGCGTGAGGTGGCGGTGCTGTGAAACAGAGAGACATTTGTGTTATCTGGCTTTATGTATCACCACTTCTGAATAATAACATGGAAAAAAAGAGAGACTTACCTCATCAGCCTGGTAGAGCCAAGGCATAAATAAAAGAAAAGAGCTGAACAATGGAATTACTATTGCCCCAGACTCTGCGCTGAAGCTACATCACTGGTATTCTTTGGAGCCACTGGCAAGAAGATTAATGTTTAGTTAAATATCAGTGTGGGAGCTGCTGGAGCAGGGAGTGGGGAGGAGGAAGAGAGTTGCTTACTGGGTCTGCTAAACTTAGTCAGCCCTGGCTCTCTTTGTAATTATGTTGTGTTGCCGCGGATGAGTCCCAGACGCTCCTCTCTCAAGTTTTGATCAAACATATTAAGAAGTTAGATGCATAAATTTATAGGCAGTTTTCTAGGTTATTTCTGCTTAAATGTGTGTGGGGATTGTGGGCTTCATGCTAAAATGGCTTGAATTCATATTTACTGGGAAATGTCTCATACCTGGTTGGAAAACAATAAAAAAGTCTCTCAGTAGTCGGTTACAGTACATATTCTTCTTTAGATGCTCAGTAAAAAAAAAAAAAAAATTCTGTTAAGGTTGGCTTCTGTGAAAAACTTCTATACATTTTTGTATGTTATAAAAGTGCATTAAGCACTATTAAACAATTTGTCACTCGGAAATTTCTTTTTCCCTCAGCAGATCTGTGAATAGTTTGCCATGAAAATCCGAAACCTTATTCTACATAAGTTAGAATGTGCATCTCAATAAATTGGAAGTTTATTTGAGTAACTCAGTTCACCAAGTGACACACAATAATTACACACAGAGTGATGTGTTTAATAGTTTTTTTTTTTTGTGTTAATTAAGATAATTTGTCACTTATAACCATTAAAGGTTTTGGCCTGGATCTGGGAATAACATCAAACATAATTAAAATGTGCTTTGATTTGCAATTGTTCTTATTTTCTAGGTTAGCTATGTTTATAAATTGAAGAATATTACTATTGCATTTCTCTGCATTGTGGACTTTTAAACACTGACAACATATTTAGAAGAATGTCTAGCAATATACACTGCTCAAAAAAATAAAGGGACACTCAAATAACACATCCTAGATGGTCAGTTTGGTTTCACAGAAGTTTGATTTACTTGGAGTTATATTGTGTTATTTGAGTGTTCCCTTTATTTTTTTGAGCAGTATATATTGCAGATTTAATGAAATGCTATTTGTCAGAAGGAACCATTTTTATGCCAACAGGACATTTTAAACTTTGAGATCAGAGTTGGTGGGAAACTTTTGACTCCTCTCTGAAATCTTTGTAGACTTTTTTGTTGAGTTTTCTAAGTTCAAACTTGGAAAACTCCAGTTTTGAATAAAACATAGAATGCATATTTAAACTATGCTCTATAGCCAACAGCAAAAGGTTGCTTAATGAGACAATTTTTTTGTTGTTGTTTTTATGACATCTTTAATGCAAAGTTTTTAAATATCTGTCAGGACATAAGGGACTTGGAAAATCTGGCATTTACTGAAGTGGTAACTGTTAGGAAACATTTGATATATTTTATTCAGGCTTGTGTTATTTGATCACTTTAAAGTTAAAATTGGTTTTGATTGTGTTGGATAGCAACTAGATTTAAACACACACGTCTTCAAAAGAACTGCTGTAAACGCACAAAATACTTTAGTTTTCGATGTCCTTGTCGACCATTCGTCTTTTCAAAATTGTAGGCTTTTTAAAAATTTAACAGTGCTTTTGTAGGCATTTTATGTGCATTAATTCAGTGAGATAAAAAAATCCTTTTAGCCAAAAGTTTCTTTCTCATCTTCAGAGTAAATATGGAGGGATTAAAATCTTCTCCCTGGCATATCCATTCCTATAAATAATATTTATACTATTCCTTAAGTGCAAATAATTGCTGACTCAATATTTTTCATGACAGTTTTGTCTTGTTATGGGTGATTTCTAGGAACAGAGCAAGAACTTTCGAGTCTTTATTTCTCCTATAACATCTAAGTGAACACAGAGTCTTGAAGCAAGAGGTTTCATCTCAGCATCCGTTCTGAACTGTAACCTTCCTGGAAAACCACAGAGCTCTATGTCTGACCACAGAGCAGCACTGCAGTGGTTTGGGGTTTAGTTCCTTCTTCAGTAGCACCTCAGCAGTATTTGAACAGGCACGTTTCCAGTCATCAGCACTCTTCTCTAACCTCTGCTCCCCTGTGAGCTCCCATGCGTTAAATATAAGAACAAGGATTTACACAGACCACAAAAATCAAGAGTCAACAGAGCAGGCTGTTTACATAACTAAAAGTCCTTGGTAACAGACGCATCTCCCAGCTATGATGTTGTTGCTCATAATCAGTTTGTGGTCTCAAACACAAAAATATTTCCTTTTCCTTTAGATTTTCCTTATGCACCACACACAGAGATGGTGCTTTTTTATTAAGTAATTGTGAGTCAACCTTTGTAATTTAATGACTGTATTCCTGTAAGGCATACATGGATTACATTTAAAAGCTCCCACACACACATATAGGCACACGCATACACTCAAACACACAAAGGCGACAGTTCTTTTCCAAGAAAAGAGGCCTCTGCAATTTCAGTTTTAATGGCATTTACATGTGAGTCTGCGTATTTGTGTATCCATGTGACCAAACCGGACATCCTATGCGTGCATTGGTAGCAGAACTTAAGGGGTTGGGGAGAAGGGACGGTACCCACAATATTACACATCCTCATAAATCTGTGGCCCTGCAGCATTCATGTCTACAGCTTGTGATGTAGGGCGAGAGGCATGTCCGGACACAACTGCCCCCCCTCCTCTGCCTTGGCTCTATTTTTCTACGGCATGTACGGGAGACATACGGGTCAGGGGTGAACCTGGTAGCGTGACAGCAGGTTGACAGTCCCAGTTGCTAAGGGGATAGGTGACAGGGTGGCACGGACGTGGGGTGACAGGGTGATGGCATGAGGTGACAGAAAAGTTACCAGGTGAAGACGGAGCTGAGTGACGGCAACTGACCGACTCGATGGCATCTTACTTTCTCCCTCTTCTACTTTGTCCGTCTTTCTCCCTGTCATCCTACTACCATCTTGTCCAACTTCCATGTCTCAGCCGCACCAGCGGTCATTCCTCTCCGTCAAACCTTTGCACTCTTTTCACCGCAGCTTTAACAGCGAATGAGTGTTGACTTTTTTTGTTTGGCTGCTTTTGCAGTCAAAAAAACACATTCAAACATCTAACTTGTTATGTTTGTCCAAATGTGCTTGTGTTTGTGTGCAAACATGGGATTACTTTTACATTTACTGCACATACATTCTGTGCAGTACCCTGAAAATAAATTCACTCCCTTTGAATGGTTCCAAATCTTGTCAGATCCCTACCATCTGACAAGATTTTATTTGGATTTTATCGGATGGATCAACATGAAGAAGTGATTGATTAAGAAGTGGAAGGAAGTGTGGTATGTTCAGCCTTTTAACTTTATAGATCTACCTTTTGTGTTTTTGCTGTGTGCTTATGGCTGTGACATGACAAAATATTGTCACGTTCCTTAAATAATATCATAAGTAATTTTTGCCAAAAGACAATTTAAGTAAAAATAAAAAGGCAAAAAAGTCAATTTTTTAAAGAAGGTTCCAACAGTAACACTTTTTGCAAAGCACTGCATGTATTGATAATTATTAGTGAACACTTTTGCACCAGTTACACCTTTTATAAATTGCTTTTTTAAACCAGTCTGAAATCTTTTTCTTTTTTTTTCACCCCAAATATATGTGTCTGTGTGTTTCACCGCAATTAAAATCCTTCCTGTTTGCTCTCTCAGCTGTGAGTCACAGGCATGACGTGGTGAAAAAAAGCCAAAGAGGAGGTGTCCATACTGCTCTGGTAGGAACCAGAGGGAGGAAATGAAAGGTACTCCCCTTATTTCATACACCAGCAAACACACACACTGACTCAGCAGCCGCAGCCAGAGTGTGTGCGTGTATCTGTGTGTGTATGTGCACTTAAAGCTTACAAGTTCTTGCATGTTGTGCAGCTTTCCAACAGTCCTCATTTTCTGAGAATAACTGTGAATTGTTACATGACATGTTTGAGCTCAGGGGTCATATTTGCGCAGCCTGCAGCGCAGCAATGTGTTCTCACAGTATTGCGGAGATATTATTCCAGCAGAATAATATCTCCTTGACACACACTCAACATCTTGTCTGGTGCTGCTCTTCTCATCAGGGAGGTGCAAGAGAGACATAATACCACCACTCATTGACCACGTTAATAAGTATTCTGCCTTGGTCCGAGGCGCTGATGCTCTCTACCTTCTAATACACTGCATGTGTGTGTTTCAGTCTTCAAAGCTGCGTACTGACCTAATGTCTGCCTCACACAGCTTTTGTAAACTAATGAATGACAGGGGCCAGGGAATCTGCTCTGTGACTGAAACAGGCCAGTGCTGTGCTTGGGAGTCTGTGTTTGTGTTCGAATTTGCACGTATATAACTCATTTCTTCTCCAACACTCCCATCTCATCAACCTTGTTGTTGAGACCGCTTCCATGTTTGCAGAAAGAAAATTTGAGTGGATAGATGTGTGCATGTGTAGTGGCCAAGACGTTGTGAGTTGGTTGCAACTACTGCATTGTTGTGATTTTGTCCTGTTTCAAGCCTTACAGGTTTTTTTATTGTTAGTTTAATCTTTGTCTGACAAAAGGGATTTTACTGCAAAATTCTTAAAATTGCCAGTTCAAATAAGAAAATCTGAATTCTGTTCAGATTTTCTTAATTTTCAAAAAAAAAAAAGAAAAGAGTATTGAGAAACAGCATGGATTGATTCATTTTTCACAAATCATAAAATACAGGTAGATGTCCTAAGACATCCCAACACATAATCAGTTCAGAAGGAATATCTGGTCTTTCCACTGACCTCTGGGTCACCCTTGGGTCTTCTTCCAGTGTGACATGCCTGCAAAGCCTCCAAAAGGGGGCTGATGGTATGCACCAAAGTGTAAAAGTAAATAATAAAAGTAAATTTATACTGATCCATTTAAAATAATCTCTTTTTTACATAATTCTGTAGGAACTCAATAAAACATTTCACTGAAAAGATGGTGATATTTAAACTTGCAGCTGTGATATTACTACTGAATTCTGCAGATGTTATTTTACAAATATTTGTTTTAAACATTGCTTTTGTTAAAAAAAAAAAAAGAAAGAAACTAACTGTGTGGCTAAATAAACCAACACAAGCTTAGGCATGTATGGACAGTAACTGTGAAGTATGTCTCTTTTATTGTGAGTTTATTTTGGGGTGATTTAAGGCAAGACCTTCTCACCTCAAATAACCCATATCTTGACTACTTTTGAAAGTCGTTGCTTGAGATTCAGGAACCACCAGGTGCCATGAATTGTCCAACTGGTTTGCTCAGCCAGAGGAGAGCAGTTTTGCATGAGGGATGCAAACCATCAGAGTCAGAGGAGGGACAGAGCAGCCCATGCCATGTCCAATTGGCACGTGTTGTTTGTTTTCAGGAAGGTGCCGTTTGGATGTGTGTTTGTGTGAGTTGCAGAGAGAGACTCCTTGTTGAGTGTGTTTCACAAGATGACAGCTTGATGACAGTGCCTGACTGGCACTTCCTGGCATTGTCAAATGCCAAAAGGAATTGTTTGCGAAGGTTTGTCTACATGCAGCCATTGGTGCGCAGCCATGAATCAGGAGTTCATGTGATCTGCTCTCTAATTGTCTTGTTTAGGTCTTTTCAAAAGGAAGAGATGGAAAATTCCAAACGTTGGAGGTCATGCACTCGAGCTACCAGACCGTTTTTTGTTTGCTCATGGAAGACACAAAAACGTAACAGTCTATGTTTACATAATTTTATAGCTTTTTATGTCAGGCGCCAAGAAGAAAAACAACACTTGCCTGCAAGTTAGTTGGTGATTTATATCATGTTTGGACAAGTATGAGCAATCCATCTTTATAGATGGTCTTAATTTCTTTAAAAATTCTTGCCATTATTTCTGAAAAACAAGCATGCATTTAAATCAGATGTGTCATTTTCAGATTTAGCTCACATTTTTTTAAAATTGTTTTAAAGTTTATAACTAAGCGGTTGGTTTTTAAATGTTACAGTAGTGTGGAACTGCAGATTGTGTTTTATTTTCATAAATATGTATGAAGCAGCACTCTTTTGTTTCTTCCAGCCTTGATCCAGTAATCATACTTTTTAGAAGCCCCTTCATAGTGAGACACCTCACAATTACTTATCTGCATTTTGTTGAGATGTTTATAATTCCCACAACCCAATACAGAAGCATGAACTCAAATTACAGGCTTTGAGTTACACGGTGAGAACTTATTTATTGTGGCACCTTCTCTTTCTCTGCTGGTGTCAGTCGACTACAAAACCTAATTAGTGCTTTCAGCTCAACACCCATTAGCTGAAACCCGATACTTGGCCTGCTGTAGAAAAATAATTATGACATTCCTCTTATAAATCATTGGTTAGATCCTGAACCCCTTTCAATGGAAATATGATTTCCCACTACAAATTGTCCGACCTGTTTTATGTTCTCCAACACATAATTAAAGCCGTGGCGTGTGAGAGGAAGTAATTTTGTTCAAAGGCTTTTGGCAGCAGTAGCACAGCTATGTCTTTTCTGCTTGTTTAGAGAGCAGCTACTGGCAGACCTGGACATGTGAGCTGTGTAATGGATTAGGAACAACAGCAGCAACATGTGTGAATAACCTGTGTTTGTCAGACAGCCAAGAGACATGGGAAATGAAATACATCACGGAGCAGCAGAGGTGATCTTGGGGTCATCAGATACAGCAAGGGCCACTGGCACGCCACTTTTGGGCTCGGAGAAAATGTGTCTACACATTAAGGTTGCGGGGGCAAAACAAGCCCGCATCAGTCTCCTGGGGAGTTTGCTTCTAACCACAAGCAGCCATGCGTGACCCAGTGAGTTCAGCCTTGCTGAATGAAGACCACAGAGGAAAGAAAAAATGTCTACGGAGGAACCTACATATGCTCAACATGTATTAGGGGAGCTGAAAGCTTGTTATAGGCAGGGATGACATCCACAAAGATGTGAAAGGCCAGAAATTAGTATTATTTGGCAATATCCTCACTAAAACCAGGAAGCTAAAGCACATCACCTAAAGTCCTTCCACTGATTCCCTGTACCTCAGAGAATAGACTTTAAAATACTTAGTTAGTTTGTAAATCACTGAATAACTTAGCAACACAACACATTAAAGATCTGTTGTTGTATCAATCTTCCAGACCACTCAGGTATTCTGGTTCTGGTCTGCTCTGCATCCCCAGAACCAAACATGGAGAAACATCATTCAGCTTTTATGCCACAAATCTGGAATAAACTTCCAGAAAAATACAAAACAGAAAAATACAAAACAGCTCAAACCCTGAGTTCCTTTAAATCAGAACTAATTGATTTAAATTAGTCTAAACTCTGTTTAGAGTTGCCTTTGAACCATAGAAAATGGACTGTTGACCAATATATTTGATGTGTGTTGGTGATTTTCATAATTGCAACCATCAAAATGTAAGATTTGTTACTGGTTTCTCAATTGTTGACAGCATGATGTTTATATGAATTTTATTTGTTTTTGTTTTTATGATGTAAAGCACTTTATTTCAGCTTGCTGCTGAAGTTTGCAATACAAATAAATTTGATTGATTTACATCTATCTATCTATCTATCTATCTATCTATCTATCTATCTATCTATCTATCTATCTATCTATCTATCTATCTATCTATCTATCTATCTATCTATCTATCTATCTATCTATCTATCTATCTATCTATCTATCTATCTATCTATCGTAAGTAGGGCCTTAGGTTTAATCCTGCTTATTGTTGTAAAGGATGGCTAATCTCCCTCATACTTGTAATCCTCAAGTTGGAACATTAGGTTGTGGTGTCTTTAACTGCGTCCTTCCACAGAAAGGTTGGGCTCTACTTGTGTGCGTGTGTGTGTTTGTGTTTTCTGTATTTATAAATAAGCAGTAACATCCTGCACCAACCTCACCCAAATACATGGCTGCCTCAATGCCCTACAAAGGTCATAGTGCAAATCTTTTGGTAATCTGCTAATCCAATTGGTGTGTTGTGCTCACATGATCTGCTGGTCAACAGCACAGCCATCTTCTGTTTAGGCACACCCACGCACACGCACGCCAAAACACACTCCCTTTGCAGGCACACATACTCTCTGCCATCGGCCTTTTCCCCACGACAATCTCTGACTCCATGACACCGGCCCGGTTTGATTCTGCTTAGGCTTGAAGCAGATTAGTGAAGGTGACTCCTGAGGGGGAATTCCACTGAATAATTGGCAGAATTTATAAACCAATTAAGACACTTTCTAAAGACTGCTATTCTCAAGCAATTATTAGCCCGTTGTGATGCGATAAGAAGGGGCCAACTGATGCATGTATCATACATATAATGGTTTCCATGTGTTGTTTGAAGTTGATCGCAGACCAACAGTTCACGAGAGAGCTGCTGTGTTTTCAAGAACTTGTTCTTCAGGTGTTCCACAGCAAAACCTGTAGGAGCTCATAACATGTTGCTGATACCATACTTCATAGTTGTCAAGGTAATTTCATACACATAATCTTCTCACTTTTCCCTCCACTGGCCATTATGGACAAATACTTCAACATTAGATTCATCAAATCACAAAGTATGTCTCAAGAAATAAAGGTCCTTGTATTGAGTTTATTTGTAAACTGTAATCTTTGTTTTTACATTGCTCTAAGATTAATAGCTGTTTTAATAGCCTTTCAGCCCATGTCAGTACAGAAATGTTTAAGTGATATTAAGAACAGGTTCAGTTTCATACAGTCTTTTGCTTTGTTCTGAGGTTGATATAGATATTTCACACAAAAACAAGTTCACCTTTAGGACACAGAACTTTTCTTCTTGTTTAATAGTATAATAATAGAACTACTCAAGATTTTTCAAATGTTATCCCTTATCAAAGTGTAAATATACAATACAGCAAGGAACTCAACAATATACTTGAACTGCATTAAATGTAAACTTATTTTTAAAAATACTATGCATTCAAAATCTCTATGTCGAGATATGATGCTTATTTAATGCTGCAAAAAAATTTTATTGCATTAAGATGATCATCATTAGGAATATAAGTAAATTGTTTTATTGTCACAAAAGAAGATGCAACCAAAAGAACTATTTCAATAAATTCAGATTGTTGCAGAAAGAGACTAACAGTGACTAGTCCAGTTTTTATTTATCAAGTAAGTCATAAGTTTTATCACATTTGCAAAATTATTGCAGATTCCATTTTGGAATATTGGAATTAATGTCATCATCCCTTGAAATTGGACATTCCAGTGTTTTTCCTACACGCATGGTTAGTTTGAACAGATGAATGTGGCACTGTGAGGCTTCTGTGAACTAATCCAAACTTGTGGAGGTCCACAATTAACCTCCTGACATTTTGGTTAATTTATTTTCTATTTTCCATAACAAAGAAGCAGTGTGTTTGAGATGAGCCTTAAAATGCATCCACAGATGTGGTTCCAATTAACTCAAATGTTGTGAATTCACTTATAAAGTTAAAAAATACATCATAATTGGAGCTTTCACAAACATTTTAAAGTTATAGTGATATTAGGGAATATAGACTCCACAATTGCAAGAAAGTATAAATAAATTATCTCATTCTGGAATAAAGGAAATAAAAAATTTGCTGATCATTTCTGACCTACAACAGGAACCATTTAGTATGATTAATGCCAGACACTGCATTTTTATAAAGCATGTATGTAAATATAGTTGTAAGTATGCATGTACCTAATCATCAGGATACATTTACCCAAACTGTCTTGCCTCCTGCTAACTAACAAGCCATAATGTATGAAAGGAACGTATGGAAAACATGTGGTTCCTATGCAACTCACAGATAACAGCCCCATCAGAGCTTCACTGTTAGTGTGTGTCTCTATAGCACCAAAGCAGAGGCTTAGCAAGGGAACTGGATCCCATTTCCCAGGCTGAAGTAGGACCTGAGGGCAGTGTGTGGAAACTGAACTAATTGCAGGATATTGGTCCTTGGATGATTAGAGGAAGACATGAAATGCCTGGTCTGTGATGCAAGCAGACCAAGGTGAGACTAATGACGGATGTATTTTTTAAAATGATCCTCAGATAAGGTTGTGTCCTGCAGCAGAGGACTGCAACATGCAGCGTGAAGCATCCAAAGCCTGTTTTAAGTGTTTAAAACATCACTGTGTTCAGATCTGTATCAGTAGTTATCTATAACGTGAAAAGTATTTGCATTAACATGCAGATCTCAGCAGCTTTTCTTTTAGGAATTAATATATTGCTCAAAAACTAATGTGTAATTCTTTCACACACACACACACACACACACACACACGTTTGCGCACCTATCTTTGCGGGGACTTTCCATTGACTTCCATTCATTTCTACAGCCTAAACCTTACCCTTACCCTTATCCTAACCCTAACCATTACATAGCTAACCTTAACCAAAACTCAATTCACACCTTAGTCCTAAACCTGACTCCTGACCCAAAAACAGCGTTTCCCCTTGTGGGGACCAGGCCTCAGTCCCCACAAGGAGCAGTGGGTTCCCACAACGTAGCATGTGTCAGGAAAATGGTCCCCACAAGGTATTAGAAACAAACACACACACACACACACACACACACACACACATATATATATATATATATATATATATATATATATATAAATTTTTTTTTACCAAATATTTTGATAAACTATAGAAAGGCTGATTGTAATTTAATTACTTTAAAAATGTCGAGACCTTCTGTCTACAACATTAGTCTATACAATAACAAATAATTTCATGTATAATGGAGAACCTATTTATAGAATTATTTATTTGTACTTTCTGTTGTTGAAAGTACAAATAACAATAATGCATTTATTACTGTTGGCCTGCATTGTGTGGATGTTTGCAAAGTTTGTCCAGCTTAAAGGTAGAGAAACACTTGGAAGATAATATGTCTTAGTAGCTGATACACAACCACACTCAAATGTGAATAAGTTGGAATGAGAAGTCAGTATATTGGGAGAGATAGGATGTAAAATTGCTTTGGGATAACAACACAGTTTGAATGTCAGACTGGTTTTGTAATCTTAGAGCGAGTGGCAGAAACTGTGTTGTTACAAATTACTATAAATCAGTTTAGAAGAACATGCTGCAATTGCTTTCTTAAGTCAACTAGATTCTCTAACTGCTTTGTAGACACAATCTAGATATTAAAGCCCCAGTGCTGACAAAACACAAGCCCTACTGAGTTTTCAGATATGTTGCACCAATTTAAGCTTACAACTACTTTTTGTATAACTAGAGTGTTTTGTCTATGGTTTTTAGTTCATAGGAATACTTCACTTGTTTGTAACACGACATCATTCTTCTGGTTTCTAAGTGACTCTAAGGGCTCGACTACCTGCCTGTACCATGAATCTTCTGCAGTTTATCTTCATAATAGTTAACTATTTTCATGACTTGTGAATATTAACATTTTTTGCAAACTTTCTAAACACCCCACTGCAGTTATTTTGGTGTTAAACTAGTTGTGTGCTGTTGTGGACTCATGAAAACTAGTAGATAATGAACCTGGATCAATATTAGTCTATAAGTCCAATATAAATATCAACATTTCCTTACAGTAGACCCTGAACTGCCAACGTTAAAGGACTACAACATGGCAAAAAAAATTATGTTGTCAATTGCTGGGATTTATTTGTGGTGGCTAGCAATGTTTAACCTGTTTATAATGTTGCTTATGGATTAAATTGCTTAAAGCATTTTAAGCAATTTAAAATGCTTAAAAATTTAAACTGAAGCTTTATTTAATTGTTTATCTCAATTGTATGTTCTTTAGGGTTACAACAGGGCAGAAACCCCCTATTGTTAAGCTTATCACATGGCTCTGTGTTTTTATCTAACTCCTTCCATTCTATTTAAATGAGAATATGTTGACATTAGGATCAAGGAATGAACAACACAAATGCACTTAGTATCTCAGTGGAAACATTTGTTCAAAAACAAATCTTCCAGAACTTTTTTAGAGTTGTAATGACAAAATGTTTGTCACTGTGAGTTATAAACTTTACAATGACACACATTTTGGATAAAATAAATGTTTTTAACACCTCAGAATCCAACTAAACAGGAAAATTAATGATTCAAGAAGCCCTAAGCAAATTCACAAATATGTCAAAATGTTACAGTCGTCTTCTTGAAATTTTCTAAAAGTTAAAACTGAAATAAGACACTGATAAGCTGTCAGCAAAGTTCATAGCCTATTTATAAGATAAAGTTTGACTTCATAACGATAACAGTTTCCACTCTAGCTTATAATTTTGTTAATACAGAAAATGACAGTTATTTTAGCTGGCACATAGGCTGATGTGCCAGCCTTTGTCTTTTATTAAAGATGCTCTTCTCTGCAAGTAACAAGTGGCAATTTTTATTTGTATGATACAGCTGGCCTGAGTCCTCAGCTGTGCTTCACTCTGTTGTTTGTGTCCAGAAATGTTGGCCGTCTTGGGTAGAAGGCATTTTAGAAGCACTGAAGTGTTGCAGACCCTCTGTGCAGACATCAAGCCTTTGATTCTGTCTCTGCGTTCAGCCGCCGCCTTTGTTTGCTGTGTTTGTTTGATGTTACTTTAGCAGAAAGAGACAGACACTATTGAGCAGTGGCAGTGCTGTTCTTCTGCGTGCCATTCACGCCTGCTGTAGAGCGCTCAGAGTCAAACACAACGAGACTTGGCCATTGTTTACTAGTGGAACTAATCACCCTCATGGCACCTCCATAAACCCCCTCCCTGTTGACAGTGATTGGGGTGTACCTATGTGTGACCATGGACAATACAAATGTGCCAAAGGCAAATAGAATAGGGGTGCACTGAGGCAATATTTAGCTTGGCCAGATGGCCGGTCGCATGCAGCAGGCTTCTTGGGTCTCCACATCTGCTCCTTGTGATGTGCCAGCAGAGTGTCTTAGCTTTACACAGCAGGGTTTTCCTCTGCACCCAGTTTTGTTCTACATACTTACACACTGAGCCGTCTGTTTTTACTTCAACAGAGGCAGGCTGCTCCTATTTTGTGACATTTTAGAACCAGATAAAAAACTCCTCTAATTTCTTTATTTCCTTCTCCCGGAATATGCTCAGATTCCAACTTGTGATGTGGTCCTGTTGCGTCACCAGTCCACACACAGAAGCTTGCTTTTTCAGCTGTATAATATAAATTCTCTTCAAATATCTCTGCACAGATGGTTTATTTTTACAAACAATACACAGGGCTGCATTCCTACTGAGCTCCATCCCCACCCGCTTAATGCTTGCCTAACTAGACAGCCTCTTTTTGAGGAGCAGAAAGGCAAGTAGAGTGTGCACAGATGGTCCAGTGACATTGCTGTCATACAAACAGGCTTCAATAAAAAAGATATATACACATATAAAGGTATGGATACATATCCGACATTGACATTTGCACATGTATCCATAAGCTTGTTCAAGTGTTGAACAACAGATGTTTCAAAATAAAAGGAGAAAAATGCATATGTATGAATTTTGGACTACATACACACCCATTTTGTATGCAATCAAATATGAAATTATTTTGATGTAAGATTATACCTTAGATTAATCAAACCTATAAGTATTTAAAGCATAAGACAATAATACTTCCTAATGTCCTTTTTTTCATTCTTAAACCAGATTTATAATTAAAAAGCCACATTAAAAGCAGTCATTCCTTATCACACATCTGTTTTTTTCTTTTACAACTATGAAATGGTAATGTACACCAGTTGGAGGTTTCATATCAACCATGTGTCAATATGAAGGCCATATTGGTGTTTGTACCTCCATCAGCGAACAGAAGGAGGAGGCATGAATGATGATACTGATTTTCTGCACTGTTTTAAAATTATAGTCTTCTCGAAGTTTGGCAATAGAAGTGAATAAAGCCATTCAGTCTGTGTTGGCCACCCTTCCAAATATTGAACAATTAAAGTTAGATCAAGAGGGATATACATGACATTTTATTGCAGGAAAAAAAATATTTTTGCTGGCACTTCTGCTTTGCAGTACGGGATGGTTGTTTATATTTCCACTAATCTTAATTGATCTGGCACATTACGTACATAATGGCCAAACTTCAGCGATTACGGAAAATCAGATCCAGTCGTTTGGAACTGTTTTTTTCTACCAGGCAGGACCATAACTGGATGCTGATCCATGATAGTCTCCACAAACATTTGTGTGATTATCTTTTCCTTGCCAACAGTCTTCATCATTTGAGCTTCCATTCAAGTTAGAGACTTCATAGCTGCTTTTCTTTTCCTTGTTATGATATTTTCCTGTCATGATATTTTTATTTTTCACTGTGTGCCTAGCTGCTATTGTTTTGTTTTCTTGTGAGTGTTTTCTTTTACTTACCTATTAACATCATATTAAAGTGAACACTATGTTGAACCAAAACTGAAAATAAAATAATCATGAAAATTATGATATATGTCAACAACCAAACTAATGAAGAGAATGGTGTTAAAAAATATTCAAGCATTTTATAGCATCAAGATTGAAATTTATATTTGATTTTTGGACTGTGTAGGTTCCTCGTCATCTCTCACATCCAGCTCTGCTCAGGCCATGCTGCCACATCCACTGCACATCCTCTGCTCCCTTCCGGGCCCCAAGCTCTGCAGCCCCACAAAGAGTCCTAACAACAGAGAAGAAAGAGCCAGTGCCACTTGGACAGGATTACATCCTAGTAAGATTCTTCAGTCCTCTTGGCCAGCCGCCCCTTAACCCTCCCCTTCCCTGATTAGAAAGTGAGCAGGGAAAGGCTGGCTGGACACAGAAAAAAGGTCCACACATGTCCATTGAAGTGTTTCACTGCTAAGGTTATGTCTTATCAGTAATCCTTCCAGTGAAGTAATTGTGAAGACTGATTTAGTAGTACATAAACTGACTGAAAGGAATTGTTTGGATTTTTTAAAATGGGGCTCTATAGAGAGGTTAAAGCATTTACCCTCTATAGATAACTATCCTAAAGAAGTTTGGCTCCATATGACATTTAAAAAAAAAAAAAAAAAAAAAAAAAAAACATATCAAAACTAAAACAACAAAGACATTTTTGGTACATAATAACTATGTAATGCAGACAGGACAATAGTGTTAATGGTTGCAAAGCAGTTTTCATATTAACCATTAAGAAATTTTAAAGATCAGAATTGTCTGATCTGTGTTGGAACTTGAAAACAAGTTGTTGGAACTTGTTTTCAAGTTCCAACACAGCTGGTTAGCTTTAACTGAAGTTCTTGGGACTTTCCAGCTGCAGGTAAGATACTATCAGCACATAATGTCCCAACGGAACCCTACGTTAATAAATATTAACCATTCCTTCAAGACAAGTAATCCATCTAGTTTAATTATAGTTTAATTTAGAGAAACACATTTTAGTCTGACTTAAATCTATGATATTTATTCCAGAACATATTTAATACCTATAACTGTTTAATCATTGTTAAACCTTAGTTTAGCTATTTTTCTTACTTTGTCTCCATCACAGTCTTTAACTTTAGCATCACTTGTTTTTCCACAAGCTTATTAATGACTTTATGTTTTCCCTTGCTAACCCTATTTAAACACATCATCATCATCAACAACTTTATTTAAGAAGCACTTTATACACAGACAGGACCAAAGTGCTGTACACAATCATAAAATACAAGGCAATTATAAAATAGAAAAGACTGAATATTAATATCCAGACACAGTAAAACAAAGTGAAACAAAGTGACACAGCACAATATTGTAGTATTTCAGGGTCATGGACACAAAGAGGTTGCACCTTTCCATATCTCTATTAGTTCTCAAACATACAGTCATATTGTCGTGTTAATAACATTAACCATATATAGCAGCGGACGCCAAGTGGGAACTTCATAGAGAAGAAAATGAAGAATAGTTTTATTCTCATCTCTTGATCAAGTCAGGATGTTACTATTTGGTTTTATAATGAGTTTTTGTTTGTTAGAGAACATTAGTAAAAAACAGTATCATGAAACCAAGGAAGACGCCATACAATTTAGGGATAAAGGTATGGAGAAATTTAAAAGCAGATTAGGTTAATAAAGAAATCTTACAGAACAATGTTCTCTCATCCTCTATCCTAAAATGGAAAGAGTATGACACAAATCAAAACCTACCAAGACATGGTTATTAACTTGAACTGTTCTGAGTGAACTTATCAGAAAAGCAGTAAAAAGGCCAATGGTATTTCTGGAGGAGCTACAAAGATCCACAATTCAGGTGGGAGAATCTGCTGACAGGAAAACAATTGTGCACTCTAAAATTTTGCCTTTTATGGAAGAGTGACAAAAAAAGGCCATTGTTGAAAGAAAATCATGAGTCCTGTTTGCAGTGTGCATCCAGTCTAGAACACAGCAAACATTCAGAGATGGTAAAACAGAGAAATCCTTGAAGAAAACCTGTTATAATCTGTGAACCTGTCTTGAGACTGTACCTGAGACTTCCCTTCTACCAAGACCATGATCCTGAACATGCTGAAGCATATGGATAAAAAAAAATGAAAACATGTAATTAAATGAGGCTATCCATGTTTGAAAAAGGGAAGTGTATCTGTTTGTGACATACTCATTGTTGACGATGAGTGATGGCTCCTGTAATCCTGCTCCCCTTTTCAATGCCACCTGAGCCCCATTGCCCCTCCAGCGGTGGCAGAAAGGGTCAGGTGACAGGTGGACAAAAACCAGTAGCTCCAGAGTAAATGATGCATGCCCTAGGATCTGAATAAGAGGCATTGTGCCATTAAAGAAGGGCCACCTCCAGAGCTGCCATTCTTGCTGGTGGGTATGTTTGGTGGTTTGGGTCACCTGGCTGGATGTCACATTTGATTGGCAATCACAATTTTTGCTAAGATTTGTTTTACTGATGACAACTATATAGAATCCCTTAATCAGTTATCACCCAGATGGCTGTAGTGAAGAACAAGTACAAATACAAATGATCTGTTGACTGTCATGTCTGTCTTGTGACTTCAAAGTCAGGATTATTCAGCCTGAGATCTTGGGATTTATTGTTTGGAATACTTGTGTCTACACAACAACTTTAGAGCTAAGCAAGACCAGGAGAATTATCCAGAGGTGTGGATGTGTTCTGGCTCTTCCCTGAAGTTTCATCGTTCATTAGAGCCAGGGAGGCAGCTGCTTGCTCACACAGCCAGGGCTCCCCTCAGCCAGGCCCTGCAGCTTTTCTCTTCCTCGCGCTACTCTGAAGCTGAACTGGGGACAGATGAGGTCTGGAACTGCTTCGTCTTGTAGATCTCAGCCAGAGCACCAGCCACCAAGCCAACTTGTCAGCCAGCCAAGCAAGCCCACTCCCCAGCCTTAGCTCCCAGCCAGGCCCCTTTGTGGTGCTTGACTGCCCAGTAATTGAACCCTTGCACTTGGGATATATTTAATCACCATAACAAGAAATTGGTGTGAATAAAAATGATCTTGTAAAGGGGGCACAAAACTCCCCTTTATGTATGAAATTATAGTACTGTGACTGAGCATGCATCTGCGTACTTTTACTCTTAAGACCTTGCAAAAACAACACAATGTCAAAATAAGCTCACCTATGGCTCTTTGTCTTCCTTTCTACCTTAACTTCACTCCCAAAATACAACCACCGGCGAACAAATTTCATTACAGCCCTAAACTGCACAGTTTTAGAGCCTTCTAATTATTCTTCTCTCAGATGTGGTCATGTTGAGAAAGGCTGTAAATCAACAGAAGTAGGAGTGCCAGGCCTGGAGCAGTGAAAAAACTGAAAACAAATGATCTACCTCTTCCCCTGCTCTTTCTGTCTTCCCTTATTCTGCTCACCACACCTTGGCTTATGATAAGTTTCAATTACTTCAGAGATCGGAAGTCAGATTTACTAGTGATGTCACTCTCAACTTTGCTAATTTAGTTACATATCCCAGTGTTTGTGTTAATTGGTCATTGAAATGTTTGATGTTCAAAGTTAAATTTTAGACTTTGTGAATTAATTTTTTCTATTCAGAACTTTGATATTTAGACTTTTGTGCATTATTATTGTCCATCTCTGCTTTGATCCAGGGATAGTTCAAGATAAAACTAAAGGAATGAGAAAGAAACTCAATGATTGGACTGACAGATCAACTGGACAGTACTATGGGTTTCCCACTTGGATATTTCACATCTACAGTGATAATTGATTAACGAAAGATTTTAGTTCTGTTTACCTGTTTTAATTTGACTAAGGTTAAGCCCAAAAAAATTTGGTTTGGGCACATCATTCATGATTTTGTGTTTTATTCATATAAAAGCAGGCAGCTTCACTTTTGGACTAAATAAAAACGTGTGTACAACATTCAGTTCATTGTCAAGCTCACTATTATTTTTCTTCAGTTATATGACAGACATCTTTTTAGAAGTACTTGGTGTTAGACATGTCTTGGTATTAGATTGCTGTGAAGTATTGCATGGTGGTGGGAAAGCCAGAGGACACTGTGTCTTACCTGGGACCAGGTCTGTCTGACTGCTTTCAGTCCCTGACGGTCTGTAATCAGCTTCTTTAAATGTTCCAGCTAGTAATTGCCAGCATAGCCCCAAGATAGCAATCAAAGAGATGCTTTGCTCTGTGGTCTCTCTCTTTCCCCATTTCTTTCCTGTTTCTCTCCATTTTTTCCCCAATAAGACTACATCTATTTTGAGCCATTGTTGGAGAAAAGCATCTTAGCATCTGTTTTTTAGTGTTTGAGTGAAGAAAATCAATTCAAATTGAGCTAATGGCAAAACTGATATTGCTTTGAAGAATGCCTCCTGCCCCCATCCCTCGCCTCTCTCCAGTCTCTCCCCTGGATGCATTTTTCCCAATTCTCTTATCTTTCAACAATTACAAAAGCAGTCTAATGGCCCTTTTAAGTTGCCTGCCAGCTGTATTTGCAAAAAATAATGTCTTTTTCTTCATCTGTGGGCAAGTGTAGCTGCATTAACATTCATTCTCATGTAAGGCCTGCCGCTGCCTTTCTTCTGAAGTCATGATGAGGGCATTAAAGCTGTTTGTCTGGGCACAAGATGTAAGCTTAGATCTCATGATGTTATGTCAGATCTGTCAACCATCATAAGATACCAAGCAGTGTTTGATGTGGGATGAATTCCTGAGATACAGAACCGTTCCTTTAGTGAGCCAAAACCATTAGTTGATTAGCCAATAAGAAGATTGTATGAAAACACTTCATCAGGTGAAAACAAACACTGTCAAGATATTGTCCTATGACTGCTTTTGTCACTCAGTTGCCTCTAAGTACGAATATTGTTTTTTTTTTTTTTTATTGGACATATAATAGTGCAAAAACATAGTTTACCTTTCCGTATATTTTCATAATGCATACTAATTTTCAAAATCACATAAATATTCCTTGGCCCTGGACAAAACATAATCCTAGCTCTGTATTATTGTGTTGTTAGCCTGTAGAATCATCTTTGATTATTTTCAGCTCTCTTTGTTAATTTACGCCTTATTACCACATACAAAGTCTGGATATAAGAACATGGTGTCTCTAGATGAAGTCATGACTTTACCCTCATGACAGTAAGAAAACACCTGCAGTTCAGCAGATGTCCCATCCGTTATCACTCCCTTCTCTTCTGTATCCACACCCAGCAAGAATACACTCCTAATTCCTGGAGGGAGGGAGGCCCATTCTAATTAGAACAGCTTTTCCCTTCAATACACGGCTTCAATCATTTTGTCCTTTGTAATTTCACAGCTTTTGTAAGTATTTTGTCTTTTGCTGTTAGATTAAACTGCCAAACATCCTGAAAATTGCAAAGCAATGCTGGTTTGATGGGAAAAGTGTTCTAAGAGCGTATTCTGCCTTGACTCGATGGCGTGGCAAAATATAACTGTGTCCTTTCCTCCTCAGACTTAGAAGTTAACCTGCTTAACAATCAGCTCTGTGTGGGATATCAGGTCAGGATCATCCAGCATGAGGGATCAAATCTCATCATCGCTAGGCACGCAAGCCTGATGAGGCCTAATGTAGAATAACACAAAGTATATAGGCTTGTATATATTTATACAGATATTTATGTATGTATTTTCAAATACTGCCACAGATTCTCAATTGGGCTTTGACTAGAAAATATGTTGAACAAAAAACATTCTGTTGTAGTGCTAGATACACAGCCAGTATCTTTAGGTCTGTCGTCCTGCTGGGAAGTGAATCTTCAACTCAGTCTCAACGTCAATCTTACTGCTGTCTTTGACAACAGGTTTTTCTGTCTTTAACAAAAAAAACTATAGAAATGGTGTGTCTTTACATGGGAAATAATCTTTATTTGCTTTTGTGGAGGAAAGCAATAGTTTTCCTCGACAAAGATTTCATATATACCAGTTCACAAAGTTTGATTGTAGTTTCATTAGATCCAAGCACCTAGAGCTACATGTTTGCCAAGTTCCCTACAGTACTTCAGTAAGAATTTTAAAAAACAACAAACATGATGACCCAAATGACACATCTTCACCTGGAAGCAGACAATAAACAGCTGCTCTTACCTGCTACTGTGGAGGGTCATAAAAAAAGTGATTTCAAAGCTCCCATCCAATGTGAAAAAGATGAAGCCACTTATAAGGTTCAAATAAACTTTTACCTTGAAGGATTTGACTGTCAACAGTTGAGAAGAAGCAGCACTTTCACGCTGTGCAGTGCTCAGGACAGTGACACCCAAACCGCCATAGAGTCCATAACAAAGTGACGGGGATTACTACAAGCAAAGCTCAGTTTCTGACCTGATGCAGACAGAAAGCATATTATGTGCGCTAAAGGAGCAGAATATACGAGTTCACAGGTGAAAATGTAAATGAACTGCAACAGAGGCAGACTGATAAGAGCGATAGATTCTTAGTAGGTGAGAGATTTTGGACTTTATATATATTTTTGAATGAGATTATGGTTAGGTTATATTATTAGGTTATATTATTTCACAATGTAGTTCAAACCTGGTTATACTTTATGTATTTGGCTGTGTTAATTCATTGCCTCTTTTATTATTTTTCTTCTTTTTTGTTTAACTAAAATATGTTGAGCTTTACAGTTTTATCAAGTTTGCACTGTGCATGAAATCATCCTAATCAAGTTAAATGATGAAGTAGCTTAAGATTTCCGTCTGTAATTGGTGCAGTGAATTTACTCTGAACCACCAAAATTATTTTACTAATTAGGAAACTTCTGAAGGCAATTGGTTTGACTGTTGTCATATTAAACGAAAGTGAAATGCATATTGCACTTTTCAGATTTTAATCTTAAATTGAAAAATATTTAGAATTTTTCTCACTTCAAAGTAATTTTGGTTTTTGTTTTTTTTAGTCCACTGTGTAAAATCTTATTCAAATACATTGAGGTTTGTGTTTAGAATGACAAAATGTGAAATGTAATCAAATCATATAATTTAACTAAGTTGACTGAGATGAGAAAGGGAATATATGAAGTCATGATCAAGAAAATCACCTTACAAATACAGAGCAAAATAAAGAAACAATCAAGGGAGAAAGGTGTCCTTCTCCTAGTCCCACTGACCCAGAGGAGGATAACAACGGCAAGAGTGAGAAACAGTTGTAGCTGGAAAAAAAGGATGTCACAAGCCAAGTGTTTGAAGTGGATCCCTGTAGTCTAAACTTCTAAAGAGGACAAGACTGCAAACATGTCACAGTGCAGCCTGCTTGCGTTTCACAACAGATGTTTGGTCTCTTTATCTGTGCTAGTGTTTCCACTTCCAGGTTGGTCTGACCTAGTGAATGAATGAAATGCATCTTTTGCTTTTAAGCCAATAAAAAGGATGTTTATTGGCATGCAGGCCTGACTCCCACTACTGCGCTGTCTTCCGTTCACCAGTGGGGCTGCAGATCCTTGCCTGAGGACATGTCAAAACAGTTCTTACAGGACAGACACATTATTGAGTAACTTTTCTTCACCCAGTTTTTTTCCACCGGAGCCCAAGAAGTCAAAATGGTGTCTTCACTCAACAAGCCCTTCCTCCTTAATATAAGCAACACGAACTGTAATAACCCAACAAGTTGGTTTTCCTCCATATGTCCTTGTCTTCAAAATGCTAAGCCACGCTTCTTTACTTACTGTGTAATTATTCTGTGGCTTCACCTCCCATACATTCTTCCCACGTAGTTGCATTGCAGCTCCTAATTTATGTGTGTAGGAAGCTCAAAGTTTTAATATTATTTAAGTAAAATCATGGCAGTCCTTGTCTGGCCCAGTTGATGGATGAAGATTGGTCCAAGCAATTGCAATTCTGAGCATGAAAAGATACTGGCAGAAAGCAGCTTCATACCCCTGAACTCCTCTACAGGGGGAGGTGGCAAAGACAGAGCCACAGGACCTTCATGAGTTATAGACGTAAGGCTGAATAATAAGGATGAACAGTGGACAGGCAGGACAGAGAGTGGATTGCAGGTGGGCTCTCGTCCCTTTTGTCCTGGGTACTCAAATCCATGTTTTTAAAAGTTAAAAACATGAAGAAACTAAGCATTTTACTGGAACAGTGGAAAAAGTTCTTCACCAAGATAATAAATTGATAATTATCATCTTAACCGCTTTTGACTACAATCAGAGTGATCTCAGTTTGGCGAATCAGAAAAAACTGACATTGGGTTCCATATTTGAGAAATGTCCAGCAGAGAATTCATAAAAGAATAACTAAAGCTGCAGTATGCAACTTTTACAGAAGTATGTTTCCCCCCCCATATTTGTTGAAATTGTCACAACATAGTGACTGAAGTGTGAGACAGATAATCTGTGAAAGATCGAGCTCCTCCACCTCCTCCCTCAACTACTATTGCTAGAGGAAGGGATAGGAAAGAGGTTGATTGACAGCGCTAAGACCTTCCTCCTGGCTCTGATTGGTTGTTTCTGACTGAGTGGTATATTAGTACTGGGACTACTGTGAGAAGGCAGAGGAGCTTGATTTTTCACAGATTATCTGTCTTATATTACACTGTCACAACATAATGATGATTTTAACAAATATCTAAGAACTTTTTTTTTTAATTTTTTAATAAAAGTTGCATACTGCAGCTTTAAACCACTCAAACTCCAAAGGTGTTTCATTTCATTATAGGGATGGACAATATGACAAAAGTAGTCCATTGAAATTTTCTTTCAGTAAACTCACAATCGCAATTTTATCATGATTTCAGGAAACATAAAAGCATAACTAAAACAGAAAAAAAAAATATGGTTATAAGGTTAAAAATAACTTCTACTAAAAGTGTTCAATGCAGTGAGGTCAGTTATCTGAATATTGTAGTGGCTTTCATTAATGAGTTAACCTAAGACAGAGTGGAAAACTGACACTGACCTCCAGAACCCCTGGGTGGAACAAAATATTTGTTATCAAAACATGATGAATATGAGGAAAATATCAGAGATTCTACTTTCCAAAACATGACTGGTGAGTTTGTCATGGTTTTCTGAGGTAGCTTAAGTTAATTGTCAGCCAGGTAAAGATAATTTAACTTTAAAAACTCAATTTTTGCCAAGTTTCTTCTCTGAAACACCATACAAAGATAATAAGTCATTACAGTACTTAACTCTTTGAACATTAAATAAAAACCAACCAAAAGCCAGTTTTGTTACAAAACATGGATATATTTGCAGTACTCCTACAGCAATGTGAGGTATAAGCAACAGTTTATTTTGGTAAAAATGTCAAAAAGTCCCATATTTTTCACTTTTAACCCGGAGATGTTTTAGCAGACCTCAATTCTTTCCCATTAGTACATTTGGGGGAAAAATTAAATGAAATATAAACCTTGGGTTTTTCAGTCTATCTAGAATGTGGTTTCAAAATAGAGAAGTACTCTATAATATAAACTATCAAAGCGATTCTGTTGTGAAAATACCCAAAATCTAAAGCTGAATGGAGTCACTCAGCAGGCATAAGTGTTGTCGTTCTTTATCTACACTCTGGACAGGTCGCCGGTTATTTTTCACATATTTCAATCTCTAATTAGATTCAGTCGTAACTGTAATGTAAATCCACATTTCACTTTGAGCTTTTCATCTTGGTGGACTTTGTGCCAAAGCACATCTGTAATACATGGAATTAAACATTCTGCCATTCTGCTTTAATGAACCACTTGTTGGAGGAGCGTTGACTGTGCAGACATTAAGCCCTTGCTCGGATAAGATAACAGAACATTCTTTAATCTTGCTCTGTCCTACTTCACACTTGACCAGATGGAGATTTTTTTTTTTATCGCTGAAAGACGAGAAAAAAATCTCTTTAAAAATTAATGCATTATTTACACCCACCAATGGCTTACCGCCAAGTGTAAATCAAGTCCACAGCAAGCTGTGCTCAGTCCTCTTAATGACTTCTTAAACATATGTTTTTTAATCTTTTTTTTTCACTTTTTCATTGTTTAATTGCAGATTGTAGAACATTTTGTGCCGTTTCATCCTTTATTGAACCATGCAAACTCAAGCACTCACAATGAGATTTGCATTTTGTTGTTTCAACAGTTTTAGAAGAGAGTAGATAAGTTTTGCAACAAATCTCAGAAGACATTTCCTCAAACCCATTTCATCCCACTTTTATATATGTTATTTTTCTCATCTTGAAGAACAGAGGTGGGTTTTAGCTTGAACTCTTGTCTACTGGGTTAACTGCTGTTATTGTTCACATTCAAATGATAAAATCAGTCAATAACGCTATTGTTGTATTGGTAATGTTTCTATATGCAACCCACAGACTATCTGGTGGGTGGTACTGGGAGATTACCACCTTAGATTAATTAAAATGGTCAGTAATAAAAAGAACAATGGACTTTATTCAGGCTGGGTTGGTAGATCTAATTCATGATATGCAGATGATATGGGTTCATGACTGCAAACCAACCAACAAGGGTCTGACAATGAACTACCTGGCCAATTTGCCATCAATTAGCAAAGACGCCCCGGTATGCCTTTGATGGTAGGACAAAAAGAAAAGAGGAAAAACATGTTTCATCGAGCAAATGAGATGAAGGCCAGCCAAATAATAAGTAGCCAAATTATTGTCAATTTGCAGCATAGACTGGAGAAAATATTGTGTTCTCAGATTAGTTCATATTATTGCCAAACACTGTAAGACTGTTACCGTATAACTGCCTTCATGACATCAAGCTGAAAAGTGGAAAGAATTACTGAAAATATGTTTCACTATATAAAAATGTAATTTTTACATAGTGATAAGTTGCAGACACCGCTAGCTAAATTTATCCCTGGAGTAACAATCAGTTCACTGGAGCTCCTCTTTTTGCTTAATTTATATTTTAGGATTAAAACCCTACAGATGTCCAAGCATGCTCTGCAGGCGTATGTTTTTTAAGAGGATATGTGTAGTACAGCTAGAGAATATTGAAAATGCTAGTCTGAAATCCTAATCTGATGTCTAATCAAAGCATGAGTCTTAGTCTGATTAAATCCGTCATCCACAATTCCATCTGCCTGAAGACATCTCTGAGGGAATAAACATTTTCTTTGGAGAAAACATAGCAAAATTAGATCTGGTCCCACATCCCATAAGATTTCCGTGTTTGCTGAATCAGTATGGATTAAAGAGAGGACCCTTTTCCTGGCACCGGAGCAAGACTGCACAAAAGAACAGGGCAGCATGGCATCCTTAAAACTATCGATCCAAGAAAAAGGCATGAATTCATTTATTAATCCTGTTTGGGTTGAAGGCTATATCTGCAGGTATAATTTTGGACTTCTGATGAGCCTAGGAATCATGGGTGTGATCATTGTTCAAACTCTGGTTGAGATTAAACTTTTTGTTGGCCTTAGAAGTCCAAGACACAATACCCTGTTTTCATCTTCATCATTCATTTTATGATTTAATAGGGACTTTAATAAGGCTTCCCCCCATCAACTCCAAAAATGACTTTTCTGCAGAAAGTTGTGGCATTAAATATTCTTTGCCAGACACAAGTCCTACTTGTTGGGATTTAACCCTTCACCTTAGACCTCTCAACTTTGGTAAACACTGTGATTGAGTCAGTGTTACTTCAACTGAAAGACACTGTGCAGTGAAAGAGATTTAGCAAAAACTATCCAAACAATTTTAACTCTATCTGAGAAATAAATGCCCCCAATTAAATCATTACTTAACTAGCACACCTAGACCTGATTATATCCAGACATCTAAAATCAAGAAATCAGTCAGAATAAGAGTTGTCTGGCAACATAAAGTTATCTGTAACATTTGGAAAAACAACTAGTCATGCCTTGATCTAAATAAATTCAAGGTTCTATGTCCCATTTTTCAGACTTTGGGTCTTCAATTAACTGCGATGATTATTAACAATTATGCGAAAACATGAAACAGTCAACAGAGTGGTGGTTATAACAAAATTACCCCCAAGAACTCAAAAATTATGAGTCCAGGAGGTTACAAAATAAACTAGTATAATCTACAGAATGACTGGCTTCAATTACCTCAGTTAAGGTCAGTGTTTAAGAAAAAAAAACATCCATGATGGACTTCCAAACACAGCGGCCACACAAGACAAAGCTAGTGAGAACGTTTCCAGCTATAATTTCAGTTCATTCAGGGGTGAATCATGTTTTGGATAAATGTTGTCTGAGAGCCGCTTGGAGACATAACAAAATGGCACCCTACTCCAAAAACGTAGAGATCTGTTTTGCAAACCCAGTCTCTTGGTGACAAATCACTGATTGTGACAAAAACTGTAATTTAAAAAACAGAAGAAAAATTCTGGCAGCATTTAGAAAGACACTAAGTTGAACGACTTTCAAAACCAAAGCCATATTTGACTAAAAGAGAAGATGAAGACTCATCTCATGTCTGTGAATAAAACACGCTGCTACAACCAATTACTAATGTCAGGACAAGAATACTGTCTCACACTGGGTCAGGTCGGTTGGGATTGCCTTTCTTTACCATTCAGAAATTAAATTACATTAACTCTAACGCAGACTGCACAGTGGCACAGCTGCTAGCCTTATTGCCCTGCAGCAAGACCATGGGCTGAAACTTAGCAGGGAAATGTTAGCATGAAAGTTTGCATGTTCTCCCTGTGCATCTTAGAGTTTCTTTAAACATTTCCCTGAGGTCACAGTATGGTATACATGTTTCGTCTTTTTTGTCTTCGGCATGACTTTGTCTTCATCTGTGGTGAACTGGCGACTTGTGTAGAGAACTACAACCTATATGGGAAAGCTGGAAAAAATTGGTACAGTCACAAAAATGCCAGATATAAACAGAAAAAAACACCCCTAGAATTTAAAGGCATTGTATTTTTCTATTTACTGGCCCTTTATATAAACTACTTAATACATTTCAGTGGCACTATTTTTTAAAGTTAATCTATTTCTCTTTTAATTTTTCAAGGAAAAGGAAAGTTTAACAATTTTTTAAGTGTTTTCATAACTTTTAAAATAGTTTTTAATATTTATTTTTCCTATATAAATGCATCTGAGAACTAAGCAAATTGTTCAGAGTTGTAGCATAAAATCATGACGGTAAAACAGCATGTTGATGGTTGTTTATGCTGCATCTTTTATGCACATACCGTTCACACTGAGAATTATTCAAACATGTGGTTTACTGTGATTTGAGGTGCATATTTGTTGTTAGTCATGGATGTAATAAAACCACAGTGTTCTTAAAGTATAATGAATGAGCTGGAAATCTAAAATCCTGATGACAAAGAGACTAAATCAGAGCAACTAAAGAAAGCAGATCAGAAAATCCAGCTTTATTACCCTGTGAATAACATGAATTGTTGAAAATGAATGTTCTTTTTTAATACTGACAAAGCATTTGAGCCGTAGGGTATGATATCCATGAGCAAAAAAAAAAATTTTTAATGAAAAATTCACAGTTTCACTGTGTTTACGCAAAATAAAGTATGTGTATTTTATGCAAATTTTATCTAGTAACTCACTACTATTTATTTCTTTCTTTTTCTTTTAACACAGATTGACGTAATCTTAAAATGTTTTATAACTAATAAACCCTTTCACAGTGACAGCAGCACACTGTAATCTCCCTGTTTCACACATAGCTCTGACTGCAGCCAAATCTGACAGCGGTATTTTAGGGATTTGATAATGCAGTTACACATGTTCAGATATGTCTGAGGAAATTGAGATGCACTTCACTCTTACTGTCTCTCTTGGGCTGCTGTCATAAAAACAAATTTATAGCACTGACTGTCCACAGTTTTCTGCATTTCACAGTTTGCTGCTCCTATTTCACACTTAGGATTAGTACATTACTCACTTTGTGTTTCACACTGATATGTCCTAATATTTTAACCAGTGACTCCTCCTCTGTTTCCCCTTGTAAATAACTCAGTTTCTGTTTAGCCTGTTTTATTTTTTGTCTTTTTAATAGGCATAGCCAATTGGATATGTTCTGTTGGCAACTGTCTTGCTCGTCTGAAACACTGGTCCATTGTAAAGAAGGAGAAAAAACAGAAACTGACTGGGGCCACAGCATTTGTTTCATGTGACTCATTCTTTACCAACTTTTACCGCTACAACTTGCGTTAGGCTTGATTAGCAATATATGTTTGCCTGTCTTTATGTGTGTTTGCAGTATTTTTTACATGGTTACAAACATTCAAGAATGTTCTTCTTTCATTACTTAATCTATATCTACCAGGAAATATTTTGATGGCACAATACTGTCACATTTGATGATATTGAATGTTTTTCTGCTTTCTCAAGCTTTAGTTCTTATTATTTGTTTGTTTTTGCTCTTAACAGTGAATGTGGCAATTATTTTTAATAAACACTAAAGCTTCTTATATGTATGTCTTGATAAGCTTTTGAAGGCCATATATCTTCCTCCATGTTTTAGCTTTCAAATATATTTAAAACAATTAAACCGTAAATCAAACTTCTGTGAAATCAAACTGTCCATCTAGGATGTGTTATTTGAGTGTTCCCTTTATTTTTTTGAGCAGTATATATATATATATATATATATATATATATATATATATATATATATATATATATATATATATATATATATATATATATATATATATATATATATATATATATATATATATATATATATATATATATATAAAAAATATATATATATATATATAAAAATAAAATTCCCTTCTCACCCACCGCGGGTGGTTCTTATCCTCTGAGCTCGGGTCCTCTACCAGAGGCCCGGGAGCTTGAGGATTCTGCGCAGTATCTTTGCTGTGCCTAGAACTGCACATTTCTGGACTGAGATGTCTGATGTTGTTCCTGGGATCTGTTGTAGCCACTGCTCCAGTTTGGGGGTGACTGCCCCCAAACTCGGCAGTGGTGCTGATGACCACAGGCACCACTGTTGGTGCCTGTGTAACCTTAAGACAGGCACCACCACTGTAGCTGACAGGATAGCTCAATGGATAAGTCGTCAGTCTTTCACTCGAATCCAGGCCGAAACCGGCAAAAATTGCACTATCCCGTCTGGGTCCTTAGGCAAGACCCTTTGAGCTACTGCCTACCTCAGACCATGAGAGACATTGAGAAGCAAGGAAACATGCCGGCTCAGACGTCGCCCGGCCAAGGTCTGCGTCAGGTGTTGGGGAACCAGAGCACCTTGACGATAAATGGGCTACTGGAACAAGACGGAAATGGGCGAGAGGTGAAAACGTGAAACTTGGATATATATATATATATATATGATATATATATATATATATATATATAATATATATATATATATTATATATATATATATATATATATATATATATATATATATATATAGTATATATATATATATATATATATAGTATATATATACTATATACTATACGTATATATATATATATATATATATATACGTATATATATATATATATATATATATATATATATATATATATATATATATATATATATATATATATATATATATATATATATATATATATATATATATATATATATATATATATATATATAAAACTTGTGCATCAGTGACTAAAACGTAGCCACACAGGACAAAAGGACTAAACAATTAAGATCCAACTAAAGTTAATAAAATTATTTTTATGGTCAAGAGAAATGTTTTCTGTAACTAATAGGGACCACAGAAACTGGCACCCTGCCCAGAAAATTAAAAGTCTCCATTGCATGCCCAGCCTGTCTGGAAAGATTTTGGTAACATTCAATGGTAACATTGATATTTTTGTTTCAGCTCCACTGCATTAACACTCTGATGTGCTCTGGCATGTATCAACACTTCATTTCCTCTCAGCTATTGTGTCACACGAGTAATCTACTTTATATTAGTGAGCCTTACACTCACTGATAGTCTCCATTCAATGGATACTTACATTCCATTGAATGGAGGTCTAATTTTTCCACACATAATCTGTCTGTTTTACTGCATGTCAAAATGTTATTCTGTTGATACCTGTCAACAAACTGCAAGTTCATCTACAGATAATTTTCTCCCACCAGTTGGCCCCACACAAGTCACTTATATTTGTATATATTATAGCAATTTGTGGGCAGCAGCAGACATATTGAACAGACATAGAAATTAGAAAACATAGTAAAACATTGCCTTTTATTAGAAACTTCAACCTTCCAAACTTTAAGGTTAGACGGGATGCCACTATTGTTTCATAATCCAGGGCCAAAAATGGTTTCTTAGAGAGAGAAATCTTTTTATGGGTGAGTAAAAAATCCATCCTTCTTGAGCCATTTACATTCACAAACCTCACTGCTCTTTTTCTGCATAGCAGTGAGTGCTCACTTCTGCATTTCCTGTTTTCCCAGAGATTAGCAAAACATAAGAGGCCTAAATTCTTGCCCAAATCCAAGGTTTTTAGCTTTATTTTCTTGAAAAACATGATGGTGTTCCCTTATTATTTTGTAGTTAATATAATGTGATCTGTCTTCACATTAATCTGATGCTTCATAGACTGTGCTCACTTATTTGTTTTCTCTGAACCAGATCAAACTAAATAATATCATGCTGTCCTGTCTAATAAATTTAGACAGAACCGATACCAGTTTAACCTCCTTGAGTGCACACTGGCTTGTTAGTATTAAGACGTGCAGATAATAAAAGCGGGAGGAAGTAACATAATCTCTTATTACATCATTCATGGAGGTTATTGCAAAGTCATAAACCACTGCTACAGGAAATGACTTAACAACTGTCATAAAAGTCAGTTAAATGCTACTCTCCCTCCATCCAACCCTCTATTTCCAATCAATACAGTATATTTTGTAACAAGAAGCATATTTTCTTCAGCGCATACTCTGTTGAAAATGTGTGCCTGAAACTTCAAGTAAGTTTAGGCAGAAAGTGTGCAGTGTATCATTCAATTAAAAAACGGCTTCTCTGATATAGCTGAACTGATATCTGTTTTCAACAGAGGCTGGTTCAAGTTGTACTTTGGTGTACTTTGTAAGGAGAGCATTCCTCCTAGCTCCAGGTAAGTTGTCTTTGAAGATGAAAGCCTCTTAAATCTGAAGACAGTGGCACAATGGATCAAATGCAATATGTGCAGTCAAGAATATCAGAACTTGTTACGATTAAGCCTTTTATCTTCATCTCAAGAAACTTTTCAAATAATTGTCTACAGACTAGTTGTTAAACTTGAAACACTTGTGCTCTTTCTCCCCTCCTGTGTTGACCCTCTTTGGGCTCCCCTAAGGCCATGTTTTTGGTGATGTGTCTTATGCCGAGAGTTAGTTAAATCCATTTTATCAGCTAATGCAGACTTATTGGACCTCCCTCTCAGCTGTGTCCCAATTATCCTTGTGAATCTTCCAGCAGGTGTCCAAATGTCAAGCGACTTCCATGTTATTTCATTCGCAACTCCTCTGAGGAGTGGATTCGGTAATTAGTACCTGTGGGATGTGTCAGAGTGATCAGAGGGCGAAGGCTAAGCACAGCTCCACACTCAAGCGGTCCTTCATAACGGCTTCATGGTTGCTTTCTTCAGAGAGGGATTTTTGTTCGATACAGCCCCTGAATCAAACATTGCAGAGGTTTGGGTATGGAGGCCTGGCCAACCGGAGTAACTGGTGGGGAGGGGGTCTTTAAGTTCTCACAGCTTTAAGAGTTGCATTCCCACAATTACTCAAAGAAGCATGACTTTTTGTTAGTTTTAAAGTAACCATAAAGTTGAGCAGTGAGTTGAAGGAATGGGAAGAGGAGACTTGATCAAGTGTTAACAATCATTTCATTTCACTTTTGTGGCTTTTTGTTTGGACTGGCCTTCAGAGGTTCCAAAAAAGAATAAGCATCAGATGTCAGCATGACAACAGTCACACTGGGAGATTTTCCAAGAACTTTTCTGACACTGCTTGATATTTATTGTAGGTCCTGGAAGTATTAAATCTACGTTAGGTATGTTTGTCACACTATACAGCCACACAAACTAAGAATTTGTTTTTTTGGTAAAGATGAAAGATAATCACCGAGGATTTAGATGAGAATTTATATAGAAATATCAAACAAACAAATAAATAGATTTAAAAAAATAAGGCATTCAATCACAAGATATCAGAATCATAAAGCTCACATCTCTTAAATCAGGACTGTATTTACAATACTTATATTTAATTACATGCATACTCTATTTAATAATTAGGTGACTTCTAATAACAACTGGCTCCACTGGATTTTATTTAAGGGTACATCTGTAAATATACAAATGCATGCAATATTTTTTGCCTGAAATTTTTAAAAATAGTTTTCTATTAATTTACCAGTATATTTTTCTTAGTGTTGATTTATCAGTTAAATATATATATTTTTAAAAATACACTGATCTCTAAAAATCTGAAAAGTTCAAGGAGTGTGAATACTTTAGCAAGGGATAACATGTATCATGTGCTCTAGCTTTGGTACATAGTGAAAGGAGATTAAAGCCGGAAAGCAGTTGGAAATCGACTGATGAGAGTCCTCAGCTCAGTGTCTCTGTTTGATATAAGAGCTTTTCTATGCAAAAGCACTCCTCGCTCATTTTCACCCCCCAGCCTCCCACCCTTTGTCACTTAAAGAATGCGTGGCGCCTGTGGATTAATTAAAGTCTAAACATTAAATATTGATTGATGCATTATCAGTGGCTCACAGTCGCCTCCTCTCAGATTGATTTCCGCTGTGATTTATTGTCATATTTGCAGAGTCATTTCACTTGATAACAAAGAGAAATTGCTTGCAACCATGGTACCTTCACCATTAGCCCCCGCATTGACGCTCCCTGGCACTTAGCCCTCCTCCCATCATTCCCACTATCTTTCTCCTGTTTTTCCATTGTCTTGCTCTGTTCTCTCTTTGTAGCAACTTTTTATCCTTCTTTTCCTGTTTCCTGTTGTTCTTTAATGACATAATTTTTATTTATTTCACATATGCTGAAGATTGAACCACAAGCATAAAGTAAACAGTTCAATTAAGAAAAGATTAAATGCATTATTTTTTTTCCAAAAATATAAAAAATTTGCCTTTGATTGAAAGGAGGAAGCAAACTCTATCTGAAGGAACACAAATGTGTTTAAATTTGTGAGTCATTTGTTCTGTTTTTTTTTTTTAATTACATGATTTCTTTGATCTTAAAAATGATTTTTAGGAGCTCAATAGTTAAAGAAGGCTCTGATTTCTTTTACAGGTCTTTTCTCTTGTTGTTGTGCCATTTTCATGTGCCAAATGTAATTTATGGCTTTCCTCTACCGCTGTCAACTGTGAACTATATTAATTTGTAAGGGGGAAGTCTGATTTATAGGCTTATGAGCCTATGTATTCACATCATCATTTGTTAGCTAGATATTTGCTGCCAAGTCCCTGGATGATGGCATCGTCCAATTTCTCTACAGCAAACACACACAAACACATTGTGGAAATAATCAGAAACTCACTCAGGAATACTTACTATTTAAACAATTATTCTACCTTTATATTATATTCTTGATCTATTTATGGCCTTACTAAACTCTAAATATCCACCTATTTCTGTAATTCACCAATCAATTTTTGAGAAGATTAAGAATTTTCTTCTTTAGTTCAGATAAACACACTAATACTGTCCTAGTCCCTTTTTTATCACAAGGGTTTGTTTAAGTACCTTTATTATTTTTAGAACAGCTCAAATCATTCCAAATTGCTTAAACTTGAGAATTTTTAGGAGTTGGGACAAATTGAGTTCTCCTGATTGCAATTGGATTTGGTAACATTGAATTATGAGATATGGCCTAATTTGTATTTGTTGCATACAGTATGTGTCTGTGAGTGCGCATGCATGTCGGTAATGTTTGTTATAACACAGATCTCGTTAAGTGACGGGCGAGCAAGCGATGAGAGGAAGGTTGCGTGCATTGAGGTTTCACACAGTATTGTATTGCTCTCTGAATTACATTAGGACTCATGAGGACATGGTGTGGGAAACAAAGTTTTCCCAAGTTACCTGCTGAATAAAAAACAGAACACATGAGACATGAGCAGGGTTGATCTAGAAAGAGTCCATAAATGTCTCACTGTCCTGCTTCTGCTTCAAATATGTTGGTCTGAGCCTGTTGCCAAACATAAGGAAAAACCTATTATGTAAAATTTAAAACAAATATATATCGTATTCATGATTTTTAAATAATTCAATTCCAATTAAATGTGTACAGGAATCTCATTGCGGTTCATTTGCCATGAATCAACCTCCTATTTAATCATGACTGCCCTTCTGTGTTTGACATCCATAATAGGTATGCAGTGAGGCAAATTATTCAATTAACCCTAATTAACACAGTAATATTCTATAAACTGCATGAAGATTAGTCTAGTGCTTTGAGTGTTTTGAAACGTGTTCACACACACTGAACAAGCTCATCTTTTGTCTCGGAGCGGTTAATTAGGGCTACGTCTGCTAATTGTTCATTTGTATTTATCCTATTGGCCTGTCATGATAAATCACTGTCCTGTAATTCATCACAGCCGATGTACTTCATCTGTGTCGTATGAGAGCTTGTGCTGTGACTCAAAATGAAATGTTCATTGTTAGCATCATCTGTCACGCTGTGGGAGGAGAGCAATGACACAGATGTGATTTGCTGGAGTTCTCTGATTCTGGGACTCTTTCCCATACAGATGGACTTGGATTAATAATTTTGATAATATGGTTTTGGCATTTTCTTCACCACTTATGAAGCACTTTGTAGCATAGATTTTACTGATTCTACAGTGGTGTATTTATTGCAAAGACTTTTTCTTTTTAATTTTTTATTTTCTTTTTAATTGTATTTGGTGTTGTAGTGCATCATAGTTATATGAACGTGATAGCAAAAAAAGTTCAGCAGTTAGAAACAGTCAAAGGTTACAAAAAAGTTATGTTAAGTTTGGATTGCAGAGCACATCAATTCATGACATTGGAGACTAAAAATAAAAGTATCGATAGCAATGATTGAAACTCCAATATAATCCTAAAAGGTAAACTTTTATGCTGATTTTCCCAGTGAGGATGCGAAAGTCAGAACTGCATTTGGTTTTTGCTACATTGTAGTAATCTAGAAATGTTTTCCTCTATTAAAAATAGATCAATTATTCTATTTTACTGACTGCTGTAAAAAGGAGATGTTCACTTCTATGTTAGCAATCGTTTTATCTTTTGGCAAACATTCACAGTTTAACAAAGAGTTGTTGCCCACATGGAGGAGTTTCATTGCTCTTGTTTTGATAAATTTCAGTGCCTTGTATGGGATGAAGCAGGACATTCAATATGTTCTCATCTCTCTATCCTGCAGGGTTTCGCAGCTGGATGCATCAGCTTCAGCCTCTACTGGTTGTCTTATTGATCCCAAACGAAACACTGAACTCATCAATAAGGTCTTAATGTGAATTTGTTGTTCAATCACTTGCTATTTAAATCATCCTGCTCAAGTCTGGCAGGCCATCCGTTTTCTGTCATATGTTGCACATCTCTTCAATTTACTTTGTCATTTTAGGAGTCATCCTTTGTCAACCTTTGGATGTAGTGTGATTCTGCTTCTGAGTCTGTCCTTTTGTATTATTGTTTAGAATTAGTGATTTTTCTCTGCCCTCAGTTGCCCATTTTTATGTATTAAATGAGATTTCATGAATGTCACAAAGTCCGAGTGCAACCCCATTGGTTAGGCTGGTAATTAAAATGTAAATGTGGTTTTGAACTGGTGACCAATCACAGTTAGAAGGTCTGACTCCCATGCAGAGTAAAGCCTTATTCATGTTTGGAATAATTTTCTGTTTGAACCCAGATCTCTGTATCTAGCTCATGGTATTTGCTGGTGTGCTATAATTAGTAGGTGGTGATGATTGAGACTCAGGTGCACTTTAATCACAAAACCAAAGACTTTAGGCTTTGGTCAAGCATTTAGGTCAAGCCTAAATGCACTTTAGGCTTAACCTAAGTGCATTTCAGGAAACTGTGTTACTAACTAATGTTTCCATCAAAAAACGACAAGAAAAACAGAGCTGCAATATTTTAGTTTTGCAGAACAGTCTCAATTATTCTTCAGTCTGACCTAACTTTTTTAGAGTAAAGTTCTGTTAATGGTTTTGATTTTATTTTTTATTTTTTAATGTTTTCTTTTTCTAGAAGCTGATAAAGCTAAGTTCAACAATCTTGCATATCATTTTAAAACTGTCTAGGAATCCTGTAAATTTCTAGTGAGGTAAATTTAATCCTTTTATCAAGTAATTTTGAATACATATTTAAATGTGGATTTTAATATTTTACAACAAACCAAGGCAACGAAATTTAATGTTTATGTGTTAAATTAAGCTAAATGATGATTATTCAAATTCTTAATTAGCAGTAATATTATGATTTAAGCTGACTAAATGGCAAGAATCAGTTAGGAAATTGATAATTTCAGTCATTAGATTCTTGAGACATGATTTGGAAAAAAACATCTCAGGAGGATACTAGTTTTTAATGAAATGTCACCTTTCTCTGAAAGCAGCAAGTCTCTCCAGAGTTTCTAATAAATGTTTAGACTCTTGTGTTAGCCACCTGGGTAAACACAGGACCAACAGACAATGTTACAGCAAACATTATAAGTCAGAATTAGTATTAGTGCCAAAGCCAATTAATGTTGAAACATTTGTCATGATGAAGCTTTCACGTTTCATGTTCACAGATGAAGGCAATGTTGAAGTCAATACAAAATATTTAAGATATACTGTGTCCAGTAAAAATATTTGGAATTTAGTTCTAATTTATTGGCCACAAATTATATATATATATAAAAACACTACGTTGTATAACACTGTCTTTAGTGAAAGTCATCTATTTGATTTCACCCTCACATTTTTTGCCATTTTCTGCGACCAGCAGATGTGAATGTGGTGTGGGTTTCGGCAGGAGCGAGCATGTGCAGCCGCTGGCAGCCCTGTAGGCTCTGAGCGCTCACACGTCTGTGTTAACAGTTTAGCTTCGGTGCCAGGTAGAGAATGAATGACACGGGGCAGGGTGGCACATCCTTGGAGATGTTTGTCAGGAGATGTCCCTCCCTTCTCCATGTTTACACTCACGGGGGCCCGCACTTGGCTGTTAGTGGGGAAGAAAACTGGGAAAACAGCCATCTTGTGAGAGCCAAGTCTCTTACCGTGAATATTAAAGAGAGAGGGAGAGAGAGATATCTGGACAAAACAAAGCTGGTTTTGGAGGACCCGGAGCACATAATAAGTACGGCTCTTTCACTGCACAACCAGGGCACTCTGGAAAAGTGGGGAGGCCACTGAATGGGAGAGGAAGTAATAAAAAAAGCAAACTTCTTTGAAAAGAGTCCTCCGTGTGTTTGTGTGTGTGTGTGAGCTCCTTGTGCATGTTTTTGAATGGCTTATGTTCAACTCTCTGGGTGATGAGACCTCATAGCTTACCTGTATGGTTACTTTTAGAAATGTATCAAAACATACATTTTCTGATAGATTCACAAGAGACAGAATGATGGTAAATATTATCAAAATAAGCAGGTGGAGATCGGATGTGAAAAGGTGAAAACTCAAGTGTTGCTTTCCCTCAGTGGACATTTCAAAGAAGGAGTGCTAAAAAAATAGAAAACTCAACAAACAAGAGAACCAATAAGTAAAAAAAAAAAAAAAATAAATAAAAAGGATCTGTCCCAATCCTGCTCTTCTTTGGTTTTTAACTCTGCGTTACACAATACTCTGTAAAATCATTCCTCCTTATTCCCATCTCCAGCTTTTAATCAAACATTTTATGTTAACTATCATGTTTTTTTAGTGGTTGAACTTTAATTAAATTTTTATCAAATTAATTGTAGGGTTTGTAATTGAATCATCTAAATTAATTAAATTTTAATCAAAATTATATTGAGATAAATAAACTAAATTCTGAACTCAGAGCCCTTTGTTGTTGCAAAATTATTGAATAAATTGACATATAACCAAAACAATAACCCCAAGTCATGGACTGTCACAGTGAAACATCCCTGACTCAAGTAAAAATAACAGAAAGTTGATATGTAACACCAACAAGTAGTTTACCCCATAACAATTTAGATATATAACAACTAAAACTGCAAAAGCACAGAATGATAAATAAGCAGCACTTTAATAAATGACCAAAGCAGTTTGATAAAAGCATCAAATTCCCACAGGATGAAGAGAGTCTGACTCTTATTTCCTCACACATGTGCAAGCATAAGTTTGCAAGCTAGAATTACAAGGCTTTTAAGGATTTTGTATTCTGTGGGCAAAATAGAGCGAGTTATGTTTTGATATCTTTTACATGAAGAGAAATGTAGTGAGAAGAGAAAAAAAAGATTGGTTCAACATTACAGGTCAGAGTTTGTTTTAAAGTCCTCTATGAAACATAATGTCCGTTTTCCAACTTGCTTTGATATTTTATTGCAAATCATTATTTACTGGGGTGAATTGTGGTCTTGCATTTTTTTTGTATTTCTCCGAAACATCAGAGAAGGCATTATTTGGCAGAAGTACGTCTATTTGAAACTCAACCCATTAAGTATTTTTGGGTTTCTTAGAACACCGCTAAGGTTTTCAGGTAACTTGGCAACAACAACAAAAAAAATCAGGCAAACTGCTCATAAAGAGGGCAATGGCAGACCGGAAAGGCCGGATTGGATTTTCAAGTACCAACTATATATCTTGTCGGGACCAGCAAAATAACCGCATCACCCACATCGATTGCCACAAACGATCAGCAAGCAGACAAACTTACGATGCGTTCAGTGAAACCAGTCACCCCATCATGCCTCCACCTGTATTAAAGCTTATACGATCACCATTATTTCAGCAAACACTAGTGGAAAAAAGTAAAGAAATATGCCATTTTTAAGTTAAGGTGAATCATGAAAGTATACTATTAATTACCACATAAAGATCAAGATGCACTGCCTCAGGAAAAAAGTTAATGTGTAAGACTCCACATTGAAGTCTGCTCAAATCGATTGTCCAGGATTTTTTAAAGTCGAGAAATCACCTCAAAACTCATGAGCTGCATTCACACAACACATCAGATTTCTTTCACTCTTATGCAAGCCATATACAACTTTTTTATCCGAAAGCTCCAAATCTGATTTTTTTTATTCAAAAAATATCCAATTTGTGTCACTTCCACGTGCACTAAACTGGATATGATACAATAATTTTCAAAGAGTCTTCAGTTAAATTTCATTTGACATCATTCAACTGCGCTTCATGCTGCTCTACAGAAGTTCCAGTCAATGCTACACAGAATGCCATTACTATTAGTTGTGCTTTCTTTTGTCTTAGCATCTTTTCATCTTTAGACAATACTGTCACCTACCCCTTGCTCGATATCAATTATTACTAAACTAAACCGTGCACTGTCGCTTGACGTCTATGTTTTTCTTCTGTGCATGTGGGCCGCTTTTGGGTTGTAAAGCATTCAGACAGAAGTCTGATTGTGGTTAGATTTAATTAAAAGTATAAACCACCGATCAAAAACGAAAACAAACAGATTTTAGCATCAAGACCTGCTGTGCGAACACAGCCATATTGTTGTCAGTTACATTTGTTTACTACTTTCACTGTCTACTGTTAGTCCTCACAACCTCTACTGGCCCAGATGTTCTCCATGCAGAAATAAGTTGTTTGGGTCTTTTGTAAATTTCATGTTGCTTTAGTGTTTCTGTAGGAAAAGGAAAATCACATAAAAGGTGTGAGGGAAGAGGCACAAACAGCAGAGTCTGAGGGAACAAGATGTGGCAGAAAAGCAGCAAATTCGGGAAGGGGTGGCACCACTGCAACTTTCCTCGGTTTACCCCTTAAGGTAGTGTTTTCTCCACTCATCAGGGACTTCTCTGATGTCCCATATCCGACTAGACTTCCACAAGTGGGGTAAATAAAGAACGACAAGCCCTTCCCCCTTCACCTCCAGGCAGGTTTTCTCCGCAGCTCCACCTCTATCCATGTCAACATGCAGCAATGCAACAATATGTGGAGATGATGTTTCATTTCACTTAAGCTCTGCTTGTTAATAGATGCTACATATTTTTTTTGCAGAGTTTTAAGAAAAAGAATTTGCCCTTCATGTTTTATGATGCGGTTGTGAACACAGACTTCCTCTCTGACATGCACGCACGCAAACTTACATGTAGAGCTCTAGTGTGGTTACAGGGAGAAATAAGAGGACCTCACATAGAGTTTGTAACACTGTTCCTCCCAATAACACATTGCTGATTTCACCCACTAAAACCTCAGTGCTTTATAATATGTGCTCATGCTTGTTTTAAATAGCAATTAAGGATTGTGAGGCGTCATATTTAGTGCTTTTTCCTGTATTGGGACATATCAAGTAGCACGGGGGCCATCTGGAAAATATGGATAAATTATGTGCTGCTGACTGATTTAGTTGGCAATGTTAAAACAAGCCTATCAGTACATTCTCAAATAAACGAGGGAAAAGCAGGAAGAACGAAAGGTGAGACAAACGATGAGGATTAAACTTTAAATATATTTCGAAAATCAATGTTTAAAACATGAAAGCTGATTTTGGTTTTAGTTTTATGAGCTCCTGTTTTATGCAGTCTGTCAATTTTAAATCAAAGCAAACCAGTACTTAGAACCACAATGACAAGCAACACCAGTAGCTCCTCCAGGGTCCAGACAGAGAGTCTAGGAGCTCCAAGGAGGCTCCAAACCGATTCCTCTTCCTCTTTAGGTCCAGCCCAGTCGGGAACGAGCCAGAGATCAATAGCTTGTGTTTGCCTAAAGCCATGCCATTCCTCAGCCGGGACACTGATGCTAACTATCAATAGCAATAAGGGCCTGTCTGAGGCACAGTTAACTGCTGGCAGACCAACACAGCTGTCTGGCAGCAGTTGATAAACATCTTGTGCCCAGAGTTGCAGCGAATAAAACCACTTGATATGTTTCAACTCTGTGGGTGTATTTACTGTAAGAATGCGAGTGTGTGTGTGTTTTTTTATTTTTTTTTTTTTACGTGGCGTGTCTGCTGGCTCAGTGGTTACCTGCACGTTGCTTTGTTGTGTGCTTCCACTGCTCGCCCGGCTTGCTCTGCGGCTGTGACACAGACATCACATGTGTATATACTGTACGTTCTGTGTTTACGAGCGTGTGAAGTAACGCAGGGATAATTCGATGTGTAATTTTTAGTTTTGCTTCCAGGTTCTTAAAAATACATAAACACTCAGCATTCGGGGGGTTATGTCTGTAATCTCTTCAAGATGTTTTTGAAGGGTGCATGTCCTCACCAACTTCCAGGCCTTCAAGCGGGTTTTGTGTGCTTCGGCGCAATCCACCTCCAACCCTGCGAAACGTCTAACCATCTAAGCGTCTCACTTCGTCCAAATATCATCCGTCAATGTCATATGAAAGCGGAATGTGTTTGTCAAGAATCCGAAGGAGCTAAAATTGGGACTCTTGGTGGTCGTCCAGTGCCATGGTGTTTCTCGTTACTGCAACTCAAGCGAGCATGTTTAATCAGATACAATCAAGAGAATTTGGTTCATAACAATTGAAGGATTTAATGATTGCATTTCGGTGACTGGGAAAATCTATGTGGTGGGAGGAAAAAAGTCAAGTGCACAATAATGAGAAACAGGCATTTTGTTAATAAGATTAAAGAATAGGACTGGATGCACATTATGTACACAACGGAGATTCATGAAAATTAATGATTATCTGAAGAAATAAACCCGATTTCAGGTGTAACATCTGAATGCCATTGTTTCCACAAATATGTGGATTTGGGTTTCTGGTTGACTGCTCTCTCTCTGCGGTATCTGGTTTCCTGTTCTACCAGTCAGGATGACTGTCACTGCCCTCTCTTCTCTCACTGATAACAGGAAGGTGGAGGTTCCTTGTCAGCCATCCATCAACACATATCTCTTTAACACTTGTACTTGAGCAGCTAAAGCTGATACACTGCCTCAGCCGTCCTGTCGACCACAGCCAGAGGTGAGACCAAGTCATTATTTTACAAGCCTCAAGTAAATCTGAAGTTTTCTCACATAAGTTTTAAATCCTAAATCTGTAAATTCCAGTTTGAGTTCAAACCTTGATTTTACAAGTCATGTGTCGAGTCCTGAGAGCTAAACACTGAATTTTAAGTCTTCAATAAGCTATTTAATCTATTATGGAACTTGATCACATAATCATACAAGTTTCAAAATGCAAAATGTATTAATGCAACTTCAACTATGCATATATTTGAAAATATAAATATAAGGTTGTACTGAATCAATCTCGAAGAACATTAGGATTTATGTTCTTACCCTTTTTTACTGTTCCACACAAAGAAAGTGAATTTCCTGTCAAACTATTGTTGTTTTAAAGTGACACTGTCTGAATAAGCCCTTTAAAGTCTGATGCAGAAAATAATTATTAGTAAGTTTAGATTTTAAAATTTGAGCTGTTAATTGGATGCTTTTACCAAATTACCAAAAGCACTTTTCAAACATTGCCTGGCTTTCTTTTTTATTTCTTTATTAAACTGATACATTAGGACATAATTCTGACTAAATAGGTAAATTTTTCCATGTATTTTGTAAAGCATTTGTAGTATTTTAGATATAGGACGTTTTCTAAGGCAGGTATTAGCTTTGCTAAAGTAGCAGAGGTCTAAGAAAAACAGACAAAAAAAGGAGAGAGAAACAATCGATGCCTTCTGGACTGCAGTTCTACAGTTGCTCACCAAGAAAGGGAGCTGTCATTTACATTTAAGTAACTTTAATTTAAAAACAATAGTTAATGCAGGTTTTTAAAATATTTTAGATACTGTTGAGGTTTCTGAATGTACCACTTTTACTTTTGGATTATATTTTTTTATGAAACAGATGACGAGAGTATGTAACTATTTTACTTAGTTTTACTAAGACTTTCCAGCTTTTTTTTTTTTTTTTTTTTTACATCAAGTAAAAAATATAACTTTTTAATAATTACTAGCCTTGATTTATTGATCACTGCATAATTTCAAGTGGTGGAGGAAGCTGGTTGCTGCATCCTCTGTGTCCGTAGTTTGTTTTTCCCATTCAGGGATTCTGTCTGAAAATATTACTTGATTCAAGCAATTTATGAAACATCAAGTATTTTCAACTCCAGTAGCCTGATCCACGCAAAATTATGAGTCACTGGTGTTAAAGTGTAAGTCGAGTCTGTGGTCTTTTGTTATTTAATCAAGTGAAGTCGAAAGTCATCAACTGTATGACTTAAATGCAGTTCATGTGATTTAGGCTCCCCACCTCTGGTCAAAGCTGACCCACATTTACACTCTTTCTCTCTGTCTTTTTCCCTGTCTCTCCTCATACCCACACTGTCTCGTTGGAACGCACAAAGCCCCATCAACCTTCTGCACTTCACTGACACCCTCGAAATGTTTGTTTGTTTTTAACCCCTAAATAGGACAGCACTGGAAAGAGGGGAGGGTGTCTGAAACTGCAGCTGAGGTAATGTAAAAACAAACATAGCCCACTGATATTGGGTGATGCTCCAGGATGCTGAAGGGGAGTTGGGAGGGGGGAGCAATCTGTGTGGACAAGTGGTGGCAGGACTGCTGGAGGACAATGGAGAGGGTTTGATCTCTTAATTAATGGAGGTTGGCTCATGCTGCTGCAGGTAGTGAATTTTAATTATTGAGGCTTCCTCGGGTACAAGTGGAGCTCTAATTCTCCTTCATACTTCAACTATATTTTCCCTCTGTCTTTAATGGACCTAAAAATGATGCAGCAAAGCTATGCAATTAAAACATTATGCATGAATAAAACTATTTGTACACCTTTAGAGCAGCGTTTTGGGTTGTGTTCTCTGTGACGTTTCCTGCAGGACACCTTGAACACATCTATGCTGTGTTTTTACAGGGTTTACAGTGACAGCATGTGCAGCTTGATGGATGGAAAATGTGGTCTTATTTCTCTATTTCTTTGAGCATGAGGCCAGCTTTAAACAATCCCTTTAATCAAGCTCCTAATCCTTTTGAAAAGACGTCAGCGTGCCATTAATAAGGCCATGCACTACTTCATATGTGTGTTAGGAATGACGGTCAGGGGCTTCAGTGTTTGGACTGAATTGAAAATAATGGGGATGGATTTTCAATGTATCAAAAAACTTTACTTTTATTTTAAACTGATTATGTTTTTAGTTCTATAACTTGTTCAGTTATTTCCTTATATTTTTTTTGTAGCCCCTGACTTGTAAACCTACAGTTAATTTGCAGCAGTAATACTTTGGACACTGCAGTTCTGAGAATTTGCATCCTGGTGAAACTGAAACCATGAAGTTTTTTCGCCACTCTAGTTCCTGTGATCTTTCTCTCTCACACACACACACACACGCACACCCCCTAAAACACACACAGGGACACTGACGTGCAGCTGACCCAGATGAAGGCCCGATCCAGCTCGTTGTAATTCCCTCAGCGTCTTGCATGGAGCAGCGGAGCAGTGCCGGTGAATAGAAACCCCACCACGTGTTGAATACGGTGTCAGACAGAGAGAAAAACAGGGGGAGGCTCTTTCCAGTTAGAAATACACCGTGTGAGGATCACTAACGGCTCCGGTTTGGGAGAATCCGCCGCTTTAACTACCGCATTATGCGCTCAAACGCGCCGCTGTTCCTGAGCCACATATGATCAATCATGACGTGTCAGTGATAATGGTGAATGATGGCGCGCGAGCCAGACCTGATCTGATATGGAGCGCGCGCTATTGATTGCGCGTGACACACAGTGCGCAAGCTTTCTGGCGTCAGTCAGATTTTTATTTTTTTATTTATTTATTTTTTTTTTATTTAGGAGCGGCAACTGGTGGAATGAAACATAGGGCGATTAAATTGAAGAGTTTAATAATTACATAATTATACTTTAAAATGGATATTTATTTATTTATTTTTTATTATTATTATAAATACTGATATTTGAAATGCAACTATTTTTTATTAGATTGAAGAAGCACCCATTTCTTTTGATTGCTTCTGAGTTTGTTCTGCGGGGGATGTTTATTGCAATATTTCAGGAAACGACAAAAACAATAAAATATTGTTTTTTTTTATTATTATTATTATTTGAACAAATAGGAAAATGTTTTGAAACTTTTTCACTGTCTGCCCCTCCAAACTGTCATCCACCCCCAGCGGCTGTTAACGCTGCATCCTTTGCGTCCAGAGTGAATCTTCCTTTAAAATGTCTGCCGCTCGCCTGGGCTGCAAATCACCCTGTTTACAATCTCACACCAACACTCACATCAATTAACTGGCCATTGATTTTCCCGCCCGGGACATTACAATATTGCAGATCTACCCCCCGCATCACCTCCTCCACCCCACCCCCCTTCCCTTCACTCCTGCAACATTTTAAAGTTTCGCAGCTCATAATTGCGGTGCACCCATTAATGTGCGCATCTCCGATTCAGGTGGACACAGCTTAAAATTCAATTTAGCTGCCATCCTTCAGCAGTGAAAATATGTCTAAATTCAGACTTTAATGATTTTTAATTATTTGCGATCAAGCAGAAAAAAAAAGATCTCTCAGGGCCATCAGAAGGATCTGATCTTCTCCTCTTCCTCTTTCTCCATTTTTACTCCCATGAATAAGTAAATAGTGAGGCTAGTCGAAACTAAAAGATAGCTGACACAAGAGTGGACCAGATCCATCTATAGCCTGCAGCTCCTCTTTAAATATTCAGGGAAAAATAATGGCATCCGAGGCATCACCTATAGTAACGTTATTATCTTCATTTCTCAAGATCAGCCCGCAACTGAGAGCTTCGTTTATCTTTTTCAGGTAATAAATCTGCTTGACTCAGCGCTCATGTGAAGGCCCCTCTGGGACCTCTTGCCCCCTTGTAACATAATAATAATAATAATAATAATAATAATAATAATAATAATAATAATAATAATAATAATAATAATAATAATAATAATTTTATATTTATGTAAGTTGTACATTTATTATCTCAGCAATAAAAAAAATAATTCAATTATCATAAGGAAAAGTAGTCAGATAAATTGACTCTTTAAAGCAAACATCAAGTTTTTATTAACAGTTTCATAACTGAATGGATATGCACATGTATTAAGTGCATTCTCGTAAAAATTGCTGCGCTCTAAAATTAAAAGCTGTATCTCTCTTAATTCGGATGAAAAGTCTTCGCTCTCTGCGCTCCTCTCAACACCCCGGCGTGCACTGCACTTTTGGATCTGCTGCACGAAATCAGAGAGAGAGACAGAGGAGGGAGGAGGTAGAGAGAGAAATGTAGAGAGAAAGAGAGAGAGAGAAGGGGAAAAAAAGGAGAGATGTTAGAAGGAGGTGAGTGGCGGAGTGACTGAATAGCCCGGTAACCAATCACGTCCTCGATGGGCCGGGCTCCGAGTTCGTCCCGCTGCCGCTTCACGGGCCCTCAAAGTTTGTTTATTCGCAGAGCGCTGTGCATGATGAAAACGTGTTAGTTAAGTAACTCCCTTTCTGCAAATATTAATCTAATAAAACGCTATTTTGCTTTTGGATGTCCCGAATCAGCAGCGTGGACTTTTAAAGGAACGCGTCTTTTCGCGTGGAAGGTTTATGCCGTTTTTTTTACTTTAATGTTTTTTTTGTTTTGTTTTGTTTTGGGGGTTTTTTTGGCACGCGAAACTCTCCAGGCAGTTTGGTGTTCAACGTAACAAGAGACCGAATCCCAACCATCTTTATGCCAGAGCGCTGCAAAGTGAAAGAAAGAGAGAGAAGAAAGTTTGCCGAGAGAACCGCGGAGACTGCGGTGCGCATCTATCCAAACTGACCGCTGTTGAATCTGCGTGAACGACCAAAAGATACGGCCGCAGGAATGGACTCGAGAAGCTGACATTCCCCTGTAGTAGTCCAGATAAGCCCCTGGCTTGTCTCACAGAAGGGGTTAAAACCGTATCCAAAGGGAGTTTGAAAAAGCCAGCCTTTCTTTCCCGTACGGATCAACTCATTGGGTGGGAGCTGAGAGAGAGACAAGAGTCCCCAGCAAATCAGGAGCTAATTGATTAAAGAGACTTCATTTGAATAGGAGGGGGGCTGGCAAGGTGCCAATCGCCTTTCAAAGAAGCCCCCCCCTCCAGCCCTCCACCACCTCCGTATGATTAATCGCACAGCATTATTGATAATCATAACGGGGCACATGCGCGGTGGATGGGCTCGATTTACGTAATTTTTGAGGAGGTTTTGTAGTCATTTTTTTTTATTCTTTGCCTGCTGATGTGCCAGCCAGCATGTCGCGGAGGAAACAAGCGAAGCCGCAACACTTCCAGTCCGACCCTCATCTGCCTTTACCGGAGCACAATGGTGAGTCTGCCGCTGCTTCTGTACGAGTGCGCCCAGTTTTTAACCGTGTTTTATAGAAACTGACGGGAAAGCTGATTTTAAAGTTAAAAATCCCTCTTTGACTTCTAGCAGATCTTGTATATTTCCTTAAATCACTGTTTTTTATTTTGGAAAATAAGATTTTAATCCCTTCCATAATCACTTATCAGTACTAAACAAAGTTAAAATAATTTAGAAAGAAAACTGAATTGGCACAACTCTGAACGTTTGCGTTCTTTAACTTTGAAAATGTATCTGTATCTGAATGAAAATAAATGAAAAATAAAATTAAATAGAAACTCACGGCGGGCGCAGTGTTTGCCGGACTCCCCTCCGTGCGCCGACACGGACCACCCTGTCTCTCCGACCGAGACCCCGCTCCCCCGGCTCCAGTCCTGCGCTATAAAGACGAAGCGCTCTCAGCGTTTCCGCTCTTTTAAGGAAAGTCACAATAACAAGTTGCTCCTTGTCTCTTTACATGTCTGCGCTTTATTTACGGGGGTTAGACGGATTAAAACATCCACAATGTAGTCAAAAAAGAGAGAAAGATAATAAAATACTTTTTCACTTTGTTTTTCACATTCTCGAAAGGATTGAATCATCCATACAATATTTGCGCAAAAACTAAAAGTTCAGTCACACATGATGAGACGCGCACACTCCAAAGTGCAACCCTCTTTTTTTTCTTTTCTTTTTTTAATATATATATATATATTTCTTGATGAAAATCAGCGCCGGCCACAGATAAGGTAGTCATTTCATTTCTTTTGCCTACAAACACCATTTCACTTTCAAAGTTTTATATATGCATGTGGCGTGTGAATCCTTTATGTTTGGTTTTTGCTCCTAAAATGTGGGACGAGTTTGCACAAAGTGACATTTGAAAGTGCGACTGCATAGGAACCGAGGCTCTCAGTGTTTTTGTAGCTAGGAAAATGGCATAGAACCTGAAGTTGATTACATTTTTGCAAGGTTTTCAGAGCTAAAGAAATACTTGAATGAAACTATGCTTGATAAGAACGTTAGTTAACTTACATGACGTGTGTTTTGTTTAGTCACAGGTAATACCGAGCGCTTATTACTAAGAAAAGAGAAAATCTTTTGTTATTCTTCTGAAAAAAATGTAATGTATATTTATCACATGTCTGCTTAAAATATTTTCACTCCTTACTCTGTTTTGCTGAGTAGTTCACAACACTATATGAGAATAAAAATAAGATGTAGTAAATAAAAATAAAATATATATCTGATCTTACTCAGGTCCTTTTTAAGGCCTTCAAATGTAACACACACATTGTGAATATTTTTCCTAAATGTAACAAAATAGTGCTTAATTATTTTGTGGGAAAGAAATGTCTTTTTGCAGTCCAGTTCATGTACTATTTTTTTCTGGGAGGGGGCATGCTAGTTCATGCAATACTTAAAAGTAAATCTCTGAGTGTTGTGTACATTCTCCTCAAATTCAATAACTTAGAAAGTCACTTTTTTCACTCAAGTATATTTCCTGCTATTTTGCACGTAGAAGTAAATACAAGTGTCCTATATATGTGTAATTGTCCAACAATTACACACGATGTAGACGTTGTCCGTGTGAGTTTAGAAATCTTTCGCTGAGACAGTGCCAGTGTTATTGAAAGAGTTTTGTGAGAGCTGTGCGATGCGGAAGTGAAGCAGAGAGTTGTGATGCTGAGGGCGCTGCAGTTGCCTGGGAGGTCGGGCATGAGAGCCGCGGAGGGTGGGATGTCGAGCTGTTTTAACCTTTGTCAGTGGCCCCTCTGTGTGGAGGTGATCAGAGTTCAGGGCCCAGTGTGTTCCTCTCAGCCTTGTCATTGAGCGTGCTGATCGGAGCTGCAGGCGGCCCAGCAAGGCCTCGACTTTTTATTTAAGTGTGTGGTGTGTGACTGCGGGGCCTTATCAATGTTGTGTCCATCCCCTTGCGCCCTATCAGAGTGGGCCCCCCTGAAAGAGAAGACTGGGTAGGCAGCCCCCCTCCCCCCCTTTTTACACTGTTGTTCCCTTCAAAGACAGAGTGCAGTTGCTTGTCAACCTGCCAGTGTTTATGTGGTGTGAGTCTAGGTGTAGCATGAAGGACTTGCTTTGTGTCTTTCCCTCCCCTTAAGTTTTAATCGTGTCACCGGGGCAGAGCTTCTGAGATGTGAGTCTCTTCCTGGACCTTCGGCAGCTTTTAGTGGAACCCCATCCAGTGTTCTGTGGGCTGGAGAAGACGTGAACAGAAACCCCTCTGAAGTTACAAGTGTCAGGAAGCTCACAGAGGCCCCCTGCGAAAAAATAACGTAGGATCTCTCAAAGCTCGCCTTTAAATTTTTCGACTAATCCTTGCTTTTCAAAATCTGTCCTCCGACTCTTCATCTTTTCTAACTCCTTTTAGTGTTGCACCCTTTCTTTGTGCACAAACTCTATAGACATTTTACACAATCCTTCATACCTACTTGACTTTATCTTAATTTTAATTCGAAGTTAATCCTTGCTATTCTGGGACTTAAGCCTAATGCTAGCATCTGCGTTGTTGGTTATACTTGTCTTATGTGGTCAGTGGATTTGTGATGATGAATTGACTCAGATTTGATCCGTCTTTGGTCATCAAGTAAAATATGGCAGAGTTTGAAGATCAAATTTGCAGTTCTGGGAAGTTACTGATGTAAACAAAATTCTTTTGGCTTGTAAAAATATCATTACTGTTTTTTGCTATTGTTTTTCTAACTTAACACTGAACAAGGCAAGATGAGACCTACCATTGCAGTATTAGTCAAATACGAGTACTGTTTAATAGTGGCTTAATTAGTAACATAACAAATGGCCAATTTTAAATTTGCTTTATTTTTTTTACTTGATCTTACAGCAAAAGTTTTATTGGATTTGCATTAAAACTTTTTATCATATTTTTGATATATTTGAAATTAGGAAGACAACTATAAATTTATTGCATGCTTTTTTATTTTAAAGTGAAAGTTTGTTTCAAATATTCTGTTTCTCAACAAGGTATCTTGGTAGTATTAAATTGTAGTATTATCTTTTAGACATTAACGCACGCATTAACCCAAAAAGACATAGCATAGTTTATTTAAGGTTAACCTTGCATTTCTCCAAAGAAATTAATAATTAATTAATACTTAATATTTTTTCTTTTTGAGTGTATCCCAAATTCCTGTGTATTTTTCAATTTTTGTCACTCTCCATTTGTGTAAAGTTGAGGGGAAAAAAGTATATCTTTTTTAATTTTGTAGTCTTTACACACCCGTATACACGCGCACACACACACCCACACACACTTTTTTTTCTTTAAAATTTAACACTCTGATTGTAGGTCGGTGGGTGGGTGGAAGGGGGGATTTAACATGAAAAGTTATCATTAAAGTTGAATCTTCCGTGTTTGCATGGTTTGGTGGTGTGAGGGCCGGGGTTTACTGTCATGGCAACTTTACGTTATCCAGTGTCTCCGAGCGGAGAAACATTGAGGGAGATAATCCCTGAATTAAACAGGATCTGCTTTGAGTCGACTGGGATGAGCAGAGGGCCAGGCTGCGCCGACGATCCCCGCCGCTCCCATGCTGCGCGAACAATGGGAAGGCATCCTGTCTCTCTGTGGGGCAGGGCTGCGCTCCTCTGGGTTTCATTTGCAAATGAATTCTTGGCGCTGATGAAAGTGTTTTGAGGGGCCAGAGCCACAATGAAAGGGATTCATAGAGAAATGCAATTTGTAAATCAACTTGTATGTTAAATAGCAAGATTTTAGTGTGACAAAGAGGGAAGTGAATGAGGAAAGTCTGGGGCGCAGCGGTTGCTCTGGGGGCAGGGTGTTGTCTTCCCTTTTCATTATCTGAATTGTCATGTTTTAATAAAAAGGAATATTTAGAAAACCTGTTTCTGTGTGCATGCCAGTTAGAGTCATAGCTTTTAAATGATTGTCTGAGTAAGAGCAGAAGTTTCCTTCTGCAATGCTTGTTCGTTGAGCTGGCTTGTCCTCTTCGTCAGTTTTGACAAGTTTGTGATGCAGACTAGAATATACAGTGCTAGCCCTCTATGTGATAAAACACGCTTTTTAAAATCCTGTAAACTTTTTCAGACTTTTTTTGTTTTTCCATTTTCACCCAATTGCGTTTTTTTCTACAGATTATTTGTCAGATTTTTTTATTCGGCCATGTTATATATATTCTAGTTGGTGTAAACAAATCTGGGCATCACAAGCGGTGTTGTTTTTGCTTCACTGTGACTGCGGGGATGGTGGAGACAAATTAGTTTAGTGACATGGATAACCTGTCCAAGTTGCCCATAGTTGGCTGAAAATGAGCAAAGTTGACAGCAAATTGAAAGTCTAATAAGTCCTCAAATGCTTTTTTCTTTCACTGAATGGACAAGAAGACTTTGAAGGGCATGAGTTATAGGAAATCAATGCTTTTCTATGAAATTTCATTAAGAACCAATGTCTTCGCTTCGCTCTGTTTTATATTTTGATGGATTATCTGAAGAAAATGATTATCTTCTGCGGGCCTGATGAAATCCATACGCACATCTCTAAAGATCTCTTTTAAACAATATTTGCATAGCTCCTATTGATTTTATTTCTCGGCTCATCATGTTTCTGAGGTTACTGTGTTAAATAAAGCGTTTTTTAATTTTGTTGGCTTATTGTTGTCTTAGGATCATTGTTTCTTGTGAGCACTTCAAACGGATAAGTGTAAAACTGATTAACTTAAGATTAACAATGGAAGCTGACGAGATAAAGCTGCTTTTTCAGCTGTAAAATATCTCTAATCACTAATCCTCTGTTTTCTATTTTTCAGGAGACACGGAACTTTGCTCCGAGGACCCCCCCTGCAAGGAGTCAGACGCCCATGTCTGCAGCAGATGTTGCGCTGAGTTCTTTGAACTTTCAGATCTCGAGGAACACCAGAAAAATTGCACTAAGAATCAGTTAGTTTTGATAGTGAATGAAAATCCTGCCTCCCCTGCTGGAAGTTTCTCACCCGGGTCTCCTTCCCATAATCCTGATGACCAGATGAATGACACAGCTAATAACACTGATCAAACAGAGTGCAGTGACCTTTTGGAGCCCAACATCCTTGAAAAAGACGAATCCATGGATGTGGATGTTTCCGGAATGAGCAGTGGTCACGAAGAGGAAGGCGGTCAAATAGAGAGTGGGAGCTCTATTGATACAGTCAGTGGCCATGCAGGGAGGGGCACTGCAGGCCCTGCCGTAGGTACTTCAGCAATCTCTGCCTCACTACCTCAGGTCAGTAACCTCACTGAACTGGGAAACTTCTCTATGATCAACAGCAATGTCATAATTGAAAATCTGCAGAGCACTAAGGTGGCCGTGGCTCAATTCTCCCAAGAGAACAGGTCCTCTGGAGGGCCCAGGGTGGCTGTGCCAGCCCTAATGGAGCAGCTTTTAGCCCTGCAACAGCAGCAGATCCACCAGCTGCAGCTCATAGAGCAAATTCGTCATCAGATACTACTATTAGCTTCTCAGTCCCCAGAAATGCAGGTACCCCCAACTTCTGCTCCAGGCACAATGGGGCCTGCTGCCAGCCCACTGACCACACTCAGCTCACATCTCTCGCAACAGCTGGCTGCAGCAGCAGGCCTCGCGCAGAACCTGGCAAGTCAGTCAGCCAGCATTAGTAGCCTAAAACAGCTGGCTGCAGCAGCGCAGCTACCTCAGCCCAACCCAAGCAGTAGTGAGACATCTCAGAGTGTTACAACACTGGGACCATCAACAGTCAATCCTCAGTCCTCTGACAAGAGGCCTAGTGTTATGAGTAGCCTCCACTCTCAGCTAAGTAACTCCTCGCTTCCTAAAACATCAACGCCAGCATTTGGAATAGGTAGCTTGCTAAGTTCTGCAGTGAATCCCCTTCTACCTCAGCCCCCACCTGGAAACCCCATGTTCTCAAGCTCTCTGCCCAGTGTTGGCACCACCGTTGAAGACCTAAACTCTCTAGCTGTTCTAGCCCAACAGAGAAAAGGCAAGCCACCAAATGTAACTTCATTTGAACAGAAAACTAGTTCTGATGAGGCTTTCTTCAAACATAAGTGCAGGTTTTGTGGCAAGGTATTTGGAAGTGATAGTGCCTTGCAAATCCATCTTCGCTCTCACACTGGTGAGAGACCATACAAGTGTAATATCTGTGGTAATCGCTTCTCCACCCGAGGTAACCTGAAGGTGCATTTCCAGCGTCATAAAGAAAAGTACCCTCATATCCAGATGAATCCGTATCCTGTCCCTGAGCATCTAGACAACATACCAACAAGTACTGGTATACCATATGGTATGTCCATGCCACCTGAGAAACCTGTTACCAGCTGGCTTGACAGTAAACCAGTTTTACCCACTCTGACCACCTCCGTTGGTATGCTTCTTCCACCAACTATGCCGAGTTTGCCCCATTTCATCAAAAAGGAAGATCATTCTATAGCCATAGCTAGCCCTTCTGTTACTGCAAAGAATGACTCAGGTGCAACTGAGCTTTTAGATAAAAGTAACAATAATGTGTCTGAAGAGGGTGAAGGTGCAACTTTGCCTACCTCAAATGGAAAAACTGAAGAAAGAAGCCACTCATCAGTCTTAATGACAAATGTGAGCTCTGCATCAGAGAGTACTGCAGAATATACAACTTCTAACAGCCCACCCATGATGACCAACCCACTCATGCCTCTTTTGACTGATCAGTTCAAAGCTACGTTTCCTTTTGGAGGTATCCTGGATCCTCTCCAGGGGTCAGAAACCTCCAAACTACAGCAGCTTGTGGAAAACATTGACAGGAAGGTGACAGACCCAAACGAATGTGTCATCTGCCATCGGGTGCTGAGCTGCCAGAGTGCTCTAAAAATGCACTATCGCACTCACACAGGGGAGAGGCCGTTTAAGTGTAAGATTTGTGGCAGAGCATTCACCACTAAGGGAAATCTAAAGACCCACTATAGTGTTCACAGGGCTATGCCTCCTCTAAGAGTTCAACACTCCTGCCCCATTTGTCAGAAAAAGTTCACAAATGCTGTGGTTCTACAGCAACATATTCGTATGCATATGGGTGGGCAGATCCCCAACACCCCTCTGCCAGAGAGTTATCCAGAGTCCATGGCATCTGATACTGGCTCATTTGAGGAGAGAAACTTTGATGATCTTGACAATTTTTCTGACGACAACTTAGAGGGTATGGAAGAAGGCCCAGATAGCAGTGTGCCAGACACACCCAGGTCAGTTGACGCTTCCCAAGACAGTCTATGTAACTCACCAACTCCCCATGAAATGGGAAACCAAGAGGGGAAGGAGAAAAGTGGTCAAGAAATTTCTCAGAGTAATGAAATGGAAGAGGTTCCAACCAGTCAGTTGAAGCTTAGTGCAAATGGCTTTGTTGAGGGGGATTGCCTCACCAATGACTCCTCATCTCTCGGAGGGGATGTTGAAAGCCAAAGTGCCGGGAGTCCAGCTGTGTCAGAATCTACCTCCTCCATGCAGGCGCCATCCCCCACTAGCATGCAGTCACAAGCACGCAAATCTCCCGGCCTTGAAGAAAGGCACCAGAGGGCCTTATCTATGGACCAGACCAGTGCAAGCCTCCTGCACTCTCACCCCTCCAACATCGGAGCCCTAGATCTGACATCTGTCAATCCTTCAAAAGACCCTCTGGGCATGATATTTCCCTTCCGTGAGCGTAGCACCATCAAAAACACATCTTGTGACATCTGTGGAAAAACATTTGCTTGTCAGAGTGCCTTGGACATTCACTATCGAAGCCATACCAAAGAGCGACCATTTATTTGCACGGCTTGTAACAGAGGTTTTTCCACCAAGGGTAACCTCAAGCAGCACATGTTAACTCATCAAATGAGAGACCTGCCCTCCCAGCTCTTTGAGCCCTCAAATACAAGCCTGTCCTCCAGCCCAACTCCTTCTCTTCTCTCTGTTGGGTCTCTCAGCAAACCTGAGGTCAATGGCTTCCTCCATGGCCTCCACCAAGAGAACAAAGACGTCACCCCAGGCTTAGTCACGTCATCTGCATCCACCTCCCCGGTACTCTCTGCAGCTCCGCCACGCAGGACTCCTAAACAACATTTCTGCAACACCTGTGGGAAGTGTTTCTCCTCATCTAGTGCCCTACAAATCCATGAAAGAACCCACACGGGGGAAAAACCATTTGCTTGCAGCATCTGTGGTCGGGCTTTCACCACCAAAGGAAACCTCAAGGTAAATGAAATAGAAAATAACAACTAACCAACTAACCAGGCCTTTGGGTTAGCTGTACTCCACTTGTCATACAAGTTGAAGTTGAATATGATGAACTAAATATGAGATCAGTGCACAGAGTTAGTTATAACAGTGATCTGGGTCAGACTGTGTTTTTCCACTGGGAAAGTCACATGCTTACATCAGTCAGAAAAGCATCTGCTCAATGATCAACAGAAACTTGTAACTAGAGTGCACTGAACAAAAAAAAATATATATATATTTTAGTGCCAAATTTAAATCTCAAACAAAATCTTCTTCCAAGTTAGTTTCTAAGATTTCATTTTCAGAAATATATATTCATCTTTAGCTTTTGTTCTTCAGCTATTTTTTAGTTGTAATTAAAATAATTTTTAAAATACAGTTTAAAAAAGTTGTATTTATGGATTATGAAGAGGAATAAGTGTTTATGAAAACACGGTATTAACAGATGTAAAACACCACCTGTAATGTTGTCTGAAGTAATACAAATAGACAGTGTAATTTGGCACAAACTGGGTAGGTTTCCGTGAGATGAGCAAATTAAAGTTCAGATTAAACACTATGGGTCAGTCTTGCCAAAATAAGATGTTTACAGCCTGTTGGTACCTCACACAGCATAGGCAGCTACCCAGGCTGCAGCTCCCTGGGTGTGAAGCCATTTAAATACCGTCAAGCATTATGATTATTTTTTTCCATTGCATCATCTCATGTGCAGCTCCTGTTGCCAAGATTGTAAACAACACTAATTTTCATCCCTTTCTGTGTCTGTCCTCCCCTCCTTCTGTTCCTTTTATTCCCTCCTCCCTCTCCACCTGCATAGGTCCACATGGGTACACACATGTGGAACAGTGCTCCTGCCAGACGTGGCCGCAGGCTCTCCGTGGACGGACCAATGGCCTTCTTGGGCACAAACCCGGTGAAGTTCCCTGAAATCTTTCAGAAAGACATGGCATCAAGGCATCAAACAAGCAATGGAGATCCAGCTAGTTTCTGGAACCAGTACGCTGCAGCCTTTTCCAATGGGCTGGCGATGAAGACAAATGAAATCTCTGTCATCCAGAATGGAGGCATCCCACCTCTGTCGGGCGGAGTGGGAAACGGGGGCAGCTCTCCAATAGGTGGCCTCACAGGCAGCCTGGACAAGCTGCACAGTGCAGAGCCTAACGCCGCTCTCGCCGGCCTCGAGAAAATGGCCAACACAGAGAACGGGTCCCACTTCCGGTTCACACGCTTCATGGAGGACAATAAAGAGATTGTCACCAATTAGACTGCATGCTCCCGTGTTGGGCACAGACAAGCAAAGCTGCCTCTAGGCACCGTGAACATATGTGTACACACGGAGAAGAAGAGACTGGAAGAAAACAAGACGAGGATAAAAATCAACAGAACTGTTTTACTCACCATTGAATCTTTACGAACACTCGTGTGAAGACAAGTTGCTTTTTTTGTACAATGTACATGTTATAGTTTTACGGAGCTTATTTATTAGTGATTATAACCTTGCTTGAAAACAAGTGGAAACATTAACAGTTAGGGTTTGTTTATTTTTAAAACCAGAATGGGTATGTATGGGTGCTTTAAATATGTGCTTCAGAGACTTAGAAAATCTGGTTGGATAACCTAACCTTGGCATTAAGTTATTTTCTGTCTGTAGTAGCTATAACTGAGCTGTCTGTGTTCATGTGATACATTAGCCCTGTAATAAAACAAACGTTCTGTAAATAATGTACACTGATCTCCTGTAGATGGTCTAACATCTGTGTGTTTCCCTTCCCCTTTTCGAGACAAAACAATGACATTCAAGAAAGGGACAAAATGATGTGGTAGTTCCTATTTTCTAGTTGTTATTTACCTTTATCTTATTTAAAGAAGACAAAATATTAAAGTTTGCTACATTTCTTGAGTTTTTTTAGTGTTAACTTGTTTTATTGTTACAGTCCCTGGCTATTTTACTTTTTCTTTTCTGTTTACTTACATTTTTTCCTTCTCTTTTTTTTTTCTTTTTGTTGCTCTTGTCTTGAGGGGAGCAAGACGTTTACACAGAGGGGGAATATTCTGTCGGGTTTATTTTATTTGGAGCTGTGGCAGCCAATCAGTCGAGACGGACTCTCCTTTAGTTTCTCAGCTGGATTTCCACATTGCTGCTATGTCCCAGCATCCTCCCTATGTCATCAAGTGCAAAGTCGTGTGTTGAAGCTTCTGTAAATACATTCAGATTTGGAAATGCAACTTCCTTTGTGGGGTAATGTACATACTGATCACAAGAGAAGTCCATCACGGCCAGAAATGGGTGGGCGAGGGGTACAAACTGAGAGCGTTTTTATAAATATAAATATATATTGGGTATGACAACCTTTGGACTGTTACATGCACTTTCTTGGAAAGTTGGAAGATCTTTATGGGTCCAGTTTCTCTACACTTTAATACCTACTAACAACTAAGATACTGTAATTCTTTACTCTAATAATCAAATACATCAGTTTTCCAAAAGAAAAATCCTGTGTGTGTTTGTGTGCTTTTATTCCCTCTTTGTAAAGAACAAAAAAAAAAAAAAAAATGCATTCTCATGTTTTTTTTTTTGTTTTTTTTTTTCATTTTTTCACATTAATTTGATTCATTATTAAACTTGAGATCTCTTTTGAGATTTATATTTTTAAATAATCACGATTTTGAATTTATTTTTTGATGTGAGATTAAAGTTTCCCACTTTAATTTAAAAATAAGGTTGTGATGTAAATTTCAAAAAAGGAAAAAAAGCTTCTTTTTTTTTAGCTTAAGCATTAATTAATATATTTGGACTTTTAAGAAGGCTTGTATTTCGGAGCTGAAACAAATTGCGTTTCTTCTCCTTTTTTTCTTAATTCGACAAAAAAAAAAAAAATCCGGCGCAATGAGCGCTATCACGATGCCAAATTTCCGATTGTTTAAATATTTTGTCTTACCTAAAAAAAAAAAAAAAAAAAAGAATCCTCCAGCTGCATTTAATTTAACACATCGCTGCACATCCTGCAGCGCAGGATCTGCTCGTTTCTCCCCAGTCCAGCATCCTCGGCGCGCTCCCTCCTTTCCTTTTTCTTTCCTCTTCACGAAACCCACTCCCCCAACCCCGCCAAAAAAAAAAAAAGAAAAAAAAAAATCCCCAATATTTACGTTTTAGATTTCAAGACGTTGAAGCTAAATGATCCTTGCCCACAGCGCCCGCTTTCTTTTTAACAGTCACATGTGTTCCCCTGAGCCGTGTTGGCGCAGCGCGTCGGCTTCCTGAGAGATTCCTTCAAAGACAGAAAGAAAAACAAAACTGATCCACATTCCTGCCTAATTAGAACAAATACTTCCTCTCTGCGAGCTTTATTTATTATTTTTTTTTTATATATAGCTCATATTTGAACTACAACGGAATAAAAGTGATTATTATTCAGTATGTATAAAGAAACATATAAAATAAATAAATAAATAAATAAATAATTTGGTATATTTTAGTTTAAAAATAATAATTATATCAAAAATATGAACTTCAACAAATGCCAGGTTCCAGTGTGGAGCAGAAACATCCAATAAAACCTGCCTTCTTTACCTCTATGTGAGCCCTACCAGCACCAAGCATGGATTGGACTCCCTCCCCTCCCAATTCCTTGCTTACGTATCGATTGAGCTGTGCAGTATTACAGAAACACTTGAATCTCAGGTGGCAGGAATGTGTACGATTGATCTCTTCCACTGTGGCTCCCCAGCAGTGGCTTTTTGCTCTACAACACGCAGCGCCACAGGAAGAGCTGGGCGAACACACTGAAACACAATCGCTGCTCAGTAAGAGGTGGGGGGGCTGCCCCAGTCTGACCTGCGCACAGTTTATTCTGGTGCTGCTGGGAGTCTATGAAACTGTCAGAGGCACACACACACACTAACATGCATCTACAAAGCAGGATTTCTTTCAGACTCTTGCCTTAAGTTTTATTTTTCCTAATTTGAGCCAAACAGCTCGATGGTCTGCAGTGACTGACGAGGATGGGAACCATCAGCTCAGAAACATTACTCTCTTTAGCTGTAAGCACTTACTGTACACTCAAAGGTTCATTAAAGGATTGGACTTTGGTAAGAGCTGTGTGTGCAGCTGCTGCATCGCAAAAGTCAAACCATTTGTCTCCAGTGGAAATCAGCTTGCACTAGAAATCCCTTTGTCAAGAGTTTCAAGAGTTTGACTGTATAGACAGATCAGATGTTAAAAGAAACTAAAAAATGTTTAGTTATGGCAAGTTATTAAAGAAGAAAGAAAGTTCATATGCACTGGGTAGTGCATATGAACAAGTTGCAGTGGACCTTGTGATGTGTGTGTGCGTTAAATTCAATCTGACAGAAGTAAAATTCAGGGGGAAGAAGGCAGGAATGAAAGAAACAAATAGCTCCTTCTTGACTCAGGCATTAGTTGAATCAGTTTCATTATCTGTTTCATCCTTCACTGTGCAGGTCAGGGTGTGATGAAGCTGCAGGAAGGGTACCCCCCTCCCCCACTCCCTCCCACAGCCTACGCCTTGTGTTGTCAGGCCTCCCGAGTCGATACAAACCGTAGCCTGGGGCCCGGCGGGGGCTCCCCACTGAGGGGTTCTGGCCTAACACTGGGAGATCAAAGACCTACTGGGAACAATGGTGAACCAAGCGCCGGCCACTTTCCACACACCTGCCCACGCTGTCAGTCACACTCAGGTGATGGATCTTAAAGGAGGAGTGTACCACTTTAACGGCACACCTGTGTGGGATTTTATCATTTCTAGGATTTATCCACTGCAATCTCAGTCCCTTCTATCTGTTTTGGTGTCACCTTAAGTATTTGACATATAATACAGTGATATGTTTGCATTACAAATTCTTTTTTATTGATCACATGTCAAATAAACTGAATTTTAGGTTTTCATTAACTGCTAAGCAACAGCCCATAGAATATAGGCCTCAAATATATGAGCTTCATGTTTTTAAATAATCGCAGTTTTAAATTTATTTTTTGATGTGAGATTAAGATTTCCTGCTTTATTTTAAAAATAAGGTTGTGATGTTGTGATGGTCTGCAGTTGTAGTTGTGATGTCAATTTTAAAATGGCAGAAAAAGCTGCTATCAAGCAAAGCAATGTCTTTAGTTTGAATGTGGCCAGAATACAAACTCAGGGCAAGACCACCTGGGGTACAATGTTGCCACCATGCAGCCCAAACTCTCTGTCAATAAAGTAGAAAACTCAAATATACATAAAATATCAGAGGAGGAATCAAACTGTAAGAGTATCACAAATGTTTCACTTTTTTATACTAGCATTGGCTTAGCTTGTAATTTTTGTTGTTCATCCAAGTTCTGCTTCAAAGTTCTGAAGATTTAGGGTTTTTCTTTGCTTGGTTTATTTTTATGGGCTAGTCATGTGGAGACCATCCAACAGTCAGGCCCATTTATCTTCCAGTTCATCTGCTCCTTGGCTTTTGTGTGGTGAGAAAGAGTGGAACAGGCCCATATTGCGTTTCATGACCTATTGTGTCAAAGGAGTACCCAGACAAACAGGTGGGAGCCCTAATGTGAGCCCTTCCTGGACCCGACTCACCAAACTCCAGGTTCCTTGGGTCATTCTTTAATAAGGCACCCATGCTTGCAGAACGGCCTCAGTTCTCAGTTTCGCTCGTCATTGGATGGGAACATTCTGGGATGCTAATGAGCATACACTGGAGAATTGTCTCAAACACAGTGCTCCTGCTATCTGTATCTCCCAGTTTATCATCACCACTGAAATTGCAAGGCTGTTTTCTTGGGCTCTTACTGCGCAGCAGACATTTAGGCCATTGTGATGCTAATTCTTTAAAATTTGAAATCCAGAGTTTGTTCCTTTCAGGTCAGGAGAAGTTTATGAGACCGGGCCTTTTTGACAAAGCACAAGCACCTTTTTTGTTATCACAGACAAACCTGGTGTCACGGGTTGTCCTGCTTGCCCCTAAAGGCAAATTTAATTTAATGTGCATTTCCATTTTAAGATGAATCACATGTTTCCTTGTTTTGTACAGTAGAATGGAGACAGATCGTCTTTCTCTGGTTTTAAAGAACAGCTTCAAGATTAAGTAGGCTGATTGTGGCGCTTTCACCATCAGAATTACGCCTGGTAACCCTAGACCGGCCTGTCTGCTCTGGGGCTTAAACACACACACAGTTGGGGACACTCTCTGTTAATGTCATCTCAGAGATTCAGTTTCCTAATCACAATCTTACCTCGAGTCCCACAACCTCTGACACATATTCTTTCTCACCGTGTCAAAGCGTTCTAGTCAGATAGAGATATATTCCTCGGCTGCAGAATGAGGTATTGATATTAGGATGTCAAGATGAGATGTCAGGGTGGCACGGAGAAGCCCTTCAGCTGGTTGTCAGGTGTGTTTGATTCCATAGGTGAACTGGAGATCTGGCTTGATTTTATTGAATTTGTCATTTTCGGCCTGGGAGTGAAAGAGGCACCTGTGCGCTGCCGTAAGAGCCCGTGATGCAGCACCCACCCGCATTAACGTTGACAACTGATGTGCAGGGACACGCCTGAAGCAGTTGATTTTTTATTCTTTTGAAAGCAGTCCATCCAGTGTACATTATTCATAAGGTGAAACAGCTGAAAGGATATTTACCTTGTCAAATTTCCCATAAAAAGGCTCCTTGGGCACAACAGGAAAAAAAAAAGTGGTGGTGTTGTGGGGTGACAGTCACCCTTGGTTACTGCAACAAAAACATAGCTATTTTAAAGTAGGTTCATCGCCCTGCCAGGCTGAAATTGAAGACTGTTGGAGTTGTGGATGATGACCACCCACATCAAAGTTAAAGTTTAAAATGGTGGCTAAATATCCAAGGTCCTCCGCAATGAAAGTTTGCTTTATTTTATTGCCACTGATGACATTTTGATCAGACATCTGCAAATGGGCCCTTTTTGAAAGTTTTCTTTTTGGATATCAATCTCCACCACAGATTTTCATTTGGTTTCATTTATTAAGGGCAAAAAGCTATCCAAACCAACCTGACCCTGTGTAAAACTTAATTGCCTCCTAAATCTAATGGCTAGTTTGGCAACTGTTGGCAATTACAACTGTCATCGAGCATTTGCAATTTATTGCCAAAAACTCTTTACATTACCAGGGAGGAATTTCAGTCCATTCTTCATAGCAGGTTCCTTTGAATTCTTGTACAATGGAGTTCTTTTTCCCACAAATAGCATGTATGAAATCCTTTAATTATCGCCAGGTCCTGAAGCAGTGCATGGTCCAACACAATACCTCTATCACTGCATGTTTTTCTTGTCAGTATGTCAGTATGAAGCTTTGCATCCTTTTTCACACCGATAGAGTAAAACTGTATTCAGTTTTCCTAAAATGTTAAGTTAATTCTACAAAAGTGGGCAATCATCTTTTCAAATGGAGGTTGTTTGATTTTGAAGGCTTTTTAGTATTTGCCTGGTATTAAAATATAATGGTAAGAATCATGTAACAAAAATAAAAACTGGAAGAAATTTGTAAGACTACAATATTTTCTCACAGGCCTGTAAATCTGGACTTTGATATGGCCATTCTAAGACATTAGCTTTTTTAATCTAAACTATACAATGCTGCTTGTATGTTTAGGGTAATCTGTAATGCTTCCTTTCAGTATTGGTATATTTTTACTGTAATTCCTTCGGTTTTGAAAAACTCTGCAGTCTGTGCTGACGAAAAGCATATTTTTGGAGTACTCAGACAAAACGTACACATGCACACGCAGAACATACAAACTCCATTCTTTCTTACTGCAAAGAAACAATGTTACAATCTGTGCTCCTGTGCAGCCTAGAAGCCTTAGAAATTTGCACGAAGGATTAAAGTCGAAGGGTGCTGTAGCTTGTGTGCTGACCACACTCACAAAGTAAAGGCCAAAAACAATGACTGAATATTGAAGTTAATTCACTTTGATCTAAAGTTCCTTTATTTCACTGCCACAGTTGGGATCGTTTGTTTGTGTAGTGTATCTTCTGAAAAAGAAGCCCTTTCAAAAACTTTGTTAGTCTTAGTTTTCTCATTGGATACAATGATGTAGACATAAGGAAAGTGCTTTCCTCTGTGTACAATCAAAGGTAAGATAAGCGATCCATTAGGTCATGGTAATTCCCACAATGTTCTGCTTGATATGGTGATGTGTGCGTGTGTGTGTGGGTGGGTTCATAACTTAGCTGCACCACCAGAGTTGGACATTCACTCCCACTTGTTCCTGTAATGATAGGAAGGCATAGCTTTAGTATTCACTGAATGGCAAATGTTACATTTAGGTGATTTCATTCAAGTTTGTATTCACAACATCCTGGGTGGACTTTCTTCCTGAGTACACGCTTTTCTCATGCTCAGTTAAGTTTGTGCCACCTGTGATTAATAAGAAATATCCCAGATCCTGCAGGTTAATGTTTAATCAATCAACTGGGAGAGAAGCTTCTAAATGGGCTGGTTTATTTTTAACCATCACATGCATCGCATTAACAGCGCCAAGGTCTTATGCAGCCAAATCTAATTATTTTTGCTTTCAGCTAACGTTTATCAATCCGTGGTGGGAATTTTTAACAGTCTTATCTGTCAAACTGAGGAAACGTTGAAAAACAAGACTGCTATCTGGGATGTGATAATTCTGAATTGAAGCACAGGTTAGACATTTTTTTAGGTGTTGGGAAAAAAATCACAGAACAGTCAATGTTTATAAATTTAAACTCCAGCTATTTCAGTAAAATTATAAATGATTTACTGATTTATTTTCCTCCGTGCTTGTGTTCGGGGTATTTTGTGTGCTCTCTTCCCTGAGAGCTGCTGCTGTGTTATGGGGCAAAGCACCTGCGCTATGAAATCAACACCCCACTCAGCAATAATACTTTCTGAAGCCTGGCTAGTTTACGAAGGAATCGATCCAAATAAAAGCAGCAGATAAAATTGACTGACCCTCATATACTTAATTATTGCAGCTATTTGACCAAATAGCATTTTTTCAGGATGCTCTGTGTCACAGGCCATCAATATTCCTTTAATCGCTGTTAGTTATTGCCCTACTTTGTTACTGCTGTGGATGGGCAGTCTCCAGTGGTCAGTTTGGCCCAGGGCAGCGAGGGAATGAGATGCTAAATGGTTGCGCAAACAATTTGATTATACTGTTTAATTCCTGTCATATAGATCTGCCGTGCCTGCTGATGCACTCATTTCTGTGAAGGCTGTACAGCAGAATGCTGACCTGCCTGCCTCACACGATTGGGTCTGAAAGAGAGATGCTTTTTCCCCTTCTATGGCTTCGGGATCAATAGTAGCTGCTCTGTGGGTATGGGCCAGGTCTTGCAGGTTTCACCTCTGAACACTTACCTTTTAACTCATTTATGGAGGGTACTGTTCCACATCTAGCCTGAGAAGAAAAGCTGAAAACTCTTGCATGTCTTTACCTTAAAGTGCTGTAACACTAGGAGAGATGAGGGTTAACTTTACCAGATGAAACAAACCACCTCAGCCAAGTGAAAAATGAGAAATGAGAAGGGGCAAACTCCCAAACCCAGTTGCCCAGCTCCACAAAATTAACATTTCAATTCAAAACCAATAATAACGCATTGTGTCTGCATGAATGAGTGCTGCTGCAAAGGGAAGGCGATACCTCCTGTTCCTGTGTCAATGAAAAAGCTCCTTCATCTTGTACTAAAGGGCCCACACAGTCTGAGGTCAGCCAGTCAGCCTTGGTTACACTGCACAGGCATGCCTGGGAAGACGGTTCGAGCATCCCGGTGCCGTTACAAAAGCCAGGAACTATAAACACACATACACACACATGCACAAAAACATTCATGTCATGTACTGCATGAGGCTGATGCCTCTTAAGTTTTGCCAAGTACTACTTACATTTCTTTCAAAGCACTTTGAAAGAAATGTACACTAGGCAATCTTTGAAATGAGCTGTAGGGACTAATTGCAATATCATATGGTCATTTTATGCTTGGAAGCATGTTATGATTTGAAATTGAATACTTTTATGAAGGTAAATAATCCCTAGATGTGCATTCCACTTGCTTTACCCTCCACTGCTCTGTTGGAGCCGAACTCAAAAATACTTGACACTTATCTCCAAGATACTAAACCACGAGGTTTTCCTACAGTGTCTCTTCATGTCAAACCTTCCCATGTGATCACTGACCAGGGTTTCCAGGCACTTAAAAGCAACATCACAAATGAGCAGGGATTTTGGCACCTGGGCTTCTGAGATGAGAGCTAGAGGCCAGAGTCAGTGACTTGGCCAAGAAGGTGTCAGAGTTGACCTCCGCCACATTACCCTGTATGAGAAAGGGATACAGGGCAATTCTAAAGGAGTTCTGGCCTTCTTGCGACTGAACTGAATAAGCTCAGGAACCTTTCTGCTGGCTGTCTGGCACAACTGATGCAATGTGTTAAGTGTGAGTTATTTCTTGCAGATACTGCTTTGTCTGCAGTCAGGAGGCTTGTCTGGGTGAGTAAACCTCAGTCTGCTGTGGCTGATGGTCCTTGTGTGGGTTTTTGCTGTGAGCATTTTGTTTAGAGATGGCGGTTAAAAAAATTCAACAACATGAATTCTGTGCAGAAATGTATAATGTTTAATTGAGGTGTCACAAAAGATTTACAGTTTTTTCAGATCTCTGTTGTGCCTTGCAAAAGTATTTATATCACTTGAACTTTTTCCAGATTTTTACACATTACAATTCCATTACATGTTTAACTCACTTAGTTAAACATGTACTTTAACAAAATGTATGCAGTTGGAGAATTCACAGCTTACAAAATTTAAAAAATATATTTTTTTATCTTGTCCAGGAAAATCTGAAACCCTCCATTAGTAATTCTTCTTCACAAAACAGCTCAAGAAACAGACTTTACACAAGACCAACTTTCAGCAAAACAAATATATGTAGGGTATATTCATTTGTCACCAGATTTGTTTATTGTGAAGAAATAGAATTGCTTGGGTAGCAAAAACACCACCCCACCCAAAAAAATTGATTATCTAGTTACTGTACATATATCTCAAAAAGTGCTGGGCATCTGTTAACTCTAATAAAATTACAACAGAAAGATAAAGGGCTGGGGAAAGGGGTCATGGGGTGTCAATTCTGTTTGTACAGGTGCAGCTTCCATGACTGAGCATTATTTATGAAACATTTATTGCACGGCAAAGAAAGCATCTGACCCTGCTGCATCCAGCAAAGACCCTCTGCTCCCCTAATAGGTGGCTGTTGGGATTGCTCCCCGCTTAAATTGTCAATGACTGTCTTGATCTGAGGATTAGGCCAGTCGTTCCAATTACAGCCTGGTGCCTTGAGGTTTGTCAGGCACTGACACAGACTCCTGTCGATGGCCCTGGTGCATATTCCAGGACCTTGCTGAGTGACAGGCGCCAGCATGCCAAGAGGCCATGACGCTCTGGGAGTGTGTCTATACGTCTCATGAGTTTCTTTGCTCACCCATGTGAGCTCTCTCACAAATAAACCCCCTCATACAGTGTCTATACCATGAAGGCTGATCAGTGTGAAAGTGTGCGGTGTTTTGTTTCCATGGAGAGAGCTCCTAATGACTGTCTTTCCTCCGCAGATGGAGGAGCTTGAATACCAGGGTAAGTGTGTTGATGCATCTGCAAGCTATTAAGTGATGAGGTGGACGTCTTTATAGTGCTCCGGATACAGGTTAGGGTGTTAAAACTTTAATGGAAGAGTCAGGAAAAAGAAGACAAACTATAATTACCTTCCATGATTACAGAAATTAACCAATGGACCATGAGCACCTTAAAAAATGAATTTTTTTTTACAAATTTTTAGCTTAAACAGTTATAAAGCATCATCAGTGTCTTTCTAATCCAGGAATTACTCCACAATCATATGCCGGTACAACTTTCAAACTATTTATGTACACCATATAGCTTAGGGCATTTTAGACCATAAAAAAGTTTTTAATCCAAAAAATGAAATAGTTAAGTGTAAGACACTAACAGTTTTATTTAATTTAAAAGTCACCTTAAAAACTTTGAGAGCAGTATTACTGAAGATAGTAATTAAGACCCTGCCAACAAAAGCCTGTTAATGATGCTGGGAATTGGAACCGGCTGGCCCCTTGTGCCCTTTCTTGCCATCCGGTACACCAGCTCACACCAGACAAACTTGACTTGAAAGTGGTCTCCTGTGGCCTCTTGAGGCTTTACCTGACTGAGCCCCAGTGGACAAAGCTCACCCACCAGGTGCTCTGGAGTGAGCTCCCCCACAGTCCAGGCTGTAAAAAGGTGTCCAGTCACCTTATGGAGGACAAGAGCAACAAAAAGTATGGTCTCCCTTCAATAGGACCTTTGAATCGCTCTTTATCTGACCCTATCCTATGAGACCAATTTGCTATGTGGACCGTACCAGGAGCCAAAGCAAAGTAATGTTGACATCTTCAAGCAATAATACTGAGAACTAGGACTCACCAATTGTAACATTTAGATGAAACACTGAGTGCTTTCTTTCAAAATCACCCAGTCATCAGTGTTTTTTAGTTTAAGAGTTCATTATTATTGCCCTGCGACAGTCTGGCGACCTGTCCAGGGTGTACCCCGCCTCTAATTCAAAACGTTAGCTGGAGATTGCCCCCCCCACCCCCCCGATTCCACTAGGGACAAGGGTGGAATCGGGGGGGGGGGGGGGATTCCATCCAAAAGATGGATAATTTGTATTAAAATGTTTGTAAATAATGTGACTGTCAATGTGCAGTGGAGCAATTCACAGCAACAGTGGAAAGAAGAGCCTAGTTCCCCAAGTTTCTCAACCGGAAAAAATGGATTGCTTCCAAGGGGATCAAGAGGCAGGCTATACCTTGGGCAGAGGAGCTCAAGTGTCTTGGGTTCTTGTTCAGAGTGATGCAAGGTGGAGGCTTAAAGTAGAACTTCCGTTTCTCCACTTTGAATGAATTTGCAGTAGGTGATTGAGATATGTGACCAGGAGTCTGATTTTCTCTCTCTGGAGGTTTTCCAAGCAAGACTGACTGTACATAGTTTGTGGCCTGAAAATGCTTTTGGATCTCCCAGAATGAGCTTGAGAGTGTTACTTCGTAGACCAATGCCTGGTGTTTCCCCTGCAATCTGATCTCAAAAAAGAAGAATAAATGGATGGAGACATTCACAAAGGTCTACTTCGTGTCTCCACAGTCAGTCATGTGCAAACCAAACCTTTACAGACAGGAAGATTAGGATTGGCCACTCCGGATGTCTGTACTCACCTGAAATGCAAAGAAATCTTAACTGGGCAAAGAATGTAGCAAAGAAAAAGGATACCATGGACTGTTGCCCTGTGGGGTAATTCCCACAAATCTTTACTGAGAGAATAAAAAGGACTGTGGATGAACAGAATATTCATGCCAGTAAAACCATACATGTTGAATGGACTAGTAAGGAAGGGTGTCTTAAGAGGTGTTTGTATGAAAATTAAGGCATACGTTTAATATTTAAACACAAAGTGCAGTTATGAGAATTAAATAACTTCATATTTTTGTTGGGTTATTTTATTTTCACTGAAAAAAAAAGTAGAAAAGCATATTAAACTTCACTTTACAAATAAGAGCAGTGCAGAAAACTGTATTACTAAATACTGAAAAATGCATCAAGAGGAAGAGCTGTCTTGTCACAGGCCGGCCTCGCTCTCGAGGCACAGACATGGCTGCTGATGTGTATCTACAGCTCAGTGGTGAGTCAGAGGGGCAAGGCAGAGCAAACTGACATGGCTTGGCCGGACTTAACCGCCTCTCATCTGGTCATCTCTGCCCAACCTCTCCCCACTCCATCTACTGACACACACAAAGCACAAACACACACACACGCACAAGCTTGTCGCCTGGGAGGCCAGCAGTGACTTTACACCCACAGAGATGTGTGCTAGGTTTGGTACTTAATATTCACCACCTGGTGTTATTTACATGCCTTTAAATAAGAGATGTGAGTTGAACACTCAATGATTTTGATGAAACTCATCAAATGTTCTTGTATTTCAGAATAAGAAGTTTTTGTCTTGGTAACCTTCTGACAGTTTTGTTAAATTTGATGGGAGTTCTTCTCTTCCTTTGTGTTGGATGTAATGTTATCCTGCAGTGATGTTAGCTAGCTTTAATTAAATATGAATGCAGAGCTGTTGGTTGCGTGGTTTGCCTGGGAAGAAAAGCTCAACCTGTTGGTACTGTCTGACATCCGACACCCCTTTGCCACTCCATGACAGGGAATCTTGGTGGTCTTGCATAAAATGGAGCTTGGAATCACCTGTATTTAGATTTAATGGATTCAAAATAACCCCCAAGCTTGCTCTTTAATGAACACAAGCTGGGTGAGAAAAGAGGCCTCCAGCTCCACACTCGTCTCTGTGTTTCATGAAGAACATTTTCAAATTGCACCCTGGCACAGATAATTTACTTATCCTGTGTAATTGGATGGTGACCAGGGTTAATATGTAGGCTGTCATTAAATGGAAATGTAGAGTTGTAAAGGGGGGACTGTATGATACAGGGAGCCTTTTCTATTGAGTTGCCTTGATTGTGCGCTCCCTCTTTGAGCTGGAAGGGACCTCCTTTATTTGAAGCAAGTCAAGCATAAATTCTGCTAGGGAAAGATTTGGGACAGTTATATTCATGTCTGTTTGTTGCCTGGTTGACCTTTAAGATAAAGCGAATCTCTTGAGCAAGTCAGGTGAAGAAAAGGCAGACAAATAGGGCAGATGTGGTGAAAAGAACGTTTTAAATTCTGCAGTAAAGGAGGGCTGCTGGGATGTGGATAGTTAAAAAAATCTGGTATTTGCTGGTAACCCTCCTCTGCTGCCATGACAATGCCACATGGGAGGAAGCATTTACTGTGGACTCTCCTTATTTTGATTCAAACAAGATTGAGCTCTAGGGATTAACTTTTTTCCCTACTTTTTGCACAACTGTTAACCAACTTTGTGTAATCTTTTGAAAAATAACTTTGGTTGTGAGGGGGCAGTGTGGAATAATACCAGGTAATCTAGAGGCTGGTTAATTACGTTGCTCCTCCGTCCTCCATTCATAAGAAAGGCCTGTAATTAGTTCTCCAAAAGCAAAGGCATTTTCGTTGGATGGGCCTATTTGAATTCCTCCTGATTCTGATATACAACGCCAAGCCTCTGTGGCTTCAGGAGAGGTTTGTAACCTGCATTCTTCCAGTGACGGCAGCACCGTAAAACCTAACCAAACAGCTAAACATGCCTTAAAGATGAACCATTAAAAGCCCAAGAACGTGCAAGAAAGTTAGTAATAAGAACAAATGAAAGAACAAAAATGAACCCTTTGAATCCTAGCCCGTATTTTGTTTTTCCTGGTAGAACGTTGTTGACAGTAATATGCCACGACTCACCAGTTTTGCCACCTACGAAGAGGGCAGTCTCTGGGTTGCCTGGGTACTTTTGGCGAGGAAGTTAATCATACACCTCAGAGCAGTCCCATGCAAGAAAAGCAGTGTTTGTAAACCTGCCCCCATGGCTCTGCCCATAATTGGCTCTACAAGTGACTGCCCCAGCTTCCTGTCAGCATTATATCTGTGTTCACACCAACCCTGCTGGTAAGACATTTGTTCCTTAGAAACATGGCTGCTGTTTTGATCTTTGGACTGTGAAAGCAAAGTAGCTCTCACAATGGTAGCAATGTGGCAAGGATTTTCCAGGCCATGGAGGAAGTCAGGCAAAAAAAGGCCCTGCTGCCTTGGCGTCAAAGTAAAGAACAACATTTTCTTACTTTGCTTTTCTGTTACGTCTGTTGATGTTTAATCAGTAGACATTTGTAAATGAAAACTGATGAAAGCACCTTTAGCCCGTGCTTTATGTTTTTTCTGTGACTTGGACTTGCAAAAGTACATATCTAGCCTAAAAAAACTGAAGGTAACGTTTTTATTGATTTTAACAATTCAAAGGGGAGGTAATAAGTGTTTCCCAGCCACCGAGTGGTATTTTATAGCATTATCAAGTAACTGTGTTAAATCTAGTTGTTGTAAAAAATATATATATCAGCCATAACTTAAAAGAAATTTGAGTTCACAATTTGGATCTTTGAAATTGGCCTCAGAGTGTCAGAAGATCTCCTGCTTTTTCAGACACTCCACCTTCAGCATGTCATCATAGCAATGCCTTCCCCTTATGATGTTTTGCAATGTTCTTAGGAGGCTAAGAAGTACTTTGTAAGATAAACTCAGCAAACTTGCAGTTCCACCAGGTGTTTGTTAATTGCTGCTTCCTATAGTCTGGTAGAGCTGAGTGGGGGAGGGGCACTTTGAGGTGGAAACTCGGCTAGAAATTGCAACTCCAAAGGAGGAGCTTTGTGGAAATTGGCATTCAGGCACCTCAGAAAGGCTGCCAGGACAGATTCAAGAGTTTTATGGACATGTATGAAAAAAAAAAAAAAAAAAAAATCAAAGAAAAACTCCAGGTATGTTTTTGATGAGGGAATAATATTATGACCTAATATAAATTTCAAAATTAGATTTTACATACACTTTTAAATACCAAACCATCACAGTGAAGATATGTTTGATAAAGCTGCTGTCATAGTATTTTTTATCCTTCTTTATATGTTGGCATCTCCACAACATCTCTAAAGTGGCTCTAAAACATGAATGGAGTTTTGTGGAACATTATGTCCTGTTACATCGACAACATAACTGTGCCGCTGTTGATGCAGCAGTGTTCTGCATATTACATGTTTGCTTCGCTCTGATGTCATGTTCTTGTTTCAATTTCATTTTCTTCATGGTTATCTGGAGCTGAAAGTTCAGAAGCTTTTCATCGCTGTGAATTGCTCCCAACAGTCAAATAACTGTTGAATTCAATTAATTCAACAAATGTAAGAAGGATACGACCATCCATTGTGCTCAAAACAAATCAGTCTGAAAGCCAGAAAAAACAAGCCGAAGTCCATCCGCTAACAATCTTATTTAGCTAAATTAGAAAATCAAAAAGCTGTGAAATATTATTAATTGCAACTGTAATATTGATTATCGATGTCACATTCAGAGTTAAACTCTGAATGTGACTGATGTCTTTTTTTAGAAAAAGAGATTTGTAAATCAGCCTTAGTCATTAATTATTATGTCTAAAGTGATATCTTAGCATATCAGGTATTCATATCTTAACGTTTTTGAAACTCCGCCCAGAATAACAGCAGATTCAATTTTGTATATGGGCTGTCTGTGACAACTCTCACTTTACACAAAGCCAACATCTTATTGACTGATAGGACCCTCATGATGCCTCCTCAACTCAACTAAGCTGAATTCAGAATTGCAGAAATAACCTTTAAAACCATAAAAATATTGAACCATTTTCTGAACCATTTCACAGATAGTAGATCAACTCTGTTAAATGTCTTTGCTTGTGTTATAAACCATATTATGTCTGGTTCTTTTTGTGTGAAGTTATTGTGAAGTTAAGATTTTGTTTTATTTCACTTAACACTTAATAACTTTCTTAAAGTAAAAAAATCCTCTTTTTGTCACCTACTCAGAGTGATCCAAAGATCACAGTCATTCAGCCATCCGTACGTGGTCTGTAGTCTCCCAACATTTTTACATGTGTGAATTAATTAATTAGTAATTATATCGATAATAAAAGTTTGAACATTTATGACTCATTGATAATATTTCCTGTTTTACAGTCAGCATGACCGAAATTGACTGGTGAGAATAGAAATACAGTTTAATGTAACTTAATATTTCCACAACTTAAAACTGCAAATCTGCTAATGAAACTGAAAAGTAAAGCAAATAGACAATGGTATGAAAGGGGCATTAGTTAGAGACAAAAAATAATTATGCAGGATTATCCCAGTTATTCTTGGTTGTTACACTACACAAGTAAATGTTATTAACTCCAAATAAAGTGTCCTGCAATACTTGAATATTACAGTTGGTTGAAACTAAAAACATTTGAATTGCTACATATTACATCCTATTCCAATAATTTAGTTCAAAGAATATATTTGGCATGCAGCAACATTTGTACTAAAATTACAAAATAAATATTTTTTAATCTAATTAAAACTCTTGGATAAATGATCGGAGTTTAAGTTACATAAATACATTCTGTTATTTTCTACCATTTTCCACCTGATGTTTATTAAGATATTATGATATGCCATTTATTTCCAATAGAACACATGTGATTCAACGCTACATTTAGCAGGCCATGTGGTTTTACATCCTCTGCTTTAAATCATTTTTTGAACTTCCTTTAAACATTCCAGTGTGCTCGGAAGGTTGCTTCCAGCAAATCTATTCTTCATTAGCAAGAAGAAGACCAATAAAAACAAATAAAGCAGAACAGAGAAACTGGATAAGAATTGACATCCGTCTAGGCTTCTCTCGGTGGTAAAATGTTGCTGTGAGGTAACAAGGAGCTGGAACAGAATTTTATTTTGAAGCTGACACATGGCAGGAATCTGGGATTAAAGTTGGAAATGTTAAAATACTGCTTGTGACACCTCGATGTGTGGAGGGATGTGACTTCCTGCACAGCTGTTGAGAAACACTTCTTGGCACCTCCCAAGCTGCTGCCGCTGCGTTCGGCTCTGCACCTCGGCTTTGCTAATAGAGCATGCAGGGAATCTGGCGGAGTGCAAAATGCTCGGAATATGCTTATAATTAATCATAGTAACCTTAAAATCAGAGGTTAATGATAAATTTGTAATAGCAACTACTTGTGTCATGTAATTTATTCTTATCAGAAAGCACGCATATCTCTTTGATCTTATTTTAACTACTAAAACTTTGTTTGCAAAAGAAAGTAATACACTAGGATAATTCATAATATAGGAATTTCTTTTTCCTGACTAGTAACTGATTTGTGATGCATGAGTGTTTGAACTTTGCATTGTGAGTTTGTTGTTCTTTTGATAGACTCATTGGCTTCTGACAGATATTTTAACCAGGTAACAGGAAAAATAGCTCAAATTGCAGCCACTGAGCCACATGTGTTTGTCGGTGGTTGCCCTTGTATATATCAGAGTCGTCATTTCCTCTTCCAGTCAAATGCTTGAATGGCTGAATATGACTTTCTTTGCCTGTCTTTTTCTTCCCTTTATAGCAAAACTGGAACTGTTTGGGATTTTTTTGGAAAACCACACTCTGATGAACATCCTGCCTGAGACGTTTAATTGTGGCTGTGCCATTTTGTGCACGAGCTGTGCCTTTTTAAGACTTGTTTATGCAAAAGCATTCAAACATTGATTTAAGCTTCTTTTTCGTTTTTCTTCTTTCTTTGGAAGTTGAAATGTTTGGACCTATAGGTTGTTTTCTAATGGATTTATTAGAATTGATTCCAACAGTAAGTACAGTGTCATTTAAAAGTATACATACCTCTTAATTTGATCACATTTCGAGCTGTTCTAACCACAAAATTTTATGTATTTTTTTCAGGATTGTGTACCAGAGTCCATGACATAGAAGTGTACAATTTCAAAGTAAATGGAAAATGTTTTTGACTTCTTCTACCTGGCTATCAGAAACTAAACTTTACCCCTTCTTTGGAAAATACTGTAGCTCAGGGATGGACAGATTACATGTAGAGTGTCTTAGAACAGCAGTTTTCAGGCTTTCCTAAGTTTATCAGTAAGTTTCAGGTCTAGATTTTGACTGAACCATTTTATTCAATTAATATGTCCTGCCTTACTAGAAAGTGAACCTTTATTCCAGTCTCATTTGTAGACTCAGATATTTTCCATGATTCCTCTGCCTTTATCCCCCTCCATCTTGACATTAACGTGTACAAACCTCCCTGTTCCTATTGAAGAAAATCATCCCATTTGCATGACTCCTCCACCACCATGTTTAACCATCAAGACGATGTGCTCAGAGTGACTCACAATGTTAGTGTTCAGGTCAGACGTTAGCTCTCATCTGACCAGAGCACTTTCTTTAGGTATCCCTTCCATTGCTTAAAGCAATATATTTCTTTCAATAAGAAATTTCTTTTTGCTTAGAATGGCTATGTTTTTCTGTCTATAAAGCACATCAACACCTGAGCTGTTGATGTTTTCTGCTCTTCTAGAGTAAATATAGGTAATTTTTTGCTGTTTAACTTTAGGTGGATGACCATGTCTGATTGTCTTTGGATGATGAATTTAACATTTATAGCCAGATTTCCCCTAAAAAATAGATTTTTAATCTCAATGGCAACTTTGTGGTTAAATAAAGACAATTGTTTTGACAACCTAACCTTGCTTTGAGCCTCTCTGCAGTCTTAGTCTTAAATCTGTAAAGATTTAAGAGGCATGAATACTTTTATTTCCTTACATGATTTGTGGTGTATTTTAATTTTTTTCTGGTCCTTCTGGTCCCCAGAGGACCAGAAACAAAACTTCTCATCATTACTGGTCACAAATGGCTGCAAACCACCATTTTGAATATATGAAGAGACACCTCAGTCACATCTGAGGTTAAATATTGACCTAAATAATGACAGGAGTTGCCCTCATGTCTCCTGTGGCTGCACACCTTTGTCTTTCTCTCTGCCAGCTTGTGCTTGTAATTGAATTGTAAACAACACCCACACTGTTATTATTTACTGCTGCTCAAACTATCAGAGCAGCCACCGGAGCAGAGCACTGAGTCTTGTTGACGTGCTACCTAAAAGGCAGGAAAAACAATATACGGCCAGCTCATCCATAAGTCATGGTATTTGGCGCAGCAGCGGTGCGCCCAGCAGAAAAGGAGCTTTATGAATGGCAAGAGTCTGTGAATGATAACGGTCATTAATATGTCCATTGAGGGTCACCACATTCATGCCACATATCAAATCCCCTTTGAATGAGATCAGTTCCCTCCTGTCAGAGCCCATTAGATCCGTCCCACAGCCCCAGTGGCCAGCTGACAGGGGAGAAACTCTAACCCCAGCCTAGCACCATTAACATTAGAAAATGAGCAATCAGCTGGAATGAAGCTCAAGAGGGGCGGGGAAGGTTTCCAAACTTTGGCTACAGGATATTCAACATTAAATGTTAGAGATATAGGAATCTTTGAAAATACAACTAAATGACTTTACGCACAAAACACTTTTCTAAGTTAGACAAAAGCCTTGTGGCTTTAAATACTGCAGAACCCAAGAGTTTCCTCTCCACAGACAATGTTCAGGCTGCTCGTACAAAATTGCGTTGAACCTCTTTGACTTTGCGAAATAATTGAGTTAAAAGACTCGATAAAACATTAATTAGCTTAGCAGTCTGGAGCAGATAACATAGATAAAACCCTATGTAATTCATATTGATTAGAATATGCACATTGAGCGTAACCTCTTAAGACAAGTTTTCCTTATTAAATGGACACAAAGCCGAGGTCATTATTCGTACAAAGAAAGATCGCTTTAGATTTTATCTTTTCACATAAAAAGGTTTGATTGGATTTCTTTCTGAGGAAGCTGCACAATCTATTTTATTCAGGTTTGATTATATTACCTCTTAATTAGTTTGTATATTGAGTAGAACAGGCCTTATTGATTTGAGGTGCATTCATTTGCATTGCAAAAATCCCCTTTAATCCAATATAATCTCATCCTTACTCAAACAGAAGAGACTGCGTCTTTGAGTTGCTCTTGTTTTGCAACTTCTTCCTCTTTTGCTCATCTCTGCTTAAATGTGATCTTTTAGTAGAAATTATACAGTGTTCTCTTAGTAAAATAATATTCCTGAATCTGGCTGTTTAGTTACACTCAATTTGTGTGTTTCATGTGGGCTACGTGCATGTTGTGTGTGGTAATTTATACGTCGGATGTAATAACAAGCTGTAGTATTTTCATGTGGCTGTGTTGTGGGCTTTAATTTGGAGGTGTTTGGCTGAGTGATTGGCGTCTGTAGGTGTTGTGTGTAAATCCGCTGCTGAACACCCGCAGAGCCTGTGGAACCGTGTCAAATAGAAATCAGCGTTGGAGGCGTCAAATCCCTCCCACCGGCCCGGCGCACAGCAGCAGCCTGAACAATGCTCTGTAATTAACCTCACCTGAACTTTAATGGCCCACCTCCGGGACTGAGGGCCCCGGCTGTGTAAAATTACTGTCACACGTGGAACCAAGGGGTAGCCTAGCCGCAGCGGGTGTGTTCCACTCAGACAACTGAGAGGGAAATAGACCTCTGCGTAACACCTAATGCCACCAACACAATGTCAGAGTGTTTTTGTGGCTGTGTGAAAGGGGGGTGGGCAGTGGTTTGTAGATGCTCAAGCTCAGAGCAGCCGCAGGCTGATATTCTATAGTTTTCTGGAGATAATTGACCCCCACCAACTCAAAAGGGCTTTAAACAAACAAAAAATGTTTGATGTTTTGTTGAAGTTTCTTTTTTATTTTCCCCCTTTTTAGATGTTTGATAAAACGAGAATCCATTTCATTGATCTTTTGGCTTATTAAATAAAGAGACATTCAACTAAGAATCCCTTCATAATACAATAAATAAGGCTCTATATTGAAAATCAACATGGAGCACATTAAAAATTGATTTAATATGCTCTAATATGCATATTAAATCCACTTTTAAAGTGTTTTGAATGTCATTTAGTGAGCTGAAGATGTTACCTCATAATTTTAACTTCAATTCAATAAAAAAAAAGAAAATGGTTTCAACAAAGTTGCACTGAGTGATATACTCCATCCTGATTTTATTGTAAAGTCAGCCGAGTAATATTTTACACTCAATTATATCAAAAGATACCTTGAAATCTAACAGCATCAACAAGGTGATGTTGAACATGTAGTTTGCTATTTTAAGCAAAGCAGTCTCAGCAGTGGGTTCTACTGTAAAGCCAGACTAAAAATACATTTTCATAAAAAATTCATGAAATCACAACAATTTAGCACAGAGTGAAAATTAGGCTCAATCGTGCCTCAGACCAGCCCTGATAATTTGTACTCTGGCTCGTTTGTTTAGAGAGTCTGGTTTGTTCTGGCAGTTGTAAATGTGCAATCAAAATGTGGAGCGGATCAAAGAAATGCACTCTCGTCCACCTACAAGCATAAGTCTTGGCCACCTTAAAGTGAACCAAGTGCAGGAAGTAGACTGCAATGCATGGCATTGTGGGTAAACACAACCAAAACAAATGTTTTTGTTGCAAGATAGCTGGGAGAAATGGCTTGATGCAAGACTTGGGGTGAGGATGAGGAAACGTCAAAGCTGCTGGTAAGCACTCACAAGAACAATTACATTTTTAAAATAATTAGCTTTAGAATAAAGATTCTGGGATTAACCTGAAGAGTAGAGAAAGATAAATAATAATAAAAAAAAAACCTGACCGTTTAAAAAGAAAAATATACGACATGTTATGTTTGGACATAGCTGCAGTTTAGGAGAAGAATAGGATCTTTTTCATAGGTATGAAAAATAGACATCATTTTTGGTATTTTCACCACCAAAACCGGTGAGGAGGAGAATCAGACAATCAAACCGTCTTTTCATCACCATCGTTTTTTATTAGTATGTTTATTTACATTCACTTTGCTGCTATAAACTGTCAGAATCAATATCTACACAAAGTGATAATAACTGTCTTGACTTTTACAAGAATCCAATGTTAGGTTTTTTCTGCTTTCTTAGCCAAACAACATAAAATGTGATTTTATGTTGAAATTTAATTTTACCATTTAAATGTTTTTTAAATGGTAAAATCTTTTTGCATTCCACCTTTCTGATCCATTGTTTTTTTTTTCTCAAACTCACTGTGACATATCTGTCTACTATTCCTGATACTTTACCAGGAATTTTCTTTAAACTGTTAAATCTTTGAAATGCCATTTCACAGAACAAAAACACTGTTTGCTACAAGTTTATATTAAAATACTTTTAATGTAAAAGATGCAATACTCTCCCATTTAGAGTTGATCAGACTTAACCAGTAGGGGAATTTTGAGTTAACTGAGTAACATTCAATTTAAAATGTATTATTCTAAAATACAATATCCAGCAGACTTGGTGAAGATTCAAGTTCAGGCAGGGTGACTGTCTTTGTCATCTTCCCTGAGCCACTTCAGTAAGCTCAACACAACAGCTGCATGCAGTTACCGAGACATTTGGCAGTGTGAAGATTTAAAAGTCCGACAGTGATCCGAGTCCTGTGTGTGGCACGCCTGATCCCCCGGCTCTGGTGAGGCAGGGTAGATTTCTGGTAGATACAGTAATCCTGAAATCATCTGGCTACTCTCAGAGCCCGCAGACAGCAGGTTACAAGCAGAAAAATGTGTGTTCACATGCCCATGGAGTGTAAAACACAGAGAAAAGTGAGTCACCGTCTCTATCCAGAGATCAAACACTTCCCATGGGCTCTAGTTCACCATCAGGCCAGATGTTTTTTTCTTTTTATCAGGTCTCTGCTGATAAAAAGGAAATGCTGAAATAAAGGGTGAGAAGTCTGAAAACCCTTACTTTGCTGAATCATGTTAATGTGGATTTTATTGTAACATCCCATATTTCACACTTCTGCCTCATGGAGAACATTTATGTGTTCTAGGTTTTCTATGCCCTGTGACGTGATAACTTCTTGGATTCACTGTAGAGATCAGATCAACTTAATCTCAAACTTAAGCTCAGGGAATATTTCTGCATTGCACTAATCTGGTTCTAATGAAGAAAAAGTGATAATACTCATTCTTTAACTGACTTTTTGTAGAGCCATTTTGCTATAATTTCAGCATTGAGTATTCTTTGCTATGAATCTGTTATCATGCTATAAGTTGACTCAGCAAATTCTGCCCACAGTGCCTTGAAAAATTTTCCAAATCCTTCAGGTAGTGAGGATAAATCATCACCTCCCTCCTCTGGTGACCCTACAAGTTTTCTGTCAGATTTAGATATGAACTCTGGCTGGCCCATTTAAAAGTTTTATTGTTTTAGTAAGGCTATATTCTTTTGTTGATTTCAGCTCAGTGTGATAAGAAAATTGAAATCTCCCTTAATACAAATTTTTCTGAGAGATACTGACTTTTTGGGCAAATCTCAATGTTATCTGGAGCTTTTCAGAATAGAATGTAGAGAGAGAGAGAAGCTTTTTATAAAATGTTCTGCTACTGGCACATGAGAGGTGCCTTTGCATGATGAGATTTAGTATTTTGTAAACTCTGTTCACTATGTTAGCTAAGTCATGTAGAAATCTCAGCAAAGTATTACAGCTAAGTTTTATTTCTGTTTTTTCAGATTCCCTGTAACTGATGTTGGGTGTGAAGAGCAAGACTGAATGCTGACTAAAGGTAACGCAATAAATTATTAACCTGCACATGTAAGCAGCCAGGTTAATTTACATTATTTACTCTTTACATTTTTCTTCCTAACAGATCTGCATGTGCTCAACATATTTGTCACATTAGAAGTAAAAATTGTTTTGAAATTAAATATTAAGGTATAATTTTGTTTTACATTAACAATTAATCTAATTTCAACATGGATGTGTACACTTTCGAGATTACTGTAAATAAGAATGAATGCATTTCTGCTTAAAAATGCTAATATATTTTAATAGCTAATATTTTATTTTTCTTAGTCTTAAAGTTGCAAAAACAAATAATTATGAGAAAAAAAAATCAAACCTGAAAATGCAGATTTCTACATTCATCAACACATCCTTGTATTTGTATTTGTAATAAAATAATTATGTTTGTTTTATAGATTTAAAATTTTGATGATCTGATCAATTTGAGCGCAGCAGCACAAACAGGTCTGTCATACACATTAGAGGTTTATGTAAAGAGACAGGCTGACACTTCTGCACACACACACCGACGCACATGCGCACGTGAGCGCACACACACACACACACTGAGGCCCTGTCACCCAGTGGCTGCTGCAATATCCCCCGAGCCTCTATCTGTCTGCCACTCGCATGAAGGATAAAGGGACAGGATGTGGAGCGCGGAGGGAGGGGGTTCTGGCCTGCGACTGAATGCTCCATCAATGGGCTTATTTTCGTTACAGCCAAACAAATGTGTCACTCCAATCATCACACGGCTGATTTTATCCTTCTGTTACTGTAGCTCCACAAGCATTTCCTTTTGTGAGCGCTCGCTCCTGATAATCCCGCTCTGACAAAGGGGCCATGTGCCGCCACTGAGTTCCATGACCAAAAATGTAAAACTAGTCGTTTCCACTTACATACTTTCTCAGTGATATCATACATAATGAAAGAGTGTTTGTAAGCACTTTTGCATGAGTGACTCCTACAATCCCATACGGTGGACTAGATAATAACAGGTATTTAGTGGGTTGTTGGAATCCATGTTTAAGAAGATTGTTTGCATCTAAGTTTGTATTTTTTTTAAGTTATTGATAACTGCAAAGACTCGAGTTGCTTTTATTATGATGAAAGAAATGTGGCTGTTGTGTGTGGTGCACAAGCCTGTAGCACTAATTGAACAGAATGAAAGGAGTTTTCAGAGGTTCAGCTCTCATTGGGGTAGGGCCTCGATACTTTCAGCTGGGCCTTCTGAACCTGAGAAACTCCTTTATTTGCAGACAGACTCCAGATTTACTGGGTCTTTCTGTAAATGGGACAGAGCATCTTTTTTTCTTGGCCCAGCCAGACTCCATGTGGGCTCCAGCAGGACCTCACCAGGTGAAAACAGGATACAAGGTATACAGCTACTTTAAAAAAAAAAAAAAGAAAAAAAGAAAAGAACACACACACACACAGCGGCAAGTCTGCAGCACTGAGATCTCTGCTAATTCTGAAGTCTGGAGGCCAAGTTTCAAAAGTATACTGATCATGAAAAAAGAGAAAAATGTTGATGTATGCTGCTTATAGTTGTAGGTTTTTAGAAAAATAAAATCCAGAAACAGAGCCATGCATATTATTATCATTATTATGCTTCAACACAAAATGTTTTTGTAACTTTCAGCTGACGTTATCTTTAATTGTTTTTTTTATTATTATTTATTTTAATTTACCTAAAATAATTTTTTTAGCACTCTGCTTAAATAATTTTTTTTTTGACCAAGCTGGTGTTCCCATCATTAATTATCTGAATTTCTATTACATTTTTTTATTTAGTTAATGTTATTACATAAAATAACAGTTTTGCATCAGGTACCGGCATAAATTTCAGAAATGCAGCACAGTTTCTCACGGGCCATTTATCAATCTAGAAATGTCTGAGTTTTGTAATGCTCAAATTTCAACACAAAACCTTTTTAATACACCCTTTACTTCGATAGTAGGTGATCAAGATTTCCTGTGGTTACATGGAATAAAGAATATTACAAACACCGCTCCCCTACCTGTTACTGCACACTGCCAATCAGCTGGATGATAGCTGGTTGTTACAGTTAAAACAAAGTCAGATTTGGAATTTTCTAGTTGTAACTATTCAAGGGAAGGATGTGGAAACCATTATTGTTTTTTAGATGAAAAGCTTTTGTCATCAATGAAAATGTAATCCTTTTAAAGTTTTAATTATGTAGAAATTCTGATCCTATAGGAAAAATCCCCCTCTAGAGTTAACAGCTAGCAACACACACGCATAAGCCAATTAATTGTACTTGTGTAAAGATATATAAGTAGAAAAGATAAAGCAAACAATATTCTGTGCAACAAACTTACTGAAAATATTTGATGTATTTGATATTTTTGCTTAAATCTGTACATAAATTATATATATTGAAAATAAATGTTATACAAAACTTTATTATGACTGTAACAATGTTGTAAGTATTATTTAGCAGCAATAACAGTAATAACTTGTTGGATTGCTTTGGCATACATTTTTACTCAAGCGTTTTGTATAATAAAAATGCTTGGTCTTACACACCCATGTTTTAATCAGTTTACAGGTTAAAAATAATTTAATTAAGTTGTTTTATATTTTTCAATATACTTTATTAAAACACTTACATTTCTGGTAGACACTAAACTGAGCAACTGCTTTCGTCTGTTTTGCTAAACATTCCTTTTAATTCAAAAATATACTCATTATGCAAAGATAAGTGTTTATTCTTGCCTCTGTCTGTGTGCTAAACCCTTTATTTCCATATTCATTACTATGTCTGCAATAATGAGGCAAAAACCTCTTCCTGCTCTTCCTTCCCAAGGCATTTCTGACAGACTATGGACTCGAGTCATCATCGATCCAAGGTGGAGTCGCTGTGGTTGCCTCTCAGAACATCAAATTGACCTGGCTGCAGCTCACCAGTTCAGTGTCACGACCCCTGTGGCCTCTGTCGCAGCAGGTGCCTTTCCTCAGACGTGTAACTGAGCCGCAGTGTTAAGGAGACACGTGGATGTGATACTGTTGTGAGGCAATAGTAGTACATGGGCGTATTTGTGCTGCTGACAGTTTCATACCCTCCAAATTCAGCAGACCGTAATGCATACTGTTGTCCTGACAAAAAAGATATATACTGTATGCTCAGTTTGAATTTAAGCACATTTTGCTGTCTGTTTGAGAAAATGAGACCCAGTTCAGATGTCCATCCATCACCTTACTGCGTGACGTGTGGCACAGGTCTTGTGTGTGATCCTTTTGAACACTGTATCAAGTGAACACTAACTTGCAGCTGTGGAGAATGGGGAGACGTGGTGTGGAGAAACGTGCCAGAGTCATAATCTGTTGTCTCACTTAGCAAGAAGAGTTCCCTCCTCAGGCGGAGCTGTTAGGCCATTTCGGCAGCTTGTAAACACAACTCAGTCTGCGTGTGAGCTGTCATTTCAGCTCCATGCTATCTACTTTATAGCACCTTTGAAAATGGCAGTGATGGCTGAAAAAAAATCAACAATTGGCACTGTGCTGTGCTATGCTGTGTTGGCAAAGACAAAAGCAACAAGCTGAGAAACAAGAAATAACAACAGGGGAGTTCTGAATGATCTGAAAGGCAGAGTAAACAAGTCCAACTGCACTGAATTAAAAATAAAGTTCAACATAATCACGGAGCATGTGTTCATGTGTTTATAACCCAAATTGGAATTTACCCCAACAAAAATGGGTTTTTCTGAGGTTAGGCTCTGATCTATTTATAAGGTATTTGAGAAATTTAGGTCACATCTACTATTCATTGATGTAAAATAAAAAGGACTTATTCAAACAGTTAATTCTGGTTAATTTATTTTGACTTTATCTTTACTTTTAATATGCAACCATGCCAAAACTATACACTTTGTTAAATTAATTGATGCTTAAAATATTTACAAGCCATTATTTATAAGAATATAGTTTCTATTCAAAGATTTTTAGCCCTGTTTTCAGTTTCTGGATTAATAAATTAGTATTGTGTTAATGCACTAATAATTTTGTGTAATACACAAAAATACCATTTGATCATACTGGCTTTGGTAATTTTGACTTTATTCAAAAAAATATATTGCAATGCAAGAAACAGGAGTTCATTTTGTGCCATGTTTTCTTATTTTGTTTTTAGTGCAATTGTAAAAAGAAAGTACAACAGGTTTAAATTAGAGGGTTTCATGAATTTTGTATGTAATTAGGGTTTTTGAAGTGTTTTTTTAGTTTGTCACAAACTTTTCCCAGGCTTTTTGCTACCTCTTAAAATTGTTTTAGACCTGTAAAATCAAATAATTTCAAAACATCTTAGTTGTCTGTGAGATTTCTGACTCAAAAGCTCCTTTGTTTGCTTAGAAAAAAATAAAAAATAAATAAATCTTACATTATCCAAACGCATTTCTTACACATGGTAGAGTGTAAATTTGGAGAGAACTGGTTTAAACATTTCAGAACCCTAGAATTCATACTTTACTTTTATTTACCATTGCCGAAGGCTTTCGTAAAACTTTAACATGTTTAAAGGTGATGCTGTTTGTTTATTGTTTAACAAACAAATATGTTCTCTACAATCTTTTGCAAATTTAAATTGTGTGAAAAAACCTTCAAAGAAACAATGGTTTTGGAGAAAGACTGTGAGCTTAAAAAGTGGTTTAAAGTTTTTTTTATTCATGACTGACTAAAAAATAAAAACTTTTCCTTTGTCTTTTCCCACATCATGGATTATGACGATAAAATCACAGGTGGCTTACCTAAATTTTATGCTCACTTGTCTTTCCCATCTTGACAAGTATCTTAGAGAAATTGTCATCTGTCAAATGTAATTTGTATTGAACATAAACAGGAAGTCATAGTTCAATAATTAAAGATTTAAACTGTTAACATGTAGTTGTATTAAATAAAAAAAACTATTACATTTACTTAAGCAGGAATTGTAAGGGTGAGTAATGATCATAGTATTTTCCCCCCCATATATTTCTTTTTCTGTTCTCTGCATTTTTTTTCTCTGAACTCTTATCCTGCTTTTCCCCAGCATGTGCCTGAACACACACCTTCTCATTCATTTATTCAAACAGATAAATTCTGTTTGTTGTCCCTTAACTTAAAGTATCCACGTTTCTTGTTTCTGGCCCACACACTCCAAACACAAAAACTTTGTGGGTTCACACTTTTCCATCCATTTAGGTTTACTTTGGCTCAGGTTTTACTAGTCACATCCATCCCTCCTTCTCTTTGGCCTCCTGTCACGACTTGTCGCTTGAGGGACACTGTGATTTATCGACAGGGTAAACAGCTTATGAATGAGGCCTAAGCTTCAGTTATACAGTTTACAACATTTGAGTAACCACAAGGGGTTTGTGTACACACACTTTCTCAAGGCTACTGTTAGGTGGAGAGAATGAGGCTGCCAGCCTCATCTCATGTCGAGGGAAATTCCTCAATGTCTTAATCGTAAGCCCGTAAGATTAATTCTGCTTGCACAACTCCTTGTGTAAACGTTTCAGGGCGACGTTGAGACATTTTTAAACAAGTTTCGAGCGGCGCGCAGAGTGACAGGGATTGTTTACAACAGAACTGAAGGCTTTTTCTGCGTGGCATACTCATTTTTTGGTGTTAAACACTCTGGGGCTTTACTCCACATGGCGGATTGGAAGGGCTTGCAAGAGCAAGAGTGGAAGATAAATATATCGAACCTAAATGGAAATTTTAAATATTTTGTTTCTGCTTCCATGTGATTAAAAAATAAATATATGATTTTCTTTGCACTGAGAACTCTATCATTTGTAATGCGGTTCTCGATTTCCTTTTTAAAAAAAGACAATTTTCATGATTTATGTTTAAATATGTAAAAAAATATCAAACATGCCTCATGTTTTTGCTTCACCAAGACTTTTCAGATAAAATCAAATGACCTGTTTGTTTTTCAGCACTCAAGACAAGACAGAGGCGGTTCCTGGCTAATCATTGACCAACTGGTGAGTTTTCCATTTTCACACAGGAACAGTCAGACATGGAGAAAAAAAAACATAAACAAACAACAAGTATCACTAAATAGACAGTGAGAAATGCGAGGAAGCTTAAAATTAATATTTTCTAAATTATGCAAACATTTTGGAAAATTTGTTTTTAGAATCTATGAAAAAAAAATCTCTGAAAACTTCTCTTTCTTGAGAAACTAAAATAGAAAAGATTGCAGACTTTGTAGTTTCCGTGGCGTCAGCCCAACGTGTAAATAGGGTGCTAGTTTTTACCAGCATTCTCTGCCGACTATCTGCTCACAGGCATCCTCAGATTCTTGCACATATTTAAGCACAGCTATTGTAAAAATGGCCCTCTTCCTGTTGTTGTTTTGTAAAGACTTGATTTTATTCAAGCCTCAGGAAGTGGAATAATTTCAATGCAGATGTTTTTCACTGTAAACAGCCGGAGCGGTCTGGTGGGGGGGGGGAGGGTGCTGATGTGACAAAGGGTAAGGAGGGTTTTCCAGCGGTGGAAAGTTGTACTATTTAATAACTAAAGAACTTTTTTTCTAAAAAACAAAAAACAATTATTTCTCAACTAATGATTAAAAATCTGAGGAACTGACAAAATCAACCTGTACCATTACACTGGAGAAGGGATGAGTTACAAAATGCCAGAGCTTATGAATCTTACTTTACTTGTTTAAAGTAAATTAGGCAGCATTAAAATTCTGATAATTAGATGAAGTTGTAGGTAAAACTAATCTAAATTCAAGTTTTAAATCATTTATAATTTTAAGCAAGAGGACTGCCACAAGTTACTGAAGATTGACAACATTATTTTTCAGATGTTTAACTCAAGCATCAAGCCAAGACAAAATGTGGTGATTGCAAAGTCTGCAGCTCAAATTGTAGTGTATGAAGTGAAGATGTATATGGTCATTTATCCAGTGAGAAGAGTAAGGAGAAATGTTGACTAAGAGCAGTAGTTTGGAGAATCAACAAACCCACACCCAACAGAGGGAGGTAAGAGTACTCTGTGGTGATCCCACTCTGCCTCTAATTCACTACTGTAGTGAATGACCACTTGTGAACAAATCAAATCTGAACGGTTGTCTCTGAACAACCAGTCAGAGACCATACAGGTAGATATTTCTCCTTCAGTTTCAACCAGAACTGTTATGAATTAGCAAATTCCTCCCAATAAGTGGTGTTACAAAAACATTGTACCTTATATTAGCAAGCTAAATAGTGCTTGCCTTCTTTTCCCTTTCCGTCTCTTAGTCACTTTGTTTTGTCCATAAAATATTATTTCCTTAGTTTGACTCATTTAGGCAAAAACAAAAGTAAGTCACAAGTGTAACTAATAGTTGTTGGTTAAAACCATGTCAGAGGAAGGCGTGAGGAGAGCAATAATTTATTTATTTAATTGTGTGACAGAGGGCAAAAAAAAAGTAAAAAAAAAAACAAACAAACAAAAAAAACACAATTAAAAAAACATGCTCCTACTTTCTAAACTTTAAGCTCACAAACATCACTCATATAAACTGACTGGTCTGGCTGCTGACTACCTGCTTGAGGTATTTGTCATGGTGGAAGCATGATGTTTTTGTTTCCTCTTCCATTTTGTTTATGTTGTTTCTTCCTTTAAATCCAAGCTTCCAACTACTTTGTAATCTTGGAGCAAAAGAAATTTTCTGTGGATACAAAAGCATATTGTGGGTGAAAATTCAAGCTCATTTGCCTTCTTCCAGTGCTAACTGGAAACAACCAACCAGAGTCAAGAGGCAGGTCTTTGTGCTGTCAATCACTTCTCCATTTGGCGCTGCTCATCTTTCTCCTTCTTCCCCCAGTTGCTTTCTGTTTCGTTGTAACTAGAGTGGCTTGTCATGAATGCTGAGGCTTGTTAGCATGGTCACCGAAGAAGGCAGATAAATGTTTTACGTAATGGTAAGGTGTATTGCACTTTTAGCACATTTAGAATTGAGTACATGAGGATGATTGACAGCACTAACACTCTCCTCCTGACTGATTAAGTGCATTTAGTCAGGAGATGGCAGTAGCAGCTCAGATAGGAAGTGGAGGAGACAGATCCTTTCACAAATTATCTGTCTCATGCTATCACAGTATGGTGACAATTTGAACAAATGTGAATATGTATCTATATATATCATTAACATTACATACTGCACCTTTAAGAATTTTACTCAACATGAAACATGAAACATTGTTCATAACTAGTGTGTAACAGAGCATCACAGAACACCTGCCATTTGTAATATGTCTGAATAAAGAACCTATCTCGGTCAGAGTGTGCAACATGATAAAAATGTTTCTGGCAGTAGATGAAATGCAACATTTTGCAGCCTCACTGAAGATCAAACTTTGGATCCATGGCCATTTTTATGTGCTGAAGTGTTATGGTTAAATCAACAAGCACTGACCGATGCATTTTGGCCTAATGCAAACAGCCCAGCAGACTCATTTGATTAATGAGCTGGCATGATGTAACCACAGGGGGAAATAGGTTAGTGCACCTGGTCGTTTACACAGTTTTTCATTCATTGGGAAAATGGAGCAAATTGTCAAGAAAGCGATTTCAAAAACCAGCCACTACTTAGGATTGTAAATTTTTGCTTAGTATCTGAATGACCAACTTTCTGCTAATGTTGGCACAACCTTCCCAATAAATGTCAATCTTTTTGACAGAAATACAGCTTATAGGTCATGGCCTGCCAGGGTTCTTTATGGTGCTCAACCAAGCATTCATGCTCTGTGTTTATAGTTTGCTGAAAAAAGGCAAAACTGCAGCAAGAGATACAGGTGCATCTAACTTAGAATACCATCAAAATAGAACCTACTTAAGTAATGCTCTATTTATTCTGATTATTTATATGATAATGGCTAACAGCTAATAAAAACTCAAATTTTATGACTACAATATATCTTTTAAATATATCAGTCTATGTAGAAATATATTTAAGATTGATGTTTTGAATTGATACTTTGAAACTTTTGAGTGGTATTCTAATACATCGAGATGCACCCATATGACCAATGCTCTGAACTTCCTCCAGTAGAAATTTGTGGTGTTTAACCAGCAGCTTATATTGCTCTATTTTTTTTTGTCTTTGATGGTGGTCATCAAAAGGTCAGGAAGGTGATGTGAAGTTGTAAAATGGCCTGAGCAGGGCTGACCTATGGCTGCCTGACCATTCCTAATGCAGTAGCAGGGCCCGCGGGTCCAGCCTGCCAATACCAGCCTGATTATAACGAATCAGGTCCCCCTTAACACAATAATGTGATCAATTTCTCATTCTGCTGAATAAATAACATGGCAGATAGGGAGGTATGGTGACCTGCTGTTAACCCCTCACCCCATTATTCATATCGGTGCTTGAATGAAAAGAGATGCAAGGAGAGAAAGGAAGAAACAGGTCCGCGTGAGCTAATTATTGCTAAGACAGAGCTGCTGTGTTAAATGGTTGGGATTGGATGAATGTCCAGCGACTGTTTTATGGCATCTGCTGTTTGAGTACCACCAATGATACCCTGAACCTTCTCCTCTATGCTTTGGGATTTATAATGGGTGACAGATGCTGTATTATTCTGCAACTTCCCCACATGCACCCACAGCTGACGGGACCCAATTCAGTCACACAACAGTTATGTCTTGACTGTTTTTTTCCTGTTGAGGGTTGGTTTTGTCTAGGCAGTGCTCAATGTGAAGACACTTAATAAGATACCTGTTGGCCAGGTTCACAAAGATACAGCACTGCTAATGGCATGATAATTAGCCCTGTCAGTTTTCCATGGTACATAAGAGAGTCTCCACAAATCTGGACCCTTCTACATTTACCTGTAGGTAGGCCCTTACCCTTCAATCTTTGTTCCGGCCTCAGTAACAGAGCTGAGTCTGAGCAGACTGGATTTCTCAGCTTTGTAACAGGAGGCTCCAGTACACATGCACAGGAGCATTCGACACTCCTGGAGCAAATGCTCTGAGCTTCACACGATACCCAGTCGAGCTCGACCGGTAGGATGTGACACGGTCATCGGTCTTCATTTATTTACCTTTTTTGTCCGTCACAGTCCCTCTCTGAGCCTGTGTACGCTTCACCTGACACCCAATATCCAGACCTATTGCTTTCATCTCCTTGGGTATTGGTCTTGACTTATCTCACGCAAGTCATCTAACTTTAATCAAGTAAATGGATGCATTTAAATGCTGCTGATTCCAATTTGGTAATTGAATGTGTTGATTTTGGACTGATCAAAGGAAGATTTAACCAATTTGAACTTCCATTTCATTGGTGGCTAAAGTCTGAGTATTTTCTTGTAACATTTTATTAAGACAGCAAAACAATAACATTTCTCAGACTTTTTAATCCTGCTTCCTTACAGATTAGTATAGCTCTTTTTTCTGTACATATATTTATGCAAAAGTCTTAGTAATTTTTTAAGCTTTTTGCAAGTGGTCTTTTTTGCAGAAGACCAAATATTCACCATAGAATTATAGAATTATGGTAAATTCTATAGTCTTAAAAATTTACCACAGAATTATGATGAATTATAGATGCCTATAATTTCATCATAGACATCTCTTCTAATACTTATTAGAAAAGTCTATGGTGAAATTATGTTTGGGCTCACATGGTAAGATAATTATGCAGCATGTTGACCCGATTTTCCCCTGATGACGAGTCAACACTCTTGAACTCTTGATTATTGCTATGGCTCTAAACCAGTGGCCTCAAATTGCATTCCTCGAGGGCCAGAGTCCTGCAACTTTTAGATGTGTCCCTTGTCCTACACGCTTGAATTAAATGGCTAAACTGCCTCACTTGCATGCAGTAAAGCTTTATAGAGCTGTGCTAATTAGCTAATATTGGAGCCCGGTGTGCCAAAGCAAAGAGATTTCTGAAAGTTGAAGAACACCGGCCTTCGAAGTCTGGAGTCTAAGACCATTGCTCTTAGCATAAGACAATCTTATGAAATATTGCTCATAAGATTGGCTGGACTTTGGGACCCCTCCAACTTCAATTGTAATTAAAATGTTGGATAGTCTTGGGCTGACATTTCAGCATAATTAACCTTGCGATGTGTACACAATCAGAAATAAAGGTGACAGAAACATGAATGGGAATCCAAAATACAGAAAACAAAATAACTGCCATGATGAAACAGGGAGTTCAGTGGATGTTGGAGACATCTGTTGCATTGCTTTTTGTCTGTTAAAAATAGTCCACAAACTATTGTCATTGCTTCTTCCTCGATGTCCATGTTTGGTTACTCTGAACTCACATTTGATCTTGAAAAGTTTTGTGAAATTTTTCAAGATTTTCTATCTGACATTTGAATATAATGAGTGGAATCTGTTTTTTGTGGTGTGTTTTCTTTGCAGTGTGTAATTGTAGACCACATACTGTTGGACCACACCTGTTAAACCTATGGCTATTTTTACCATCATGCATGGTGTCTCTGTGGTTTTGAAAATTCACCAACAATTTTAAAATCCAGGCATTATGGATCATTGTGCAAGAAATACTCCCTTGCATTTCTAAAGGAAAAAAACTATACGTCTACAACCAGTACAATCATTATGTTTTTCAATAATAATGTAGGAAAGGTCTTCGGAGAGCTCTTTTGTTTTACCTATTATAAGATGCTTCTTTGGCAAAACCTTAGTAATGAGAGAACTTTTCATAGGTCCTCAGTTAGAACTAAATTAAATAATATTAATTGGCAATTATAAGGAATATGATTACCATATAAATATTGATAGATGAGGGGTTTTTTCCATTGATTTTTGTAGCCGATTTTTATGGGTTCAACCATTATTTCTGTTTGTCCGCTTAATTGTATTGTATATGGACTATTTGTTTAAATCTTTTTTCTGTGTGGATCACATTGTTTGATGGTATAATTTTGAGAGTGTTGATTCCTTATTGATTGCTCCCATTGTCTCTTTGTATCTACTCCTTTATCCGTACATAGACATGATAATGAACACATGGACACTATTTTTTCTCCTCCTCCCACTCTTCACCTTTTTCTGTATGTTTCCATCTTTTTCCTCCCTTTGTGATCTTGAAGCATGTAAATGACCTAAATCATGTTGCCAAGGCTCTACACAATTATATTTAGTCCATTACAGTGCCTGGGAGTACATTTAGGGGAGGTAAGGGGCTCAGTTCCACATGAGAGGACTTCCTTCTCACCAGGCAGTGTTTAAAGAAGAGCAACAGGTGGCTGCTGGCAGAGGGAACCTGAGGCTAAGTGGATGTCAAAGTGGAATTGCAGCTGAATCGCCGGCTATTTATTTGACCCTCCTCACATCTGCACTCTTCCCCTCTGAGGAGGAAGAGATGGGAGGGGAGAGGGGCGTTTTTTTCAGCTCCTCTCCCCTGGTTAATGTGGGGCTGGGGGACATATAAGGGAAGGGAAGGGGTTTGGAGGGGATAGGGGAAATTGTACATGGTATTAATTACAGCCCAGAGTTCACATGTCCGCTTCCCACTATGTGTTTATGCTTGGAAGTAACATCATGTGCGAGTAACACGAAGAGGGTCAGCGGGGTTGGAGGTGTTTTTCCACGTGGTGAGTGAACATGTACTGTTAATTCACCAAGATTCAAGGTTTTTCAGACTTAAAAAATTAGGTCATGATAAAAGAAAAATCTTCTGAAGTTTTTTTTTTTTTTTCCCTTTCAAACAATGTGGATACTCTACAATTCAACTAAAACACAAGCAAATCTTTTTTTTTAAAAAGATTAAAATGAGTACATTTAGTTTCTTCCTGAAAAAGTTCTCCAAATTTCTCAGGTCTGAGAGCATCTCTTTTGATTACCTTACAGATTTTCTTTTAGATTTAGCTTCGGACTCAAAGCAGGAAAATAAAATCCCTATTCATCTTCAGCTTCATTCAAAGCACCAGAAAGTGTTTGATAGAAAACATTTGAAGCTGTGGGCAACTTCATGCTTTGAGGAAAACAACTGGTCCCCCCATCTGAAGAAAAAGAAAGAGACACAGAACATGATTCTACCACCACCATGTTTTATAAATGGTGTTCTTTTTGGTAATGCACGGTGCTGTTTTCGCAAACCCCCAGTCAAGTTTTGTTCTACTGGAGGATTTTTCCTGTTAAAAATGGAACCAAGTTATCGCACCTTTAGTAATTTTTGTATTTTGTCTCCAACAAATTTTATATATATGTCACATTAAAGGCAGAAAAAGGTTTGCACAAGATTTTTTGTGGTGTAATTTTTTTAGTTTAAAAAAAAAAAAAAAAAGTAGCAGGAGTGTGTGTACTTCTACACACTCCTGTACTATATTCACAGTAAATATTTGTGAATGTCGTGCATTTATTCCATAAGCAGCATCACATTTTACTTTTGTTGTCAGATGCATAAATAAAAAAAGAGAAAAAAAAAATCTACATGTGTCATTATCACATCACCCATTCAATTTTTCCCACAGAGCATCCTCATCATTCACTGAGCAGTCTTTTTGCTCACAGCGCCACCTAAGACTTTCTAACACAGTCCGTGTCGAGAGTCCCAGGCTCTGAAAAGACAACAGAGTCCAGGTCTGGGACGGATCCCTGCCTGTCTTTCCTGTTGGTCTCAGTGTTTCCATGCTGTTATCAACTCAGCTGATAATGCTGAGCTCTGAGCTCTTTTTCTCAGGACCCACAGCACGCTGCCACACATTCTGATGGCGTGACACAGCCTCCACCACAGAGCCCCCTCTGTCTGAAGCAGACTTCGCTGCCTAGCTGGGCCTGCAGCTGGCACACATATTGGCGAAGGGCTCTGCCAGCCCGTCTCCTGTTAGCGATATCTGAGGGTACTGTTCGCATTCGTGTGTCACCCAGGTTTCAGGTTGAAAAGCCTCGACAGAAAAGTGAGAGTAGCTGAATGACAAAGCTCTAAAGAAAAGCGAATCAAACATTTAAGCCGCTAAATCAAAATTAAAGGCTACATATATATGGAAAATGTAAAAAGAAATGAAATGGTGCTGAATTATTCCAGCAGTACAATCTCACACTGACAAATTTAATAGAATTAAACTTTGAATCTCAGCACATTCATTTACTGAGTCACAATCACTGGCAACCCTAATATTTTCTTAAAAAATAAGTGTAACTGAAGTAACTTTATTTAAAGAACTTTAATTTAGTAATCCATGGCCTTTAAACACAAGAAGTGTAAGATGTGCAAATAGCCCTCTAATAAATTCAAAATTTTATTGTCAAAAGCACAATTTTAAGTTAGAGTGTAGATAAATTCAATCTTTAATTTGATTGTTCTTTATGCTTTGGAAAAAATATCTTATGTTTTTTTCATTTTTTAACCGAGCCACTGGTGCTGCACTTACTGACATGAAGCCTGGCTTATTTCACACATAACTGAGTATTGGCTTTTAATTAGCAGTCTATCACTTCTCATCACTCAGAGGCTAAATATCAATCGTCAAAATGGGAAAGACAAAATACCTTCCATTAAAAGTAGGTGTACGTGAGATTTTGAAGACATGAAATGATTCCAACAAAAGTTATTTGCCTTCACTTGTCCATGCCTACAGTTGGAAAAAAAAATTGAACAAGTTTAAAACCACTGGAGCTGTGACTAATGCAGCTGGATAAGGAGCCATGTAGGCCACGGTAAGATGGATGGTGTGGGAAAATGAACAAAACATTTCCACTATCTGGGGACCGAAGTGTGTTTTTCAATGAATTATGTCACTTCCATTCAAATAAAATAATAATAATAAAAAAAACACTTTTAAGCGATTTTACACATTTGCATCTTAGATACCAGTAAGATAAAACCAGCACATTAAACATTTGATTTGAATTAGAAATTAGAGTTTTTCTCATATCTCATCAAGTGGAAAAAATAAAATGAAATGATCAAAGCCTGGAGATTGACACATTAAAATCTAACATTTGTTCATATTATTTTGACTATTAGTCACCTTCATTTGATGGTGAATGTATAGAAAAGATTTTTATAGCTATGTTTTAAACACTATATTTTTTCACAATGTTTTGCAATTTTTAAAGAAGACTTTTCTTTTCAGAGCATCTGGTTTCGTTAGATGTAAAACCAGGGATTTTACGTCTAACAAAGTCATAAAAAGTACGAAAACATGACAGCCTACAGATTGCATAAAATTACTTCTATAATTTTATTGTTGAATCTGCCGTGTTAATAAACATTTTCTACTTCTGTTTCTGCAGCTAAGTGGGAGGCTGCTTCCAAGCTGAGGCACAGTAAAGTTTATTAAACACATCAGCTGGTTTGCAGTAGACCATTACTGAAATGTTATATTCCTGCAACAAGAGATCAACAAATAGGTCTTGGAAATAACAAGCAAGGGGACTTTGGTCTTTTAAACCGGAGAGCATTATGCTAACTTTGAAGGGGGAATTTATTAAATCTCTTACAACAACTGAGGGGCTCTATATTTAACTTTGCCAGAGCACTTCGGACACATTTTGGCTGCGGTTTCCACTTGGCTCTCAGAGCAGTCTGGTGGCTGCGAGGCAAACCTCTGCAGTCCCCCCGCTTCCTAAAATGAAACAGCTGCCGAGCGGGACACACTGAGAGCAGTGGGGCGAGGGGAGGAGGAGTTTTCATGAATGAAGTCAGTGGGAGTGGGAGGAGAAAGGAAGCTAGCTGGAGGTTAAACACTACTACGTAGGTGTGTCATTAAAAAGGTCTGGTGGGGTGTACAAAGTATGGGTGTGGACTCAGTCATGGGTCGTATAAGTTCAGTTTGATGGTAGTTGAGGGGAAACAATGTTGTTGTTTACACTGGCTCAGGGTGCACAGCAACCCACTGTGTAATTTGTAGAGTAGTTTTTACAGATCTGCCCCCAGGGAGCTATGACAAGATGTCCTATATGAGCTGCTCCCCCCGTCACACGACAGAGAGAGAACAGAGCACTATTTGGATCACACAAACGGAGATTAAAGTCCAAAGCTGAAATTAAAGTGACGTTAGTTGAAGCTCCAAAGCTATCTAGCAGCCCTTTCCCACTCTGAGCCAGAACAATATCTCTATAATTAATAACCACAGTAGAAAAAAAAAAAAAAAAAAAAAGGAGGAAAAATCCCGTTTGCCAAGTCACAGCAGCGCCATGTGCTTGGCTGTGTGCATAGAGCTTGCACACACTGATTGGTGAGACAAAGAAAAAGCACTATAAAACACTTTCTGCTGAATCTGTGGAAAATTGTGGAGAGAGGCAACACGCTCTTCACATCTACCTGTCCAATCAGCAGTGAGAATGAGTATGGGGATGGCATCCAGCTGCTATGGGAAAATAAGTCTCAAACCTAACTCTTTTGTGGCAACACCGAGGCTGCAAAGCTACTTTCTTCGATGTTGTTATATGCATTCACAAGAACAGTGACAAAAAGATTCATTGAGGTTTTTCACAATTTGTCAGAAAATAAATAGAAACCTGAATACACTTCATTGGAACTTTAACACAACATACTGCATATTTGTGAAGTTGAAGGATATTGATGCATGTATCTAGAATATTTCCAAATAAAAATGTAAACATTGTTGTGCCTTTTTTAAGACCACTTTGTAGCAATGAGAAAATGAAATCTGGAAGTTAGTACCTTTTTTAAAATTATTTTTATAATAAATATATATATATTTTTATTATTTTTATTTTTCATGCTTTATTTAATGAGTTTTAATTTTTTTAAACTCTATTCATTTTTTTTTGTTTAAAAAGGCAAAATACATTTAATAAATAACTAAATAAATAAATAGATAATAATAATAAAAACAGAGGTGACCAACTTAAAAAAACTGGCCTTTTCTAAGTGTGTTAAGAAGGAATCAATCACAAGCCATTTAGGAGACACAGCTAACAATAAATTATGTGCTCTGCTTCAATGACACAAAAATTTTACCTTTTTGAGGACAAGAAAATAATGGTATGCATAGCTAAAAATAGCCCCATTCTGTAGACCACCTTGAACTGCCCACAGTAAAAAAAAAAAAAGAGTCGTAGAATTATGCGGTGGACATGTATTTTTTTTTTCAGCAGCGATTGGAACTTCGCTGACGAGTTGATTGAAGGGTGGATGAAGCCTCATACAAAGCAGTCCTACAGGGAAAATGTGCTTGCAAATGCAAAACATTAAGATAGGGGTAATGTTTTATCTTCTGCTAAAACAATGATAGGAAACATAAAGGCAAAACTACTGTGGAGTTGGTTGGGTCAAAACATATGTGTGAGCAACAATGACCCAGTCAAAAGCCAGACCTAAATTCAGTTGAGAATCTATAGTGACGTGGAAAAGTTGTTCCTCACAGATGTTTTTCACTTAGTCTGACTAAGTTTGAGCTATTTTGCAAATGATAGGTAAAAATGTCCGTCTCCAGATCTACAAAATTCTTAGAAACACACACCAAAAGACTCAGCTGTAGCAAAATGTAGTTTATTCGGGCAGGGTAGACACATGTCCGTGTGTATAATCACTTTACAAATATAATCACTTGTGTGATTGTATTTGTAAAAATGTTGAAAACCAGACTTCCTGCTTGTTTGAAGTTTGCTGTTATAGCATGACAAAATGTCCAGGGGTATGAATACTTTGGCAAAGCACCCTGCTTTGCAAGATAAAATCAATTTCTAAAAATCTTTTTAAAAAATACATTTTGTACTATTCACTCACAATATGTTGTATATGAACAAATTAAGACTTTTTTCACACTTTTTGCAGGAACAGACCAAATTTCATTTATGTGGAACAAAAACTACATCTACAATATTTTAAAAATATTACTGCTTTTTAAAAATAATAGAAAAATATGTAAAATGTGCAGGTCTACATCTAATTCTTTTGAATAAACTACCGTTCTCTGACAGGTTGTAGCAAAATGCAGTTTCTCAGCTAATTTTCCATCTGCGTAGCACATGCCAACTATATCTTACAGTGGCTTGAGTTCATAGCCTGCATTTTTTTCTAAGGGTGGTCTCAGCGGTGTCTAAAACCATCATTTTTTATTAAGCCTTGCATTCTTTGCGCTGCTTGATCCTTTTTCTCTTTTAATGTAATGTGTCTTTTTTATTCACTCACAAACCTGCTGCATTTGCCGCTTTTAATGGTTTTATCGTGTAAAAAATACACACCAAGGTACAAATGAACCCAGCCCCGACTGCTGAGACACAGCCCGTGCTGTCTTTCTTGGTGCGGTGCTATCTATCTTAAACCCTCCACAAGCTCACCTGATCAATATGGTGAGCCAGTGGTCATCATCACTCATTGGGAACTGACGCGCACAAGTGCATGTGTATGTACCCACACACGTGGCCTTTTAAACCTCTGTATCTCCAAGAGTAAGCAATGAGACGTAACCCATAGAGCACATAATCCATCTGGTTTTGATTAATGGATTTAACATCCATTTTCAGGCCCATACAATGGCCCTGTATGAATTTTATCAGCATACTGTGACAAATAGTAGTTCTGTTCTCCGCTAAGAGGCCTCATTGTTCCGCTGACCGAGAGTCATGCAGATGTCACCGCCTCGGCCAGGCCGCCTAGAGCGACTTGTTTAGCAAATATAAATGTAAGCGTGCTTGTGTATTACATCATTGTTTCCATAATATAGATGCCTATTTTGTCAGCAGATAATGCGTATAAATGTATGACTTGATACAGTTTGACAGTGAATATCTATGTCCCAAATCAGACTTTTGCAGTGGTTTTATAACAAGTAACAATGTGATGTCAGGACATTTTAAAAATGTGCTACAATAGGAGTTTTAGAGTTTAAGAGTTTTTTCCTCATTTGTTGTCTATCGTCACACAAGGAAAAAAAGGTAAGAAAAATACATGTATACTCATTTGCACTACATGTTTAAATAATAATTTAAAAAATCACAGTTCCAAGTTGGAAAAAAAAATTGTAGGACTTTGTGAAGTCTGAATTTCAATAAAGGAATCCTCAGCTCCAAATCTAATATCACCGCTTCGAACTTCATATTTTTTTTACCCATCTAAAAACCTGCACAATCTTCATTTATGAAGGCTTTAGTACTCCATCAGTCCATTATTTATGATTTTCTGTGACGTAATCTGAGATAGGCCGAAGACATTAAATTCCAGTTATTGTTTGAAAACAAAATTGCTAAAATTGCTAGTAGTAAATACTCCAGTCAAGACTGTTAGTTTTTCAGAATATTGTTAAAAATAGTAGCGTGTGCATTAGAATTACATTCTTACAGCAGGGTTTAGTGGTCTTCTTCACTGTTACCATCTCCAGATTATGTTGACTGTTATACCAGTAAGCTGGAAGCAATGATCAGGATGGTATGTCTGACTCCAGGATTCACATGTTCCGACTCTGAATAATGCAGCTTTTTCCTCTAAGGCCGTGTCACCGAAGCCACCCTCTCATCTCACCTCTCACTGACACATGGGCATGTTCTCAGAGCATGAGCTTACATCACGCTGAGAGGCCCGTTGATGAGGTTTTGACAACGGCAAACGACCTAGCCTAAGTGGCATGCATTTCGTCCTGAGTGTGTCTCTTGACAGTCCTCCTAATCGCTCAGAAAATATGCATGCCGCTCCATTTATGGGCAGTAAAAACAGTCATCCAACCTCATGCTAACAGACTGTGAAGAGCACCATAAAAACAGTCTCCGTCATATTCACTTTAAGCATATAGCGCAGAGGGGCAACTCGACTGGCTGTCATAACATGCAGGACGATAGTCACTTAACTTGGTACCTCTCTGTCTGTCACATGCAACCAGTCATGGAGTAAAACAGCGGGTGTGCCCTCCCCTGCTGCAGAGGATGACATGAACTAGCAGCCCTGCACATAGGAAGTGACACAAACAAGCAGGCCCCAGAGAGGAGGGCCATCAGTAGCAATGATGAGCGACTCCTCGGATGCTCCTTGACGTGTGCGGCTTCAGCAGAGAGAGGGCAAAGGGAGCAGATGAGTGTGGCAGCGGGTGTTGAATTTGGGAGGGGCCTGAGGTTGGGCGTTCGCGGCGAGGGCCTGCGATGTAACTGTGTGCACCACTGCATTATCCGGCTGATTTGGTTATGACAGCTGGTGCCCACGAGAAACTCAGCAGAGTGTGGTGGGGGGATAAGATCACCCAGGCTGCAGACAAATGATGATGAAGAGATCACTTTAAAGAACAATCTCCATAATATTTCATGCTCACTCGGCAGCTCCCAGGCAGCACGCACTGCAAGGCTAACTGCTCTATCAATTGATTTGATTCACTGCCGGAGCTACTCCTCGCACATAGTATTTCAAATAAATGACACAGCAGATAGGAATGATATCTACATCAATATTAACCCTGAAAAGAACTAATGGATGCCGGCTGCAATTTGCGCTGTATACTGAGTAATGCATTGGAGGCAGGAGGCAGGTGATGGAAGAGTTATAACTCAGGCTTTTCCTGTCTCCCCCCAAAGGCACAAGAGGATACAATTTGACCTACACCCACCCCGCCTAGCACAAATATACAAGCTACATCTTTCCTCCTCCCTAGGCAACCATTTGTTTTTGTATTTATAAAGCGCATTATGGGACACTAGGCTAAACTAAGCCATCTCTCAGGCCGGTGGAACACAAAAGCAGTTTATCAGATAAATCACCCTTGACCAGTTAGCTATTAGAGCAGCCAGGAAGTGAAGCCTGGGCACGTATGGTGCTTATAATGATAGCATTTTAGCTTTTTATTAATGCGCAGACATGATGCATGCTCATGTGTTGCAGTGGTTTAACATGGCTCACCACTCTTTAACCCTATTCCACTTGCTAACTGGCAGTATTATGAATTCTGATCAGGTACACGGGTAGATATAGAGATTATTCTACTTAAAAGGTCCAAAGTGCTTTTTTATGCCAAGCCATAATACAGTGCCTTGGAAAAGTATTCACACCTTTTCTCACAATTTGTCATGTTACCTTCACAACATTGTATTTTATTGGGATTTTCCTTGATAGATCATCAGAGAGTAGAGCAAATTTATCAAATATAAATATATATATATATATATATATATATATATATATATATATATATATATGTATTGACATACATGACTGACTATTATTAATTAGTGACATCTTTATATCTGTGAAACCAAGAATCTTCTATTCTTTGAAGGCCTCAGAGGTTTTTTAGAGAACATCAGTGAACAAACAGTCAGAAAAGATCAAGGAACACAGCAGACAAGTCTGGGATAAAGTTGAGGGGAAGTTTAACGCAGGGTTAGCTTATGAAACAATATCCCAGGCTTTGAACATCTCTTGGAGCACTGTTTAATCCATTATATATGTAAAAGGACAGAGTATGGCACAGCTGCAAATCTGCAAAGATATGGCCAGACACTTACACTGACGTGGTAAGCAAGGTGAGCATTAATCAGAGAAGCAGTCAAGAGGCCCTTCATAACTCTGAAGGAGATCCAGAGCTCAGGTGGGGAAAGTTTTCTCCTTTAGGGAGGAGTGGCAAGAAGAAAGGCTTTTTCTGAAAGCCAAGAAATCCCAATTACATTTAAAGACAAGTCATGTTGGGGTCACTGCAAAGCCTGATGGGAGAAGATAAAAACAATTTTGGTTCTATATACAAAAAGCGATGTGAAAACTAATGCTGCACTTCATCCTGAAGGCAATGTCCCCACAGTGAAACATGGTGGTGGCAGTACCATACTGTGGTGATTGTTTTGCTTAGCAGATTGAGAAGCTGGTCAGAGTTAATGGAAAGATGAGTGCAACTAAACAAAGGAAAATCCTGAAAAAAAGAAAAGGAGGACTTTAAGTTCACACCACACTTTTCAGAATTTAATCAGTAAGAAATTTTTTTATTTCTCTTGGGCTTCTTTTGTTTTCCTGCTTTTACATTTTCCTCATCCCTTGGATAACAATATGGTAATTTGTATTTCACTATAACATTTAATAAAATCTATGGGTGTGAGTTGATAAAATCTTTGAGGGTTGTGAAAGAACTGGACTATTTGTATGTAGTCCAGTTCTCTTTCTGAACTGGACTACATACAATCTGAACATAACTTTTCTTTTGGTCTTGTTCTTAAATGATCTCTGTCAGCATCATGTAGACGACAACACAAATGATGCCTCAACATTCATTAGTCTGCATGATGGTCATTGAGTAGCTACTGATCACTTCTGTCTCTGATATCTGACCTCTGCCCTCGTAAGAAGAGACTCAAGCACACACACACTCCCACGCACACACGCCTACACACTCAGAGATAGTGGGAAGTTTGCGGTTGGCTGATAAGGTTGTGATTAATCACATTGTTGATGAGAGCGCGTGGGGTGATGCTTAATGGACGTCATAATAACACAAGCATCTCTGATTGCTCAGGTCATTGAGCGGCGTGGGGGTTTGTTTGTGGTGAGGGTGCTTTTGGGGGAACGGGGGCTGTGCCTTAGCAGAGAAACACACCACTAAGCCGTCAGCTAATGAGTCCACAAGAGACCCACCCAATACCTTTGATTGTGATGCCATGGAAGAGAGAGGAGCAGGGCAATCTTTAGCTGGATTAAGTATCTCTTAAGGAGATCCACTTTCAGCCACAATGTTATCAACCCTTGAGTGTGTATTAATTAGGCCTATTGTAGAGCTCTAGCCTGTGAATATGGAGTATTCCCTCTACTCTCCTGCAGACGCACATGAACACACATGCAGAGAGTAGGAAAATGTAAAAATTCTCTTGGATTGAGTTTCTGGCACACAAACACAAGGCTCCTGTGTGCTGTGCTGCTGTTTATTTTCATACGGAAAAAACATGCATGTTTAAAGGAAAGCATCTCCATGTGCATGTTCCGGCAGGCTGTTGCATGCTTTAATTTGACACCCCATTACATCCCCGTCTACATATTACAGCTACACATCTGCATGCATGTTTAAGCGTTGTGTACATCATCCTGTTCTCATTAGCAGGGGCTTTTGATATGAAGTGATGCATTATCTACGCACAAGGCAATAGCTGATTGACTGTGGGCCGGTAATACTGTTTAGCCCCTACTTAAAGGAGGCTTACTTTGATGTACGTACATATTTCCTGGTGAAGGGGTTGTTATAATTTCAAACATTCATTGGCTCATCATACGGAATGCTGACACTGATTCGGTTCATTGGCTCTTTTTTTTATCTAATACATGTGTTTCCTGAACATGAAATCCACAATTTGCCTTCCCCTGCAAGTCATCAAGACAGCCTCTGTGAAGTGGCATGCAGGTATATTGTTTACGTCTTTACACTGCATGGCTGAAACCCCTCAGCATATGCTAGCCGGAGGTACTGTGCAAAGCACTGATATAGGATCCAGTTGCTACCTCCCCACAAGCCCTTCCGCCAGCCCCCCACTCCACCCCTCTCCAGCTCCATCATAACCCGGATGTTTAAGAAGCATGTCCAACTGGTATGTTTTGACTCAGTTTAAGTGGTGTTTAATGGCAATGGACTCGTTGTCCTGTTCCGGAGCTGTGCTAAGAGTTTCTAATCAAACGTTCTGCTCCATCAATAATGCAGCGCCCTGGATCCCATGGAGGACTTAATTGTGGGTGTAGGGCAGATAGGGAGAGCCTCGGCTAGGGGTGTCTCGTTGCACTCTTTAATTAGAGACCCCCGTCATGTCAAGAGCAGCAGCCCTGGCTGTTGACTATGTAGCCACTTGCCCAATGCATTTTGGCAAGAACTCTACTGTAACATTGCCATCAGCTAGTGCTGTGGCTTCTCCTGCAGGAGACAACAGGGAAGGTAGGGGGAAAGGGAGCTCAATGAGGAAACAAGTGAGAAAAGGAAAGTGTACAGGAATTGAAATTTAGTGTTGGTTTTTGGTTAAACTTAATGCAAAAAACATAACTGCAAATTATTATTATTATTAGTAGTAGTAGTATTAATAACATAATAATAATAATAATAATAATAATAATAATAATAATAATAATAATAATAATAATGTATTTATTTACATTTTTGTGGTGTAATGACATCCTTAAAATCTAATTGGATATCAAAAATTTTAATGACTATTTTCTGAAACTTAATTTGCTTGTGTTTAACGGATTTATTGAATATAAACGAGATCTACACTTTGAGAAAAAACATTACTAATCACCATGTCAGTTTACTACAAGCAAACTGTTTAGACATTAAAATAAAAATGTACAACACTCTTCTTGCTTTAAAGCCTTCAACACAGATTACTAAAATTAACTCAAATGAATGTTTTGGTTTTCCTTTAAATTGGTTAGATTACAACTTGAGTAAAAAGGGGATGAAGAATCCTGCAGAATTATAGTGAATTTAGCAAGATAAATTAAGCTGAGACAACACAAAGTTGTCTCAGCTTTGTGTTGAAAAGCTTATGTGCAATTACTCAAATATATCAAGTTTGCATTTAACAAAAAAAAAAAAAAGAAATTCTCTGTCATGTTTATCAGAACAATTACTGATAACAGACATTTCACTCCTGGAGTCTTAGCTTCATGTTTGTAAGAATCAATAAGGCCCCTCTGGCCCTGCTCTTCCATCCCAGCAAGAAAAAGAAAATGACAGAACAAATTTAGTCTATGATGAATGATGGCACTTATGCATAGCTGTACACATGTACAGCTGATTGTAAGGCTTATTTTATAATGGAGGTGCATTTCACTAAATTAGAATTTTATCAAAAAGTTTTTTTTAAGTAATGCAGCTCAAAAAGTGAAAACCAGATACAAAGATGACTTTTTCTCTTACAGATAACTAGACTACAACATTCTTTTGTTTCTTAATAATGTTATAATGCTTCATAAGTCTAAAAATAAAACATTTTAACACAGAAATACTCTGAGCTACACAGTTATGGAAAATGTGTCTGACAAGCAAACTCAGTTTTTTCTTTAACCAAGTTAAAGCACTTCTAATGTCTAAGGTTTACGATTGACTTAACACTGGCAATCCATGGGTTTTACCCTATGTCGTGGATACTTATGTGTAAGGAGCTTCTTAAATCAGTCACTGCAACTGCAGTTCATATCTCGGGAGTGAGCATTGAGAGATCTGCCTGTATGTGGTGGCTTAGCTCCATTAAACTAGAAGATCTTTTATTATATTCTTTAGTGACCCTTGGTGGGATTTTATCTGACAATATTTGGAGGAAAAGAGAAAAGATGCATGGAAATGTATGTGAGAAAAGAGGTAAATTACATAACATGTTGTGAGGCAACAAAACCTCAGTCACATTTGACCCAGTGGTCAGTGATCCATCTTAATATTTCCCAGTAGCAGATTGGTAAAGATGGAAGGTTGCAGAAGAAAATGTCAGTCAGCTTGTAATCAGCCTATCATGCTGCCACAAATGTAACTTGTACTTTGGGTTGTCAGAGATGGAAGAAGACCAGGACCAAACATCAGGTGTCACACACAGCAGCACCAATGAATGGACAATGGTTATCCATCAATCTTCTATGTCAGCTTGTCTCAGAGCCTGAAACCAACTACAATGTCCATCTCAAAGCAATTTGATCCATTCAGCTGACTCATTCATCAGCCTGACCTCATTTGCAATCTAGACTGGCTTTCTGGAAAAAGGAGAGCTGGTTACAAAGAAGAAGATGGGTGTGAAACATTGAATTTGCAGGAACCAACCAGCAGTGGTCCAAAATATTTCACAGTAGGTGAGCAGTGCTCTTTATCTCAGGAGCATGGTGGCTCATTTATTTTCTTGATAAATTGTTTATCAGTCAGGCAGAGTTGCTGTGTATTTGAGTAGCTGCGGGGAAGTTTGGAGGGCTTTAACATAGCAGCTCTGCTGAGGTAGAACAGCGTTATACATCCCCTTCAGCCAGCTGACCTCGTCGGGTCATCAAGACTTAAGTAAGAGTGAAAGTCGCTTTAAATGGAGCGAAGCTCCCAGGGACTCAGCCTTGGCTGAGCAGCTGCTGCTGGCCGGCGACTATTACTTTTCCAGGGGCTGACTTTGATGTTTTAACAATCCATACATATTGATTCAGACTGATAATAAACAATTTGATTAGCCTCTTTCTATAGGCTGTCATTTCAATCACTTTCTGAGCTCCGATGGAGTGGAAGTGAGGGGCTAAGGAGGGAGGGAGAGATGAGGGTAGCGAGGGAGCAGGAGAAATGGATAGACGGCGCACGCAGCCAACACTGAAACACAGGGTGAAAGGCTTGAGCCCCCTCCTCAGACAGAAAAAGGAATCCTGCCCTGATTAGGCCTCTGCCTTTGGTGAATTGGACAAGACAGCTGAGCTGCCAGGTTATTAACTCCCTCAGAAAATTCTCAGCCCTCTCTCAGGCCCGCCTGATACTGCGATCTGGATCGATAAGCAATCTCCGGTGTGTACCAAATGCCTGCTGGATTCATTTGTCTCCCAGCACCCTCTCCCTCCACTGGACAATACACCTGCACAACTGAGCCCACCCCGCTCCCCACTCCCAGTCCCCCCCTTTTCCCTGGGTCCGTTCTTTCCTGAGTGATCTCCTCCCTCCCAACCTCCATCGCGTTCACTCACTGGACTCTCTGTCACTTTTTAAATAATGACCCTGGGGGTAAAGGAACATCTGCCTACCTCTATTTCATCACAGAGAGTCTCCCTCCTACAGGCTTAGGTGACCAACTTAGAGAAAGGCACATGGGCTGAAGGGGAGAGCGAGAAGGAGGCAGGGGAAGCACAGAGGAGGGTTAGCCCACGGCCATGGGGACGGTGGGGGTTGCTGCATCATCATGACTGACAGAAGCACAGATGTCACCATCAGAGCTCAATCTAGGCATATAAATGACCAGCCTATGGCAACTTTCCAGTTAACATTAAAACATACAAGGCTGTCGTTGGCTCTGAAATCATGCATTATCTGTTGTTGAGGATGAACCTTTATGCCTGTTTGTCAGCTGTGTTGAGTGAGGATTAAAAAAAAAAACTCAAATATTTTCAATATAATTTTCTTAGCGGCATATAACAGCAACAATAAAATTCCAATAGAGATAAAAACTTGGATGACACTTTGCTGATGTCATAAACTAAAGTGTTAAAATAATGTTAAAAGGCATTGCCGACCAGTTTCATCAAAAACAAAGGTCTGGTTGATGTAACCAGACCGGAACAGATGGCAATAAAAGACACAAAATTCTAAGTTTGCATGTTTAGAAGATATGAATTAATCTAATAGTCAGTTAGTCAATATTGTATGTACAAAAGTACATATAATATGCAAATCACAGTTTTCATGTTCCATGTACGCTCATGCTGTTCATAAACCCACAGAAAGATACTGTGAAAAATGTCTAAATAAGAAATACCCTATAATTACAGTCAAATCAACAAGGAGTTATTTGCATTATAATCATGTTTAATTAGTTGGAAAATGTACCAGTGAAACTATAACTTTTGTTTGTGCAAATTTGTGTCCAAACCAAAAATTCTTTGTATGTTCTTTTTAGACAAGTAATACATTAAAATGAGCATGATGAGTAGTTTTTAATGATTGATCGTCCTCTCTGATCTGATCATATCCTTTAATATGTTAAGAATTAGCCACCAGCCAAACCGTTTTATCATGGGTTCAACTGCTGAAGGCTTTGCTCACCCTCTGCACTCTCTTACACTCTTAGAGAAAGAGTTTCTTTGAGGAGCAGAAGTGGAGATGGATTTACATAGTGATTGTGCTTGCTGATTTGGCAGCGCTTCAGCTGATAACTTTTAGTGATTCGCTGTGGCATTGATCCTCGGGATGGATTTATTGACGAGGATGGCTGACGGTAGGGGTTGAGCTGGTGGAGCCGGAGATGAGTGGGAGGGTGTTAAGGGACTTGCTGGTGTGGGGATATTAAAAGAAAACTGCAGATAGCAACTCAAGCAAGGTCAAAAGAGGATGAGTTTGATGCTACAGGCCTTTACTTGTTGATGAGTTTTAAGCTACTGCTCCTCATAGCTCATTTCTGTGGTCTTTTCTGTTGTTTAATCTATTGTCTCAGTTTGGCTGCAGAGCTGTGACCCCTGGGGGAATTGTCTGTCAGCATACAATAAAGGCAAAGCCTGCGACCGAGAACTCCATTTCTCAGGGCTAATTGTCAGAGACAATGGATTCAATGAAAAACACACTCTATAAAGGATAAATCTGGCGGATGTTTAGATTTTCTTATCACTTTGATCTCAAAATTCGGCCAAAGCTGCAGAGAAGGTTATGTGCTGAAATTCAGGAAAGGAACTATGAGGAAAATGCAGTTATTAAAAGGCATCCGGTAAATATCTGAGAGCAAAGGAAAACACAAAGGCAAAGTGCTATTTGTGGGCAGGGATGTAAGACAGACCAAACAGGAAGTGCCTAAAAAAATGTAAGTTAGAGTTTTTAATCAGTCAAAGATGGCTTTCTCATCAGGGGTTGATTACAACGGAACAGTTTTGCTTCATAATGCTTTTTCCTCCTAAAGATCACAGGCTGAGATATCATCAAAGAACAAAAAAATGTAATAATGCAATTGAGTTGGGAACATGATACAGAAAACTGACCTCCTGATTGATGTAATTGCAGTCCTGCATAACCACAGCGTTATCACTGCCATGTGATGAGCCTGATTCCCAGGCAAGCACCTTTCATCTAATAATGTTCCAGAATGCACACCACAGACCTTTAAAGACACTGGAGTCCTGTAACGTTCAGTTCTCACATTGAATCTTTATCAGCCTTTTTAAACCATTTCAGTCTTACTCTGTAACTCCAACCCAGACAGCACTTTTTCATTAGTATCTTTTTTCTCTATGTTCAAGGTCATTTGTAATGTGGAATCTATAAACTTCTCAATGAAGAAAGTTATTTGAATTCTTAGGTTTTAATGGCTGAGCCTAAAATTCCCATTTCAGACCTGCAGTTTTAAAATGATCCTGCAATGTGTATGTCAGCAGATGAAGTTACTACGGGTAATTGCTCTCACGCCACAGTCCATCTGTCTGTCCGTCTTTTTCCTTTCCTTCTTCACACACACACACACGCACACACCCTCTTCACACATGCACACGAACATTTTTGTTCTCCTTCAGTTGGTGTGATTTTCTCAGACCTGTTTTAGCTCTCTTACGTGCTCACCGTGTATGACGGTGTACTGAAAGACATGTTTTATGTTGGTTTGCACATAATGAAAGGAAGGAGACTTTGTGGAACATGAAATCCTGTCATGTCTATGAAAGTTGTGTGTCACATTTGAATCACACATATTGTATGTGTATTGGAATCAACGGCTTGGAGTTCATCAAATCCTGCTGAGTCAGAACAGGGTATGTCACCTTTTGTTATGACACCATCTCATGTTATTTATTTGTAGACAAGGAACAATTTAGCATCTGAGGATGAAATTTTGATGTGTTCCCCCAAGAACTAAGCTAATTATTAGTTTATCAGACATGAAGTCATGCAGTCGGTTTCAGTATCAAGCAGTGTGGCTTATTTGACGGTCAGAGGTAAAAGATTCCTTTATATCCATCCACAATGACTGTTGTAAGCCAGTTTTCCACCCATTACTGGCATTGCTAATGTTAATACATTGGGTGTGCTATTTTGTAAAAAGGATATGACATAGTCTTTCCCTGTAAGCCTGTAAAAGTTTGGAGCATATTGAAAGAAAGATCGTTGTCTGTTCTCCAGTCCTGGGTCCTTTATTGTTTTCTTTTTCTCTTAAGTTCACCACACAGGCTTTCTATAGATTTGGTTCTGGGGACTGATTACTGTTGGAAGATGTCATATGTAGTTAGCATGCTAGCATGCTCTAATGAGGAGCCCAGAGTCTTTGGATGAGAAATAGACCATCAGCATTACAGATCCTCCATCATATTTAACAGTGAGCTTTTGTTATTTTAAAATATTTGTTTTAAATCAAACCCACCTTTCAATTTCTGCAGCCAAAAACCTCAACCTTAGTCTCATCTGAAATTTGGATTTCAGAATAGTGAAATTCTTGAATCCCAATGAAGCATCCAACAAAATCAAATTAATAATTTAGAAAGAATTTTCTGGAAAAGTTTCTGCACTACCTATCTGTCTTTTTTCCCCCCTTTTCTAAGCTCACCTATCAAGAGTGGAAGGAGGGAGTAGAAATTAGCAAAGTGCATTCTTGTAGATGTCAGTCTTAAACTTAATGTTTATTGCTGAGTTCATCAGATGCTGACCTCATGGATCTCACCAAGTATATTTAGAGCATCAACAAAACAGAAAGTAGAAATAAAACAGTGTGAAACAAATAATTTTGTAGGTCTTGGGTAATAGCCTGACTTCCTCCTAACTTGAAACGTCCTACTTCTTGTCTGCATTTGGCTGTGATCAGCTAAATTTAGCATTCAGCGTCTTCTGCATTAAGGTATAAAGGTGTGTTGAAAATGCAAAAGGAATGTTTTCAACAGCGAATGTCGGTACCTTGGGTAAAAAAAACAACAAAAAAACACTTTTTCTCTCCCTCTCATTGTCCCTTTCTGACAGTGATGCTAATGCGAGAGTAGGTGAGTCTCCCTCAGGGCTCTGTACATCTATGTCTACCTTAATATAAATCAGCACTTGTCATCACAGACTCATATCACACACTCTGATCCCACGTCCCCCTCTACAGATTTGCCCTTGTTGTTCGATACCATCTGAGATGCCAGTGGCCAGAGCAATAAACCTGTCCAGTCTCACTGGCATTGTCTCCCTCTCCCCGTGTCTTTGTTTTCTCCCTCCTAGACCTGTAGGTGCTCCCGGATGTTGAAGTTAAACAGATGTGACGGCATTAGATTCAGCCCGGACAGCAGCACACCTCTGCTGCCCTGAATGCATTCTATAATTATCCGTCGCACCTTGTATCAGGAAGTCAACCCGTGTCAAAAGTGCAAGTGAAAGCTGGGGTCACTGTCAGGAAAATGAGTCTCACAATGACAAAAGTCCAAAGCTACAGCATAGAAGTAACTACTTACTGGCTTCAGTTTCACTGTCTAGTGACATATTACTACAACCATATATGCTACAGTCATACTTGCCTGTTATTTGGTATGGACAAGTATGTTCTGGTACCATGTTCAGTTTAGGAAGCCAGTTGGATACTGGAAGACTGTAAGAGGAACATTAGACCAACATAAGGTATAATTGTAGGGAATGGGACACATGGTTTTTTTGGGTTTGCTTTTTACTACAAAAAAGCTATGAAAGTGTGGCAGGGAAATGTATTCTGGCCAATTTGTTACCCTAAATAGTGCAGGCAGTTTTTGATTGCCTTAGAGGTTTGTTCAAGAACATAAGCCAGCCTTCACTTCTTCACATGCATCAATGTTGACCATGACCCTGGTTTACCACAGTTCTGTCTTTGGGCCATGTTTTTATAGATATCAACCATTCCAGACTGGTAACACCCAACATGAACTTCAGTTTTGGAGATGTTCTGACCATCACAGTTTGGCCCTCGTCAACATTTTTAGGCATGTCTAGTTTTAACTGTTTCTCACACTTAAACTTTGAGGACAAAACGTTGTAAAATAAAATAGAAATAACCTTTATTATCCCTCAGTGGGGATATTCAGGAGTGAAACAAGATGTCCACTCAGTTGACACAGAAAGTAAAACCCAATGATGTTCACTTGCTACATAGTATAGCCGAAATACTAACAGGTGCTACAATGCAAAAATAATTGGTGTGATTCACTTATTTAGTTCACTTGATGCCTCATCAATGTGAGGAAGCAGAGCCAGACATAAAAACCAGTGATTTTGCAGAAAAGTAAGAAGTTTGTAACCAGACAAGACACACAAAGCTTTGTTGTTGCTAAAAGATGTTTAGGTTTTTTTGTTTTGCAGAAAAAAGGTTTTCACATGAGCTGAAAAGTTTTAGTCACCGTCTCTTCACATGGTAACTAAAACTCATAAAACTCATAAAACTCAGACTCATAAATCTGTAATGATAAAAACTGGAACTTATGATTAAAGTCAGTCTTCTCTTGAAAAACAAAGTTTTAGCATCTAAATATTTTAGACAAATGTTTTCTGAAGGATATGTGTCTATACATAAAATGGACACAAACATAATTTTCTAAAAAAAAATTAGAAAAAAAACACAAAATAATGTTTCAGACAGGGGAAAGGAAAAGTTCTTTCACGGTATGTTTCTTGATTGAAAGGGCTCTTTTATCACTTTCACTGAGTTGATTTGAAGATGGTTAAATGTATAATAAATATATAATTTATTCAATATAATTCTAGTGTTTTGGTAGAGAAATAAATGTTTTCAATATAAGCATCCCCAGAATTTAGTTGCTAGCTCATTATTTGACAGGCTTTATTGAAGAAGAGCCGTTTGCCTTGGCCTGGATTCATCCAACCACTCTGATTCTGGCTTCTTATTGATTTTTAATTTAGAAGGAGGCAGTCTGTAAACACCGCCCAATCAGGACCCAGGAACATAGCAAAGATTGGACAATTTGAAGTAATCAATGAAAATATTCTCTGATTTGTAGGCGCTCAATGGCTGCCATAAATCAGGCATCTTACCACACAAGTTAGTTTGCAATAAATCAAAGGGCAGGCAGAGGCAAATTATAACAGATGAATTAAAGGTCTGAGGGAGGAAGTGCAGACCAGCGTGGTAATGAGACAGAAATACAGGCCACAGAGCATTCCTGCAGAAGCTGTCAACAATTAATGAGCTGCAGCTAGTGCTGTTATTTGTCATCATGCTTCCTGTCTACATATTTACTCACTTATTTATTGCCTAGGGGCTACATAATCATTTTTTATGTTAAAAACAATCGACCAGCAACAAACGTTGAGCCTTTTAGAGAGAGCGGATATGAATGCGGACAGGAAAAGCCAGGGAAGAACTACAATGCTTCAACTTCATGGGTAAAGGTGGTAGTATATCAAACTGAAAAATATATATTGGATTATTTACATTAAGGATTGCATTACCAAGAAGTAAATAGTGATGTTACAGGTACAGAATGCTGCTGCACCTTAAAACTACAAAAATAAAAATGTTTAGCATTTTTAATGCACACTTATGTCCTTGTTCTAAAAAGGCTTGGTGGAACTTCATGTACTGTCAGGAAGCTGAGGTTTCCATGTTTAGCCTTAATGGACTGACTAGATAGATGATTGTGACATTACCTGCATGCACAAGTGCTTTTGATTCAATCATTTGCAGTGGAGTTAGGCTGGTTAATCAGAGGAATTACTTAAAGTGCCTCTCTGTTTATCATCAACAATGTCAACAAAATAATATTCTTTGGGTTTATGCCCCCCCAAAATAAACACCAGTATATCTCATAACAGCACTTACAAAACTTATCCAAATCATGGAAGGAGAGCTATTCTATTTATATTTACATTTATCAGTTCAAAGTAAAATCTACTCAGCGAGGAAGTGAGTAAACCCATCATTTTCTTTCTAGAGTGACTTTTATTATGTCAGAGGTCATCTTTACTATTAAGAAGTTAAATCCAGTGTGTGTAGTGCAAAGGAAAAGAAAAATATTGCCAAATCAAAACACAGCAAATAAAGGGCTAATACAGTGCCTTGTCAAAGTATTCACAACCCTCCAAAAACGTTGTCACTTTACAACCACAAGCATCAGTGTGTTTTTTGGAATATGTTCATAACAAATCAATCAGAGAAGCAGCCAAGAGGACGATGGTACCTAAAGAACACATAAACCTAAACATATTGTTTTAACTCTCCACATTTTGTGGATAAAACGTTAACTGCCAGTATGTTTCTACACTCAGAAAGCTCCTGTGTTAATTTGAAGAAAACCTGGGTACATTTGTTAAACTAAAAAAAGTTGGATACAAATTTGATGATTTTAACCTTGTCTACTTTGGTGAGCAAAGATGTGACTAAGATGTGTATGATTACATTTTTTTGCAGGTCTGGTAAACTGAGTCAAGAATAAATCATTACTTGCACTGTTTTACTAAGGTATGAAAAAGTTATTAATACAAGAGTTATCTCTATTGAAAGAGTGCTCTTTCAATAGAGAGAACTCTTTTGAAAGAGTTCTCTCTATTCTTAACATAGTGTACTTTAATATAGATTTTAGGATGAAAAGCAATACTTATAATGAGACATTTTATGCAAATGCAACATATTGTAGCATACATTAAAAATATTTCCTCACCAATAGCAAAGATAAAAAACAGTGACAGGTTTTAACGATGTGTTGTGCTGGCATGTGTTGGTACAGTAGTGACTCCTCTGACTTTGCTTACCCTTGGAAAGCTTTTGGTGCCCTATGATCCAACATCTGAAGAGCTGATAAAAACCCTTCAGTTGCCTCAAAGCAGCTGTGAGGCTTAACATTGTCAAAAAGGGGTTTTTATTTCCCTACCGTTTCGACCTCCTGTGTATATTTTATTGAGCTGTTCTCATCCCACAGCGGTGCGCCGAAGCCATAAGCTGCCGAAAATGTATTTGGAAGCTCATTAACACGAGACGTGCATGCTTGGAGCATGTAGCATCCTCTTTTTGCAGAGACATTTGTGAAAGTGTAATAGGGCCATGGCGAGGAGCTCAGAAATCGTTGTTTTTGATATTCAGTGAGCTTTTTCATCTTTTTTTCTGCAGGAACACCACATGAGAGGATTAGGAAAGTTAATGAATTATCCTCACAGGGGCCGAGACAGTGTGTGTAAGCTGCATTATCCCACGTCTCATAATATGGAGCGGTTTGAATTTATTGAACTGAGGGCTGAATTTTCCCACACTGATCTGACCCAGTTCAGGATTATACCCAGTCCCTTTTCTTCATGTTTAAGATGACAGTCTTTGTATCAGAAATCCTGTTATGCTCAAACAGAGAAAAAAGTTACCCGAACAGAGTGATGCTCACAATAACTTTTCCACCGCTCCATAAAATGGCTTTTTTCTGATCCAATCAACAGTGTGCTTGTGTTAAGAGCTGGAGTTGGTGGATCCCCTGGGCGGCTAATGTAGGATATTATATGTTTCTCAACTTTTGTTTAAGTGGAGACAGTCCACAAAAGTGAAATATCACTTTAAAATGTCGCCTTTTGCCTTTGGCCTCTGTTTGCTCACCTTCTAGCAGCAGCTCAGTATCAAATGCACCAGCACAAATGATAATAACAGAGCAAGACCTTTCTATTTTTCCAAATTAGTTTGAGCCCCAGATCAGCACCCTTGAGGCCGGCACTATGACTCTGATTCTTCCCTGAAGATTTTTCTCTTCAAATTTCTATCATATAAGGTAAATATCAAAAATGTGATTTGAATCTTGGGAAAAATTAAAGCCAAAAGGCAACAGAAGGAGGACAAGACTGATGCGATGGGAGAAAACACAGAGCTTCACTAAAAATCTCTTTTCTCTGCATCGATTGAGTCTGTTTAGCTGACTGTCAGCTTGCTGGGACCACAAGAAACCAGGAGCTTCTGAAGCCACAGTCACTGAGCTGCAAACCAAACTGCCCCAGAGGTTAATTGAAGTCCCAGAAGGGACTCAAGTGCCCTCTTATTAACAGGGCAACTCAAAAAATGTTGGATTTCTGATGAAACGACACACATCCTCCATTGGGCTTTTTTTCTTCTTCTTTCCTGGACTTTGTGGGTCAAGTCAGCTTTGGATTACCTTGCAAAAGTATTCACCCCAAATCATCCTACTTTGTAACATAACTTTGTGTTAGAGTGTAGAGATAAACACAAAGTTGCACATAACTTTGAAGTGTAGAGAAAACCCTTCAGGTTTTTACATCATGCATGTCACAAGTGTTTTCAAGATGGAGAGCTATGCTAACTTTCTGCCACACCTAGCTTTACCTAAGCAGAAAAGCTTTTCCAACAAGCTGCGTCCAGGTCCCCCATATCTTTGTTGGATTGTAGTTCTGTCATTGAATTCCCACAGATGGATATTTCTGGTAATTATGATGATTTTCCACTTACAGGTAATGAAACAATGATTTTAAAATGATAATGCAATATTGTTGTTTAAAAAAACACACATTTCATGCAGAAATGTTTGACTCACTGAAAAGAATGCTTAGTACCTCCATAAAGGTATTTTCAAAAGGTACTTCTAATCTGACAGTACAGATTCATATTCTAATTTACTGAATATGACTCTTAAACAGTCACACTGACAGATTCGGACCCTTGGCAAAACTTGCTTAAGAGCGGACGAATACATTGTATGTGTACGCTGCTGCCATGAGATTCCTGGAATTCAACATCAGCAGATGCAGTGTGCTGCACACACATTTACAGCTGCTCAAGCATCAATCAGTTTCAATCAACAGTGATTACCCCGCCTACAATGAATCTGAGGTATCTGCAAATTAAATCTTTCAATATCTTTAAAAACTCATTTGCTTAATGCTGATGCTCCAGTGCAACCTCCTGCTGCAATTATATTAAATCCTATAACTGAATGTAAAAGTGTGCAGTCAGAGTGTACATTTGTTTATGTGGAACAATCTTATGCTTGTGTAAGATGTAAAATACAAGAGCATAGTTACTGTTTGATAAATATTTGTCGGCGAGTGTCTGGGGGGTGTTTGAGTAAAACAAGATGCGAAGGGATGATGCTGTTGTGTTATTGGCCTTTCTTCAAAGTGCCTTCCTTGCATCTCTGTCATTGGTCTGGAGATAATCTTGCCATCGATTTGTAAAAATACTTGAAAATGAAATGAGTGTCTCTCATCCCACTTAATCAAGAGAGCCTATTGATCAGGTTTCTAATGAAGGATCATTGAGATAGGGAGAAGAAGAACGGGCGGGCGTTTCATTTCATTTCATGTCAGTGAGTAATAGGACGGCTTTATCTGAAAATTCCCAGCCATCAGTAAAAGCTAGCCTCCCTTATGTTCATAGTGGAAATTAGCATTGTTGGTTTGCTATCTTCTGCTTACTGCTTAAATGATATTCTAAATATAACACCCTGGTGAATTCCTTTCTGTATAATGTCAATGATATTCTTCTTCTTTTCAATAAATTTGCATTAAAGAATGTAATGCAAAAATTTTGTATTATGTCTATGATGAACATAACATGTTTTAAGGTGTTTTAAGAGGCAATGACTCAGAAATTATTTTTAGACAGTATCAACATCTCTGTTTATTTTTGAAGACAGTTATTTTCCTGTCCTTCTTTTGTCAGATAACTGAAATCTGTTCTTCTCTGATCTGTTTTTACATACACGATCCTATATTACCTGCCCATTTCTCTGACACACACCATATCCTCAGAACGCTCTCAAATGCTTCAAATGCTGTGAAGTTTGATAGTCAGTTGTTGCAGTTTGTTGGAAGTCAGAGCTTAAAGAAACTGGTGTGTTTCCATATTTGAAGCTTGACATCAACTTATTCATGAATTCATGAATGTCAGTATTTTGTGTTTTAAGAAACATTCCATACAGGACTGAGAACTCCACTGACTTTAGCAAAATATGACCCCTTTTTTTCTTGAAAGTATGTGGGAACATTGAATTGGTGAAAATCTACAAGGAATTTAAATTTATTGGAATGAATTTAAATATATGAAAATTTTGAGCTTCGAGTTAGATTCATTTTTCAGTGAGAATTGAAGATAAGCTTTTAACTTACGGAAAGCCAGTTATATTTAGACTTCCTGTCAAAGATTCAGTAATCTAAACCTTTGCTTGCATCAAGTAGAGTTCTTGGCATCAGAGTGACCCTAACACAAAGTAAACAGCGATGTACTCCTAACAAAAGAGTGTTATGGACTCCCATACTTTTCGGTTTGTTTCCAGGGGCCTCTTACGTGTCCTTGTGTCCAGAGAGCCGGTGTTGTTATGCAAAGTTTAAATTCCTAATGCATTTCCCATAAAGGCTGAAAGTGCCCAATCACACCTAATGGCACCATGTTAAAACACAGTGTGCGTAACCTCCAGGGGTCCATTTACTTCCCAGAGAGCATTGACCAGTGTGGCTGCATGCAGCAGAGCAGCGTGTTGTGATCAAAAGACGGCAGCGAGGCCACAGGGACGGGGAGACCAGAGCCGGCTCTCATTATGGCTGTGAGACATCCATTTGAGAATTTTTAATAAGTGTATCCTATTAGGCAGTTTAAGTGCTTTTTGATAATTGTGCTTTGTACTTTTACAGCACTTCAGTCTATTCCCAGTTCAATTTCCTCTTTTATCGGACGTTTGAAATATTGATCTCTGACAGATAAAAGCAAACACCATAATCTCACTCTTGTGAGCTGGAGAGTGAGTGAGCGCACGGTGTGAAGGGAACCCACTGGGGACCGGTCGCCCAGCCAACATCTCTCTGTTTTTATTGCCTTTATTCGTCAACAGAATTTGCTTACAGCTTTGGGATGTTTATGTAAAGCCCCAGCAGTGAGATAGGTTGTTCATATGACCATCTCTGCTGGCGACACCCACCTCATCTTTACCCCTCCAGTCGCTCTGCTAGCCCAGCCGTCTCCTCCCCTTCCATCAAACCCCCCGAACGACATTTTTGCAAAAGGCGGCACAGGGGCTCCCGAGGTGCTTCTGATGATTGCCACTGCTTAAACTGCTGTCAGGGCTGTCAGGATAACAGTGATTTATCTCCATAGCACTTTATGGAAGTTAGTGTTTTCTGTTAACCTGAGCGCAGAGATGCTGCATGGTGCTGGCTTGCAGTCACATTAACCTGAATCAATCACGCCTTGATTTTTCCATAAAAGAAAACCCCTCTGTAAATAACACTCAAGCTATTGAATACACTAAGCTCAGTAACAGTCTTGCAGAGCTCTAGTTCATCTGCAGATATCATTGTTACCTGTTTCCACTATCCTCTTGCAAAAGCGGAGATTTGATGCTTTGACGTTTCTGCATAAGTTCTTCAAATGAAGCAGCAATTCCAGTACTGCCAAGGGAAAAACAAGGAAAAAAAGTTTCAAAACAACAATTTTGCAGCAGTGAAACAATAATGCATATCGATTGTATGAACCACTATGTTCTTTGGTCTAAGTTTAATCTGTTCAGTTTTGGATGGCAGGTCCCCCTTGAGATAATAGGAAGAGTTGTTTTGATGTATAAAGCGTTGCTAATCTTCAAAAGCTTTAGGCTACTCATCCCACTGCATATTTGCAGGCCTGTCAGTTTGACTGGGGATGGTTCTCCGAGCAAATGAATTTTTTTTCTCCTTTTTTTTGCCTGTTTTTCCGTTTTAGCTTTGCAGACACTATTTGAGATTTACTGCAAACATTTGACCACCGGTCTGGTGTATTGACTACATTTGACAAGCGTAATCCTTTTCTTCTTTCCAGTCACTTCCATTCTGCGATCAATCAGAGCATCAATGCCCTGTAGACTCCTATGAAGTGCAGAGTATTCGATCATGAGCCAGGCACCTCGTGAACCTCCACTATAATATAGTGATTGATTCATCTTCAAAGATATCTTAAGTGGTTGGCCTGGGCACGGTGCATAATGCATTTTGTTGACTGCAGCCCTTTCCTTTTTTACCCAGCTTGCAATCCTTTAAAACGGTAACACAAGCACACACATCAAAACTGAACCGAAGACAAATACGGCGCATCACATCTGATGTGATTCATTGCCACTCACTCCTCTAATATCTTTTGTGGCACAAACTTTGAATTGAAAAATGCTAAAATGTCAAGCAGTGTACAAACAATCCTTTTGAAATTTTACTACAGGCTTTGAAAATTGGAAATTTGAACTTCAATCACAAATTGAAATCTGTTTGGGAAAATCTTGCAGTAACCCCATAGTTTAAAGAAAGGGTGCAGCAGACCTATATTTTGACCAAACTGAATAAGGCCAAATATCAGCATTTAAAGTTGCTGTGGGGGCCCCACCACCCTTGTGGGTTTGCAATACCTTTCATGTCCACTTGAGTTGGTGTGTGTTCAGTTTTGTTCCACCAATTTCAGCTGGTGTGACCCTTAGCACTGCAGTCTGAAGATAAGTGCCAAAGCCATGTTACCAGAAACCAAAGAGCTGCTATTGGTTTGTATCTCTCACACCTATTGATAGTCACCAGAGTGAGTCGAAAAGTTAAGAGAAGGGATATGTTTCCGGGCAGGGTCACCAACCCCTCTGTTATCTAATAAAAATCCTGAATAAATGAAGTCAGTGTTGAACTTAAGCTATACAGTGCACCCTTGTTCTGACTGATACGTTCATGTTTGTCTGGAAGAGGAAAGTGTGTGGAGGTGCTGTGGAGGGAGCCAGGGGTGGACGCGCTGCAGAAGTATTAAAGGAAGTGTAGTAATTACAGCAGAGGCAGTGTCAGTGACCTCTAGATTGCACTATCTTGTCTCCTTTGTGCCTCGCTTTGGAGCCCGCCTCATTGAGTGAAATTGTATCTTTTCACTTTGGTTCTCTTAAAAATGTGCATGGTATTGAGAGTCAGTGATGCATGATGTTTTTTTGTTTTTTTTTCGTGCCTTTCCTCCCTCATCTCCTCCCTCCTGCCTCCCCCAGCTGCCCCTTTCCTCCATCCCCAACGCCTTACTGGGAGGTATTTCATGAACAGCTGGGTCCCAGGAGAGGAGAGGTTAGTGAAAGAGGCGCACTGTGTATAATTCAATGATTATCAGGTGCGTGTGCGTGTGTGTGTGTGTATGCGGGTGTATGTGGGTGCTGTAATATATGTGCTGTGTGTATGTGTGTGGGCCTCCCCCTTTCTATTGGCAGGTGTCAGGTGACAGGCAGGCCATGGTAGTGGCTGTCAGCTGGCTCTCTATTGGAGCAGTCACACTGTTCGCAACATTACCATAAGCTGATGAGGAAGGCTCGGGATGTCACACAAGAGACTCGGACTGTGTCTTCACCACAGCTCCTGCATCTCAACAGACATCTTTTCTTTCAGTCAGCCATGTGTTCCTATTTGACTTAAAACCAGCATTGTACTGGGAAATTCAGAGATTGAAACAAATTTCAGCTTATAAACAATTTTTCCCTTTATAAATTAAACAATCATCAAAACCGCAGTTAGTTTCTCTATTTGTTTTGCTATTTTATTTGCAAATGATTAAACTCAATAAAATACATGTTTACAGCAAACCAACTGTTGCATCTGCATGTCACTCAGAGACGCCATAAGAAAGCTTTAGCTTACACAGTGGAGTACTGCTAAGCTTTACTAATGGGTTCAAAGTAAAAAATGATTGGTGTTGTGCTACATTTTTAATGTTTCTAGATTTTTTGCTGTATATATTTTAACATTTGTTCTTTACCTGCTACAGAGTAAAACTCTGGATCTGTATGTTAAGCATAGATTTAAGGATAATTTAGCATCAAAATGTCACTGCGACTAAAGCATTGCTAGGCTACTTTTTTATTGGCTCATTTTCCCTTTTCTGCTCGCTAAGTAATTTATTTCTGATATTTAAAAGAAAGTGAGCCAGAATAAAATTTTAACACAGGAAGCAATAGTTTGGCATGTGCATTCTGTTTTTATCTGTAAAAATATGCTTTTTGGTTTATTTGTTTATCAAAAACTGTGTGGTGAAATGTCTCCCAAAAAGCAGTGGTTCAGAAACTGTATAACATTGTATTTGTATGTCAATTAATGCTGTGCTGCTCAAATATTATTCAAATAAAAACTTACAAAACAAAATATTAGTAGATCTGTGCCAATGTAAGTTTTGAAGATGCTTGTATTACAAATATAGAGGACACCAAACCAAATGTGATAACAGCAGCCCTGCTACGATTGCTCAGTGACTGGTTAGCAAAATATTTGAATGCAAATAAGCTTAAATTTCTCAACTATTTTGTTTTAATTTTGATCAATTTTGGCTTAAAAACAAGTAACAGTTTTATTTTTATAGTAAAAATCTTTGTTGTAGCTACATGTGATGTTCCATTTCTGGTCCTTTCTGACTCTCTGACCCACAGCTTAACACACGTTAGCCTCCTGAATCTGCCCTCTAAGTCCCTCATGCTTGATAATCTTGCATAAACACGGAGCTACTCTGCCTATTAGTAGCTCTCGTAATGGGAAAATTGGTTCAGGGCTGATTCAAAGATGGTCTTCCATTTGCGCTACCTTTAGCATGCTAATTACTATTCTCCTCCACAGTGGGGGTCCTGTTTGAGACGGAGGGGACAAGCCAACTCCGCTCGATCTCTATGGCTGTTTCCCTGAGCTGTATTGTCAGCATGCTGGGCCATGCGGGGGTGAGCGAAGGGGGAGGTGACATCCACACCAACCATGACTCTTTAAGGCAAACTTATTTTCTTTTATAATTTCTCCTAAAGGGCTAAATTAGTAGCTGTGTTTATCTCACAGCTACATAAACTGATTTCTAAAAATGAATGAAATTCATCTATTCACATAATACAATTCTGTTTGTATGTCAGATTAATTTTAAAAGGTAAATGTTTCACACACAAAAAAGTATTTGTTTAATTTTTAATGGGGCAATGACCAGCAGCAGTGCTGATAGATAGCATTAGCTGCGACAAAATACATAAAAAAGGAAATCAATGCTAATAAAGTGAGCTCAGCCTCACAAGAAAGCATCTGCCCCTTCCACTCACCTTCAGATCCCCTGCCTTGCTTGTCCAGCTCTTTGTGAAACATGAGTGACTATCTGTGACACAACCTTCAGGTTAGAGATCACATGTATTAACAATTATTAATCACCAGGTTCCTGAGAGATATTAGCTGCTGAAAATGAGAAAGGTTGAGTTTGAAATTCAAGGCACGTTTTAGATGTACAGTGCCTGTTAAATCTAAAGAAATATATTAATGTACGTTAAGGTTTTTAAAATGTTGTCAAATTATTAAAATTTGACAAAATTTTAATATCTGACAAAATTTAATATTTAATATTTGACAAAATTTTAATAATTTGTCAATCAGAGAATTTCTCTTGTTGGGATTTTATGTAACCAGAAGGTAGTGCATAATTGTGAAAGAATTTAATAGTTTTTACATATAAAATCTCATATCTCAGACTATGATACCTAGTGTGTCATTCACACTTTCATGTCTTTTGAGCTATGTTTCCATTTTGTTTTGCCAAATGAGTCTCTGAGATTCAGACAGAGAGAGTCGGTTGTCCTGGAGGAGGATGAAACTCCAACCTAATCTCTTATCCTTTGCAACGTTTATCAAGTTTTCTACCCAGATTGTCTTATGTTATACTCCTCCATATTGACATAAATATTGTTCAGCATTTGTCACCTGAAAAAGGTGTGTTGGGACCCAATGTTGGGTCTGTCTGCCACAGGGCAGCTGTGGCGACTGTGTCATTTACCACCATCAAACTATGAATGGGGGAATGAGTGAGTATAGTGTCAAGTGCTGAGTCCTCTGGACTTGATAAACCACTATGAAACTACAGGCCATTTACCATGTTAATATATTGTCTCACCTGGGCTGTGAGTTTCTGTTACTCCTTCAAAAACCTCATTGCGGAGGCTCCGGTTAAGCTCTCTTATTTTTTTCTTTTCCTAATTCTGATCAACTCAACTCCACTCTGCATAACTGGGACAACTTTCACAACATAAGGACGTCTCCCCCTCTTAAGTCTCAAGAACCTGTTAAACTGTGAGAACACTTGACTCCTCGACTGTGCACTCAGACAAAGAAAAAACCCTCTAGGCATGTTTTACTTGATGCTTGTTTTTACTGCAAGAGGTTTTTTTTTTTCAAAAACAAAATTGTTTTCTAAATTAAAATATTGCAAAAAAGTAAACTAAAAAGGTAAACAGTACTGTAAGTTATCATTTAAATATGTTCACTATTTTTCCTTGTAGGAAATTATCTGTCGAGCTTTATGTAACCTTTAGAACTTTGTACAAGTTCAAACCACTTGTGATCTGCACATAGAGGTCAGGTTATGCAAGGTCTATTTGATTTAATTTACATTCATGGAACGCATGTTTGTGGAAATTGAATGAACCTGATAATTTTTTTTGTCATACTGGAACTTGTGACTTTGTTTAACCTGTGATCACTTTCATGCTATGAGGTACAAACAGGTATTTGCATATCAGCTTTCTGCTGCCTTTATTTTCATTGCACAAGTAAAGATAAATATTCTTTAACATCAGCAATTGTTTAGGAGAGATGTGAAGCAATTTATATTCTTTTTTTTTTTTTTTAATGTCATATTTAAATAAATGTTTTAATTATTTAAGTGTCTATCTGAATTGGATTTAGATGTTGGGACTACCTGAGATATCTAGGACTGTATGGGAGAAATGAAACTTTTCTGTGTGCGCTTCATTTAAGCACACAGTCATGTCCATTTCGAACATGTTTATGTTGTCCTGTGGACTGGTATGGTGACATTCAGTGATCTGTAGCGCAGTGCCCCACAGTGGCCAGCCCTGGGACACATTTCCTCCCCTCTGATCTAAACTGCATCTGCTGCAAGGTTGACACTGCATTTACATAAAGGTGCAACCACTTAGCGCCTGCCGTCATCAAGAGTTTATCAGTTGATCAGCTATGATTGATGCTCTGCTAATACAGATCTAGCTTAGCATATTTTGCCTGCCAAGGGACCCATGAAGAGGTTCAATTTCAGAGCAACTAATTAATTTGAGAGCTTGTTAGAAAGAAAGAGGACAGCAGGCTTTTTTTTGAAAAACTCTGGAATGCAGATGTGTAAGGGACATAATTACAAGATAAGAGACCTAATTGGATCCTGCTGCGTGGCTGCAAAGGGTGTAGCCTTTGCCATGTTTTACAAGTTGCACGGTTTGAAGGTACGCTGTTTTTTTATAACTTTCTCACACACACAGACTTTCCGCTGTGCACAAAGTGAAAAGTAGTCCCTTTGTCTTCTTGACAAAAGGTTATTACTGCAGAGGTATGGTGCTTCTCACATTGGTTGGTTCTGTGATAGTTTATAAAATATTGCATATTTTAAAAATTATTATATAATTCTAAATTAGTTTAACATTTATATTTGTTCAAAGTTCTTGCACCACACATTGTGTTTATAATTATAACTTTAAAGTTTGACTGAGAAGCCCTACTGTGAAAACGATAACACAAAAGAAGGTCTTTTTTATGCAGAACAAAACCTTAAATAGTTCTTTGTGCCTGCTTCACAGTTCCTCTTGTAATGTTTTTATGACCTGAGTCCTTTTTTCCAGAACTCGTCTCACAGGTCATGTAAAATGTTAGCAAGGTGGAGCCGACCACCCTCAGACTCAGAGCCCGCAGAGCTAATCTCATTGTCTTGTTGGATGGTCATATTGTTCAAACCAGTCTGTTGCCATGGCTTTTATGGGAAAACAATTTAAAAAAAGAGTGTGACATCAACATTTCTCTGAAGGTCCGACCCGACAGAGCTTTCTGTGGTGGTCCTGGAACTCCACTGCACTCCTGTTGTTCTGTCAGGATTGAGCTCAGTGCAGCACACCGAAGGTGCAAGTCAAGATGTGGCTGAAACTGTGCAGGTGGTGGGGAGGGTAGGGGTGACCCCACAGTAGGTGGCGGATCCACCAGCTGTGCCCATCTGAGGGGAAAAGCAGCCCAGAGGAAGCTCCATTAGTTCCAGGACAGACCAAAGCTGATAGTAACAGCACAGCAGCAGACCCTCCTCTCCATTACTTCTTAATGAAAGAGGTCAATGGAAAATGAATGTAGCTTCTGGAGCAAGACTTGATTTACACAGTTTTTTACTCATTTACTGTAACCATTTCTAGACTAAATTTAGCCCTGGATGTCTTACTTTAAAGGTGGACAAACCACACTGCATTCTACGTCAGGCTAGCGTGGACGTCCAGGTACAATTATCTACTTTTATATCTTTCACAGCATATGTTTATATCATAAAGCACAACCTGCTAGCACCAGGCCAATCGCCTGAGCCACCTTAATTTCTCATGTTAGAGATTTAACAAAGTATTAGCGTCCTGCAACCTAAGGCCTGGTTGCAGTTTCATATCCAGGAGGTGATTCTCCACTTCCATCACGTCCTATAGCTGGTCTACTGGGTTGAAGTGTAGTGAAAAGCTTTGGAGCACAGTTAGCTCACCGTCATCTTCAAAATATTCGGTCCAACCCCTCTACACCATGGAAAGTCCCTGGAATCCACTTTTTACACCATTCTGGTGCTTAGTTTGAACTGCAGACAGTTGTCTTCACCACACTTGTAGCACTGAGATGGACCATAAGACTGGCTAAGTAGATAGTTGTGGCAACAAGCAATTAAACTATTGTACCTGAGAAATTGGCAAATTGATGAGTACATTTTTTTTTTCTTGTAATTTCTTGTGATTGTCATTGTTTTCATGGTTCCCTGTTTCTTTTCTCTCTGTCCTCATCATCTTTGACTCTTTACATGTCTCAGGACTTGTCCACTTTTACACCTGAAGCAGATATTTATCATTTATTTAATTGAATAAAGTTTACTGTGCAACATAGGAAATGTTCAGTGCTGTCCCCCATTTTGTAGAGCAAATTTGTTTTGACACTGCAAGGTCACCAGACCCACCATCCTCTTTGCCCAAACTGCCAGCAACACAATAGAGTGTGAGCCATCACTATGAACTGATTCACTCATATCAGAATGTTTGCAAAATGTGAAACACAGTACAAAATTTTTCAAGATTCAATTAATTGTCAGTCGGCAACACCTGAAAGACACAATGCAGAATGACATTACACATAAAAGACGGCCCCTCTCATTTTTCTATGTTGTCTGGCTTTAGTCGGAAAGTTCATAGAACTGGGTTGACTCTCAGTTGCCTTCTGATCAATATTTCTCTTACTTCTCACACACCAGCACTTTCAGGCAGGCCACCACTGCCAGGAAAGCAAACAGATTTGTGTCAGTTCTGTGGCCTCTCCGTGACACCAACAACTCGTGTTTTGCTGCTCTCAGTTCACCCATGAGAAACTGCTGCAGTATTTTCACATGACATTTGAGAACCGGTTGTTGTAATGATATATATATATATATATATATATATATATATATATATATTTTTTTTTTTTTTTTTTTTTTTTAATTAATTTATTTTTTTTTTTAATTCTCAGCCCCCCTTTTGAACCTTCCCATTAATGATCTATTTCTGTTTGTTTTGAAGGAGAGGCTTTTTAAAAGTTAACGAACTGTTATAGATATTTTTATGCAACCAGAACTGTGCTATTATTGCAAACATCTTGATTTTCATGTGTCTGCTTTTTTTTCTTTGAGGGCAGAGCATTTTTACCATCTACCTCTGTCATTTTTAGTTTTATGTGTATGCTGCTGTTTTGTACATGATCCCACTTAGTTTGGGTCTGTGTCTCCGTGAGAACAAGGGTCGTGTGTGTGTTTGTTTATGTGTCTCGTAAGTTTTGGCCCAGCTACCCGGGCCCGGTTGTCTGCTGTGCTGCCTGTCATTCTTGCATCCATTGACATTCAAACTGAGCCGCTGTGGTTCTTCATGTTTTTCAATTAGACATCACTTCAAACCAGCCTGTTTAGAATTCAAACAGCCAGTCGTCCCCGTTTATATAACCCAGAACCAATGGAAAAGCTAAAAACTAAAGGGTTGCATAAATCTTTATAATGACGCACTCAAAAATAAAAGATGTTCACTAATACTTGCAGCGGATCATAAGAGAAATGTTTGACTCATCCCAACAGGTGTCCCCCCACAGGCTCTGCCAGAAAAAAAAAAACAAAACCAAAAAAAACACCCAGTGGTAGCACTAAATAACCCAAAAGGCTTGCATTTTTCCAATCACAACAGAGGTGTCATTTACGCCCCCATCACCAGGCGTGACCTGGACCCAGACTGAGCCCCGAGGAGACACGCTATTGATCTACGTAGCCAAGAAAGCCAGCTGCCATTAAAGCCATGACAGTGGAACTGTACGGCATTGATCGGCAGGGCCGGGGCCACACCATATTATTTATAGAGGAGAGCTCCATCCTCTTACTCTCTTATGTCTGATAATTGATGGCAAGTGGGGCCTTGCTTCCTACCCTGACCCTGACAAACAGAAAGTCTGATGGATTACATCTAACACAATTATGATTGATATTATCAGATTACGGCATGCACGACACGGCATGGCAGCTGAGTAGAGCTGAGGCATTCACTCTGTCAGGACGTCTGCCTCAACTCCTCCGCTGGGAAATGGAAACTCTGCGGTCAAGATGCATTTTATTGTAACATCAGAGTTTGTACGTCTATGAGACAAAGCATAAATTCTGAAGTGCAAGAAGATTTATAGTCTAAGGATATTGTAGCAGTTTAGCTACATCGGTAATGTAATAATCAGGACTTTTATCACAATTTCACAGACACGGGGAGACTTCTGTATCTCTTAGATTAAGATCTTTTCAACACCACTATACCAATACACAGCAGTCAAGGAATATTTGGGGTAAACACTAATAATTAATGTAATCAATGACTTAATTTTATTATTGATTAACCCAAGGTCTACTTTCTGAAGATTTAATTAAGTAGTGCTACAGCTAAGGGGGAACTTTATTTATAGGAAGCTTAACATTCAGAGCGTTCCTCAAACTGATTAAAGGTCTGACTTTTATCAAAAGTTTACTAGCCTTTCTAGAGTTTAAAGACGGAAGTTTAATAGAATTGAATTTTTAGTTCTATTGTCTTCTGTAAATTTAAGATGCATATGTTTGGGAAATGTAAAAAATAGAGGAATTAGAGGAATTCAAGGTTGTGGAAACACATAATTTCTCAGAACTAACCTGAGTTTCCTTCAGTTCTGGGACTCTGTCGTCTGGTGGAATTGTCAGCTTCCAAGAGCGGTTCCGTCAGCACGGACTATTGGTTCTGGTTTTGCTTATTGGATGTCCAGACAGTGGTTCACTCTCGATTCAGAACTGGGTTAAACTGGAAAATACAAAAATAGAGCAGGAGTTTTACACTAACTGGATTTTAAAACAGCAACATGCACACACCAAACAAAAACATTTGTTGCAAAACAATCTGATAGATGAACCTGCAAGTCTTATAAATCAGCTGCTTCCCAGGGAATGAGTAATTGTCTGGGCATGTTCAACCAATCATAGGCAGACTTTCAGACACTTATGTCAACTTCGCACTCGCACATTACAATAAATAGATGCTACTGTTCTTTCAACATTTGTTAGCTTTATGTCCTATTGATTAAAAAGGGAAGCTTGCTTACTATTTTTTTAATTTTGAAAAAATGTTATATTCTCAATCCAACAGTCGATCACATTTTAGCTGCACAGCACATCAAAACAGTCACTACTAAACCAAATTGATTTCCATCAGTGCAGTAGTAAAAAATACAGGCTAGAATAAAAACAATGCTACTATCTGCTACTATCTGCTTAAAGCAGTTGTAAAAATGTGTCATTAGGCTCAGCTTTAAACAAATGTAGATTATTGATGGTTATGAATTTCATAGCTTTGGACCAGATGCAGCAAACGAACGGTCACCTCGCTGTTTGAACTTTGATCTGGGGACTTCCAGAAGATGTTGATCAGCAGACCAAAGAGCTCTAGGTAATGTGCTTGTAAAAGATCACATAAACAGGAAGGTGCAATGCCATTAACAACTTTAAAAACAAACATTAAAAGTTTAAAATCAACTCTAGGATATACTGCGTCAGTGGATGGAGAAAAGTACAGGAGTGATGTGTCTTCTGGTATTAGTCAACATTTTCATGCAACATTTCTTTTCTAAGCTTCCCTTCAAGGTCATAAAAATATTCTTACTATTCAGGTGCCATCTGCTGTTGTTGTAGCTAAATCTACAATGTCAGTCAATGAGATTTTAAACGGTTTTGAAGAAAAGTAGTGTTTAGAAGGAGGGTGAGTGCTCACTGCAGGATGTCTTGACTTGTTTTCACTTATGCATATCATAGTGGTTAGAAGGCAGGATGATTGCAAAACCACCTTTCCATCTGAAGGCGTGATAATATCCTCACAGCAGACTTTGTTTGACTCGAGTAAATTAGTAGGTTTGCTGAAATTAAAGTTAGTGCATTCCCTTCATTGATTTATTTCCACCACATTTATACGACTCCCCAAGCGTAATGATCGGATTGAGCACTTCACATTTTCTTCCACCTCAATAAGTTAACATTGTTTAATGGTTTTGTGATTTCCCTTTTTTCCTTTGGAAGAGAAAAAAACTAAAAACACAACCTCTGTCATGAGAGATGGATTTAAATAATTAGGAAACGCTTTCATCTGTAATATAATTTTCTGAACCTTGAAGGAATGAATATTTCAAAGATCATGTTGTAATAATATTAGCAAAAACTCCCTGAGAACATGGGGAGTTTTTCACATAGAATACCTGACACTTAATTTTGCATGTTTTGATTCACAGTTCGAGTGTTTGCACCCAAGTGTGGGTGAGCTTGTCTGTGCTCATTTGCAGAACTGTGAAAGCTCGACTCCAGACAAGGCATGGTGAAAGTGCCGCATTCACAAGGCCACAGCGCAGCACAGACTCTTCCTGTTCCATCAATGACCAGCGTACCGCTCCCAATCCATTTCTTTATATGCTATTATTATGAGGTTTGCTTGCAGTTTTCCCCTCCTCCTAATCCAATTACCCTGAAGGACTTTAATGCAATTTAGACATTGTTTATTATTCAATTAGAGGACATATCTTTCCTTCTCAAACATGCAACGCTTGCCCTTAAAGCCGTTTTATGGCTGAGAAGTTTCTGCATTCTGCCGAGATCATCGTGATGGGGAATTGAATTAACATGACAGAAGGAGAAGCTCCTTACGAGGCTTAAACTGTAACGACAAGCCCGTTAAAATTCATTTTCCACTCTGATTGGATTTAGCGCACTCATCACTGCCTCACAGATATGTCTGTTCTTCATTCATATTTGAGAGAACAAGATGAAAAAAAGAAAAAAAAACATAAATCTCACAAATTGGTTCCTGTCTCTTCTTGTTAAAATGATGGAGATTTATGGCTCAACTGAAGCACAGGGCCTCAACCGCTCTGTTGTCCTCGCCGGGATCTGATCCCAAGTACGCCAACAAAAACTGTTTGACTCTACAATTGTTACAGCACTTGTAGAAAATTAAATCAAATCTCCATTACTCTTCTGGGAGATTTTATGCCAATTTAATTGGAAAAAATAACATTCCTATTAGATATGAATGGTGGATAACATGTGAAGGATGTGTCCATTTTGTGGGTCTTTCTCTTGTATGTCTAAGTCACTTCTTTACAGGATGGGCTGATTTCTGCTTCATGTGTGAGAGTAACTGTTTACAGTTAGTATTTACAGAAAGGATGTGTTAAATGATGCCAACTTGTATCGCAGACCCATTTGGGAGTAAGTGTGCAGCTAACATATATCTGCAGTTTCCTGAAACAGTGGTGCAGCAGAGGAGGAGACCTCCTCTCCTGCTGCTTATGGGCTGTTTGCTAGAGCCAAAAGCATTTTAACACCTGTACTCCTGGCCAAGTCCTTTAGCATGGTCCACACCATAATGAGCTGCTAAGGAGCTTAACGGGGGGAAAAAAATGACTGAGGAAAACATAAAAATGTCCCCAAAGGTGTGTGTTGCACTCCTGTTAATCATTTTCATTTTATTGGCCCTCCTCATTGGCGATATTTGATTTCATTTTTCACTTTAGCAAAAAGATGGGACGTCTCATATGTATGGTCAACATATGGCAGATATTAGATTTCACATATATTGTGTTTTGTTTGGGCGGTATCATCTTTCCCACACAGAAGCTTCATGCAACATATGTCCTTCCTCATTACTCATATCGCACCAGCTATTGAGGAATATCTGGTTTCTGATACTTTCAGTGCTTCTTATCTTCAAAATGCAACACTTGATCTGAGAATAAAGAAGAAAGAAGCGTGACACAAATATGCATTTATTTAGTAGTTTAAGTCAACAGTCAGAGACAACCACTTGAGCCACCACTGTTTGCTTTTGTAAATTCACCTGAATTTTCTAAGCTTCTACCTGTAACTTTTTTTTTTATAGCAGTCACCTTCTATCCTTTTCAGGTAGGCAATAACAAAACTGTAAACTTATTATTTCAAAGGCATTTCCTGGTTTATGAAAAGTTTAACTGAACATAACTATGTGAAACACATTTTGTCAAATATGGAAAAATAACTGCTTATAATAGTTTAGCGCCATATTAACTAAATGGTCTACCTAAACCTCATCTCTTTTCCGTGGCTATGACTCATTGTGTATAAGAAGCTACATAGTTTTCAGCAATCTAAACACTGGTTTATTTACTTTCATTATTATTTATTTATTATCTATTTTGATTATTGGTGTGAATGTGAAGCATTTGAATCATTTGCTGTTGGTTTAAATATTAATAAACTTGACATTGACATCAGGAGTATTATCTCAACTTTTATGAAACTACCAAGTCTTGATGAGACAGTCATTTTGTGTTGAATATGTGACATCCTGGTATAAATGTTTCAAACTAAAATATAAAACTTCATGACGTTTGTAGCATTGCTGTTGAGTTGATGCACCCAACCTCCACTGCTACAGTGGAGGGGAAAAATTACAGGACTTACTGGCGTAACACTTGGATGTAAAGGGACACCATACACCTCTGGTACTCTAGCAGTCACATAAACATATAATATGCTATTATATGACAACCATGATAATGTGACAGAATTCCCTTAATCTTCCTGCCTGAGTCATCAATTGTCTTATGCTCATCTTCATCTAAATTGCTTTATGAAGGAAAAATGCACTCCAATTCATCATCAGTGCAGCAAGTAATTCAGCTTATCAGCACCCAGAGGCTAATAAGACCTATTTTTGTAATGTAAGAATTGTACATTGACAAACGGATTGCATTTACTTCCTTCTACCTTGCTTATTATCAGTAACCTGTAATATAAATATGCAAATCCACTGCGTGAACTTTACAATCCTCCGCTGAGGCTATTCATCTCCTTTAAAGTGTTCATTTCCATGTGGAGAGCCCCCATGCATCAAGCTGTGTCATTTTGAAAGCAAATATTAATCAATTTTGCATTGTGCATTGGCCCAGTGCAGTGTGTAATATATGATGCTAGGACAGATGCATGCAAACGCTCCTCCAGTCAAACTTCTGATAACTGGGAACTGGCTGTACCATTATATGGTATCATTAAGCTTTATCTCCATAGTCACACGTACGCTGTCCGGTCTCACTCTGGAGCCTTTCTTTAAATTGCTTTGTTTTCCAGAGAACAGAAGTATGCTCTAATGCTAACTTCATTTAGCATCTCTTGCTTAAAAATTAGATTAAAATACTTGAGCCAGATTACATGCAACCAGATTTTAGTTATGTGGGGAGTAAGGATGACTTTGAAGAAACCTAATCTTATCAAAGTACATGGCATTATTTTGATTGGATATGGAAGTCAAGGGTTCATGTGAAACATTGTGGTAAAGTCAGACATTTTGGGCCAATGCCAGAACAGTTAATAAAAGTTTGTAAAGAGCATGCTAACATTTCACATTTGAAGACAAATTGTGCATGTTAATGTTGCTATAAATAGTGTTAATGTTGCTATAATAATCTTGCTATAAATGATACATCTACATTCAGACCTTTCTTCTCAAGCAGTAAATATAGTTTAGACTTTGCGTGAAATAAATAAAAGCTTGCAATAAGAAGAAAGTAAACAGGACAAAGTGATGAAAATCATTTGGCTGTAAACACAGCAAGGTCTCAGAAAGCAGCGTTGTGCCACTGTGGATTTGACAAGCTATCATATTGAGTAGTACCACATTAGGATAGTCTGGCTGGTCATTGCGAGTCACACGACAAGCCTTTCCAAGCAATTTGACAGAATGAAATAACAATCCTGATAAAGCCAGACTAGCAACTAAGTTAAAAAAGGAGAAAGAGGATACAGCAAATACAGCAGCCTGGCCCATTTCCCTAAGGGCTCCCTCCTACTCAATAGTGTCAGACACGGCAGACAAACGATGATAAAGTGATCCTCTCATGACTTTGACAGGCAGGAAAAGACAGCAGCAAGGCCTGCCCATGCAATAACGCCAGTCAAGCAGGCTCAAAGAAGAGCAATGAGACTTTTCATGTGTAAGAGCACAATCAAAGCGACCACCTACGCCTGAAATCATCTCCCTAATTATTGCCAGTGACCTGTTAATAAAGAAAAGCATATTGCTGCTGTCTGTTCAGAAAGGTCTGTTACCTTTCAAAGAGTCCCTTGAGGAAAAAACATGATTTCAGCAATGTTTTTTCCACCATGTCATAGTGTTTTACTGGCATCAATAGCAAACCTTCACTTCACTTGCAATTTAAAGTTTTCCCCCTTAACTTTAGACCAGCTTGTGGATTGAATTCCAACCAAAGACTGGTTAAAGTATAACAACTCTGGTGGGGAACTGTAGCCCAAATGTTGTAAAATCCCAAGAGTTGACTGAGTTTACTTTTCCTGCCTGAAAGTCCAGAAGACTAGGTTTGAATGGGGACCAAAAATGCAACATTTGTTACATTTTCGGCTGCTGCAGTTCGCTTTTACACAACTGCAATGTGTCAAACAAACCAAACCCTTAGAGCTGCCTCTTCCCCTACTCACCTGTGGTGGCGCTGCACCAAAAACCACAGAAGGTAACATTTTGGTTGTATTTAGCCAGAACAACCTGCACACTATGGTCCACTTGCATTCAGTCCACTTGCATTCACATATGCATTCGAACCGCACCAGAGTTTACTTTAATGGAATCGAGACTTAAGTTTTTAGGCAGACCAGTTTACTGTTTTAATCTGTGTCAGTTTGATTGTGCATTCACACCTCCCCAAGCAAAATGGACTTCCTAGACAAACGGACTAGAGTTTGATTAAAGCAGACTGAACTGGGCTGGAGTGAATGCACCTTTAGATATTAGTCTGTCATCTTGAGTTCAAAAACAAAACATTTCTCATATAATTGGAGATGAAACCCATTTATTACATTTGTCAAGGAACACTGCTCTAACAGGTAATGTGTATATTCTTCTGTTTTATTTATTAGCTTAAGACATTTATGTTCTTTACTAGAGAACTTGTAGCCTTTTTAAAGGAATTAAAAGTGATAAGGCTTTTTTTTAAACTTGGGAGTCTCCAAGTTCTTCCAGTGTAACTTTGTGCTGTCAGTTGTTGTAACCCAGCATCGACGTGAATGCCTAACTATTTTTTTTCTTTAACTAAATAAATCATGTTAATATACCGGTACACTATTAATTTATTCGTCTTAAACAAATGCCTTTAGTCATTGTCCCCTTTGGTCTCCCAAGTGATCTTAAAGTGCATAAAATAAGCTTATTTTACTTGACAAAGCATCAGGGCCAACTGTAATAATGAGGCCAATCCGACTTGCTGAGCCAGAAGGTTGAGCGTGTAATATCAAAGGGACACCCCAATTGCATCGAGGAGCAGACAGCACCAACACAAGCAGTCCATTTCTCTGTTAATTATAGTCATATTGCTGTATTGAAGTCCACTGTTCCTTAACATATTCTGTGCTCTGGATCCCTTTTGTCTCAGATAATGGAATGTCAGCTCTGTGTGATTCCTGTGTGTTGCAGAGTGTTGATCAAAGTGACCTCTGCACCCTTTTGCTCTTGCAAATCAATACACGCACTCAACGCGAGCTGACAGAGGCAGGCACAACATATAATAAATGACAATTCCCCGGCACCGTGGCAGGAGCATATCTGACAGCCACTGCTCATGGCAGTCATTTTCATGTGATGCCAAGCTGTTATGTTCAAAGTGGGATTCATTTGCCAACACTGCTTCACACAGATGCTGATATTACAAGGCTGACTTGTAAGCACCTCATCCCCCAGTCATACGTTCCCACTGAAGCTGTCCCAGACAAGTGCTGACAGAGACAGCGGTATTACAGTTGTATCTTTTTATTGTTGTTGTCTTTCAAAGGGAGCTTATATTGAAAGCAATTTTCCTCTTAAGGGAGCAAATTGTTCACAGAAAATTGTAACTGCCATCGCTTGGAGATGATTGGATGCATCTTTTGGGTGCTGGCAGCAAAGAATGGAAGGATTTCATATGCAGGAGGAGAGAGGAAGTAGAAGGGGAAAAGAAGAACAGCACATATTAAAGAATGTGTTGAGAAAAATGAGTGTGAATTTTCACACGCTCCGGATGATGGAAATGGCTGCTGTTTTGCCAGGTGGTGGTGGGGAAAGAAATCTGATGTGGGGGGTTTGTTTTGTTACAAAGAGGTAGCGGCAATGTGAAGAGGGCTCTGGAGTTGCACTTTTTTTTTTTTAATCTATATCTTGAGTCAGCCTGAAGAACTGAAAATAGCAATTTAACCACGTCTTGTTTTTTAGAAAAGTTAAAATAGGATTATTTTTGGCTGGCAAATCTAGAGCTTTTCACAAACACTTCAAGTTAGATATGTAAGTTTAAGAAAAATATTTTTCTTCACATCATAATGGATCTTTTATGATGTCATAAGCCTATACAAAGTTTGCTTAACAGAGTTTTAAATGTGATTTTCAATAAACTTACTATCACATAACCTTCTTAGATTAAGTCATATATCTATGACTTTGAATTTATCTTAAATTAACAGTATACATCTATGAATAATTAATCATCATTGATGATCTATTTGTTCTCTCAGATTCACTTCCTGTTTTTCCCCATTTCATTGGATTTAGTCCTACAACCAGTAGATTAGACTTGGCCACAAAATCCTACTCAGGGTTACTGGTTTCAATGTTCAGGTTTTAGTAGAATATCTGATTTAAGCTCATAGAAACATTACACTTGATGCAGCCTGAGAATTTAAAGGCCTAATTAAATACGAATTTTAATTAATGACACCATTCATAATACAACTCTTAACATAATACAGGAGTATAATTAAGTAATCACATACATACATGCTGTTATTCTGCCCTCCTGGAATACACTCAAACAGTTTTCTGATATATAGACATCATTCCAATGAAAAGAAAAAGCCTGCTTACTCCCTCCAACACAAGACACAGTAAAACTGTGACGGCATAAAGAAAAAATCAACAACATTGAACAATGTTCCATTAGATTATTATTTATCCGTAGTTAACATGTTTAAATTACTGCTGTAGATTGCTAAAATGCCAATGCAAAGTGAATGATTGGCATTTGTGGAAAAAATAGACTTATTAAGTTAATATGCACAAGCTTTACATAAAATCAACAATACATTTAAATATGCATCACACATATGTATGTACTCAGGAGGGCACCATTGTAACTCACCAAACTGTAGCTGAGCTCCTACGGCAACACCATTTGGTCAAAATTGTTTCAAAATTACCAGTTGTACGAGGTTTGAATGGAGTTTGATCGGCATATGACCTTTCAGCAATTTATGAGGTAGGCTAACGCAGAAAGTACCAATGCATCATGCTAAGAAGTGCATTCAGTATGTTTGACTTGCACATGTTGGGGTGGTCTCTGTTTAGCCCACCTCTGTCTTTTACAACATGGGTTTAAATAAGTTTTTAAGGAAAAAGTGGTAACTAATCTACAGAGTAGCAATCTTTTTGCAGATAAAGAAAGTAAAAACTCAGAATTGTAGCAGAATTAAGTCTTTTATTTGCATCAGTTTCTTGCACAATTTTACCTCATGAGCTTGCTCTGGTTTTATTTATTTCAGCTTTGTTTTATTTTTCTTATTTCTTGCAAGATATAATTTTTTTACAGATGTTTATTAAACCAGAAATAAGTTTTCCAGAGAGCCGACAATTTTAAACTGGTTGGTCAAATTGGGCGTAGCATGGAGAAACATTGGTGTTGCTGTATGGATGAAATGTTGCCTGCATAATAGATATGATTTGACCAAAGAAAAGTTAAAGCAGGAGTTCAGACTCATGCCGTTGGCATTGTGCTAGTTTCAAGAAAATAAATTGTACGATCAATGAAATGACCTGTTTAGACCCATAAATGCACAGTATTATAAATCAAAGTAACCAACAAGTTCCATCAGAATTCAAAGACTGTTCCCTGTAAGATTACAAAAAGTCTTAATAAAGTATACAGTAAGTTCAGGAAAAGTATCTGGAAAAGTGCATAACATTTAGTGCAAAAGTACCTTGTGAGTTCTGGAAAGTAATAGGTAAGTTCCCTCTAGGTTCTCAGACAAATACATATTAAGTGCTGGTAACAGTGGTACCTATCTATTAATTACCAACTGCATTTAGTTCTCCTAAAATATTGTTTTTTAGAAGAAAAATGGATGTCAAAAATAGCTAAAAAAAAAAAAAAACTACGCAAAAAAGTGTGAACCCAAAGTTTATCAGCTGGAGTCAGTACCATTATCTTTATTTGATCCCGGTCTGCTCCCCTTTCACCCACACAGCCCTGCAGCTGCTGCTAATTGCCCACAATCCTGACAATTCTCTAACAATGGACAGAATGAATTATGAAAGTGGCAGAACCGACCCAAACTCCCTATGCACACGTATCCACACCTCCAAGCAACTCTGTTTGTTTTGTGCAAGCCTGCCTCATCCATTAGGGGTTATTGTTTTCTCCAAACATGACATTGATTCAATTTAGCAGCAATCAATTTCAAATGGTTCTGACATTCAGATATGACCTTAAAGCCTGGCAGACCAAAGAACTATGATTAGGATTAAACTTTTGTTAATGAGGTGATTTCTCTTCACATGGCACCATGGAACAGGAGTGGTCAGTAAAAATTAGATCAATTATTGGGAATGAAACCGCTTTAACTTGATTACCCCTGCTCTTGCTAATTTGTGTAATTAATAACCTTCTCTGAGCTGCAGAGAGCAGTTTATTAATAACAATCTATATCTGTGCTCTGTAATGAAACGGCAAGGGCCGGGGCCATCCTTACTGCAGGTAATGTCACAATCAATGGTGTCCAACACACATGTTAATTACCGCAGTTATTAATTGTTACAGTTGAATCTGAATGCTACATGCTGTCACCTCCTTTGTCCTATTATGTATAACAATCAGTGGATTGAAAATGGCAAATCTAATTAGCCATTCAGCGAGCAGGCTGGGAATCCAAATGAGACGGTATCGCCCCTGACAGCTGGCAGCTGAGGCGCCGCTCACACTGGGCCGTGAACAAAACCAGCATTATCCACTGCCCCGGGAACAACAGGAAAAGGCATGTATCGCAAACTAATAAATACATTCACAGCAGTGGCCTGCCATATCGCACAATGGTCTAATGAAATGCCTGCTTGATGCCTTTGTTTGGGTACAAGGAGTGTTTATGCATTTATCTGTACAGGGAGCACCTCATCCATCCAGCAAACGGTCGTTTTCCTGGGCAAGACAGAGACTGTTCCAACTGGGACTCATGGTAAAAAGAAATTAAATTATATAACATACAGTTGTATGGAAATAGGTAGCTTGTGTTCACTATTTTTATTTTTTGAAGAGTAATTTGACAGCCTGGAAGTTAAGCTAAATTAATTTTAAAAAATTTAGTTCTTTTAATCATTGGCATTAATGTTGGTCTTAAAGTGACAAAACAGGAATCTTCCATTGCTGCGAGTAATGACACACCCTCAGAACAATACAATAATTAAATTGTACTTTGATCCACATGTGACCGCATTTGATAATCAAAAGTGTCTTTGATTAAATTTGCCTGATCTGCCACCGTTACTTAATTTTCCAAGAGTAAAAAGAGAGATTAGAAAAGGTCATTGATAAGAAGAGCAGGACATAGTTCACTTCATTCAATTTAGCATGGATGGCCAAGTGGATAAGAGTATGTACAATTTCAAAAAAAAAAAAAAGAAAGAAATTCACTGTTAAATTCACTCTTCTCTGGCCAAAAGATGTGGACTGTTTATTGTCTTCACATGAGATATAAAGGGTGTGGATAACCTTTTGAAAAGAATTATTCACCTCATTTCAGCTTTAATATCTTAAAGTCAATATCTTTAAGCTGCATAGAAACATCAGCTGCATTCTACATATTACTGCTACTCTACTAATGAACATAAAGTCCTGTTCTACTCTTACGAGTCTAACCAGGGGGGCATTCTCTTTTAATAACAAATATATGCAGACAATGAAAACACGACTGTGTAATGAGGGAACATACTGTCTCTTAGTTTAATTACGTGTTCTCTTTATACTTAGATTATCCAAGTTCCAAGCTGGAAAATAAAACAAGAAGTTGAAATTCCGACAGTGAAAGTCAGGGAACGCTAAGGAACCAAGAGTATCCAGTATGGCTGCCATGCATTCAGAATGTGGTGAAAACTGCCACTATTAGCTATTTATTGGTGCTTCTCATGGTTTCTATGTCATTAAAATAGAGGAGTACTAAGTGTTATACAATATCTATTAGTACATATATTATTTTGATGTTTGAACACATAAAATGAATGACTGCTATCAGCTTATGCTAACACCAGCTTAAACCAAAACAAATAGCAAATCCTACTGTTTTCCCTCTGGTAACTAGGATGCAATAAAGTACTTCCCAGCTTTAATCTCCAATATAAAATAAAAAAAAAAAATAATAAAAATAATAAAAAGTTAAACAATACCCAAGCAACAGAACAAGAAGAAGTGTGGTTACCAAGAGAACACAGTATGCATGTGGGAAAGGGTGTTCTGGTTACACTGCATGTCATCTTAAACACACCATACTCACAGTGGAACATGATGGTAGCTGTATCATGATGTAGGAATGCTTTTCTTCACCAAGGAGGAGGAAGTTGGTCCGGGTTTATGGGAAGACAAGTGGTCCAGTCCTATAAGAGAACCTGTAAGACACACCAGCCTGAGCATCAGGTGGTGGTTAACATTTTCACTGGATAACGACCCAAAACATTTACCCAGAACTACAATTGAATGTTTTGGACCAAGTTATTTTAATTGCCCCAGTTAATGTTCACATTTATATCCGATTGAAAATTTGTAGCTAAACGTGACAATTGATCTCCAAAGATGCTTTTGCTCCAATGTGACAAAGATTCAGCTACTTTCCCAAGAAGAATAGGCAAAATCTCCAGTTTCTAGAAACATTTCCAATAGACTTGCTGCAGAAAAATGTAGAATCATCTTTCTTGCACTTCATAATTATGATCTACATTGTGCTGCTTTATCACATATAATTCAGATAAATCACATATAAGCTCCTGCTGGTTGTAATATAAACTTTGTAAACCATTTGTTAGAGACCTGCTGGTAAGACAGGAAGATGTTCACTTTCTAATAGATCCTGTTACACACACACGTACACCCACATATGCATACACACAGCAATTCATGTTTAAAGAAGACAGTGGCTTCTGTCCACATCCAGAGGCACCTGTAAATAATGCAGTGTTAAAGGTGGCAGCCAGGCAGGAATTAGAAGGTGAGCAGGTGGAGGGACCTCCACCCCAACACCAACCCCACTGCAACACAGCTTCATGCCAAGTCTCACTTTCAGCCTCACCATCCATATTCTTAACACCACAGGTGCTGAGCACCACCGTTGCAGGCCTTCAGGGGGGGCCACCGGCCTCTCCACTCATCGTACTCAAAGCAGTGATGGGCAATAAAAACACTTCCCACCTTAAGTGAGAGATACGACTTTAAATATTTTACACACATTCTGCATATGCAATTTATCCACACCTGGCTCTCAGGAGCAACAACATCTGGTAGCTGTTGCTTTAGGGGCAATTAATTCTTCATCCAAGTGTACAGGTCCTTTCTGAAAATACGGAAGAATGACTTATTTTTCACTTAGATGAGCTCAAGTTTCGCAGAGTAGTCAGGTAAAAACCATAAAATACATTCAAAGGGTCAATTGTTTGGTGCAATAGTTTTGATGTGTTTGCAAAAAGCTCAGGGTCAGTTATGCAGCAACCCTCCATAAAAAGTAACATTTTTTCTTACTAGTGGTGTTTGGTGGTTGGACAAACACATGAACACAGATGAACTATAAAAGTAAGTATTAAGTAAGTAAGTAAACAGAACAAAAACATCTTAAAATAAAACACAAACCAAAATAATGATTTTTTAAGTTTCATTTTCTTCTACACAACATGTGTTTAATTGTATATATGATCTTGTTTTGCATTAATTACTACAACACCTTTTTCGAACATAATTGCTGGGAAGACTGTTTACCACATTTTCTGCATATTTGCTATCAAATGTATTTTACATGGACAAACATTAAACCTGAAAAGCTTTTCACCTTTTGCGTTTTTTTTTCATTAAACATCATGACTTATCCTAGGACTACAAGAGGATTTAAAAAGTCAGACTACAAATGTCTATTTTCTTTATTAAGGAAATCCAGTTATCCAAATCAACCTGGCATAATATGGGGAAAAAAACCCCCAAATGTTTTCTCTTTTTAAGTCAGGTATTAAATGTGATTAAGCACATTTTTGGAAGCTTGAAATTGACAAAATGCTCAAATTTAAGATCACTTATAAAGAACTGAAAACACTGACTTTCTTTAAACAGGTGACTAAAAACCCACCTGTTTAGAGTTGTTTGAGACGTAATCAATTACAAATTTAATAATGGCATTTTACTTAATGTGATGTTTTGGTTGTTGATTCTATGTTGCATGACTCTGTGTTTTTGTGTTTGTTTTGGTACAAAGCACTTTGAAATGCCTTGCTGCTGAAATGTGCTACCCAAATAAAATTTGATTGATTGATTGGACCTGCATAATAATCTAAAGTAGGATAAAATATCTTAGAAAGCAACAAATCATCATTCATTCTAAAGAAATTCAATAACAGATGAAAAACAAAGTCAATGACAAGTATAAATCTAAAAAGGGTTACAAGCGTAAAGGCCAAAAATCTAATCCTTTCATAAAACCCTTACACAAGGGTGTAAGAAAATGGATGGATGGATAATAAAATCCTAATTTAAAAAACAGCTCTTGAATTTACTCTAATTTTTAAATTTGCTTGATGATCTGAAACATTTACCTTAACAAAAACAAAATCTGTAAGTAAATATATTGTATTTCAAAACACATTGTGCCTAAATGATATTAAGTTTATTTTCAGTGTGTCTCTTATATAAAATAACCAGAAGATGCTTAAATTGCATCTTATTGATTTGGATAACTTTAACTTCCCAACAAAGAAGTTTATTAGTGATTTTTTTAAACCTTGCACTGAAGATAGCCACAACATCTGAATCATCATATTTTTACAACTTGCTTGAAAACCTGGAAGATCCTATTTTTACTTTTCATAAATATGCAAGATTTATTGTAACATTTCTCAAATCAAAATCAGACACTTTTTTGTATGTAAAACCAATAGAACTAGAAGACAGGTGAGAAGGGGTGGTGACTAAAATGCTCATTTTGTCCTTACAACACAGAGGCCAGAGACAGCGGGGTCCTTCTGCTGATGAATCAAATGGATAGATCTGCCTAATTGCTGGGCGTGATTTTGGAGGAGGCATGTGTCTGTGGAAAAGAATCCGATCAGGATAATGGTGAAAAATAACTGTCCTCTGAGGCCTGAAGGAAAAGAAAAACATCTAAAGCTCAGATTTTTAGACAGCTTGAAGTTACCGAGTAAGTGCAGAGTTGATACTTTGTGCAATAAGCGTTTAGGTTGATTACACCACTTTGACTTCATCAGAAACTGACCTTTGAAGACACTAAATAAAACCAGTTACCGTGATGGAGTTGAAACAACATCGAAGTGGTATATTGGGTTAGGACTGATTCGCTTAAAAACATTCATGCTGCACTCTTTTTCATCTTTAGTGCCGGAAATCACTGCTTTCCTGTTGTCTGACTGGCCTTAAACATTTACCTTCCTCCTGTGCTGATAGGATTCCTTTGTTTATTGCTGTCTTTTCCCATGGGAATGAAAGCAGATGTAGAGTTCAATGCTAAGTGTGAAGTGCCCTGCATTCCCATGTACTGTATAACAACTTGGGACACCAAAGGGCCTTAAGAAATGCTGTTTGCTTTGACCACACTGCCACCAAGGCCTGTGTCTGATGGTATGGAAGTGAGAGCTGCAGCAATGAAATTTTTAGATTAGGTTAAAAGAGAACAAAACAGTCCTCTGTCAGTGAGAAATAACAGGGAACATTTCTAAATCTGCACCAAAATAAGAGTTTCTGTTTTGAGAGAATTTTACAGTTTAAGGTCAAGAAAGATTTGTTGAAATTGAAATTACTGGAACTTTCCTCAGTTCATGGACAATCATAATGCATTTCCTCCCGTTTCAAATCTGCGTGTTTGGGTTTTGCTGTTGTTTGGGTGAAGCTCAGAGCAGGTGAGGTCAGACCGCAGTGCCGCCGTTCGTCGCTGGCTTGTGAGGAGGGCGGGGCTGAGGTGCTGGATGGACACCGGTTGTGGTGGCTGTTTATCATAAACACAGCCTAGCCCAGAGAGGTCCATCTGCTTTGATTTTATTTAGTGATTCCCCCCAGGGACCCTGAGCTGGAGTGAGAATAACAATACTCGAGCCCATCTGTTCCTGTAGAAACCAGCCCCGGCTAAATTACCGCACACTACGAGCGGCTGGCATATGCTGTGGCATAAAGCTACAAGAGGGCATTGTGCACCAGCTGTTCTGTTGACAAATACTTATCTGGCACTTCTGAACTCAGCTTGCTGAGCTGGTTTCAAGTTTGACTCCAAACTAAACAGGGTAAGGTGTTAGAAAGGGTTCCTGAGGGGAAGGGAAAGGAGGGGCGGTGAAGAGTGTGTGTAATACATGCTGATTTATCCCTGGGTATCATTTTGTCAGAGACCGTCTGGGGAATTGGGTCACTGGATGAAGATTTAATCTGAACATACAGGGCAGATAGTCGACTGAAGCCCGCCAAGTGGGCAAAACAGACAACATCTAATCTTTGTTATCCTCCAGTTAGAAAAACAGATTGTGATCATATTATTATTGTGTTTACAGCTCAGTGGATGATCTTCATCCAAAGACCTAAAGTAGGCTCCGACATATTAATCTGATCTCTGTAGAGAGAAATAAAGATATACTAGAAATTTAGAAAGATTCATACACATATTCTAAATAATGGCTAATATTACCCTGCAGGAGTATCTTCTGCATATGAAAGATTAAGACAAATTAATGCCTAATGGAAAAGAGGAAGTACAGTTAAAACAATAATTATTGACAGATACACTGTCAGTTTTTCTTTGAAAACAGCTGAAGCTGTATAGAAATCATTTGGGAACGGGACAGATTCTCAAATAGATTTAGGGCTGGACTTCGACTGAAAATACTTTTATCCAAATTATTATCTTTTGTTTTTGGAAGGTAAAGATGGACCACAGGTCAGCCTCTAGTAGATTTTTTTTTTTTCAGGATTGCTCATCATTTAACTTTTTCTGACTTTCCATACAAGTTTTAAACTTTTCTGCCTCTGCTGGAAAATGTTGCTGCCACCATCTTGTTTTAAAGTGTGAATAAAGCGTTCAGGGTGATATGAGGTGTTAATATTCCATAACACATCCTGTTTTGCATGTAGGCCAAAAAGTTCAATTTTCGGTGTATTAAATTTGTTTTAAAACTTTCAGTAAATCATCTGCTGAGTTCATGACTGTGACCACACATGTTTTCTGACAAACTTGTGAGGCCTTCACAGAGCAGCTGGATTTACACACATTTGCTCAAAGATGATTTTTTCATTGGATTAGTAAGTACAACATTTTAACTAACTTTTATATTTTTGTGTGTGGGTAAAGTGAAATCCACTTCCATTGCCTTTGGGATTCTTTACCAAATACATTTTTAAAAAGGAGTTTTATCACTTTTTCTGTTCAATACCAGACAGTCTGCTACTATAAGTACACATTTGAGCATATGCAGCATTTAACTTATTTGCCAGATGATTAATAATTTATTGATTAAATAAAACTGCAATTAAAGCCACAAGTAGCTAGATGATTTAGAATTTATTCATTAAATAAAACTAACTGCAATAAAAGCCACAAGTAAGTAAAATTTGAAGGCAAAAGTTTCCTTTTTCGAAGGTGAATTGTCGCAACACTAAAAAAGTCCTATGTATTTACAACATCCAGCGTACCCGTCAAAATGGGCTTTATTTGGTTACCATTTACAGGAACATCACTGACATTAAGCTTCCACCCGTTACATTTGTCACACTGTACTGATGTAACATAAAAAAACAAAAAAACATAAAAACCCCAACCTCTACTCAAGAGCTTCCTGCCAGTGAATAATCAGCAACGAGCTCCAGCAGTGCAGGAAGTTTGTTCTGTCAGGATCCCTGCGCGACAGTGGACAAGACCACACAGCCAAACAGAAAGGTTATTTTTCAACCTCCTTTTGACTTTATACTCTTAAATCCATGATAAAGACGTGATTAGGTTAAGAAAAATATCCAAACACATACAGCTGAAGCCAAATAGTCACATACAGAATAAAAAGAATGGCAGTAAAGTTTCTTAAACTTTTCCATTAGGTCAGCAAGGATTATCTAAATTATTTCTATATGCTAAAGGCCAAAAATAATGGCATTATTTTTTCATTACTTTCTTCAAACTCAGAAGATGACATAAACTAAAGTGTCTATTCCTTTAAGCTATTTAGGGAAGCTCAGATGATGATGTCATGGCTTTGCAAGGCACACCTGTGGATGTGTTTTAAGGCAAGACACTCAAACACACATCTGCCAAGAAATGTATGACATCAGCCAAGAGTTCTGGAAGATAATTGTAGACCTCCACATGTCTGGTGCTTCCTTGGGTACAATTTCCAGATGCCAGACGGTGTCACTTTTATGGGTTCAAATAATAATACGCAATAAGGAACATAGTAACTAGTGGCCATGTTTTTCAGGGGAGTTCTGTGTCCAAGAGGTGAAGGTGTTGGGGTGAAATATGTTCATCAAACTAAAAGCAAAAGACTGTGAAATTAACTAGCTGAAGTTGGGCAGAGTGTTGTTATCCAAAGCGAAACAAGTTACTTTCCTTAAATAGGCTGAATGCCATGCAGTCATGAAGAAGCTATTAGTCCAAAAGCAACATAAAAAGCCAAATTTAAGCTTATAAAAACCAACTTATTATTTTTTGCCATTTAGCAAATAGAAATACTTATTGTAACCCAAACTGACTTCATTTATTGTCTTCAGAGTGTAGAAAAAAGGTTTTATTCAGTGCATGTAAAATCTGAATTCAGCTGTTTTTATCCATTGCTGATATCTGTAGTTTGCTGATTTCTGTGTGTGGTACAAAACAGTCGACCACTTAGGATCTAAATTCAGTTTTCTGCAAGTGGAACATAATCAAAGCAATATTTGTCAGTTTTATTTCTTTAATAAAATGTCTTATTTAAATACACATATATATGGTGTTCAAAGGTTACACCCATTGTGCCTCTTCATTTCTCATCCTTTGTTAACTGATAACTGAGTCCCTGTTAACAATCAGTAGTTGCTATCAGACAACATAAAGTACAAACACTCACTTAAATATACAGTGAAAGAGGCCAAATAGTACCCAACATCATCAACCCTGTTTCATTTTTTTTTTTTCTGATTTTGTTAGGATTAGAGTTTAATAAATAATATTTGATCAGATCTGTTCTGTTATCTATGGCCAGGCTGGAAATATCACACGTCACACTTTCATTAAAGGCAGCAAGAGTCAATACTTTGCTTCTGTTGGAAATCAGGCCTGCCAGGACAGGCAGGAGAAGGGAGAAAGGCTTTGTAAACATAAAACATAATTCAGACTTCCTTGTTAACACAAAGAGCAAGACACTGCATTTCTTCACACCATACACTCTCGACTTAGAGGAAAAACAGCCAGACTTCTCCAGTTTTTCACCTCATTGACCCTATGAATGCACAGAGTGGTCCACCAAGCAGCTTTACAATAGAAGCCATTGTACAAGTCTCCTTTCATGCATTTATCTACCACCTACTCTGCATTAGCAATGCAGGCCATTCTTTAGAGCAACAGCAGAGGAGCAAATTTGTATTCCGTAACAAAACGCTGATGTCTCCCTAACAACAAATTAGCACTCAGAAACGGGAGGGTGTACAAAAAAAACGTAAACGTTTCCTGATAGGTCCACTTGGAAATGACGGAAAGGTGCTGAAGTTTGTGGCAAAGCGCAATACTTTTACAAAGGCTGCGTCTTATTCTGCAAATCATACACTGAAGGACATTTCTACAGATGATATGGAGATATGTAAACCAGTTCACAAAGAGAATGGTCATAATGCGACTGCACACAGAGTTGACATCTATACTGTTACTACCCGGAGAAATCTATGCTACTAAGAGATTTTGCACAAGGTTTTTAGAACAGCACGTAGAGGCTGGGTGAGGTTTTCCACACTGTGTTGCTTCCTTAATGTGCAATATGGAAAGCTCCCATGTATTACAGTGATTAAGAATAGCAGGACTCCTCTTTTCTTAAGGTAAATGAGGTGAGCAAGGTCCTCCCACAGGCTCGATTTGTTTTTGTTGCACAAGTTTAGTCAGCCACTGCGACGCAATGCGCCCCACAGCCTGTCATCTCCATCCTCCCTCAACAGGGAGTGAATCCTCATAATGCCTACTTTCGCTTCATTAACCACTGCCGATGCTCAGCTGTGAGACACATGAAAGCTACATAGGACTAAATAAGGAACACAATACTTTAAACTAACGCACAGTGCAAATAGGCTTCTCCCTTCTTTTGTCCATCTCCCTAACTTCCAGAAATGAGCCGGCTTTGAGGGAGAGGATTACGCCAGATAGCGCCCCCTGCTGGCAAACAGCTTCTCTTCTATTAGTTCGGCCATAAAAGTTCTGGTCTTTCTCTGAACCACCAGGCCAGAAGGAGTTGAGATGGAGCGGCAGAGGATGAAAGGCGGAGGCTTTAGGGAGAGGAATCTACTTGTAAAGGCTCATGGTTGGGCTTTGATACATGCACATGTAGGCGTCGCAGAGCAGACGTCGCGCCTGACCCTGGATGCTCTTGGGGTCTAAGGTGTGCAGCTCCTCTGGGGTCATTTTCAGATAGGCTTCCACTTCAGGACAGGGAGACACCTGTGGTATGTTGAAACCATTCTGGCCTCCTGCAACACAACATTTAACAGTCACTGTTACATTTAGTCGCTTCGAGAACTGATCAGTAACATGTATACAACTACTCATAAAGCTATGCATTTAAAAAGCAAGACTTGTTAAGATAATGAATCTTTTCTTAAATTATTTACATTAAACTTTCAGTATGTGGTGGGTTTTAAAACATCGAAACTCCATTAGAGGTTTCAATGATGAGGATAATTAATGTTAAAAAAATCGTGCAGTAAAAATGTGAAACAGCACCATGTCTCTAAGTGTAGGGTGGGTGATATGGAATTAGAACACAATACTTTGTACTGCTTTTAGAGATAACAAAAAAAGTGACAATCAGAAATATTATTACTTTTTTAGGTAAACGTATAACTGTGAAGGCACAAATACTGGTCTTAAGAAATATATCCACTGGTAACGCACATCTTTAGGACGCCAGTCACATAAAGAAGAGTGATTTGTATCACTAAGCTGCACACAGTAACTGAATTTAATCAATGACAGCATCAGCACATGAAATGTACTGATGCTCTCATTGAAAAAAACAGTGGAGAAAATAATAAAAAAAGAAAAGAAAAATATTAAAATTTTCAATCCCAAATGACATTCTTTTGGAGAGTGTAACAACATTAATTTGAATTTGTTATGATAAACACAAATCAAAATCTTTTTTGCAAAAAAATTATCACGATAAATGAGAAACGATATAATTACTCTTCCAAATTAGAGCTGTTAATTTAGGGAATAGATTCAACAATATCCTAAAAGCAAGCAAAACAATAGGGAGGCTGGGTATTTTTTACATATTTCTCATCAGCATGAGTGTTGAGTTGTAAAGGCTTGCCAGGATAAAATAAAAAAAGCAATCTAAACTTCTGTGTGATATGCAACTATTTTGTTCTGATTATTGTGTAACTTTTTCCCCCAATATTACCATTATAGCTTATCAAAAAATGTTTCACATTTTTTTAGATGATATTACATGTTGCCTCAGAAGATATTCAACATGTGAACAACACTTAAATTGTTTAGACCTGAGTTTAGTTACTTCACTTCAGAACAAAGCATTGTGCGGCAATCACACCCACCATCACGGTCCGCCATGCTGTCGAAGAAGAGCCAGGCAGAATCGGCGCTGCCGTACTTGACGAAGGCCACGTAGTGACTGGTTTCGATGCACAGCACAGCGAACAGCTCCATCCGCTGGCGGGGAAAGCCGCCCTGACGTCCCTGGCCTTCCTGGAGCTCCTTTGGGACGGACAGTTTGTTGTGTCGATGGGCTTTCCTTTTCGGGTGGAGATGAACCTAAATCAGTAACAGCAGAGGCACCGTCATCATTGTGGACAAACAAAAGATGCCAAATTGTTTTTTAAGAAAATATTTAGAATAAAAACATAAAGAATTATAGTACTTTAAGTCACATGTTCTACTAGAATATTATAATAAGTAAAAGCTATCGCAGTCTAGTGTGGAAACGTGTCCTCTTTGCGGATATAATCTCTGTTCAAGAGAATGTGGTTTCTTTGGATTTGGCGCCACCAACTGGACAAGGATGATTTAAACTGATGTCACAGCACTACTCTCTGTTGCTTACCTGCGTATTGCACTTTTCACAGAACTGCTTAATCTTGCCAGCAGTGATATCCCCGTCCTCATAACAGTCTCTGCATTCGTAGAGAGCCAGGCCTGCACAGATGCGGCACTCCCTAGGAGCTGAATGAATGACAAAACACAAGCCTTCATTGTCAAACACACCCTTCTTTAAGAAAAAAAACGCTTCTTTAAATACCAAATGCCACAGAGTTGTGAATCACCTCTACAGACTAGGAAATAAATACAACTCACTGTCTTCAAGAAGGTCTGTGATGTCTAACTCTAAGGAGGGAAAAATCTTGTTGAACATTTTGAAGTCCTTGCCAAAGCGTGGCATCTGGATGATAAGGCAAGAGGGAGCCTAATGGAGGGGGAAAGAAAAAAATTATAACCAATCAGAGTTGAAATTGATTTTGCACAGTGCAGAAAATATAAATACTAAAAACAAAGTTCTACTTACCTCTGCAAATTTCAAGTCACTGGTTATGAAAGACCACTCCAGCAGCTGCTGGCTGGTTGGAACTCCAACCTTGTCCTTCTTTTCCATGAAGATTTGGTAAAAATAACAGTCTTGGACTTTCTGACCTGCAGACCTGGAAGATGAATCAAAATGCTATCAGAAGTTACATCATTTTTTGCATACTTATCTGAAAGATTACAGCAACTGTTCACAAAGGTTTACAGGTGCATCAAAATTAACCATATATCATTGAAAGGTTAATTTGTTGGTAGTAATTCAATTGAGATTCACAGGGTATAGCCAACTATTGGAGACAGTAGCTGCATTTCCATTACAAAAGCTTGGAAAACTGTCAAATTTAAAGATTTTGGTGTATCCACTAAATATGAAATGCAATTAAAATCACACATAAATACGTTTGCTTGTACGACAAGTCATTAAAAAACACGCTGCAGTAATCCTCCCACTTCCTGTGGTCTTTTCTGCTAGTAATAAAATCTGAACGTTATAACTCACATAGATCATGAGGATCATGTGATGAGAACAAAAAGTGTTTCCATTCCAGTTATGTGGAATACACCAGCTTCAATAAACCACCTCCTCCTAACGCAAAAAGCTTTTATTGAAAGCTGCGAGTCTCAAAATTGGAGTGCTTTCATTAAGCAAATTGATTTTCTTAATTTCAGTTTGCACAATTATAAAGTCAATGGAAATGCAGCTATTTCCAGGACATAACACATTCCATATGTTAAACTTCTGAGACAAAAAAAACATCAGAAGCCTCACACCTGGGCTACGTCCTCTTTTCATATTACAGTCATTTTTGTGTTTTATTTGGATATAAAGGTCCCTGGTTCTACAGGAAGAGCGGAGAGGCACAGATTCCAAAATGCTTGAAGTCCGGTGTTAAGTTTCCACAGCCAGTAATAATTTGGGAAACCAAGTCAGGTCATCTTTCCAAAGCCAGCAAAGTAATAAAACAAGAAATTGTAGAGGACTTTATGTTTCCCTCTCTTGACAAGCTTTATGGAAATGCTGATTTTATATTTTTGGAATCTGCTCACACTGCCATAAGTACCAATACTTGGTCTAATAAAGATGGTAACACTGTACTTGATTGGCCTGAAAACATGTCTCAACTAATCTTTAAAGAATCTATGGAAATTTAAAACCTCCCCAGTAATTCATGTAAACACAGCCCCAACCATACTGAGTGTACATATTGTACAATATATGGACATACTATTTTAGTACAGCATGCTGATATTTTTGTATTCGTTCATAGTCTTAAATTGGTGCCGAGCCTTTTTGAGTATGTACTATTTTCCTTCCACTCAATATTTCATTATTACATGCTTAGCTTCAGTACTTTGAGCAGTCAGCCCCTACAGCTTTAACATTTAGTGGCTTAACATCTGGTTGAGGGTGCTAATGTCACTATACTTAATGTCTGCTGATGTAGCTGCATGAATATGTGGGGCATTACATGTAGAGAAACTGAATTTTGAAACTACTGAAATAAATTCCCCAGTGTGTCATGAATATATTAGACAGGTTTTGAAATAAATTTACCTTTCAATGATATTTGGCTTATTGCAAAGGACCTATAAAATCCAAATTAGTAATTCCTAAAACATCAACTTGTCACTCTGAATGTGAGAATATATCTATTAAGAATTAGCAGATTACCATTTTTAAAACAAGAAGAAACCTTTTCCAGCAGTCACAATTACCTTAAAAGTTGCAAAATGTTTTTTTTTTTTTTTTCCCCACTGTTCCATGTCTGTATAACTTGAGCAACTTGCTCTTCAATTCCCAAGCTCCTCCTGTTACATTTAATTAATTAGAATATGAAAGCATAAACTGGCTATTGAAGTAGAAAATATATATAGCTACACTATTCTTAAATTCTAGAGATGGAAAAAACTCTTTTCCACCAATAACAGAAATATATTACACAAGGAATAATATCTGAACACCGACTTCTCAGATTAAATACACATTACGAAAGTCTCTATATGGCTATGATTTTACTTGTAACCGGCTCTTTCTGTAAGAACAATATTATTGTCATTAATAATCTAGTAATACATACAATGTCGTAGGACTTTATATTTTTCACCTTACCTCAGCTTCAGCAGTGGATCCACCCTCAATATGTGATGGAAAAGGATATTAAGAAATTCCTCAGGATCTGCAGAGCAAAAGGTGCTTCACTGAGGTTTGGTATTATTATAGTTATGTGCCAATGCTGCCATCTACTGTTGACACCGAAAATGTTTGATTCAAGAGTTGGTAATTTTTTAAATATATTTATTAAATTGGATAAATCCCAAAAGACTTTCAGCATAAAAAAATCTCAGTCAAAAAAATAAAGGGAACACTTAAACAACACAATATAACTCCAAGTAAATCAAACTTCTGTGAAATCAAACTGTCCATCTAGGATGTGTTATTTGAGTGTTCCCTTTATTTTTTTATGCAGTATATTATATATATATATATATATATATATATATATATATATATATATATTTTTTTTTTTTTTTTTTTTTTTTTTTTCTTCTTCTACATTTTTACATTCAGTGTATCTCAGGGGAAAACTCAACCTTTTTCTTCAGAAGTGAATCCCGAGGCAGCTTCTACTTTCTCGAGGATCCTCCTGAGCTTCATCACTTTTGTAGCACAAACGTACCCGTGTCTGGAGAACGACAGTGACAGGTCTAAGGTCAAAGTTCAGTCACAAGGGCATTTCAGGATTGTTAACATACTGATAACATTGTGAAAAGATAAATTACTCTGTTTTTCAGTTGGGTTGTGACAACAGCCCAACTGTTGAATACTTTTCTAGGGTAGTATAGAAAAGTACAGCATGAATACTGTTGAAAAGTATTCATGCCCCTAGAAATCTAAAAATTGTTGACACCTGCTAAAGCCTCAAACTTACCTGGTGGTGGAAGTGGACATAAGCTTACCTACAGTCTACTACAGTTTTTTTTACAAATAACATCTTGAAACTGTGAGAGCATTTATACACTGTGTCACTTATTTAAAACTTATTAGAACCATCATTAGCGGTATTCACATTTTCACATCTTTTGGGGAAAGTTTTTAACCACATTTTTACATCTAGAGGATGAACATTTTGCTTTTACAAAATAGATCAAGTTTAATCAGTCTGGATGGAGAGCATCTTGTGAACATTTTTACCCAGTTTTTTGAAAACATGAATATACAAAGCCATAAACCACTCTGTTGTACTGACTGTATGTCACTGGACTGCTGGAAGGTAAAACTGCATCCAACTCTAAAGTTTTTTCAGATTCTAAGAGGCTTTTTTTCCCAACATAACTTGTATTTAGTTCCACAGATCATATAATCAGTAATAAGTTGGGATGCTTTTCTACAGCAAGAATAGGGAGGAGAATCAGAGTTGACTGAATGATGTATGGAGCAAAATACAGGGCAATGTGTCCAGGACGATGCACGTTTAGTTATCCGACACATTTACCATTTTAAACCTCTCAATAACTTTGTAGCAGTGTTCCTTGGTCGTTATGATGCTGTTTGTTTACCTACAGTCTCTCAAACCTCTAAGGCTTTTAGAGAACAGAGCTGGATTTATAATAAAATGAAATTAAACACATATTGACCACCAATAAAGTTATTTTTTTTTAAGATAATTGTCTGCACAGGATTTTATTTAAGTGGATTAGTAAAAGGGAACTGAACACAAATGCACACTTGTTAAAAAAAAGGATAAAAAATTATGTTAAATTTTTTCCTGTGACTGAAAGGTACACAGTCATAGGGTATTATAGGTACTGTGTAGTCACAGGGACTGACTGTGTTTGATACAGTCATACCCTATTTTGTGTTATAGGTAAAATACTCTACAGCTCATGGTTGTAAAGTGCCAAAGCACAGTTACTTTTGTAAGGCACAATATTTGAAAGTATGTCATCTTTCTTATGTAAATGCAACCTAAAAATAGAAAGTCTTCTTTGTCTAAAATTATGACAGGCACCTGCTGTTATACAAACACTTACATGCGCAGTGGATTGACTATCTCTGTGCGTAGCAGCTCCTGAGTCTCTCTGTAATACTCCACATCAGTCTTTGATCGTGGCCTCAGCAGAACCGTGTCCAGTACAGAGCTGAAGGAGAAGAGACTGCACAGCAAAGCAAAGAAATATTTGCACCATAAATCGACATTACTGTCTGATGGGCATCTGCATATTTAACAAATATGACCATTAAAAATAAAGTTTACTGTAACGGTGAAGGACCACTGACCAGAAGAGGGTTGAATCCAGGTAGCAAGAATTGTAGTGGCCTTGAATGCCTTTCTTTTTTCCCACCATGACATCTAGACCTTCATTCTCAGTACGTGGGGGTGTGTTTTCGTGCACTACCTCACTCAAATATCCCCCAAATGCTGCAAAAGTCACAAGAAGTAACCATAAAGATTTTAGAAGACAAAAGTTACGACACATTTGATCATGTTGAGTCTATTATCTGACTGGCTAACCGATAGAGTTGCACCGCTCTATGGGGTTGGAGGAATGGTGCAAGGATGGGAAGCGGGAGTCAGGCCGGCAACATTTCAGCTTCACAAACAAAGCTTTTTTGGGTGGGCAGGTGAAGTAGCGAGTCCCTTTGAAGGTGCCATCGGTGCATCCAGGACACTCTTCTTCCTGAGAGAGAAGGTTCAAATCGATAAATGTCATCAGTGGAAGGGATTACTTTAAGCGTGGGCTATAGAAAACACAAGTTTTCTGTCACAGATGTTAAGCAATTTCCACCTAATGCTGGTACTTTCTAAAGGAAGTTCACATTTGTCCCAAAACAATGAGAGGAAAAATGTTGCTGGAGTACTACGATGACTTAAAATGTGAAGCCTTTTGTGAAATTTGCTTGTTCACTTTTTTGTTGGGTGTGGTGACTTCCTCATGTCTGCCCATCATCATAAAGTTGCCAAGCAACCACAAGAAAAACCAGGAAGTCAATGAGATCAGCTAGATGAAAACTACTGAGACAAACCCCCTATGAAACCACAGTTTGTCCTATTTTGTTTTTCCATTTTTACCTTATACAGAAAGTCAGTTGTCATGTCTTCCAGGGTTCATGCACTTTTCCCACAGTACATAATTATTGCATCTACAAGCATTTTTTTAGGTATGTTTACAAGCTTTTCCAGCACCAGTCTTGGGAGATAAAAGACTGGTGCAATTCACAATTATATGACATCATTTATTACTGTTGTCACTGTTTTGTGATAATATTCTACAACCTTACACACACACACACACACCTTATGCACCTGACTGGTCCGAAAACAAAACACTAATTTAACAAAAAGTTTTTCATTTTTATTAAAGTTATTTAACCTATAAGCCAAGCTTTGTCAGTTAACCAGACCAATAAGTTACTGAGAAATCAGAAATAATAAATATTCATTACATTGAAATAGCCAAAACAAATCATGTAAGGTTCAAGACCTTTCTACTCAAACTAAATGCTTAAACACAACGGACATAACAAATTACAAAATTATATCTAAAAAAATGTCCTCACTATGTTTTCTGACATTTAGCAAATAGAAGTCATTTGGTAATTCTAACTAACTTAAAATAAGAAAAGTTTAGTCAGATTTAACTTCAGACTTCAAGAAAACATTTGTTTGAAAGTTTGAAAATATATAGCTTCAATTGTAAATGTTTTAAAAATTTAGCTTTTAAATTAAAAGTTAGATTGCACTTTATTACAATACTGTGCAGTTTGAATATCAAGCACTTTCAAGGATTTTATACAGAATCAAGCACTTTCTAAAACACCCAACTAAAATTCAAGCATTTTTAAGGATTTCAAGCCACATATCAGATAGGTAGAGCTGTGGTGGAGCTGCTTACTTGTTTACTGGTTGTCAAACTATAACTACTAATTGTCAAATTATAAACAAAAAATTGCATCTCACCAGCTCCAGTCCAGCCAAAGGCTCCAGCAGACCAGGCGGCAGGCCCACCCAGCGTATTACGCCACACAGAGGAGGGTTCTCCTTCACCTCCACCAGAGATCCCACCTCAAGACCTGGCTGTCCTCGTGGGGGTGTAGGAGGCCTTGGAGATGGAGGGGCAGCGGGTGATGGGGGCTCAGGCTGCTCGCCCATTACAGACCCAACGGAGAGAGAGATGGGCCCCTGGCTTATGTTCTCGGGGGTCTTGCGGTTCAGGCTGAAGGGCAGTGAGTGGAACTTGTTGTCACTTGACAGTGAAGAAGAGGGCGGGGCTCTGGAGGGGGGAGAGGACTGACTGAATTCTGGAGGGGTGTCGGTGAGTGACTTGGCGGGGTCCTCTCCAACTGCCGAGAAAAACCCAGAGAGCAAAATTTACCATTTGGTGGAGATGCAACGGCGATCTTTACCATTGAAGAGATGTTGTATGGAAGAAAGTGAAAACCAATGCTTTGATGACAGGATGGTTTCAGAAACTTTTTCAGTAACACTCAATTACAGTTATCTCAACAACAGCTATCTCAACACATGAGGAAAACAAGTTGGTATCGTTCATCCAGTTTGAAGATCATTTAACAGTAATGTGAGCCTGTGAAAGTTTCTACTTATTTCAACCTTTTGCATTTGATATTTGTTCAGTTTCACCTGCTTTGAGCTGATCTTTTAGTCTAGAAATAGTAGAAATTTGAATATTGTCTGTCTCTAATATTCTATAGAATTAGATATTCTATCTAATATATTACTTAATAATAAGTAATATTCAAATTTCTATAATCTACTGTATTGACGTGGATTCTGCTGTTAAATTAGTTTACAATGGACATTTTGTTTTTACTCCATAGTAAAAAGACAGAAAAAGTATAGTCATAAATTTATACATAACTTCGTTTCAAATGTGGCTGCAGATTTGTTTTGATACACAGTAATGAGGCTAAAATGTGCCAGTGTCACACTGGTCTTAAAGTAAAATAACAGACTTAAAATATATGTTTGTGATTTACCATATGTGCTTGAAAACTTTTAAAGAGTTGGCTCATTGGGGAGTAATGACACACTTCATCCATCTTGTTTGGTTTGATTAAGAGGTGTAGACAAAGATAGCCAATGACTGGAGCCAAACTCCTCACTGAATTAAAGGGACAGACACATATAAGGTTGCTGCAGCAGCTTTAAGGAAGGGGACACACTGCAGCCTCAGCAGTTTGGATTTAAACTTCGTAACTTTCTCCCCCAAAAAATATACAATTTTAACTCATACAAATTATGTAGAGACTATTAATATTGCTGATGACTTTGACAAATTGCAGCAGCCCTAATTTCATCATATATGAAAAAAATCTGTCAACTACAGCCATATATGCGCATAAACTGCCTTGCAAGCGTATTTAAACCCTTTGCACCTTTTGATATTTTGTCACATCTTAACCAAAAACTTTGGTGTATTAATCAAAGATGCAAGAGATCTATGGTGACTTTGGAGGAGCTGCAGAGATCCAGGGCCGTGTGGGAGGATCTGTCAACACAGGAATTATCAGCAACACACTCCATAAATCTAGCCTTCATGAAATAGAAGCAAAAAGAAAGTCAAACAGAATTTAATAAGAAGCAACATTTGCTGTGGTCCAACCAAAATTTCTTTACCTAAATACAAAAAGCTACCAGTTGTAGAAAATTTGCACTGAAAAGCAACATAAACACACTAACCACACCACAAAACTATGCTTGTTGCAACATGCTGTGAGGTGATTCTTCTTCAGCAATGGCAGGGAAGCTGATTAAAGTTGTTCAGAAGGAGAAACACGCAACAAATTTTACAAGAAAAGCTTCTAGAGGAAGTTGAAGCCTTTACATTGAGGTGAAAGTGGAATACTAATAAACACGTTTAGCTACAACCTAATCTATGAGATCAAATCATATCCACGTGTTAGATTAGTGCAGTCAAAGTTATGCTGAAATCTAGTTGACAATCTGTGGCAAGACTTGACATTTATGCTGATAAACTTCCCAAAGCATGAGATGATTCAAAAGATAGAATGAGGAAAAAGGTTCATCTTTAGTTGTCCACATTTGGTGCTGATATGCCTTGAAAAACAAAGCTGTTGTAATTTCCAGGGGGAAAAAAAAGAGTCAGTGATTCTTCACAATTTTGCATTAGGTTGAGATGAACTTTCAAATCGAATCTCAATAAAATTAACTAAAGTTTGTGGTTGTAATGTGACAAAATCTGTTAAAAACACTAACTAAAACCTACGAATGAGTAACATTAGGCTGTTTTTATACAGAGCATAAATATTCCATTATAAGAAAAAATGCAAGTCAGTAGCTTCTTCCACTTAATCATGATTAAAAACTACAAGCATCCAAACCATAAGACAATACTGCCCCAAAAGTGATCCTTTGCAAGATGTAAATGAGCACATGAGCATTTTACAGGATGAGTAAGCAGTTGTAAAAACAGCATTTCAGCATTTATGAATGACCTTCTCATTTCCGCAAAGTATAGAGAGATATTACAGTGTAGAGCTAAAACACTTTTACACTGCCTTGCATTTTTACTGCTGTCATGCCAAATAGAAACACTACAGCCATTTATTTCTACTGTATCTGTTCACCCAGTCAGAGATTCAGGATTCATTTCACATTTTAGAACACATGCATTTTTTTTTCTCTTCAGTATTAAGAAAAATAAATTGTCTCATGTAAAAAAAACATAAAATCTCAGTAGATGCTGAATTGAAAAGCTTATTTACACAACATGGGCGGTTCACAACATGAACCGCCCATTTCAAACACAACAACACTGCCCAGATTGTGTGCTGACACCACTGAAACAATAAAAAAAAAAAAAAAAAAAAAAAAAAAATGTAACAGTGAGATGTGTTGTTGAAAAAAATGAATCAATTATGATTTCAGTGACAAAAACTTTTATAAATATTCAGACATACAAACAGTCACACAAACACACTGAATCCATTATCAGCAACTGTAGTCAAAATAAAAATAAGGCATGAGAGTCTGTTGCAACGCTTAGCATTATTAAAAGTTTTTAGCAACACCCATCAACCCAATAAGAAACAAAATAACACTGAAATGATGATGAAGGACAAGACGAGTGGAAAAGTCTGCATAGCAAGCTCCTGCATCAACCTACTATCTAGATTTCTTCACTGTCAACACAATTAGTTGGACACATTTACTTCAAGTTTGTTGAGTTTACATTAATACTGCTGCAAGAACACATCAGACATTTTTGCGCAAAAATGAGGGGGTCATTTTATTCTATTTAATGCCAAATACATATAAACTGATGCAGAAAAAATAAAATCATTCAATTCCTTTTAAGTGGTTAGAGAAAGAAAAATATTTGTATTTTTGTTTCATCAGAAAATTTTAGGACACATTCATTCTGTTTCTGTTGTTCATGTCATCACTCTGACATGTCTGTTTCTATTACTCCACAAGCAATTTACACACTAACATGGAAGCAGTCATATCAGAAATATTTTACATATAGAATTTTACAAAAACAATTAATAAAAACAACATTTTAGGAATATACATTTTTATGTTATTTACAATAATGGTTGCTAATTTTGCACATGTATACTTAATCAATCTTTTATGTAATCTACTGAAAATAAAATAGGTACCTGTGATAAAATGTGTAATTATGGTATTTTTGCTTTGAAAGAGGGTTTTTGGCTTATATTCTATAACACTGTCTTGGCCTATGTGACAAATTAAAAAAAGTCAAGGGCTACAAAGATTTTTGCAAGGAACTATATATCTTAGATTAATTACAGTAGTAAAGAAAGCAAACTTGAGTCTGCTGCATGCTGGATGAGTTTGAATTAATGTTTAATTTTCTATTCATATCAAACCATATCAAAATTGTTAAGATGTGGCACCTTATACTAACAGGATAGAGGTCACATTCAAGGAAACCTTTATTAGAAATGCCAACTGTACCAGACTGAATGTGTCATTATAGAGTAGAGGTAGCTCAGCAGTCGGGCAGAACCCATTTATTGGACCAATCAGTACGCAGCTTGTGGTGAACAGGAGCTTGCCAATGAGACGACCAACATCTTACGAGTTTTACCTTCATCAATGTACCATGTGCTTTTGGATTTGGGCTGGGCTGGGGGATCAAGAGAGCTCCCATTTAAAGTATAGTAAAAGTCAGACTTGCTTCTACCGCCACACTGATGAGCTAATCCTGCAAGTAACGCAAATACATGAGGAAGGAAAAAAGAAGAGAAGGGTTTAATGTGCACGTGCACAGCTGATTAGTATGAATCTGAAGTTGTGTCAACAGCAATGGGAAATAAAATCCAACAAAAAAAGATTAATTTAACAACTACAAACTACAGGAAATCACAGCAAAGAAGAGCAGTATTTTCATCAACTCACGCCTCATATCCTTATTTTAGCAAGAATGTCCATCAGATGTTATCTAAAATGGTAAAACGTTATTGTTAAGTGTGTTTTGTAACTACACAGAAGTCTTGTGAGACCCTCTAAAACATGAGAAAAGCAGGCAGCTGTTCACTTGAACAATAAAAAGCATAATATTCTGGCGTGAGAGGCCTTTTTAAGAATTAGAATCACTGGTTAAGCAGTGGAAATGTTAGGTAGCTTTGCATCATAACATCAGTGCTGTACCTTTGCTCTTTGGTTTGCTTTGGCCAGAGGATGATTTGTCGCTGCCTCTGGGGGCAAAACTGTGCTTCGGCAGCCTTTGGTCCTGCATGGAATATTCTGCACAGAAAGAAATTCAAATTAGAGGCACAACACTATAAAGTAAGTGAAACTAGGAATTTTCATCTTTTTTCTATGTTAAAATCCAAAGAAAGCTAGAAAAATTCAAACCTTTTCTTGGCTATGCAATTAAATATTTAAAATGTTTAACTCAAAATTAGTTCAGGGAAGCATTCTATATATACTCAAGATTAAATGTGTACTAAATGCAGAGTTCCAGAGTTTTAAAGAAAATGGAGAAATGTAATAAATTACAATGTCAGTATTTATAGATCTGTGTTTTTCTCAAGAGAGATGGCAGAAACATGCATAAGCAAATCAATATGCCACTGTGCAGAACAAAGAGCCAGAGTATCTCACTTGACTTTCAAAAGCAAGAGAGCCATCACTACAAAAGGCTCTCTGTTCCCGCTGCAAACCAAACACAAACTCAGACTGCTCAGAAGGAGCACAGTGCTAGTCCGAGGGAGGGACGTTTCCAGAAACTAAAAGTTCCAGCAACACAGACGTGGAGTAAAAACGTCGACACAGATGTGGTGACTCACCTGGCATTACGTCACCAATGGGAACAAGTCGAGTGTGCTCCAAACTGGCAAAATCACACACCAGCTTCCCTTCAATCATGCCATCCCAGTCTCCGATAGGATTGTCCTAAAAGAGTTGGAGACATGAACACGTTGACAAGGTCTCAGGTGGTCCTTATCATTTGATGCCTTTGTGCTGGTGGCCCAAATATTAAATTTCCTCCATTTTGATGATTAGTGAGGCCAGTTGTCTTGTTGCACAACCTGAAAGATGTGCTATAGCTTGAGCCTGCATACTACTACTTCAAACTATGCAACTCTTCTTGACTACCTAAATAGCAGATCTTCCAACTCAGTTTGTTTCTTTTGAAAGCTCCAAGCAGAAGCTTGCTATTCCTCCTCCTCAGGTTCAAATTTAGGCTTGTGCTCCAGAGGACTATGTGGAATAAGGTTGAGACCAGAGCGACTAGCAAGAGAAGGCAGGGCGAGGCTGGACGAACAGTGAGGCAGAGCAGTGGGCTCTCCTCAGCTCCCAGTTGGCCCATTGCCACGCTGTTGGGTCATACAGCTCCAAGTCTTTACCTCACTCCCCGCGTGACTGCCTTGCCTTTGTGTGGGAGGCTCAGATGCACTGAGTGGGCTGCTGCGGCTGCGGCTGCTGCTAGCAATCTGTAGTCAAATGCTTCAATCTCTCTATGAGTACAACGCCACAGCTGCTATGGATACCAAATGAAAGGAATAGTCATTTAAAAACAAAAACTAAGACAAACGTGTCAATATTACATACATATAAGTCAACCTATTACCCAATACCACAATATGAAATCTTTTTTCATGGCATGGAATGACTAACCTAGTACACAGACATCATAAAGTCCGTGTACAGCAGCCTTAACTGGTCTGTCACTGACTAAGAGTAAGTTTATCAGTCAGAGCAAAGACTGAATACAGGTCAAGTGTGATAACAAAATACCATAATTCTTGCATTTAAAAAAAACCTGAAAACAAATCAAAAAGTGTCTAAAAGCAAAAACGTATCTTCTAAAACTAGTATGCTTTAAAATATTGACATATTATTTGTATGGAATTCTAACAAAAACAAAGTATAAAGACAGACTAAATGTAGAACTTTTTTTAAAGTCAACATTGCACAGACTGTTACACCTTTTTGCACTTTATAGAGAAACACAAACATAACAAGTAGGGATGCACAATATATCAGCATCAACATCAGTATCTTTTTAAGAAGTAAAACTGGGCCAAAACAGGCCATGTGGTATTTATTTGGTCCTGTGAATGTGATAGTGATGCAATACATGATAAACTGTAGCAAGGAAACAATGTCAGTGTTGACAGTTTAGGGAAATAAATGTTACATATATTTTCCCTGCTAAAGTTCATCGTGGCATAGTTTAAACTATGCTATAGTTTAAGCTGTCACTATGAATCAACAGATAAATCCCAACATCTGATTGGTTAACCACTGCATCTCCTCAACCGCATACCATTAATCTCATCAATATCAGTGTTAGCACTCTGTAGCACTTCTCTAGTATGTCATTGAAGCCATTTTAAACTTTGGGAGCAGTATGAAAAAAATGTTTAACTTTTTAAAACTTTGGTATATCTTTAAACCAGAACCCGACCTAAACCCAATGCAGGTCAATTTGTAATAACAGTAAAATGTCAGAAAACTGGACAGGACTCTATCAAAATACAAATCATCAGATTAACAACAATATACCACATATAATACCACGTCAACAAAGAAAGTCCATCTTTAATGCTCGCCGATATTGCTGAGTAGCAGCCAGGTGCTAATAATTAAATTTATTGACAGGGCTCATTGGTGGTAGGTGTGATCATTTCTACATCTTCTCTGGAGCATTCAACTGTGTTTTAACATGAAGATCAATTATAAAACTTCACCTTAAGCTCAACAATTAGAATATTAAATGTTCAAGTAAAATAAGAAACTAAAGTATTACTTATTTGGAAGGTACTTCAACCTCTCCTTCCTTAGGACAAAATTGACCAAAGTGGAAACGTTTAGACATAATGCACAGTGCTGATCTTATCTACCCTGGCAAAGGTCTAAAAATCAGCCACTGTCTTCTTCTGTCATGATAGAGGTTTGACCAGCCCATTAGCATTTGTTGTGCTGACCATATACTTCGCTGTACAAACAGTTAACAATTAAAACAACTATTTTAGCCATATGTATTTAAAAGTATCCCATTTTCATGTTCCATCCCACTTCTGTCTGGATTTAAAACAGCAGGTACAGCATCATATTTAACTGGAGCCATACTTACCATGTCAACTCCCACATAGTAACCCAGGCTCTCGTTCCCTGGCAGCAGGTCACAAAAAATGACGGTTCCTCTCTCGGGCTCCTCTCTCAGCACCACCCTGGAGTTGATCTCCAGCGGAGCATAGTCCTGGTCGTCCTCCAGTCTAACCTGATTCTCCTCCAGTGGGCCCAAACCTTCGTCGTCATCATCCTCCCAGAGTTCAAGCTTGTCCAACGCCACGAATACGCCACACTCCTCTTCGCAACGGAAGAGCTGTCGACCCTGGTAGGAGCCCTCCGTGAAGCCCTGACCCCGACCCTCCTCCTGGGACACAAAAGGAGAGAATATCAAACTTAAATCAGAGAGAGACAAGACAAAGCTGAAAGAGAGAGAGATCAATGCATTGTTTACCCGTCATGGTTTAACAATTCTTACCCAAACTGTCTTCTTACATGCACTCTTTTATGGCCTTTTAGGGAGGTAGCTTGAATGTATTATCTGTCTCAGCCCCCTCATAAACACTGAAGCAGGACTTAGAATAAAAACAACATTGTGCTACAATAGGCAACCCATTGTACCTTGCTGCTGTACATATGGTCCAGAACAAATTGCATCACATCAGAAATTTAGATTTACTACCAAGATTATACAAAAAACAATTGCCATGATGCAGTTGTTTGCTTACATCTGTTTCAGTCAAAACATTAAATGAATGGAACACCAATAGGACAAAAAAGAAAAATGCTTTATATTTAAATGGTTAATTAATTTTTAAAAGAATTCAAATTTTAAAATAGCCAAAAAATAACTCCTTTCTGATGTTGAAAACACAGATGTGATGTATGAAAATGAAGAATTTGACACTTTCACTAAAAATAGCTGCAAGTTTAATCTCTGCAGCTCAGTGCTCTGTATAAACAACTTTAAAGACCCATCATGCTTTTAATGTTTTTCATTTGTTTGCTTTAAAGGTATAGTTCTGATTTTTTTCGAGTGAGGTTCTGTAAAGTTTTTAATCAGATTTTTTCCCCCTTTTCTATAGCTGACAGATGTCAAATCTGATTTTTGATGATAAAAAAACAAAACACAAAAGAAAACACAATTTAATGGAGATTAAATCTTGACACTTTCAAGATTGTTGCCAAGTTTGTTGTTGTCTTATGATGTTGATGTTTCCCTGATCTATTTCGGTTCAGCAGTCTATCTTAGGTTAGTAAAGTAAAGTAAATGCTTAGGTTTTGTGACATGCTGACATTGCACAATGGCATCAAAAACATACCTGCTTGTGTGTTTTTTTGGGGGTTTTTTTTTTAGGCCTTATAATGTTTGGGCATTCCGGCAGCAGGTCAGAGTCACTGATATGACCGGTAGCCTCTGCCAGAGTAGGTTCATATCATAACACTGGCTGAAAAGACGATGACAAACTTAACAGTATCTCGTTATAGTTAATATTCTCTAACACAGGGTTGATATAACAGTTTGAGTTTTAAACAGCTAAAGTCTGAAATGGGGCCAACCTACTGATTGAGAGAGTTTGATCAATTAGATATGGAATCAATTTGGGAATAATGCCCCACCATAGTTGAGTAGACTTTGGAAGGAAGAAGGGACACTTTTATGATTTGTCAACTGGTTTCTTAGTTAACTACTATTAGCAAAGTTAGTTGATAAAAAAATTTATGCGTTCAGCTCTAAAGGAACATGCTCACAAATACAGCAGTATATGTATGTTTAGTTTAATGAGATACAAACTGCCAGAAATATTAATTCTTTCAATACATTATATTTAGCATGGCAGCCATACTCGATATTGCAAGTGGGACTGCTCGGTTACCTCTGACTTTCCTGGTCACCATTACTACTTTCAAGGGCATTATTAGTGCATTATTGAGTGGGAACTGGGAAAACATGACTTCTGAGGACAAACAAAATCCACCTTTAGCCACTTACCACCCTAAGAATGTCTTTGGTTTTCCGCCAACTCACTGTGACTTGACATTTGTCTATTGCAAATGCGAATGTCACATAAACCTGATTTTCAAAATCTGAACTAGCCACTTGCATGTACAGCTCAGTAATTAGAAGATCACTAAAAAGTTCATTTAATCAATAATTTTGCTTTAAAAATTGTAACTTGTAGGTCACATATGGCTTGATACAGAGTTTATTCTATGAATACTTAATCTTTGCTTGTTTTTTTTATTAGCTTGTATAATATTTTCTAACAAACAATGTTTTAGAGACTTATTAACTGTAAGTAGTGATGAACAAAATTAACTAATAATTGCACAATAAGCAATGTGGTTGCCTTTATTATTCATTCCTTTGTTGACAGAAACTTATAAGGTTAACTTACTGTATAACCTTTAGCTTTAAGAAAAAAAAGTAACATACTTTAAATATACGCTAAGCTTATTTTCTCTATAAGTCAGGTTCCTACTTTCACAAATCCTAAAATAAAACACTAAGTTACAAAACCACAACTTCTTTCCTATTGATCAATCAATCAATCAAATTTTATTTGTATAGCACATTTCAGCAGCAAGGCATTTCAAAGTGCTTTACATCATAACAAACATAAAAACACAAAGTCATGTAACATAGAATAAACAATCAAAACATTAATTTAGACTGCCGTCAAATTTATAACTTGTCATCCATTTATCTAAATGTTTTACATTGTGCAGATCCTGATCTTTGACATACTTCCAGTCGTTTGATTTTAGACTGTCTATTGGCTAATTTTTACTTATCCCTTTCCCTATCATGTTTTCCTGTTTTCGCCGGACTCCGCCGTCCGTTTTACCACGGGTATTAGTCGGGCCCCGTTGCCCACAACAGGACAAGGTCTCAAACCTTTTGTCACGGAATTTAAGCGCCTGTTTTCGTCGGACTCCGCCATCCGTTTTTGATGAGGTGCAGTTCTCTTTTAACCTAATTTTGTTCAACATCTGCGCAGTGCTTTGGTCTGTGGTTCTAGCACACATTTTCATATTTGTTTTGCATGTACCTTAAGTTAACTGAATATTTTTGATTTTCATGTTATTTTTCCCTTCTTTATAAATGTATTATTTAAACTGATTTGTATTATTTCCATCCATCCATTTTCCATCCTACTGGAGACCCTTGTCCCTAGTGAGGTTGGGAGTTGCTGGTGCCTATCTCCAGTTGCGTTCTGGGCGAGAGGCGGGGTACACCCTGGACAGGTCGCCAGTCTGTCGCAGGGCAACACAGAGACAAACAGGACAAACAACCATGCATACACACTCACACCTAAGGAAAATTTGGAAATACCAATTAACCTGACAGTCATGTTTTTGGACTGTGGGAGGAAGCCGGAGAACCTGGGTTTACTGGGTTTGATTCCCGGCCCGGGAATTGAACCCAGGACCTTCTTGCTGCAAGGCAACAGTGCTACCAACTGCACCACTGTGCAGCCCACTTATTTATTTTTATTAGTATTTAACGCAATACATAAAAAAAACAAAAAAACAATCTAGTTCTTACCAGGAGCTCCACTCCAAACCAGATTCCAGACAGGGCTCTGTCAGGAAGCAGTGAGCCTTTGAAGCGGACCACTCCGGGCAGAGGTTCATCTCCTGAGCGCAGCTGCACGCGCACCTTGGAGCCGCAGTCGATGTCTCGGACCCGTTCGAGCCGCTCTTCGTCGCAGAGCAAGTTGCATCGCTCCTCACAGTTAGTGATAGGGAACAGCAGCTCAGCCAGCTTCTCATCCAGCTCCACCACATCCCGCTCATCCAGGCTCAGCACCACGTTGGTCTGGTCCAGAATGCGGAGGCTCTTCTTGCCTTTACACGGGGGCAGCGTGCGGCCCAGGTTGTTGCGCTCCTGGCAGGCTTGCCCGAGGCTTCCGCGGGGAATCCTCAGGGTCTTTTGGGTGGGCTTCTCCACAGTGCATTCCTTTACAACCATGTAGAAGCGCCAGTCCTCCCTGAAGCCCCCACTAGGCTTCTCCCACAGGGCAGAGCTCATGGCTGCATGGCAGACTGGGGGCCCAGCGCCAAGACAAGCTTGACTGGCGGTCTGAAATTAATAGTAAAATAGTCTCCCCTTAATGTATACAGGAGCAGTCCATAAGAATAAAATTAAAATGTATGGAAGAAAAATAAATCTAGAGAAAATCCAACACATCACACAAGAAAAGACCAACGTCTTTAATCTTTGCTATGACTAAAGCGGTAAGACTGGATGAGTGAACGCCCCATATGTATGGGTGCAGCATTTTGCTATTTGTAGCTTTACAAAACAAAGATTTAGCTCATTACATAATGCAAAATAAAGTGGAGATGTTATTTCAATTTTCAGAAATCAGAAAATTTTAATATTATAAATATTGCTTTTTGATTATATCAAGGTCAAAATACTACACCACCAGCCTTTTATTACAACCACTTAATTGGATGTTAAAACAAATAGTGAATCAGCCAACATGAATTTCTTTGAAACGGTTTTGTTTTTAACCATCACACTGAGGTAACTGTACTCCAACGGCCTACCGTCACAAAAACTCAATCCAGTAAAACCAAAACATTTTTTGGAAGATGGTGGAAGGAGAATTTCACATCATACATGTGAAGCTGATGTAGCACCTGAGTAATATGTCAAGTTGGTTCAATATTGCTGAGAAATGTGCAATGTCTTGGCCATCCCAGGCTATAAAGAATTAAAATGACTTTGAAGGCAAGAGAGGTTCCAACCCAGTGCTATATAAAGTGGTTGGTGAGTGTATATTTGATAGATCTGATATTTAATTCCTGAGGTAGTCCAACTATGCAGCCGATTCATCCCTGTATGACACCTCTGTTTTCAGAAGAACCTCTTGTTACTTAAACATACACATTTTAAAATACTAAAAATAGTCGGGAAGCAGACAGTAGATTTTTTTTATTTTTGCCACGCATGGCAGGACTAACAACAGCATGGTGGATTTCCCCTGATCACGTCTCAGATATGATGGTGTTCAGCATATCTCCTGCACCGCATCCGTCATTTGTTAAAAGGATGACAGCAACAAAAAAAAAAAAAAACATATTTAAAACATTAGTTTCCTTCACATATTTTTGCTTACAAGAATTGACACAGCATCTGGACAAATCGTTAAATCCTTATTGTTATGGATAGAGTTGTACAGCAATAAAAGACGTCGTTGTACCAGCGTAACCTATTTTCAACCTGAAACGGGAAAGCAGTTGTTCTGTGACATTTATTTATGTTGTCTCTCAGAAAAGCTTCACATGATAAATTTTGTTCGGTTGTCATTTAACGTTTTCCTTGACAACTAATAAAGGATTGTATCACCAGGCAGAACAGCCAGCCAATGCCCCCTTTTTGAAGGAAATGGCTAAAATGAACCAAACTGTCATTCATAACTAATGCAAGCGATGCAGACGACTTACCTTCGAGACAAGGCAGGTTACTCTGAGGCTGTGGGTGACTGACAGATCATTTCATATATCCATCAGTTAGAAAGCGGCTTCTAAAAGCATGATAAATTTCTTCTGCTATAACCTCTGCTAGCTCAACTGCTAGCTAGCTAACGCTAGCGTTCAAAACAGCTGAGTGTCAGGCTAAAGTTAGCCGTGAGAGCTGGTAAGGACGCGGGCAGAGGACTGCCACCGATCAAAATTAACTAAAAGCATTTAGATATTGGTTCTATATATGTATATAAAAAAAACTTCAGACAATATGCTATAACGCAGCATACATAGACTACATTTATTATTTACAGGAGACGACCTCACCGTTGGTATGGCATGACGTCACTGCGCTCTCTTATAGACATTGGCCAGCTATCGTTTTACTTGACCTGTGATTGGTTAATTATGTGTGCTTAGGGATGTCCTAGTATGGGGGATTTTCCCACTATGTCAGGAAAACATAGTTAGGTTGAAGTACATTCACACACACTTAACGCACTGAAGGCATTTTTCAGTGATATTCAGGAATTTAAATCTTTAAATCTTAATTAAATTCTCTGCATTGTGATAAAGCCCGTCCTCAAACTTTGCAAACAATGATTTGGGTTTACTTAATATTTATTTTATTATTACTACATACCCAGTATTTCCCATAATTCATTATTTTCTCACCCAACAGGAGGGCTCAGTGAATTCAAGATGTTACAGATTTTCTGAGTCACTCTATTAAAATCGAAGTTTTGGGGGGGGTTTGTGCTAAAATTACATAATAAAAGTTCAGACCTAAATCTAATTCAAAAATTATTGAAAGTCTTGGAAATTGCAGTGACCACCCCTAGCAACAGATTTAGCATGGGACCAGAGAACTGACATACCCTGCTGCAGAGGCCCAACAAAGTCAGGGAGCCCAGGCCCACCAAGGAGACCACCAGCACACACCTGAACACCCAGCTCCAGGTAACAAGAATTACCAATGTCCCCTATATGTAGCCTGATTAGAACATACCACTTTTTCCAGGAATAAGGTGGATATGGTTCCCCACAGGGAGTGTTACAGGAGGAAATAGGCCCCACATTTGGTGAGGGCCTGAGCAAGTAAAGGGGAAAAGGAAGTCTAAGACCTGACTTGAAAGATAAACTACACTCCCAGGTCCGGGTACAGACACCACCTTAGGGTAACCCGACCCAGACCTCAACAAAATGGCCAGCTTCTCCTCCTGGCCTCCATAAGAATACCATCATATCTGAACCAAATAATAGATGTGAAGGCATGACTGTGATTTTATTTAGCTGCTTTTTATCCAGTGACAAGAATTTACAAAGATCAGCATGGGACAGATTCTATGCCATGCACGACACTATGCCAGTATAGAAGATTATATTTTACACCATGCTGTATTTGAGAATTAGAATTTTGTTAAATAATTAGTAGTTGATCAGAAATATTAAATGTCTCAAACTGGCATATTAAAGGAAAAAAGTACAGTTGAAAGCTTGGTTCTTTGTCTAACCAGGTTCCTCATTTTCTAAAAAAAACCCAAAAAAAAACCCTATTGACCTATTTTTAGTTTTGGGATTTTCAATGAGTGTTATGACACAAAAGAGTTGAATATAAAAATCTTTATAGTTATTGCACATTAGGCACAAAATGACACTGACATCAAGTTGCAACAATAACAACAAATACACTAAAATAAGAATAAACTAGAATAAAAAGTCATTAAAACATTTCATTTTGCATATTGTACACACTATATACATGAGCCCATCAACAATTGTATAAAATAATGGGTATATTCCAAACATAGTCTCTGAATATCATCACACCAAATCAGAAAACAAGCCGTGAGTCAGTCTGCTGCATTTCTTCAATCTCTGCTGAAGTGAGGTCATTATTTTTCAACCTGGAAAGAAAAGGAGCAAACTGAAAGTATTCATCATCAAAAAAGCATGATGTTATGTAAGGTAATTGAAAGAAAAAAAAGGTGGGTGTTTTTGACTTTTGCATCACAACCAACCTGTGGCCTCAACCTTCAGCTCGTTATCATTCCAAGACATTTGGGATAATTTTACTATCCAAATTTTCAGTTTGGTGATGTCCCCATTCTATTCCAGCATTACTATGCACTTAGTGGTTCTGGATAGAATATGTCTATCGGCTCTACAAAGCATGTTGGTTATATTTCTTTTGCACACAAACACTCTCTGATACTGAAATTTCATCTGGTCAGTTCAGAATGCAGATTATAAAGTCAAACCTAACTTTTCCTAGTGCTAGACCTCAGAAAAGTGCTTTGTGCTTTGTGAAAAATGTCTAAAATTACCTGCTTGGTCAGTAAAAATATTTTACTTTGCACACTGTAAAGCAAACGTCTATAAAAGAAAAAGTTGATGGGAAGGAAGACCAGCAAATATTCAGCAGAATTTAGTATGTTCACATTTGTGGCTGTAATGCAACAAAATGCTCTCTGCAAGCATCAGTGAGACTGTTGCTGAAGCGGTATTGCAAGACTGTGTGTATGGGTATGGTTTTGCATCACCTACCACACTGACTTGACATGATGATTGTGTTTTAGGGCTTGAATCAGAGACTCCACCCCTTCTCTGGTTATGCAGTTCTCAGTCAACCTTTTAAAGGAAACAATAATGCACAGTCATTTAAGCACTGCAGCATGATTTGCCAAAATGGCAAATCAGACAGTTAACTCATGCATATGACATCTGCACTTGTTAAAAATATCAAAACATTTTGCTAAGACTTGCCAGAGTTCCTCCAGTGATGTGCTGTTCCTGATGATGTTAGACATGGCACAAGCCCCTGCACTTCCAACTCCATTGCCTACAAGACTGCCAAAGTATTATTGTACTGTTAGTTGTTGTATTCTTTTATTTTGGAAATACAATAACAAGCAAGTGGAAATGCTATGAACTGTCAAAGCTTACAAAGTGTTAATGAATGTTTAAAGCAAGTAGTACCTGAGCCACACAATGGACTCACTATTCTGCAAAGCATTTGCGAGGGCCTCTGCTCCTTCATTGCCTATCTTATTGCCCCATAGCCTTTGAATACAAAGAAATATTCTAAGTACCTTATAATATCTGAAAAACAGAATGCATAAAACTTTGCTTTTTTTTTTACCCTAAATACTGCAGTGAATGATTGAATTTCAGTCCCTCTGCCAGCTGCTTTGCTCCTTCTGCTGTAATGTTATTGTTGCCTAGCCTGAAAGACAAAATATACTGTCATTATTCTATCACATTACACAGGCATTGTGTATATCGTAAATTTAGTCTCTGGTCTGGTTCCATTTTTGATGATGGCATGAGCTGACCTTAAGGACAGGAAGTTTTGTCTGGTCTTTAGCAGGTAAGAAAAATGCTTTGTGCAAGCATCAGTTAGCCTATTGTTGAAAAGGCTGGACAAAATAAACAAAGTGATTATACAAACATTTCACTTTTAGATTTATATTTAAGTTAGTAACTGTTTTTGATGTACTTACGCAATTTTCTGGAAGTTTTGAAGGTGGATGACTTTGTCGATCAGTTTGCGGATGCCCTCATCTGTAATGTTATTATTTCTGAGGCTGTTAAGCAAATAACATGCAACTCTGTTAACTATGAAAGCTTACATTTATATGTTACATTTGTTTACTGTTGTAGTTCAAACAATCAAACTTCAATAAAATTATTAAACTGATGGATACAGTCAAAATGGAAAACTAACAGAAAAAACAGACCAATCTCAGTTTGGAAAATCAATTTCTTCTCATGATAATACCTAGTGAGAAGGCAAGAAATTATGGAGCAAATTTTAGCCAACTAAGGCAACAAAAATTTTATAAACAGTTAAAAGGCTTGCTATTTCATAAAATTTCATAGTGACACAATTTTACTTTAAATAGTTATTTACATTCAATATGGCTCATGTATGGTGCATGTTACTTGTTACATGCAGTCTACTTTTTCAAAGTATTGCTTTGAAAAATAGTAAAACATTATTTGCTTAAACTACAGTAACAAAGTTTATGTTTGAGATATTTATATTCTAGATGTCTAATTTCCACTTTGGAATAGGGCCAATTCTACAAGCAGCTTGGCTTTGTTATACATTTTTTTCACAGTAAACATAAAACCACAAGTTTCCATATGAAGGTATGTATAAGTAATTTCACTGTTGGCTGAATTGTGCACTGTAAAAGAAAAAGTGACTCTAATTTACAGTAAAGTACCGACACCTGTGGTTCACAGAATTTTACAGTATTTATTGGGCAAATTTTTGGCAACCACAGCTGTTGGTATTTTAGAGACTTTTTTTTACAGCTTGCATTTTTCGCTATTTAATAAATCACATTAAATATCACTGTTTGATTAAATAGCCAAACCCTTTAACTTAAGAAGAAATCAAACATTGGACTCACTATAGAGAGTTACAAATGTGCATGCAGGGTAGAAGCTGCTCCACTCCAACATCTCCAACTGAATTGTTGTCCAGCTGGATGCCAACAGGATTCTTTAGGTGTTGAAGCACATAAGCAAGTGCAGTGCACTCCACAGGGCCGATGTTACAGTATGTCAATTTCAGGTGTTCAGCCTCTAGCTTACCCATGACATCTTTAGCAAGTCTGCTATTCTGCGTTTCATAGATGCACTTGATGAGCCAAACAAATTCTGGCATTGCATGCATGCTCTTCTTCTCTCCCTGCACAGGTTGAGGAATTGACCTGAAATGTTGCTGCATGCCTTTTGAAAGGCATTTTTCTGCTTGTTTAGTCTTCTTGTCTACCAAAACACTAGAGCTGCACTGGAACCAGAGCTTTTGATAGCGCTGGGAAAAAAGTCCAGACACAAAGGTGGCTGTGATCTGCAGATTTGGTGTTTCTGCCATTGTAGAATGTCCCTCAACAATGTTCGGTGTATTGGTTGAATTCAGACAAGCTCCAAAGCATGTACCTCTAAGCCTCTTCTTCTTCATTTCCTGCAGCTCAAAGAGTTTAGAGATAGCTGAGCAACCAGTGTTTTTTGACAAAATGGCAAAGAGAGCAGCTAAGAAGCACTGCAATGTAATATGTAGGAACTCATAGCATTTACTGTTGGCCAGGGACATATCCTTGCTTTGAATGAGAAAGCCCTTGCAGATATCTGATTCGGTAACACTGCATGTCTCCATGTCTGTTTCTGAAAAGATATAACTGGAGTTTGATATTCCCTCAAAGGCCAGCTGTCCAAGATGCAAGACTGTCTCAAGGTTCTCCTGCAGCCAATTTACTCCTATGGCATTCTTAACGGTGCTGTGGTGCTGGAAAAAGTGTTGTAAGATCATCAAGTAAACATCAGTGATTGTTTGCAGGCTTTCCTCGCCACATCCAAGCAGCTCCTTGTGGCAATGTGAGACTATCCAACAGAGAACTGGACTGTGGCACAGTCCAAGTAAAGCTGTGTTTGCCTTTAGTGATTCTAAAACTTTGGCAGCCTCATTTGGATCACTGTGATGTTTTCTCACAAAGCAGTCAATGCCAGATGGGGAAAAGCCTTTCAAATGGATCTCTTTGTGTAAGTGTTTCTTCAAAGCAGGACCCACCGCCTCTGGACGACTGGTGACAACCTTTCTCACTCCTTTCATAAGAGAACCCTGGATTAAGTTAAATAATAGTACATGAACAGGTGCATGCTGGCTGGGGCAGCAAATCCTATGTTCATCTGTAAAGCTTTGTTTGAGCTCATCTAGACCATCAAAGGTAAAGAGGACAAGATGAGGGTGGTCCAGAATGAACTGGAAGATCTCCTCCTGCCCCCTGTCCGGCCAACAGCAGTGCTGAAACAGCAGCTCTTGTACTGACAGATCCCTTTGCTCTGAGTTCAACCTGCGACAGCTGAATGGAAACAGAAGTAGAAAGTCCTGGAGGGCCTTCCCTTGAGCCCAAAGAAGGTGTAGCCTTTGGAGCCAGGTGCTCTTTCCACTTCCTGCTTCCCCGGATGCCAGCACTGTGTCTGCATCATCATTTACCGACCCCACAGGTCCAATTATTTCCTTGAAGCCCATAGGTTTGTAGTTATCAGCACTGTTGTTCGGTAGCTCCATCTGGACTTCAGTGTAGATGTCATCTAAGGGCATGTGGCTGGTCCCTCCATAAGTACTAAGGAAGCGAGACTGTGCTGACACAGAGCTTCGCAATTTCTTCTGGTATTTCACAAATTCTGAGGGAAAAGAAGGAGATATACACAAAATGTGAAACATAGTAAACCCCAATGATTTTCGTATTTGTATTGATAAGAGTGTCATTTTCTGCAGGGAAAGTTCTGAACTGACATAAGCTGAAAGACCAATCTGCAAGATGGAAGCAAAAACGGCAACAATTACACAAAAGATTATAATTTACAAATGCACTCAGCAACATGACCTTAATTTCTGCTCACGTGTTATGGGATTTGATGAAGTGTTTTGTCACAGTATATTATTTCACTAATAGAAACAGTTTGAAGCAATATGAGTGGACCATTAGTTGCTTCACATTTCACCTGATTTCTTTTTGTATTGAACTGCAAAGTCCATAATGTCATTCAAACTTTCTCCACTACCATTTTATTAAGTTTTTTTTGTTTGTTTTTTGTCTGTGTCTTTACAATAGTTTATTGACACATTTTTAAAAAGGAACCACAGCTGAAAATGTAACCACTGCAGTCAACATACCTTTAGTCAGGCTTAAGTTTGTCTGCTCCAGGCTTGATTCAGATTCTAGGCTTTGCTGAACATACTGCAGGACTACCAAAGATGCTGATTCTCCTTTGGATCTGACATGATCAAGTAGACGTCTTGCCTGTGAAAACAACAGAAACATTCAGATCACAGAAACAGCTTAACATTTGGGCAAGACTTTGACTTAAATAGATAAAACCACAAATGTTTCTGAGGTGTCATGTGAACATTTTAAAATAGAAAGATGGTCACATAGTGAAATGTACAAAAATATCCTTCGAAAGTGAGCCAAGGATCACTTTTAGTGATATTTGATTCATTTGGGTCACGTGTCATAAGTCTAAATTTTTGAAGGAAATACCAATTCCAGGTACCAGTTTGACATTTGCTGCAAAGGGACGGGCATATATGTACATCATAACAGTAAAATATATTTTATGAATGCATGTGTTTATGTATCTTAGCCATAGACAAGAAAACACAAGAAAAGCTTTGAAAAATTATTTGACCCTAAGATAATTCTTCTGCTTTTATGATTGGACACATTTTAATGTATCAGATCAAAAAATAAATTACAAAATGAAGCAATGATAAACTAAAAAAAATATTTTTATAAGCAGGCATAAAAGCTATCCAAATCAATATGGCCCTGTGTGGATAAGAAGTCTATTATCTACTATGAACTGCCAACACATGTTTGCCATAGCTGGTAATGAGTCTTCCATGTAGTTATTATGGTCACACCATAGAATGAGCCACTCAGTCAACAGTTGTTGGACATTGTCCTATAAAATTTTGTGGCAAAGGGCAGAATTCATGCCATCATGAGTCTTATTTCATAGGCATTCATGTCCTGAAGCAGCACCTCAGCCTCATACCACCACCACTTTAAGCAATTGATGATGTTCTCTTTCTGAAATATTGTCGTTGTTTTACACCTGATGTAGATGGACCCACACTGTCCAAAAGCTTCCGCTTTTGTCTTGTCACTCAAAAGTCTAATTTTACCAATGTGTTGGGGATCATCATATCTTTTGTGAAAAATGCAAAATTTAAGCCTTGGTTTTCATTTTGACAAGCTGTGACTTTTGCTTTGGAACTGTCCCCAGTCTTGTGCTCTTTTTTTGACCTTAGTTAAGGTAAATGAGATCTATGGTGCTTTTAGTGGTGTTCTTGGTTCTTTTGTGACCCTCTACGCTCCCCAAATATATCCTCAATGTGCTTTGGTGTAGGGAGGGTCTGCCACTCTTTGGGTGCCTCATTACTTTTCATGTTCTCCTTTTTTGGAGATATTAACTCTTGCTGTAATTAACTAGTGTCACTAAACATTTGAAATGGATTTGTAACCCTTTACCTTTAAACTTCAATAGAAGTCAATCACACTGTTTTCATTTTAGTTAACTCAAGATTAACAAGAGGGGTTGGCTACTTTATTTGTAGGTTGGTTTGGACATGCTTTTTCCCTTAATAAATAAAATCATAATATAATTTTTTTGATTAAATTTTTGTTTGATATTAAAATTTGTTTGGTAATATGAAACATGTAAGACTAAGCAAAAAGAGCAAATAATACAAATAATTTTTCATAGCACATATTTTAAGACTGCTGTGTTTTCTCACCATACCTGTTGAGAGGGAGTGTAAATAGGCAGCTGAATTCCATCACAATCTGTGGAGGAAAAGTGGCCTGATTCAACCAGCACTCTCAGAGCACCATCAATACAGCCTTGGAGTTTGAGGACGAGGCCCGGCCTTTGAGTCAAGAGTTCCTCAGTGGACGTTCTCTGAGGCTTTTCTCTGCAATCTAAAATGGAATGACATCCTGACGAGAAAAAAGCATCTCCCAGAGCTTCTGGCAAGACCTGTTTGACCGCATTGAACAAGAACTCACAGCTATCTGCACCTTTTGTATAAACCAAGTCAAGCAGTTGCCTTGCATTGCTATATAAAGCCCGTCCTGGTACCAGGACATTCTGGCAGTCCTCCCATCCGAGCTCCCCTTGGGCGAGCAGCATGTCCATGACTCTTTCTAGATGTTCGGCAGACCCGCTGCTGCAGAGGGCATGGAGAATTTCAGCACGTTGTTTCAGTAAAAGCTCCTGGGGCAAGCATGCCTTCATAATGTCAGCTCCCATGCCTGTGGCTGTAAGTTTGATCCTCTGCTGCCTCTGGAGTCACATCCTGTCGCAGCAAGCATAATTGTGGTTTCAAACGATACCAAGAACTTCTCATTAAAGATTAACTTTCCCATCAGATGACTTTCACACACAAGCATGAACAATTTTTTTTGTTGGGACACACACTGGCTGCGTCCCATTCTATTTTATCGTACAAATATACAAAACTCTGAACAAGAAATTAACAAAATTTGCCTTTCAAGACTTTCAAAACACAACAAAGTTGGTAAAAAGGAATAGTACTCACTGTAAGGTTTCAACAACTGACTTATTTTCTCTGCATTTGTTATTTAGTCAGATATGTTTAAGAGCTTAATACCCGCCCCTTCCTCATTCTACATGTGAAAGCGAAACTCACTCTGATGCCATGTAAGTCAAGTGGAACGAGAGTAACTATTGGTTAGCGAAACACACCATCTAAAATATCCCCTAAAACACCAGCCAGATTCACTGGAAAGGCAACACGACGATGTCACTAACCTTATGATTTTTGAAGCAAGTACTACGTAATATTTAGAGGAAGTTTGCCACCTGGTAAAGCCCATAGTTGTGATGTAGTGACATTTCAATATCCTCTTGCAGATGTTTGCAGCACAACTACAGTGACGCAAGTTTGGAGGAGCTAAAAGGAAAACACTCGATGTTTAGATTTGTCCAAACAAGAAAATGAGCAAACTGAATGTCTGAGATGCACACTCGTTGTAGTTTAGGGTTGGAGCCACATGATGGAAGTGTTGCATAAAAAGAAAACAATTAGAATCTTGGGATCTTGCATTGTTAATTCCTCATTTTACATTTCCTTGTTTCTATTTTCAATTATGTAATTTCCGTTCTGCCTGTTTGTGCTTATACATTCAAACTGTGTTCACATGATGTGGTAGATTCTGCAAATACTATAGAAGAAACAGTTTAATTTCTGTTAACATGACTAAATTAAGCATATTTGAGTAAAACGTCATCACAAAAAAACCAACAATGATGACAGTGATGAGCAAACACAGACTTCAATTCATATTACTCTGTTTACGGCGCATTGCTAGGTAACTAGAACTTTCCACAATTTGTTACGTTGAAAACACAAACCTTAATTTCTTATTTTTTTTCCATTGATCAACACAATGTACACATTTGTGGAAAAGAGGAAAGAGGACAAGAGGTCATCTGTCTCTGCAAAAAAAAATAAAAAATTCACATAATGATGATGATTTATTGGTTTACTAATTTATCTCCTTCAACCTTCCCATCAACATCCTGCTGATGGAAGACAGCAGGATGTTTCCACCAACATGTTTCACTCTTAGGGTGGATTGTGTTGTGTTGCTTTTTCACTACAAACAGTGTTTACCAATAGGCCATAGAGTTTATTTTTGGTTTCATTTGACTAAAACACCTTATTTCACATTTTCCGTGTCCTCTACTTTAAATGTGAATAATCAAGGCTTATTTCAAACAAGGACCTTCATCTTGTCTGTATTCCATGAAGGCAAGACTTTTGAATTGCAAGACATTCAACACATTCCTCCACCTGAGTTGTTGATGTCTTTTACTTAGGGTTTTCAAAATAAGGTTGTTTTGAATGCATTTCTATATTTAATTGTAAAAAAAAAAAAAGTTGTAAACACCATATGTTGGCCTAACATGTAGAATCCCTTTAAAACACAACAAGCCTTGGGGATGTAACATCAGGAAATGTTCATTGTTTACTGTCAGGACAAAAAAGGTTCAGGAACAACACTGATTTATTCTTTGTGGTCTTTGCAGCTCCCCGTAGAGTATAGAGATCAGTTTATTATTCGCCTCTGTTTTTGTTCTGCTGGGGGGGAAACCTCACACATACACATGGACAGGAGTAATCAAACACAATCTTTCAAAGAGCAGCTTCTTTTTTTCTTTGTGTCTGAGAAACAGCCGACTCCACCTAAGGGAGTGTAATGCTGAGTGCTTTCTGTCAGGTTTACTACACAAACCTTTAACGTGGAATTCTGTCATTCGAATGACAGAAGGAGGTCCAGAGGCAATTTGAGGAATAAAAACTGACACTTGGTAAATAAATAAATAATCTTAAAAAGAATATCAGAATTTTCCTTGCCTGGATTTTGAAGAATTTGTGGAAAAGCTCAGAAAATGTGGGTTTCTGCATTTGAATTGCCCACGTCTATCATTAATGAACAGATTTGGAATCAGCTAATGATGTCTGAGGATATGTCTTCTTTAAGAGAATTCACAGAGGAATGTGAGATGTGATAATGTTCAGTTTTGTTGAACGAAACCAAAGATAAATATCTTTATCAGTTTCCAGCTCATGGAAAAGGCATGCAAGTTCTGGCTTTTCAGATTCATGTTTGTATCATGCACTATAAATCTGGCCAAGTAACAACCTACTTAAACTTTTAAAGTAGGTTGTTAGGCATTTCTAAGCATATAATGTACAAAGTTGGACAATTGGACACTGTATTTTCCTAATAGTGTGATCAAAACTACCTCTATATTCTTTGTCAATATAACCTGGCAAATAAACCTGCATGCTTATTTTTTTTGCCAATGCTGCCCCCACAGTTATATAACAAAGTCTAAATTGTGCAAGTAGTTACCACAACTCAACAAGTCTTACTCAAATTTAATGTGTACGGTGTCCAAATATTTTAGAGTATATCGGTTTAAAAAAAATCTTCTAGTTTTAATACAACTTGATCAGTGACTCATTTGAAACCAAATTTTTTGTGAGTGAATAATTAATTTAATAGTATATAATATATTTTCTCTGCGGCAAAATGTCTTATTTACATTCTAAATGTTCAACTGGTTTCTTTCCAGTTGGTGATAAATAGTGTTAAGCTGGATGCCACGCCAATGATAGACTGATGACCTACAACAAAATTCTGTTCAGTATGCAAAAATATGAATGAAAATAAATACAGGAGGGTTGAAAAAAAGACATTTTTCATAAAGTGAAATATAAACAGTTGTTGCAGCAGATTAAATAATTATCTTATATCAGATCAAAGTCAAAGTTAAAGATTTAAAAGTATTTTGAGAAAGAACAGTGTTTTATCAATAGGCTATAGAGTCAAAGTCAATAGACAATAGAAGATTATCAAATATCTTCTGTCTTTTTAGTACTTTTTAAAATACACATTGAAACAGCATCTATACATCCTGAAATTTCATACTCCATCAATCACAGCGCTCCTGCTCTAATCTGTGTGCACATATCAATACACACGCAGCCAAAAGTCATAGACAAAGTCAGACAAAGGTAAGATAGTGTTTATGAAATTACAGATATAATAATATTGTAGTTAGGGGGTAAGATAAGTATTGAATGCATCAGTGCTTTTCTAAGTAGACATACTTCAAAAGGTGCAATTAACATGACACTATCACCAGACTTCAGTAACAATTCATAAAGTTAACCCACTCAAAGAAATCTCACCCTAGATATTCATAAATTACACATTATGAAATGATAGAACACAGGGAAAAGCCATGATTCTTTTCATTTCAATGTTTGCCAGCCAGTAAAAAAGTGTGGCATGTGAGAAGTTATGCTGGATTTACCCAATAAACATCTGGATCCCAAACATTTTCTCAGGCAGTAACTTTGCAGATTTTTTTTCTCCCTCTTTGAAAGAGCTGGAGTTAAATTATATGGATAAAATATGTTTGTCCTTATAAGTCATGTCTCATTTTATCAATGGTTTCAAGTAAAAAAGCTGCAGGATATATAGCGAAAGAGGGCAGTCATCCCAGATTCCCCAAAGCTAATGGGTTAACAAATAAAAGAGGATTAGCTCATTAGATTAATGACGACATTAACTGTAAGAGGATCCAGGAGTACCGTGGAAAATGCACAGGATGAAGCTACAAAGTGACTCAAACATGGAAAGGATTGTTGTATAATTAGAAAAAGCTTGTCGGAGCCAAATAGAGAGCGGTACTTAGCTGTTGAAATGGATGGCGTCTCTTTCAGAGCAGGCTGTGTAAGGTCAGCCCGTGTAACCGTGTATGTGTGTAACCGTGCGTGTGTCAATCAGCATTTAATTGACAGGAAGATTAAAGCTCACATCTGAGGGCCTCTCTTTTTGCTGAAGCATGCCATGTTGAAGGAGTCTGGTCTCCAGCGTCTGCCCAAGGTTTGGGGTGCTGCGCTCAAGGTTAGCTGGGGCGCCCCGCTGAGCGTGCACTGTCTGAGATGGGTCCTACTTGTTGGACATTCATTATCAAACTCTGTTTGCTCCTTTCATCTGCAGCTCTCTGCAGCACTCAGCATAAACTACAGAGGCACCTTGCAGCTTGACATCTCTCCATTCAGTCTGTACCTTAAACAGCATGCTGCCACATCAAAGAGCCGTGGCTGCCTTTGATGTTGCAAAAAAGAAAGAGCGCCAATGATCTGCTAAAAACCAATGCAACTTTTTGAAGCCTTGTTTTATTCATTTGCTATCTCTAAAGGTCTGGAGTCAGTTTCTTAAAGTCCACACGACAGGCTCTGATTTTGAAGAAGTTGGACAGCAGCTTTTGCTTTATAATGTGAAATAAAAAAAGTTTAGCAGCACATTATATCCCCGGAGTATAGATTTCTTTTTCCATGAATATCCTATTAAATGCCACATTTGTTCAGTTAAAGGGGATTACCTCAGAGCTTGAGGAATGAAGTATGTGTGAAATAGCAAAGTAAAAGCAGATTTCTTTGAAATTACTGTACAGGAAATTTTATTCCATATCCATATTCAAAGAGTTATTCATATAGTTTTAATTTTGATTTATATGAATGTTTGTCACCTGATTAATTTTTACACAGGATGTTCAGTTAATGGGGTGGGGAGAGATGAAACATTAGTTTGCTTGGTAGAACATACCTCAGCACACTTGCAGCTGCAAATGCCAAATTTTATAGATCTTACTGGATAAATAACTATGTTTTTTTTCTTTTGAAAAGCAATTCTGATAGGTATTAAAAATATAAATGCAGAGAAATCTTACATGAATGCCTTTTTTCTGTACATGAAGCCCTCATAAACACATTTGACCATTCACATAACATCCAGCAGTCCACAATATTGCAATGCTTATTTTAAAACAATTTTAAAATGTTAGCCATTATTCACTTTAAGTGCTAAGAAAAACAGCCGCCTAGTAGCAAATTTGAATAGTGACTCTCAGTGCCAGCATGAACCGGAAGTAAAGTCTACTATGATGTATCCATGGAATAAACCTCATCTATTTGGAGTTTTAAATACAAAGCAACTTACCTCAAGAATAACAAAAGACAAAAGCAACAGCAAAAAGTACTGATTATGCAAAATTCACATTTTGCACTTTTTTGTACTGCCATTTGGGTTTATACTGCTTCTAAAAACAGGCCAACTGCTTAAAAAATAAAACACCTAGCCAATTTTTGGCAATAGGTTTATGTTTTTTGGTGAACCTCTGGAATGTCACAAATCAGCAGGCTCTGCCCATCACCTAGCAAACCCAGTAAAGCCCGGCCCATTACCTAGCAAACCAAGCTGAGCTCCCTCCATCTCTTAGCAACCCAAGTTGAGCCCCAGCATGTTTGATCTGCTGGTTTTTCCACTGTACGCACTGTTCAATGGCTACTGGAAAAGACAAGAATGTTGTTGTCAAATCACTATTCAGAAAGCACTTGCTTCATTCTTGTTGGTTGTGCGGAAGGCTCTCCTTCTGCTTTTCAAAGATGTAAAGTTGTATAATTGCACATCTGTTTGCAGTATATTCACATGCGAGAGTAAATACTGAGCTGGGAGGGCGTGGCAAGGAGCAATTCTTTTGGATGTGAAGAGGCCCAAACAGTTAATCCTGAAAAAAGCTCAAAATAGGCAGAACTGAGCAGACTAAAATCTTAGTCTATAAGAATGATTTTGTGAAAAAAATATTGTGAATATGTTTTGTATTGCCCATAGACCTATCCTAACTTGTTTAAGGAAGCATAGGTCACCTTTAAATACAAATTAGATTGTCTTTGGGGCCATTTGATCTTTGAGCAAACAGTTATTTAGTTACAAAGTAAAGAGAGTTTCAACAAATTCATCTAAATGGCATATGATTGAATCAGAGAATACAAGCCATAGTCCAAAACAGATTTAGAAGTAGCCTGTCTCACCAGTATCAGCATGAGGATTACAGGCCGAGTTTAATCCTGTTAATTATAATTTCATCAGATATAAGCAAGAACCAAGTGCCAGCTCAAAGGAACATTTAATGTAACCGGCCACTGGGTCAGAAACACTGAAATTTAGCACTTTGTCAGCTTATTTCCTAATCGTATGAACTTGACAATAATTGAAGTATTTTATTTCTGCCCTTCTTTCCACACATAAAAGGCAGCCACAGCAATTAGTTTTAATTTTCTCTTTCCCACTCTTCCTTTTCATGTTCTTGAGTAGGCTGGAACCAGCGTATTCTGATCATTTGCATTATCCAAAGCAAATCTGCTTTGAAGTTCTAAGATTCTCTGCAGAAAGGGAGCCACTTATCCAGCATGGAGGGAAATAAGCGTTAAAGGCTCATAAATTCGTTGGAACAGATGTACCTTATCACTGGATTTGCTTTTTTTTTTCTTCAACCTTTTTCAGTCTATATTGGAAAGAGACTATCTCATGTCCCCCTGATCCCTTAACATTTAGCATCCTTCCTTTGCAGTAGCTAGCACCCTGCTGTGCCAATCCACACTTCAAAGCTCTCTGCATATCAGCTGGAAACAAACAGGACACATTATGGCAGTCTCTCATTTCCTCACATTAAAGTCAATATCACAGTGTTCTTTGTGTGTTTATCATTTTAGTTTTTAAGCTTTCATATTTGATAGTGGGTAAGTACAAAGTTAATCCATTATTTAACATAATGCATTGTGTTCCAGCAATACAAAAATAACAATTTACATAGGCACAGCAACAATGTATTCTAATACGGCTCTCTTAATTTAACTTCTGAAGTATGCGAGCTTTTCATAACTTGACATTTGAAAAAACAAAGAGTTTCCAAAAAAAATAAATGTACTAAGAAAGCATAAAAGTGACAAAAGACAACTACATACCAAATATAATCCACATTATGTTCTGGAATATCTTCTGGACTGGAAGTTATTCTGTTCTCATCTGACTTTGTTTGGACCAATATCAGTGAAACACGTATGATGTTACTCACCTTAAAATATCTGAAAACCATAACTCTCCAAGACAAAACTTTATTTGAATGCCTTAAACGATGAACTGAAAAAAAAACTGAGATGTTCACCTGACATTTTATAGAACTTACAGGATCTCCACCTAAAATCCTGGCACAAGACACCAACAGGTTACTTTCATGGGTCAAGAGTCCATGCCTCAATGGGCCAGGAGTGCTTTCACCTCAAAAGGGGCAAGAACACGTTATTAGCCAGGTGGTTACAGTTTATGTCACGTGTGAGCTTTTTACCAGGAAAAATATGCAGCCATCATTGCTTGATATCAAAGTTTTCTGACTGGTAAGGAAGTTGCATCAGATGTAACTGTTTTAAAACTTAAATCTCAGAAGGATTTTTTTTATCCTGGTAACATAAAGGTAAAAAAAAACAAGTGTGGGTTCTCCTGCGGTACTCTGGCGATTGCTTAGAAAAGTAGACTCAGTGGCCTGTGTTTGTAAAGACTAAACTTTTCCCTCCACCTTCCAATTGCGCAGTGTGTTGATTCATCACAGGACATCCTAAGTTTATGTCTGCAGCATGACAAAATGTGAAAAACTAAAAGTGTGTCGATTTTTTTTTTTTTGCTGTTGTTGCTAATATGACACTCAGACGTGCCTAAAAGAGCAAAAATCAATGCACAAATAAGTTACAGCAACATATTCTTTGAAAGAAAGGATACCCTCAACATCTATTTTTTAGGGCATCTGGGACAGGATGAATGTTCCTACTGCATGGCAGAAGTCGTGATATATGAGTTATGGGCTTAGTGGAGTCTGCAAGCCGGGCTCCAAGGTTAATCGGCACCAGAGGAATGAGACAGCTGAGAGAGCCATCGCCCCGCCGCATCACAAACAGAGACAGAGATCTGTCAGCTGAGTAGTGAGGACACATGGCGGCAGAGCGAAAGACCTGCTGACAGTCGTGGTACAGGCTGATGGGGTGGAAACAGAGGGAGCAGCTAGGAGATCATGGAACATGGCGTCGGGGTGGGATGCCAAAATCCAGCGTGCCAACATTCTGCATGCTGAATAAAAAAATATGTGAAGACAAAAGAGAATGACACATAAGTCAAACTTAACCTGAATTGGTCAGGAGTCCATGCCTCAATGGGCCAGGAGTCCCAATGGGCCTCAGTGGGCCCATTGAGGGTGAAGTTTACAGAACAAGTTTACAGTAAACGCAGTCCAATTTAAGTAAATCTGTGCAATGGGTCTGGAAGACTGGTTCCACATCCTGACTTTTGGATTAGAGTAATAGAAATCACTCTGTTACAGTTAGATGTAAAGGTTAGAACAGAGAGGAAATTAATGGAAGTCTGAGACAGGGTTCAATTACATGTTTTACTGAAGTTCCTAGTGGTCATAATAAAATGTAGTTTCCACAATGAATACATGAATAAAGCTTATAAAATCGATGACAGTATAAATACCTTATGTACAGCAAATGTTAGTTCATAAATCAGAGGAGGCTTTCTAGTTTTCAGAGCTGCAGTTTGTGACATGATTTATCTTCATTCAACAAAGTTTAAAAGTGATTTTGAAAATGAATGCTTGTTTAACGTTTCCATCAGAACAACAATTCGGATAAAAAACAGAGGTAGAAGCGGATCTGGGATAAATTATACTGTTTCAAAGTTTTCCTTCCCCTTTATGCCTACAGTGTATTACGGGTTATATTTTATTTTTTCAAAAACTCTGCTGGGGAGCTTGCTTTAAATTCTGAGCACACTTCCAGTGGTTTCCAACACACACCAGTGTCGTGACGCTCAGATGTGCGCACACCGTCATTCTGTTTTAGACACAAATTTTTCACAAATTGCTCATCGCCCATAATCCTTCATATATTTTTGTATTACAGTCACAGCTTCCTCGTCGTGTCCCTCCTCTTCCTTTTGACTTAGTGGTCTGGGGAGTGTTGGGATGCTGGTCTGATGGTCTAAACGTCAGCAGGTCTGAACTGGGTTGCCTCCTGAGCCTTCGTGTGATTTTCAGTCCAGCTACTCATCATGGGCTTTTACTCACTGTCCTACTGCATACCAAAGATTCTGTATGTCAGACCAACATTTTTATAGCACTGGTTACTTAACATTCCAGCGCTGGCACATGCTGGCCGTCACCCTCATGTCCTCCCCATGTCCTGTGCCTGTGCTGCCAGGTGCAACGCTGCAGTCAAAGTTTGCTGGCCTGGTTGTTTTCTGTGACAATGCAGGGGCGCTGAGCCATCCCAGGCAGGCCAGAGCTTCAGGACTGGTAAAAGTGGTGGTAGTGGTGATGGTGTTCATGGTGGTGGTGATGTTCATGCCGCTGCACCACTTGTGCCAGTCCACCCTCATACAGCAACACACTTGGGAGGTCCCTGACCTGTTCTTTCTCCACTATAGGTCCGGGAGAGCCAAGAGAGCCTAAGGCCCGGTAGCCTTGGCTCTCCTTGGATCGCTGTTTGTGTTTGCGGTAGGGGGCTGCTGACTGATGAGGGGGTGTTTGGGAGGGCAGAGCCGGGGGAGGCGGGGCGCCTCGACTCCTCATCACCCTCCCACTGTTCTGTGCAGGAGGGGTGCGGCTGTGAGTCTTCGGAGAGCGAATGCCATGCCGTCCAGCCTCCTGGCCTCTGGGCCGGGCTGGGTGAAGGCTCTCTGCAGCAGGAGTGTCCACAGCCGACTGCAGCCGGCGGTGGTGTGAGTGGGCGTGTCCGTTTTCTGGTTCATGTGAGCGAGAACGGGCCTGGTTGGATGAGCGAGCCTGAGCCTCTACCTTTGCCGGTTCTGCAGCAGGACCTGTCCCAGAGAGAGAGAGACAATGGTATTATTCTAAAGAACTCTCAACAAAACATTTATTTCGTGACTCAACTGTTTGATGTTGGCAGCCAAAACCATGGGATTATTTTAGTATTCAATTTTTTTGGTGATTAATTGGGTAACAAATTAGTACATTATGCTAATTTTCCATTAAATCACTTCATCCTTTTTATGCAATATTAACAAAACATTTTAAAAAATTAAATAAACAAATACATTCATTTTTTAATTAGAAAATATTATTGTCTATAATGCCATAACATAGCATTCCCTTGGATCCTTGAGATTTTGATCATTTGTAGCTAAAAAAAAATACTTATAGCATCAACATGTGAAAAGTTTACTCCTTTCTGTTTGACTTAACATCAATTTTGGATTAGCGAATACTGAAATAATTTTCTGTCTGAATTTGTATTTTTAATATAACTGCAAAGCTTTCATTGTCCTAAAAACCAAAATCTTTAATGCATCACAGTTCATGCTGTTGATTGGCGGGTTTTTAGATCAAAACTAGTGGGAGTTCTTCACTTATCTCTATACACTTACAGTAAACTGAGTTGCCTTTTAATAATAACATACCATCACTAAAAACTTGCAGATACATTTCAGATTATTTTGAGACATTGACTTTGCGGTAATTCTTTCTCCACGAGCATGTAGTGACAGTGGACAGTTGATTGCATGGACTCCCAGAAAAAATGACGACATCCTGTTTTGATTTCAGAGTTTTTGGAGGTTGTTGTTCTAAACAGAACCCCCTTTTTTTTGCCTGGTATTCAAATATGAAGGACTTTTGAGGCAGTGTGAGACATAAAAACACTTCCTGTGAGTTCTGCACTTAACTTTTTGTGAAGTATGAAATGTCCTTGCCAGCCATTAACAGTGGCTCCAAACCTTAGTTTATTATTTTTTTAAACCAACTTCCTAGAATACTTCCTAGAATAATACAATTGTCAGAACTCTCTTTGGATTCCTAAAAGACCATGAAACTCTTGGTAGATGTTAAATGCTTCATCAGTTTAATAATTACTAACCCTAATCACAAAGCTTCCTCTTTCAGCATTAGTTAAAAGAGAAAAAACTCATAGATATATTAGTTTGATTAATTCTAAATTAATTTGCATCTCAAATATTTTTCTTATATTATTTGGTTTAAAAAAAGAGGTGTCTGAATTTCCAGACATCTATTCTTTATCTTCACAGTCTACCAAGGTCACAGAAATTAGAAATTTAGCTGTGTTCTTAAGTTTAACCTGGACTTTCTGATTAATTCTTATGACAGACAAACAAACAGGCATTGCCTCTAGAAACACACCTCGTCTGGCTCTACCTGTACACAAAATAGATAGATACGAATTAGGTGTGCAAAGCTCAACGCAAAAACTCTCTGATCTTATTTCAGGATCTTTTCCTTTTGGAGATCCCAGACACAGAAGATTTCTGTTAGCACTTTCCTACAACAACACAATAATAACATGTCATCACTGACTGGCAGATCAAGGCTGTAACTTTTTCAACTTTAAAAATTTCCCCTCACACCACCCCGTCCTGCTGATGGACTTTCCCCTCAAACACTCGATGTATTGTGCTTGCCTGAGCCCAGATGTTTGTGCTGGCGAGGTGCGCAGAAGGCCGGTCATCCCACCTAATGGTTCTAAGCAGGTGCGGCAATAATGACGGGCTTCAAAGAGCCATGGTCTGCCTCCCGTCTTCCCCACCCATCTTTACCCCGGGCCACTCACCAGCTCCAAAGCGGGACGTGTAGTTTTCAATGCCTGCCAGGTCCAAGTAGTGGTTCCTGCGTTCCAGGTTCTCGTCCACACAGTGGCGCTGGCAGCCAGACTGGGTGTGGTGGTCGCTGTGGTGGCGCCTGTGGAAATGAGTGGCACCTCTCATTAGGAAGCAGTTTGGGGAAGATAAACAAGCGATGCTTGTGATCAGGTAGAGGCAGGACAACTGTTACAGAGTTGGGATTGTTACATCTCAAGTTGCTGAATGTGGACAGAAGAAAAACAGGTTTTGTTGTGCAAAACAAATGATTTAGGTTAGAACGCCTTAAAAATATAACAGGATATTTGTATCTCAATAAAGAAAAGAACGTACAGGTGCTTCACAATAAATAAGAATATAACTTAAAAGCATTTTCATAATTTAAATCAAAAATTTTATTTTGTATTTAGATTAATTGTGCATAAAGTGATTCATTTCAAGCATAATAAGTTCTATTTTTGTTCGTTTATGTGATGCAATGCTATGGCCTCCACTGTCATACTGCTGTAACTGGAACTTTTTATGAGCACGGTAAATGACAAAACATCTTTCTCCCCAGCACAATAACATGAAATTTGGTGGAAGGAAAAGTGTGGCAAAACTAAATGTGAATCAGCAACATGGATAACTGCACATTTGAGAGGACTGTTAAGTATTTCTCACTTAAGAGTTTGGGATATGGGTGCACCAATTGATCAGCCATCCGATTTGTCTGTGCCAATTTTCTTAATTTTGGGAAATCCACAATTGACCGTTTTTTACATGTGAAGCCGATCTTATCTACCGATATTAGCTACCTCGGCAAAGGTCTAAAAATGGTTAGGCTTTATAAAAGATTGATTCTCAGCCAGAGAACTGTAATCCCCTAGTTTTGGGGGTACTTAACATATCAACATCAGCTACAGCTGTAACATCACTTGTTAAATCACTCATAAAACACATGCAACATCAGAAGTGTCTTTAGTTTGCTAAAAAGAAAATTGCTCAGTGTTTTAAAGTCATATTTTCAATTTAAATTCAGAATTTGATTTGGATACAAAGCTCCCAAACTCTGAAGTAAAAGTGGAGAGCAATCGAATCCAAGGGGCTTGAAATCCATGGTGATAATTTGAGGAGCCATATCATCTGCTGGTGTTGGTCCACTGTATGTTATCAAGTCCAAAGTCAGCACAGCCATTACCAGGATTTTTTTAGAGCACTTCATACTATGGCAACCCTTAATGTCTCGTCTGAGATAGAGGTTTTATTGAATCTGTTTTAATGTTTTGTATCATTGCCCAATGCGGTAAGTCATCTCTGGCCAATAAACCAGACTTTGGACCCAGGTTAAAGTAGCTGGTAAAGTTTCAGGGAGGAGTCAGATTCAGCTTGTGGACTTTAATAACAAGCTGTTGCCGTGGAAGGCAACCTCTGTCATCATCTCCTTAAAAACTTACAACTTCTTCCTCAGTTCAATGGCATAAATGATCTTCAGTAAGACCAAGAGTAACAGACTTTCTTTTTGTACCTGCTCCTTTTGTTATGCTTCGTAGGACTTGACAGGATTTACAGAATTTTATGGACTGCAGATTTATTTTTTCCATGAAGGATAAAGAAATCCAAACTGATCCCTCTGCTGACAAGCTTTAATAATCTTCCAGGATGACTTGCCACTTCATCACACTGACAGAAGCGTATAAATATTTCAGTTGTGGTATTTTTATTATGAATCATTTTAATAGGTCTTATGTAATTATTCAAATATCTTTAGACCTTATGTAATGTTTAAATTTCTGATAACCTAAATGTTGTATTTCATTAGATGCAAACCAAATAAATTAACGTTTTGATGAAATTTGGATTTACAAGGATGCAGATGTAAGGTTACTATATTGTGGAGACACCAGAAGCACCAGAACGTGAGTTTATGAGGAGTTGGGTTTACCTGAGGAGCGCTCGAGACTTCTTGTCTGCACTCTTGAGATCATCAATGCATTTGTCATTTTTCTCCCTGGAGTGGGACATGTCTGAGAATGCACAAAGACACAGGGGGCTATTACCAAAGGGAGCAATGCAGAGAAGCCACACACACCCACACAAAACACCAGGCACACAAACTCAGAAGAAAGCAACCTTTGTTTTAGGGTTTCACTTTGAAGATCTATAGATAAGGAAAAACAACAGTGCTTCATTTATTCTATTTTCAACTCCCAGCCTCTTATAAGGAGCCGAATACCACAAAAACCAGGCTGGTTTCAGCAATAGTATTATTAGGATGTGGGATCTGATGCGATTTGAAATTAGCATGAAGGCAATCTTTTCAAAGCTTCCTCCATCTGAATCTCCTGACAGATATTTATAGACAAAACAATAGGACGCAAACACTCAGGAATATATACTTTTTGAGATATTTTCCTCTGACTACTTGTTTGCCAAGTCGTCAGTGAGGAAAGTTATGTCGAACGCTGCTATATTTTCCCCACAGCTCTGAGAAAGGAGGACAAAGAGAGGGGGAGAAAAGAGGAAAAAAGGGGAGCACTGGAAAAAAGAAAATGGCTGTGGTTATCAAAAGGACTTGGCACATCTCTTAAGGTTTCTTTTAGTGTATTTGAAGGCAGCAAGGGAGGGGAGGGGGTGCTCTCTCTCTCTCTCTCTCTCTCTCTCTCTCTCTCTCTACGGAGTCACCCCCCATCATTAAAAATGAACCCCATTGAGTGGGAGGGATGGAGCGATGCAAAAACTGCAAGGAAACAAAGCTCTGACAGGCCTGAAGCGACCGCCTTTCTGCATGACAACAAACAAGTCTCTTAGTGAGCTGTCAGCGCAGATCCACTGATGGAACTTCAAATTCGCCTTTTTTTTCTCAGCAGCTGCCCCACACTGAGTTAACGTGACACTTACCTGTGGCACCCTGAGCACAGCTCCTCCACCGCTGGCTTGAGTCTGGAGCGACGGAGAGCTTGACCCGCAAAGTCTTGCTGTTGCCAGGAGAGTGGTTGACCGAGGCATCCACCACCTCGTAGATGGTGTGGAGCAGGCTGGTGATGTCCTGTTGGGAAAAACAGGGGCTAAATCTGAGAGTGCCCTGGAAAAATGTAAAACTTTTCACAAACCTCGATGGACATTATTGGAAATTTTTATAACAGACAACCACAAAGTACAGCATAATTGTAAAGTGGAAGAAAACAACACCTAATTCTCAAAATTATTTTACAAATAAAAACCTAAAAATCTTGGCCTACATTTTTATTCATATATGTATGTATTCCCTCTATTGTTGTGAATTATGGAAGTGAAACTGAAACAACTGGGGTTAACCTAGAAACAGAAATTTTTAGAACGTTCTTTTTGACATATTAACCAATTTTTTTTTAGAGTGTGGAGCTGTTGGTTTTTCTGCCAACAGAGCTGTGAATCTCTGCAGTTTCACAATTTGACTTCTTCTTCCCTGACTTGCACACTGTTGTGGAGGGTCATGGTCAGTAGGCTTCCAGTTGCAATGTAAGCTTTCCATTTGCACATAATGCATTGGACAGCTCCCTGAAATGTTCAAACTGAACAAGATTGTTTCATATAATCACCTTGCTTTCAACATTTCAATATTGCTTAAAAGCAATTGTTTACACTCAATGTTTTTCATGGGCAGATCTGAGTGCACTTGCACACCGCACTATTCAGATGTTTGTTTAGGAAACTCAGGTATAATTTGCTTCCATTTCACACTTGTGCTGATCAGTGTCGGTCTAACTCATAATATATGAATGAAATATATTGGAATTTGTCATTATAACAAGACAAAAACTTAGAAAAAAATAAAGAAGTCTCAATACTTTTGCATGGAAATATATCTGTTTGTGTTGATTATTTTCAAGTAATGCTCACATGCTGGAAATCATAAAAGATACAAAAAAGGTGAAAGGTGAAATATGTTCAGGTATATTTTGCATCACAAACTTTTTGAAAAAGATTTTAAATAAAACAACATCTTAAATTCAAGGATGAACTTTACAAATATTTTCAGTGTGCGATTAAGATTTGTTTTTCTTTACATATTTATTTGGTCTGCCACCAATTTTGTGTGTCCTCTATGCAGCAGTTATGAACGTTATAAACTGTTTATGATTCATAAGGTTAATTAACTTATCATTTTCTCTGTGTTTTACTTTGGAAGAAACAGCTTTAACACTTAAGTTACTTGCAGTAATCTTCTGAAAATTAATCCCCACAAAGACTCAAATTACTCAAATACATTCAGTGTACTACTCTGAAATTGTTCAGGTACTGGTTCCATTCTGGTTTCATACATAAATCAAGTAAACAAAAAAATTAAACAAGAAAATAAATGCTTCCTGTGTTTCTTCAGTGAAGTGACTAATAAAAGCATCATAGTGGAAGACAAAGCTTTTTCTCCCCTACCAAGTCGCTGTCTGCTGTCTCAGGAGTCACAGAGCCACAGGCAGCGCCAAAAAACTGCACAACCAGCCACACAGAGGAGTGCTGTAGTCTCTCTTTACCGTTTCAAGTTGTTCTTGAAAAAATGCTTTTCTTAATGTTTTCTCAGATCTCTATCCGGCAGACGCAGGACACATTGAGCAGCACCTTCACTGAATTTGGCTATAAGCTAGAGTGAATGCTACTTTCTTCTGGCTTTGTTTTATTTGGGGTTGGTTAAGTGTTAATAGGCAACATGGATGTTTTTATTCTCCAAGATGAGATTGAACATTGATATTTTGATATTGATATCTTTTATTAAATAAAAGAAATGCTTCTGTAATGCAGTGGTTGAAACCTAAAACTGAATGCTAGAAAACATTGGGGTGAACTTCCTGTCCTTTTAAAGAGCTCCAATTAGCTGTTTTAAGTAAATATTACCTCCCGAGTAACTTTGCCATTGTTGTCAAAATCATAGAGGGTAAAGGTCCACTCCTGTCTGTTGTCCTCCTCCACAGACACAGCACACTCCAGCTCCTGAAACAGTTTCATAAAGTGCGCATGTGAGATCAAGTCCTGCCACTGGCCCAGTTTTACCCGCAGGGGGAAGTGATAAACCTCCCGCTCCGCGATGACACTCACTTCAAACTGGAGCTGTTTCTGTGGCCCCGCGGGAGACCGGCTGTCCCTCTCCTGCATCTTCTCCTCCACGCAGCAGCTGTCTGTCTTCTCCGGGGGTAGCGCGACTGCAGCAACACACACAAACGCACACAGCAGTGAGCGCACGGGCACAAAGATAAAAGGGATAGCCTGAGGACAAAAACGGTGGGTGCAGTCTTAACTTGAGGACATGTCGTCCCTTTCTAGTTTTACTTGTAAGCTCATGCTTCCACGTTTGGCAGCTGAAATTAAGATGTAGAACATCTTAGAGCCTGCCTTAGAGCAAAAATGTACAGCACAAATTGACTTTTTTCTCCAACTTTTTTATTAATAGTGTGTTTTATAAGCAGAATCACTGTTTGGGGACTTTTGCATTACTAAACAACTAAATCAGAGGTCATTACTTTGGCTTTTCTGGGATGCTCAGATCCACAGAACTTGTAGTTATTTACAGTATTCATGATCCCGCTCAAAGGCTGCAGGAAATCAAAGCACAGTTTGGCTCTCACAGTTCAAAAATAGTTTTTATGTCAGCAATCAGAGAAAAACAGATCTGAGAGAGAGTGTGGTCAAGCTGAAACACTTTTAAAGATTAAAAAATGTGATGCCTGAAACTCCCTTCAGATGCCTCTACCAGCACTGAATTCACATTTATGCTTACAAAGCAAATTAAATAACTTACAAATATAATAAGTAGATCAATAAATATGACTCAATAATTTATATTAGTTATAACCTAAAAGAGACAAAGGTAAATTTTTGCAGTAATTACAAATTTTCCAGTTTCAGGCAGAATTTACAACATTTCTATTTAAAATGCCCTGGTAATTCAATGACCTTGTGATGTCATCAACTAACAGGCTTAAAAAGAATAAGATACACAAGCCCTCAGCATCACCATCCTCCATCATACCTAACAATGAGCAAGAGATTTTTTCCCCCATATATTCATTCTTTGTTTTATAACAGACCTAAATGTTTGTTGCCTTCCAGTGAAGTTAAGCAAACTGCATAAACAAAGAAACAAGAGTGACAGCAAATGACCCTGACAAACTCAGTCCAATGTAACTGACTCCATACTACCGTGGTGGAGGTGTCACTGGAAACCAGCATTGAAGGATGGCAAACCCAGAGTCATAAAACACTGATCAGATGGTGATATTATACAAATCAGGCACATTATTGAGTTAAAGATTTGAACAGTATGTCAGGAAAGAACCCAAAATCTATTTGTCTCTGATTGCTAATAGAACAATGAATCCTTTTGAGACTCAGTAAAGACACTGTCTGAAATAAAATCTAAATATTTTTTGCTCAATAACCAATGAATTATATGAATGGGGAGTTAATAATCCAATTTATGAATTTGTGCAACCCTTGTTTTTTTTTTCATTACAAAGGATTGATTTAAACTGTCCAAAGTGACAGATCACACTGGAATGTTATTGGATAATTCAATGTCACATGGATGCCTATTTATCATGCTGGATCAAAATATTACAAGGATTCCTATATTTCAAGGGTCTTATTATGGTTGGATCTTGGGTCAGAGCTAAAGCAGCAACATTAGCTGCCCCCCTTTAAAGTTGTGAAAGTATTTTTTTTATTTACTTGTACGTGGGTTTCTTCACAAGTCCACATAACTTACAGTTAAGCAGGAATTTTCATGCTCGATCCTTGCAGATTTCTATAGGTTGTCTCAGTCATGGCTGCTTTATCAGCACCATTTAACATGGATTAAAAACCTATGCAGTACGTTCACAGTAAACAGAGGCAGCATACACCCATAAAGTCACACAGACCACGCCCTTCTCCCCCATCCTCTCATCCTGCCGCACTTTGAAGTTCTATTCTCAAACCTTTTGGAAGAGGATCAGACCAGCTGTAAAACAGAATCATTAATTAATTAAGCCAAGTCAAATTTGAAACGCTGTTTGTTTGTTCGCCAATAGAGCAGACACAACAGACCAATTTCTTTCCTCCTGATCCAACGAAGATCAAAGCGGACCTGGGTGGGGGAGAATGCCAGAAATGAAAGGCTTCATCCCAGGGAGCTTTTACCAACTTTTTGGAGAGGAGCAACACTTGGGCTCCTGCTGTCTGATCGTTTGAGGTGCTCAAAGGGAACATTGTGTGCAAGGGTAAATCTGTTCGGTAGTAGGCTCAATATGGCGAGGAGATACTTATCTTGGAGCTAATGAAATTCCGGGAGGAGTAACAGTAATCTGCTATCACCCTCCTCCCTCGCTGACCCCTTCCCTGTCGCAGACAGAAACCGGCTCCTTACAAGTGAAACTGCAGCCAAGGAATTGGCCGCACATCAGATCCGAGGGGTGAGACGAAAACAGCAGAGGCTGGCACCCGCCGCACTTTCTACACATGTGCAGGACTATTTTTCACACGCATGCAAACCATGGCAGGTTGGGAGAGCTGCCACGTACCATGAGGAGTTGGCTGATCTCAAATGCCGTGTTAGACATAACTGGGTCTCATAAACACCGACGGCAGTAAATTAGTGTGAAAATGTCCAGCATTTGAAGAGCTTCTTTCAAAATATAACTTTTATTTCAATCACTGTGGTTCTTCAAAGGCTGTTTGTGCTTTTGCATATGAATCCAGGTAGTAATTTTGCAACATATCCTTTGGGTTCTTTCATCTCGGATTTCATCTCATTTCCTTTGCAATTTTAGCAGAAAAGTTCTCTTTTAATCCCCATAAAAACTTTTTCCGGATGTACTTCTTTCTGCCTTAAAGAAAGAAGTCTTTCATCTCCCCTCGATGTTCTTTTGTGCCGGGTTTCTGTAGTTCCTCCATAGTTGTTTTTTTTAATTTGCTCTTCTTTTTAATGTCACTGAGTTAGCTGTAAATCATGCAGGAGTTCTTCATAGTTTTCTGTATGTGTTAACTATTATATATAGTCAGTGGAGGTTAAAGGCTGGTTACAGGCATCAAGGTGTAGTTGATTGATTGGATGAGACTTTTAGAAAGACAGGAAAGTTCCCAGATTTTCACTTTGCCTGTTAATCTCATGGGATGAATAGAGCAGTGTAGTCTAATTAGCAACATCTGTCTTCAGGGGAGGACAGCTTTGACCAAGACAAATTATCTCTCTTCTTTCTGGTACAATCCAGGGAAGCTGAACTAAAACAAAGGCAAAATTTATTTTTGCTTTTATTCCAAATTCTGGGCTGGCCTCGTTAAATGGTAGATATCAGCCTGCACCTCACGTCCAGCACTGTCTTTAAATGGGAGGGAGACTTTCTCCTCCCAGAGCACTTAATCCAGGATCACGTCAGAGGAAAAGATGGAGGAACCGAAGCACTCAGCCTACAGCAGCTGAAGAGTGGCAGATAAGAAGTGAAGGGGGCATTTGAGAAGAAGGCAGCATGAGAGTTTAAAAGGGAACATTAGAGAGTTTATGGGGAAAACGGATGTCAGACTAATTCAACTTAATCAACAGGACTGAATAAAACTGAATTAAAGTGGAAATTGATACTATGTTACTTGTTTATTAACTTGCTCTATTTTTAGTTTCCTTTCAGGAGAGAATGTTTGCTTTGGTGAAATATTATATTGATGTTTACTTTGCTGTAATTTGCTAACTAAAAACTAATTAACATATATAATTAAAAGTGCAAACTGAAGCAAAATCAACAAAATGGGATGGTGTTTTACATGAAAATCAGGCTTACCTTCTAAACGATAGTGTTCATCAATGATCCCCTCACCACACGCATCAACCAATGAGTCCTACAGAGACAGAATAAAAGCAATGTATACAAAATCACTGTTTTGCACTCATGTAAAAGAAGACCTTACATATGTCAAACAAAGAGCAAAGATCAGCCTTCTCAAAAAGTTGCCCTTACATCACCAACAAAATCCCAGCATTTAAATTACAGCTTTTGCATATCTATATATGAACAAAGTTTGACAGTTGCAAGCTGAGCTTAAACAGCAGTGGAAAGTTTAAAGGCACAGTAATTGCAGGACTCCAGCAAAATGAGCACGAGATTGGCAGTTAGATTTCAGATGACGAAACAAGCATCTAAATCACCGTCTTTGACTGTACTGGACTCTGATCGAGAGGTCCGGTAGTAGAACTATTTCTGTGGGTCACAATCATAATCGAGGGATACGTCCAGGCAGGTTGTTTTTATCCTTACTTGGGACACCATGCCTGTTGGTGCATACCACAGAGACTGGAGGGACATGTGATCCACAGGCTTAGCTGTGGAAAATATCTGGCTCCAGTATCCATGTGGTGCTACAGTCATTTGGCTGGAAAACCATTACTCACATACTGACAACCACAAAACATTCACACGCAGGCAAAGATCTACCAGCAACATTTCAAATGTAAACAATTGGTCTGCTAGTCCTAGATTCAGATCGCTGGTTAAACAACAATGCCTAAGCATGTATTTGCAATACTTCCATGCATTAAACACATTTTGCTGGAAATAAATACATTTTGCAGCAAATAAAGCATTTTGCACACAAAACACTAAATTTCTGCCCATTCTTGCTCGGATTGGATTCCTTTTCAACAGCAACGCTAAACTTGTATCACAGATCAAGGATCTCGGTAGCATGATGCTGCAACCGTGGCTTGTTTAGGCTTATTTGAAATATTATTTTTCCAGCACACATTCGTTGGATGCAGGCCAAATACAAAGGAGACTGTTTATTTAGCACATAAAATTACCCAAAAATATTCTTTAAATTCTAGTTCTTACATAACTAGAAGTTCAAAAGGCTTACATACTTTTTACTCGATCGTGTAAATTTTACTGCATCTGAATATAAACAAATAAGACATTCATTCCCTAATCAACAAACATTTATCTATTTGAATACAAGTATTTAAAACAGTGATGTAAATAAAAATTACTTCAAGTTCTAACATTGTACCACAATAACTACAATAAATATAGATTCCTTGTAGGTTTATCTGCATTTTTTTATGTTTATCAAAATATAAACACTATTTATACTATTTATAATATTTGATATCAAAATTAAATATCCCTTGTTATATTTTGAAAAATTATAACTACTAACACAGTTAATAAAAACAAGTTTCTATCACTCGCTTTGTAAAGTGATTTCTAACTATGTTAACGGTGTCCTTGAATGTCCAAGTAACATCATTACGTATCAGAGTATGAGATCCAGAAAGGAAAGAGGTCAGATATTATTATTATAACCTTCTGGGTTTGATGGTGGCCACAGTGTAGCACTGTGGGTGGCCTCAGTCGGAGAATAACTACTGCTGAATGAAGACATAAAGGCTGATGCACCAAAACAAGCAGCTGGGATGTTGTATCTCCTGTTTGTGATGTCAAGTCAAGATTTTTATGAGTCTCTCAGGATTTTAACACAGAACCAACCTAAACATAAGTGGTGAATACTGTATTAAAATACTATAACTATTTCTTTGTAAATACTGTTTATCATTATAATTTCAGCAATGGTTAATGTTTGAAGATTCACAAAAAAAAAATCTAAGAAATTCTCATCTTCAATTAGATTTTTGTGTTTCTAAGAGTTTTAAAGTTTTTGAGAGGTTAGACATGAGAAAAAGGGAAAAGATGAATGTGCTAACTGGTTGCTGTCAGTGTTGATGGGTGAGTTTCATTGTTAGTAAACTGGGGACACATCAGGATTCACATTGGTCATTATTAACAAAAGAAATAAAAATGTTTACACTTTCTATGCACAAACACATGCTATAATGCAAATATACAAACATGTTCTTCTAGAATAAACAATTTTCAACCACCAAAAACAAATATTACTAATAAAAAACAATTATATGTCAGAATATCACTTGACAGGCATAGCTCAAGTTTTTCAAGCTTTTGCAGAGGCTTAGCAGAAGAGCAAAAAATGCCAGAAAAATGCACAAAAATAAGCCGTGATTATTTTTAATATTCCTGCTTTCACTGTAAAACAACAAAAATGTGACTTGTAACAAATTAACAAAAAAATTTTAAAGCTAATTTTGTCCTCTAAAAATCTGACCTTTATTGAAACCTTTACAGACCAAAGTCCAGTTTAAAAATGAATAAGAGCAATAAACAGCTCTTATATGGTAAAACATTGTGGGAATGGTTTGGACCAAATAATAATTATGTGTTATAATAGCCTAAAGAAAAACGTCCAAACTAAATCTGGTTGACAATCTATGGCAAGACTTGAAATGTAGCTACCAATTCACAATTCTTGCACACAGACATAAATGAGACATTAATCTATTTTGGAAAGAGTAAAGAGCTGGTGGCAGACTCCTGTAGCACCCTTAAAAAGTCAGGGGTCACAGAAGTTTCAGTGCCCTGAAAACCCAAACCTCAAAATGTAGTAGTCCAACAGCAGAGGCATATGCATAACATAGACTAACTTTGGTAAGAAAAACTGAATTTGGTGAAGATTTGGTGTCTATTTCTTTTTGCTTTTTGTTTTAACTTAATAAATCTGTCCATGAGACCTCCAGCAATGAGTCATTTTGGTCAGAGGTGCAGGGTTGGTTCAGGACACAAACTAACAAATTTCACCACCCATGAGACCAGCTAAAACAATTTTCCAGACATGGCGTTTAATGGCCTGTGGAAAGCAGAGCGTGAAGCCTTTCGCTTTCAATGGCAGCCAGATTCTTCAGAGCTTCTTTTGGGACTCATAAGAAGGAAATGCCCCTGTGTGTTTTAAAGTAGCTAAATTCCTTTCAAAAGAAGTGATTTATTGCTGAACCTCTTCACTGAACATAGTGCATTAGTGCCATTCACAGGGGCTATGATCTACTATTGTCGTTAGGGCTGAAAACATGTTTGCTTTGCTGTCTAGATATATAATTCATGAAAAACTTACTTCATGGATATGGTTAAGCCAGATGAGTAAATTTTGCAGTAATGACACTGACTAAATTAAAGTCATTGATGGGGTCATTTCTTTCTCCGACAGTAATATTAGTCACAACAAAGTCAAATCATGAATCACTTTTATGGATGAGAAGCTGGTAAGAATCCAGAAGAATCCATCAAAACATTTCGGATAGTAACTAAATTTCAAAGATGTGGCTTTCAGTTTTAAATCTAAGACAATTTTTCCACCACTCTTTAGTACCAGCTAGATACTATATTAGAAAGTCATGAGATTGTGATTTTATTCGTAGTGAGGAGCAACAACAAAACAAACAGCAATAAAAATTATAAAAATAATCCTGACTTTGCTTGATAGAAGCAGTAATCATAAAACATGATATAACTCAGAGTTTGATAGAGTTTAACAGATTTGCAGAAACAAACTTCTATGTGAAAATAACTAAGCAATGGCATAATATTAAAACACAAATCTATAACCACAGTGAGCAATCAAATGCTGCCTTTTTTAATCAAAAAAACTTGTTGAGTGCAAAAGGTAACACTGGTTTTCTCCAAGTCAGACTTTGACCCCTCATCAAATTATAAGAATGACTAACAGCCACAAGCTGGAATACAACAAAATTTGAGGTGGGGTTTAAAGTTTTCTGTCTTCTTTGAAAATAATTTCACGGCATTTTCATGTCATGCTGCAGTGCTCACTTTATATAAAGACACCTGCAACACAATAAAGAGAAATCATTACTAATGAATATGAAAAAAAAAAAAAAAAAAAAAAAAAAAATTCTTCCCATATTTCACTAGGGATTCTATTTTTAAGCAGACATATGACAACATATGATAGCTCTACTTTTTTCACAAAATCTTAACCCTTTTTTGCGTCAAAAGTGTTTAACATGGAGGCATCCAAATATTTTTAAAATATGCACTTTAAGCGTATGGTAAAAAAACAGCATAGTCTTGAGTTTGCCAACAATAATTAGTGTATAAGATAAATCAGAAAAGCATTCTGTTCAGTTCATCCAGAACAAAAACAGCTGAACAGGACTGCTCTGTGTAAAAAAGAAGCTGCACTTAGTATGGACCAAGAGTAAAACAGAAGGGGAGCCAGACAGCAAGCACATGCTGGGAGGAAACAGACTTGGTGAGTTTGGATACAAAGTTGCTTCTAGCGTCTTTCTTGCTCTGCCTTACTTGTGTCGGCAGACATGGTTCCAGTGGGCCAAGTTTTTTCTCTGAGGCTGTCACTGAAGCAAAAGGGTACATTAAAGTGCAAGTAATAAGTACTTGCGTGTGATTGTGGGAAAGTCCCACAAGGCCTCTCAGTCTCTATGCCGTCTGCCTCCATGACCCACCACACAGTCTGACAATTTATGCGGCCGACGACAGCTCCCCCTGATCGCTCGCCAGGGCTCAGTGGAGGCAGGCCTCCGGAGCAATGGCAGCACTACTGGCACTCCATCAAAAACCCAGGAAAAATCTCATTAAGGCTGCAGCCTGGTGCCTCCTGCCCTGTTCTCCACCCGGTGGAGGAATACACCTTTGGGATTCCAACGGTCAGAGCAATGGTTAAAGATGAACAGAAATTACGTCAAACAGGCCAGATATTAAACAGGGAAAATTGCTGCAAAAAAACATGTTGTTGCTCAAGTTGCTGACATTCACAAAAACAAAAGGAAAAAAACTGTGTTAAAGAGGTTAAAACTAAAAGTAAAGTAATTTTCAAGCTGGTTCTACATCCCATCCAGTAACATAACATTTGAAAAATTTTCTGATAGACATGAAATTCAAATACATGCATTTGTGCAGCATGATACACCAGAATCATATGTCTGTGAAAGTAAGTATGTCATCATCATTTAGAATCACAGAACAAGAACAGGATTTAGGAGGAATCTAAACTCAAGAGAGAAGACACAACACAGTTTATGCTACACCTCAAATTTTGAGCATCACCAAAGCATCTGACCTCAAGAGTTTGTTTATGAGCATAAAGTTTCAATTGTTAAAAAAGGTTTTTCCAGCACTTTCTATTCCTTTTTTTGTCTTCTGTCAGTACAAAACACCTGCTGATGTCCAAAGATTGTGTAATCTCCAGATTACTTCTCTATCCAAACAATAAATGTATTATTGTAATCTGCAATCTGGAGATTATTTGTAGCATTAGTTGTCAGTATATTTTAAAATGTTTCTTTTTCAGTGTTTGAGCTAAAGAACCTGTGCTCTAGCTGAACTTAAAATATTTTGGTGGTGTGACACTGTGCTTAGAATAACACAATGACATATACATATTCCTAAATTAAACCCTCATGAGTAAAACCAAACTGATCATGTGTGGAAAAGGTGAAGTTAAAACCACCACTGCATTGCTTGCTAACATAAAATACATTTTTATGACGGGTTATTATGAGCAACATGCTGAAGTATGACTACGCACATCAGAGGAAAAACGCTAGTCAGAACTGTAGCATAGCTACTGTGCCATAGATTACTTAGAAATTATAGGTTTTCCCACATGCAGGGAATTTCAGACAGGCTGATAACAGAATGCTTTTAAATCCCTCCATAGGGTGTTTGTTTGCTATGTCTCCAAGTTACTGCTATTTAATATTTTGATAACTTTATTTTCCTCACTAGATAAATGACCATATAATTCTTTTATAAACACAAATTAAAGTCGGAGACTTTGAGCACTTTTATCTTGGGTGGCCAATGTGTAATGAATTGATGCCCAAGTCTGGCATGCCAAAAATAATGTTATAACTTTTTATTAATTTGCTGGTGCTTTTTTATGATCACTGGAAGGTACAAGTCTGAACATAGTGAAAAGAAATTTTGAAAAAGGATGACATATGGTCTTCCATGTAGACTGAAGCTGTCATTGTGTTTGTTCTGAGCCTAATAATCCTCTGCACCTAGAAAATATAATAATTTTGATTCTGTTTGATTAATAGAACAAACAGCTGTATTACATGGGGACTTTTGTATGGTTGAAGTACACACAAATCTATAAAGCAACATAAATTACCTCTTATTATGCTTACAGCTGTAAATTAGATTATAGGTTTGCTATACCTCACAAAACTCCTCAAGACAGGAAGTGAGTAAACTTCACCAGTGGTAATTTCAAAGGAACATGACCCTTGGAATCTGGAGTGGTGCCAATGCTGCAAAGTGTGGTAAGAGTACTGATGTATCTCAAGGAGAGGGGGGGTGCACCAAGAGTTATCATCAAGCAGCAGTTTAGACCTGGCTCCAGGCTGTTCTCCCACTTCTTTAAGCTGGAGCACTCCTCACCTTCCAGCAACATTAAACAGCCTCACTCAAAGTGCCACGTAGCAGTAAAACATGACGCCCAGAGATGGAGCCAAGATAGAAGGTGTTGACGCGAGGTGGTGAAGCAACGCACTGCCTCTGAGTGAAGCTTCAAAAGGGATCGTTTTCACACATGAAATAAAGATAATCATATAGCGTAGTAAAGCTGACGCGAGACACAGTGGAACAGGAGATTGGGATGATTTTCAGACAACACCTTCACAGTGGCAGCCATGACAAGTCGATCTTTATGCATTTCTCTTCAGCAACATAATATGAATCAGATTTTTTTTTTCAGCTTTGTTATCATGTGATCCAGTGAGGCAAGGTATTACATTACGTCTGTTCAAAATTGTACAACAAACTGATCAAATGCACAACAGCCATATCATGTGCAGTCTGCAGGGTAAAAGTTTATTTGATCTTTTCTGTTTCAAAGTTTAATTTTATGCCTTTGATAAGAAATTCAAAGCCTTTCCAGAGGTCACATATTGTAAATCTTTTGATATTGAGTCTTTAACACCTTTCAGATGATCAAAACATAAGATAGATAATTTTATTGTGAAGCAACTTGCAGTACTGTGCCAAAATTAGGTGATTAAATTCCCTCTCAAATATCTTGTTGTTTGTTGTTCCGTAGTAAAGTACTATAATTAAACTAAATAGAAAAACAAGCACGTTATTAATAGACCTATCCAAGTTCCTTCCAATAATAAGATCCAGCATTACGATTTGATGTTGCAACTTCAAAGAGGGACATTTTCCTTCCAGACTTGGTGGCCCCATGCCTGACACCCTTCAGTCACGTCACACTTGCCTCTCTTCCTGCACCCCAGGAAGGAAATTATAGCCATGGAGTTGGGATCCATCACCAGGCAGGTTGGCGTAAGCAGCTCCATGATTAAAGCGAACATGGTCAGCAACACACAAAGCTAAAAGGGTCTGAGGAGTCCACACATGCCTGAGGCCTTATCCTGTTAAGGTCATGCTGGGATGCTCCTCACACACACACACACACACCGGACTCCCACGCCCACGCCCGCTCAGATACATGCAGTCATATTATGTTATAGAATTTATAAAGGTTAAAAAAAGCATTTGCTCCCTTAGGTTCCTTCTGTTTTAGCCTTTTTGTCACATTTACATATTTCAGATCATTAAACAAATTTAATGCCACTCTAAGATAGCCTAAGTAAACACCAGAAGAAGTTTATATTAATGATTAAAACCTATTCAAACCAATGCTGCCCTATGTGAAAAGTAAATGTAAATGTCCCTAAGTACCATTCTGAGTGGCAAAGATTCCAATTGAGAATTTGAAACAACTATGGACGAGTCTTTTAAATTGGCAAGGAAGAGTTTGACTTACTCTAATTTGAGGAATTATTTTAACTCAGCAGCTTGGGAGGGATTTTGATGATGAACAGCCCATTTTGAGTCATGACACAGCTTCTCAATCAGACCTCTCCAAAAACCTTTTTCCCTTTCTGGAGCCATTCAGTGGTAGACATGCAGGCGCTTTTGTTTGACTGCAAGCATGATGTTCTTTCTGTGAAATGCAAGATGCCAGATGTAACGGTGCCCACAACTTCCAAAGCCATCCATTTTTGTCTCATCAGTCCACTCAATATTTTCAAAAAGTCTTGGGAATGATTAAGATATTTTCTACTAAAAGTGAGAAAGGCTCTTGGTCAGCAGCAGCTTTTACTTTCAAACTCTCTGATGTGTGACATTTTCACCTCTTCTATTTCTTATGGCTAAATCATGAACACCATGAACACCTTTTTTAAGTTTGACTCATAAGACTCAAATCTTTTTCAGAACATTTAAATCAACATGGAAAATCTGTTATAAATGGTTTGGAATGATTTTAAAATTAATACACCATGATATGTACCTCACTAAAAATCTAGTTGTGGATTTATTTTTAAAGAAAACTTAGAAATAGGTTAAACACATGTTGGTGTCAAATAAAAAAAATCTAATAAATTGTCTTTGTAGAAACATCATTAGCAGATGTTAAACTGTCCAATCCTTTAGTATATAGTTTAGACACTTTCCTTCTCCTACCAGTTGGGGTATTATAAGCAAAAAGTATATTTTGCTACTGTGTTGTTCTTGTTGAAGTCATCTCTGCAATGTATCCAGTCATATTGCTGCAAGAATTAAATTAAGCTTGGGTTATTGCCATAAAAGAGACTTAGAAGGCATGAGCTGTTTTTCTCCTAATTGATTGTTTTTGTTTTGTTTTGTCAAAATGAACATGAGCAGATAGTGGATGCCTTCCTTTTGCGGAATGATTGTGCACAGTCCCTAATCATTTCTCCACGTTGAATTTACATTGCAAACACTCCTGGTCACATTACCTCACCCACATCAAAGGCTGCCTCCTGAAAAGCTCCGTGGAATATTAGCAGAGATTTAAAGCTCTCATCTCTCTGTTTCAGAAACATGCTGATTTGAAGTAACTCCCTTTTTGCTTTTTTGTGTTTTATGTGTGAAGTTAGCCAACACTTTAATGACCCATTTACAAAACTTTTACACCTGCAACAAAAACGCTTTTATAGCTCTGGAAAACCCTGAGGCACTAAGCCCTACCTGTTAGTTAATGTAATAGCCTTTATTAGCCTTTGAAAAATATGTAACCACAGCAGTTAAGATTTATTACGCATTTTATCAAAGCTCTATATCAGCAGAGAGGTGAAAAGGGAACCTTTGAGATCAAAAGTCTAAAGGCCCCTCACCGCTGTGTGCCAACTCAACTCTTTGTTTTCCACTGTAGGTTTCTGATACATTATTGACTAACTTTGAATAAGTCTTAATAAAGCATGCACCTACTTTACTTCAAATATACAATGCACCTGCAAGCAGGTGATGACCAGTGCAACCGTTACTCAGAATGGTCCTTTAATACAAAGGACAAAAATAATGCAAAACGTGTTTCTAGATCTACAACTTACAAAATTGGATAGTTGCATAAGTCTTTCTGTCTGTACAATCGTATTAATCAGGATACATCTAGTAGCTAACTAGAACTGCATTCATGCTTTGTATGAGATTAGCATACAAAGGATATTGTGATGACAACTATGAAAGAAAATGCATTTAACCCAAAATGTGGGTTAATGGCATCCAATATAGTAATCTCATTACTTAACAACAATTAAATATTCACTGCATGAAACCTCATCTTATCTGCCTAAAAAAGTGCTACCTGTGTGGCAATTACAAAAGAATCATGACTCGCTGATGGAAGTAAGCTGGCTGTACAAACCATAATTTTGCAGTCCATGTGTGTGTCACAAATCCAACAAAAACAGAACAGATTTGAAGTCCAAAAGTTCAAGTTTTTGTAGATGTCATGGAGTGTGATTCTAAAAAACATCTGGTTGTTGTGGGTGGTCAGTCAAAGCTCTCCATGTTCTCTCTCAGTTTTTCTTGGTGGGGTCAGGCAAATGATTCAAATGGTGTAAAGGGTCAGAGGAACATAAGCAAGGAAATGTATCTCAAGGGCATCAAGAAAGTGGCTGGCACCTTCTACCAAAATCAAATTAGATGACAGACCTCTTTGATTTGTCAGGCCATGCATCATAAGTTTTCCTAAAAGGGTTTGTTACAATTGTTGGTTAACTAAGATTTTCCTACAATAACTTTCCATTTTAAAGGAAGACACCTGATTACAAAGTTAAAGGCATCTCTTTTCCACTTTTTGTCTAATGACACATTAGGCATCTAACTAAAATTGTCAAAATAGAAGTTTTAAAGTCCTAGTTTATACTAATTACTACCAAGACTATGTGATTTTCAAAAAGAGAAGCAATAGAGGATGGGAAAGTCTGACTGATGTAATCAGATGTTCTACAAATGCTCCAGATGATAGTTCACAGTAAAGTTTACACAAAGGCTGCAGCTAGACCCTGTCACTTGAATTAAGATTGGAGAGCTCAATGTGGTAGGTAGCAGTTATGAAATCTCTGAAGTGTTCATGCTAGCCAGATGGGACTAACCTACACACCAAGGTGGCCACATTCTTCCTTACTGCCTGTGCACAAACACAGACAAACGCAGTCATGCACTGACACACACCATGTTTGGAGCAGACGTCCTGCCAGCCACAAGCCACCACCTCAAAACATCCCTCACATCTGACCTTTAAACTGTAGATTTAAAATCTATGTAATTACAGAGAGTGTTTTAACTTAGCAAGTAAACACAGCAGCAGAAATAGACACATCAACTTCTATATACAAGTGTGTGGGTGCCAGATATGCATTTCTATTCATAGCTGACTGGAATTAGTGGGTTGAATCAATGCTCGCCATAACGAACATGGAGCATCCACAGTTGCAGACAGCAGTTTGATGATATGAAAGCTAAAACAGACTTACAGGTTCATCTCAATCAATTAAAAGATCACTGGAAAGTAGTTTAAAGCTAAATTCATATATTTTACTTACATACAGTGAAATAATTAAAACATTTATTGCTCATAATTCTGATAAATATGGCTTAAAAAAATAAAATTTCACAAAAGATTTGAATATTACATATAAAGACACATAAAAAAGGATTTTTAATACAGAGGTGGTCATTTTATGCAATTTGAGAGCTGTTTACATGTGACACTAACTGTGTTATTTCCAAGCCTACCACTGGAAAGTTGAATGGAAGGAAAACTGCTACAGAAAAAAAGCATAAGCAATAGGGATAAACAAAACCTTGAGTAGGTTATAAAGCAATGGCCATTGAAAGGTTTGTGGAGACTCTCGAGATGTGACCAAAAGCTGGAGTTAGTGCTTTAAAAGCCACCACACACAGACGTATCCAGGACATGGGTTACACTGTCACATTCCTTGTGTGAAGCAGAAAGGGAAGAAAATTTCTGTTTTTAATTTTAGATATTTAAGAAAAGTTCCAGAAGAAAACCTACACTCAAAGCCAGAAAGGGCTGTGAACGTTTTCGGGTTTTCAACCATTTTTAAAAGTCCGTTAGATCCCAAAACAGTAAAAATGAAAATCTGTCTTAAGACTATGGCTGGACGATGAGACTAGAAAACCTATCATGATATAAGTGTTCCATTGCAGTCGATATTGATAATCACTGACAAATGTTTTGTTTTAAATATCTAAAATACTACCAAAATGGCGGCATGACCTTTCCTTTTTTACCTACCGTTTTCATTCCACACTATTGTTTTTGTTATTTTTAAACAGTCATGAGGCAGGTAAGGTAACATGTTGCTAGGTAACCAAAGAGTGAGTGAGATAGTTGATGCCACCAACCTTGCTTACCTGGCAGTGAGAGGTTGAGTGGGTAAAGCCATTCCTCTGTCTACATCTCCCATAATACTGTGCAGTTCTGGATCTGGCTTAAGTAAACTTATTGAATATTCTTTCAGATATTTTATCTATTGATATTGATCAGATTGATCAATATGCATTATTATAGATTTATTGTCCAGCCCCTCTTAAGACATGGATTTGTAGTTAAGTTTTAATTTTTTGGTGAGTTTGATAGTTTGACACAGAACCCTTTCAGGAGCAGTGGACTGATTAGCTCTGCCTCATCAAGAGAGTGGGGTTCTCCAGAGTGTAAACCCACCAGGGACAGACAGCTTTCCTTTCACAAGGGCCAATCTTCTGTTTAATTTTCCTTCAACTAAAAACATCCCGTATAAGACAATCCAGACCTCCTCCGAGCTTGGCGCAACAGGAAGAGTCAAAACGGACTGGAACCTCTGTCAGGGAGAGGCACAATGCTCTCCAACATCTGTTTACCTAACTTTACTTCCTCCATTCCCACCGCCTCAGGTGGCCTCAAAGCCCTGGTCACTAAAGCATGCAAACACAAGGAGGATGAATACACCAGGGCTCATGGAAACTGTGGAGCACACATCACTGGCATTTTCCTAGATCCTGTTAGTAAAACAAACAAAAGGAGAGGATCCATGCTGGGACTCTGTTAGCAGTGATAAATGGATTCACATATTAGGCTAAACACACGGGTAATGTGCAGATTCAGATTTGGGCCTGCCTCCAGATTTCATTGTGCATGCATGCTCCTCTGCATGTGCTCAGTCTCATGAGAGATTGATAGCAGTTTTATGCAGATGCCCATCTCGTCACATCTGAGAGCCACTTTTGAGTTCTCGGTCCAATTATTCAGCACTTACCGCATGGGCCTGAGCGCGGTCCACAGGGGAGCCAGATAAACAAACAGCAGAGAATTATTCAGGATTTAAACACTTAAAAACCCACTTCAACAGAGCCATTTATGTGGTTAATTAAAATGAGCACTGCACTCCCAAAGAAAGCCCAGAACTACCATAAGGGCCCCGCTAACCTAGAGAGACTCCCAGACCCACACAAACAAAACCCTCTCCCTCCTTGTAATACGACCTCCTAAGCTCACAGTGATGCATCTGTGTGCTATTATTTGAGGAAATCTTATACATATCTGAAGGTCTGAGTACAAAGAATAGAAGACATACCTATATGGAGTATATAATGCATCTACTAAAAGAAAACATATTAAAGACTGATTCCTTTCCTCCTTACACTATTTTAAGTGTTCAAACATAAAACTTTTCAGAGTACTAAACACATCTCTCAATGGTAAGAAAATATTGCTTGAAAGCTGGAAGTGGATTATGAATTTTATAGTTGAAATAACAAAGACACTGATCTTACCAACAGACTGCAAGCAGTCATTGTCCTTATTATGGAGCCTATAATATAATATCAAAAGGGAGCAAAAATCAGCATTTTTTATGCCATCATTACAACCAATGAGATCTGGAGCCAATAAATATCTCTGGCAGCTAAGAAAGCTTTTGAAACTGAAATGAAGGTTTAGGCCCCTCCCACTGAGGAAAAGAGCCAGTTGGAAATGGATGTGTTGCCTTTTGTTCTGTGTCAAAGGCACTCTAGGTCCAAAAAGTCTTTCTGATCTGCATTGCCTTGCTTAACTGGAAAGATCCCTTGCTACACCTTTTTGACATTTTGTCACATTACAACCACAAACTGCCATGTATTTTACACAATTTAGTGCATAGCTCTGAATAGGAAGAAAAATCTGTGAGAGTCTCTCTGAGAAATACATTACTGAATAACCTTTTGCTGCATTTACAGTTGAAAAGTCATTTGATTCTACAAGCTTTGAACATCAAGAGAAAAAGTAATTGCCCGTTCGTCATTGCTACATAGCTAAAGCTTTGCTAGTCTGGATAGAAAGAGTTTATGATTAGCCATTTTTAAGACCTGCTCTGGATTCTCAATTGGACAGAAGTCTGGTCTTTGACTGGGCCATTCTAACACATCAGTGTGCTTTGATCTAAGCTGTCGACTTGTACTTGCTGTATGTTTTTGTCTGACTGTTCTACTGTAAAGTGAGTCCTAAGAAAATCATTCACACAACATGATGCTGCTACTACTGCAGAAATGCCAGATTTTTTAAATCCATTTCTATTAGTTCTTAACACATTTGTTTGTTGACACTATTTATCTCTGCAGCTCTGCGAGTAATTGGTCCAGCTCAATTACTCGCTGGACCAGTAAGATTTGAAATCTTTCTACAAAAAACAGATTTTTTCTTCCAGTTCACAATTTTGCACTACTTTTTGTTGAGCAATCAAATTAAAAACCTTGGACTATGTGGTTATAATGTGTCAGAAAACAGAAAGTTTGAGGAGTACGAATTCCCTTTGGCATACTGACTGAAATAACAGCAAATCTACTGGATTAAACGTTTTACACTTTCCTTCCCTTTCTCTTCCTTTAACCCATTGTCTCCATTCAACAAAGGAATATATTATATTAAAAAAAAATCCAGTCCAGCCAAATAAATGAAAACATCTTCAGAATGTATCTGTTCTTTAGGGGTTTTGAAATAAACATCACCCTCAAGTGTGCAACAAAATCCTTTAGCTAGGGAGACACTTTGATCAGCAGCTATCCGTTGCTCCAAACTGAGCATATATTTGGGGAAACAAAGCACAATCTCAGCTGTTAATCCCCTGAGATTCAGAGCGCATTCCCAAAGAAGCCTTTGATCTCTGGAGTGCATCCGGACAGCTGACTTCAGACATACTGCACACTTGCATGCACACGCGAGGAACAGCTATACACAAACACAAGCATTCGTCTCAGACTGATAATGTGCCAAATTGCACTTTTATTTGTGGTTGCCACATTCTGTGACAGCTGAAGATTTATTTTATTTTATTTTTTTTTTTTTTTCACAAATGGAGGTACATTAAGTGACTTCTACAGCTAAGCTCAACAGATTCAGGTCTACATTGCTGTACAAGCTGGTATTTGAAATACCTTACCTCACAAATGTCTGACTGTAGCCTATTCTTAATGCTTTAAATTTATAATTAAAAGCATTGTTTTATAAGATATTTTCCAGCTGATAGTAATCTGCTCTGCTTTGTCATGAAAGATGGCACTTTCTATCAACATCAAACAAATGTATATATTTAATTTTTTATTTATATGCTTGAGGTTTTTCACACTTTGAAACCATAAACTTCAATGTATTTTATTAGAAATTTCTATGGTGAACCAACATGAACCATTGCATATTTGTGAAGCAGATGGAAAATGATTTTAACATTTTTTATTCTTCCAAACCTTAAAACTTTGGTGTATTTGTTTTCAGCCCCCTGAGACAGCACTTTGTAGAGGCACCTTTCACTGAAAACACAACTTTTACTCTTTTGGAACTATGTTTCGACCAGCTTTGCACATTTAGAAACTGCTATTTTTTTTCAGTCCTCTTTGCAAAATTGCTCAGCCTCGGTCAGCTGGGATAGACAGCATCTACGAAGAACAATTTTTAAGCATTACCACAAATTCCCGTCTGTGCAGAATCAGTTTTCTATCCAAGATTGTATTTAATTTTGGTCTCATTTGACAAGAGCACTCACATGGACTCTATTTAATAACTCGGTGTCTTCTTAAGGCTAATGGCACAGGGTTTTATTTTGAGGTATCAAACTAAAAGGGGATAAAGATAAATGTACAGCACACTTTTCAGATTCCTATTTTAAAAAGATTTGAAAAGTACTTCCACTTCAAATTTATGCAATACTTCGTGCTGGTCTTTCATGTAAAATTCTATTCCAATGCTATAAAGTACTAACTTGACAGGCATAAAGACTCTAAATACATGGTTCTTAAACATCAGTGAAACATTTAGTGCAGTCCAGACAGTTTTATTTTACACTAAACTAATGTTATTGTTTCATAAGATATTTTCCAACTGACAGTAATCTGCTCTGCTTTGTCATGAAAGAGAAACTCCTTCAGTAAACTATGTGACATACAACGCCTGATGTGACATTAAAGCCACCTCCACATCCTGGACCCTCCCAGTCCTCCAGCTAATTTGATGTCAACCCAAGACCTCAGATACATCTTCTCACGATGGGAAAAGAAAAAATCCCATAGCCCCTATGGCCAGGTGTTACCCCTCCTCCCAAAGGCTGGGCTTTTCTTCTCTTTAGAGAGTGGCTACAAACTTTTCTCCCAGCCTCTTCAAAGAGCAACAACAGGTCCTTGGCCCCTTGGGACCACAGAGGGGGTAGAGCATGGTGGGAGAGGGGTATACGTCACACAGCATGCACGGGAGGCCAGTCGGTGGGAAAAGAAATTGCAATGCACTGGGAGAGGAGAAAAAAGAGGAGAGGGAGAGGAAGAGGAGTCTGAAACTGAAAGGTGCTTTCAGCTTCCAGACAAGAGCCCCAGCTTTGTGAAAATGGCGTGGAAAGAAAAAGCACAACACAAACCTGCCATGTGCTTAAAATCTTTAGGAGCATTTCCAAAAGGTCTTTCTACTTTTAAAAAAAATTGCTTCTAAAAAATCAAAGACAATGCAACCAACTGTGAATCAGGGAAGGTGGGAGCAAGAGCGCCGATGCTATACGCTTTTGAATTGCATTCTGTTGTCAAATGCACCTTTTGCTCTTTGTCTGAACGGCTCACAAACTTCTGTTGGAGAGGAAAATCTAAGCTTTTGGAACTGCGAGAGCAGCAGGCTGGGAAGCCTCAGTGTGGAGGGTTCTTTTAAACTACACACAGATTGGAGCTTCACAGAGAGGAGGAGCCATCAGTGTCACTACAAACACCTCCCTGCACGGCCCACTTCAAATGCAGCCACATGTCATCAACCGCAACCAACACAGGGCACATGAGAAACGCAACAAACAGATGGAGGATAGGAAGGCAGAGAGGGGAGGAAGGCAGAACCAAAGGGATTGGGCCAGGGGGAGGTAACAGAATAGTAGAGGGTGGCTTATTAAAACAGAGCCTCTCAACATCTGACGATCACTCCCAAAGGAAGCAACAAACCAAACCATCTGAAAAGCTTTCTGAAGTGAAAATACTCAGCTATTTATCCGCCTCTAACGATACACTTCTGCATGCTTCAAATGTCAGATTTACGTCTGGGTGTGGATGTGGACACCGTGCCGCACGTCACTGAGGCTCACATGACTCTGATCTTATTGAGGTTCACTATCCACCTGCTTACACCACTCACTGCCCAACAAGTGTCTATGTGGATTTTATGAATGGGAAAGTACTCACACCTCTTTAAGCTTTTCATATTTTGACTGATTGCATCTACAAACTTCCAAACTTACTGGGGTTTTATTGGCATCCCAGCTGGAGGATAATTGTGGTTGGAATGTAATTAAAGGTTTTGAAAATTTTTTACAGTTAAAAATGTGAAAAGTGTGACTTACAATCTCTTACAGTAAACACTTTTTGTTGATTCTTTCTGCCAACTCCCAATTTTCCAAATCCTGTGAGAGAAAAGCACTTCCACAGCATGATGAAGCCACTACCGTGTCCCACCGTTAAGGGGGTGTAAATACTTTTGCAACAATGCCAAACTGCTAATGTGAGCCTCATCTCTCAGCCTTGGCATTCTTTTAAAGTCTGCATTGTTCCTTTTGGGATTATAGTGTGGCAAAGATTGGCTCAGAAGAATTTCAAGCATGGACACCCCACTGGTGACACCCGACCCACATTCTCCTGAACCCTGGTCCAACTGGGAGGGGAGCTTAAAGAACAGTGGCTATAAATAACTATTCCACCAGGTACTCCATGCAACACCGACAACTTTTAAAGCCAAGAGAGGACTTGTGTTCAATTGGAGCGAGATTTCAACTCCTGTTTCTAACAGCGCTTTTAGATCTGACTTTTACGCATAAAAAGAAAAATATCCTTCACACATTACAAAATGAAAATAAATAATATTTTTGCTAAATGTTTTGTTGATAACTATCTTTATATATTTTCCCTAATGAATAGATAATAAAATTAAAATCACTCTATTTACAAGTGAACTGATTAAGCTTTCCTGGTTGACAGTTTTTCAGAGGTTTTATCTGCCAATTTTTATTTGACTGATTCAAATTTTTTCTTTAAGGACTTTTACACATAAAAGTACAGCACCTTCAAACTGTTTTTAATATAAAATAAACTAAAAATAATTTTTTAAAATGAAGTTTTTAGGTATTTAATGATAAGAAATAAACTGGTAGATACCAATCAAAGGCTGATGAATTATTGCATCTAATTTTAATTCAGTAATCAATGAAAGTAAGGCTGATTCTGCAAATTATGTATTTCATTGTAGTAAAATGTAGGAATCAATAACTTTTTAAGACATCTGATAAGGAGAAACACAACCAATTCCTGATGTATTATAGATTTAATAACTTTTAAAAAGTATCCTAAATCTACATATTTAGCTTACATCATCTTGTGAATCGGAGAGATCCAGCAGAAAGTTAGACTGACACAAAAAATTTCAGTCTGTAACAATGGAAATTAACAAGAGGAAACGTCTATAGAAAGAGATTCCAGGCCAACAAGTTTACAGTCGACGCCCCCTCCACTGTTGGCCAAAAGCTTTTACACTGCTGTGCTGCTGGAAATAGAAAGCGGCTGAATATGCTGAGGAACAAAGGAATGGATGTTTGTTTTTATGCTCATTATTTATTGTATGTGCTTGGTAATACTGTGGTTTAAAATGTTTAAATTGCCTCAAGTCATTTAAATAATGTGGAATAGTTGTACTCCTGCCAACAAGCTTTTGGAAAAAAAAAAAAAAAAAGTTTCTTCAAAATATATCAAAAACTAAGACATAAAACTGGGGTTTGAGATTGATCTTGCTTCAATAACTAATCCCGATTAGTAATGTCAACACCACCAGCAAAAAAACTTCTAAAACTATCTACAATTTTACATCATGATTAAGAACACATGTAATGCTAAAGCAGCTTCCAGCACAAAACAAATTAATGATTTTGTTTTTTGATGTAATGCCCAACAGAAAAATGCATAACTGTCCCAATTTATTCAAGCTGTGCTTAACTGATTCATGCATTTCTACTTTAGAACTGACTTTTGTTTATAGTTACAAATTATGTTTGTTGTCTAGCACATACTCAATTTTTATGCAAACAATTGCTCACCAAAATGCCTTGCACAAGTAGCTGTTTTCACTATATTTGTTATTCATTTGTCTTTTAGTTGCATTAAATTACCTTAAGTTAAGAAGAGCTGCAAGCATCAGAAGGTGGGTTCGGACATAAGTAAGGCAAGAGTAAAATAGGGTAAAATAAGGTAGTTTACTACATCAAGCAGTAGGTGCTGACATGTTCATGTTTACAAAATGACTCAAAAATTTAAATGATGCTATACAGCATCCAACAATAGTGTCATCTATTTAGCATGCAACAGATCTGGGATTTGGCTCCACATTTAATAAACTAACCAGATTTATGATGAAAATGTCTGGATCCTGGGTGGGCGAATTCATTTTCCATTTTTCTACTTAACAGGTTTCACTTCCTGAAACATGCCTGCCTTTGAGGAAGGCATCTCTAACCAAAGAGGCTTAAAAGCTCCTCTGAAGCAATTCCAAAGGATCTCCCTACTTGACAACAGCGGCACAGTGTTTACCACACTGCCAAAATACAAAACAAGCATGACCTCCAACATTTCTCCCCAGCCTTTACAATCCACACTTGTCACTGGACTGTCACACAGCAATGCTTTCAACTCAGCCTGGGCCTATTGTTAACTAAATTACAAGAGAGAGACTGAGAGAGAGAGAGAGACTCAGATCAGTTAAAGAGGCTGACATCATCAATGTTCCATGCACGAGTAAATGTGAGTTCAAGCAAGTAGTGTAAGCATTCACTGTTGCAGTGCAAAACAACTACAGTGCCAAGCAAAAGTATTCACAGCCTCTTAAAGTTTTTCACATTTTGTCACATTACAGCCACGAACATAAAATGCATTTTGCGGGAATTTTATGTGATGGGCCAACATAAAGATGCACATAACTTTAAAGAGAAAAGAAACTAATGATCTGAGTTTGAATACAACTGTTCTGTTAAAAAACATCAAACAGGCCAAGCTTGAAAACGCTTAAACGTCTCATAGGAAGAGTTCAGAAAATACAAATCAATCCTCCTAAACTGACTGTTCGAGCAAGAAAAGCATCAGTCAGAAAGGTAGTCAAGAAGCCCATGGTAACTCTGGAGGAGCTGCAGAGTTGATATGAGAATCTAAAGAAAGGGCAACTATTAGTTCCTACAGGAAAACTTGTTAGAGGCTGCAAAAATACCTGAGAGTGCAGTCACAGTCTATCCTTCCAGCAGATCAAAAACACTAATTATAACACTAAAATGATTTGGGTTAAATCAATTGAGAATGAATGGCAGGACTTTAAAATTGATGTTCACAGACCTAACTGAGATTGAGGTATTTTTGAAAGAAGAATGGGCAGAAATGTCAGTCTGCAGATGTGCCCAGAGCACATAGGTGTTTCTACAAAATGCTATCTCTAAGGTGGGCTTCATAAATACAAGCTGCGTTTTTTATGTTACTTTAATTTTATTTGTCTAAAGAACATGAAAATCATCCCTAGCAGTTATTCGCTTCTTTGTGTTGACCCGTGTTACAAAATTTCGATAAAAACAATAAAGTAAAATTAACTTAACGTGCAAAACTGCTGAAAATTTATCAGGGTGTGAATATTGTTGCAAGCCGCTGTATGAGCGTAAAACCAGACTCGTGCTGAAACGGTGATAAACTCATTCGCAGTTTCAAAACCGACATCAAACATTGTTTCTAAAATTTTTACTCACATGTTCAAGTGGAAAAAAGGCGATACAACGTATACTGAATTTTCCGAGTAAGTTGGCAGTAAATAAGTGAACGTAGGTGGCCAGGGGAACTCACCCGTGCAGTCAGCCCGCAGTTAGTCTTATGGTGACAGTCCTGTTGCTCGAGACGAGAGCTCGTGCAGTAGTATTTCTGCTTCACGAGCCAGTCGTCGACTCCCTTTTTCGCCAAACAGGCATTCACAACAAAGCTGTCGCCTGAAACACAAAAAACACATGTTAGATGCTTAAAAACAATAATTTATTAAGCAGAACTCATTCTTCTGAAAAACGGGACTCTCTTCTCTAAGAGGCGAACCTACGTGTAACGTTTCCATTTACAAACTGACTGAAAATATTAAAAGTGCACTATGAAGGGGAGCAGAAATAAAGTCTGCTTACCTTCTGGACTCTCCCTCGGTTTACAAATAGTGGCTTGAGAGACAGAAACATAGAAAACAATGAATGTGTTACTAAGAAAGTATCAAAGCGCAGTTGGAACAACTACTGCTGTGTTTTTTTCCTATTGGGAATAAGAAATCGTACCATGCTTCGAGTGCAGTTTACCCATTTCTATACATCGAGTTGGAGTTGAAAACCATCAGAAGAAAATAATCCAATGAAATAACAACAGGCTGCGATATCCAGACAGCGGAGCGTCCGTGGAGACAGAGTGCGCACTACATGGAGTGAAGACCGTGTGACAGAGCAGCAGAGTGAGTCTTTGATCCAAAGCGTTGCCGCCAACAGACACAAGCAAGACGGTAGGTTGAACAACTTCCTGTCGGCGCTTTCAAAATAAAGCCAGTCACGTCACCGAGCGGGAGTTAAGATTAACCAGAATAACAACAATGCTTCAAATTTTTGTTTTTATTTTTGAAGGCATAAATATTAAACATAACCCCTGCCAATTTAAAATTTAATTTAAGCAAACCTACTTGGCCTTAAAAAATGGGGCTCACGCTCAAAAGCTCAAAAGTGACGGTAACTAAACCGAAGCGTCCAGATTCCGGAACCAGTTGCGTCTCTCATTGTAACTTGATGCCGCTTGTGCGGCTTCACCCCGCTTCAGTCTCGTTAAAGCGCTGAAGAGGTGACATCAAAACGATGACATTTTGACTGTAAGAATATAATATCAGCCCCGAATGTGAGCGAATGAGTGTAAACCCACTGATTATAGTCTTAGTTTTCTCAAAAGGAGGGTCATGTTCCAGGCAGGGGTCACAGTCCTGGGGCCCAGTCGGACGTGCAGCCTGTCACGTTTTTTGCTGTCAGTTAATTGTAGACTAGAAACATGAATTTAAAAAGGGGGAGAAAAAATTCTACTGAAAAAATAAGAATAAATAAAGTATTATGAATCCCCAACAGCTATTTTTGCTCTCTGATACCTTTATCAATGAATGTATTCAAAAGTACAAGCAAGGCAAGTCAGATTTATAAACGAACTTATAACAGAATGACAGGACAAAAGGCATGAGTTTTGCCATAATTTATCACAACAATTTTCAGAAAACAAGTAGGTGATGAGATGAGAAATCATGTGAATAAATATGATTTCAAAAAGAAAAGCAAGAGCTAGATTAAAAAAATATATTTTTCAGAAAAAGGGTATAACTGCAACAAAATTTACTTCTTATGCATTGACATACTATTATAAAGAGCTATACTTAACTGAAAAGAGATATAGAAATAGAAGATTATATAGTTAGGCAATAAAATGAAAGTGAACATTTTATGAATGCTCGAAACGTTTGATTATATCTTACAGATTAAACATAGATCCATTGTCTTCACCACTTGAAAAACACAGTTTAGGATCAGACAAGCAAAGAATGACAAGTGACAAAAACATGACTGATTGTTTCTATATGTCTGCAAAATGCTGTTTGTAAACACGGGGTCAATCTTAGCTCCACCTTCCAAACTTTTATGAATCTATTTAATATGTGATACAAGAACATTTGAAAAAGGAAAAAAATATCCCTGAACAAAAATATAAAATAGGTCAGTGGCTTTTTGCAGTTTTTGGTGGGTTTAACAAGGACCCACCTTCAGCGTTGGGCCTCAGAAAACCTTCAGCTGGCTCTGAGAACAAAGGAGGATAAAGTTGCATGACGATTAAATTGCATTTGAATTTATAACCCTTTTAGAATTAGATAAATCAAGTCAACAATTATGCACCCATTTGGGCCTCTTGAGGTCAGAATCAAATCAGGATTGGTGCGCAGTGCTCATCTCTCTGTTTGAGGTCTCTGACATGAGAATAAGAGTCTTATTGGACTGAGGCAGCAGATGAAAGCAAGCTAAGATGCTTTTGATGTCTTCAGATATACAGCATAAAGACAGCAGCTACTAGGCCATTTTATGCCAGGCTGCCAGTCTCTCAGTGTGACAGTAATATTGCACACAGTGGGCTTCACCCTGCCAACCAAAAACATTAAGGTTCCAGATGTTCTCCCAAGAAATCTTCTGTAAATTGTATCCGTGGAAGATCAAGTTATGTTAATCATGCTCAAAAGTTCCACATTCAGGGACTGATTCGTTTCACCTTTTTCCTCTAAAATACTTTGAATCATAACTCTAAATACAACACATTTTTCTAAGAAAGAAGACAAAACAAATTACATTAATCTTTCATAGATTAGATTGAATGATATTAAATCAAAGGGACAATTTACAAAAGAAAAAGTAATTTTAAAAGTAAAAACAACACATTTTTTATCTGATCAAATAGATAACAAGAATGTATTTCTTTTAATTACTCATTTAACTTTGCATGAATTACTCTACTTTTTCCAAGACTGATGCCAAAAGGTATACATTAATAGGAATATAATAATTTATTTTACTTATTTAAGAATCCTTTACAAAGGCATATTCAACAAACAGAAAGCACCTTGGAGAAATTTATCTAAATCCTGCTGGATTTGTTTAATCCTTAATTTTACATCTTCAAAGAAAAAGCAAAACTTAGGCAGATCTAAATGTTTTATTTGCTCGTTTGCAAAAATTAACTATTCTCCATTCATGATTACACTGGTCTTCCAGGAGTTTTTATTAAGGCACTGAAATACTTGAAATGATCTGCTATCACATCTTAGCATGTTTTATGTTATAAAGCACAGCTTGTCAGACAAGATCATTAGAATTAAATTGAGTGATCAGAATAAGTCATTAGATGGAATTGGATATGTGTTCAGCATTAGTTATGAGTTTGAAAGAACCAAATAATTTAAATCAGTTTCAGACACCCTCTGTTCATGCTTACTTGAGCAGTAGCATGAGACAGTTGTTCATGTTGTTGAGAATAAGTAAATTCTGTGTTTTCCTTCTATCTCAAGTTGCTAAGCTAAACCTACAGGAAATGACATGCAAAGGAGAGCTCTGCTTAGAGGAAATGACACACTAGGGAACACCCTCTTTGGGGCATAGCTTAGACAGAGGCTGACAAAAGAAGTTAACAACTGTCGCTTGTTGCCATTTTGACTGTTAGCTCTTAAAGGTAGCATGTCAAAATGGACCAGCTGTATTTTGGTATAATAAATGAAATTCATGAATTCAGCTCACTGACTCTTTTTCAACCTCAGACATCACAAACTTAGTATGAAGAACGGATGATTCTCTTCAGTGTCTCAAGTGTCTCTGCTTCAACAGGATTGATGAAACAGAGACCCACTGAGTTGGGTCAGCACTGCACATTTTTTTGGTCCAGTTTACCCCCAATTCTTCATCGGTCAGTCTACTCTGGTTGTGGTCGGTCAGCAAAGCTAATCATAATGAAAAACAGTTATTTTCAAACTGGTGGCTGCAAATGTGTGAGGGAAAATGAACTGACCCAACTATTTATTTGGGTATTTATTTTTTCTTAATATTAGTTATAGTTTAAGTTATTTCATTTAGACATACATTTCCTAATGGGTGCACACTTTAGTTGATGTCTGTCTGAATGTTTATTTACACTTGTTTTTTTGTTTAAGGTGCTGCTGACAAACGAGCTGGAGGAGGGACTGGAACAAACCATTTTTCTGAAAGACTGGAGGGGGAAGATGTGTTTCAAGTTGATCTTAGTTAATTTTGTCACTTAAATATACACTGATTATTTGGGTTAAGTTAAAGTTAGTTTTGCTTTATTTGTTTCATAAGATCCTTTAGTTAATTTTGTATTTGTTTGTTCTTTTGTTAAGTTGTGCCTCCCTCATGTGGTAGATTTAGGTTACTCCACCCCTACTTAAGCAGCCTTTTGTTCTTTGTTGGTAGGTCAGTTTGTTTGTGTTTTCTTTGTGTTTGGTTAGAGTTTAGTTGACCTCTGTTAAATTGGATCCAAATTTGTTACTTATTTTTTTGATTCATTTTGTATTTAATCTTTGTTACCATTTTTTGAAGAATTAAATTGAAATATTTCTATTTTTGAACACCTTTTTGTCCTCGTTTGAGTTTGGTCCCTCACACACACGGAAAATATAAGTTTCAACTACAGTAAATCAGAGCTGGATGGATTTTTAGTAAAGTTACATTGAAAACTTGCCTTGTTCACCACAACATCTTAAAAAGATGTTATGATTAGTAAAACTTTAGGAAACGCAAAATATACAATACAAATACAGAAGCTTAATATCTAAGTCTTTTCACTGGAAGCATGTTCATAAATCATCCTTCCATGCTTACGACTCAGTAGTAGTCCTAACTTCATCATCACATGTTGTACCAAGAGGAATCTAGCCCTCCTTTGAACTGGACTGCCACAGACACACAGATGAGCTTGTTATTATAGCAACTTGCCTAAATTTGCTGGGAAAGAAGGCCTGTCCCTCTGACACACTTCCTGTCCTTTGAAGAGGCCAACGGAGAGATGGCTTTGCGAGCCCTATTTCCAAGCTCTTGCCTTTGATGCTTGTGAAAGCGGAGGTGGCAAGGGTTTAAAGCCATCCCAAGGACATGAAGATACCCTGGACCCCACCCCCAGCCTACAATCAATCCCCGTTATCATGGGATGGAATTATTTTATACTGGCCCTTTATCAAATTGGAGAACAAATATCTGAGGTTTATTGAGTCATTTATCAAACCCAGAGAAGAGACAAGTTTTTAATTCCTTTGTGTTCCCTTGTCTCCATAGAATATATCTAAACACTGGGGGCAGCTGTTCATCGATGTAGGTGGCCTTGATTGATTAACGTAGATCGCCCTTAGGGGAAATCCTCAGTTGCCCATACTGACTCATTCCATCATATAATTTGTCATACTCTTGAAAAAATAAATGGTGGCAGTCAGGCACGAGTCAGGGGGGAATCTAATGATTTTTGGTTGTTCCTTCCAACAATTTTAGGGACCCAATGCCTGCCGAGGCCACTGGGGAGAGTGTTTCCTGAAGGTGAAGAAGAGGGTGTGAAGCAGAGAGAGAGAAGAGCAGCTGCAGGTCACAAAAAACTCAGACATTTGACTGTTGCCTTTATGTGGGGTAACAAAAGGGCATGAGCCTTACAAAGGGCAGAAGACAATTGTGACTGAAGTAAAGTGATGATTCCTGCCATGGCAGTGACTCGGCCTATTATGGTGGCCCAGCGTGTGATGTGTCAGGCCTTTAAGAAGAAGAAAAACAGCCTGCTTGTTGGTGATTGCTTTTCTGCATGCTGTGTTTTGCCCAACATCTAGCATTAGTATTTCTCAAATCTTTTTCAATTTTTTTTTTTTTTTTTAGATTTTTGGTCATATAGACTCTTACAATTGGCGAAGCAACATATACACACATAAGCTAATTTGTTTTTAGCATTTCTTGATGAAAGATAGTTCAACCAGACTGCTGATTCGTGATTTTGCATTATTTGTTTGTAGTGTAAAGTAGGGGAATCCATTCGGTCCCGCTTATAAATTCCTTTTTATCTTTACAGCGGCATATAAAACACCTCTAACAGAGCCAGAAGCCCACTGACACGTTCTATTTTTTAAAATATGCCCACAGTAAAAGCAAGTTCTCCAGTGTGTGCAGATAAATGTCCGCATTCCGACTTTTAGGCCTTCTGCTAAATGTCTGGTAATTTTTACAACAAAAGGTTCCTCCAAAATTAGGCCTGTATAATCAATGATTTCTGCTTCTGTACTCCTCTTTACTATCTCCCGTCTGCACTGGCTGCTTTTTTGAAGCAGTGGGGGTGTAGCCCCATCCAGAACGAGGACACAATTAGTGTATTGAGCCGAAAACAGTGGGGTTCTCCTTTGATGTGGGGATCAAATGAAAGAGCTGTGTGTTTTTGTCCAAAATGACAGGCTTGCCAGGTTTACTAATGGGTAGCTAATAGAAAGAGAGGTTTATGATGCTCATTAATTACACAGTCTGTCATGTGTTGGAAGGGCAGAATTCAGGAGATATGGGAGAAAGAAAAATAATATGTGGTTCAACTGAGAAAGCAATAGAAGGCTGAGGGTGGCGGTGGCTAGACGGTAAAGGAGAAATTGGAAAAAAGTGGAAAGAAATGGGAAGGGAAATGAGTTGATCTCCACAGAGGTCTTTGGACCAGATCTGAGTTTTTGGAGAGCAAGAAAGGGAAGAGGAACAAAAAGAAAGAAACAGGAGGAGATAAAATAATCCTTCCCAAAGATAAGAGCAGCCACCAAGACAGGAGCTTCAAAGAGCAGGAGACACTCTCATGGGAGCGTGCCATAAACCGTTTCCTCATCTTCAGAGGAAAATTCAGTCCCTGATCCAAACAAGCCCCTGCTCTCAGCACCCACCACCCTGCAGGCGTCCAACACCCGGCGACTCCCGGGGTGCCGTGAACACTTCCAAGCAACTCTCCCTTTGAACTGGTTGGATTCACGTTGAGTGGCGATGGTGATCCGCACATCAGGTGCTAATGTAAATAGCTAATGAAGAGAGGAGAAAAAAATTGCAGCCTGTCACTCTCACTGCAGGGAAGGCCAGTGATCTCTGCTATCAGCTTGGGCCAGCACAACTCCTATGGACCTTCTGTTTGTCATTTCAAGCTGAGCCACTGACACTATAGTCTTACTGTAGCCTGTTTTTTGTGAATCAGCCACGATGTGATTTAATAGATGTTGCTAGTGGATGTTTGGGCATGTTTATGTTAAATGAGACTAATTAACACTGGACAGAATGTGAAATTTCTGAGACATGCATGCTGCTAAAATTGAAGAGTTGGGACTTCTCAGTTGGACAAGCTTTAGTTGCACATGTATCTTTCTCAAAGCTATTTTTTGATATTACTTTAAAGAAAAGTATCTTTAAGCCAGGATGAGTTTTTGGTGCCTGGTTGTCCTACATTGTAGTGGTATTCAAGATCCATCGCTATAACCAGAGTTACATGCTTCTCAACAATGTACCTCATGTTTCCCTGTGTTTTCAGAGATTTTTCATAAGCTATGCAACAAGCCTTTAAGCTTCTGTCATATTAAACCTACCATACCCACTGGAAGATATTCAGATGTTTCTGAATATCTACTCATCTTCCACTACTGTCCAAAGAAGATCCTCTATTCTGGTCATAACAACACATGCTTACAAATCCCATAGCCAACTGGTTGGAAAAACAGATGCCATCAGTACATCTAACAATCAAGCTGTGAAACAACTCTGCTCTTTTATATGTTGAACACTACAGCATGGCTACTACTTTGCCTAGGAGCTCAGAGTAAAAACACAATGTCTTGAATTCATTCACACGATCATTTCCCCTAAACAAATCAAACAGACGTCTCAGCCTTTTGTGGAAGGAGATTGTATCACATGAAACCTTTTCATTCGGTTTAATTTCATTATTTTGAATCTTAACACCTTTGGTTTTCAGTAAGACAGTTTTATTTGTGGCCAGTACTAGCAAAATAACTATCTATTTTGATCTGCAGGCTGCAGATTTCATCACACAGATAAAACACAATGGCAGCTGTTTTGGGACTAACATAAAATATTACTTTGAGACAGTTTTGTAAAAAATCACTCAAGAGAAATTCCAATCTATTTAAGTTTCTTTCTTAGAAGAGGTACATTTTATGTCAGTAAGTGCATGAGTGCACAACATGATTGCAGAACAAATTGATCTACAGAAAAAAAAAATACTTCTGTCAGTATGGCATGCCCTCAAAGGAACTACTCAAAGGTCTTTTTTAGTATGCAGTGTTTTTTTTCTGTATTCTAGTTATGTTTATTCTAAAAACATGTTATGTTAAAACAAGTCTAAAATTGCAGCCCGCTGTCAGTGAAAACAGGCATGCCAGAAGCACTGTTGTAAAGCAACTGCTTTTAATATTTTTTTTTTCCACAACAACAAAACAATTTTGAGCTGGCTCACAACCACAGCCACAGAACAATGTCTGTATCTGCTCAACTGCAGAACAGCAATGGCATTTCCAAAGTAAAGCAACAAATTTAATTCTAATTCTTTACAGGGTGGTTTCTACCACACAATCCACAAATAAAACTAGCTGATATCTCTTTAATACAATATTCTAAATAGTCAAACCACAATGTTGAAATGAGACAAATCAAACTTCTGAGTCTGAGTAGACTTTTCTCTCTTTCAAAACATTTTATATGATATTGTAAATCATAGGACAGGATTGGGATTATGAGAAAAGTAGTTTAGAACTGTATCTCGGTATTTAATAACTGAACTGGATTGTGCAATATAAATGATTATAGTCTTGCCAACTTCTTTCCATTATTCAAAAGTTGTTCATGCAGGGTGTAAGTCCATCACAAAGACAAACCACGATTTTCATCCATCTCTCAAAACAAAAAAATTTCCTGCAAATTTGTGAAGTACCTAAAGATAAACTAGAAATGCATGGGTAGATACAACAATACAAAAGATTTTACATTTTGTGTACATCTAATAGTACGACACCAGATTAAAAGGAGCTACTGATATTATGCTCGGGTATGCATTGAACTTTAGAATACCAATCCACCTGAGTTTATGTGCTTCTAATAAGCTGATGATTGCACTTTTACAGCAAGGCTGAAACTGATGGTGGACATTTACAAGAACATTCTTGTAAATGTTAGAAAATTGTGGCGAGTGTGTGAATTACCTATGTGTTATGGGGATAACATCATGGTAGTATAGCAAGGAAAGCAGCAAGTGAAAAATTAAATTATAGTACTAAGAACATATTAGCGCCAATATTACTACGCTGGAGTTGGGCTGTAATGTAATCGCATTTGAATAGTCATGGAGTTCCAAGAGATTTTGTGGTGGTCTTAATCTGATGAGAAGGGGGCCTCAGCAATGTCACACTCAGCAGTTGAATACAACCATCATATTGCATTCAACTATCTCATCATAGCTTCTGAGATATCCAGGGTTATGGCCAAGCAAGTAAATCTTGTAATAAAACCATTTCTATTTACAAAGAAAAGGAAACACCTGCTTCCTATTTGAACATGAGAAAATGCCCTCTGAACCCATCCAAAACATGTCTACCTACTCAGTATTTTTGTATGACTGCTGACTTCTTTTTTTTTTTTTTAAAGCTTTGATTTTTACAAACAATTGGTACTGTTGGGTGGATAAAACAGGACAAAAATAGATAATTTCCAAAGACATCACTCCAAAACTGAAACAAAAATGTGTCAATTCAACAAAGAACAAGTTAAACACAAAGAACATAAAAGACACTTTTTGACTTACTTTGTGTTTGTCTGTTGGATAAAACCCTCAATAAAATTCATTGATATTTGGTGTTGTGAAATGGAAATAAGGTTGAGGTGTATAAACACTGCCACGGGGAAGTGTAGTGACATTCCTACATATTGAAATCGCCATCAAATAAACCTGAAGATAAACTGAACACAATTTTGTTTCAACTGAAAAAAACAGGAAATGCCCTAAATACTTTATTACAGGGATTGTAAAACTTTAGGTTTCAGATTCCAAGCAAGAAAATCCACAGGTAAGTAGTCACAGTAGTTCATATAAACATCAACTTACATCAACTCAACATCAAAAACAATGTCAGTAGGTTGGCACTTAATGTGGTGAGACTGTCCTGTACACGCAATGCTTTTCCAAATAGTGAGTGCGTGATGAGTGGGTGATGTGACCCCTGAAGCTGGGTCATTGCATGATGGCCCAGTGTCCATGTTGCAAGGCACCACTCTCTCCTGCACGAGGGGGCAACAGGGTCTTCACAATAAGGCAATTCTTCTCTGTAATGAATTCTTGTTCCCAGGCAGAGAAAGGCTGGCCAGTTGGAGGCCTGGTGGTTCAACACTGACTCTAAAGTTGGGGGTTGGGGTGAAGGGACAGAGGGGTGAGGGTATGCAGTGGTCAGTCACATCATTCTGCTGAAGGTTTTGCTTTTTGTTCCCTGATGAACAAGGAATAAGACAAAGTAGAGCAAGTGACTGTCACATGGAGGTTATGGACTAAAGATAAATTTTTAATGATGCGTTTCATTTGGCACTTACTTTGTTTTCCCCATATAAACAGCAGAACTATTTTATATTGTTTATCATTCAGTTGTTGAGAGGAAAAACTAGCAGTTGGAGAGAAGAGGAACCATCCCCCACTCCTGACGCTCAGCTGTCTTTCCAGATTCCTCATGATTTCAGCAATCTTGTGTGCTGTATATATTTAATGCATCTGACTTCATAAAGTGGTTTTTGCTTCACTTCATTTTGTTTTTGTCATCATAGCTCTGAAATATAGGTGACATTTTTATACTTGCAAAGATTTATACATCTTTTTGCAGAGATATTCATCCCCTCTTATTAACCTCCTGTCTATGTCTGACTCTCATGGTGTGTTGGGTAACATCTGGAGAGCATCTGGGTCACAACAACCTCTGATGCTCTGTGAGCGTCACCATCATCTGTTAAAACTTGAGTCCCAGCTCAGAGTTACATGCTCATTCCCACAGTGAGCTTTAACTTTAAAACTTACAAACTACTGTAGAGGTCAATAAGTTTTCAGTGTTTTGTACAAAGGGGGGTTTAAATATCATGTGGCTTAGCAAACAGTTCTAAAGATATTTGTTTGCATCTGAAAATAACTGCATTTTTATTTAAAGTACAATATGACGAGCTTATTCGACACACATATCTAATATGGTTTGTATTTCTTAATTTTAAAGAGATTTGGAACATTAAATGCACAATGAATTAACATAATTATAAAAACATGGTCCTTATTAACATTTGATATACAGTGCCTTGAAAATGTAGTTATATTTGTTAAAACTTTTCATATTTTGTCAAGTCACAGCCAAAAACTTCACTGTATTTTATTGATATTTTGAAGCAGGTTTTAATGACACTTTTAATTAATTTTTGGGTCCCTTCCAATATTAGTGAAACAAGATTGAAACATTTTTATGATTTTATAACATCGTTGCGTGGTCATCAAAAGATCTTACATTTACATCAACGCTGCCTCACATGAAGGACTTCTGTTCATGCTCTAACTTGATTATCGTACACAAACCTTCACCTGGCCACACACACTGGTGGCAAGCTTTGCCACCAGCTTGTTTTGTCAAGGTCTCAGGTTGCTTCTCTTAGCATCATAGCAGTTTGAGGTTGTTTCCGCTGAGGAGTTTGCAAGGCTTTAATTGAGAGCAGATGAAGAGGCCCCTGCGTGCCTCCATAGTGATGTCAGTGCAGGCTGAGGGAAAAGGGATCATGAGATAGGGGGTGGGGTGGGTTTTGGAGTAGGGAGGGATAGTGGACAGGCTAGGTGTCTGATAAATGGCTGAAGCTCAGTGGGCATTCAGGTGGACAACAAATGTGAAATATTTTGTTGATAAAACGTGGTGGACCTGAGTGAAAGCTGCAGAAAATGGCCGATGTCTTTCAGAGAGCTCCCACCAGCAATGATCTAATCAGGAAGATGCTAATGAAGCCTGTATTTCTAACTTAAAGCATCAGTATTGCTTCTTTTTGTCGTTCTGTGCTTGTTGACATTCTCTGATCTGAAATGTAAATCCGCTAACCGCTTTGCTCTCATCCCAGCACACACAAGCCGTGCCCACCTAGTGCTGCCCTGACCCACTTCCCCGCATGCTGGACATTTGCATGAAAGGAATGAAACTCGATGCCAAAACAAACATCAATTAAAGCTGTCAAACACCACCAAAAACAGCTGCAGCTTTGAACAGCTCGACCAGCAGGCTTCAAAAGAGAGCCGTCTTTAAAGGGCTGCCTCTAGTGTACCAAAGGCCAGGCTGGAATTAGCACAGCCCTGGTAAAAGCAGAAATTGCCTCCGTTTATGAGCTGAGACAAAACACTATTGAAGTAATTGCTCTTTGGAAATAAATGTTTTTATCTAATTTAAAGCTATTTAAATAGGTAAAGTGGTCAATGAAACAATACCATGGCTTTCTTCTGACTGTAGCTCATAGAATAAAGCAACAAATGGGCCTTGTTAAGGAAAATAACCATCAAAATAGCTTTATTTCTTAAGTATTAACATAGTGATTTGTTCATAAAGGATTTCATCTGAGTTTAATGCATTATGGCTCCTCTTCTCTTGTCCATTTGCTCATACAGGGCTCCCACTGAGTAGCTGCCATGGCTCATTACAGCCATAAGACCAACCATTTTGTGCCCGTACAGACTGGCTGACATTGTAGCCAAAATCTCACTCTGTTACTCTGAGCCCAGTAACAGTTGATTCACTTTGGAAAAAGAAGTGAAAATCTGAGAGCGATAAACATTGAAATCTGATTCTAAGCTTAATATGGAAGAGATCAAAACAATTTCCCTCTTAACCCACTGGTAACACCTAAAGCTGTTTATCATTTCCATGTCATTCCTAGTAAATCCTTCTAAAGTGATTACGTTTTCAAAAAGGGATGATGACGGTCATGAAAAATAAGGCCTTTTGACATGTCTTTACCATGTTCTATAATGCAGCTGCAGATGAGGTCACTGCTGCAACTGCCTTCATGTTGTTAGCCTTGAATCAATCCTCTGAGATTGCATGTGCCGATAACACACATTGTGTTTGTATTCTTAAAATATATTCCTATTTCTCAGTATTAGAGTTGCAACAGCAAATGTATTGTTACTGAACCACCATAGTTTTTCACCACTCTCATCTAAAAAATTATGCTCACTTGTATTTTCAATCAATTTGGGGAAAATCTGATCCGATTTAAGTACTGGATTACATTCTCGACCACTGTATTTTTAAATGATCAGTACTAAACTCACCTCCTGGTAACTGGTTGTTAGAGTACTCTCTGTCATTTTATGCCAGCTGCACTCCCAGCTGCTTTCTTTTACATGGCATACAAAACTGATTTACAGGTTTCATTGATCAAATCTGGGGTTTCTGATAATAACTGTAAGAGACAGAGAGAGCCTGACGTGACTCCCTGTCTGTCTTTCTGTATCATGTAACCTACTATGCTTACTGCACTCACAGTAAGCATAGTATCTGTTAAGTTTAATAGGAAAGAGAGTTTCTGAAGTAGGAGAACAGCATTTTGGCCTTGCACAATTAGCTGTAGCCACATGAGCCAAAAATGATGAATGAATGGACAGGAAACAGTATAAGCACTAAAGAACACAGGTGATCATGAAAACAGCACATCAACAAAAGTGTGACTTGGTATTGATCATTGCCTTTACTTAAATATTGACCAGGACTTACCTCAATACTGTTGATAAAAAAATCCTAGTTGAGACATTCTTCGTTTTCTCTCTTTTGTAGTGTGCCACAAAGGAAACTATGCAGATAAAGACAATACCAAAGCACTCCACACCAAAGCAATGCGAGAATGACTAAAGATATCAACTCAGAAGATTAAAGACTCCATACTTGTCTTTACCCAGAAGAGGAAAACAAAGCTTTTGGTTTACAGTGATCAATGACAGCAGTGAATACTAAATGGTTTCTGTGTGGGTATGCAGATTGATTAATTGTTTAAATATTCCAGAAGGGTTAAATAGGAGAGAAAAAAATTTAAAAAAAGAATATCACAGTGATGGATGTTGCTTAATGCTATGTCATGGTTTAATTTTACGAAAAGCAATGATTGAAACATTTTTATAACAAGATAGAAATGTTTCCATTTCTTGATTTATCCACACATGTGAATTAAGTAGTTTTGATTTTAATTATCTAAAATTCTTTATTTTTATCCAAATCTTTATCAAACCACTAACCTTCAAAGCCATTAAACATGATTTATGTGTACTACATACATATTCATTTTTAATCATAAAGATAACGGATTGTTTGTGAATGTGAATTTGTAGATGTGTCCACATTTAATGGACATTTTCTCATTGCTGTTATCAGTCCCTCTTACCCAATGACTGCTGGAGATTGTAAAGACAATGCCAACTGAAACCAGATTGCGTTGCAGCTCTTTCTACTTTCTGCTTGCAGCTAAGTGGGACATTTCACATTGCTGGTCCTATTTAACAAAATATTCAGCCAAAAAACCAAATTAGAAATTAGTTATTTCAACATTTTGCACAAAAAAAGCATCTCAAGAACCTAGAAAATTTTCAAAACACTTAAAAGAGGTTAAAACATTTTCCTCTGGTACATGCGTTTTACTAGTCGACATAACTTTGGAAGAGGATAAATAAAAGTTGTGCTCTGCTTTGATCTCATGTCTTTGAGGAGAATCTTCTTTGCAAAATGTTAATCTACTTCTACATTGCAGATTACCCCCACCTCTCCTCAAAATGTGACTGTTCTCTGATGGTCAAGGTAGTATTGACCCACTTAGGCATCTTTGATCCACAGTCTCTTCTAACAGATCCTCCACACACGAGTTCAAACTGATTTTGTCACTGCCGACCACTTCTTCTTTGCTGAGATTCCCAGTCAAAGCCAAAAGCTCTGCGAAGCTGCCAGAGTTGCTGACAGCAAGCAGACTTGAAAGCACTTTCTTATGCTGATGTTCACTGCAAGTGACTTGCTGCTAATGGGTTGCAATCTCATTTTACTCCTTTCTTCTTTTTTGTGGTGTTTATGAATTGAGGGTTCGGAGGAAACAGACTGATGGAGACACAAATAGTTCTTTTTTTCCCAAGCAAATAATGAAAATGAACACGTTTTCAAGAATTCCACTTTTTATTTTGCTGAGAAACAACGACAACTTTATTTTTATTTATTTTTTGTTGTTTTTCTCACTAAGAGTCAAACCACTCTGATCTGATGGGTGAATTGCATCTGCACTCTGTCATAGCTGTGAGGTAAAAGCAACAAATCAATGCCATGGCAGCATCAACAAAGAAACACAAAGGTGATTAAAGAATCAGATAATGGGAGAGAAACATAAGAGAGTGCTGAAAGACATGTTGATGGACTCCTCCGAGGTAATCTGACAACCTCTTTACTTGAAGACCCGTTCCCTGTCAGCACTACTCTCCTGTTTTCAGGAATGTGTGAGCAGCACTCCAGGTTTACTTAACTCAGACACTAGAAAAGCCAAAAGCTTTACACTTAAACTTCACACTGAAGTTGATTTAAATTCTCATCCCTCGTTGTTGATGGTTTGGTCACTTTTCCCTACTTTGCTGATGACACTATGGCACATATTGCAGTTTGTAGACCCATTTTATTTACTGTGGAAACTTGTTTGACAATGAAGTATTACTTTGGTATTAGGATACAAACTACTGTCAACAGTATGACAGTTTGGCCATACTGACCAAACTGTCAGTATGGTTCAGAAATACTGCTTAGATCAGTAATGTTCAATCTTTTGCACCATGAGCCAAAGAAATTGCCAAATCAAACTGATGCTTCAGCAACAAAGGACACAATTCATCCATCCATTTTCTGTTCACCCTTCTCCCTAGAGGGGTCAAGAGTTGCTGGTGCCTATCCCCAGCTGCGTTCCGGGCGAGAGTTGGGGTACACCCTGGACAGGTAGCCAGTCTGTCGCAGGGCAACACAGAAACAAACAGGACAAACAACCATGCACACACACACTCATACCAAGGAAGCATTTGGAAAGACCAATTAACCTGACAGTCATGTTTTTGGACTGTGGGAGGAAGCCAGAGTACCCAGAGAGAACCCATGCATGCACAGGGAGAACATGCAAACTCCGTGCAGAAAGACCCAGGCCGGGAATCGAACCCAGGACCTTCATACTGTAAGGCAACAGTGCTATCAACTGCGCCACTGTGCAGCCCGACACAATGCACATTACAAAAAATATTTTCTGATTATTCTCATCTGCTTGCAATACCACAAACCAAGTGTATTGTATGTACCTGCTCTGCAACAATGAATGGCATGTGAAATTGATATTCAGTTCCAATTGAAAAATAAGATCCAATGAAAATAACAGCTTGGTTTCTTTGACATCAATGCCCCAGAGTGAATGAATACTGACCCAGCTCTCAACATCGTGAAAAAATGAGCCTTTTAACTTGCACTCACAAATGCAAGAAATCTGCAAAGAATGCATTTCCCTTCTCTGGGCAACAACTTCACATTTATGGCTAATAAAAAGCCATTTGCTCTCTGTTTCACTGCACTCTGCTTTTGAGCTCTAATGGTAATTAATTCATTCCTATAGCTCTCATCTAAATGGCAATTATCCAGTTCTTGGAAGAAATTAAAAAGACTGCCAACATATTTTCCATTAAAAGCATAACCTTCATTTGGACTATGTTATCAGGCCACTTTGACTGCTGATCAGCAAAATGAAAAAATAAAAAAATAAAAGCACTGCTCCCGACCCCATGAGGGACAAGGGTGTACAGAAAATAGATGGATGGATAAAAGCACTGAGTTGCTATAAGGAGAGTTTCTTCCCATCATGTTTTCACATGTTCAGTCAACAAAGTGGACACAAAAACTTACTTTACTGACCTTGCACAATATTGAAACTCAAAAGCAGGCTATTCGGGTGTAAATAGGTGTCCATTTAAAAAAAGTCTTTCATTCTAAGAGAAAAAAAAAACTTTAAAAGCTGGTTTATGCTAATGTCAAGCTTAATTGGCATTAGAAAAATTGCTCTGGCAGACAGAGGGGCTCCAAGATTAGCCAGAAGAGAAAGAACAAGATAAAGCCTTCAAAAGGCCTATTTCAGAGGAATTATAGCATCCTTTGAACGTCATCCAAGTTTTAAATACATTAAAAGCCTGTTGGCACACATGTAAATTGAGCAGTACCAAAGAATTCATGGTGAATCAAACCGAGGGGTGCAAGGATAAAATGCTGGGGAAATGTGTCCCAGAGAGAGACCAGGAGGAACCCTGCCATGTCCCACAAGCCTCTCTGTTTGTCCTTTCTTCTCCATGTCCATTCTGCTGCAGGCCAAGTGGCTTAACTTGGATGAAAAGAACAACAGCCTGAAGCTCCCTTGGCAGCAAAGCTCTCACGCTGTCCAACGTGCCAGTGGTGATGTATTGTGCACAGCACATACAAAAGCCCATTTCGTGGCACTGTGCACAGAGGACCTCAGAGATCTTTTTTTCCATGAACTTCCTGGCATCGCTTGCTCACGATACGTGTAGGTGCAGGAATGTTTGGCCCTCACTGTCCGGTTCATCAATCTTAGCTAATTATTGGTCACACTGTCATGCAAAGGTATTAAGACCCCATTTTCATGTTTCACACATTTTACAACCAGAAATTTAAATACATTATACTGGGACCAGAACTGGGTAATAACTAGTCTGGCTATTGCCTTCCTGTTCAATTACGCTTGGAAAAAAGTCTCACTTCCAGTACAGTCTGAGCTTTCTCCTTTTGACTAGTCTCCGGCCAATCAGCAAACAGAAGGAGACATTGTGAATGATGACATCAATTTTCTGCGTTAGAAAGCAAATAGTGTAGAATAAGGGGCTGGCTTTTAAAAGGCTACATAAAAGATAGATATATTTACTTGAAAAACTTATTGGACAAAAAGTACTTTTGACTAATTTTACCATATTGTACTTCTTACTTTTACTTCAGTAATTTCATTATGAAGTATTGTTATTCTTATGTCAGAAAAATGTATGAATGCTTTGCAATTATGTTATTTATATTACATATTTTCACTTTGGTCCTTAAAATACAAAATTTTCACAGAAATTTGTATTATGGTTCATCTGATGATGTCATTTTTAAATATTAAATGATTAATGTTTTGATCAATTACTCTGTACTTTACTAGCATTCTGATAGGATTAAATTAATTACAAATAAAAATACTCTATGTCGTTCGTTCCTGAAATATGTTTCTTTGAGTGATGTTTTGCAGGAAGCGACAAGCGTTCTAAATTAGGAGCAGATACCAGATGGTCTGCAGCAAGAGTAATAACTGACAAGGCAGAATAAAATAAAGGATGATTAAGGGTTGAAGTTTATGAACCAGAAACAGAGGAACTGTACATGAGACCAAGCATGCACAAGACACCTCATTGCTCTGTGGGTTCATCAGTTCCTGCACTGTTTCTACAGAAGGAAGTATTCAAGAACTTTGAACTTTGCTCTCTACATTACGGCAGCCCGTAGGTGCAACACGCCTGTGACTCAAGAGAACAGAAGAAACAGCTACACTATGTGATTAACTCAAATAAGCTATGTAACTAGGATCACCCTAAGGAAATAAAAAGAAAGTGTGCGGGAAGAGCTTGCTTCAGAGCGGGTAGGAGATTGTAACTGAAGCAATCTCCTGTCCGTTCTCCTTGCAAGTAAATCCAAAACTCACTTGTCTCTCTCTTCTTTTTCTGTTTGTGAATGCTTAGGAAGATGAACCTGACACATTCTTACTAAATACTTTTGTGCTGTTACTTGAGTAATGTCTCAGCTACTTTTTGCTAAGAAACTAGCCAAAATATGGCTACTTACTTCAAATAGTGCTACTCTTACTTGAGTACAATTTTTGGGTTACTCTGCTCACATTTGATTGAGAGTAAATGTGATAGACCAATAACTGTGAAGTGGACATAAAAAAAGGTCAAAATTTTTAAGTGTTCCTTTTTCTCCAAATAAAGAATCAGCCTCTCCTTAATGTTCAGACAAGGTGGTGGCAACATCATGATGTGGGAATGACTTTCTTCAGCAGATACAGGAAAACAAAGTATATTGAAGACAACTGGCTTGATTCTGCCAAGAACTTGACACTTGAATAGTCATCAGCAATCATATATAATGTTTCAATTAAAAATCTCCAAAAGTAGAGATTGAATCCTTTTTTTACAATGACTAACCCTAGAAATCTGGAATCTCAAAATCTATCAAACAAATGAAAAAAATCCTTCCATCAACTCATCAAAAATGTTGTATCACTTTTTCATTCAAACTGTCCTACTGTTGCCTCTTGTCAGTGTGTGCTTCCACTTGTGGTAATCAAAATAAATTTTCTTTAATCTTTTTAACCAGAGAAAGCCTGGATGTCCACACTTAAGCTCTGACTGCACTTGAACAACATGGTCAAGTCGTCACATCTCCAAGAGGATTTACATCTTAAGACGGACAGTGACATGAAAACTCTGAATCACCAAGAGGGTGAAGCACTTCATTTAAAGTTAAGAAGATTTAGATCAAAAGGTTGGAGACGGAAAAAAAATAGACTCAAAGGACAACTCACTGAGAAAAAAAGAAAAAAAAAACTCATGGCCCTCATCATGCTAAGCTGTACAAGTTCACAGAAATGGCAGGACACAGTCCTTTCGTGCGCAGCCTCAAAGAGATGAAAGAGAAGATTGTCCGCTCGCTTTGATACAGACTTGGCCAAATAAAGGTTAAGAATGCTTGGAAAAGTTTGTGTTCTGACAGATGAAGTTTTTCAGCACTTCCAACCTTTCTTTTCCTGAGTACCACGACCATTCTTATTTAGGTTACTGTCGTTTGTATTGAACGTAATCCAAGCTTTTTAAGAACTTTTTAGGAGATTGATGCATTTGAACAAATTGCTGGTGAATTCTCTGAAACTAAATGAAGACGGACAAGTTGGTAATAAATAAAAAATCTGGTTGTATCTCAAATTTGAAACATATGTCTAAATAGATCCAAGATGTGCTCTCCAGTTAAATATCCAATAAATTACAAATCAAAGGTGAATTGTGATGTTACATAAAAACGTAAGGAGACTAGTAGAAGCAATCCCAAATATACTTGTTGACTCTGGAGAGAAGATGTCTAAAAGGCCAACATGTGTCTGACCGAAAGTTTGTGGAAAGTTTGAGCTCAGTCTGGTTTGATGATGGCTCTGGAGAGAATTGTGCATTTCTGAAATTCCAAGGCTTTAGATCAGTCTGACAAGAGAATCTGTTTGAAATAAATCTCTCAAATAACTTTCCATGAGAAAGCATAAAAAACCAAAAGCATTTGATTTCAAGCTTTCTCTCTGATGTGCGCCTCAAAGTGATTTAGTGTGGAAGACTCTCTGAATTAACTTCAGAGAAATTCTCAAGTAAACAATAATAGGAAACAATATTTAATCACATGCATTTGCTTGTATTCATGCCTGCACATCAGAGGAACTGCTCTCTCTGTAGTGGTGGGTGACGCGAGCTTCAAATGTGGATTACTTTAATTGACACAGCGCTTCATCTTCAAACTGTCATTGACAATCCACAATTCATGAGGATAATAATTACACAAATAACTCATATGAAAGCCCATGCGAGCCTGCAGAAGGTCTGAAACAGGATTATCAGAGAGGCCACAACTCGCTGTGATCAGAGTCCCTCTCGGCTTAGACCGCTTCATGGAGATATAAAGGAAAGATTGCAGCACAATGGTCTTAGGCAGCCTGCAGCTCTCAGCTGCGCATTTCTCCAAATATATTTCAGTGCTTTAATTAAGCAGAAAATCAGTCGTATGACTTCAGCTGTGGAAAAAGGTGATATTTCAATCTTGCTGCCACTCTCAAGATACTTCAGTACCACCATCAAACCACTGAGAGCTCCAATTGTCACTTTACTGCTCGTATCCCACGTGTGTTTATTGTCTTTGCTGCAAAATATAAACAGAACATTCAAAGGTTGAGAGAAGCTAGGTGAGATGAGATGAAAATTATGATTTATATGCAAGTGTGCATGTGTGTGTGAGAGAGAGCAAGAGAGAAAGCAAGAGAAAGAGAGAGAGGGAACACTCTTCACCCCACTTTCTGCCAAAAAAGGATGTGCTGAAACTGTGGGAGTATTTTACAGATGCACGTAAGGATTGGGTGTGTCCTGTGGAATTTAATAGCAGAAAACATCCCTCAACTCTTTGGATCAAAACATAACAAATTATGGCTTCACTTATAGCACCATAAGCAGACAGAAGGCAACCAAAAAAGGCAACAAAAAAAACACCCTCAAGTGTTCTCTGGATGACGATGGTCGAGATTGCAAGCTAACTAAATACACTTTACTCTGAAATGAGGGTTTAATACAGTAAAGCTCCATCTTTCTGACATGTTTGTGTTTTTAGAGCTAAAGCTCAGAGGATCGAGCAGCACTCTGGCCTAAAGGTTCAAAGTGACATGGGAAAGAAATGAGGGAATGAGGCATCACAAATCTGCTGGAAACAACAATGTAAAAACACTTAGAGTTAATAACAGCTGTTATTAATTTAACTAGTGATAACTACTAGCTATCGCACAAACAGTAAGCAGTGATCAAGTCTAAACTTGAAAGCATGCAGCTATTGAGAATTTAAAATCTGATTTCCAAGAAAATAAATGTAAATGTGACAAAAAATATTCACATCTGCTGAACCATAATTTGAAAATAGAGTTTTAGGGATAGCTGAAACACAAGTTAACAATTTGTAGTTGGAAAACACTCACTGAGTTGTAAAATGAATTCATCTCACCTGCGACAATCAGTACCATAAATGGTGCATCAGGTTTTCCTGCTGGAACGCAGGCACTTACCAAGTGGCTCCCACTCTGCATGCATCTGTGCAGGGCCACCAAGGCCACATAAAGAGAACAGTAACTTGTTTTGCATTTTCTATATTCTTGTTTGAAATCCACGAAAACAGCCATACAAAACAGGATAAAGGCACGTTGAAATATGCTAATTAGTGACTGTTGTGTTTTTATACTTTTGTCCTAATGCAGACTGTCCCCCTTTCAATAGTTTCTGGCATACTGCCCTCTCTGGGTAAAAAGCCGACATTTTAATGACTGTTTTTGATAGCTGTGCAGGTTGCTGACAGATTTGCAAATGGATTTCCTCTGCATAGCCTTGTTGGTATTCCATGGCGGAGTTGTGCCGAAGCCTGAGGCTATAAACAGCACCCCACTAAGTGATCTACAACAAATAATGTTCACTGGAGTTCACTATTGACGGGCTTTCCTTCTTTGCATGAGTAACGTGATTTAAGCCATAGCAGGTGCCTGAGAGTGTAAAGAGCTGCTGCGCAAAAGCGTCGCTGCACAAAGAGTGCTGCTGTCCCGCCTTTGTAGACAGGATATCCACAGATGTGGAGCCAGACCAGATGGCGTGTATATCTCAGACAGAGGGAGAAGCTGGAGACAGAGGGATAAAGACAAATGGGGTCTGAGGGGTACAAGGACAACAGCCAGACACAGGCCTGCATTAAGACATGTGAGCGTGGTCACATGCGTCTGACATTTTGCTGGCCCCTGACTCGCCATTGGCTCAGTCTGTGTAGCTACAAACATGCCTGCAGGCCACAGAAGACAATGCCCGCCTTTTCCTGCGGCCATCATCAAACGCAGCAATGGGAACCAGCCACACGATAGAACACCCATCACTGGTGGCAAAACAGAAATACTGTGTATGGATACAGCTCTGTGGCATGCCTTCTCCTGAACTCCAGCCTTTAAACAAATTGGCCTTGTTCCGTGTTATCAACACGGCATCTTCTGCAGCCACTGTTACTTCTCAAGAGTAGCAGAGATTAGTTTCTCTGAAGGAAAAAAGGAAAGTTGAGTGAGAAGAAATAAATGTGTTTTATCATAAAACTCTTCCCTTTGTGTTCTTTGTGTCTTTTCCATCTGAGCGCACAACAATGAGACAAAGAGAATATAAGATGAAAGAATTAGAAAGATTTAAATAACTTTGTCAGCTTGTGAAATAGAGAGGGGAAGTTACAAGGAGAGACAGAGCAACCGGGAATGAGTGTTACCCATTAAAGGTTCAGCACAGCCTCTGGGAGAGGCGCACAGAAACTATTACTCAACTGTAGTTTCAAAGCCAGCACAGAGGGCTTTAATCTGTAAAAATGATTAGATGACCTGCTTTGCCCTTGCAAGTGTTAATAGGTCAACATTTATTTATGAATCCTTGGAAATAAAATGGCTGAAAATCATCTCATTAGATGAGATTTAAGTTTACGTAACAAAAAGCTTTTTAGGATTGTGATTTGTGAGCTCTCACCAGGCTAGTCTTTGGTTTTATTTGGCTTAGTTTTTATTACTGAGCTATATAGTTTATTTGTGTCAATTCACTTTAAGCTTTAGTGAATTAGAATTCATACTTATGATATCAAGGTATTAAATGGCATTGGGACAGTGATGTAGTGATGATAAATATGAGACTCTTTTAGGACAGCTGATTTCAAACAACCATACCATTAAATATTAACATCTAGGGAAAAACCAACTAAACCTTGCGTTTAACTACCAAACAATTTATTCTACACTAAAGAAAAAAGTGTTATAAATTGTTGTAATCTTGTTAACATCTGTCAAAGGAAAATTTTGTTGACTTTATTCATCCTACAATGAAATAAATACTATTTTAGGTGTGAAACTCTCATAACGAAACATTAAAAATGTAAAGGGGTTGAGTATTGAGCAGCAGGATTTGGTGATGTAGAACGAGGACAAACAGACGCTCAGATCCATGGGCGAAAGACTGACAAGACTCAATTCTGGTTTTGCATTTACGTAAATTGTGCAATTCAGCGTTAGTGACAGTGTTGGCTAAATAAAGAAATAAGCAGATGAGAGCTCAAGGACAGCAGCAGACAGCTTAGACAGATTTACTGTAGGCTGGGAGAAAAACAGGGCCACACTTCCACAGTGTTTAATAGTGGTATTAATGTGACTGGCCATCTTTTCCTTGACTTTAAACTGAGTTCTATTGAAAGGAAGATCCATTAAACATGGAATTTCAGTCCAATTTGTCTTCAAAAGGGGTAAAACAGCTCATTATGTGGGTTCTGCTCTTTCTTGACTATTAGAAGGAGACGTTAGTCATGCCTGCTTATCTCACAACCTTATGAGCACAGGATTAAAAGATCAAAGGCTGACTTAGGTTCAGTTTTATAGAAAATGTAAGCTCCTCTTTCAGATGTGCCTTGGACTGTGCCTTTTATCCCTTCTCAATGCTGAGATCAAAATACTGAAAATTCATATTCATTTCAACCACTGTCCTATGCGAAAATTTGTGTCCACACCTCTTATACCCAGGGATGTAAGTGAGCACTGATCTATTTCATAGTGGGCTCTCTAAGACCTTCAAGTCGGTTCTTTGTTGATTACACGGGCTTCAAGACTGACAGAAATAAAAACAGGGCAAAATTTCAAGAGAACTTTGAAGTTGCCTAAGCTGAGAACAGAGAGAAGCGGCCCGTTATGGCTGGACAGCAGCTTCTGGCTTAATGAAAATATTCTGTAACCTCTCCATTACTCAACTGAAGGTTTAATGTTAGCGAGTGATGCAAATACAATGGGTGAAAACAAGCAAAGTTGGAAACTTTCTGCTCCCAGTAGCTGTGGACCAGGATAACGAGGATGTGCATTTCTGGCACAAACTTCAGAGGGTGGAAAACAGCTTTGCTGTCTGATCGCCTCATGCTCATTATTCCCAGAGGAGAGCAGGCTCAACAACAAAAGAGGATCTGACTTGCAGCAGACAGTTCACTGAAAATAACGGCCAATGCAAACAGTTGTTTTTCCTATTTTACTGATTTAAACTGACACTACTCTTAAAGTAAGTGAAAATTCAACATTTTCTGATTTCTATTGGAGTGTGTTAGTGTTTACAGACACTATTTGTGAATATTTTCTCTGTGGGCTTAAACAAGACACAGTACTGAGGCAGTGGCTTAAACTCATGACACTTTATTAATGTGAACAAATTAATGTTCTCTGACACGCAAACAACATTTTGCCTGAGATTTCCATCCCCATGGTTGTCTTCATGGTTTTGTGGAAGAATTTTATTTGTCAGCTGAAAGCAGCTGATTCTCTTACAAAAATAGAAAAACCATGCAGGAACCTTACAGCAGTGTAAAGCTGTCTGTAACAGGGTGTCTGTGTGCCCAATTCAGACATAGAAAGTGATTGTCTTTTAATTACCTGTGGAAACACTAATTAAAGTCATAGGAAATCATCAATACAAAATAAAGTTACTGATTTGTTCTTATTGTATCTTTCTACCAACCACCACAGTTGCTTTTAATCTATTTTCAGGTTAAGTTCTTATTGTTTTTACTGCAAACTTTCAAATTAGAAGAAGGCTGCATGCGCAAAACATCTTTATGTATATATATTCTGGATGCACCAATCAGAAAATATTTCTCTTATGGCCGTTATTATATTATTTCCGTAATCTGTTGACAATGTGGGAAAAAATTACTATACCACTGCCTTTCAAATGCTCTTCACACTTTTTACAGCTTTATTTGGAAAACATTTTGATAGTTATGTATCCTTATAGTCAATGTGACATCAATGCACCAGTTTTTTTTGTTCACATAAAATTACACAAGGTGACAAAAAGTGAAAAGGTTCTTAGGGTGTAAATTCTTGTGTTGAGTAATGTATATACAGACACTTATTAATTTGGACTAACTGACATAAATTATTTTTCCACCACTTTAGTTTGGTGTTATGAGGATATTTTATGATGTATTTTGGAAAACGAAATGTCTTTGCTTTGTAGGTTCACAGCGCTGCAACCAGAGTTTGACTTTCATCATTGATGATTTAGATAGCTGAAAAATTATGTGCTCTTACAGCAAATTATGGTTATTCTAAAACTTTTTCATGTTCTAAGATCAAAATAAAATCTGTTACATCTCCAGCCAACAGATACTTTCTTTAACAGTGAAATTGCTCTGGTTTGGACTTAATTTCTTTCTATTGGTAAATGGCCAACAACAGTTTGAAGCTTCATGCATTTATAGCTATCCTTCTGTCCTCTTTGTCATTATGTGGGAGCACAGTGATTTTTCTTCTCCTATTACCTCACTGATTTATTTGAATCCATCAAGATAAGAGGCAGGTCAAAACACATTAGCAAATAGTTTCATCCTTTCAGTGCCTCACATATGTTTTGTCTGTGAATCTCATGGCAACAGAAAAGTGTAAAAGAAAAACAGGTGATGGAGATTGTATCGCATTCAACATTCATTTTCTGACTTCGCCTTTATGGATTCTACTATAAAGTTCTGTCCATCCAGTTTCTGTCTGATCTTTACCTGGATCTAACTGGACAGAAAATAAATCAGGAGCACACTAGGCTCAGTAGAGCTGTCCAAAGGCAAGCCTGTTTTGCAGGTTTAGTTGTGCATCAGTGGGGGAAAACAGGAGAGACAGGCCTAGCTGGAGATCATTACAGTTTGTTAGTGTCCCTACTGCCTGGGGCCTAAAGAAGGGAATCTTCATGTGGGGAATCTATCCTCTGATCCCACTGAATGGTGGAGCTGCATGCGCTGAGAACACAGGGTTACAGGACCATAGAGGCTCATGGTGCCAGGAGACACTGCCACTTATAGTACCACCAAAAAATGGAGACATCTCTGCAGATCTGCAGGTTTAACTTTCATCTGTCTCATCCCCGAGGCCATTAGGCAGTTTAGCTGGGAAACGGCTGCTGAAATATACATCTGTCTTGTCAGCACATACCAGCTCTCCTCTGTCTGCGTGCCGCCGCGAGTCAATTCAATATTTAAATCATCAGTCTGAGTAAGCGTTTGATGTCAGTGCCTAACGAGCTCTGTCTCTAACACTGACAGGCCTGTGGACGGAGCGGCTGTTTACTGTCAGCGATGGAAAACGCTGCCTTCCGCTCTTTCGTCATACGTCGATAAGATCCAATGAAACTACTTTGTTTGAATAAGTGCATAAAGGCCTCGAAGCTGCAAGTCGACATCATTCTTCAGCAATTCTGATGACACTTTTGCCAATGCTGGATTTCTGTCAGAATCAAAGGCTAAGTGTCGCATATCTGAGTTGATGCAAATCCGCAGGAGGCTCTCCGATTATATCACACTGCAGATATTCAGTGTATTTAAGCAGAGAGGACAGGCGGTGAAATACAGTTCAGCTTTAAATGCACACATGCAGTTTCACAGTGTGCACAATATGTTGTACACAGAGTAGAGACAAGCTAACGTCTGAGATTTCTGTCAGTCCTGTCAGCTTGGAAATGTCTCAGTTTTGACCTTTTCACACAGCACAACTGCTTTTCACCAAATCACTTCAAACTCTTACCAACAACATCCTGTCTTCAGGTGCTGTCCAAGAATGTTTAAAATATAAGGATAAAATAATTTATTTTTGTACCTTAACAATTGTTGTCCCTAGAAAAGTGTCTGAAAATATATTTTGTTTAGCCAAAAACTCTGTATTATTTCTAATTTTTTAAACTCTGGCCCAGGTACAATCCCAAACATAAAGACATTGGAAAATCTGTGGCTCCCTAGAGCTATTTAACAAAAGATAAATAATCAAAATTGGTAAGATCCAAAAGGCAGGTCAGCAGTCTTAAAAAGGGTTTGACTGCTTTATTACTGATGAAGATAGTTTACTTATTATGGAAATTATGCAACTTTTCTATTAAAATGTGTGTAAAGATAGAGTCTTTATTTTAAATTGATGCTTCTTTTACATTTTTATGGTCTTCTAAGGGATAATCTTCTCATTTCTTATCAAAACAAACCTTAGGTGAGAGCTGGCATAAGCTTTGGGCAAATTGCCAGTTCAACAGATTCTGGAAGTGATTTATTGAAGTTTAGTTTAATATAGCATATCAACAATATACATATAAATAAATATTATTGTGCTTCACATGTAATCATATGTTGTTAATTGAGAAATAGTTTTTCTACACTTGTAAACATGTTTCTTATAGTACAGTGTTCATGCTTTCAGAACAACTTCCACTCTTCTGCCACCTGAACATTTAACATGCTTCCTGCAAAAACCTTTGACCTGACCTGAAGTAAACCTTGAGAAAATGTCACTGCCATGTCAGTGCGTTAACAGAAGGTTCTGATCTACAAGTGCATACCTTTTCATAAGCTGCAACCTCCATTTGACTTTTATCAAGACAGCTGCTGTCTAAGGTATCGTGCCTCATGTGGTGATCTTCTTAATCTTAGCTGCTGTACAGTCTGAGTGCAGATACGTTCTCTTAAAGTTCCCAGCTGCCACCTGCGGTGTGGGCGCTACATATACATTTCTAGATGGGTCTTCAGTCAAAACACCAAAAACAAAGAAACCAAAGCTGAAATATTTGATGCAGACTTTCAAAATTCCCCTGAGGATGAACTCCTTCTTCTCCCTGGTATGTGATCTGATTTTTGTGGTTTTATTTTTTAAGACAATTCTTTGATTTGTTATTCTATGGAAACAGATCTACTTGTGAACTGAAAAAGAAACAGGGTTGTGTTTACCGCGCTTACGCATCATCTTTTCTCTTTATACCACTCTATAAGTATTGTGGATGAGATGAAGACTTGCACAGCTTTTTTAGACAGAGCTCTTTGATTCAAAGCTCCAACTTTTTCAGTTGATTGAAGATGCAGAGAAGGTTCACTTGGGGATTGACTCTTTTCAAAAGTCATCCTTTTATTTTTAATCATTAAAAATTAGAAATAAAAATCATTTGCCACAAATACTTTATTCAGTCAAGTAACTCTGCCAGATTTAGAGTAAAAATGCATTTTCATCTACTGTCCATGGTAGTTATAAAGCATTAAAGTTAATGCGTTGAAGCGCAGTCCAGCAAATAAGTGTCAGAAAGTTTATCATTTATTAGATGCTTTTAAGAAAATATAGCACTAAAAAACCTCACTGGTTTTCCTGTTGTTCTATATGTACCTTGTATTTTTATATATATGTATATATATATACATATATATATTGTCTAAATATATCCAACAGTATTTAATTGACACAGCTGGAGTTTCTCAGGAAAGTATTACCCTACTTTCCTGAACTTCTCCACAGATTTTTAACATGTTTTTCATATTAAACCTTAATACAAGGTGAGACGGCAGTGATTACCTCTGGATTGAGATCTGTAATTTTACATCCTGTAAAAAGCTTTCTCAGAGCTGTAAAATGTAAACATGAGTTGCATATCAAGTCAGAAATCTTGACTTGCTTGATTCATCTTTATAGTGAGTCTGATTGCACTTCAATGCAAGTAGCAGATGCTCTCTACTTGCTCATATTAGTTAGTATTAGTCATGTACAATGATGGTTAGCTAGTTTAGCAACAGTGTTAAACCTAAATTCAAACATGCTAACAGGGTTCTCAAACCTGAACAAGTTGCTGCCGATGAAGATCTCTTCTTAAAAGTGGTTATTTCTAACATAGAGGAGAAGCCACAAACTTCTATAAAAGAAACAACGAAGGTGTTTTAGACATAAATGTACTGGTAATGAGAACCCAGCAAAGTTGTTGCAATAGAAGAAGCCTACTTCAAACATAAACCATGTTTGTGCAGGCTGAAGACTGCGGTTATGAAACTGTGTGTTTGCTGATGAGACCCACTGCTGGCCACAGCCCTGATCTTAAACCTCTCAGAAACACAGAAAGTTGATGTGGGCTTTAGGAGGTACAGACAGACCTAGCAGTGCCCACCTGTTCATCAAGAGGAAGCCTGGCAAAGAGAGAACAAAACATTTCCGCCACAAACTAGCAAAGATAAGCTGCCTCCAAGCTCCTTCAGCCATTTATAAATCCCAAGTGGAGGCAGTAAAGAGTTTGGCACGAGAGTCTGCCCTACACATAAAATCTTCCCATACTATCATGTCAGAGCACATTTTTACCATTTAAATGGGAAATCGCACATTCCTACAGTCTGACTCAACATTAACGATATACAAAACCTTCTATTTCTGCCTTTTATTACACCTGTTAACTATTTATCTTTTATGTTCATCTAAAAAACTGTTTTTATATTACATGGTTTTAATGTTCATTCAAACTTTCATTTTTTACTTGTTTTTTTTTTTTTATTATGGTGCTGACCTTTTTGAATGCCATGATGCATTTTATTGTATATATTATTTTGAAAATAAACATTGAAGCCTTTAATTTGCTTTTGCAGTGAATTATACCTAATCAGCAAATTAAAACTGAAAAAATTGAGGGGTTTTGAGAATAAAGTATCTTTGAAACAAATCACTAACCTGATGCCTAGAATCCTCCCCTTCTTTGAAACCATAATTTGCATACCAACCTTTTAAGTATACCCCTCATCCTGTGTGTCATTACTGCACCACTGCTTCCTTTTCAGGACCCAAAAAGAAGACGGAAATGGTCCCGAGAGAAGAGCATCGTCCTGCCCCCAAGCAGGATCTCTCCTTTTCTGTGGGCCTCCCCTGGATGAAGGAGAAGATTAAAACAAACGGGACTTTAATCAGTGGGCTCCGCTTCTCTCTGCTCAGCTGCTGACAGAAGGAGCCCTCTCCAGGAAGGCTGCCTCAAATCAAAGCTTCCTGCTCGCCACTTGCTGCTTCGCCGATCCGTATCACAACAACAAAACCAGCAGAAACAATTATTTATTCCTTTTGATGTGGGTTTTGAAGTTACCCCACCTCTTCCAGTATGCCACCCCCTCCCTTCTTCCTCCATCCCTCCTCTTCCTCGCCCAGCCCCTGCAGCTCTCTGTATCTTTTACTCCCAAAGAAACAGGGTCACAGCAGCTTTTCTCTAAGGGAGGCTGCTTTGAAGAGGCAGAAGCTCTGAAGAAAAGCATTTTCCTCTTGTTTTACACTAAAAAAACTGTGTCATTGTTGAAAAAGTTCTGAATTTCTCCCAGGTCTGTGAGTCTAACTGGTTCTATATACAGGATAGTCAGATGGATGGGCCGACAAACGGATGGATAAAATGGTGTAAATGTATAAACATAACCCATAAAAAACTAGACTTCCCATGTAATATATTTATAAGAACCCAAATTTCACAACTTTATCTCATTTCATTTTAATTCAGTTCAATAATACGTTATATATTCCAAATTGTCATCCAACTATCTTCAAAGAGAGGATCTGCAGTAGCGGTCAGCTTGCAATACATCTGAAGAAGCCTCTGATTGAAGACTATTGCTGCATGCTAATCTAATAGCTGTCATTCAGGACGGTTGTGACTTGCTAACAGCTCAATGGGACAGAGACGACATTCCATAGTACCATAATCTTAATGACACCCTCAGTTGTAGGCAAACACTGCTAATCCACCTCATTTGCTTCTTCCGCTGCACAGCATCCAAAACCAGAAGAAATATTTGTCCAAAATGACTACGAAGAAAAATAACAGTAGCTGCGCCGATACGCTTACACCATGAGTGGTGCAATTCTGGAGGAAAAAGAATTGTGTTTTATATATACTTTTAATGGTTTGTCAGTGGTTGTAACTGTGTGGAGTCATGTTGATAATTTGACTTAGCCACAGGTGACCCAGTAAAACAGGGATTGTGACACCTTCGTTCTACACCTACATCAAATTACTTTGCTCACTATAAAAGCATGCTGAGACATTTCACACTTCCTTAGCCAGTCTCTCTCCTAAATAAAATACTTTGCCAATTATGTGACTTGAAATAAAATGTTCTCAAATATAACGTGCAAAATTCCTTCCATTATTATATTTGACATTTAAAGATGCATCAACGCAAATTACATCGTAAAGATGCTAGAGTTACAGGTGGCGGTCCAATTAATCCTTCAACATGTAACCTCTTCCTCTCGTGCCATATGAGTACAGTCATTGCGTGCTTGTCTGTGTTATTTGAAGCATGGGTGTGGTGGTTGCAGAAGCTATGCAAAGGCTTTTTCTGAAGGCAATAAACAAGGTGACCTTAACTGATCTGAGGGGTGCTGCTGCGCCTGCTTCTGATCTGTGTTAGCCTTTTCTTAGATGGCTTTTAACTGTGCCAGTTAAAAGCCATCAGTCAATAGCCCCCAAATGTCTGAGAGCTGCTTTTTAGTTCTTACCACCACAACATCTGCTAGAACTGTTGCATAAGGTTGCGGCCCCCCTTTGAGTGGTTTGGCAGAGAAAGATCTCATCAAATGGGCAGATGGCAATCATGTTTTTATTATTTGCTGGAAGTTGTGATTCTCTAAAATCATTCATTTGAAAAAAAATCATAAAAAATGAAAAATGGGCAACTATTACATGTTATATATATCCATGGTTAATTCTGACAGGTCAAGGATATATTTCAAAAAAACATTTAAGAGAAATGTGAATAATTTAATTTTAGCTGTCAGCTTGGGCCAAGTTTTCATGGTTTGAGGGGCTAATACTCACATTTTCACCAGTTTTTAATGAGCTGAAAGATTCCTGGTCTATAGCTGAGTAAAAGAGGCCTAGAGCTCTGCACACACTGCACCAAGTTAGCAAGCATGCTCACTGAAACGTAGGTGCAATGTAGAGTGGGCAGTTAACCTGTGTGAAAAAACCTAAGTACCCGGACCAAAAGGTTTTGTACATCTGGGGAAAACTCGCAAACTGCAATCGAGAATTCCCTTCATGCAGGATTACTTTGCTGCAAAAGGTTGTGTCATTAGATTCTTAAATAAATATGCCCTCGTATAAATTTTATTGCCAATTTTGCAAACTACTGCTTCATCTAATGGAAAATCAAGCAATAATTAAGCTTCTTCTGGCAACATAATATAGACTTTACTTTGCACAGTTTCGTTTCCACATATAACTTTAAGAATATAATCTGGGTTAAACATAAATATATTATAAAAATTAGAAACTTGCTATTATTTGCAACACTTTGAACCATTTACATATGATGTCAGCTTTCATAGCTTCAGATCATTTTAAAATGTTATTCTCTTATCAAAATTATACTCGGAGTGTTGCTTTGATTCTTTCATACATGTTTAAGGAATCATTTAATCTTTTCCTGCCATTCAGGGTACCTAAACACTTACTCATACAAAGCTCTGTCTTTTTGCACCTTCTTGGAGCTTCAGTCTCCACCCGACAGAGCACCCCAACCCCATCTCTTATTCAGCTCCTCCAGACTAGCAGCAGCAGCAAATAGCAAACATCTGGAGGAACTGCTGAGCTTCTCATACAAGCTACTTCTCAGTCCAATGCACTTAAGAAAGTTGTTAAAGGCTTAATGGAGAAACATTGTTGTGATGATGGGGGAGTGCTGAAAAAAGTAAAAGTTTCTTAAAGAGACACAGCCCAATTTCAAGGTGTAAAATTACAAAGCCAAATTTCTTTTAAGCTACATTTTTGTATGCAGCATTTTATAACAACTAAAGGCAACACCGTTACATGATTGTGTAATATAATCATGCTGGAAAATACATAATAGCTCCCACTTAACATATTTTAGATGTTATCAATTTTATCAAATTAAATAGTACAGTACACACAAATAAGAACAGACGAGAAGAGATAAGTTCCTTGATTTTATAATGAGTTGATTAAATATATGAGGCAATACATAGCCAGTATTTTCTGCAAGCTTAATTATATCAAAGCCTTAAGACTTGATGCACTGGAAAATCCTTGATAGAACATATTTCAATTAAAGCCTCACAGCCTGTAAGTAACTGCAACACTGAACCTACCAAATTATAACTGGGCTCGCAGTGTGGGTTTGCCGTGTAAATTAGGTCCCTGAATGGTGGTGCAGAGCTTGTTAAGCATTTCATTTTCTGCTTTACAAGTGTCTTTAATTTGCCTTTTTGTCTGCTCTTTTTTCATATTGGCCTTTAATTAAACTCCAGTCAATTACACAACTCCTGAATGACTTTTCAATCCCTGAGCTGGGTGTGGAGAGCAGAACAGTCTGTCAGAGCTAAAAACGTAGCAGCAGCTGACACCCAGACTTTTTTGCACAAAACCAAATGTGTTTATAGACACATCTTTTATTTGCACTGGTGCTGCAGGAGCGTTCAGTTGGGAGTTTAATTATTTTTTCAGTCTTTTTTAATTGTTTCAGTCATCATTAGGTACTTTTTCTTCACAAACTTATATGACGCTGCCAGCTACTGCACCTTTATGGCAGCTGAAGGACGCTGCCATTGTTTGTTTATGCTGTAACATAAACAAACAACAACAATATCTGCTCTTTTATTAAGAGCTGATGTCTTCTGTTCAAAAGACTAACACCTGACTGTAGTTTTTCACTCAAAGAGTGTATATTAGAATACTCAAACCCTAAAACTCATGGAGGGTATGCTTTCTTTTTACTATGACTGAACAGTGCAATGCAACATTTATTTCTACACTTTGAACTTGCCCAAACTTTTATTAATAATAAAAAAAAGCATTTTATTAGGATTTTATAACTGTGACACGTAAGGGAATTGTACATGGCTTTAAAGAAGAGGAAGAAAAATGACTTTTGACCATTGAACACTATTTCAGTTTTTTTCTTGACCAAGGCACTAGACTTTTGATGCATCTCTGGTTCAGTGTTGGAGTCACTTGACATAAATAATGCAACATTTTTAGACTGTATATAGGATTCACAGTTTGCTCCTTATGATTAGACTCCAAATTCTTGAATGGTTTTCATACACAATCGTGTTGCTGGTGCATCTTTTCCTTCCACTTAACTTTCTAGGAATATGTTACAACTTTTTTACAATATTGCAATATTGGGTTTTCTATGAATTTCTGAAAAGTTAAAAGACATTAAAATGTTTCCCTCCATGTGTTATGAATAAATCTAAAAATATATGAGTATAACTTTTTGAAATTAGTGACAAACATTTTTCATGCCTTTTTAATTGTTTGAGCTGTATTTGCATTGGTCATGCACTCAATTCTTTAAAAATGCATCTGATCATTTTTAAAGAATTGTAGAAAAATTTATTGTAAAAAGAAAATTATAAAAACTTCTGTTTCCACTTCATACATGACCCAGCAAATATGTGGAAGCGCTCTGGTCAAATTTGAACAAAGTTCCACTTTAGACTCATAGGGAAAACAAGTTTGGTGGAAAACTAATGCGAAACATAAACCTGGACAAACTTTCCTCACATTAAAAATTGTGGTGGCTGCATCATGCTGTGGAAATGCCCTTTTTTTTTTTTTTAAACTGACACACAGAAGCTGATTAGAGTTGATGGGAGCGTAAAAGCAAAATACAGGGTTTTTCTGGAAGAAAAATAGAATCAGCAAAGTAATTGAAACGAAGTTGGAACTTCAAGCTCCTGCAGAATATTAACTCTAAACAATGAGTGATGGCCCAGTCAAATACCAGACCTAAAGCCATCACATTTGTCATTTTATGGAACCAACATATTAAATAAAGAATATAAATAAGCATAAATGAGGGTTTGAACAAAAATGGCATCTTCGGTCATTTAAATGTAGGCAGCTAGAGCATCTGGAAAATGTTATTTGACAGCACTGGCAATCGTGGTGTATCCATATCAGTCACGGTTATACTAATTGCAGCAGATGTCACAAAGAAATCTGGTGCAATTAGAATGTAAATATGTCACCTGTTTAGATATAGTGAAACATAGTTTTTTTTTTTTTTTTTTTTTTTTTTAGCATTTACTAAAAATGAAAAAGCCACAATCTAAGTTTGCTTTTTTCACCTGCATATATAATTTTGATTAAATTCAACCTCTCACTCGTAGCTGTATGTTGATCCACAATGTAAGAAAATAAAATGCATCACTAAAATTTCAAAATTAACATGGCATTCATGTCAATAATAAGTGCATGAAAACTTCTGATCAACACTATATGGTTAAATTGAACAGCATGAATCTGTTTTTTTTTCTGAGATGGTATAAAAAAGCAAAAAATGATGAGTTTAGCTTCCAATTAATGTATAGTTACAGTTGGTTAGATTTTGCTCTACCAAGTCTAACTGAAAAGCCAGCTACACAAACTAGAATTTTCCTTTAAATAAGGAAAACTTTTAAATAAGGAAAAGTTTCTTAGGGAAACTAAGAATAAACTTTATTCTTCCTCATCATCACTCTGTGCTGACCATTTAGACTCAATTGAGTCATACCCAGAGGGAAGGGTGCTTTGAAATTAGGTCTTTATCTGTGCGAATACAAAAGAACTGACAGCCATTTATCTGTAGATTCTCTAGAAGAAAGAGATGAGCCAACCTGAGGTGATCTTTTCCTCTTTTTTATTTATTTATTTTCCTTAACTTAGCGAGGCACTGACTAAGCCGGCAATTCCTTTATCTGCCTTTCATTAGCGCCTCGCTTGCCCTTTTAGTTAGGCGGTGTGTCTGGGAGACAGTCACTTTTTTGCAGCCTGTGATGTTTCTGCAGATTACAGAGGGCCTTTGAAGCCACCACACTCCTCACTGCCAGGGCCTCAGACAGGCCCATGCCATCTGTCAGATTGACGGCAAAGCAAAGGAATGAGGCTGAAACACCCTCTGTTGATCCGCACTTTTGTCTTTCATGTGCCACATTTGGATGTGGCACTGTGGCCACACCTTTGTAAGCTGCTGCTGAGATCCGCTTGAAAGACTGGTCGCCACAGCACACAAACACAAACACCCACAGAGAGCGGAAAATAATGGTCCTTCCTAATAACTCACCTGTAGGCATTAGTCTAGAAAATAAGACCATTATTGACATTCCCCTCACAGTGATTTCTGTTTCTTTTAACTTTTTCAAGATCCTGGAAACTTCTGTCATGTGGACTTTTGTGCCCAACCAGTGGAAATGGTGTGATTGTTCAGGATAGTAAAAGTTTTTGATATGAACTGCATTCCTCAGATCTTCTGCTTGAGGAAACTCCAAAGGTTCTCAACAGGGTTGAGGTCAGAGGACGATGGTGACCACACAATGAGTTTCTCCCCTTTTATGCCCATAACACGGTATATATAAACTGTGGAAAATGTACTCAGCACTCTTTACCCTAATACCCCTAAATGACCAGTTGCCTTCAAATGTCAATGAGTTTAATTTGGCCCACAGGTGAGCTAGTGTAAATCCAGCTCACCTGTGGAGGCCTTTGACGTTTGTAAGAAAATATTATTGAACGAACGGCATCATGAAGACCAAGGAACAATAATATAGTCAGTCACACAATTACAATACCACCTTCAGGTATGCTTTTTGTAGAGCAAAGCAGAGCTGGCACACGTAGGCAACCATCTTTTCGATATGGTATGTACCAGCCACCTGTTCAGGTTGTACCCCACTTCACATCCTGTAGGCTCCTCTCCCTCCATCACCCTCTATTCATAGTCAGTAAAGAAAATGGAGGCTGCAGGTTGCAGCTGATATGTAAAAGAGTGACACAGACTACTCCTGACTTGAGGATACTTCCTTTTCTTAAGCATATAATTTGCATAAAATCACCATATAGTCCTTGTGGCATAGAAAACAACAGAATTACAATATCTTTATGTTTATTTTCCAGCCTTGTAATGTTTTGTTAGTTAGATATCCAGTGTAAAGTGTTTATATTTCATACGTATTAAATCATTAGTCTGCTCAGTTGCTATGTTTCGGCGGCACTTTAGGCTTAAGGCACAATAAAAACACATGTTCTGAGATGCCTTATTTATAAGAACCATGCTGGTCTATCCATCTCCTTTGAGGAGGTAGAGGTCCGTGATAAAGCTCTGAAGTAGAATGAGATTACAGGCAGCGTGTTTCCACCTCAAACAGTGCCTCTCCCTGTGTCGAGACGATAAACTCTCTTTGGGTTTGCAAAGACCATTTCCCAGCTGCTGTCTTTTGGTTTATATGAACTTTTCAAACAGCTTAGGATCTGACAGAGGATCATCACCAAGCTCGCAAGCTTTGAACACACCTCCCCTGCGTACTTTTTGCACCCCAGGACCACTGTCTTCAGAGGCTTGCAGAGAATAAAGACTCAGATCGAAATAAGGCCCCTACCCCAACCTCTACCAACTTTTCCTGCCACCTTGCTTGTCCTGTTTTATGCTGTCATGCATGCATACTGTGGATTTTAGGGCACGTGTAAGGATTTCTCGGATATATGGCCCTTAAACATAGAGAAAGTCAACTTCCTGCAATCGTCCCCAGAAGAGTTACACATCAAAACAGCTTTCTTTAAAAAAAAAAAAAAAATTCCCATTACAATGAAGTTTTCAAAGCAGAATAATACATCAAGCACTCCAAAGCAGAGAGTGACATTAAACTACAAAAACATTAAGAAAGCTCAGTGAAATATACATTAGAGCAACTGGATCAGAGAACACTGCGGATAAAATTGGAAAAGGCACATGCTAATAGGAACGCACTGAGGAACTTCAAATAGCTAAAGTTGGGTTGGGCCACGTCTGTAGTGCTGATTTGAGATCTTTCTACCTTCTGCTATATTTATTTGTCCACAGGGGTCCAGTTTAGAGTATTCTGGGGTATAACAACCAACTACCGTTTTTGCAGGCATTGCAGCTCAGCATGAATGGTTGTTACTGCCCAAAAATCATACCAGACCTTCAGTGGCATACCTTCGTTGGTTATCAGAGGACCGGAGCGCCGCGCTGCAGAGTCAGCGGCGAGCTGTGACAAAAAAAGAGCGATCCATCCCACCGACATGAAACGTTTCTGATTGCAGATAAAAATAGAGTCGTCATGCACGCCCAAAGCTTTGACGGGGATGAGTGAGTGATGCTCAAAGATGTTGGCATGACAGAATGGCAGGCGGGAGAAAAACACTGAGGCAGGATGATTGGCTTCTCCTCTTTGATGTTGGTGTCTGGCTTACTCGTGACGGTTGGTTACATCTTCAAACCCCTTCTGTGCTGACAGTTGTAATGACCCCAAACATTTCATCTGTCACATCTGAGCGGCGCTCTGACAATTTCAGCTGCAGAGAATCTTCTTCTGTGGCTAGACTCCATGCCACGTTCGCACATCGCTTTAAAAGGACAGAAGTTGTTAATGTCCATTTGTCACGGACAGGTGTAATTATCCAGCAGAGTAGCTTTTTCTTTAAAAAGGCTGAAAAGATGTGCAAAGAACTGTAACAATGTCCAAACCATAAAGTGAAAGAGAAGACACAGAAAGGCAAGATTTATAATAAGTTAGTGTGAGGTCAATACAGTACCTTGGAAGAGTATCGTTTTAGCAAAAATCTGAAAAATTTTGGTTTACAGCCCTAAATAAAAATCAGGGTCACTTACTTAATCACTTGGGTCTTATCAGTAGAAATACATCCGTTCTGTGAAGACCTCAGAGGTTTAATAGAGACCATTAGAGAACAAACACGGTCATGAAGACCAAGGAACGCAGGTCAATGAGAAGGTTATGAAGATGCGTAAAGTAGAGTTAGGTTATGAAACTATATCCTTAGAACATATCAGAGTACTGCTTTATATGGATAGAGTATGGCACAGCTGTAAACCTAACACGACACAAGCATCCACCGAAACTGACAGGTGAAATGAGGAGCATTACACTCTAATGATGCATGTACCGGTTTCTCAATCGGTGACTGTATGATGTTTTTATGATGTAAAGCACTTTGAAATGCCTTGTTGCCAAAATGTGCAGTACAGATAAATATGATAATCTGAGAAACAACTATAAGGGTCATAGTTACTTTGGAGGAGTTGCAGAGCTCCTCAGAAAAGGAGGAGGTCCTTCTATCAGGAGGATCTGAGGATCTGCTATCAGCAGATTCTCCTGATAGCAGGAGAATCTCCACAAATCTGGCCTTATTGAGATAGTGGCAGGATTGTTGAATTTATGACAAGTCAGACAGGTGAAACATGTTAAAGGAGGTGCTCTGATCAAAAGAGACTAAAATGAGCATTTTGCCTAAAGGAGATGAATATAGAGTGTTGGCATTATTATCATGCTCTGGGGATTAAATTATTTGCCTAGAAGCCTAAAGCTTTGACTTAAATATATCTAACTATTATCATTGTGAATGAAAGAAATTTCCCGATACATATCCAGACACCAGCATTTTGTTTATTTTGTTTACACAGTCCATGTGTGGAGCAGATAAACTCTTTAACGCCAGCCTTTGTTTGCCCATTTGTAATTTTGTTGTGTTGCATGTTCAAAGGCTAAACCATCTCAACTCCAATCCCATCTGCAGAGCGGGACGCCATTTCTGATGGTTCTGTTGGGACCTAGCTTTCATGTGGAAATGGTCTTCTGGTCCCCGTCGCTCTTCTGTTGTGACAGAGGATAATGAATTTCACAACATCTGCCATTTGTTAACCCTGTTTGGTGTAACTGAGCCCCTTTTAATCCGAGGGCTTCCTCCAAGACTTGTGCAGCTTCATAACTGGACTGGACCAGTTGGATCTCATGACCTTCTTGGAGCTGCAGAACGGATATTGGATCATAATCAGACTACTAAACTGCTGCGGTTTTACAGTGTTGAAGGACAGATTCTTTAAAATAACTTTCCTACACCTCAAGTCCTTATGAGGTGGTTAATTATTAGAGTAATTTTAAACTTCCATGATCAAATGTTACTTGAATTTCAGATATTAAAGATGAACACACCAGTACAACACAGAAGAAAATATGAAAACATAGCAAAGGTGCCACTGGTGATTTTGTCTGAAATATATATTTTTGCAATTATTCATAAAATCCAATGTAATCAGAATAAAATATTTCTACATTTTTATTTATTTATTTTTTTTTTTACATATTTCAGTTTGAGGTTCTATTCATTGTGTTAGAATTCCCAAAGTTAAGATAAAATCAAAATATTTCACACGGCACAAAGTTTTTCTTCTAAATACTTCATTTGCTTTCACAAGTTCTCCACACTGTAATAAAAAATGTTTGAGCCGAAGTTAACGATCTCTCCACTCCAACAGTCTGGTTCTGCAGATGAAGGAATGCCACTCTGCTGTTGCAGTACCAGAGAAATCTTTTCATCCAAAGTTCCTTAGTTTTTCTCTTTGCATGAAAAACTTTTAACTTCCCGAAACACTGAACTTCCTCTCAATAGCAACAATTACTTTCACAGGGAGTACATACAACTTCTGCTTTTCAGTGCAAAAACATATGAATTCTATGTTTTTTTCACTTTTTAAGGCAGCACAGGGGTGTAGCTGATGTGATACAGATGCTAAATATTCACTGCTAAACTCAATTAACAAATTTTAATGGATTCTGTATTAAACAAAAAAAACTAGGAAAAGAAATTATGTAATCAGTTCAGTTATAGAAATCATTTCACAGCTTTCTGCTGAGTTTACACTATGATGTTCTTTTTATTCATGCTGCTCTGCACATCCACTTTTGCTTCACTGTCAGCTGCCATTTGAATGTGGTGTGAAACTGTAGGTTCTTCTACTTTCTTTGCAAGCTAAAGTGCCTTGTTGTTTGATACATTCCAGTCAAAACCCCCACTTTGTTTTATTTTGACTTTATTTCACAAATAATTGTGCATCTGTGAAGTAAAAACAAAAGAACACACTTTTTTTTTCTTTTTACAAATGAAAATTTAAGCGAGTGTGTGATAGCATGGTGGTGGTTAAATCATGCTGTGGGATTCTCTGTTGGTCGGAGCTAATAGGAATATACAGAAAGTTATTAGCAGGGCAATACTGAAAGAAAATATGTTAGAAGTTGAGACTGGGGCAGAGATTCATCTTTCTGCAGGAAAACGACCAAAAAGATGCAGCCAGAGGTATGGTTTAGTTCAAAATATATTTATGCATTACAATGGCCCAGTCAAAATCCAGATTTAAATCCAGTTAAAAATCTGTGAAGAGACTTAAAATTGAATGCTCTCCAAGCTATTTAGATTACTTTTCTTTGGAAAGAACAAAAAAAAAAACAAACTGCATTTGTTTCCTTGAAATTTTGCACTAGTTACTGCTCATCTATCAATTGAAAGGTCAATATAGCACCTTGAAGTTTGTGGTTGTAAGGTGGCAAAACAAAGCAAGAAAAAGTTCAAGGGGTAAGGGCACCAGTCAGATATCACAGGTGAGCGTAAGGAATGCGGTCTGAAACATTTTTCGAGACACAAATCAAGACATAATTTGCTGGGCATGGGTTTGCCCAAATATGAGACTGAAGCATCAACAGACTGTCAGAATCACCTTTCATCTGCAGGCAGGAATGGCTGAAATGGTGAATTTAGGCAGTCTTCTTTCCTTTCAAACCGTCTGCCCACATCCTGTACCCTCTTCATGAAACCTGGAATGTGCTTCAAAGAATGTACACTATCTTTCCTCCATGAATAAAACATTTGTCATTCATCAGCCAGTACAATATGTGCCGATTTAACAGAGCATACCAGCTCTGCACGGCAGGCAGACAGGCAGGGAAGCTCCAGACTCCAGAGTGCTGTGAAACACAAATCCAACATAGTGTCATTTGTCTGCCGTTGGAGATTACACTGGCTAATTTAAACACGATCCACTGGATGTATTTACAACTAAAAGCTATAAAAAGGTCACCAATACAAGCATATGTTTGCTTTCATACCAGGAATATTAGAGAAAGGCTACCAAAAGACAATTTCACACCTGTACTGTAGCCCTGAAATTTTCATGACACTTCCTAGAGCTTGCAGGGTGCAGGAACACAGATCCTCACATCAAAATGACGGGAGTTTATGAGGCTTTTACACCTTGTTTTATATTAAGAAACATGGAAATGATGAGCTCATTTCTATGATTGTGAACTGAGAAGTTCTCTGGAAAATTCCTTTGATTAGAATGTGGTGGTATTATTGTTTCTCTCTGTTTCTTGAATTTTCTTGCTTGTACTAAAATTCTTTCAGTGTTTTCTAAATCCATGAGTTATTTATTAATGCAAAAATAGTCTTTGTTATTGAAAAGTTGTCAGCCTTTATGTACCGTATCCCCTTCCCACACAGACAGAAAAAAACAGAACCATCTAAAACACTTTCATGGGTTTCATCTGGGACATCTCTTGTCCTTCTTTAATGTGGGTAAAATTGTGCCAGAAATCTTATCACTACCTCTACCGCTTTAGGTTACTCATCTAGAGCACTAAGAAATTCATTTTATTTTCTTCTAACAGTTTATTTTTTCTATAGGATTTCTTTTTTTCCTTTGAAACAAATGCTACTGTAAAATCTGGAGTTCAGATAAAAGAAAACAAAACACAAAAATATGCATAAAAAATTGACTTTACAATGACCTCCACAAAAAATATCAATAACTGATAAAACAGCTGCGTTTCATCTCTTTATAATTTTTTGTTTGTTTTTTTACTCCCAGCTTATTTCATTTAGAGAATGAAATTTTTGTCCAATGTCTTTTTTATATAAAATGGCAAAAGCTTATTGCATTCAAATGGAGAACACTTGTGAACAGCAATTTTCTCACTCTTAATTCTTAATTGGACATGCATTGAATGCATCCATACAATTCTCTGTTGTTTTCAACATTATCAATTCAAAATTAACTACCTATAAATGCTGAATAGTAATTTTCTATAAAATAATTAAAGTGCTTGATAACCAGTTGTCGAAACCTGTGAATTTCATGCAGTTCTTTGTCATTCTTTCCTGAACATATTTTGCAAATTGAACAATTTATTCCAAGTGAACTTCAGCTTTCACTGATTAGAAGACACGTGGGGATTATTAGCTGTGCAAAATAGTGATGTGAGAAATGCACCAATGTGACTGAGAACAAGTCTAAGATTTATGTTTGCCATTCTTCTATAAAAGCTAGATTTGTGGAGAGCTTGGCCAATAGCTGTCTGAAAAAACTTTTGCAAGGTACTGTACACAAATCCCATATGTTAATTTAAAGCGGGATTAGGTGAGGAGTGAAGTTAATCGACATTAATACCAAGCCTGAAGCGCCCTCTCCTGGTTGCTATAGAATATGCAAACTGGCGTGTGATCTCCGCCTTGCCGCCAGGTGACGCTGCAGTCTGTTGTCTCTTACCGTAATGCTTCCGCTAACACGGTCTTATGAGAAGAGTTAGCAGCCGGTGGCTAATATACAAACAATGGGCAAGAAGCACAAAAAGCACAAGTCCGAAAAACATGCATATCAAGGTATTTTAGTTCATGTCTTTCGTTGTGTTATTGATATAGTATTTTTATAGCTTTTTTGTTGAAAAACATGTAGAATTAATTGTCTTCCCGCTATGATAGCTCCACAATAGCGTTAGCTCGGAAACTATTTACCAGCTACGTTAATTTATGGGACTATTTTCTGAATGTGTCTGTGTTTATAAACAGTGTTAGCGATATGTAGGTTGAATTGGAGTTGCAACATACTCATTTCATCCCGAAGCTGTCAGGACGAACAGACGTTGTTGATTCTTCGAGACGCATTGACCCTCTGACTCTTATTGATTTGATGCTCCCAGAATACGGAGACAGACCGCTGAAGCTGGTGCTAAAGGTGTCCGGGAACGAAGTCACGACCGGAAGTTCCAGTCTGGACACTTTTTATGATGAGCAACCCGCAGACAGCGACAAACCCAAAGACAAGAAGAAGAAAAAGAAGAAAGACAAAGACAGGAGCTTCGGCTCTCCAGAGGAAGACAGAGGGAAGAAAAAGGTAAATAGAAGCATGATTATCCTTGCAAATGGACTTGCTGCTATGAAGGCGAATATTGTCTCTGTTCATGTTAGATGACTAAAAAGAAGAAGGGACACGATGCAGATGGGGAAGAAGACAGAGAGCAGAGCAGAACTCCTATTCGTTCAGAACTGGATAGACTGGAAGGTAGTTTTAAAATGTCTACACGTTATTCCAACTTTTTTTCTCAAACCTTTAAGTATTTTTTAATATCCATCCAATGTCTGTGTTTGTAGAAAAAGAGCAGACACCTCTGCAGGAAGCTTTGAACCAACTCATCAGGCAGCTTCAAAGGTGCAGCACATGGTTCTAAGTATTATTTAACTAATTATTGTGCATGTATAAGCAAACTCCCCTCACAGAGCTGAGAACCCCAATCATCATCCTTTCTGTCTGCAAATATCTGTTTTTGTGTATGTTTTGGTTCATATGTGAATGAAATGTGTTTACACTACAGGAAAGACCCCAATGCATTCTTTGCATTTCCAGTGACCGACCTCATTGCACCTGGTTACTCTTCAGTTATTAGACGCCCGATGGACTTCAGTACAATGAAGGACAAAGTCAAGAAAGAGTTCTATCAGTCATTGGACGAACTCAAAGTAAGTGTGTAGGTAAATCAGAGTTACTATTAGAAAGGATTCTTAACTCTTACAAATTTCCAAGTATCTTTTATTTTCTAAATAAAATATATAATTCTTGCAAGGTGCTGAACCCATTGCTTAAATGTTTTAATTCACAGATCTTTTTTTTTTTTTAAATATCTTGTCTAATGCTTGGTACTGGATCTGTTGTTGCTGTAGGTAGACTTCAGAATTATGTGTGAAAATGCCATGATTTACAACAAACCAGAGACAATCTACCATAAGGCAGCTCGAAAACTGTTACACTCTGGAATGAAGATCCTGAGCCAGGTATGAGTCTCCTCATAGAAACGTGTCTGTATTTTCCTTCTCTCTGCGGATTTCAGTCCAAAATTGTACAGCCAGAATAAGTATATCCTCTAACATCAGCTTATGTTACAAAACCAGGTTTGTTTTGTGATAAGAGTCCTCAGATGAACACAACAGAGGCTTGCAAGACTCAATTTAGAGTAGAAAGACTTTTATTTCAATTCTCTTTCAACAGATTAACCTGGTGGGAAAATTATGCAAAGTGAAGTAGATAGTGAGGAACACAGCTTTATAATGCGTCCTATAATATCCGTGTGTTTCCTTTAGAGACAAAAGAGAGTTCAGTAAGTAAGACTTGATATTGCATTGATCCAACAGATGAGGGCACTAGAGAACGTCATCTGAAGTTTTCAAACTGCAGTGGTGTTGGTCTGGAAAGGCCCATTACAGATTCAACACACCATAATCAATTTAATAGTTAATAAACAGACCTATGCAGAGCTTGATAACATGTTGGAGCGGTAAGTCATCTATAGTCAGCTGTGTTGAAGTGAGCACACTGCTAAAACCTTCAGGACACCAGAATTGGACTTTTCTACCATACAGTAAAGGGAATTATTTTTGCTCTTCTTCACCTATTTGCTTTTCTTTTCTAGGCCACTAAGATTTTTTTTTCTTTTGTTGTTGTTCCTATATATAATAGGAAAGGCTGGACAGTCTAAAGCAGAGCATAGATTTTATGTCTGGCCTTGACCGCTTCGCCAAACAACCGGTGAAGTCAGAGGACCAAGGAGTCACCAGCTCAGACCAGAGCAAGGAGGGAGCCATGACTGCCAGGAGCAGCGAGCGCTCCCAGACGCCCAGCACTCCAAGGTGCTTCAACTTGCCAACGACACACCTTCCACTGATACCTGCAACTTGACACATTAGACCTTTAAATATCTGTGTAAAAGATGCATAAGCTTTGAGAGAAGGATGAAATATTGTTAGGTTTCTAAGAAGACTAATCATAAACAGCATGTTGTGTGTTTATGAGAGCATTCCCACTCAGGCACTGTGTAAAGTTTGTTTTTTATTACTGCAGAGCTGGAGGATGAGAATGTGAGGAATGCCCGATGGCAAGCCGGGACATGTTTGCTCCTGCTGCTGTACATGACTTTAGTTTCTTTCTTTTTGCTGCATGAAAACTCACCATGACCACAATAATCTTTACGAGCCTGTTGCATCTTGATGACATTTGTTGACGTCAGGGAATCGAATCAAATAGATGAAGAGTGGAACAAAAGCAGAGTTTAAATACGTAGACTTCCTTCCTGCACTATTATTTGTCGCTGTTTGCCACTGCTACAAAAATATTGACTCATTGTCAAATTGTCTCATCCTCGCCTTTTCAATTTGAAATTCTTTTGCAGACAAGACAAAGACTCCAAGGACGAGGCAGCAAAGGCCGAGAAAGAGCTGGAGGAAATCCGCAAGGTCATTGAGGAGTCTGGAGGAAAGCTGTCGAACAGAGTGGTGCAGTGCGATGTAAGAAGCAAGAATTCACAAGAAAGCTTTTTTATTTCAGCTAATTTATCTTCCTTTAAAAACATTCATTTCTTCAGCTGGCAGTATGACGAGAAAAGAGGCTGCAGATCATTTATAAGTCATCAGTTCAACAATAAACCATAATATTAACCTTGTGAAGACATATTTTTGTTAAAGTATTGTATTTATAAAATTTATATTACTATTTATGTTTATCATGAGAAAGTGATCACTTATTTGCCTTATAGTTGGAGTTTGCAAGGCGGAAGTCCGATGGCTCCACGACTCTCGCCGTCCTCAACCCGGCCGATCCGTCACCCGGAGGTACAAACAATGTCGATCTGTCACAGAAAGTTTGGTCCATGTTTATTGGCAAACTTAAAGATGTGAGGGAAAAAATCTTAAAATAACTTGATCTTTTATTGCAGTATAACAGTCTTTGAAAAATGTAACCTTTTCAGGAAAATGGGGAACAAATTGTATCAGACTATGAAATAACAATTTGAAGCAGAAATATTTCAAGTGGTATCTGTAACAGTCTGTTTAAAAGAAATGTAACCGAGGTAAATTTTTAAGAAATTTTAACTCTGTTTCTCTGAGTGAGAAAAGGGGGCAGGGTTGGTAAAACAAATCTTTAAAGCTCACTGTTGGAGAACCACAGGAAAGAAGGCTGTCGTCTGGTCTCCGTAGCAACCATGGGATGCTTTGTACTTTCTAAATAGGTGTTATTTTCAGAAAAAAAAAGCTTTAGCTGTCCTACCATCACAAATGTACATCTGTGGAGTTGGAACTGGAATTATCTGAATTGTTTGAGACTCAGCCGGCGCTCATACACAGCAAGCACTCAAGGTGGATGTGGAGTTACACGAAGAAAGAATGAGTGGAAAAAGCACACTTAAGTACATTAAAGACTCTGTAATGCCGTGGGCCCATTTTGCTTCCTAAGACAGTGCCTACAGAATTCCAATCAAAGTACATTTATTTTTTTATCACTAAGTTTTCCCAGGTTTAATAAACACTTTTTAATTTGGTGAGAGATTATTCTTCTGCATTGACATTTTAAGGATTTTATTTGACTAATATTTACCAGGGGACCCAAGAAATGTTAGACTGCCAGTGCAAAACAATCGTTGTGTAAGATATGTAATATTTATATTGTCTTGCTTTTGGAACACATTAGTGCAGATCTTCTAAAAATAAAAGCAACGGTTAAATGTCATCTGCTCAGATGTTGGCTACTGTCCAGTGAAACTGGTCATGATGTCCAATCGGCTGCAGAACGGCGTAAACAGCCTGCAGAGCTTCAGGGAGGACAAAAGGAACAGAGTTACTCCAGGTAAACGAGCTGCTTCAACCTCATCTCGCCTCATATAGTCTGAGCAGCTGACAAAGAGATGTCTGATGCGTTATAAACTCTTGACAGTGTCCTACTTGAGCTACGGCCCTTTCACATCCTACGCACCGGCATACGACTCCAGCTTCTCCAACGTCAGCAAGGACGACTCAGACCTCATCTACTCATTCTACGGAGAAGAGTCCAGTCTGCAGGGCTCAGACAGGTATGCTGTAGCACGACCACAGGCGCAGTGGGATTAACTGGCAACGTCATTATAGGCATTCCTCACTGACTCCTGGCCAGATGTTCCCTTTTTTTTTTTGACTTCATCCAGACTAGCGGAGATTAGCCAACAGCTGCAGACACAACTCGACCCTCAGGTCTCACAATACAGCTCAGGTTTAATACAATACATGAATAGGACCTTCTGTTGTTGGTTTGTTTGATGAAAAAAGATTAGCAAAGTTACAAAGTTCAGTCTGCTCAAAGGAGAACTACTCTGTGCCAAAGGGAAGATAGTAATCATTTGTAATTAAGTCTTCATGTATTCATCTAATTTCCGAAATGGACACTTAATGTCTCATGTTTCAGTCTCTGTAACATAACCAGTGAGAATCAGCAGCTGTCACAATGTTCCATTCAAGTCACTTCTAATAGAAAATTGCAGCCCAGATGTTTCTGTCTTCTTGAGGAAAGACCAAATGCATCATGGGAACTGGTGGTCCTATCCCTTTCTTTTTCCAGATTGCTAATATTCTAGTTACAGAAGGCTTGTCAGCTCACTTTCAGCTTACAGGGCACGACTCGTGTCCCAACAAAAGATGTTCACACGTTTTTCTTTGTCTGATGTCAGGAAACAGAGCAAATACTGACTGCTTAGTGACCCAGAAATCCCACCTCATATTAACTCGGCAGGTCAGCTGATCAGTTAAAGCAGGCCGGGTGTTTCAGCAGGGGGGATTAAGGCGGGAAGAGACTGTTGTTTTTGTTTTATCAGACAAAATATAGGCTGCAACCACTATAATAGATAATGAGTTTTCTCTTGACATTGAAAAAACATGAAGGTCTAATATAATAGTATTCTATATTTATTGCGCTGCCAAAACTAGTTTTTTTTCCGCACTTAATTTATTGATTTTTTTTTTGGTAGTAACGGAAAGCTTTTCTTGCTTTCAGTCCAGAAAATTACAAAAAGAGGACTCATACATTTTCAATGGGAAATGTACGTCCTTCTATGGGACGATGTTGAAAATAAGTTTTCAACAGCATACTTGTGTAATGCTGTTGTGGAAATTTAATGCAGGATTTTTTTTAATGCAAAAAATTAAAAACAAATCTACGTTTATATTTCTATTTTTTATGTTTGTTCTGAACTTTCTGTATCCAAATTATTAAGAGCCACTTGCGGATTGCAGACCCCTGGCCTATACAGTCATATTCAATAAATTAGAATATTTTGAGCTGGAATTTTCTTTTAAATAAAGCTTTACGTCGACTACTTTAATAGTGTTCAAGTAGCAGCAGGGTTGAAATAGCTCTGGAGTCTGTTTGGGTTGGGAGAAACTGCTTAAACGCTCTTATGTGTCTAGTTTGTGGACAAACTAGACACATAAGAGCGTTTAAGCAGACATTAAACATACTTTTCATTAAGTCTACAGTTCTGTTTTTTATTGGTCTGATGTAACATTAAGTGCAAAGCCATCTGTGTCTGTTTCGCTTAGTGATAAAGTTCCTATACTAAATGGTTTTTCAATAATATTCTAGTTTATTGAATGGGTCTGTGTGCTGGTTGCTAGTAAGAAGGGAATGAATACAGATTCATGTCTCAGGTTTTTCAAACCACATTTTTCTTTCACTTGCTCTTACAAGAATGCTTTTCTCTATGTTCTGTTACACAAAATCTCATTAAAATACCTCAATGTTTGAGAACCAGGCAATGAAATGAGTAAAATATGACCTGTTTGTTTAATGGTAGGACTCAGTTATCCAATGTGGGAGATTAACCGAGGTACTTTGTCATCCATCATGTGTGGTTTCAGATTCATGTAGCTTTATGTGCTGAGATGTTAATGTCTGCATATTCACTTTCTGGCTTTGTCCAGTGGTTTGTCTGAGTCTGTCACGTTCCAGGGAAGACATCGTTTTTTTCCCTGGAAAAGTGAATGAATTGAAAATGTGTGACTAGTTAGCAACATGTCCTCACTTGTCCATGAAATCCTGTGTAAAGGATTCAGTTTCCTGGGAAGTTTAGGTTGTGTTAAAATCAACTTCTCAGTAGGTTTTATCAGCAAATTATTAACAAACTAGTTAGCAGTTGTGAAGTTTAAAAACTGTTGTTGAAAAGATATTTTTGTTTTTCTGGCAGCTTGTCGGAGTTCCTGGCCAAATCTGATGAGTATGTTTACAAAATGGGTGACAGTCTTCTGGATGCGATGACCAATGGAGAGCATTCAAGATGTCTAAAGGAAACTGAGCCTGTAAGTAACCATTATTATCACAGCCTATTACCAGTTCCCTAACCCACAGAACTGAGAGTGATTTTGCTTTTATGTTGTTCATATTTGTCCAGCAGCCAGAGGAGCCAGGAAGTAGACAAGAGAAGAAGAGTGGCGTGGAGGTGAGAGTCTGTCTTTAATCTGGAGCTGCTTCTGTACGTTGTGTTTTTAACACAGCAGGAGAAATGGAAATGGACATTAAGTGTAGAATGACACGAATGTAACACAAAACCGGAGCCACTCAGCCTCATCTGCTCCTGCTGGGCTGCTGCTCGGTGGAAAGCCCATCACGTGTGCCTGCATTACACCCCATATGAGGAGCCTTCATTTGATTTGTGTTATAGATGGCCTCTGCTGATGGTTTCTGCACCAACCAGCTGTGTCAACACAGCAGGGGCCTGCCGTTAACTGCCATCCATCCACACATGGAAAGAACATTTCCCTTCAAGAGCTCCTCGCTCGCAGTCCGCAGTTAGAGAAGTCGGAGGGGGTTGTTTTCCTTCAGCCCCGCTGGCTGCAGAGCTCAATCGCTCCTAAGAGCAGCAGAGGAAACCAAAGCTCTGGCCCCAGCGTCAGACATAGAGCCACTCACTGTACTGTCTGTTTGCTGTTCTTGGCTACTGTCCAGGTTACACTCATCCCCTTCTCGGTCGTTGTAGCTTTTTGATTAGGTTTGATTTTTATTGGATCAGAGAAGTCTCATCTCCATTAAAAAAAAAAAACTTTAAAAGACTTTAAAAAACCTTGATGCATGTCACCTATCCAGGTAGAAATGCATTTTCTAATCTGACTAAGCGTCTTTTTTCCCTCTCTGTCTTCCCAGGTAGCTGAGGACAATTCATCCGCCAAGCTGGACGCCCCTCGTTCCGCTGAAAGCCTGGATGTGGCTGAGGAACTCTCTGGGGGTAAAGTCCTCAGCTTTGTTTATAGAAACAACTGATTACATTTGGAACAAGAAAATTAACTCCTGATACAGCAAAGTATAAGAGTGGTAGGGATGCAAACAACCGACTTACGAGTCATTGTTAATTTATGGTTTATTAGATTAAAATGACCTCAAACCGCTTAACTATTAAATCCTCTTGGACTGCTGTTGTAGTTTGGACTCCAACCAGAAGAACCAAAATACACTTTATGGCAGTTCTGTTTTGAAATATAAACACTCGACAAGTTCCTTAAGTTATCATCTCAGTCGGTTGAACTACATAACCGAGCAGTGGAAACTTCTCAATTAAAAATTACTGGTGTGCTTCAAAGGTGAAGCTACAATGACAGAAAAGCGTAGGGCGAAAGAGAGAAAAATTGTAACATGGAAAAAATAAACATAATGCCAATCAGCATGGTTGATTTTGAGGGCGGTCAACACGATGAACTCATGTTACTCATAATTCATAAAGTATTTTAAAATACATGTATCCTTTTGTTACTTCATATTGGTAAGCTACTTAGTGTATGCCTACCACATAAAATCCTAACAATATACACTGAAAATTGTGGTTTAGAAGTGAGAAATTGTTTGCAGTCTAAGAATTAAACTATTGTCAGATGCATATTTCTCATAAAAACAAAAAGGCCACTCAAAAATGCGGCTTCAACTTAATGCATATAACATTGATACAATTCTTGTAAATGAATTATAATGAAAACATGTGCCACCAATAGACTTTTCTTCACCCTGTCATACATTTACTTCTATCTCAGACTGCTAGTTTTTGACTGGGATGTTGTCAGGATTCAGAATGAAAGGATTCATTGTGTTGTGTAAATGTAACCCGTTTCTGAGGGGGTTACCCAAACATAACCGGAGGAGCTGAGAGGAAGTGCTAACAGAGTGTCCGTGCCGACCCTCCCCTATCTGTTACAGACGCCCTGCACTTCCAGCAGAAGTTGGACGAAACTACAAAGTTGCTGCGTAACTTGCAGGAAGTACAGAGGGAGCGCCTAAGTGCCAAGCAGCCGCCTAACATGATCTGCCTGCTGGCCCCGACTGCCAAGGAGCTGGAGCTGGGTAAGAGCCTCTCACTGCATGGGCCCCTTTGTTCCCACACTCGGGTCTCACCACCAGCTGTAGACCTCCAACAACCCTTCATTTACCTCGTCAGTATTCATCTAACACAGGTGTGGTTAGACAGTGGTCTGATTCAAGTCACTGGGGCCCCCAGTTCCCAGGGATATGAGGCATTTTCCTTTGATGTGCTGCATTCTGTGTGAGCGAAAAATGTGACCTTTTTATTAAAAATAATTTATAACTAAAAATCCCTTGGCTTGAGGTTTAAATAACTTCAAATATAAACAGTATGAATTCCCTTTATTTCCTCTGCTATGTGATTGGCTCATAATCTCCTGTTGTCTTACTTCTTATCCTTCCCTCACAGCTGAGAAAGTTACAGGGAACCTGACAGAGCTGACTGGTCAAGTGGCCCCATGTGACGTCAGCAGCATCTACGGCATCAGGAAGGCCATGGGCATCACCGTCCCCCCAGAGCTGCCTGAACCCCTCATAGACCTCACAACAGGTAAACTGTCTTAACTCACCAGGCTTATCCTACAGCCTGGAACTGGATGGAATTTGCTTCAATGTGGGGAAAAAAAGTAAATAAATCTTGGAAAAGTATACTTATTTTACTTAATTTGTTTTCTAAAAGTTGTGTTTCTTTTCTTTTATCTTTGTGTTGTTTCTTTCTTGTGTGCTTTAGTTTTTTTTTTTGTTAGGTTCTTTCCATGTGTCCCTCTTGGCATTCCTTTGTGTCCTTCCATTTAATTTTCGTTTTCCTTCCTCACTGTTCTGTTTTTATTAGTGTGAACACTGCAGCCATAAACACTATTGAGCTCCTCCGCTTTTTGCCACTTAACTACGTCTGCATGCTTTGTGCTATTTCACTCATTCAACTTTTACCGTGTTCTGCTCATGCAGGACATTACAGCTATATTTTGATATTGACATCTTCTGCGGTTTATGAAATATTCAAGTTTTTGCAGTCATGTTGGGCCACATTGGAATGAATGGAACATCTCATAATTTCTAAAAGATTCTGCTAAAACCTTGGGGCTCTTTCTAACTGCTTTCATGTATTTTCAGCGAGAAATTACATTTTAACTAAAATGTCGTAACACATGACCTTCAACTACTTCTGATTAGTTCAACTTTTTTATATTTTTACAAATTTAATAAAATTCCTCTTCAGCTTTTTACTCACATTATGCTCAGTCTTCCCAATGTAACCCCATTTTCTCCCCTAACCCAAAGTCTCCTTCCAACCCTCGTTCCAACAATAAATCCAACCCTAAGTCCTCATAGATGCTATTATTTTAGCTTTCTAGCTCATTTTAGCTTATTAACTGTTGTGACCTTATAGTTTAGCTTTGTAAATGGTGTTCTGGATAAATTTCTAGTAGTCTAGGTGGGATTTTTGCATTGACTGAAAGTTTTTACTACTATAGTTTTTCTATTTTTGTTAGTTTTGCAGACTTTTGCTTTATTCTGCTGCTTCAGCCTACTTATTGCATTATTGCTCGACTTCAAATGCTTCTGCAATTTTCACTAAAAATATTCAGCTTGCAGCACTCACACTGCATTTCTGCAGGACATGCAAATTTGTCTACTTTCTTCCATCCATCCATTTTCTTACACCCTTGTCCCTAATGTGGTCAGGAGATGACTAACTCCAGCTAACTTTCCGGCCGAGAGGCAGGGTCATCCTGGACAGGTCACCAGTCTGTTGTAGGGCAACAAACGCAGAGACAAACAGGACAAACAACCATGTGCACACACACACTCACACCTAGGGAGAATTTAGAGAGACCAATTAACAGTCATGTTTTTGGACTGTGGGAGGAAACTGGAGTACCCGGAGAGAATCCACGCATGCACAGGGAGAACATGCAAACTCCGTGCAGAAAGCCCCTGGGCCGGGAATCGAACCCAGGGCCTTCTTGTTGCAAGACAACAGTGTTACCAACTGTCTAGCACCTTGTCTACTTCCGTTTCTATATTTTGTTTCTGTCAATGCTGAAAAACCTACGGGGATTTTCACATAAAAATCCCCATAGGGTATTGTCTACACAGACAGACTGTCTACACACAATCTGTGTAGACAGATTGTAGTGCATTGTGTCCTATATTAAAGAAAAACCACACATTTCTGGTTTCTTTGTGCTTTCAGTTCATGAGACATGTGAACCGATGGAGACCTCATCCACCTGTCCAGATGTGGGTCACCTTGTTGCAGTGAAATGACATTCCAGCCAGCCTCATTAAGTTTATTAACCTAAGTTTTGTACAAACGGTGCTTTTTTGTCTGACTCTTGTGTGCATTTCAATCAATAAACCTTTTTTATTTAAACCTTGTCTAAAAATTTTTAATTCTAAATGTCAAACTACTGACTTACGAAAACATTTATTACATTCTGTAACTGTACAAAAAGTTAATGTCACATTTGTTCACAGAAAGGCCAGTACAACATTATGCAACAGCAATTACAGACGACATGTTGGTCTCAGACGACAAGGCCACGAGACGGATTCAGAGGAGCCGGCAGTGTTATGGTTGCCAAGAAAAAAAAAAATCCGCTGGAAGGCTGTTAAATCACACAGCTGAGGACATGCATAACATTTCCCACCTGTCGCAGCACACATGGAAATCAAAAGGCAGCAGAATAGTTTTTGTTTTTTTTTCCTTTATCAAAGTGGAATAAACAAAAATGATGGAATACATTCAGCACAGTTCTTGTTGAATCTGTAAATTGTTGGAGTGGTCAAACTGCACAACTGGAACCAAGGAATGTGAGCAAAACGAGTTCTACCTGGTTGTATCTTCTGTCTGTAATGGTGTGAAGATGTAGGTTTTACCAGGCAAGAAAGGTTTTCATTTCGAACAGCTCAACATGAATACCTAACATCTGTCATATTTATCATGTTGAATTATCAATCACTTTTTAAGTAGCTGAATTTCAGATTTTTAATTTCTGCAAATTCTCAACAAAAGTAATTTTGGGGCACAAATATGTCTAATTGGACAATAAACCTAATTATCTCCAATAAAGCATAATTTTATATAACGCTTTTTTATTAAAGTCAACATCTAAAAGATCTGCAAGAATAAAATAGAAATACATAACTTCATTTTCATCACATTAGGTTAGAAACAAAAAAAATAACATGACATCACTGTTTTTATTGTGAATAGAAAAAGATGGCGGCTGTCTCCATCGTCTTCTAACGCTAACTAAATGGTCCCAGGTGTGTCTTCCACACAACGAAGCAGTGAAGTTTTCTTTCTTCCTTTCAACGGCATCACGGGAACGTGCATTACAGCCAGACTGACACCTGTGATGTGTGGGAGTCTGTAAACTCTGTAACCTGTACGAGTCTGAATCCAGTTCTGCTGGCTGCGACGGCCCAGCCTCAGCTCAGCCCGATGCCTAGCTGTTTGCTCGTGTCAGTGCACACAAAGAAGGTTCTCAGCTCCCCTTTCCCCTTGACGTTGATGAATCCTCGACACTCACAAGAGTAACCCAGCTTCCTCAGCACTTGAGAGGATTCTTCTGTTACCTAAAAGAGCAGCAAAAAGTCACAGCTGAAGCTAAGAGAGGTGCATTTGTATGTAGACGAAATGTTCAATTAGTCATGATTCCAATTTAAAACTGTTCATTTAAGAACATTTACACAACCGCAGTCTTTAATGTGTGGTTTTTCTTCTTGTGTAGAAGAAAAAAGAAAAAAACATGATTTTTAACATTTATCTCCAATCCCCTTTACTCTGTTCGCTTATTTTCCCAACTAAACCCCTGACTGAAGTTAACTAGGTTTCATTTATGGAGATCAAACAGCAGGCAGGTGAGGGGTCTGCAACCTTTACAAACCTAAGAACTATTCCTTTACTCTATCTAAATAAACTCATTTAGAGCTGCAAATGTTTCCTGGCATTTAAAAAAAGTAATTTAATTTTTTTATTACAGATTTATTGTAATAAAATTTGTCCTTTTTAAAATACCACAATTTTATGTCTATTTTTGCATAAACAATGGATACGTTTTCTTCTATAGGAAGTTGATATTAGCGGAAAATTAAGCACATTTTCCAACTCTGTCACAAATAAATTTTATGTATTTTTATTCTCATTCTGTTCTGGAAATTTTATTCAATTATTAAAACCAGCATTTTTTATATATATGTACAAACATTAGTTGCAGTTAAGCCAAAGTTACTTAGAGTCATACTGAAAGGCGCAGAGAGCCACTAGCTGCTCCAGAGTCAGAGATTGCAGGCCCCTTAACTTGGTTGTTAAACAATATGCCAGGTTTTAAAAATAAAATGGACATGAAGTTAAAATAAAGAGTAGGAGAGCATTAACCAGAGAAGCAACATGAGAACCATGTCAACTCTGGAGGAACTGCAAAGACCCACAGCTGATGTGGGACAATCTGTTTACAGGAAAGTTACTAGTCACTCTAGAAATCTGGCCTTTATGAAAGAAGCGTGAAAACATGCATAAACACAGAAATGAGCAAAGCCATATGAAACCAACCTGGATCTTTCCCATTTCTCCAGTGCTCTCCATTCTGCTGGCTACATTCACTGTGTTGCCCCAGATGTCATACTGAGGTTTCCTCGCCCCGATCACTCCAGCTATCACTGGGCCATGATTAATTCCTTAGAGAGGGAAAAGAAGATTAGTTTTATTTCTGTATCTAATTACATTACAAGTAGAAAAAGAAAGTCACAAGGTAAGAATACAAATACAAAATTGTTTCATTACCAGAAGTCTGGTGTGCTGCAGGTTTGTTTTTAATCGTGATGATAAACTACAAAGATTTCCTGATTGTACCCCTTCATCACAACAAATTCATCTAATACAGTCTTTTATTCAAATACCGTCTGTTGAGGAGTTTATAGCTCCCAGTGTCTAACCCAGGAAAATTTATGTTTAAATGCTACAAATGCATGAATCTGTATTTATATATATATATTGAAACAGGTCTGATACGATTCATAAAAACTGACTAATGCAGCAGAAAATACTGTTATGACTCAGACACAATTTTCCACAGAAATTAAATTAACCCATTTTGGATATTAGATTCACTATATAATTTAAAGTCATCTACAGTAATTTAGATGAACTACTCCAAAGTAATCATGAAACACAGTCACAGGTGGTGGGTTTTTATTTTCGGTGAATTCTTTAACAAACCAGTTCCAATTTTCTCCTCTAACAGTTGGAGGATAAGATCTAAAGGATGGAGCCTTGTTGTTTACATTTTTCCTTTTGTTAATGACTGGTTATTAAAATCCACAATTATAGCAAACTTAACAGAGAATGTCTTTTTTATCTCTCATCTTTATGGAGCTGTTTTATATGTTCTACAAAACAGACCTGGACTGACTCGAGCTCCAGCATCACATCCAGCGCAGATTGGTGGTTCGTCACAGAAAATCGTACATTTGTCCCAGATTGTTTCTCTCTATCCCTTTGTAAACATGTTTTATTCAACCCACTGGATTTCACATTCTAAATCCTGATCATTTACAACAATTAAAAATATTTTAGATTTATTTTTTCGTCTTTCTCTAACGGATTACCTCATCTTCTGATATATTCTATGATTTCCTCTTGAAAACATGTATTTGCCTTAAATCCAAAGGCCCATTCTGTCAAAAGTCCGAGTTCTGACTCTGGTTTCTAGATACAATTGTGTGTCTATCCTCCTTATCTATTCTCTAATGATGGTACGCCTATATTTTCAATGAAGATTCATACATTAAGAAATGTGTAATCGCACAACAGATGTTTTCCCCACCTTTGTTTTATCTGTTAAATGTCAATGTTTCTATAAACATTAACATAGAGGGGGAGTTAATGTGTCTTAATGTATCAAATATTTTGCTTCTATATCTGGTGTAGTTAAATGAAAAGGCAGTATTTGTGTCACTTTATCTTTTTCAGGTCTTAGCATGTTACAGCTATAAATTCAAGATTTTATGTTTAAGACCACACAAAATAACGGACAATAATTCAGTGTAAGGGAAAGAAAAAAGATGCATAATTTTCTACATTTTTATAGCTAAAAATCTAAAAAGTGTTGCATATATTTACATTTAACAGCCCTAATTAGCACCATTTCTGGAATTACAGCTGCAAGACTTTTGGGAAATGTCCCCACTGGCTTTCATAGCCACAGACTCAAACTTTTGTTCATTCTTCAAACTCCAACTGAGTTTTGTGCTATTGTTATGTTAGAAGGTGAACCTCAGGAGTTGTCTCAGGTATTGCACTTCTTTGTATTGCACTTTTTTCCATTTTTGGGTGATAATTTTTAATCATGCACAGAGAAATATGCAAAGCTTATGATCTCGTGTTCAAGTCAAACTCTGCTTAAAACTTCTCCACAACTCTCTCTGTGACCTGTCTGCTGTGACCCTTGACCTTCATGGCGATGTTGCTCACTTAAGTTCTTTAACACACATCTGTGGCAATTGGTGTACAGGACTTTATTTAGGGGTCTCTGAGTAAAGACAGCTCAATACAAATACATGCCACCATTATTGATTTTGAGATTTTACAAAAAAAATAAATAAATAAAATCAAGTATGTACTCCCTCCAGTACAAGATTCAATTTATTGTGTTGGTCTTTCACATAAAATCCCAGTGGAGTAAATTGTGATTCATGGCTTTAACATGAAACAATGTGAAAAGATTAGTTGCAATAACATGATTCTGTAAAAGCAGGTTCATTGTGATAAGCTGCTAACAAGTAATAACCTAAAAACCACTCAGTAATTCAGATCAGACTGAAGGAGGACATAAACGCCAATCATGTGTAGAGTAACTAAGGAGTCCAGCCAGGTTATGGTGTAGCTTTATACAGTCAAAGGTTCCGGCTGCCCAGCTGCTGTGCACACTCACCCACTCGAAGCCTGAAGGTGTTGAAGGAATGTCTGTTGATTACATCCAACTTGCCAATCATAGCAATGGCAAACTCCACCATGATTCCTATCTGGGCCTGCTGCTTCTCTATGTCCTGAAAACACACAGGAGGATTACAGAATCACTCAATACTCACAACATTTCAAGCACAAGTAGAGCCTGCTTTGAAACAGCTCATCTGACCCCTGCCTGAAGCGCTACTCAAGCCCACCTGATGGTTTTCGTGCCCAGGCCCACTAAGCCCCGCTGTTGCCATGTAGGTGCTGCCAATTGTCTTGATCTTCTCCACACCACTGAACTTTGGTTTGGAGAGCAGCTGGAGGATTAAAGGAAAACAACGGAGAACCGTTCACCTTTTATCACTTTTTGTTTTCCCTGCATGTATCAAAAGTCCAGATAATTAGCATGTCAAGGAAGATGCAGTGAATTTTTATTCTCCTGACCTCATCAAAATCAGCGATGATCTCATTGAGCAGCCTGAGGCATTCCAAGCCCTCCTTGTTAATATCGCACTCGGTGTAAAACTCTTTGAAATTCGGCACAGAGGCAAACATCACGCAGACGCAGTCATAAGACTTGTAGTACAGGTCCTGTTCAGAAACAAAAACACAGGGTTTTATTTTCAGTCTTATCATTTTGTTAAAAAACATTAGAGTAATTTATTGTTATGAGCTAAATTCTATTAATATACAGGTCTGTGTAATACGAAGCTTATATAGTAATGATTTATTACGCACTGTGTAATAAATCATTTAATATTTATTCCTGAATTTAATATGAATTTCTGTTAACTACATTGATAAAACTCAGAAATAAGTCTTTTGTAAAAATTCGACAAATGGACTGTAACACAGAAATGTTATATTATGGCCACACATTAATATGGAGAAAACTAATGTGTTCACAGTTGTCTATTAGACATTTATTAACATCTTCCACAAAGAGAGTAACAGATAAAAAATGTTTTATCCAATTATATTAATGGAAAGTGGAGTGGAAGCAAAAGATATAAAAGTAAAGGTTAACAATGGTCAAAGCACCCTAACTCAGAGGTCCAAAGTCCTCTTCTCAGATCAAAGTAAACTTTTCATTTCATTAGGAAATAAAGTAAGTCAGAAGAAGTACAACATCCTAGTTGCTTTAGGATGTTGGAATGAAGTTTCCAATCTGATGATTTGAGGAGCCATGTTATCTGCTGATGTATTGCCAAGTCTAATATCAATACAGATAGCTAGAGCCCTTGGGTAGCTCAAACTTCCCTCTCCTGATGCTTATTTGCTTCCAGTTGGACTTGGAAACTGCTCACACTGCCAAAACTATCCATTCCTGCTTTAATGACCATTGTATCATGGTGATTTACTAGCCAACAAATATGCATGAATACTGCACAGAATCCAAGCGGTGTAGTTCAAGAGGAAGATGAGAGACGCCGGACCCAACAACGGAGCAGAAGCGACTTAGGCATCAGGCTCAGATTTTCTGAGAAAGCAGCATTAATATCTGCAGTAACGTGATAATCCCATGAGCTGGATGAGCAGAGTTGTATGTTTTACTGAGGACATTGAATTGATGAATGTAAAATAGGTTTAATCTGCCTAAAGCCAAAGAAGAACTACTGGATTCTTGTCACCTTCAAATATAAAAACACTAAAATACAATTTGCAGAATCAGAAACCTGTGAATTCAGTTTTGGTTTCAGCTTAGAAAATGACTTGTATTAAGGCGTTTCACTGGTAGTATTTTTCTTCCTCTGCATCAATTATCATCTAGTGCCTAGCAACCAGATGGCTTAACCTGAAGGATTCAGCTGAAATGCCTTGAAAATCTCACCTCGTTCTTCTTGTTCTCACCGACAAACAGTGCTGCCACGTGGGCAGGCAGCACATTTTCCAGCAGCAGACGGTTCAGATTCTCCCTTGTCTCAATCTCGTCCTGCTCCGTGCGGTTCTTGTACTTGAGCTGGAAGTCCTGTCGAAAGCAGTTGTCGTTCTAGGAGACAGACCCATGGTGATGTTACAAAATGCAGCAGTAGTGTGGGTGTTAATGCATTCAGTTTTCTTCTGCCAGAACTGTTGGGGAAAAGAAAAACAACTAAAGCATAAAACTATCACACCTGCAGCGATATGATGAGCATGGTGACTAGAAACAGCATGATGTCGATGCCGCTCATAATCTGAAGGTCTTTGACAAACCCAGTGCATGACAGGGTGTCATTTGTCGTCCTGCAGAACAAAAATGAGAAGTCTTCATTCAGGAATACATTTTGCAAAATTGTTCAAAATGAAAATATGAATATTTTTTCACCATTACAGAACAGTTAACACAAACTTTAAAATTTACAAGCTTTAATTAAACACACCCGGTTAAAAACCAGATGAAATGTAATCTTATGAGTCAAAAACTTTGTCCATCTGCATTAGTGTAAAAGGAAACGTCACTGACAGTCTTATTCCAATAAAATTTGCTTCATAATTTTTGACCTACTCATTGCAGTTAAAGCTGTAGTAGTCTTGGGAGGAGTTTTCAAACTTCATAAATTGGGTTTTAAGAAAAATTGGATGGCTGAAGATGATGTAGTAGTACAAGAAGGATGCAACAAGAAGGAAGAGTACTTTGAGCTCTAAGCTCACTCGCAGAAAGACTCCACATGCAATGAGCGACAGGCTCCAGCAGCAGACAGAGTACTGAGGGACAAAGAGAGGACAAAGGGGACATACATCATACAGGCAATACAAGTCTAACAAAAAAATATATGTCATATTTAAACGGTATGCAAACAACTAAAACAATTATCTAGAAAATATTTTACATGTCCAGTAAAGGAAACTTTTATTTAATCCTGTAAACCTTTATAATAAAGTATTAATTCCAGTGCCTTGCAAAAATACTTAGACTTATTTGTTTCTTCTGTTACAACTACAAACTTTAATGTATTTAAGTAGGATCTGACTTGATAGACCAACACAAAGCTGCAAATAATTTGGGATGTGAAAGTAGCATCCCAATTAGCAGGGATGAGGAAGCTGGTCAGACTTGATGAATGTAAGCAATCCTGATAGAAAACTTGTTAATGGCTGCAAAAGACTTGAGACTGGGGCTAAAGTCATCTGCCACCACGACCTCAAGTATGAAGCTGGATAGGATGGCCAACTCCAGGAGGACTAGAGTTAGTTTGTATCAAAGCATCTTAATGTACTAAACTTGCCCAGTCAAAGCTCAGATCTAAATTCAATCAAGAATTTGTAGAAAACCTTAAAATATTTGATTATTTATACTTCACATCTAATCTTTTTAAGTTTGAGCTATTTGGCAAAAACAAAATATGGGCAACAAATATAGATGCCACACACACTCAAGTGACTTGGAGCTGGAGCTGTAGTGAAAGGTTGGTAGAACCAGGGGTCAGAATAAAAATGCACACCACACTTTTCTGTCAAAACCATATGTCATTTTATTTTCCCTTCAAAAAACATTAACCACTTTGTGTTGGTCTATTAAACAAAAACTAGTTGGAAAAGATCAAGGCAGTTAAACACTTGTGCACTACATATCTATATCTGGGATGAGTTGTGTGAGGTTTATGTATTGAGACAGTAACACTCCGTGGGACTAACTAAAACACAAATTATAGTTAATAAATCCTCCACTCACAGGCAGTGACAAGTCATCAGGCTTTATGTTCGAGTCATTCTGGAAAAGGAAATGCTGCTAAGAGATAAAATAAAAATTTCAATTTGACTGACAAGCCAACCTGATTTGACTCAAAGCCCAAATTGTGAACATTGTCCTACCAGGTTAAACAGCGCAGAGATAATGATGACCGCAGTGGTAATGGTTGCCAGAGGGAGGCGCAGACACGGCCGCTTCACCACCGCCTCCGATACAGCTGGCAGCCACCGACACCCTGACAGCTTGTGCGGAAACACGCGCTGCAGAGGATAAAGAGAAGTGAGAAGAAAAGATGAGAGGAAAAGGTGGATTCAGACATGTGAAAGGAGCATGTGACTCTTTGCCCAGTCAGCCGTCTCCAGACATCATGTGTCAGTGACGTGCAGATGATTTAAGTCTGAAGAAGAATTTGTTTTTGGGGAGAAAACTGCAATGAACTGACTGTCAGTTTTCATCTGCCTTGTCAAAAAGGAAGCTGCAACAATTCAAACATTACTTTGAAGGGCATGTTTAGGTTTTAATAGTTAAACTTAAGCTAATCCAGAAAAAAAAATAATAATCAGCTTTTTCACATTGTAAGCTTTAATATTTTACTCTTTACTCACACTTCCAACATGTTCAGTGTCACTTGCTAACTTTCTATATGCTAAAGAAAGTTGGAGACAGAATGCAATCAATCTGTCATTGTAGATAAAATATTATCTGCAGGCTGAAATTGTTCAAGATTACTAAGGTGAATTAGCTATCGATTAGTTGAAGATTATTTAAAAGTATTTAGTAACTTCTGAATTTGCTAAATAATTAATTTAGGAGCTAATTCGACACATTTAAACAGACTTTCATCTGTCAGGTCTTTGTGTACGAGACTTAAAGGTCACAAAAATCAGTAATGAACTAAGGGTCAGAACGCTCACAAGCTTTTATTCAGCATAGAATAAAAGCTTGATCTGGCCAATCTAACAGGTTTATTAAGGGTAGTTTTAAGGACAATGGCGAAAGCAGTTAAATACGTCCAAATGTACTCGACATCCTTAAAATTTAACAAGGCTTGTGATTTTAAATTTCATCTGCACTCCGCTTCTGGAAGATAATGCTAGAAAGCAAAAAGAGGGGGGTGGGGGATGCTGCTGATGCATTCCCACTAAAATTAAAATTTTTTAATCAAGTCTTCACTACTACTGTGAAAGATTCTCTTGTATGACATTAGCACAAAAGCAGAGCAGAAATTTGGAAAAGATTGCACATTAAATTTTCCTTTTGATTCAAAACAATATTGAGTGTTCAAGAGAAAAATACTTCAGTCATGCACATGTACTGCAGAAATGGACCAGGTCACAAAGAAACAAAACACCTGAATTACATCTTATTACATTGTCCATCTAGGTGGTAGCAAGCAATGCACAGGTCTTTTCCATTTTCTTCAAACCCAGATTCTAACATGGCCTGAAAATTCGTAAATTAAAAGATTCGTCATATTAAAGGTTAATCATACTGACCTGCAAATGACCCGCATAACAGATGGCCAAAATCACCACCAGAATAGAAGCCAACACTCCGAAGTATGTCAACCCCTGCTCCCTACTGATAGAGACAAAATCAGTTAGATTTTTTTTTATCTAAAGAGGTTTAATTTTATGATTTTCTTTGAAACAATAAAAACTGACTGAGAAACTGAGAAACAGAAGACAACAAAAGCCTTGTGTTGTTCTTTCAGAGTTTAGCACAATGAGGGTAGAACAGACTTTTTGTGAAAATGGAAATATGGTTTTACTTACTTCTTTGTGACAAGCATTTGAATTACAAAGATACAGAGGAAGATGAAGGTTGCACATCCCACATAGTGCTTGAACATCGGCAAGTCCAAGAATCGGTACTAAGGAGAGGAAAAGAAGAAAATGCTGCTCTGTTTGCAGGTTTACATACACATTTGAATGAGGCTTTGGGGTTTTTAACGATGCATTTGGATTCTTTTAGTCTGAGAGGGATGATTATGCAACTTCAGTTGAATGTTTATCTGGTCCAAAATAAGTTTTGCTGTATGTTAAGAAACAGAATTATCTCCACATTTTAACTCTTCAGCTGTTGACTTAAGGTGAAGTTAATACATTTGGAAGTAGTTTTCTATCATCTTCATTCTACCCACTTTTAGCATTGCTAATGGCAAAGAACCAGACCAAAAACATAATGCCCTCACCACTGTGTACCTGGAGTAGTGCGTTTAGATCTGAAACAGTCCAAACAGTTCGCTCTTTATTCTGACAGTAAAAAAACAAAAAAAATTCCCCTGGAGTTTTTTTTTTTTTGTTGTTTGCGCCTGTGGATAGATGCAAATTTTACTCCATGTGATAGTTAAACATCCTTCTCTAGGACAGCAGCATTAGTGTTCCAGGTTACGTTGTGCTGGGTTTTCACCGAACACATTAATTATTTGTCTTTATCAAAAGAGGAACCATTTGGGTCATATAGTTGAGGTCGGATTCAGCTGGGTGCTTCAAATGAGAAATCGTGAGATAGAGATTGAGCAGGTTGCCTTCAGATTACGTAACTCCTGCAATCATCAGATTAAATGTAATAGAAGGTGAAACAGTATGTTTAAGTCTGTCTCTGAATTTTGCCTCTTTGTGGATGAGGAAAAAAAATCCCATTTATTTTGTTTTTTATTTGTCCAAAATAAAATCAAACCACCATTTATGCTGTTGAATAAAAGCAATTTATGTGTACCCAAAAATAATTAATGATTTCAATAACCAAAGTCACACCTACCTGCTTTTCTAACTCTTTTTTTGGAAACCACAAGGCTACCCTTCTGCTCTCTTCAGACTTTGACCACTGCCTATGAGAAGAGAAGAAAAGAAATCTGATTATTCTTTTACATTCTAACACTTATTTAAACTCCAGAAAAATAAATGCTGCAGGAACTTTAACAAGTTCATCCACAAGAGTCTGTTTAAACTGACTCTTCTGTAGCACTCAGCATTAAAGGAGTCTCTGACTGAAGACACTTTTTGAATTGTGTTCATTTTATAAAGCATCTGAAGAACCGACGCTTCCACAAGAAGTACAGTCTACTTTGTCTCATTTTTTATGCGGCTTCGCTCACATTGAGCCTGTTGTCTTGCTGAATATTGAAGTTTTTATAATCCTCCACTGATTCTCCCATGATGGGCATATTGCAGGTTCTCCTGAAATTTACAATCATCTCTTATTTTGTTCATGCTCAAGATGAAGTGAGTGTTCCCACACCATGCTACAAAGAAATTACTTGTCAAATAGCAGCAATTTTAAAAGAAAGCCACATAATTGCAGATTGCTGCACTTGTAATTGCATGTAGTTGGTAAATCGGTAAATTGTTAGTGACCTGACAAAGTGGAAAGTCGAATTTGCATCTTAATTTCTGTTCATCATGTAAGAAAACATTTCAATAAGAGAAAAATCTACCTTACACCCTAGAAAGATTTATGTCTTTTTAACAACAACAAAAAAAAAAGGCTCAGGTTTCCTATCTGCTAAATGCTAATTACGCAAAACTTCATAGTTTTTCATTTGCACACGAGGCTGTGCTCATGGTGACTGGGCCATGTAGAGCATTTTTCTCACATTTTATCTCAAACCTGTATTTGCATAAAAAAATATCCTCCAAATGTGAAATCATGTCTTCAGCTGAGTTGAACATAGTGAGTGTTCTCTGCAATTTCCATCTTTTTAATTGTAGGCTGTTTTCCACCTTCTGGAGATTTATATTCACATCACATCAGCTGGCAATTTTCATTGTCACAAAAAGTGATTCATACCTAAAGGATCAGCCCAAGATGTACAGCAAAGAATGCCAAGAAAACATCAAGTCATGAGGTTGTGTTACTTAATGATCAGCCAACAAAAACGGCATGGATCATTTCTGAGGAGTGAATCAAAACCTGCCGTCATTACATGGCAGCGGGACCATAATATGCGTTTCATCTACTGCGTTTGAACACACGTCCTTCATGTAATCTACAGGATCAGCACAGCAAATCACCAAACACAAAAACATAATTGGAATGTGGAGGTCAATCATGTGTAGTGTTTTTCTTTTCACGAAATGGATGGATTATTTTTCAGCGCTCTTGATAAATCTTTTTAAATAACACAGCCATCTGTAGATTTTTGCTCCATCTTTCTACTATGTGCAGTTCTGAGCACTTTCTGGTTATTTCATTGCATAACAGAGTTATGCTGTTTTTGCATGTTTAGTCAGTGACATTTTTAAGATCTTTTAATTTTGACATCAGAGAAATACAACCTGCGTAAGTACAAAATAAATGATTATTTCAGTTATTAAGGACAAAGCGGCCAAAACAAAACAGGCTCTACAGTAATTGCCTTGGAAACGCAAATGGTTGGTTTGGCAGCACTGACTACCATGAAGCGTTGGCAATAACTGGCTATGACTGATTTAGATCACTGCTGGTGAAATTTGGCCTACTCTTCAAACAAGTTTTCTGACTTGAATTGTGACATCTGACCTTAACTGAGATAGGTAAGGATTGTTGAGCCTTAGATGCTGTTCTAGGTTCTTTTGTGATCTGCTGGATGAATTGTTGATGCTCACTTGAAATACTTTTGTCAGTCCAGCCGCTGTTTTAAAGGATCATCACTGTTCCATGTTTTCTTTGTGGTTCACAAAGAGTCCCAAAGCCGAAGCAATGGTTTACAGCATGAAGCTCATTCCACATGTATAGTTGTTTTTCTCACCTATGTTAAAGTTTCTATAAATGGAGGAACCATCTTGATTGATTGATTGATTTTTGTCTACTTCAAACTAGCAGACAAGTTTTATTTTAGATATGGATTTATACTATAGATCTGGCTGCATAGCTACTAAAATTAAACAAGTTTAATAACAGCTGATTCATGATGTTGCAAGGTGGCCATTATTACTATTGCACATAGGGCCAGGCTGGTTAGGTTGCCTCTTTCCTTAATAAAAGAAATCATAATTCGAGAACTGCATTTTGCATTTACGCTAGCTAATAAAACATATTTAATAATCTGCAATATTTAATATGACAAAAGAGTAAAAACAGATAAAATCTATAAGGGGTAAGATGTTTTATCATAAGACTACATATAGTAGAAGGCTATAAACAATTTACATATGTATCCTTCATGCAAATACAGAATACACTGTAAATACAGAATATGCTGTATTCTGTATTTGCAGGTACACATGTACATGTTTGTATACTATGACGCTACTATGTGGCGTCAAAAACAAATCTTTAACCTAAATTTATCTCTGAATCAACTCCAGACTCAACACAGTACATTAATAAAGAACCTGATGCACCATAATCAAATTCATGCAGATTCAGAGCAGCAGCTGCTTCACTGCAGGCAAAAGCTTTGTACTGTACATCCAATGGGACACCAGTCAGTTCAGTCTGTGTGTTTTTTTGCAAATATATAATGTCCTACACTTTAAGGGTATATTTTTTTGGTTTAGTCAATTGCAATCTGTAACACCAGGATATTTGAATCTAAACACCAATTAACACTCCCAGGCATAAACCTATCATAAGTAGCATTTCTTAATTATACCTAAACCAGAACTGCTTAATGAGATACTTTTCATGAAGTGATGCATACATTTACATACATACATAAATAAACTTTAGAATGAACGGCCTACTTGCTGCTGAGCTCATCTATTGCAGTGGTCATCTCGTTGTGCAGCTGCTCATCAAACTTAGTCCTCTGGGATTTGATCCTGCACCAGAGAGCACAAGACATAATTAGGAAGCAGCAACAGGACACACTTTGAGACACACAGCCACATCCGAACAGAATGAAGGAACACTAAATCTGCATTTAGGTTCAGTTTGGTTACTAAGAGCATTAGTGAGAAAAGAGGAAACTAGTCTGTATCTATAGGAGAGTTTAAGGGAGCAGTTCAGGATGCATGACAGAGCATGTTAATCTATCCCAAAGGAACTTGGTGTGTTTCTGCCATATTCCCCAACTAGATCAGGAAGGAAACACTCAGAGAGATCTGCAGACCCAGATCAGAAGCCCAAATAGGTGGTCAGTGTTAATAGCAGCATGTCAGTGCTCTACTCTGAGTCTGCAGCACTTAAAATGTAGTGTTCTGCTAAAAAGAGTTAGAAGTTAGTGAGATAATGAAGAAAACAATATTTTACTATTCAACTGGTTAGTGTAGGGAGAGCAAAAATATTTAGAAAACAGTAGTTCTCATCCTGAGGATCAAAACACCACAGCTTTATAAGGTGGTGAGGAGCAGTACCAGGGTACTGTACCACTATTTAAGTACTTTTTATTAAGTACTTTAAAAACTAAGTAGTTAATTTTTTAAGTACTTAAAAAATTAAAGGGAAAGCACTAGGAGCTAACTAAAAATAAAAAATGTTGATTAAAAAACTCAGCCTAACATCTAAGGGATTTTTTTTTTTGTCAGCAATGCTTAAGCCCACATTGTTGTAGGGTGTGGAAAAAGCCTGGAGGCTGAGAACTACTGCACTGATTTGGTTGAGGAGCCTGTGGGTCATAAAAGCCCCACTCACTTATGGTTGCTGAGTTGAGGGGGGTACAAGGAGAATGGCTCTTCAAGCGACTCATCAAAGCTGGTGGGATCCAACAGTAAAACAAAAATACAAATATATTACAAGAGCGCAGCTAACACACAGCGAGCAGGTCTAGCCAGAAAAATCTAAACAGGAAAAAAATCTGTTCCAATTTACTTTGCTTCCAAAAAGGATTCTTACCTCATGGACCTTTTTTTTGTTTTAATTTTCACACATTGCAATTAAAAACTGGACTGTAAACTAGCTAATGCTCTGTAAAAGTCAACAATTTTCAGGGCAAAGCAAAAATATTCTTAAATGGACTTAGATTTGTACTTTGACTGAGCCCATCTTACACATGAACATACTTTGATTTAAACCATTTAATTGTTGCTCTTACTACACCTTTTATAATTTTGACCTTCTGGAAGGTCAACCTAAGTCCCACATCTCAATGAATGTTCTTAACAAGTTTTCTTCCAGTATATCCCTGTATTTAACTTCATCACCTCTGCTCAAAGACAATATCTCACATTCTACCACCACCTTGTTTTATGGTTGGGGTTACTCTATAGAGTAATGCGCATTGTTAGGTCTTTTCCCACACAAACAATAATAAAAAAAAATCTCCAGAGGTTTTTAAAGCTGTTTGTCAAGGTCTTTTTTTCCTATTTAATAATAATTTGACCATCTTGGGCTGAAAGTTTAATGCTCTATCATCAGTTTATTATTGCCCTTATGTATTTAAATGATTAGCATCTAAATTTCTCATAAGTCGGGGCTTAATCTTGCAACTACGTTGGTCACTTCAAACATATGATATAATGAGGTGAATGACTCTTCGTTGGGCCAGACAGAGCGTCTGAACAACAGGTAACTTTATCATTGGACCAATGCGACAACATCTTTGTAGAATATACACAATAATAATAATAATCTATTATTGTGTATAATAGTTAGCGCTTTACCTGAAGCAGTTGCTTAGTATTACACACAGCTTTAGTATCCCACTTTATCAGCAGCTACAGACCAAGTTTCATTTATTGATTAAGACAAACTAAGCCATCAGTTCCATCACTTTTTGTAAAATTTCGATATGGAAAATTCATGAATTCCCATCTCCCCTTTAGTACTGAGCTACCATGCAAAGCTCCAAGGATTTTATTGTTACAATATTGTTCGTATAGTTATGTTAAATGTATCCACTTCAGTCACTTCTTACAACAATCAGCAAATTTATAGCTCTAGTTACATTCATTGTGCTCAGACCTTAAGTAGTCAGCCATGAGGTTTACATAAGCAAATAAAAGATGGAAAATTTGAGAAGAGATGTGAATTATGTGTGCAAAACTAAGTAACAACCTTACATTTTACAGTCTGATAATCATAAATGCATGTGCTTCTCTGTGGTAACATTTGTTTATAACACACGGATAAATGCTAGCCTTGAGATTTTGAAGTGTACTCCTAACAAAACTGCACAAAACAGCCTGATATGCCAGAAGATTTAAGTATCATAGATGACCTGATAGAGCGATGCAATGCAAGTATGAAAGTAAAGCAGCAACACAGAAGAAGGCCAGGCAGTCATCTATTATGTCAAAACAACAGACAATGCATTAACCCACATCAACCTTCAACCCAGCCTGATCCCTTTCAATAACAACATCATTTATACTTGATGCTTGTTTTGTAACTACAGAGAACAAATACATTCCCTTTTAATGTTGTATTTTATTTTCTTTGATAAACCAAACAAAAAATAGGGCATAATTTCATCTCTCATGAGTCAGTACTTTATATTGAGCTGCAATCGCAGCTACAGATTTTTTGGGTCATTTTTTTCACCTTTGTTGCCTTGCAAAGAATAAAATGTTTTCACACATTTGAATTTTTAGAAAACTTTAAATCACAGAGCAGCACCACAGCACAAATGCTAACCATAAATGGCTGCCATATATGCAAGAAAAGTGGTTTCAAAAGTATACACACCACTAATACGGCTCCAACGTCATTTTGCACCTGATCATTCCCATCAAAAAAATATATATTTTCTTAACAGTGCTGGATGTCACATTAAAGGTGTAAGAAGCTTGGAGATTACTGATCAAGGTCTCAAAAACCTACACTTTTCATTCTCTATATTACAATTTTAAAGAACATGGTGACGACTAGAATACAGATACTTGTGGCACTTTGTGCAGAAATGTGTAATATAGTTACTGAAATATAAAAATACACTAAAAAGAAAGGAATGACGAGAATGTTGCTGGTAAGTATGATTCTGAACTGCAGCACCCACATCAAGTACAACTAAATAACCAGGTTGTCATTCTGTTCAGAGGGAATCTGTGGGGAAAGTTCGATTCATCCATAATTTCTCTTTTTGTTGCATTACACATAACAAATTACTCGGCGAAATACTTTAAGCATCTGAACTTTTCCTTACCTATCAGCTTTCTTGGAGTCGGTGGTTGAGGCTCGTAAAGGGATGTCCTGAAGAAGATGGGAACGGAATTAAAATAGTATTAAAAGTGTTGAAGGTGACACCCCAAAAAATTCAAAGATATCAATATTCTGCTTTTTGGAATAATTCAATTTAATGAATAAACAGGAATAAATAGGAAAATATCTGTTTAACATAAATGACTGTAATCACATTTTTTCCTGAATATTTAAGATAATAAAAAATATATATATTTTTTTTTTACCTTGTTATGTTTTTCCTAATAATGTAAACAATATTCAAAATAAACAAGAGAATCTGGTGTGCTGACCTTAAACCGTCCTTTTGCAGAAACAATGTTTTCTGCAAAGCCCTCCCGGCTCTGCAGGTGGGCAAACGGTTTGACGGCACCCCAGGTTTCAAGATAACGGGTCATACGGACTGACGCCCTCATCTTCAGTCCATCATTCACCCTGGGTTTAGTAGTGCTCCGGGTGCTCTGTGATGTATCCTTTGACTTCACACACAAACATGCAGAAAAGTTACTTAACATTTAATATATGCAACATATTTCACTTTGAAATTCCAGAGATTTAATAATTCCTCAAGAAGATTCTCTTTTTACTTTTATAGGAATTATAGATGTAACTTCTCGCCAAAGCGTTCAGTTAAAGAAAACTATGATACTGTTTCAAGTGGTTCAAACAATATCATTTTCAACAAGCTAATATAATAGGCTTTGCTGCATAGGAAACACTAATCACATCTTCTTTAAAGGAAAGCAAATTAAACTCCCTGAACACTTGAAACAACAGAACAAGTGGAATTTAAATGCTTATTTGATTTGTTTTTCTACATTCTGTCACATTACAATAACAAATGTTTTTACATTACAATTTTAATATTAATGAACTAACAGCATCATAAAGACTAAAGAAAACAGCAAACAGATCAGGTAGAATGCTTTGTCGAGGTCCAGCCTATATCCACAATGAAAAGCTATTTACAAAGGCTAATCTGACTCATCTCAAGCTATTTTGTGAAAAAAGACGGTTTTTGTCAGTAGATGAGCAAATCTGGAAGAGGCTTAACTCCAAAACACTTCTAGTTGGGATTGCAATAAAACAGGACTCTACAACGGTTAACTCAGGTACATAAATACAAATTCATGAAACTTTTTTTCTTCAGATTTTCCTTTTCAAAAGTGCAGAAACCGCTAATAATTTTTTCTACTTTAACAGTTATGCAATTCATTTCTGTTGATCTAACCCTTAAAATCACAACAAATTATGTAGATTTTTGTATTTGTAGTTTTAAACTGGCAAAATGGGAAGCATTCCAGAGGTCTGAATCCTTGCACTGTTTTGATAAAAGGGTTTTCACTCTGAGACCTAAAGTTGTTGTATAAATGAGTTTGGCCTGGAAACAAACCCTCGGATCGATGACTAGATATGTCTTGACATTGAGTTCATTGAGGTAGGGGTCTCTTAGGTGGCCATTTCCCTCTTCAACTTCATAGGCCTTGTTCAGGTGCTTCAGCGTTGCCTCTGTGATATGGACACGCCTAAATACATAAACAAGAAACAAAGAAAATATTATGACATTTTTGGTTCACTTAGTTTTATTAATCCTCTTTTAAATCAGTACACAATGTTCTGTAGTCTAGAAATAAATCCTGGTCATGAATTTTATTTAAAACAAAATGCTAAATAGAAGGGCGTTTATGGGACAGTGGAATCACATGTATATACAATATGTATATTATGCATGCATCTAATATTTAGGTCAACATATCCGTATCATTCAGTGCAAATACAAATTAGATTAATATCTTTATTAAATAGAACATTGCACAGAACAAGTGAAATGTTAAGAGCACATACACTAAGAGTTTTGTAAAAATAAATAAGAGGATGAAGGTCATAAAAAAATATCCTGTAATGCATAAATAGGGATAATCTTCTATTTTATAAATTTTTGGTTGGATTTTGAAATGATAACCTATATAAAACATGTAGTTGTACATCTACAGCTCTTTCTTAATGTGTTATAGTTCTTTTTGTATGAAAAAAAATTGAAATCAATTACAGTTTAAATGGACAGCTCAAACCTTAAAGACCAGATACCAATATCAGACTCATATTACATAAATCCCTAATATGTAATATAAGGCTTTTGTAATATTTCCTAATATTAAATAAGGGCTATTTAATATTTCCTATTAAATATTTCCTACATTGAAAAAATGTTAAAAATCTTTACTCTTTAAAAATATTTCCTAATATTAGGAAATATTACATGTGTCCTAATATGTAATATTACACAAGTATTAAAACAAGCCAATGTTGGTTCCCTGTATATGAATAAATATTAGAGTCATTCAGTATCTGTAGAGCTGAAAGTGTAGCTACTTACCCTGGGAGGCCTCCTGACTCCATGTGATTGGCTAGCGTGACATCATGTGACCATACATCAAACTGCCACTTTCTGAGGCCGATCACACCGCAGAGCACGTTACCTGAGTGAACACCCACTCTCATGTTGATGTCTATTTCAGTGGCATCCCGTACTTGCCTGGAGGAGATTTCAGTAAAATTAAAGGCTCAGTATGAAAATATGTGTATCTGTCCAATAAAGCAACAATAACAAAGCAGCATTGATGTCCTTTCTGTGTCTATGTGAAACAATTATACATGTTAACTCACTGATGCATTACATTTTTAAAATCAATATTTTATAATTATATCTCATTACTTTATTTCAGTACACCGGAGAAAACTCCAGTCACTCTGGTAATTTATGTGGGCTCTCATTGAGAGGAGATTATCATGTCAACAATCTAACTGAAAAAGCTTTCAAAAGTTTCATTAAAATTTGAAAATGCCGATGATTACAGACTTAAATGTGCAATATGGTTATACAGACAATTATTCTCATGAAAATGCTAGTAAATTTGGCAGATAAGAGGTGATGGTTGGAAGACTCACTTAATAGCTTCACACATGTCCAGGCCCATTTTAACGCAGTTCTTAGCATGCATAGGCAGCGACACCGGCAGGCCTGACACACAGTAGTAGCAGTCTCCAAGGATCTTGATTCTCATGCATTCATTTTCCTGCAAACATTAAGAGAGATTCACTCCAAGACTGTTGTGCAACCAGGCAACTAAACAGGGAACAAAAAATGCATATAAACAGGACACTGCTCAGTAATTTTCCTTGCTACTGTTCTGCAGGATCCACAGGTTTCTTTACGACATTCTAAAACAGAAAAAGCCCTGTCCCAAATTAAATTAGTGTTATCATTAGATCCCAGCAGCTACAAGCTACAGTATTTTAAAGCGCAAGCTAAAAATTGTGGTTGCAAAAAAAAAAAAAAACTGAATTTAATTCCTACATGATTGTTTGTTTAGGTCATAAAGGTTAAAATACCATGTTTTAGCTCACCTTGGCAATTTGGTCAAATTTGCCAAACAGTTCATTGAGCATATGTACAAGCTCTTTAGGAGAACAGTCACTGGCCAAACGAGTGAAGCCAACAATGTCTGCATACAGAATGCTGAAAAGGTAAAAAAAAAAGAAAAAAAAAAGCATTACATATTTTTCAAACTCTAAAAGTGATTACTTACACCCTTCAACAGTTGTGTCAACTTACAACAACAAAAAGTCTCTTTTTGAAATTTTTATGCGATAGACCAACACACTGAGAAAACATTTTTTCTATTAGGCACAACAAATGTCTCAGCAACATAATGAAAATATACTCAAAAATTATTGGGACCAACTGGATGGATGTGTCCTTACTTTAGCAAATCTGGTATTTACAGAAGTGGCAAGAAAAAAAAAATCCCATTTGCAGTTTATCACAAGTTCTCTGGGGAACATAAACATGGACAAAAAGGTGCTTTCGTCAGAAGAGACCAAAATTAAGGGGTTTGCCCAATATGCAAAACTAAATGAAGAAAACGCAAAACCTTCTTTCTTAATGTGAAAGATGTGCATGTGTTACAATTGCCCAGAATCATAAACCAGACCTGAAATGATGTCGACAGATGTTCTCCATCCAAGCTGATTATGAGCTATTTTGCAAAATAATCCCGCTGGACACGCTATTTTTGTCCCATGAATTCCTTTTAAATGGTTGAACATAGAAATTGACATTGATCTCTTTACAGTTAACAATTAAATGTTTAATAAACTGTAAGATACAAGCCACAATTGTGGTTTTATTTATTTCTTCTTCCCAGAACCGAGTCAAAAAGGAAGCCATTCTTTTAATCCCTGTAATCAGTATGGCTTGTGACACAGAGTAAGTAGCTTTAGACAAAAAAACACCTGGCTCACTCTACCATTAACCATCAGTGCACTTGATTAGTGATTCACTAAAAAGACTGACTGTCTCAGTGCTGAATCACAGATTCAGCACAATTTCAGCTTCCTGTCAGCAAACCTCAGAGGGAAAGTGAAAATATTTTTGACCTTTCAAGAGATCCCAACACCACAAGGGAAACCAACTGGGAATTAATGTAACTGGCCTCAGTGGGATCGTAACAAACTCCTAAAACTGCAGTAGTTACTTCGCTCTTTGATTTAATTGGTCTTAAGTGTGCTATCCATAATAAAATATAACAAAAAGGATATTATTTCAGTATTAAAATTATGCCACCAGCTTAAATGCAATATATTTTCTACAATAATGCACAGTGTTGAGTATGTAGGGTGCTGAATGAGCTAAACATGCAATAAGACACGTCCCATGATGATTACAGGTACTCTTGAGTACGGTCTGACTCAAAATGACCCTGTGTTGAAATGCAGAGGGCCACAGATGCTGCACGGTCTTGAATTGTTCTACAGCTTGACTAAAAATGGCCAGGTGCTTTATGAGTCTGCCAACACAGCTAATCACAGCCCTGACCGAGGTAATTACAGGGAAAGAGTAAGGTGCGCAGTCTGTCAGTCAGCACCCTTCTACTGTAGCCTTAAATGAACATAGAAGAAAAGAGAGCAATAAGGATGCTTGCTCAGGAAAACCATTAAAATAATAAATTATTCTCACATTCTTTGTCTTTTTTAATGCCTGATGTGCTTTTATTTTAATTTCTATATTTTATAAGCCAGATGAAAAGGTGTTTTAACATACTTAAGCTTGTCTACACAAAAGCTTTGTTGAAACAAATTTACTGGTAAGCCATCAGTCAAAGCTCACTTTAGCATGCCCTTCTATCTGTCAGCACTTACTAAATTACGAAAGCCTCAAACAAAACAAAAAAAAAACTGTATCTGGGTCAGTGCACCAAAAACATACTTATTTATCTCTAGTTTTATAAAAACTCGTTAGTATAAGCTCCTTTTGATGTGCTTCTTCTGGTTTTCGCATGCCACATATTTATAGGATTTATGAAAAGTCTGCTCTCAAAAAGTTGCAATGCCTGGTCAGTAACATAAGAATCTTTACTATTTAAAAATAAATTGTTGAACCAGGAAGTCAGACATTAAACTGACAGGAATGACAGTCAACATAAAACATTTAGTGTTTTGGTCATACCTGACATTCTCATGCCTCTTCACGTAAAGGCTATGAAAGTTGTTATCCTTCACAAGCCGCTGCTGCTCGACTTTATCTTTACAGTCTTGCAACCGCTCCATTATTGCCAGTTTCATCTTCATAGAGATATAAACGGGGAGCACAGACTGCAGCAGGTTCTCCTACAGACACACAGACACACAGATTATCTGTTAAATAACTGTAATCAAGGCAAGTCTGAAAATTATCCCTATTTTTGACTGTTGTGTTTAGATGAAAGGTCCAGCCCAAAAAGGAGGGGAAAAAAAAAAAGATCTAAGGAGGGGAAAAAAAAAAGATCTACTTCTGTCACACTTTTTCGCTCCAGTTCACTTTCTAATAATATTTTTGGACACAGCACTCTGTATAGAGCTAGCTTCTTTAGCAATAACCTTTTGCGCCCCATCCATGGAGTTAATAAATGTCTGCTGGACAAGCGAGAAGTCAGCAGTTTTATCTATAGTGGTCTTACAATTCAACTTTTCTGTGAATTTTAAACTTTTGGTTTCCTTTATTGACAGTAGTCAGATAGAAAGATATGCAGCAAAGTCCCAAGAACAGTTAACAAACCCTGGACCGCTGCATTGAGGGATATGCTCTCCCTACACCCCACAGTTAGAAAATTAGCCATCTTATGTTTGTAATATAAATCCTTCATTTTACAAGCACAAGTTGTAACACTGGAACTCCTTTTGGCAGATTTTTGTTTTGTTTTATATTAACTTTTTGATAACCCAATAAATAGTCTCTTCAGATAATGAGTTTTCCCAAAAGCAAAAACATAAAACAGTATTTGAGTCTGTAAAAATTAATACTAGGGTCATGTTTCTACAGTGGCCAAAGGCCAGAGCAGTGTTCACAGTTCAGTAGCTTAATTAACAGAATTTAGAGAGACGACTTTTCATGAAATGAGTAATCTCTTCTTATGTCACCAAGAGGGCAGAGGGTTGCATTCTCTGACTACATGAGATGAGTCCAGGCTTGTGCAATTTATGCACAAAATCTTTTCACATGAGCAATAACTGTGAAGATATTTGCAAACATTTGGCATCAATTGTGGTGAGTGTGAGAGAATAAACCTCACATTCTTCTGATGCGCTATGCTGCTGGACAATAAAAATTTAGTTTCAAAGGAACCGGACTTTGCTGTAATCTTAAAAAGATAATATTTGTTCTTCAGATACATTTCTGGCAGTTTTTCAAACTGTCCGTTTTTTCCCTCAACTGACTTTCCAGTACTTGCACCTGAACATGCCAGCACAGTGAGCAGTTTCTGCTTGAAAGAATCAGGAAGTTGAAGGACAAAATAAGAACTTTAAGGCATAGAAAACTACAATTTACAACCAGATTATCAGTATATGGGAAACCTGTGTCTGCATAAAGTGAAAAAATGTAAATATCTAACACAGGACCTGGTGATGGGTCATCATTTGATCCTCTGCTATAAAACTATAGCTAACTGCTCAAGTTTTTAAAACTAAAACCAAGAAAATGTTTATTTTCAATATGCTTAGAGAAGGTCCAAATTGAAATATTTTATTTCCAGCATTTTCAGTTATGTAAAGGCATAACTCTGATTTATCCACCGAGTTTAGGGGCCATTTTAATGTCTGAATGATCCATCATGCATCAGAGTTGAAAGGAATAATAAACAAAAACACATTTCTTAGAAAATGTAGAAAATGGTCATGTACAGGATTCAAACTGAGTAAGTAAGTGCACAAAAAGGACTTAACACTTCAGGGAAAAAAAAAAAAAAAAAAAAAAACAGGGAGAAATGCTCACTACTTGGAAAATTTTCAATAAAGTCGGACTCTTCAGATGCAAATAATTATTTTTAATTTACCACAAAACAGCTTCCAGAAACTCACCTGGTAAAGTAAGTGCTTCATATTAAATGAATCGTCTAGGTAGATTTTCAAAACAGTTTTACTTTTTTTTTTTTTTTCTTACCAGGGATTTAGATTTTATAAACACAGATTTTGCACTTTTTGTAATTATTCATCAATGTTTTTTTTATGTCGTGATTAATGATTATTGTCTGTAAACATTTCAATAAATTACCTAGATTTTCAAGGAGACAAGAACTAATTCAAGACAAGACATTAAAGGCTGACATAACTTGACAGGGATTTGTGCCAATAAAACCACAACAAAGTCAATATGAAAATCATCATGGCCTGTGCTTAGAAATGAATTACTGATTGGCTATTTTCATAATTTATCAACAGCCCTGGTTTTGGTTTAGGAAGATATTCATTCCATGCAAAAGCAAAGGTTTTGCATAAATACCCACAGAGCTGCAGTGGTGTGACCCAGTACATCTCTTTAGAAAAGAATACAACACAGTTGAATAATTGTTTCTTACATAAGCAAAACTTTCAAGGGCTTTTGAAACATTGCACAGGTATTCTCATGAAAACCCGTCTACTTCCTGGACAAAATGCAGCTATTCAGCAAAGTCTGCAACACAACATGAAAAGCTCTTGGAAGGTCAAGCTTTTTGTTTCCACTAACCTGCTGTCTCTTTTCTATCTCAAGCTTCACCCGCATGCTTAGGCACCTCAGAGTATCCTGGAAGGTTTGCCTTAGCGTCTTTTCCATCAAAACCTTGTGAAAGGCTCCGACTCCACAGCCACACAGAAACACCACAGCATTGGACAGCAACTGCACAGAGAGACACAGCAGCTCATAGGGTGACAGTTTTAGTGCACAATTTACATACACAAACTGCACATTGCATTTAGTTTTTAAATTTGTCCTCTATCAAGTATTTAGACTAGCAAAATGCTGCTTACATGTATTGTAAATCAGAATGACATTGAGCAGTTCATTTATATCAGAATACTAATTTAGAAAGTGAAACTCATATGTTAGAAATATTCATGAAACAGAGTGGAAAATATATATATTGTAATTTTGTTGAATACAGTTCATAGCTCGTAGAATTTTATATTGTCATAATGACATTTTTTAACAATTCGTAATTTCAGACATATATGTCAACTGTGTATGAAGATTTTAAAAGTTGTAAAATATTTCTTGTCCAGTTGTTTTTACCTGATTAGCAAGGTAATCTTTTGTGGTGTCTTCCTTTATTAACCTCAGTGTGAGGATCAGAATGTGAGACAGTGAGGTGATGACACTCAACACCACAGCATGCCACAGCTGGAATGGCAGCATGGTATACACTGTGAAGATGATGAAGAGGAAGAAAGGCACCTGAAAACAACAAGAACTTTTATACATCAGAAAATATATATTTCAACTTGATCACACTTGCTGCTGATGACAACATTTCCAACTTTAATCTGTGAACCCTGGTGAAAAGTAAGGTACCTGGTCCCAAGGAAGGATGACAGTGTTACTGAAGATGAAGGCGTATCCCATGATTAGATGTGTGGCCCAGATAACCACGCCCAGCAAGAACCTCAGTCGTTGTGAGAAAAGCTCTGTGCATACCAGTATTAATACAATCACGAACACACACAAGCTGCTGCTCACCACACTCACAAAGGCACGATGAGCCTTTACTTCCTGCAGTAATAACAGAGAGAGAAAAACAAAAACATGTGTTATTCCATACCAATCAAATAGCTATATTATGTTTAGTTCTTTAAATTTAGATCTACAGAGAGGTTTTCCACGATTGACCTTTCAAATGTCATTAAAATTATTAAACAGGAGCCCATTTTATATTATGAATATGTCTTGCTGGTGAGGAAAAGTACATTCACTGCAAAAACACAAAACCATCCGAATTATTTTTTGTCTTGTTTCTACAGTAAATATCTACACTTGAAATAAGACTAAGCAAACTTACAAGTAACTATTCAGAAAGATATGAGTTTATTCTACATAAATAAGTCCTTAATATTGATTCTAAAAAGTATTAGTTCCCTGGGCAGCCCATTTCACTAATAACATGGGAAAATATCTTGTTATAAGTTGAATAATCTGCCACTGGAACTAGTATATTTTAAAATATATTAAGGAAGTATTGACCTAAAACAAGATCGTATTTCTTGCTGAAAAGTTACTTGTAAGTTTGGTTTGTCTTAATTGAAGTGTACTTCTGCAGAGTTCTTTTAGGCAGCTCTCTTACTAGAATATGCTAAACTCAAACTTTTTCACGCTTTGTCACATCACGACAACAAACTTCATGTAGGTTTTGTTGCATTTTATGTAACAGACCAACAAATGTGCTGACGTCTACCTCCAGTGGTCATTAGGTGAGAGGCAGGGTACACCCTGGACAAGTCAGCATTAAAGCAAGGGTTAGGTGACGAGAACATCTGCTGATGAATGAGTTCTGAAGGCAAATGCATCCATGGAAACATTAAGTGTTTCTCCGCCTGGTGTGAAAATGTCTCGGTGTGACTGAAAGCTAAGGGGGGAGTTGAAGTGTGAACTGGAGAGAAAGCAAGGGGTTAAATAAGCGCTCTGCAGAGAGACAAACGCAGAGAGTCAGTGTTAATAGATCTCTGAGAGGAGAAGGCCATCCCTGCATTGTATGTTGAGCCTGCTGGTTACCATGGCAGCACTGGAAAAGGACAGTTCTTAACTAAACCCTTTCAGCTCTCTGTGTCTTAATGAAAACCTTTCTTGCCAGAGAAAAATAATTTATTTTTCTTTTACCAGGAAAATGAAGGAACCTCACAGGAATGTATACAATACTGTTGTGCAAAAAAAAAAAAAAAAGCAGAAAAAAAAATCATTGCAGTTTTTCTTTCAACATTTCAGTTTCATGTGTTATTTTTACAGCAACAAGACAGATAAAAATTATCGCTAATTCTACAAATGCATGGGATGAAAAACCAGATAACACAAACAGTGATTAAAACCAGACCTCAATCAAGTTAAAATCTGAAAACAAGGGTTCAGAATGTACCAACTGATTAGTTTTTCTTCTCAACAAAGCTCTGTCGGTTCATATCCATCACTAAAACCAGTTTGTGGCTATTGACTTTCTACTATTGGTTGCCTACTCTCTTGTATTCAACTTTTACAAGCTCCATGCCAACATTTCTTTCCCAACTTCTCTATTCCCCTGGAAACAAAAACACTGTCTAACTCATGTGGACACAAGAGAGACATTTTAGCTGAAAAAAAAAAAAATTCTAAGACAGTAGTTGCTGAAAAACTGAAGAAAAACTGACTGATTTAATGTCAGGGGATGGACCAAGGACTAAGTGAGTTTTTGGTATGTGAATGAATATATATGCTGCCTAAATGCCTTAAAGGGAAGGCCAGAAAACTCTGATGGGAGTTTGTGTATGAGCAGGAGAGAAAATCACAGCATGTTTATGTGCACGTGTGGAGTGTAAACATGAGGGATGGAGCTATTGTGTGGGACTGAAACAAGAGAAAAAGGGAGTGTGCCACACAGCCTGCAGCAAGACAATAGTAGGAAGGTTAGGTTCATTTTTTTTTCCTATACAGGAAAGTAATATAATCTATGCTGACAGAAGATGTCAGTTTAGTACGATGGGCTGGACTCACTAAACTGCTACTTGCTTCATGCCAAAATCAACAAAACATTCAGATCAGCAGAAGCCAGGAGCATAATTTGCCATCTGAACACACTGACAGCAAAATGCTTTAAGTTTTAAATTTGTATAGTTTTATAACTCTGGTTTTGACAGCTGACAGTAGAGCAAGATCTGCGAAGGCAGAGACATTTGAACATTATGTTGTCTTTTCTAACTACATCTGCTCTTGAGTTGTCCACTTCTACAGCCAAACAACAGAACTGAAATATAAATGTTTCAATATTGCCCTTCCTTCCTTCCAGTTACATAACACATCTCTCATTCACATTATTCACTCCCTACTGAAGAAAAGCTAGGATGTATTTATAAGCATGTGGACAGTTAATTTTATCTATAAACTAAAAACTGTACAGAAATAAATACAGTGCCTTGCACAAGTATGCAATACCTTTAACTTTTCAAAATTGTTATTACAATGCAATTACTATTTGGTAGAGCAACACAAAATGCAAGCGTAGAGGAAAACACTGCAAAAACACAGAATCTTACAAATTACTTTTGATCTATTTTCAAATACATCTATCTTAGTACATTCAAAATAAAAAAACTAAGTAACATTTTACCAAAAAAAAAAAAACAAGAAGCTTGTTTTAAGTAAATAATTCCTTAATATTGATTTTAAGAAAGGACTAGTTCCACAGGCAGATTTCTTTTTCTCCGATAACACTGGAAAATGTTTTGCTACAAGTTCCACATAAGCCATAAAAACTCAATTTGCACATACATTTCTTCCACTGGTTTGCTGCAGTCCCTTGATGACTTGGGCTAAACTGCAAACTTACAGTTTTCTTCAACAATGGATTTGTTCTTGCCACTTTTAAAAAGAGCCAGATTTGTGGAGCGTATGACTAATAACGGTCCTGTCAACATGTTATCCCATATGAACTATTGGTCTCTGCAGCTCCTTTAGAGTTACCATGGGCCCTGTAACTACCATGGTAAAAATCAGTCAGGTTCTGAATAGTCTTTGCAGGGTTTTGTACGGATGGCTGTAGCTGTGTTAACCAAGAATGTAGTGTACTCGCTATTGTGTGCAATGAGGAGTGGGAGTCTTAAGTGTGCAGAAAACCTTTGTAGGTAAAATACAGACTAGCCTGTTAAGTTTAAATTATACTTGTCATAGAAAACAAGACAAAAATGCCAATAAAATCTGGTAACTACATAATCTCATTCACTAGATTTGTAGTATTGGTTCTCTTGCTGGTTGTAATATACTGAATTGTTTCAGTGCAATATGTAATTATCGGCATTCTTTTATGTTCTTCTTTTTGTGTCCTTTTGGTTGTTTCCATTTTATGTGTACAAATAATCCACTTACTAGAAAACCCGAATACAAGGAGGACAACAAGATTCACCCTGAAACTTTTAGATGATGAACCAAGTACCTAGGTTTACTGTTTTGTGGGTGGCTTGCCAAATTGTATTGTAAGTTTTGCATATTATTTAAAAGATTTGTCTCCAACCATCACTTACTTTCCTAGCTAATGCTAAGTTTTAGCAACCTTCAGAAAAGTCTGGTTTGTCTGTTTAACTTGTTTCCGGCTTGTTCGGTTCATTTGACTTATTTGATTATATTTAAAGTTTCCAATTTAACAATAATAATAATAATGAGATTTTGTGAGCCAAACTGTCTAAAATTGTGCATGGAAGTATCAACAAAGCATATCAACTAGTATGCAAATTCCTTCCAACAGTCACATTAACAGCTTAAGCAGGCTCTTACTGACATATTTGTTTGCGTAGCCATTTGAAATACTGCAAAAGGTCACTGGTGTAAAACTTGTTGACTTAGCCATGTAAAATATGGAATTCAAGAAAACTAAAAGTACGCAAAACGGAACTAAACTAAAGTTATAGGAGACCTCCGATGACTTCTGTTTATTATGAATCATCCACTCATCCGTTGTCTTTACTCACTTATGCTTGGAAGGTTTCTGTGGTGGGAATGGAGAGGCTATCCCTAGCAGTAATTGGGCGAGACGGGACAGGTCACGAGTTCATTAGAAGGGACACACAGGACAAACAGGCATGGAGAAGCACTTTCATACTTAAAGGCAAGTTAGAGATTTAGAGTAACCAGTTAAGCTAATGCACCTTTTAAAAAGAGGTGCAAAGAGAACCCGCACAATCACAATTAGAAAGACTGCAGGCTGGGAGCTTTTTGCTTCAAGGCAACAGTGATGACAAGGTATGACAGTGAAACGCCCATTATTAAAAAAACCTTTTCAAATCGTCTGAAAATTGATTTTAAATACTTGTAAATAAAATGAACAACTTTTGGTCACTATACTAATCATAAATGTAAAAGACAAAAATATCAGAGTAACAGTTTCTTCAGTTAAGGTTAAAAGTACTATTTCTGGCCAAGTTTCTGTGTCTATCACACAGTCATACTTTACAGGATTAACAGTTAAAAATACATTCATTTTTAAATTAGCATATTTTTGCTGAACTAAAAGTAATTTTCTTCTTCTGTTCTGACAGTTTTACCATTCAGATTTTGGATTAGTCAGAGGTTTATCACAAACTCAGTGGAATGTGTCATGATACCTCATACGTTTTTCCCAAGAAAATCAGGTCTGTGGCAGACTGAATGTCTTTCATTATATTGTGCACATAAAGTAATGAAAGAGTTTGATCTGGAGTTTGATAAAACCACCATGTTCCCAGAATTTAACAATTGATCAAATCTGCTTACCAAGAAAAATCTACGGGTAAAATAAAAATATTTCAAACAATATTCCTGGGATATAGTCAGTAATTCCCAAAACTACCCATTGAGCACATATTAGTAAGGATAACTTTGACTTTAATTTTTCAAAATTTGTGTGATTTCTATACAGTAATACAAACTCAACTGTCTTAAAGCTGAATGAAAACTTACCAGTTCAAGGGCAAAGAAGAGACTGAGTAAAACTCCACAGCAGAATATGGAGAGGCCCACCAGAGCCAGTGGCTGATACTGGCTGATGCAGGAGAATCTGCGGTACAGTGCCTCATTTTTGAGCTCCTGGTTATTCAGCAGGTACTTTCCCTTGGCTGGCATGGCTAACACTTCCTACAGAGGCAAAGCAGGTGTTAACAAGGAGCTGCAGAATGCAGAAGTGTGTGTCTCCACTACTTCCTTTGAGTAAGCACAACAAAAGTTTACTATCAAAGGAAGCAAAAAAAAAAAAAAATCACCAACCTTTATTTGGTAGGAGCGTGGTGCTAGCTCATGACAATCAAGTAAAACTTGTGTCTTTCTTTTGTCGTGGCATCCTTATTGTTTTTGTTGTCTGTCACAGCTTTGTTGTAGCTCCCTCCAACACTTGTTCCCTCCGTTTCTATCTCTCTTTGTCGCTTTTCCCTGTTGCTAGTCTTTTTTGTGTCTTTTATTCTCTATCTGGTGTTGGCAAGCAAGCCCGCCTCATCCTTTGCCAACTACTGTGCGTTGCTCCCGTCAGTGGGTTTGAGTAATAAAGCCCAGGGCTTGGAGACACAAAAGAGGAGGGAAGATTAAGCGAGAGGAGGGAGGAGGGCATGAAGGAAGAAGAGGGAAGAAAACAGGAGCTGATGAGGAGTGCAACAAAGGTCAGCAGAGCTCCGATGAGGATTAAGGATGTAACGGAGCAGATAGGTAGTCCTTACAGGCACCTGGAAGGAAAAGGCAATAATAAGAACAACAGCATTTTAAAAGATTAAGTAGTTTCAAACTTGACACTTCAAAGTCATAGATCAATGTCTATTCTTCTTATTCCGTGAAAATGCAAAAAGGTGTTTTATGTAATCATTTAAATGTGTATTTACTGTTTATTTGACTCTTTAGCAGTCTGGTTTAAAAACCGCGCACAGTACAAAAACAGCTCTGGTCGGTTATTGGACATTATTTATGTTTCAGAGGCTCTACTCCCATTTGGATGGCTTCATTCCTAAAGAAAGTGTTTTACTTTTAGTTGGTAATTTTGAATCAGAAAAAAAATAAAAAATAAAAAATCAGCATTAGTCGTAAGGATTAACTTATCGTTCCAGGGACTGTAGAGACAAGAGCTTCAAAATGGTCTCAGTTTCTCACCGTTTAGTAAGTAAAGGCAAAGAGTTACATTTGAATCAGACACTGCAAAACCGATCAGAGAAACAATAAGAAGTGAAATCAGAAATAAACTGCAGAGACCAATTACTCAAAACAAAACATCTCATTACCATTTTCCGTTTCAAAATAAAAGCTTTCTTCTAGTTTAAATAGGCATTTTAATAAATTCTAATAATTAACTTATATAGCTGATTGTCTTAAGTTAACACAGTCTTGTAAAATATTAGTTATTAAAGAACAATAACAATCATACAACAACTTGGCTTTATTATTCGACAGAACAGTACCTCCATATGTTGATGATAGACACATATTTTTGTTTCTGCCGACATTAACCGTATAAATAAAGTCACTTATTCGGTTAAAAGAGACAAAAGAGAGTTTATTCTTTTAGGTCGTAATAACCTGAAATATGTCATCTCTTGATGAATTCACAGCTTCAGTTTCATGAGCTTGTGAAACTCCAGACAAAACCATAAGGTATTCAAGTTAAGGTATTTGCTCTACACCCTATAATCAACTCAATAAGCTCTATAAATAAAACTGAGCTGACTTGAGAACATGAGCGATCAAGGATTTACAAATTTAAGTAGTAAAACTGCCCAAGTTAAGACTTTTGAATGAACACTCTTTCTTTAAATTAATTCAGGTTGAAAAAGTAAATCCGTACTCATTTTTAAAATGATTATTGTTTTCATGTTTTAACATACTAAGGTACAAATTATCAGGGAATATATGACTCAAGAGGACAGCTGTGAGAGTGAAATATAAATATCCGGACTGCTCAGGGAAGGAAAAAGCTTATTCATAACTTAACTACGCAACGGCAACAATAAAGCAGCCCCTTATCTCTGTTTGTGGAAGGGTTTTAGCTCATCTTTGCCACAACGGTCAGCAGACACAGTCATGACTTCATCCACAAATAGGCCAGCTGCTTTGGAGTCATTTACCTAACAATACACAGTTGTGGAGTTACCACTTAAACAGTCACTCAAAATCTTTTAATTTGCACTCAGCTGAACTAACAAGACTAACCAACAAACCCACATATGTGGCTGCTTTGTGAGATGCATGAATCAAACTGAATTGGCTGTAGCTTGTGAATTTAGACAAACTATTATTACAGCTCACAAACTGGAAAAATTACATTAATGACTACATTAACTTGACTTCTGCTTACATAAATTAAAGTAAGCAGAAGTGTAAATAATTTAAATTTGATGTTAAATAATAGTGTTTGTATTACATGATTTCTGTTCAGCATTACTTTTGTCCTTAAGGCATACCATAGTTAGGGCAGTGATAACGTCGTTACAATGCTGTAGCCAACGTCGCTGATATCTGGCGGGAGGGGTTCAGTAGCCGAGCCACTGTGTTAACACGTGGGAGAGACTCGCAAGATATGTGTGTTCTCCTTGTAAGTCTGCTTCATTGATGAGTTGCGATATACGAGTGTTTACTGCAGTTGATTGAGTGATTTGAAGTTTATTCATTTGCCATTATTTCACCTGTTGCCAAGTACAAACTATCTGCTATATGTATGTATTGTAGAGCTGAACCTATATATCTACTTGACAGATGCAGAGGCATGGTTATTAGTTAACTTGTCTTAGTTTTGCATATTAATATGATTTTGAGGTTGAGCTTATTTTAGTTTTATCTAAAGTATAAAACAAAAATTACAAGGTAATGTGTAATGATAGGACACTTTGAACTTATTTTCTGTATTTTTGTTTATTCTAGGAAACCACACACCGAAACACACATTTATGCCCATCCATGGTCAATTGGATCAAGATCTGTAATACAGCTTGAAAACAGAACAGTTAAAAGGCTGTCTCGTGTCTTCATTATTCCATCTGCTGCACCTCATCCTAACATCTGGTCCTGAGCTGATTCCTGGCCTAAGTGGTGTTCTGGCCGACACGCCAGGCTGAGAGCAGTGATAAACACCAACAGTGCCTTACAATCCTTCAACCCTAGAGCAAACTCACCTACAAGAAGTATGAGCGCTGTCTAAACAATTATTCGTTTCAATGCCAAACGGATATTTAGGACCACAAACAATTACATATTTTATTAGAGCTCAGTTTGATAGACCAAGACAAGGAGTGAATTATTATGAAGTGGAAGAAAAATTACATACATTTTTTTTTTTAACAAGTAAAAAACTAAAAAGTTTGTTTATATTCAGTCACTTGTCTTTGAGCTTCAGATAAAATCGAGTGCAACCAGCCAACTTAAAAATTCATCTTACAAGTCCAACTGCGCAACATAATTCTAGTGTAAATTCAGCTATTCCATGTAGCTCCAGCTATTCCAGAGGTTTGTTAGAAAACATTATTAAATAAACAGCACGCAAGTATGTAGGTAGGCATTTATTAATCCTCTATTGTATTACAACAGTATCATCAAAGAAAGAGTGCCTTAAGTAACTTCGGAGCAACTGCAGAGATCCACAGCAGTTTACATGCAGCATTTTCCACAAACATGTCTTAATTGATGTAGATTTTCAAGTTTTACAGGACATGACTGTGGATAGGTAGGAGGAAACTGGACTTTATTGTTTTTTGTCTCTCATTCAAGAGACTTCTTCAGTTCAAAAATGGTTGGAGAGTAGCAAAAAATAATCTGAGAACAGTCAGGCTATTTGAGTTGTTAAAGTGTCTAATGCGTTTTCTCTTGACCCAGGTATCATTCACATCTCTAAACCAGCGTAGTTTCCTTGATTTCTCTCAGCATTGACAAGGCAGCTGACCATAGCTAATGGGAAGAAAACCTGTTTGAGGCAGTTAAAAACAAGGAAAACAGAAATTCAACCCTAAACTTACAGCCAGAGCCACCAGAGAATGGTTTAAGTCAAAACATATGTATGTGCTAGAATAATTTAGACCTACATCTAATTTAGAATCTGTTACAATAGACGCTCTTCATCCAGCCTAAGTGACCTTGGATTGAAGAATGGGGAATCATTTTATTCTCTTTATGTTGGAAGACGCATATCCTGTAATCGCAGTCAACATTGGCTCTAGATAATACTGACTTGAATATATATGTATATATATATATATATATATATATATATATATATATATATATATATATATATAGTCATATATAGTCATATATAGTATATATAGTCATGAATAATTGTCCTTCAAATTACATATATTCCAAATTAAATAAACCAAAGTCTGTGGTTGTTGCCTGGAAAGAAAATGCAAAAACATTCAATGAGTAATAACACTTTCGTAAAGCACTGCTGCATACATCAAGGTTTAGTCGTAACAGAGTAAATAATTACATCCTTAATATTCTGTTGCATAGACAGCAATCGAATTATAATAATATAAAACAAAAATCCTTCCTTTACATTCTCGTTTTTGAAATGAAGCGTTTGCTTTGTGCTGAATAGAGGACCACAATGTACCTGGGAGATCATGCTGGGTAAGCTCTATACGAGGAAACAAGGTGGATATAGATTGTTATAGATCGCCCTTATCTCTTCAAACAGCTAGAGCTCTATAACTGCAACAGGTCCTCATAATTATGCTGAACTATCACTGAGCATCACAGCCACAGAGCAGAAACAAGGACAACAAAGATGCTTGTAGGGATTTAGAGATATTACTGAATCATTCAGAGAAAAACAACGTGAACTTCGCTCTGCTGTCAATAGAAAGCTCATTTCCTGCTCTCACTCTATTTCAGTGTGTGGAGGGAAAGGCACAGCTTCATGTTTGTTTCCAGCATAGCAACTGTGACAGATACTATGTGCCATAAAACTGGGATACAAGAGGAGGAAGGACAAAAGATAGCAAGACAAAGAACAAAATTATGTGGGAACCATCGTTTGCTGTGCTTTAGCGTCTTAATGATAAAATTCTCTGTGGCCAATGCAATGGTGCTCCACCCCCACCTGTTGTCGTGTCTTGCCAGTCAGCTGGCTGAAAATAAGCTATGACACTTTCCTCTCACTTACAAGAAAGGCTAATCAGCAATTTGGAAGCATTTTAAATATCTCTAGCTAGTTATTTGTGCAGAATGTCAACAAATTAAATGAGATACTCAGGTTTCAACCAACCAACTAGGTTTCTCTCACTCTGCTATGATCAAATTTTTAACCTATAATTATTAAATGCTTCCAGATGCATCAAATGCTCTTATCACATTTGAGTCATGTCTACAGTGTAGATGGTCATCAAAAATTGAAAAAATGTGTCCTCATTTGAGATCCAACTTCCAGACCTAATGGAGTGCTGACTGGAAATCACCTCATAGGTAATAAACTAATGTTATCCAGCGATCATATCGTTAGCAAACCAACTCCCAGTTCAAAACCTTTTATAGAGAGCTGCAAATACAGATCTTTTTCCACAGCAAATCACTTTGCTTTTATGACTGTCTTTGTGCTTGCATTCAATGAGCCAGGACAAAAGAAGACAACCCTGGCCTCAAGAAGAGAGAGAATAAAAAAGGATGAGCAAATGCATTTCCCAGTCTGTGCTGCAAAGTTCCAGGGTTAAAGGTGATTTTGGTAAAGAAAGGACCAAGCCGATTGACCTAAAAATTTTGTGGAGTAAAGAGGCAACTAAGGAAACCCACCAGATTTTCCTATTTTAAATTTCTTAAATCAATGTCAAATTTCAATTAAACTATGAGCTTAAAGATTTTACGGGTTTTGTTTTGGACACATAAAATTAGCTAAAAATAATTCTAGATATACAACTTTATCAATTCAATATTTCAAGCATCTTAATTTGAAATATTGTTAAATGTTTAAAATGTGAATTCAGTTCATCTCGCAGACAAAATAATAACTTGTCTACTACTCTGTTCACACCATTTTGTTTCTAACTAAAATGTTGCTGTTCTTGACTGTGAGGATTGTCAGAAAGCAGAAGATGCTCATCCTGCACAAATTCAGGATTCTATTTTTCAGACACTTTAAAGGAAAGAAAACTAAAGCTAAACACAGCTATTCACACAACTCTGAATTATTGCACTTGAGGTCCAACGTAAACAACGTGAGCATATGAGATTTCAGAAATGAACACAATAATGTACTCTCATTCTAAAAATATTAAAAACAATTTGTCATTCTGACACATTTTGTGCCTTTATCATTTCTTAGAAAATGAGTATGCATTGTGAAACATGTGAATCAATGTAACTATCACATTTGTCTGAGTGAACAGTACGAGAATCATCAGGGTAAATAATTTGGTAGCAATTTAACAAAATTCCTCATGAATATCAAGTTTTTTGAAATCCACATGTTTGGTTTATTTGCTAAATATCATTTTAAGAAGAAATAGGTTGTAGTGAAATAATGTCAATCAAATCCTAATTAAATCCAGTTATTTATAATTAACCATCAAATCCAAATAAATGTGAGAAATAATTTTGGTGAAGGCTCACTCGCTTCTTGATGCTTGATCTGATAGTATTAGATTTGTTTTTCTTATTAGTTAACCACTTGCAGTGACTCATATGCTCTGTTATTAACATACATCCTGAAAAATTCAGATATAGTTACAAGCCCAACAACAATCGCTAACTCCTTGTATTGAAATTTGCTTTGAGCTATCAGGATGACTGATTTCACATGACATGCTCTGCAACAAGTGTCAAAGATATTCAACTTTTATCTCCAGATTAGAAAAAAGTGGTAAAAAATAATAATAATAATAATAATAATAATAATAATAATAAAACAAGATGCTTAAATCCCAACTAAAGTAACACATCTGTTTCCTGATGTAGGGGAGCAGTCAAGATTTTACACTCTTTATAAAATTGTCATTATATACCAGGGATACATCAAAAACATTACACAGGCTTGATGGATGTGGCGGGACTTTAATATCCACAAAATATAGTTCTCGTGTTTACATCCATATAAAGCGGAATTTTACATGCTCCAACTTATAAGAAAAGATGGGATAGATGGTTACAGTAGCTTAGTACCAAGCAATGATTACATTTAATTATTTTTACTTTGTGACTTAAATATTTAGCTGAATATAATATTTTAATATTTTTTTAATCAGTTTGCAGGACAAATATCCAGGTCAGATCAGGTTAGTATTTTACGGCCTTCTGTAATCCTGCAGCAGTATAAAAAAAATCCTTTCCATAAATAGAAGACTGATCTATGTACAGCAATGTACACTTGTGGATTAGATTATCATACCCTGCCCCTAGCCATGTCTCCTCCTTTCTCCCAGTACAGGCAACTGGTATTAAATTAACCGCATTCACCAGAAGGAGTGACTTGCACTTAACAATATTACCAGGATGCTATTTCAGCAATGATTTAAGCTTTAAATGCCTCTGCTTATAATAAATACAGGAAGCGCAAAAGAGAAAACAGTACTTGGAAGCTGTCCGGTATTGGTCAAATGTTTCATATGCACTTAAATATAAATCAAGCAAAGGCTGAAACTGCTGCAAGTGTAGCGATCTGTTTTTCTGCTTGACACAAACAGCAGGTAAAAATAGGAATTTATTGGTTTAAAAATACATAGAATTTAAATCTAGACATATCAGCCGAAGGACAAATCCAATACTGAAATAGACCTGATCAAATTAGTCTGAGCCATTTCCTTCTCATATGCTGCTTGGATTTAAAAACACCTGCACTTCCTCAAAGGAAAATGTCACCCAAGTCATATTCAGGATAACACTCAGTGTGGTTTATTACCTTTTGAGTCACAAGGCTCAAAAGGTAATAAACTGGTATACATGCAAATTCAAATAAATTACTATTTATAAATGGTTATAAGAATGTCAGTTGCCTCAATATAATTTAAATAAGGATATTATTACAATAACAAAAATATTTCAGCTTATTTTCAGCTTAATTTAGAATAAACCGTACAATTTTAATAATGAGCCCAGAACAACTTTACTGTAATTAGCATATTAAAACATACAGCCATACTAAAAATAAAATAAATAAATATTTTTTTTTTTTTTTTAATCACAGTATGTGTTTTGATGAGGCTCATTTGTCAGATTACAAGTACGTGTTGAAAATAACACACTTTTCATTAATCTCACATTTTTGTAGAATTTTTTAATGCATTCTAAGCTGAAATGTGTTTTCATTAGCTGTAGGCGAATATCATAATTAGCCATTTGAAAGCCTTTCAGGATGAAGGGCTTTCAGTTTGCACAGAGCTTTGTGAGATGCCTTTCAAAGTTATGTATGAAAAGCTTTCAAACATCAGTTTATGTGCAAAAATAAGAAAAAAAGGTGACACAAAGTTTGAATTTTTTGGTTATCTCACTCAAAAGATCCATATGCGTGTCAATGTGCGATAATATATGTGAGTCAAGACATAGATCAGTTAAAAAAGGGAGAAAATATATCAGCACAGTGCCACGCTAGCAGATTAGGGTGATAATATAGAAAGGCTAAAAGTTAAGGGAATTTAGGTCACTAGACAGAATGCATCAAAGTTTTCAGGTGCAGCACTAGCAGAATGCATTGCTGCAGCCTCACTGTCTCGTCTGACCCCCAGGTGCAAAGGTTAAACATGCAGCTGCAGTACAAATCCTTTCCATATCAAATGTAACAAAAATGAGACACAGAGTGCCGTGTATATGTGTTCTCTGAAGAAAAACCTCTTGGTTATTTCTCTGTCATTTTAAGAAGACAGGCATGTCGTCTTTATCATGTGTTGACAAGAGCTCTGTGAGATGCTAAAATAATAAAGCTTTGTAACTTAACTCTGCTGTAACAACTCCTGAACTTTATCCCTGACATTTGTGGTGTTCCATGGTCCTAATGATGTTTACTAATATTCTCTACAATAAAATACCTTTGAGGTTTATAGAAAACAAGAAAGTTAAATTACACACAGGTGGATTCTTTAGTTAATTCAGTGATTTTAGAAGACAAGCGACTGTGAAATATTTCACTTAGAGGTTAAAGACAGACAACATATTGTGAATATAAAGTTGCATTTTACATAAGGCAATATTTGGTCAGTCGGACAGTCAGAAGATGCTCACATCAGACTTTTCCCAAAGTTCTTAAGGAAGCACAAATGAGAAGAAAGACAGAAGAAAATAGGCATGTATTGCAATATTTACCAATATTACCATCAGTACAAGATTTTCAAATTCATGTAGCTCTGGGCATGATAAAAATGCACACCCTATTGACATGAAGAATAGACACAATCTGTTCCAACAACAGGATCATTGTTTCCAGCTGATGTCACCAGCCACATCCCTGATTCAGGTTTCAAAACGTACCACACTCTTTCCCATAACACTGGAGCAAACGGGCGCCTTTTTCACCACCACCCATAAGAAAAAAACCATAATTATTCCTCAGCAGTCCAGCCAGCTCACTACCACTATCCCACTCAGAAAACCTCAACATCTGAAACCAGTAGAGCGATGGGAATGTTTACGCAGCTACAAAGAACCTAATGCAGATATCATGCAGCACTGCTTCAAAAGAAACGGATGACAGCTTAAGGTCAGTGTGATGATGGTAATTTTCCAGACGACTATCAAACTCTAGCTGCTGACAGGGCTATCTGGTGCACGTTTCCCACAATCTACTCTTATATCTAAAGTTATAAGAGTAGATGAATTTCATAATTCATAGTGTGCATTGCATTGGTTGACTCCTGTCAAAAATAGCATGTTGTTAATGTGCATGAAATGACTTTAAATACTAAAAAAAGTTTAATTTGCACAGGGCATTACAGCCACATAGTTTTACAATCAAAATAACTTCTTCTGAATTTCTGTGACAGGCAGGAAAGGAATGGAGTCGAATATGTAACCCTTCTGTTTGTCTCAGTCTTTACAAGGCTACTGTATTTATTCTGACCAGTGGAAAAAAAAATCAACTTGGTGGTAAACATTAGTCATCAGCAGTGTCTACCCCACCGTTACAGACAGCAACAGAAAAAGGGGTGAGTTGACTGATCGGTTAGTGGTACATTACATAAATTTACGTCAGTGGGTAGAAAGTGTAGCCGTAATAAAAAATGTTTGCGATTTTGGACAGACAACATAATTATACATTTAGTTAAATCTTTTGTTTTGTCAGTGTGGTCAGGGGCCTCAGGAGGTTTATACAAAAACCACAAAATAGACGTGCTTTCAGAAGTAATGTTAACATGAAAGTCCACATTACTGACCTTATTTTTAACATAGATTAAAATACTGTTAAATATATTTGTGTATTCCATTTTCTGCACTAAAAATATATATCACTATCACACAACTGGTAACTGAAACATTACTAAACAATTAAAACATACCTAAGAAGAGAGAATCAAGTCAGTGGTTTACATCAGCCCAGCAGCTTCGGTTTCTATACATGAAATAAAATACAATAAATAAACCTAAACTAGTTACAGAGAAAGACATTGACAGACCAGTTAACAGTTGTAAAATTAAACACAGCTTAAATGCACAACAATGAATATGATAACAAATAAAAGCACATACAAAACATAACAAAATTAGACATAAAATCTTGTATATAATTAAATTAGTCTAAAACATATGTTAAAAATATAATACTTGTGAAGAAAACACAGAGCTAACGCTAATACATACCACAGTTACAGACAGCAACAGAAAAGTGGATAAGCTGACTGTTACTGGTTGCTATGGCAACTACCAACTGTTGAGTAATATAAATTATGTAGCAGTAAAAGAAAAATAACTCTTTGACTACACTATATACATTTGAAGAATAAATAAACCAAAATTTGTGAAACTTCACATTTGTTATAACATTAAAATAAAAGCCAGTTACACATATTGTCAAATAACAGACACTGACAGGCATGAAATCGTAAAGCTACAGTCCAATGCAAAAGTATTAATAACCGTTTAACTTACACATTTAGTCATGCAACAAACGTTAATTTACTTGAATGGGATTTCTTGTAAATACCAATAAGAAATAGTGCAAAAACATTACCCAGTCTTAGAGATTAAATTAAGTCTGGAAATTTTATATCCAGCACTGGATATAAAATTTGCATTGAAGTTCCACCCAGAACGCAAAATACCACAACTTCAAAAACCTTGGCTGAGCAAGATCTCTCTAAAGAGACGTCTTTTCAATGTTGTAGACGCTACAATATCTACAACATGGGTACATGTGTAATTTTTGAGAGACATTTGCACAAAATTCAAAATAATTTTAGATTCTTCTAACTTCCTATTAGTTGCATAAACAACAAATCTGAAAAAAATGTATTTTAATAAAAACCACGAGAGGAAACAACAAACACTTGAATGTTTTCACTATGTATCCTGATATGTTTGATGGCTGAAGAGAAAGCATGTTTCAACATGTTCCCAACATGAATAGTCACTCTATTTGAGCAGACTTACTTGATTTCCTCTTCAAAAGTCAACACTGCCAATTCAGTAAATCGCACACATAGAAGATTTTGCTCTCTGGCTATGGAGACGCAGATTAAAACCCAATACTGCACATCGACCTGAACACGCCGTTTCCACTAAAATACGGTGGTGACATGGCGGTTTGCTTACTGATCGTGTTTCAGTTTTTTTTCTTCATGGAGTTTCATTTTATTTGCAGAACCTTTTGGAGATGCTTTCATTGCTAAAAAACTGGATTTTTGATTTAATACTGCAGTTGAAGGAGAGGTGAATCCATGTAACCACTAGAAGAGGCTTATATAATTCATGTAAAGCTTGTGGGTGAGAAGCCAAGAATTATTCATTCTTTCTTAAAACATCTGCTCTGAGGGGAATGGATTTTGCTGAATGAAACACAGACTATGACAGTAAAATGTTGGTGGTACAGTAATAAACTGATTAGCAGTGCTTCCTTGATGCATTTTATTTGTTTTAGGGTTTTTTTTTCCTGTCTTTAACAACAACAAACAAAAACCAAACCCCACCAAGCCCTGAGGAGTCTTCTTAAATGACTCATCTGGGAAACTAAGTAAAATTTATTCCAAAACAAAACACGTCAGTTCATGTCATGGATATAAACTTATAGGATATGACTTTTCCAGTTCAGTGGCACTAGATCAGAATATTACCAATAAACATTTTGATGCACTGAAAACCAGTCACATTTGTGAATTTCTTATAACTGCTCACTAAAAGATTTGTTAGATAAATAGCTCTGCAAAGAAAAATAATCCATGTGCACAATGGGGAAGGGGGAATGCTGACTGCATATTCTTAGCATTGCATGGCACGCCACAGTCCAAGCCTTCAATTTAAAATCCTGCAGCAGCAGAGAGGTCGGACGGTCGGAGTGACGCAGGGCGAGTACACAGGGATCTCATTACCTCAAATGTCTTTTGAGAGCCACGGATGACTTCACTGAATGGTAGCTGAGGATTCAACTAATAGCATTCTGGTATTCCCCTGTGTGTCTTTAACAGCCCTTTTAAAATTTGTAAGTCCATACTTTGTTTCATGCACTTGGCATACAATTTGTGTTTAGCTAAGCTTCTGAAACGCACCCAGTGATGGTCTTTATGTTGGTCATGCCAGTTATTGATCTCAAAGGAAGCTTTGTGTGAGGTATGGTGAAAGTTGCACGTTTTTGAAAAAGCCATCCCCTGTACTTTGCCACTGTGGGCCAAGGAATGTGAATGAAAGCGTCGCCGTTGAGAAGCAACACGGGAATATTTTTACACACCAGCACCTTTTCCGGGATTTCTGTGGCTGAGTGGGAAGGAGAGGTTTTTGGCAAAGCTGTGTGAAGGCAGGGTTACTCCTACCGAGCATCTGTCTGCAGGCTCACACAAAGGAAATGGCTTGAAAAGACTTGAGTTTCACTGCTGCCCTTCCCTTAAATGAGTCACAGTCTGACAGTGCTGTACAACTATTTAATTCAACTGATGTACATCAGTGTTTAAAACAGAAAACCAAAACGTGACATTCTTGGAGTTTAGGTAATGCCAACAAATAATTTTAATCTTGTAAAATTATTTGTTACCCTTAAAAGTTTTCACATCTTATTGCCTTACATCTAGAAACTTTGATAGCACATAATTATGAAGTGAAAGGAAAAGAATGCACAGTTCTGAATTTTAAAGGGTGTATTTGTCTTCTGCCCCATTGACTCAATACTTTGGTCACCTTTCTTTTGATGTAATTACAGCTGCAAGTTTTTTAAAAAGTATCTCCACCAGCTTTTTACATCTGGAGGCACACCGCAAGCTTGTCCCAAATTTAGGAATAGACTTTGTTCAGGCCATTGTTATATATAAATTTGATTTAATCTAAACCATTATGTCTTTTACCTCCTCTTTAACAGTCTGCTTCATCCACCTTCCACTTAACACTGATCATTTTCACTGGCTCTTTTGAAGAAGAACCATCCCATTGCATAATTCTCCCACCACCATGTTCCATCATGGGGGTAGTGTTTTATCTGCTGCTTATATGGTGTTGCCTAAAGTTCAAAAAGTTTAATTTTGGTCTCACAACACCATAGTCCCTGTTTTCACAAGTTTGACACATTACCGATATGGTGAAAACAGTTTCCTCTCAACAATGTCTTTCTTCTTAGCACTCAGAGCTAAATTTGTGGAGCTCACAGAACAGCTGGATTTATACTTATTAGTGGTGAGACTTGATTAAAACCCTTACCTGAGTTAATTGTAGTGCATATAATTAATAAATAGCATTTAAATCAAAGAAATTGATCAAATACATTAAAATTGTGAATGTGTTAAAATCTACTAAATTAAATAATTGAAACTAACTTGTTAGATTTACTAATTATGTGACTTCTGAGGGTTTCTAGTTGGACTGCATTTAGTTGTGCATGCCACACATCTGACTTTTTCCTTTGTAGAAATATTTGAAAACCACTAACAGCAACAAGTTAATTTATGACTTTTATGGCACAAATAATTGTGAAATGGTTTCTGTTCTACCAGTCACACCAGTTTTCGTAATCCCAATGCTGACATCTAAATTTTGGATGATATTTAAGGTTTATTTCAACATCTAATATTTGTTTATTCTGATATGTCTTTTGCCATCTGGTTTTTATTCTGATATTTTCTTTGTCTACAAAGTATTTGAAGGAGTAACAGCATCACACTGTCACTGCAAATTCGTAGGCTACACAGCCATGCTACAATATTCATGCTGAAGAATTCAGTGAGATTATTCAAGCTTTGTGGCCAAGTGTGTTATGCCACTGGAAGAAGCTACCAGAAGATGAGTATACTGTTGTAACAAAGAGATGGTAATAACCAAACGTCAACAACAATACTCATGTAGTATAAAGTGTTGGAATTATGCTCAACTGGGAACAGAAGCCCCAGAGTGCCAAGAAAACAAACATTACACTATTACGCCACCAGCAGCAGCCAGAACTGTTGATAAAAGTCAGGATGGATCCATACCTTCATGTTCTTCACACCTACTTCTGTCCCTACCATCTGAATGTTGGAGTTTAGTCTCATTGGATCAGGTAATGTGTTCTCGATCAGTTCTGTTGTATCTGTGAGAATTGCAGCCTCATCTCATGAAAGATGTGGCGTCTAGAATTGCCGACTGCAACTGTAGCCTATTTGCTGGTTGACTTTCTGTAATTTATAATAACATAGATGATAACCTGTAAACATTTGTTGTAGTAAGTGAATATTTAAGTTACTGCTACTTTCTATCATCTAAAAACCAGACCCTTCACTCTCTTCTGACCTCTGACATGAACAAGGCACTGTCATCCACAGAACTGTCACTCACTGGATATTGTCTCTATTAATAGATAGATGTTGAAATATCCATCTAGCCCATCTGGTATCAACAATCATGTCATATTTAAAATGACTTGGAAGCCCTTTTTTTCTCCCCAGACTTGAAGTTCATGCTTGATGTTTGAACTTCAGCCAGTTGTCTTCCCAGGTTGTCTAAAATGACCAAAATAACAAAAACTGAAATTGAGAAAATATTTTTGATAACTGAAAAAACATAAAAATGGTAACTAATGGGGAAAAACTACAACCAACTACCTGGAACTAAATCATGCATTTATAAAACTTTCTAAAGCATACTGAAATTAGAGATATAAAAGGTCTTTATTTTTGTGCTTATCTATTTGTTAACATTTTGAACCGATGCGAAATTAATTTTTTACCCCACACAAGCAGTTTATATCAGTTGTCGGCAAATTACAGCAGTCCATAATCTTTCCGTCGAAACTTACGTCAGTCTGTAAAATGGCAACAGCAAAAGTAGAGATAAATCGCTAGTCAGTTGTTCAACCAGAATTTTATATTTTTTTAAAATGATAAGCTCATTCTATGTACACATTATCACAATACTTTGACTTTTTTTTTTTAATTCTGCACCTAAAAATTTACCGATGTATGAAAAAATTTAAAACTACTACTATAACTAACATAAAAATATACTGAAACTAAACAATATTTAGTGTGGTGATAACCAAGAACAACTAGAAAACCCATTCTAAAAAAGTAATTAAATCCAACTGAATTAAACAAAGTTCACAAGAAAATAAAACTACACTACAAAACCCAAACCGAACAGTGGTGTTTTCATCGCATCTAGATGTTTAAATGCACCAAGTTGATGCCAGGTGATTGGCTGACCTGTTTTTAGTGTCAACAAGCAACCGAATATATGTACCTAAAACAGTTGCCGTGAGTGAATCATCGCCATCTGTTACAAAAAGAAACAAACACTTTCTTTCATACAGATAAGAACTTCTTATCTGTACTTGGATTGTATCTGAAACTAGTTTCGAGTAAGAGCAACGTTTCCATCGCCAACCAAAGTTCAGTTAACTTACTGGCAGTTGTTTTCTGACATCCCATAATAGGTTTAAATGCACCGAGTTGATGCCAGGTGATTGACTGGTCTGCCTTTAGTGTCAACAAGCAACAGGATAACCTCACAGCCCTTTATTCAAAATACATTTACATTCATGCAATTTCTCACAACATGAAACAGGCAGACAGGTGCTTTTTCAGTTCAGTTGCTGTTACAGAGAGGTATGTTTGCCACAAAGAGCAAAAAAAGGCCAGTTGTTGGGATGTACTGCTGATTAAAATCCTGCAAGGTGAGAAATTTAACAAAATTGTGTTGTGTGTTTGAGTACCAGTTTTCTAAAAGACAAGCTTGTTTTTTTACTGTTCAGCTCTTGCTTTTTTCCTTCTATCATAATTTGCAAGTCTAAATACTTTTTCACAGATCTGAGATGTCAAAACAGCAGCCTGGTTTTCAGGGTTCTCAAGCAAAGGCAGAATATACCCTGCAACACGCACTTGACCGCACAGCATTTCACTTCCTTGGTAACTGTGACTCATTTCCCTAACAACTCTGCAAGGACAGCTTCACAAAAAAGGAACCTGTAGCCAGTGCACAATTAGTCACAGATGGATGCTGCAAGAAAACAAAATACCTCTGATTTTAAGCTGACAGGAGAAACAGTGGATGAAGCACAGAAGTAAATTAGAACAATCTGTCTGTTTTTATATCGTACAATATAGTTCTACTCTACAGATTACATTTGAGTACAATATGTAAAAAGAACATCATGAGACAAATGGAATTGTAAATGCATTACACAAATTATCTTTTTTACAACACAAACAGGGTACACGAGCTAGTCTCATCACTGGAGTAGCAGTCTTTTCAGGCTATGAGACACCTGAGCCCACAGCGGTGTCCCAGCTGCTGACAGCAGAGATCTGCGAAACACTTTCATAAATGATCTGTGTGAGTGAAGTTTGAATGGCAGATACCTGATCCTTCCAGGAAGATTAGATTAACTTTTATTATAGAGAAATTTTAATTTAAGGGGAAGATATTAACTGGGTTTTATTTCCTTATTATGTGGATTTATTACATATGTAGAAGTACTGACAAATTTAAGTAATTTTGCATAATAAAAATGAGTAATATTTGCATCAAAAAGTGAGAGAAACCTTCCAGATATTTATTTTTAAAGTATATTTTTTATTATTGCAAGTAGAACCAGAGCAACACTGCCTGAGGTTGCAGTACTGCAACCTCAGGTACCTGGCAAAGCTCCCTTGGCTCCTGGCACTCCCATATGGCTTGACAGTTGCTGTCAAATGCTGAGCAGCATGGGAGGAGTTTATTGTACTTAAACATTTGTCTGACTTTTTAACAAGACCAGTTTTTTTTTTTTTACAGTTGTTTTGTAAAAGAATAACTTCTTCATGATTGCCTCCATTTTAAAAAGTAAAACTCGGAAAGAAGAAATTATCAAATTAAATTTTTGGAAGAACAGGAAACTCAAAAACTGTATCGTTTGTCGTTTTCGGTCACGTCTTTAATTAACTGTACTTCAGCCTTTTCGTTTGTGTTTTGTTTAAGGTGAGGCTCTAAAATTAGTTGAGTTAAAGATGAGGTCACCTAAAAAGTCTGAAAACTACTTCACTTGTGAATATAACTCTTTTTGCTCATCTTTCTTTGAAGAGTAGTTCAAGCTCAGTCAGATTGAGTGGGACAGCATCTTCCCATCAAGTTTTACCAGCTTTACTGTCTCTGCTGGAGAACAGAATCTCCAGAGCATAATCCTGCCACCACTGTGTTTCACTATGAGGAAAGTCTATAGTTAAACTCTATAGCCTTTCTCATAGTCTATAGTGAAACTCTATGAGTTGAAAGTCTATTCAACTCAAAGTGCTTTCTTTACATGTTAGCCATAAACTTCAAATTTCATCTCATCTGAACTCTGGTCATCTCGGACCAGAGTTTTTGGACCACTCGTTTTCTAGGCCATCGAACAGTGCTGTGCAAGTTGTTGTTGCAACCCAACTCTGCTTCAAGCCTTCCAACAATGTTATCTTTGACCTCTTTGCTGTGACCCTTGATATTTATAAATCTAGTTGTTTACGTTCTCCAACAAGCTTTCACAAATTATGTAGTTTTGAAGGCATTCGGTGCACTGGATTTTCTTTATAGGCATATCAGAGAAAAGGGTTTGAATAAAATACACACTGTATTTTTCAGATATTTATTGCTACTTTGTGTTGATGTATCAAATAAAATCCTAGATAAAATACAATAAAGTTTCAGGTAGCAACAGGACTAGCAAAATGTGAAAATGAGATGTGAATATTTTTCTAAGCACTGTAGTTGCACACTGACTCCCCTGAGAACCACAACACGTTTATCAGCCTGGCCTTGAAACTGACGCCTTGTTTAGAAGATTATCTGGGCTCTGATACTCCATCAACCAATGATACACCTAAGTTGCATCTTTCAGACTCAAGAACAGAGCTGTTCTTCAATCAGACTAGTCCTGTGGCTTTTGGAAATTAGACACAATAAGCAATACTTATTGAAGAAACTGTTTTAAGATATCATTTTCACAGCAAGTAGATGGAAAGAAGAACCACATCAATGCAAGTAGTTAAGACGAACGAGGAAAATGGCAGATGATAACTTCCCAATCAATAAAAGCAAATAATTCAGACAATATGAAGCAGTTATTAGTATAATCACTCTCTAAGATGGCAAATAACGAATAAAAACACACCCTCAATGTATTAAGCTATAGATAGATGTCCTAAACAAAATACCTGAGAGGCAGAACTAACCAGTGAAAGGGAAAGCAACAAAAGATTTAAATAGCCTCCATGAAAAACCTCAGAAAGTTAAAGTAATTAATCGAGATGAATCAGTTATTGAAATAACGGTCAACTAATTGATTAATTGTTGACTAGATTACAAAGACTCAAAAAAAGCAAATAACATACTCAGGACACAAAACTGCATAGCTATGATCATTTTAAGACTACTTAAAATGATTAGTTTCTCTGATTTTACTTTTTATAGGTATATGTTTTAGTAAAATTAACATTCCATGAACTACGGACAACATGTCTCTGAAATTCAAAGTAGAAATTTAGTATTTGTTTGCAGAAAATGAGAAATGGTCAAAATCATAAAAGAGACACAGTGCTTTCAGACCTTAACTAATGCTAAGAAAACAAGTCCATATTCATTGAGAAACAGCAATACTAATGCTTTAACTCAGGAAGAGTTCAGAAATCAATATTTGATGGAACAACCGTGAAGTTTTCAATGGGGTCCAATGCAGTGGTCTCTTCTTTTTCCACAGCATACATACAGTCTTTTACATTTAAGATTTTTTTGTAAATATTTCCAGTTTCTTAAGTGGCATTATGTTAGAGTCACCTGGTTCAAATTCTATTCGAAAAAAATCTCCTAGTCAAAAGTACAATATGTGTAGAAATGCTGAAATAAATAAATATGTTCAATTTATATTAATTTTTTAAAAAATACAAACATTTACACCAATTATTGCAGTAAAAATGTTTTAAGACAGAGAAAATGAAAACAGTGAAAAAAGAGGATTCTTAGTTTTCTCAAAAATATTTTTTTAAATCCCTCCAATGTACAGTAAGCATTTTTATTTCCAAAACCTTTCTTGGAGGAGTAGGTGAGTGTTTGGTTGTGTAAGGGACAGCAGAAGGAGAGGCTTGCCCAGGGCTCTCAGTTGGTCAGTAGTTGTATTTTAGTGGCTCCCTATTGTAATCCAGATTCAACTGACTCCATGCCCAAATCCATGCCTTTTCTACCAGATCCACCACTAATCCAAGAGCCAGTGGTAGCTAATAACTCATTAACCAGCTTAGCACAATGAGCAGCTTGTTAAGCCACTGACATGTCTACAAGGCTGACTCTGGCATGCAAATCCTGCATGTTTGTAAAACACTGAAGGCACATCCACAACAACGAAACTGCACATCAGCTCAACTGAATTGAGTTTAAAACACCTGCCTTTACATCTGCATAGCCTGGAATTAAATAATTACAAATGCACCTACATGAAGTGGGATGTGCATTACAGCTTTAAACATAAACTAAAATGCTATAGAGATTATTTGTGCTTTAAAGCTATCAAACAGATGTACAGTAAATTCCTCTTTTGTGTCCCTAGTTACTAATGTCTTTCACAGGTAAGTTTTTCATTTCTGCAGTGATTTCTGCAAACTCTTCAATTCAATGGCACTTCTCCAGATGGGGTGCTCTCACAAGTGTTACATAATGTCCTTGAATGATAGCAAGCACAATACTCTGTATATGAAATGGGGAGAAAGAGAGAGCAAGACACCCACACAGTTGCACCATCCGCTCAAACATTCACAGGAAGAAAGCATCGGCTCACACTGGCTGCAGGGTGTTTCGGTATGGCTTCTGATCAAGAAGTTTGACACAAAAGGTCACTTCACACAAATCTGTTTGACTCAAAGCTTTCTATCCGCAACATGCTATGTAATGCCATTACATTAAAGGGATATCAAGCACTTTGCATTTGATTATCCTTTCAATAAATCATTTTGCATCCTTCAAGTGTAAATAATTTATTCTACTTCAAATTGTAATTGTATCAACATTTGTTTTAATCACACAGTGCTAAAGGTAGGTCATTTTGAGGGGCTGTGGGTGGGAAAATTACCCAGGAAATGGAAAATTTTCTCCAATAGGGTGAAGAGGTATTCCTCCAATGGCACTCCAAAGCAGCCCATGTTGTGCTGCAGCTCTTCAAATAGCCAAAGTTAGACTGCATCCTTTTCCAGTCTTAAAAAAAGTGCATCTAAGACTGAATAATGATCGAAATGACAGTAAATTATTGTCAGTCTACAGCGTAATATAACAAGAAAATGAAAGCTGAAGAACTATGGTTTGTAAAAAACAAAGAACAAATATAGATTGGTTTATAGCTGCAGTAACTTTTTCTGAGTTTCCATCAGCTTTCCTCTTTTTCCCAAGTTGGAAAAATAATTTCTGCCCAGCACAAGCTGCAAACATTTCTCCAAAACACTGCAACTAAAAGTCTAATAACGGCATCCAAGTGCACAACACATTATGTGTACACAAACCAAAATATTAATCAGTGGAAACTTCACTTCATTCTACTTGTTTTTCCACTATTCTTCTGAAGCAAACACACCCTTTATGAGTAAAGTTTTAAATCAATTAGTAGGTTTTAGAAGAAACTGATGACAAGATGGCATTGTTTTCTTACGTAATCTTACAGAGATTACTTTAAAATATTAAGAAAATTAATTGGTCAGAGTAAAAGAAGGTTACATACAAATGTTTCACCTTTCAGATTTTTACTTGTAAAGACATTTTTTTAAATCATGCTTCCTTCTCTTTCACTTTACAATCATGCATTGCTTTCTTTTAATCACAAAAAAATCAAATTTAAACAAATCAAATTTATAGTAATGTGACAAAATTTCAAAGTCTAACGGGTATGAATACTTTTATTGTACACCTACTAATAAAGCATCCAGTCACTTTTAGTGTTTGCAACGTGACTGAACAATCACTAATAGGGTTCTATTTATGCCTGCATTCTCACACTCACATAAGAGGCATCCTTGAGCACAAGACCTACACAGAATATTCTGGCCATGCACCAGTTGTTGGTCGTTAATTATAGTGTCCTACAATGGCTCCTCCTGGAACCTCAGCCAAAATTATAAAGCTATCATTAAAAGTGCACAAGGCGTTAATGTAGAAACACGTAGTCAAAGTAGAAAATGTTCATGCTTGTTTGAGCAAAAAAAAAAAAAGAAGCGAAAGGCTCTTATCTAGAAAAAAAAAATGTCAAAAATGAAAGATGTCTCCCAAACCAAGGTGAAACAATACTATAATAAATGTCTCCTGAAAAGCCAGTGGAAGTTCTTGAAACAAAATTTTTTTTAAATGGTAAATGCATAAATCTTATAATCTTTTGTACAAAAAAAGACTTTACTTATAAGCTGTTACAAATTACTTAAATGAATCTTATCTTAAAACCCAATTCAAGACAAATACAATTTGTTAAATAAATAAGTAAATAATGAAAGATGTGGACTGTTTCAGTGTTTATTTATGTAATTAATGAAACGTATGAATTTACCTAAATGAGTCAATGGGCAGAGCTACAATAACTTTAGTCATTATGACTTACCTGTCCAGGTTAACCAATCACATGCTTGGGTGTTTTAATGAAACACTTTTTCATGGTGCATTGCAGCACAGGATTCATATTAAGATCCAATAAATATTTAAATATATAGAAACATTTTGACATATACAATTCTAGCAAGACTTTTGCACATAAGGTTTTAAAATACCTTTAAGCCCTATTATTTATTTATCTAGTCGTTTGTTTATAAAATGTTTTTATTTACTATTTTACTTAGATGTTTTTATAGTTATTTTATCTATAGGTCTTGCCACATAATAGTTAAAAGGCTTTACGCCGAAGGGAGCATTAAAATGCTTACTCACAGATTCCAGCAGATAGTTTTATCAGAGGAGCCAAGTCTCCCGCCGATTTGATGACGCCAAACAAACACCTTTGAACCTTGAGAGAGCTTAGACAGGCAGTTGCAGTGGCACCCTCCTCATTTCTGTTATTTTTCTACAGCAGGACGGCGTTCTACAATTTCACTTTACAATATAGAGTGAAGGAGGTCCTGGGAGTGAAAGATGAAGAGAGGCATCAGCCAAAGAGAAGGTCATGTGCTTTCGACGTTCGATGGCCTCAGATCTGAGGTGAGGTTGGGCTCCTTTTAAATACATCAAACAAACTCAGCGGAGAGAAAACAATCCAGGGAGCTTTGTGTAACAATGACTTTCTCTGACCAATAACTCAATCATTGCTGGTTTTGAAGCTGTGTTTATATCTATTTAATCCATAACTCAGTGACAGAACTAATTTTGAGAAGAATGATTAGAGCTAAAAGGAGACAATTTGTTATTTTAGGCGACATTTAGCTGTGCAAAAATCCTTTGATTGAAATAAAAATTTTTAGGAACTTAAATCTCTTTAATAAGACCCTTAATAACAAGCATCTGTAGCATGTTTCCCAAAGGTCGTGCTAAAGAGTACATTTCTTCCTAGAGGCAGTGGACTCAAAGCTAATGAGGTCAATTAGTCCCTGGTGCATTGAGAGATTAGCACCTAATTCACTAAGAGGAGCCCTTCTCATTTCATCCCTGTAGGGGAGAAAAGGGGATGAATATAAATAATGATTAACAAAACAAGGAGATTGGAAAAGAGGAATCATCAGTCCTGGGAAGGGCTAAAAGCATGCAGGAAGCATAATGATGCCAAACAATTATATAAAATGTATGAGGACTTTTTCAAGACATTTCTTCGCCTTGAATTTTTTGATGTTTTCTCAGTTTACAGTGTATTGATAAATCAACACAAAGTAGCACATACGTCATAGGAAGATAAAAATATAATGCATAATTTTCCATAAACAAATGAAAAGAGTCCACAAATATGTAGTTATTTACCCTAATTTTCTCCAATGCTCTTCATTAAAGTCCAGTGTGACCACCTGCATGCAACTTAATTTCAGTAGAAATTCAGCAGTTCTATGGATGCCTCAAAGGTTTGTAAAAATCAGTCAACAATCATCATCATGAAGACCAAGAAACATCTGAAAGTTCAGGCATGAAGTTGTGGAGAAGCTTTGAGCTTCTCACAGAGCTCAGATCAGTCCACCATCTGAAAATAAAAAGGCTGTGTTCTTATAGCAGACCAATGTAACCCAAATTTGCTTTTTTTTGCCTATATGTGACCTACATCTGGCTTTTTTGCAGAAGCCTAAATGACCCAATTCTGATATTTTCACCCCCACACACACACAAAAAAGAAAGATCAGATCTGTGCCATTGCTATATGTGGTACTAATTCGGATACAATGATAATTAATTGTTTTCAAAGCGTCTGCGGTCTGAACGGGACTATTGCATTGTCTCCAGCTTTTATGTCATTGATGAGATATCCATCATAATTCTGCATCAGAAAAAGCCAGATGTGGTAAATTAGGATGTAAACAATGGCTGAAAACTATGATTATGATCTTATGAAAGACGTCTGCGTCACCGTAGTGCATCACATCACAATCAGACCACTGCTGGCTGTGTCTAAGCATTCAAGTTTTGTTCCTCTTCTGCGTATGTGGGTCGCTTTGGGATCGTAAGTACTGATTAAGCAAACACCAAGAGGCGCAAGTATTGCAAAGAGAAAGAGAGCATGTATGCCTCAGCGTGTCGGATAGTGTCAGGCCTAGTTCTAAAGAACCTGCAAAAAGTCGCATTTGCATTTCCGGTGGAGGTTCCCCATATTTCCTGTTGAGGTCACAGTCATCAAGTGTGTGTTCATCATATTCTTAATGCATGAGTAGTTGCACATTTAGGTTTTTCAGAGTTTACATACAACATATTTTCTTGATGAAATTAGCTTTACAGGTTGATAAAAAATGGCAGCAAGATGAGGAAGTAGTGTGAGCGTTTGTGGCTTAAGATTCAAAAATAAGAGCTCATCTTTACAGTCAGTGCCAACATTCACTGTTGAGTGTGGCCTTTCTCCTACTTGGTCATCTAATGCGGTCTAATGGAGATGGAGAAAAACAAAACAACCTGACCACTGGTTATTAAGAGACTTGTCACAAAACAACGCTGAGCTGTAGGCAGTGGCGTCACTCTGAACAGTACCGATCTGTTTCTGGGCTCTTTTTCTTTGTGTTAATTTGTACAATGCTCAGCCCTGAACAGATGGTCCCTGTCTAAATTCAGCAAACTGTAAAATTAATCAAATAGGATGCACAATCACAACAGGGTTTCCTTTGTGTCAAACTGAGAATCGTTACTGCAGCGTAATCATACGGCTATGGTGAATTCCACATATGTATGATAACTTAGATTACAGCTTTTCCACTACAGGACCTTCAGCAGTTCAAGACTTTACAGTGTGTGAATGGATGAATGACTGGATGTCTTGTGAAACCCTTTGGGGCCCCCTGGACCAGCAAAAGCGCTAGAATCAAAGAATCACACCAGGTTTGTTTATGACGAGGCAATAACATTATAGCAAAATATAAAGCTCAAAAGTTAATTTTACATAATAGACCCTTTAAAATGATTTGCAGTAGCTTAAGTAAAAAAAAAATCTAGAAAATCAGGCCCCTTTAAACTGGAAAAAGGGAAATTATTTCTTATAAAGAAATCACTCTTCTTATCCTTCCTCTGTAACACATCAGAAGTTGGCAGCAAACATAGACAGGGAACTATCTTTAACCATTCCTCTAAAAAATGTTCCAGGGTATTTGGAAGTGAAACCAGCCCATAGCATCATGGGTCCTCCACTGTTCTTAACAGTGAACACTTTGGGCTTTTTCATCAAATGGAGCAATTAAAAGCTGAAACCTCATCTGATCTGATCAAAGCACCCAGTTCAACAATATGTGACGGTGAGAAATATACATTGTAAACCCTGACCTGTAAAGATCCCAGATCTGCCTTACTTGAATGGCATGTTCTCTTGTTTTTTTTTCCACTTTGAAGTCTTGGCGAGAGAAATGGGCCTCTGTGTCACATCCTATTTATACCCCAGGAAGAGGTGCTCACAGACCACCAAGCATACAAAGGTATGGGCCACTATGAGTCTCCTATGGTAGGAAAGTTTTGAGTAAAAGTACCACCATTTTACTTAAACAGAAAAGTAACTAATCCCCCTACTGCTATTAAAACAATGTGACATCTTAACATTTATTAACTGATTTCAATACAGTTATAAGCACTAGAAGAAAACATTATTAATTATCAAGTTGATGTACTTAGTAATGCTTAGTTGTTGTTTTTTTAATCAGACTATTTGGTCAGGAAACTAGGCTGTAGTCTGCTGCTTTACAGATACTGAGATGGCAATTTTCCAACTGTAGTCATCTGCTTTAATAAGAACATGTGTGTCCATATGTTTGGTGACCAAAAGATATTTCCAAATTTCTTATCTTGTAAATGAGGGAAAAGTATAGGAGCTTCCTTTTCAGGCTGCTGAATCAAGAGGGGAGAGGCAGCACTAAATTAGTCAATGCTTCAAACAACTCGAGAAAACTCTGGTTAACCTGGCAAATTCCTTGCTTTCTCATTCCAATGACTCTAAACTATATGAAAAGGAAGATGGAACATTTTAGAAACAAAGAAGACGGGGTGTGGGTTAAACCTTTCATACAGGTAATTCGCCAGTGACTGAACAGAAGTTGCCTGACAATCTGATTTTAAAAAGTACATTATTAATCATAGGAAAAGACTCCAGTTGCATTTTTAAAACAGTTGTAACAATTGTGGCAAATCTGGTTTTATCAAAATAAACGGTTTCTCTAATTTACCAACTAAATTAACTCAAATTAAAGGTTGCACCGCAGAAACACAAAATCTTATCAAGTATTTTTGGTCTACTTTCTAGTGCAAATATCTTAGCACACTTGAAGAAAGAGAAAACTATATCTTGTTATATTTTTTAGCAAGATATAGAGGCTTGTTTTAAGTGAACAAACTTAAAACAATATTAATAATTCCTTAATATTGATGAAAAAGTTCTATTGGCAGATAAATTAACTTAGAGCATGAGGAAATGTCTTGTTATAAGTTACATAATCTCCCAATGGAAAAAGTACTTTTTCATCAAAATTAAGGAATTGTTTACTTAAACAAGCCTCTATATCTTACTAAAATAAGTTACTTGTAATTTAGTTTTGTCTTACTTCAAGTTTACAAAGATATTAGCACTAAAAAAATAAAACCAGAAATCTCTGGTTTGTGTTTTAGCAGTGTGGGGATTTGGGGGGAAAAACAATTAATATTGTGTAATATTAATTTATTATAAGCCTGTAGCACATATCTGTGCAAGATATGTGCACATATTTGTGCACAGCATATATGTGTAGAGAGTGCTGTAATATTTTTATATTCGTAAATTAATGACACTAATCAACAGAATAACTTTTAAAGTTACTTGGGTTTAACTATGATCTGTAAGAAAAACGTTTCTCTCTATACATCTCTACATATTTTTCATTTTCAGGTCCAAAGAGTAATATAACATAGTTGCTTTTTACTGGATTTGAGGGACCTTTTATACACAGAGTGCCATATAATGCTGTGTAGCTCTCAGTCAGTGTTTACGAAGCTTAATAACCTCAAAACAGGCTCAAGGAAATTCCAAATATTGGTTTCTCAGATTCACAAAAACACCCTGAAGTGAAGTGTTAGCCTTGACAAAACCTGAACTGACTTCTTCAAATTTCATGGAGAAGTTGCACCAAGACTTCCTGTCACTTTATCGATCCCAAAGCTTTTATGAACTCCCTTTCACACCTTTTTATGACTCAGTGACAGCCTTCGTAAAGTTCAACCAACATTCTTTTAGAATGAATGTCTTCTTTATTTAAAAAAAAAAAAAGAGCTTTCAAATGAGATGTTGCAAAAATAAATGGTAAACTTTGCTGCACCTGTCTCACAAATTCTATCTTACAGAAATCAAGAAGATGCTAAAACAATGTACATTTAACAAAGAAAACCTATGTAACATCACTTCTCTTCTACAAGCAAAAGAATTAACAGAATAATAGGAAGCAAAGACTACAAACTAACCTGAATGTAATACATACCTTATCTTTACAGGTTCTGCATTTAATGGTTACATAAAGTATGTTGCTAGATTGTGACACAAGCAAAATAATACTTCCTGTTTGTCGCCTTTTGTCTGTTAAGTTAATTCCAAACTGACACAGCAGTGCTATCCATTTAGGAAACAGGCTCTTAAGTTCAAATAAGCATTTAATGAATTTACCTTCAAGCAGACAATAAAACTGCAGCTTAGCACCTACTGTGACATAATGACAGGAATAATAGACAGCAAATCAACCAGCTGTTTTAGTCAGGAGAGGAACACTTCCAGAGAAAGTGCTTTATTGTAAAAATAAGATTACAATCAAATCTTTCACACTATGAACTGTTTGTTACTTCAATGTTTTGCAGGAAGGATTTCTACCTATGCAGTTACCTGGTTTCCTTAGATGCCAAGCTTTTTTACTGACCAAAATGTATTGTTCTGTAACCAGGTTCAAATAAAACATTGTAACTAAATTTGAATCTTTCGAAAGGATTGGATTAAAATGACTATTTCTGTTTATAAATTTCATCTGGTAGTTTTGGAAAGTGGTTTGAGATGTTATTTGTTGTGAATTGCTGATATACAAATAAACTAAGTTGATAGTGTCCCTCACTTTGTCTGCATTATTAATCCTCCTCTTGACAACTGATTCCATCTGAATGGAGTTTGCAAATCCAGTTCTTGAGTGCCACCGCGCTGCAACTTTGGATGCATCCCTGATCCAACACGCCTGAATCAAAAAGCTGAATTACATCCTTGCCATGTCAGCAGGTTTTACAAAGGTCTATTCATTAACCATTGATTTGAATCAGGTGTGTTGGAGCAGGGACACATCCAAAAAGTTGCAGCTGCAGAATCCTGGTCAATAAGGTAAGCTAACTCCAGTCGTCAAGGGCCAGTGTCCCGCAACTTCTAGATCAGGGGTGCCCAAAGTCCGTCCTTGAGGCCCGGCATGCTGCACATTTTAGTTTTCTCCCTGGTGGTAGTAACAACCTCCTCAGCATGTCAGTGAGCTTCTTAGGCATCTAATGAGCCATCATTTGATCCAGGTGCGCTAAACCAGGGAGAGAACTAAAACATGCAGGATGCTGGCCCTTGAGGACCGACTCTGGGCACCCCTGATCTAGATGTTTCTTTGTTTCAACACACCTGGCTCAAATACTATCTCATTAGCAGAGCCATGTGAGCTTGTGTGCATGCTAGTGAGGCTGTTTTGCCATTTAATTCAAGTGTGTAGGACAAGGGACACATCTAAAAGTTGCAGGGCTCTGGCCCTTGATAACTGTAGTTTGAGACTTTGCAAACATGGGTATTGACCTATCTAGCACATGCAGTGTTCATAAAATCAGGTAGTAATGCCTTTTTTAACCACACTTTTTCCTTTCACTCAAAATGGTTGGATGGCTTAATTTATTCAATTGATGCAGGTAAAAAAGGTCAATTAGTTTGCCAAATTTAATCTTCCAGATGTGTAAGAAACAATCTGTAGGCTATAGTCAATGAAAACACCTTGAAATCGATAACTCTTTGTGTTACATCTATATGATGTTATACTACACTAAATACCGTTATATGAATTTAGTTGTTTGAATTAAGTTCCTAATAAAAATCATAAAATTTTAACTAATTGAAATTCACAGAGATGACATTTTAAACTTTTTCACCAGGAATTTTATCAGAGATGCAAAGGAAAATGAAGGAATCGTTGTAAACCAGCCTCTTACACGGCTGGTTTACCTCGTTTCATATGTGCCGTTCTGCACACATGAAACGAGGAAAAGAACCGCTGCCTTACGCTGAAAATATTTTTACTAGAAGGTACTTAAGGTCCCTATCGCAAAAGACAAACAGAAGATAACGACATAAAGACGGTAAGATTTCACTGCTTTGTTTATACCAAGTCCATCCAAGAAGAAAGATGCGAGGAAACACCTCACAATTAATGAGAGAAGGCGCATACTTTCACGTCTGCTTTGCTCCACAGTCATGAGAATACTGTTTTAACCGGAGAAGAAATAAAAGCTAGATAAAATGAGGGAAACACAGATAAAGGTTTCTGATACTGCATGCAGACACCGCGTGTCATCAAACACACGTTTCCACATTTTAACCCGCAACTCATGTTCAAGTTCATTGAGAGCGAGTCTCGTTTTCAAACAGCGGTTGAACTTCTGGTTTAGTCAATATGCAAATTGCAAAACCATGTCAAAGAAAAGCAAAACATTTTCATTTCTAAAACGGTCAAATAAATCTACATATCCAAACTGCAACGTCCTGTCAGCAGTGAGGAACTAAGAACCAAACTGTCCCTCAGCGGCGGGACAAAAAGCATTCATCATATGAGGTCTCACGTGGAGAAATAATAGCTCTGACTTTATGTACTTGGAGTTCAGGGTCTTACCTGCGCGGCTCAACAGCGGCCGGAGGGATAAATCTGCGTTACTGTCCACCGGAGATACAGACTGAGCGCGTAATGTTTTGGTCCCCGTGCTCCTCCTCATCAGGCACTGCGCGCGCTCGCTCATCACCGCAAGATTGCTCCTCCTCCTCCACTCCATCACTGTCACCCAAGCGCGTGCCCGAGTGCGCCATTTACCACACGGTAAATGTGGCGGTCCTTAAATGAATGCGGCCCCTTTCTTTAGCAATTAGACTGTAGTGGGAATGAACTTTTTTTCCCCCCCACAAGAACAAGTTTCAGATTAAAACTGTGCTTTGATTAAAAATCAAATTTTTTTAAGTGGAGTGTTAATAGTGGAGAATAATTCAATCATGGTAGTTTTCACTTTTGTCTAAGAAAAATTAGGTTGTCATGTCAAAAAAGGAGTAAAAATTAATTTACCCCAATACAAAAATGAAAATGTACTAATTTTAAAATAGCATAAAGAAAATCTGCTTAGCCATTGAGATGTTGCTCAGGTGGGCTTGTATATCTGCTTATTATGACACCCTAAATAGGTAATCAGACTATCACAGAGACAAAGAATAAACAAGCACATCTATCCTCACTTTACAGCAATTTAGAAAGACTAATTTTGGACCTGATAAGAAAGCAACACAATTAATAAAAAAAACTAAAAAATCTGGTCGGGCCCAATTGACAAGTCCAACCCGTCATCCTGAACAGTGAGTCATAGTGTCTGCATCGCCGACATCGCGCTCATCTTTATATATATATCACAAAAAGTCAGCGGTAAAGAAAAAACACACACATTGTAATGGTAATGTTTTTATTGCATGAATTGTAATAGCTGCAGAAGAACAACCTTTTTTCAGGAGTTCAGTTGGGTTCAAAGCCTTTCTGAAGTGAAAAGTGAGGTGGTGAGGGGACATTCAGATGGCACATCAAATCTGGCTCACATCTCTCCTGATCTGTCCATCAGAAGCCCTGCTGCACTTCTATACTGCATTTTAACCACAACTGTAACCCTGGTTGGTGAGGAGGGGTGGAACAGTTTGTCTTTTATCCTTTTAACACAAATTTGAATGGGCAGTAAGGAGACTTGTATGTGCTTTTGTTTGTCTAGGCATGCAAAATAGAAGAGAATAAAAGGTGATGCTTATTGCTGGTTATTTAAATTTAAGGGTCATTTCGGGGTGAGAATAAGAGACTGAGCTGTGCTTTGGTGTGTCACTCCCTCCAAGCAAGTACTCAGCTTAAAAGGGGAGTTTGTGTGTGCAGCTGCCCATTCAGTGGGAATATGAGCATTTAAAGGACCAATAATAAAAAGTGATAGTTAAATAAACTACTCAAATGCAGTATACAAGCCAAAAGTGTACAGTTTAAGACTTAGAGCTATAACTCCATCTACAGGTTAATTTTTGTACTGCAGCACAGAACAGAAGGAATTGACATTTTGTAAAGTGTTTGCAGCCATGACATTTTAGAAATTTGAACAACAAAAATCAACAAACAAAGGCAAAAAAGCTCCCTTTTTAGTTTAGATAGACCAGCCACAAATTAAAAGAAATTTCTCAATATATGACCTACAAAATGGTCTCTTCAATTATCAAAAGAAACTTGGTCACTCGACAGTCTGCGAAATAATAATTAAAAAAAAAAGTCTAGCAGAAACAATAAAAGGTGATATTTTACTGTACCTGAATGCTTGTTCCTACCCCACCCCACCTTCCTATGACATATTCTATTTCAAAAATAGGACTTGTAGATATGGGCTCTAATGTTAATACATTTATCCATACTATGTTCATGTAATTAATAAAAAAATAAATACATTTAACGAATACAAACGATTCTGTAATAGGTAGATTACCAAATAAACTGATTATCCCCACCCCCCATAGTTTAACTGTTGACACATTTCAAGTTTAGGATTTTTCATAAAACCATTATCACCACAAATATATATTTAAATCTGCAGTTTTAAAGCCTTTACACTGGTGTGGTAGTGCTACTGAGCTTGATGCGACAGAGCTCCTTTCTGTCATCTATGGAGACGTAGTCTAAGCTCTGGATCTCTCAAGGCTAAATATTAACACAGTAGCACAATCATAGACAGGGACCAGGAGTAAAAGTGGATGCTGATGATTTCCGTTGGCAATGGGATCCAAATCACCTGTCAGCTTTAGCCAAACAGGAACAGGAATAAGATGTGCATGTTTGTGACTTCAATCAGGAAATCTTGTAAAAACATTGTATGAAACTTGTGTTAACATTTTTTTTTTTTTTTGCATATGCTTGTTTTTGTACAAATCTTTGTACAATCTGTTTGGACATAACAAAACAGATTAATCCAACAGTAGAATCAACCAACAGAAAAAAATCTCATGCATAAGTTATTTCCCACTCTTACTGATTGATTTGTAAGGGAACAGCTTTAAAAGAAAATCTGTGTATGTTTGTTTTTCAGCATTATATTTTTGTATATTTTGCAATTTCTACTTTTTTTTTTAAACATTTTTGCACAATAGTTTTGATCCTTTTTTTTTTTTTTCCAGCCGGCAGTTCCAGATGTTGCTCCAGTGGAGTTTCCAGACATCCAACCTGTTCGATCCTCGACAGAAGGAGGCACAAGAGGCTGGCTGTGGGAAGGAATAACTACTTTGTAAAAGCTGCTGGAAAGCAGATGAGTGTCTGTGATTTAGTTCAGCTCCAAGAAATTAAACCTATGGTCAATAACACTTTTTTTCCTATTTCTGCTAGAAAATACCTGCCACCATAAAAATGGGTGACCAATTCTGCAGAGGTTTTCAAACCAACAACTTCCCAGCAGCAGAAGTGGGATAGGATAGTCAGTTGCAGACGGGGATGGAGAGGGAGGGGCAAGGGAGATGGTTGTCGGTGACAACACGGATAAGCAGACAAACCCCTATCTGCAAAGATCCTCTTGTGTAGAGTCTCGTATGTTTTTCCTCTTCTTGCTGTTCCCTTGGTGGTGTGGCTTGTTGCTCTGATGACTTTTGGAGCCGAAGGAGGAGTTCTGCTGGCCGTGGTGGCCGCTCTTGTTGTTGGAACGAGACATCCTGGCCTGGAAAAAAATCACATAAGACCACAAAGCAACAATCAGATGTTGAAGCAGGATAGGATAGTGGTTTCAAACTCAGTCCTTAAAAATCAAGGAGTGAGTTTGTCCTTGACCCCCAATGACAAACTAAAGACAAACTCCTAGAACCTTCAAAATTGTTTCTGATTCAACACATCTGAAACAAAACTCTGAATAATATCCTATTTTATCTCTATGTAGTCAAGTTCTTCACTGTCTGGTTAATGACCTGCTTATTTGATTGATATGTGTGAAAAATTAGCCTCAGAAACTCAACGGTTAAACCAGAGTTATATCATAGTCTGAGGACACTAAAAGGCTTCCTGATCAGATGTCACTCATTTTCTTAAATGTTTTTATTCACCTTTCCCATGTGACTCATTTTGTATTGGGTAAAAAATTAGCCAATCAGAAATTGTTGCTAGGCAGAATGTGTCTACTCGGGTGTAATCTGCTTCCTTATTTGAATACCTTCACCCTTAAACTAAATAACATTAAAAATGCATAAATGTTCTATATTCTGATTTATAGTCAACTGGCTTTCATGGGTTTTTAAGCCAACCGTGTGGCAGTTTTCATAGCTGACAGAAATTGTAAATCAGTCAGAGTACTGTCAGGGGACAATTTTCCCATTCACAAGATGAGTAAATCCTAAAAATGTTCAGGTAACGCAATGACTGAAAAGACATTGAGAGGCTTAGATAACTAGCTACAGCTGCAAAGAATGGTAGACACAGAAAACAATAATCACAACGTCACCGTAGATGTGGGTAGATCATTAACATATCAATATGGATTGGGTTTTACCTGAGCATCGAAGGTGAGTAAAAAGTCCATCTGGGGTTTTTTTAAGCTGCTGAACTATAGAAGCGTAGTCTCACTGCTATGTAACCCAACTGCTTAAGATTCCTTAAGGCAAAAATAATAAGTGGAAGGCTATATCCTAGGGCACACCTAAAGACACAGTTTCATTCCACTAACTCACTCACTAAATCAGCGTCTTAAGTGTCTTATTTTGACCTTTTTCCAAAAGGTCAAAATAAGAACTCTAGAAAAAAAATTAAAAAAAACTAACTAATATTCAAGGAAAAACTCACAAAAACCTAAACGAAACCTTGAGAAATATGGAACTATTCCTCTTGATCTCTTTATAATAACAGAAAATTGAGACTAAGCATACCTTTCCTCCTTTGTTGCTTGCAGGTGGAGTGCTGGTAGCGTGGTTCTGTATGCGGTGATTACTGACCACTGTAGACTTTTCTCTGTGTGTGCTAGCGTTTCGGACAGGCTGCTGCTTGACTGTCTTGCATGGAGTACCATCCGAATCCTAAAGGAAACCACCAACAACACAAATCTACATGAAGCATTTCCTTCTTACTGACTTCTTTTGCTTTGTTTTTTTTTGTCACAGTCTTTTAGATCAACAATTTTGTATTGACCCATTTCATCTGGATAGCCTTTGCCTCTAATAAATGAAATCATCATTTGAAATCTGTATTTTATATTTATTCAAATTATCTTTGCTCATTCTTTTGACTATATGATATTTAAGTGTGATGGAAACTGACTGCATCGCTGGAGGATGTGGAAGACGGCGACAGCGGGGATGAGGAAGGAGACGAGCGCAGAGACGGGAGTGGAGAAGAAGTGTTGGAAGAGGACTTGCTGTGAGGAGAAGGAAGAACCACAACATCTTCGTCATCTGGGAAGTTGTTGTTGCACTCATCAAGCTGTTTGGACTCAAGTAATTTGACGTCGTTTCCTATACAAAATGAGAGGGAAATGTAGCTGCAGCTCGTATCAATGGAGTGATATAATCTTTGTTGCGAAAGTACAACTAATACATACTGTTGAGAGAGCGATCATTCTGAGACTGGCTGTCCCAGTTCTTTCGGATCCATTCCCTGTACTCATCCACTTCCTGAGTCACTCGGATTATTCGACCAAGTATACTGAGGTTAGGAACAGTGAGGAAAAACAGTTAATATATAAATATAGACTCTTTAAATTAGGACTGCTAAGGAAAACAGCTTCTAAGAATAAGTAGGATTATTCTGTAGTGCATGAGTAGCATGTTTGTTGTTAGCACCTTACCTCTCATTCTCATTGTTGGGGTAGAACTTGGCAATGGGTGACACAGCATGGCCGAGGACAACATAGGCATAATCAAACGCCTGCTTCACCTGCATGGCACCATATGAGCTCCGGCCAACATCATTGTCTATTGATAACAAGACGGAGACAACATGTCAATTAGGTAATTCCAACATCCTTCCGTTACTGCTGTGTTGATTCCTGTTCCTACCTGGCTGCAGAGGATCCTCAATGTAGAGCATAGAGGGCCTGTATCCATCCATCATGTTTTTCTGAACCTCATCTTTGGCAACATAGCAACCACCATCTGTTATCCTGATGCCTGTCTTCAGGTAATTGAAGTTGCGACCATAGAGCTCAAAGAATTCAATTAGCAGAACACCGATGTTTATGTTGGGGCTAGAAACATCCCTGTTATGAAGCTGGGGAAAAAGCAAAAGCAGGTGAATTGGTGAATATTGAGAGAGAGTAAAGAGAGGATTAGAAATGTGGGGAATGAAAATCCCTAGATTTTCAAAACAAACCTGCAGGAAGCTAACAGCCATGAGGAAGAGACTGTAGGAACCAATTCCACCAGTAAAAACCTCATTGAGGTCTCTCTGAAGTAGAAACTGCTTCAGCACAAGGACTAGGTAAGGCAGGACAGGATATTTCTGCAAGTAAAAAAATAAGACAAAGAAACCAAAAGACAGAATAATTTTAAACTCCTACTATGTCTCCTGTGATAAAAACATCTCCACAAGTGATCAAAAGTTGCGTAAGTGAATCCAGGAGACGCGTCACAGCTGAGCAAAGCGCCTATACTGCAGATTTTACCTCCTTAAATTCCTTGATGAGCCGAGCAGCTTTAACACCTCCGTTCACGTTGAAACTGATGTCCACTTTGACCTCAGTAAAGGAATCAGTAAGTTTGATGATGGGAACCTAAAAAACAGACAAAAAAATAAATCACGATGAAAGACAGTGGAAAAATGTTTTCATTAGATCTTGATTAAGGTGAATTAAGGGAGTCCGGCAAAAACAGGCACTTAAATTCCGTGACGTGATAGGGAAAGGGATAAGTAAAAATTCGCCAATAGACAGTCTAAAATCAAACGACTGGAAGTATGTCAAAGATCAGGATCTACACCAAGTAAAACATTTAGATAAATGGATAACAAGTTATAAATTTGACAGCCGTCTAAATTAATGTTTTGATTGTTTATTCTATGTTACATGACTTTGTGTTTTTATGTTTGTTATGATGTAAAGCACTTTGAAATGCCTTGCTGCTGAAATGTGCTATACAAATAAAATTTGATTTGATTTGATTTGAATCATGAAAACGTTAGTAGAATTGGAACCATTCGAAAACAAATTAAGCAAAACATGCCAGATTTTTTTCAGAAAAAGTATCACGCAAACTACAAGATCACACAGTTTATTTTTCTTTTTTTGGAGGAGTGAAATGTTACCGTCGCTTTGTCCAAAACTTTGATGGAGTTCTCATCTGCAACATTGTTTTTTCGCAGTTCATCCTCTAGAGTCCACAGAGGCAGTGTGTCCCACTTCCCAAAAACCACCAGATCAATATCACTGTAGGGAAAGAAAGAACACAGCTTATCTTTAGTTTAACAAACAGAAGATATAAGAAGATCATAAAGTAGTCTTCTCTGATACCACAGATGCACTGATCAGGTTATTCCTGATTAACACTGATTGATGCTTTGTTTTTGAGGTCTCGCTTGCATATTCAAACTTCAAGTGAGTCCGACCTTTTATTTTAAGGAATGAAATAAATACACTAAATGTTCTCTGATAGAAGGAAATCCAAAAGTAAACAAAGGAATCATAAGATTAATCCATTTAAGCTTTATCTGATTTACCAAAAGCACATTAAAATACATGCTGCTAGTTAATTAGTGTACAGACTGAAAACAGCGGGATAATTTAGTTGTTATGTATTTAATGAACCTGCAGTTCACCGATCAGAGCCAAACATGGGGAAAGCACTTTCCATGTTTGATTATAATCTCTGACTGATGGACTGGTCCTGAAACTCAGGGGAAAAAATACATAAACCGAGAACCCTCTCTGCTATGAAGAAATTAAGGCAAAAAAAAAAAAAAGTCTTATAAAAATAAAACTCATTACATAATGTGGTACCTTTTAATAGATTTAACTAGTATACATATTCCTCAATTTGATTCTGTCTGACACTTTAAATATACAATACAACTACAGTTGTTATGAATGAAGGTTTGGTCCCCCCTTGTGGAGAAAATGTGCACCTTCTGTAGCTACGAGTGAAATCTGTCAGCATCTGCAAAATTAAAAGCACAACTTTTTGTCAAAGTTGTGATTCTTAACACAGGATAAATAAGAGCCAAACAGACAGATATGTTTCAATAAAAGTTATAAATGATCTGTATTTTGATACTACTAAATAAACGTGTGAAATATTTGCAATAGAACAGCAAAACTGCTTAATCCTACATAATAATTATCCAGTAACCTGCCACAGATCCACAGATTCCACATAAATAACTGTGGATGAACGGGGGAGCGATTATTGCCTTCTTTTAGTCTCTTACCAGCAGAGGCCACTCTAGGAATTTTTTTTTTTTTTTAATCAGAAACTGTAGCACATGCAGGATAGATAGATAGCTAGATAGATAGATAATGGCAGTAGAAAATTATAGTATATTTTTGCCAAGTTATTCTAAGTAAGTATTAAATAAATATTTTTAAACTAAACCTATGTGTTCATTTGACATGTTCAATCATCAGAATATTCGCTAAGAATGTCCTTACACCCAGCGTTCTCCCTTGCTTGCAGAAGTGCAAGACATTGAGATTATGCGCTCATCAAAATGATCAGCAAAAGACATTTGATAAATGCATGTGTCTTTAGAGATATAGCAGGCTATTATCAAGTCAGGAGCAGCTGATTTAACCACATGTTGCTCAGTAAATGGAAAAAAAGAGAAAGGCCATGGAAATGATGCAGAAGTAAAGCAATGAATGAGGAAAAAATTAGATGCATTCTGTGAACAATCTTTCCGCTTTTAAAATTCATCTGCAAATACACCGCAGCTATCAACTTCAGCTCACATTCTCATTATAATCTCTAACCCTATTTGTTATTACAGAAGTTAATTCTTTTAGAAGCAAAACTGATTTGGTTAAAAGTCAACAACACATCTCAGCTTGAATTCTTCTGTGAGAAGAATTTGCATAAATTTGTCTCCAGCTTACCTTGTTGGCAGGTAAAGGCCAGTGCTGAAACTCCCAAACACTTGGACCTAGAGAAATAATAAAAACAAATGACTTTCTATGTAGACAATATTTGTTTTTAATGAGGACAGTATAATTTCACAAAAATACTGTTTGATATATTTTTCTACTTTTTCTGTTAGGTCTTTCTAATAAGCCAAAATATGACAAGAATTTAAACTAAAGGGAAAAGCAAAATCTTTGCTCCTGTCTCCCAAAACCTAATTTTCAAAAGGTGTAAAAACTGCCGAGGGGAAAAAGGGAAATAAAGATTTAAGAAATATCTCATGTAAAAGTATACTGCATAATCTGTTTTGTGTCTTTTTTTCTTATGATAACCAAAATTATCGGGATGTTTTACCACAAAAACAATCTCTTAATGTGCAAGCTACTGGAAGGACAAAAATATTCTTGTTTCCTTTGAAACACCCATGTCGCAGTGCACAAATAGACCTGAGCCTTGGCCCTACTTCCCTAAACCTCTTCTCCACATCACCACATACTAGCACACATTAGTAAACAGCTCAGTCACATGTAAAGACCCTAAGCTGATTGTGAATGAAACCGAGTCCAGCAGACTTCCATGAACTGTGACGTAACTCCACGTGGTGACAAAGGTTAGCCATGTTGTGTCTCGTCTCTATCCTACAGTCATTCAGTACCAGGTCTAGGGCAATCTTTTTCAACCCAGCTGCAATGCATCAGAACGTAGTGAACACAATATCATCTTTCACTAGCAACAACTACACATTTTGCCACTTCCATCCAGTTTTAGGTAAGAAGAGGTTTAACATAATCCATATTTATTCCAAGAATGTAGTAGAAAAAATGTCTACATGGTTTACACTATTCTCCATTTTTGATTTCAGAACTTCTGCCTGACTACAAAAATGCTAATAAACATGTTGAAATTCAGTTGGAATGGAAGTTTGTTTGCGCTACATAATTTTTTGCAATGGCCTAATCTGTTGCAAAATTCCTGCAAGATTTTTGCTTTGCGTTTGTCATATGACCAGGTTACGAATTCAAACATGGATATCTAACAAACAGAACCAGAACCAGCTGCCTTCTTTTCTCAGTGACCTTTTGGTTTGAACAATAAGTTGTTGTGCTGAGATCTCCCCATCAGACAAGTCAAGAAATGGGAATGTGGAAACGGATCACCTGAAATCATTAAGCTGGTCCTGTGAGTGAGCCAGCAGATATTCCTGGGCCTCTTTTTCTGTTTCGTCTGGGCAGGTTCTGGTTTGTGAAGCCAATGGTTCTGAAACTTTGAATTTCTTATTTTTATTTCTCCTTTCAAATTAGCCATTAAAAATACATTTTCTTAAACTCCAAAACTTTTTAACAAAAGTTCTATTTTTATTAAACCGCTTAGAATATATTTCAAATGTTCAATTTCTTGTTTTAGAACTTCCCCTCTCAGTCACAACACAATGGCACAGTTTTTGTTCTCTTCATGGTGCATTTTCTTGTGACTTACGCTCCAGAACAACCTGTAGTCCGGAAACTACGGTAATCCTTCAGGCGAATTTCTAATGGATGGATTGAGAAGGGGGTGGGCATGTATCGTATTGATTATTATTCATTGTGATGAAATTTCTTGAAAGAATCTGATTTATGTTATCACAATAAATTCCAATTAATGATCTTTTAATTATTAAAAAAAAAAACTAAAACAGTTTGTACAGTTTGCATTGTTCATTTTGCAATGTTTCTCCATTGCTTGTTCAACGAAAGCGTATCGATAAATACAAATCAATTTTTAAATGCAGTAAATGTGCACATTTTAGTGACAAATCACTTCTTTTGTGACTGGTGTCCTACTTATCAACTTATTGTAAATAGGCATTTTTTAGTAGCACTATTTGTGCTTGTGGGGCTTTGATTGCTGTGTCACGCAGTCACAGCCATACAACTACTTGAAGAAATAATCAATAGTTCTTATCACCACTTTTATTGTTATCATAATAGTACCACAAGATATCTTGATAAAACTTTAAGTCCATTTTGCCCATCCCTCATTTGCATTAGTAGAGCTAACATATCTTACAATTGCTGTACCACACTCAGCAGTGTCAGCTTGCAAAGTGAATAGCAGACTTGTCTGTAAACAAGTTAATTCTTTAACTGCCGGAGTCTTCATGGACTAATTGGATAACATGTTAGCGTTTTCACTGTGACAGTTAAGAGTTAAGCAAGCACTGTGAAAACTGGACAGCCACATTTGCCGCTGCTCCCAGCGGTGAGAAATCAACACAGACACAAGACTGGAAGAATACTGCACTTCCTATTTTAGGCCCACAGCAGACACACTTAGAAACCCGCTGCTTTATCAGCAAGATCAAAGTCAGTAAATGCAATAATGCCTGAGGTGGTACTGATAGTTTGAGCCAAACAGAACTGTGGCGCAGAGAGATAAAGAGTCAAAGGACATTTGTTGCTAGTGGCCTGATAGCACATTCAACCTGACAGCACTGTAGGCTGTTGTAATTGAGAGCTGTGTTGTCAACTTGTACAGCCTGGGCAATGTACTAAACTGTGTCAGCGCTAATAAGTTACCAATGGTTCAAACTGTTCATTTTGTTCCTTTGATGCAAGCAGGTGTGGGCGATTGCTGCAAAAAAAAGAAAAAAAGGGGGAGGTTTACCTCAGCACTGGGCCAAAGGTTCTTGATGACTCCCTTTATTCTGTCCACAACCTCTAATCTCATCTTTTCCTCCTCTGGCCGTGGGGAGATGTACTCGTAGAAATCCTTGATTTCCTCGTGCAAGCTGCAAAACACACAGAGAAAAAGGAAGCACACTGCAGTGACAGAAGTGGAGGCAGGTGAAAACAGATGCACACTAATCATGTGTTCACAGTTCGAAACGCAAAACGGGAACTTTAAATATTTGGCAATAACAGATGCAGCACCGCTCAAAATGAGACACTGATTTAAGCTGATGCAACTGGAGTTGCCTTCCTGTGTTTCACAGAAATTGTGTTCTCCTCTTCTGAGCCCCTCACAGAGAGTGGGTGCTAAGAGTCAGACACTGAGTGATCCTGACAAAGTCAAGTTAATTGCTGATGTTGACAATAATAATTTGTCAACTTAAGCATTTGTAGTATACAGTTTTTGAGCTTATTTTCTTAATTTTAAACCAAAGTTACAACTGTTTTCCATCAAACTTCTGCATCAAATTGCATAGTGTTCTACCGACACCATGCAACAGTACAATGGGTGCTGCCAGATTGCTACTTTATATGTAAATAGGCTTTTGGATGTTCTATAAAGATTTGTTAAATCAGCACAGCAACACAATGCATGATGGACATCCGAAGAGACAACGCAGGACTGAAATCAGGAGTATTTTGTTCAATTCAAGTTCATCGTATTTGGCATTCTGAAGACTTTGGACTTTTTATTTTCAAATTGGTTAATACTAACTGGGACTACTTTATTTCTTCATGGCGACAATAAGTAAATATAATTACATTACACAAGTAAAAGCCAATATAAAATAAATTTCCCTTTCTGGAAAAAATTGAAGTTTTTCTTCCAAAAAGAAAAAACAAAAACAAACAAGTTGTTTGTTTTACTTAATTATCCAAAGTTAAAGGAAACCCCTAGTCTGGAAAAAATAAAGTGCCTCTATGATACATTTAAAAAAATTTAAGAAGATTTATGAACATCCATGAAACCAGTTCATTTTCTATTTTCTAGAAAAATAGCTTTTTCAACACTTGTCTAAATTACCTTCACTGACTGACTAACAAGTTAATATTACGGAAAATAAGAATGCTTTGGTACCAAACAGCAGCTTTCCTTAGGGGACGGAAAACAAAGACTTCTCTTGTACAAAGACATTCGTGCAATTTTGAAAAAAGAACCAAGCTATACCAAAACAAAAAAGGACCCATGCTGTGTCCTCATGTAATGTCAACAAGAATCTGGACTCGAGAGACGCACGCAACAGAAGGGTTCCACATTTGTCCTTGGGTCGGGTCGCTGTGCCCACATGTGCTGACCTTTTCACTGAGCAGTTTTGGCTACATACTCATGGATGCAGGGACAAGCCTGTGTGGGCGGTCAAAAAGGAACACAAACACAGCCATAAGGACTAAAAAACAGGCTCGTTACGCCTTCTAAATATGCCAGACATGTTGCTGGTGTAAGTGAAATAAGGACACAGAAGCGATGTATACCAGAGTTGGACATGTCAAAAACCTATAAAGCTATAAACACAAATTGTTTGGATTGTAACCCTAAGAGCACTGTGCATTTTGCTCCCTATGAGTTTTCTCACAGCCTTTTTCTGTTCCTATAATTAGCTAAATTGAACTTAAGTAAAAAATGTTGGTGGAAAAATTCATGACTTCAAACTAATACCCAACTATGATACAAAACAGCAGCAGAATTAAACAGGCTTTTAGTTAAAACTAACAAGCATTGATAACCATGAGTGTGATGACTTTATAGATGTTTGCCTTGCTATCATTAGAGGCCAGAGAGTTTTACAGCCTGCTCAAAGTTAAAGAAACCCAGATAACTAAATCAGATACTTCATTTGTTATTCAGCACTTTGCCTTTCCACTCATATTAACATTACACATGGATGATTTAGCTTATGAGGTCTGGAGCAATACACAAGTTAGAACATTTGAGAACAATCTCTAACTTACTCTAAAAAGTTAGAGATTGAGATTGTAATTAATTTTTTTAATTACATTTTAAAAAATTACATTTTTTTAAATGTAATTTAAAAAAACAAAAACAAAAAACAGCAGTCTAAATAAGTGAGTTTTTATTTTGTGTGGAACATGAAAAACAGTTTTGATTTTAATTTTAAAGAAAACTGAATTATATGGGTTAACTTTATTTACAAGAATTAGTCATCAGATAGATGGTCTGTTTTTATTTTCTAGATTTGGCTCAAAGGATGGAAAACTGACCTGCCAGGCATTTAGGTTTACCAAACATAAGATAAAGTATCATATGAAACCATTTCAGTGCTATCCTGTTGCTTCTAGCTCAAATAAAACTTTTAGCTTTAAAGATGCTTCTTTCCTCAATGAACACTGCAGACTCCTGTACCCATTATGCACGTGCACACAGTGGTTTCATTTCAGAGTAAAAGAAACCTAACAACTGAAATCTACATTGCAAAAGTATTTGCTCTTAGAAGTTGAGTGATTAATTTTTTTTGCCTTTACAACATCTGCAAGTTTAATGTGCTGCATTTGAACTAGAATATTTAGATGTTATATAGATTCACTGGCCATTTTATTAGGTACACTTGTTCAGATACATTAAGGGCAGTCACATGGCAGCATCTCAAAAGCGTTCAGGCCTCCAGACGACTTGGCGATGTTTGTTCTCTGCAGCAACCACCTGATGCCACCACATTAACTTGCACCAATATCTGAGGATGAGTTGCCAATGTTTGAAAATCCAGTAAAATCAAATATGAAAATCTACATCTTAAAAGTAAAAGGCAAAGCTATGAAACATAAAAAAAAAACATTAATTGCAACAAGTTACACCTTGCCTTGGCAAACAAGTAAACACCTGATTTTACTAAATCGCTACTGCCAAGCTGTCAACTTTTCAGCTGAAGTGGGAGCGTCAGGGTGTGACCACAATCCCTGATGTTAAAAATGTGACAAGTTTTTATTATACAACAATTATGCAGCAAAAGGTTCTTCTTATCTTTATTACTTGTTAACAGAGGGCTGTGCTCTGTCTGAGCTTCAAGCAGCTCCGAATAAAGCTGGGAGACTCGCACTGATTTGCCTGTTCATTGTGATTCAGAGCAGAGGGAGAGCGCATGCCAACTTCTCATGGCTCAGGGCAAAGGATGGTTTCACAAGCAATGTGCTTGGTTAGTTCACAACAGGCTAATTATCTGCAGACCAATCAAATACTCGTTTTACCATTCTGTGAGCAATGAAACATGAGGCTACCTAGTTTTACAAATAACCAGAGCAAACTTTTACATTACAAAAATTTGTATGTAAACAATTTTAAAGTATAAAAACTGTTTTAAACTCAGAGGATTTATGTGTATTTAAAATGTTTTGTTTGGACCACAGATAGTCAAAGGAAGGAAGGGAGTTCCACAATCAGTAGGTTTCATTTCACAGTAAACAGGCAACGAGAGCTCCCTTGTCCTCATGTAATAAGAGCCACCCATGCTCCACCTTCACGGATCACATTACATCGTAGCTGTGAAGCCTGCCTTCAGAGCACATTGGCACTGTTTATCTGTCAATCCCTTACCGCTGTAGTAAAGTTATGTAATCTTCAGTAAGAGCCGTTTAAAACCTTACAGAAGCAGAAGGAAAACATTTTCACTGCACATCTATTACAACACTGAACTTCAGACGATCTGCTCATGATTTAAAAAAAAAAAAGAATAGAAACGAGATTATGGTGTGGTTAATTTGCAGATTAAAAAGAAAGGAATCCAAGATGTTCAATTTAAAGTAGTAATATCTCATATAGAATCCTCAAACTTTGCAAACTTAAAACAATTTTTAAAAAATGATTGTACTTTTCAGTCATCTTACACATTCACTACCTGAAGCAAAACATCTAGGAGGCAACATACTGAACTGTTATATTGTGATAGACACATGATCAATATCAACAGATAATCTGTCTGGGGGAATATTCCATTTCATGGAACTCTGATCCAAAACCGCATTGCATTCTGGGGGATGTAGGCAGAGGAAATACTTTAGCCACTCAACCTCTTACTGCCAGCTAAGCAAGATAAGTGGTATCAATTAACTCAGTATTTGGTTACCTAGCCACAACCTTTGTTGCTAGTCACTTGCACAGCAGCAGTAACAGGTTTTGCCACTGTGCCTCATAACTGCTTAAAAATAAACAACATGTGGAGTGAAAACTGTGGACAGAACAGGAAAGATAACATCTCTAGTTAGAAAGTATGTCAGATATTTAAAACCACAAAGAAAAAAATAAAATAAAATAAAAATACAAAAAATCAATTATATTGATATAAAATGCTTACACCGTGTTACATTTTTCAATTACACTGTCCAGCCCTAGTTAATGTATACTTTAGAAGAAGCTTAACACAATTCTCCAAGCCACACCTCTAGACAATAATAATAGTGTAGCCTCTTCTGTAATCATAGAGCAAAAAACAAACATGCAGCATTATATTTGATGTTCACGTTAGCCTGATTATGTTTTGAGCAGGAAGGTAGCATGCCACGAGTTCTCCGCAATAATTCCCATCATTGTAAACTATGTCTCATGATCCGTAATCCTGACAGTTCTGAAGTAAACAGGAAGTCTTTTATTGGTGATGGTTGGCTGATAAAAGCAGCCTGGCCGGCTGGCCGACAACACTTGGTTGGTAAGGCGTCGAAGGAGCATTTGTTTGGCAACATGCTGGGTACTCAGTAAAGAGAAGAGATGTTTCCAGAGATATGAATAATTTGTATGCTTTGTGAGAACACAGAGACTGGACAAACATTACTATGCTAATCTTAGTATCTGCTTCAGAGGTTCCTTCTAAAGCTAAACTAAAAGTTCTTTCACCATTTACTTTCAATTGTCTTAAAAATCTAAAATACTTAAACCAATCAAACTGCTACAAGGTAATTCTACACCAAATGTTGAGTATTTTAAACATTGGTGAATTCACAGAAAAGGGATTCTATACCATGCTTTTTTGGGATCTGAGCCACCTTAAATGTAGACAAGTATTAGTCAAACATGGACTGGAAAACCTTGCACAGATTATAGAATCATTGAAACAGTTGCATCTCTAGGGAGACTTCCAAGTTGTTCCAATAGTATTGTTGGGTACCCAATCTTTTGTAACTTCTAGTTTTTTGAGCTAGTTTTGAAAAATTAAACATATCTTACATATGGATGGATTTAATATCAAGTCTTCCTTTTAGATGGTTTCCTTAAATTTACTCTGGTCTGAAATTAATTCTACAAATTAATTAGTTAATTTTTGCCTTAAAACCCAAACCTACTCTTTTTGCTTAGTCGTTTCTGCATAATCGAGACAAACTATCACATTGATTTAAAATGTATGAAAAAACTTACAGTTTAGTCCTTTGAACAGTGATACAGCACATACTGTTAACAGGTCACTAAAACTAATACACAACTGAGATGTTGAAACAGCTGGAATTAGGTAGCCTGATCTGGATAGTTTTATTTCTATGAATAAATTGAGTTAAACAACAAGCAGGTTGTTTTTTGACCAGAGACAAATGACAGCCTGTTTGGCACTCAATAGTGTTAAGATATAAAATTTAAGCACAGATCATGAAAGGTGGATACTTGATGAGCAATCCTGTGCAAAAAACAAAACAAGTTAGCAGGACCTTCAACATTCCTGCTTTGCTTCTGTATGAAGACTGTGCAACACCTTGTCTAGAAGGCAAGATTAGTTCTTTGAATCGTTCAAAGACGTCAGAAAGGCCAGGTAAAATTTGAGGTAAATGAAGTAAGAAGGAATGAAGAAAGGCTGGCTCAAACTTTGAAAATACAAATAAGCTAAAGGCCAAACATATAGCAGGTTGGGCAGTGCTGAAATGCCTCAGAAAGGTGAGCCATTTGTTAAGTAGAAATAGACTCATGAACAGCTAATGTTCTTAAAATCTTTCGGCACTCTATATCCATTTTCTCTAGCATCACTTGTCAATTTAAAATGCATTATATGCACTAAGAAGTAATACTTATCTACAAAGAAACACCTCATAAGTATGACTGCTCTAGCTGCAGTTATCCAAGTTGCAATTTACTCAAACTAGCATTAAAAAATTAGGTGTTGATGCCTAGAAAGTGTTCTGACAACGTGACCCTATTTTCACAAAGGCTTACATTTTTAGGCATTGCCAAGCTCTACAACAAAGCTGTTATGTGACACTGCTGTACCTATTGAACCTCCAACACACAACAGCAGCTTTGAACTGCCAGGGTTGCCATGCATTAAATACTGGTTCACAAAATTAGGACAACCCCAAACAAAAGCAGAGGTGTCTGTACCGTACAGATGACACATCCATTAATTTTTCATCAATCAACGATCAGGGATGCCAACTGTTGGATCAAAGAGCTAAACAACTCAGATTACAAAGAAGAACACATGCTGATGAATGTAGGTGGCAGAGGTGGTTGTGTTGCGAGTAGTGCAGCAGGCTAATCTTAGTCTTGAAATAAGACAACAAATAACAGGCTGACAGAAAAGCACTAGCAAAACATTTCACATTAAGCTGAAACGGTTTCAGCATCTTCCTGAAAGTTAAATCCACACAGAGGGTTAAGAATGACCCACTAATCTTCTGACTGAAGACGCTCATGTTACCAATTGAGGCTCAGAAACTCCACAGTGAAACAATTAAGGCAAGCCTGACGGCAACTTTTTCAGTTCTGCTTTTAGAGCCAAACTGGGAAATGTTTTCCCAAGCCAAGCCTTGTTAAATATACAGTCTCCTTAAAGTACTGGAAGTAGATAAGGGAACAAGAATATTTTGATTGTAATTTCCTGAGCAGAAACAATAATAAAGTCAGGAAAAGTCTAGAAAGATTTAGGACATTTTAAGGCTAGAAAATGAGATGATTCTACATTAAAGTGTTTTATGACTTTTTAAACCCTGAAACAAAAGAAATGAAGAAATTCACCTTTTGGCTTTATTTCAGATGTAGCAGCCTAAAAATACTGCACTATGGAGCAGCAAATAGTCAGTGGTATATCAATAATTACAAGAAATGGCTTCTTGGGTGGAATATTTGGAATACTCCGATATTCCAGGTGCCATCTCTGCCTGCTCGGGCTGCAACTAATGATTATTTTAGCAATCAATTAGTCTATTCATTATTTTTTATTTAACCCCTTAAGATTATTTTATTCGAGACTGGAAATGCATACGAAAATGCAAATGATTTAATTACTTTTTTTAATTAAAATGCAATAACAGAGCATTATTTTGGTGTATGCTTGGTCATTTATAGCAAAGGATGCAAGTAAAAATAATAATTCTAACCGCATGTGAAAAGCTCAGTCCTAAGTACGAATTCTACGTAGACCAGGTCCTTACAAGGTCGTGAATAAACTAAGACCGGAAGAGAAAAGCTGTAAATTCTGACAGCCCAGCCTTCACCAACTGTCCCCGCCCCCACCTCAGCATAACTCAAGTTGCCTAGCAACCGTGAGGTGTGAAGCAGAGAGGCGGAAAAAAAACTGAAGTTGATTTTTTAGTCATGTATTACTCTCATTTTAGTATTAATCTTGTCCTTTCATAGTAAAGGCTGTGCCATTGTAAAAAAAAAAAATATCTGTTAGTTTGATTCTAAAATGTTCAAACATGTATTGCACATTTCTACCAGGAATAAATATAAGCAAATTATTCATTTTCAAATATAATTCTCTCCAAATCTCAGATAAGCCATTAGAGTTAAATAAAACTAGTATGTTTGAAGGATTACCTTTAATCAATCAAACCGATTTGCTCAGGAATAAATTAAATACTGTAGTAAACCAAACATTTTACAACTAGATATAACCTGTCTTAATAATGCCATTTTAACTTCTACTCATTGGGGAAAGCTAGTGGGAGTTTTTATAACAATGTGCCAGAAGTCCAGTATACCGAACCTGAAGCGCCCGGCCAGCTGGCAAAGTGGAGCTGTCTATTAATGCAGTGGGAGCAGACATGTCCGAAAATGTCAGACCAGGTTATGTTTTTGTGAATTGAGCAGATCTTTGAGACTTACACACTTACATTCTCACCTAAAAAACAAAATCACGTTGTGCCATTTAAAGTGAAATATAACAAAATAATTTGCCGCTCTTTACCACCATTGTTGTTCTGCCTGAATGTCCAGTTTGAACCTGCAATGAATTATGGGATATGGTGGGCCGTGAAGGATACACCTGACCCATCCTTCAAATCTGGGGAAAAGAAGGCTGAATTTGGAGGCCGCATGTGTAGGAGTCTTCGAATTCGGACAGGCCTTTTTGCCACGCTATGACGTAATCGGCCTACAAATCCATCCTTCGAAGGATAAAGACCCTGAATTCGGACACATAGTTAAGGGCGTTTGATTATTTTTGGATTAAACTATTACTGATTAGATAGCAAAAGGGTAGTGGTCTACCTGCACTGGTTTTTGGGGCCAGATTGATCCGCAGTTCTGATGTTCCAACATTGTCTGAACACCAGTCAGCGAATAAGGAAACACAGGAGGGCCTAACAGATGTTAAATACTGCAGCCTCTGTGTTAACACGTTTTTAATAAAACAGCTTTAAGCAGAGGTGTTGCCTGCGTGTTAATGCTGGGTGTCATAAATCTCTAAAAAAGCAGCAATAACAAGACAATAAAACCCTGCTCTGGGACATTTCATCTCTGAACAATCAACCACACTTTTCATTACATCGTATCATTCTAAGTCTGTTTTCAAATTTAAAAGAACTATAATTATTCACGTTCATAAATTGGATAAATCAGTGGGACATATTGTTTCATCTTTACAATCAGACACACTAAATTAGAAAACCGGGATCAGCAAGAAAAAAAAGGGGGACACATCTCTCTCATGATAGAGACTTGCTGTGTCCATATGTGTCCAAGAATCTAAACAAAACCCCAATCACTAGTCTAGAAAATTAGGTGGAAGCCCTCCTTTCAAGCTCCAAATGTGATTGGTCAGAAGAGGAAGAGGGAGCGAAGGTTTGTCTCTCAAGAGGGTTGGCTTTGTTCAGAGGAAGTCGAGCTGTGTGGAGCATGCAAACACTGATCCATTGCCATCATGAATCAGGCTGCTTACTTGGACCTTCCCAGTTCCAGAAAGCCTGGCAGAGAGTCAAACACAAATAAGCTAATGCCTCTGCTTCTCTATCCAAGCCACATGGCCAAATATAGAGTACAAACTGTCCTGCTGAGACACATTTTAACTTACTCCCATGTCACCCTTTTTGGTTCTTGTAAATAGCAAACTCAGTCATGTATGAACGATATTTTTGTTCATTTTATTTGCATTTACTCCCAACCCAAACCAGCTCAACTCCACAGGGTTGTGTTTTGCTTGGGAAAATGCTATATTTATATTTTGTATTAAATACAAGGTTCAGATTTAGCTAAAAATAATTGGAAACAGGACACTTTCATTCCTGCCTTGTGGCATTTTGTGGCAAACCACTGAATGACATTGGTATCCCGGGTTTCTGATTCATCTGCTAACACCTTGTAGCTTAAATGTAACATCTGAAGTAGCAAAACTGTCATTTGTCTGTAGCCATTTTCCTCATTCATCTAAAAATGTTTTATCACTGTTCGTCCCAACTGTTGGAAGTTCTTTCATATCATTACCGAAAAAATATCACTTCTAACCCAGCAAAGTTTGTTTTTATATTCACATACATACTGTATGTCATCACTAATTAATTTTAAAATAATGTGGCAATGTCTCAGACTGTGCTGACATCATGACTTGCCTGAGTACTGAAGGCCATCAGTGGTGGCTGAGTGTGATCCCAGCTGTTAGCTTAAGGTTCTGGTATTAGCAGAGCTTATCAGTAAAGAATGTCCTTATGCAAACAAAGCTCCCATATTACTATAAATGAGGATCAGCCAAAGGCTGAACGCTACCCTCTTGTGTTCTGCTTGTCTCCACATGTTTAACCGTGAGGAAGAGAAAAATGTTTATTTCAGAGCCGCACCCATGAAAACTTTCTCCACAGTTATAACACTATAAACAACTCAGTTAATAAACTCAGCAAAAAGTAAAATAAAAGTATTTTATAAAAGATCTGTCGCAACAAAAATTAAGCATAAATCAAATTTTCACATTATTAAACACAGACTACAACTTTACATTAAGACTTTCTTTTGTTAAAAGACACACTTTAAAGTCCCTTGCAGGTTTGTTTGATCTGGAGCAATAAGTTTTTATTACTGTCCAAGATTTAATAAATATATACTGCTCAAAAAAATAAAGGGAACACTTAAACAACATAACACACTCCAAGTAAATCAAACTTCTGTGAAATCAAACTGTCCATCTAGGATGTGTTATTTGAGTGTTCCCTTTATTTTTTTGAGCAGTGTATAAAGAAGTTGATTGGGCAGCCTTATTAAAGTGTTTTTGAAGCAGCAGTAAGTTTGAAAGGTAGAAGCACACACTCTCTAAGCTCAGAAAAAAGTTCCTCAAACCTTAAAGTTTTCACCATTCCAGCAATCCAAGTTCATAGAAAATACATATTTGAATGTATAACTGTTTTATATTTGCATATATAGAAAAAATATTTTGTTTTAAAAAGGAATGCACTAATATGCAAATTAGTGCATATTAGTCGGACACAACAGCAGCCATTTTGCTGTTGTGGTCGATATACCCCATAATTCTGTGGTGAATCACAATCACTTAACCAAACAAAAACCACATGACCAGCTCCATCCAAAACAGCTACAAGACAGAAATAAATATCAGCTGGTAACATCAACCCAGTTTCACTTAATGGACCGTTACAGATATGTTAAAAAATGACAAACATCGGTTAATATAAATGTTGAAGGTGATATATTATCCATCCCTAGGTTTAAAAGAAAAATAGGGTTGCAAGATATTAGAAAATATATTTAGCAAATGTGATATTGCTAAAAACTTGTGATTGCCACAAGTTTTAAGAAGTCCACACTTCCATTACTCCCATTCTGTCCTTCTAATGGATACATTCAATGCTCTTGATTCTTGGCCACTCTGACCTGTCAGATGTGGGCATCCACCGCATTGAGACTCCATCCAGCAAGTTGAATATCCTATTAGCATTCTAAGTGTAAGCTTGTGACACTTGGGAGTTTATAAGTTAACAGTTTCAATGAGTAATTTGCTGTGTTAATATTGTGCACACTGACATTGTGATATATAGTGGAGCTCTATCTGTGAGCTTAAATTAGTGGTCTGTGGTGCCTCGACCATTGATAAAGCTATCCCCCGATCACCTGATGCAAATATCTAGTAGAGACAGGAATCCTGTAGCCAGACTGCTTCCAGAGCCATCTTCTTCTTGTCCTAGTTTCAAAGTGTAACTTGTTCTCCTTACATTGTTCACTGACATCTATGTCAGATCACTCTTACAATAATTTCATCCAAACTGAGGGGATTTCCCCATTCTTCTACTATAAGCAACATATGTGTACTGTGATGGATTAAGAGTTTTTATGCTGTCATTATCTCATCTTAATATGCATTCTAATGCTGTCAATCTCTCAATATGAAAGGCCTACAGCCATTTCACATTTCTTTATGTTTTGCCTACAAGCACATACTTTATTACATTTCAAAGTGGTCCTTAGTAATAATTCTTCAGTCTTTCTGAAGAACCCCACCTTCACTTGCAGATTGGCTTTTTCGTTATTTTTGGTTCATTGGACTCATTATTCATATTTTATTTCATTTTTTGTCTTTTAAAACTCACCTATGAACTATATCAGCATAATAGACATAACCTCAAAGAATGATTCAATGAAGTCTCCATCTCTACAACTTCATAAAATAATAATTTGTTACACTGCATTTACTTGTTACTAGCAGTTCAGTTTGTTGCACATATATCATGTATTCCCATGACTAATATTATTGCTACATCAACAAAAATAAACAAAAAAAATTAAATTAACAAGCAATTCTGTCTGTTGTCTGTAGCTCAGCTACAGACAACTGCAGATTCTACAATTCATGTTGGTAATAACTAGTTAAAACAACAATACAGATAACACCCGGCCTGGGATCTGTTCCTTTGTTTACTTAAATCTAATTCTTCTATTGTTGGCCTAAATCTTATCAAAACTGTTTCAAAAAATTAAATTAAATCAGGATTAAATGTGATGACTTCTAATCATAAAAGTATCTAAAACCTAACCACAAGTTTTTTCTAAAATACTTCCCTACTATGACAATTTAAAGAGTTTTAATTATCCACTGCTCCTTTGAATGTGACTTGCTCAGATATAAACATGAATTGTTAGCCATGTTACACCATGTTTTTTTTTACATAATAAACACTAAGATGTTAGCCTGCAAAGGCTAAAGAAACAGAAAATTCTCTAACGTTTCACGGTACAAACCAGACTTTTCTGTAAAGTCAATTTATGAATGTAGATAAAAGTTCAACCGACACACAACAAGAAAGCAAGAAACTGCAGTTTGCTATAGTACTACAAGCTAAGAAAAGTGGATGCCTCTGTGCTGGAAAATTGTACAACTACTGAAGGTGATGCAACTGGAATGCCAAAGATATTTAATTTTTTGGCCAGTGTCAAATATAGACAGAATAAAGTTTGATGGAAATTTTCTAAAAGTATGTAAGCAAATTTGTGCCAGCAACATTTTGAACATGATTATTGTCATTGTCAGCCTTTGATATTCATATCCACGATGGCTCTGAGGTCATCGGAGTCAAACTTTGGATTAAACATATAAGACTGAACCCAATAAAACTTGGACGCAACTTGAATGCGTTTGAATCAATGTCTTGAGCCATCAAGTCACTTGTCTAGCCATAGTGTTCACTAAGCATATGGTATGTGTACTTTATGGTGAAAAGTTAACCAACCATGCAACATCTTTAAAGGTTTAATTTTATATATAGTTTCTTAAAATTTTGAGAAGTGCTGTTTTGCAACTTACCTGAAGTACACCATTTATGAGAAGCAAAAAATGTAACTAGTTGAACACCAGCATTATTTCTAACAGCTTCCTCAACAAGTCACTAACTCAACTTCTGTATGTGGGATTTCCCTTATAAAGAGCGAATTTCACTGCCTCTCATAGTAAGTGCAGTTGAAGACATATAGAGGTCTCCTATTTAAACTTCAACAGAAGTCACTTTTTCACCAGCTAAATAAACTAAAGTTGACCTATTATGTGGAAGTAAGCCAGTGAGTGGGTGGGGTGAGACAAACAGCCTCTCCCCTTGTCCTTTAATCGTAAACATACCAGTTTATGCTCCAGCACTAAGCTAACACAATGAAAACTGATATGTAGAGCTTCACTTTTAGCATCAGGTGATCACCTGCAACGCAGCCAAATTAAACTTCAACAGACTCACTCTTACCCCACAACTCCTTCAGAGTAGTTCCTGACTTTCCAAGGCGTGCCCGTGTAACCTTCATATCTTTCCGTGTTAGAGCCGCAACCATTGTTCAAGAGACTGGAATTGAATCCGAAAGTGCTAGCTTTATTGTCTCTCTTTCTTTTGTTGGGGTGTCCGTCCGTGAGTCCCCTCCAAAGCACAGCAACCCCACTGCCCTGCTGCCCCCCTCCACCGACACCGACACCGCCCCTGCCCGCGGCTCGGTTGTTGTGGTTGCTGTTGGTGTCCAGTGGTATAAAGTCCCGCTGTTCCGTCATTTCTCCAACCCCCGCTGAGGTAGACATCCCCTGAGTCTTGACGTCTCCACCACCGTTGTGCGAGTCGACCGTCCCGTTTCTGCAAGTGAGGACGGCTCCCGACGCCCCGTTGTTGACGATTGGTTTCAGGCTCGGAGTGCTCTGAGATCCCGTGGAGTAGCTGCTATTGACGTGCAAATACCCGAGCCCCTGCGTCGTCTCCCAAATCTGCATCCACAGGTTGTTAGCGGGTCCCCGTTGTTCTGGCTGAAACCAGGCGATTCTAGGATCCATCAAACGCCACTGTAGGCAAACCGCCCCCCCCACCCCACCACTGAGCAGCGCTCAGCTCGTGTGCAGCTAGCCAGGTCGCTAGCTAACGTTAGCTAGCCTGCTCAGGTTCTCCACTGACCGTTACTTCTAGATTATGGTTAAAAAAACTACGCGCTTGGGTAATAATGGTATACACCAAGCGGTCGAACTAATTCATCCGCAGTAACTAAAACGAGAGCGCGAGTCAGGTGATAAAAACAGTATTTGAAGATCAACTTGCTGTTAAAGACGTTAGAAACGTGCGAGGCTTGTCTGTCGAAGAGTCTCTGTGCCTTTCCCCCGATGGCGGAGTCCACACCGCTACTACGGCTGCGCCGAGCAAGTCAATAGGGGCGGGGATACACCTATTACGCAACAAACAGTTTACGGATTTTTTCTAATATATTTATTACATAACAAACTCAGATTTCATGTTTTTCTTTCTGTGTGAATCAAATACGGAAAATCAATTTTTAATTCATATTCCTGCTCATCTAAATCAGACATTATTTATATTTTTTATGCTTAAAAAATCAAATTGAGGCAGGAATACGATTTATATGCTCTCAAAAATGGATTAAAACAATATAATATCGTGGAAGACGTTTTTTCAAGTTATTGAAAACATGTAAAACCCATAATTCCGTTTAACATTACGTAAAACCTATTAAGTTTTTTAATACATGATGTGCACACCATGCAGATTACACCTGCAGATGGTCATTGACATTCTTCACATGGAAGGTAATGTGGAAAATGTCCTTATTAAGCAAGCGAGCTATTTGGTAATCTGGTGCCTCTCCCTTTTTATGATCCCAATAGAGTCCATTTAGGCTATTGGACAAACAGCTGATGACGTCGCTGCCAAAATAATTGACTGTAGAATCACTTTGCACTCGACTTCAAGCAATTTAGATTCCACACCTCTTCGCTTTTCAGGTCATTGGTCTCAAAATTATATGCTAATTTTGATTAAATCAAAAGACTGATTTAATCAATATTAGTCCAGTCATTTCCTCTAATCCAGTTTTTCCATCCGCTTAACTTCCCATTGGACACAACACTCAGTTAGCTTCTTTAGCTATGACCTTTTTTGACATAGCTGTACTGTCGAACAACTGTTAAGTCAGCGGTGTTTTTATTCATCAAACATACTATATATCTGTATTTAAAATACTTCATTATACAATTATAATCTTACGACAAAATGAATTTGGGGTTTCATTGGCTGTAAAACAATCACTCAAATTTAGAGGAATAAAAACCCAAATTAGCTCACTATGTGAGCAATTAATCTGCATGCGGTTCACTTTTTAAGCTCAATTTGAAAAACGTTCTGTTATTCTATAAGGTAATTAAAAATAAAAATAGAAAACGATAATCTGTCAGTTGTCTGTATGTCATGCTGCTGTTGCCCTATAATTTACCAATTCTCAACTCTGTAAAGTACATCTTATCTGCTCCAGTTTGGTCATAGTAATTATTCTATTAAGCCATTTATTTATTTTTGATATTTTTTATTGACTGTGGTAAGCTTATTCCTCCATAGTTTTGTAATTCAACAAGCAGAGCTAGGGTCACAGGTCATTGCCACTTACTGTACCTACTGATTTAAATATCAAATAACAAGAAAATGTAACGCTTTTATAAACAACCTTTAAGCTTATTAGACGAAATCCATCACTGACTGTTTTTATAATATTGTGATGATTTCTTATTAAATCTAAATCTAATGTGGTCTCATTATGTGTAAGTAGGTCCATGTATATTCAACTTCAACTATTCAACTATTCCAAGTGATTGTATTACCCTGAAAATAGTAGTGGTTTGAAAATATATAAATCTTGCTGCAAGCAATATACAAAATTATTCAGTTATAACTTTCTAAGAAATGAGGACTTAACAAAAAATGAATATCCCTTAAGCCAGAGCAGGTTTTAGCTAGCGATTTGAAAAAATTTCACATTTGTAAGAAATCCTGACAAAAAAACATAAAGAAACTTAATTAACCGGTTGGAGCGAGATCTGGCAGTAAGAAAGTGCCTCTAGTCACTTCCAAAACAAATGGTAATAGAACAGCTGTAGACTATACATCAAGAAGAATTAGACTTCAGTTCAGATCTTTTGCAAACCAGGATTTTTAGCAAGTACCTTGTTGATTTGAACAATTTAAGAGTTATTATTCACTGACCTAAGTGAATAAAATATTCAAAAACAAAACTAAATGTTTTGATTTTATATGAAATTTTTCAGTATTTCTGTTGAAAGTTCTTTTCAAACTATTCTAAATGGTTCTCTCATGACCCAGAGGTTTACCATAAACTAATCAAGCGATAAAAATAAAGTAAACTGATTTTTCCAACTGTGATATCTCGCCTTCCACCAAATGTATTTTTATTTTAAACCGTTTCAGCAAGACAACTGCAAATAAGTTCATGTTTGTATCATGGCTCAGAACTTTATGAATTTACGTTTGAGAAGTTAAATATTTTTTTCCATATAACATACCTTGTTCCAGAAAAATGGAGGGATAAGTTGAATTTCTTTTCACTTTATTAAGAGATGGATCAAATTTTAATGAAACTATGTAATATCAAAGTTTTGGCACATTTCTGATACACCAAGAAATATTTTAACACCTTTTCCATTCACTGCTGAATTAAATGCTATTCCTGTCAACAACCAGAGCAAGTCTATTTTTTTCCCAGAAAGTTTCAGATTGACTAATTAATTATTTACAACAGATTTAATAAGCTGGCTTATTAAATTTCACATTTTAGAAGTTTGAACAAGGTTTGAATTTTTAATTTCAAGAATTCTTTGTACCTTTGCTCACTTAAACTTACAAAAGTATTCACCTCCACTGAACTTTGACATGTAACAACAACAAATCTAATATTTTCTTAGAATTTTCTGTAGTAAACAAACACAAAATAGGACATAATTATGAAATGGAAACACATCCATAATTTTCTTCCTTATTCTTTTTGTTAAGCAAATAAAAAATGCACTCTGCATCTCTTTATGGTGGTGGCAGCATCATGCTGTGAGTCTCCTTTTGTTCTGCTGAGGCAGGTAACAAGGTGTCAATACTGTAGCCATCCTCTGTAATATGTAGTTAATTTTCTCCCTAGTAGCCAGAGCATCTTTAGCTCTAGTTTCTCTATAAGCTTGAAAAGTGGTGTAGCAATTTTAACTTAAAAATATGAATCTACAAAAGTGGCTTTCAAAGAATGATTTCCAAAAGTCTTCACAATGGACACAAAATAGCTCCATGATGTGATTAATTTAAGAAAGGCAGTTTATTTTCTAAAAATAAAATGGATCATTCTGCTGTAAAATATCTCTAAAATAACAGCAGTCTGAGGTGTTGTAGCAACATGACTGTTTATTTTTTTTCCCCAAATAGGTCTCCTTCTACTAGTTAGGATAAGTTAAAAGGTACAAATGAAAGAAAAACTGCAGCCTGCTTTTTTTCAACCTTATCTTTTAAAAATGTTGTTGACATGTCATCAAAATTTGCTGAAATCTTTTAAACTGTGTTGGTGAGTCTTCACAGACAAAATGCCACCACCTCTTCCTTTTCACACAAAAAAAAGAAATATTCACATAACTCAAACAACTATAAACAGTAATTATTTTTAAAAATACATAAATAAGTGATGGTTTCTCAACTGCACCATCTCATTATGTCTCAACAACTGATCACAGTGTGAAGAACACAAAGTCCTTATTTCTTCACCACCTTTTCCAGATAACCAATAAATCTTCTCAGGTTGATTTTGATGTTGTCCAACACACACAGTTGCTGAGGGCTATATTTGCCTCGGCCTTCTTTACGGATCTATTAAGAGAAGGAAAAATGGATAAATATCTTAATGTATTGGCGAGATGAGATCCTGAAATAAATTTGACTGGAAATATTTTTTGGAAGTCAAAAGAATAACTTAATTACAAAAATTGCCTAAACTAAATGTTAGTTCATCTCTACAACCTTTGCTTTGAAGACGGGCTGAAGTGCCTTAAGTGCAGGCAGTAAGTTGAGGTTTTTAGCCGCCATTTCTGCCTCCTCTCCATCAGCGAACACATCAAACAAAGCATCGAGCGCTTCTCCGTTCACAACCAGATCAGAATCCTTCGTAGCGACTTGAAGCAAGGCATTTCCAATCATCTGCAGGAGCACAAGTTCTCAGAGCAGGAGCAAACATTTGGGCACAAACAAAATAAAAATGCAAGAAGTGATACCTGAAGGGTTTCCACTGTGCCCTTTTCTTTGGCTAATGTGCTTCCAGTGATTCCTAGGATGGCGACGGCGTTAACCCTCACGCTGACAACATCGCAGCGGGTGGCTGCCTCGCTCAGACTCATCAGCTGCTGGGGGGTCATGCACTGAACAAACAAAAACATGACAGAAAAAGCATCCATGCAGTCAGAGCGTTGTTCTCCAAGTTGGAAATAGTGTTGGGTTACAGCTTCTAGTCAGAATCACTAAATATCGTTTGTAACATACAGAGCGACACACCATGCTCAGTTTGTCTTTGCTTTGCAGTTCGGCCACTAAAAAAAAAGATGATTCAAAATTCCTGTTTTATTCATGTTTTTAAATGAGAATACTTCTTTGAAAGAGTGTTTATTTTTATTGTGTAAAGCTGCAAGGCAAAAACTTTTAGAATGCGACAGATTTTTTTTTTTAATTTATAAAAATGACTTTTGCATCTCTTGTGATGTCATTAACCAAAACATATGCTAAGCAGAACAATGCAGGTCATTCTCCATAGTATTCTAAAACTTTCTCATTTATAAAACTCTGCTGCGAAAAGAAACACTCTGTTAGAGAGTTAAATGTTTTGAAAAGCAGTGCTACAATATGCAGCCTAAAAAGGATGAAATCTTAAATGTGTATTTCTGATTACCATCAGTGACACTGAACAGTACTGTATTTTGTACCTGGCTGATGTTTTTGGTGGCAATTATCTGCAGGAGAGAGCGCATGGCGCTGATGACAGCCTCAAGGAACTCCTCATCTTTTGGGATTTCTGCAACAGAAAAAAGTTTAAATGTCAGTTCTGCTTATTGCTTTCACACATGAACACTAAACTTTTAAAGTATCAAAGGTGCTAAATTGCAAAAATATCGACAAGAATCCGAGACCTTCAGCACCAAAGACCAGTGAGGACAGGTGCTGTGCTGCTCCCTGCAGGGCTGCCTCACCGCCCAGAGACTCTGCATCCATGGTGGAGAGTATGCTGTGGAGGCAAGTCAGCGCCCGGGACTGAACCCGCTGCATCCTACACAAAGAGGAGCCGTTTTAAAAAATGTTTATATGGTGAAAAGTTAAAAGCTGCAACCAATTTTGAGTTGATAAAGACGAGTACCGCCTGCTAAGGCTTCTCCAGGATGGATTCTCTTGACACACATTGGTGGCTTCCTCTTTGGGGAAGGATGTTTTTTTGAGAACCTTTAATCCAGAGAAAGGAAAACATATTACAATGCAATCAAAGCATATATGTGGGAGAAGCTAAGTGGGGTTCACTGCATAATCACAAACAGTTCCTTGCTTCTCTGTAGGGAGACGTTGTCCATGAAAGTTTCTGACACATCAATGTCTGTGCTCTAAATTAGGGTGATCAGGATCTTCTCCCACCACTGGCAAAGTGCATATGGGGCGCAGCGGAGACACGTGCAGTAAATCTGGGGTGACTGAGAGGCGGTTACATTGCATTAAGCAGCAACACCAAGAAGGCCTGCCTGCAAAGTCACTTATACTCATCTCCTAGGCAACTACCAGGGCATTGAGTTCTAACTGCACTGTTCACAAGTCTCAACAGGTGTTATAACTGTCTAAACATAGCTATCTGGACGTGCTACAAAAGAAAATTTGACGGGGTAGCACAGATAGTCACAACACTGGCAGCTATGGAGACATTCCACCATCTAGTTTTCAGACTGTGATTTGCCATCATCATGTCTGCAGATGGTAATGTTTAATCATTGGTTCATGTGTATCAGTATGAATTAATATTTAACACATCAGTCACAAAACGGGTCATGAAGAAGGAGCAAACTATGAAAGGAAGTGTGACTTTTAGCCTGCAAAATATCATACTTTTCAGATGTTTTATTTGTTTAAAAAAAATTATGTCCCATTTTCTTTCTCTTCAATATTAGACAGTCCTTAAAATCCACTGAAAATTGTGAAAATATTCAAAAGGCATTTGCACCTCTGCAGAGCTGTTCTTTTTAGGCTTGCAACCACAGCTGCAAAGATGACAGCTAAATCCACTTTAGGCACTTGTCAACACTCTCTGATTGTAATAAATTCTTTCTGTGCATGTAGTGACATAAGTGAGGTGTGATTGAGGAAGCTGAGTGCTATTTGCCTTTTCTGGTATGCTGTGGTTGATCAAGGCCCCTTGAACCTCAGCTGACAAGCATAGTGGGGACATCAGACTGGACAGTCCGTCGCAGAGCCCGTCAGGACATAAGTCACTTTCATCACTGCTTGACTCCTCCTCCCACTCGTCATCAGAAGGATCTAAATAGTAGAAAAGGAGAGCAATAAAGAATATTTTAATGTCCTGAAATCACCCTGGCAATACAATTACTGGTCTAACAGCCACTCAGAATGACAAATACACACTTGGTGGCCATGTCACAGAAAATAAATTTTAGATGAAAGTGCCTAGGGTCAGCACTGCTGTCCGTGCCCTCAACACTCACCGTCAGAGCAGCACATGTTGACAATGATCTCCAAGGACGTTTGCTGGGCTGTCAGCAAGGCCGTTGCCTCCCTCAGCTCCTCCTTACCCCTCTGGACACAAACAAACAGCCGCGTGAGTCAACATCCCAATACAACCATGACTGCTAGCGCTGCTATCGCCCAGTCTGGCTCCAGCCACTCGCTACAGAGGAGCGATTTATTCCTGCTGATGTACTCGAACACGTCAGGTTCCACGTTTCTGAGCTGGGTCATGGTGACAGCCTGCATAGAAAGTAGCTGATGGAGAAACTTGGCTTAAGCTAAGCAGATATATTTAGGGCCACGATTAATGTGTGTGTTTTAGTAGTATTATGACTGAATAGTGCTAGTTTTATATTTTAGTTTGTGGAACGTCAACATGATCTTGGGGTTCTGTTCATGACCGAGCCGTGAGGGACAGATTTGTCTCGCCAGGATTGAGTCAGCCAGTCACCAGCCCCCAAATGACCCGCGAAGCGTCTACTCCACAGCTTGTCTGCACTGTCAGCCTGGTGTTGCACTTCCGGATGACTCATGTGTTGTCTTTCCACCTGGCATTGGTGGGTAGCTCTAAAGTCCAAAGCAATCCACATTTCCCAGGAACAGCATCACTTCTCAGCATCTAAGCTGCAGGCGATCTATGAGACCTCTGAGAATCACTGTGAGGGATTTTTCATACAAGTGGATCCAGTTCTTAAACAGGGCAGGTGCTTGATTCAGTTCCTAACTCGTTCCAGAAAAGAACTAGTTTATTTCCACAACCTGAAATTTTTCAAAGAGCTTGAAAGTTATTAAACTGTACAAATCATATAATTTATCTCAGCAGAGTTTACAGACTTTTCCCATAGTAAAATTTTAAACTTTTCTTTCTTTTCAAACTTTTTCAGCTCCACACAAAACAATACAATGAACCAAGAAAAGAGTTTAAATTTGATAGTATATGAAGTAATTTACTACCGTATTCTATATTCTACAGCAGGGACAAGGTAAACAAAAATATAACAAAATTTTATGTTTTGAAATATCTTTCTCACACGATACACCTGACTGGCCCAAGAACAAAGCATTTATTTAAACAAAAAAACCCTTTCATTTCAATAATGTTGTTTTACGTATCAAATATAAGCCAGCCTTTATTCCAATTACACAGATCAAGATGTTTTTGAACCATTAAGTATAATAAATATTACATGAAGCAATTCAAACAAATTGTGTAAGAGTAAATTACTTTCCTGTTCATGTTAAATGCTGAAAAGCAATACAGTATAAAAAAACAAAAAAAAAACTCTAAAGAATGTTGTGGCTAAGTTTTCTGGTATTTTTTTAAATTTAACTGAACTAAAACAGTAAAAGTTTAGTCAGATTTAACTTCAGACAGTAAGAAAAACTGTGTATGTCTTTTTATTAGGTGTATGAAAATATATGGTTTCAACTGTAAATAACATTTTCTAAATTTAGGCTTTTAATCAAACATTAGAATGCAGAAAACTATGCTGTTGAAATATCAAGCACTTTCAAAGACTCGTAAGTCCCTGGACGACTCTGTCTTAGTAAACCTGCAAACAGATATCACCACCTTAATTCATGAATGCTGTTAACAAACAGCCTTTGTGAATGCTTCAACATCACAAAGGCTGATGTGGACCAGCAATATGAAAACAGGAGTTAACTTATTTGACTCCACCTGAGGATATGAAGTGAACAACAGTTTGAAAGATCTGTCAGAAATGATGTTGGTGGATTCAGCGGAAAATAACCAGCTGTGCACTGACCTACTTAAACTCTGATGGATGATCACAAAATAAACTGTGAGAACATAACAGACATTCAGCTTGTGGTGTTCTGATTCCAGGTTATATTATTGTTGAAGCAGTTTTATTGCAAAAGTATTTGAACCATTTTAATTTCTTCAAATTTTGTCATATTACAACTACAAACTCCAATGTATTCAACTGAGATTGTAGGTAATTAAGTAGCTAATTTTCTATTGTTAGAAGCTGAACTAAAATTAGCATTTAAGCTAACATTAGCTTTATAGCTAACTCAGTTTGATTTAAAAGCTTGACTGCATTAAAGCTAGCATTAGCCTAATTCTTTTAAAAATAAAACAGACAGGCGACTTTTCCTGGATCGAAACATTTCCTTTAACTTTAGATTTTCTGAATCATATCTCAATCGGTTCTTGAATCAGTTTCGCACAGAGTGTGAATATATTGCCCATTCTTCTTTTGCAAAACAACTCGGACTGAATGAGGTTTTACGTCTGTTCTTTGATTAGGCCATTGTAATATGAACATGTTTTGATCTGAACCATTTCATTGTAGCTCTGGCTGAATGTAAGCCTTTTCCAGAGTGATTTTCTTGCAGGATTGCAAAGAATCAGCTGAGCATGATGCTGCCACCACTATGTTTCACTGTGTGGTTGATGTGCATGTTTTTATGCAGGCCAGAAACTTACATTTTTGTCTCATCTGACAAAGGGACCTTCTTCTACATGTTTGCTATGTCCCCTCTGATTAAATTACTAACCTTACCATTATATATGTGACTTCTAAGGCAATAAGATGCACAAAATTTTATTTAGGTGAGTAACAATGATGATTTTCTGGTTTTGTCAAGAAAAGCAAGTTTCTTATTCTAATATAACAAAATGTGAAAAAGGTTAGAGGTGCTTTCGTAGCAACCAGGGTGTCTACTTACAGGCAGCAGGTCAGAAAAGTCAGTGTCAACCTTCATAGTTTTGCCATTGTTCTTCTTCATGGATGGGTCCTCCTCGTCCATCTCCTCCTCGGCGGGCTCCACCGCTGCCTCTGCCTGTTCTGCTTCGGCCACAGCAGCCGTGTTTCTGTGGTTAGCCTCTTCCGCTTGTCTGAGTTCAGGGATCAACACCCCTGCATCCAAATCCAGACACTGTGACAGGGTGGCCACCACGGCGTTGAGAGTCTGGGCTTGTCGGGCCGCAGGCAGGCTGGCCTTCATGTTCCACAGTGTACCTGAGAGACAAGGCAGGAGATTCTATGGTCGTATACACTGCAGTTTTTGGGCCACCTTAAAAAGTGAAAGAGACAATTATGACAAGAGATGAATTTTACCTGCAGCTAAAGTCCTGAGGAGAATGTGCGCCATGCCTGGCTGAGATGACAGCAGCACTTTTTCTAGGGCTCCAAGTACTGCGGCATTCATGCTTTGTAGCAGCTCGGGGTTGTCCTCGGTCACAGTGTGCAAACAGTGAGCTGAGAAACACAAACAATAAGAGTCAGATTCCTCCAACTGAGACAGCAGATTAGCTTGTAATACCTTAAAAATCAACTAAGATGAATATACCCATTAAGAGCTCACTGATATGTGTATGTATCGACTATACTTATAAAATAAAATTCACAAAAGTATGCTTACTGTCAAACACTTTGGGGTTATTTTTCTGAATTTGTAGCATTTCATCCTTTAAAAACAGCTTTTTAACACCTGAAAACTAGACAGCAGCTGAAGGATATTTGGGAGAGAAATTTACTTTCCATTTCTGACCAATTTTATGGTTTTAGTTGCTTAATAACCATGTATTTTATTTCCATTCTGTAAAATTCAGAAAAGAAAAACAGCTAAAGGAAAAAAAAGTTTTTCAGCTCAATGTCTTTTCTATTAGTTTGGGGAAAAAATGTAATAACCTCCTTTCAGCCAGCTAACATGCGGTGTGCAGCATGGGGCAATGCTGACTTACTTTATGATACATACAGCCAGTGAAAACTCACTTTCTCTAACCCAGAATAAGTGGGAAGGAGTAAATGATATTCTGTTATGATGTTTTAATGTTTTCTGACCAGTTTGTTGTTGAAAATGAGAATTTGTTCTCAATCAACTTATCTGGTTAAATAAACAGTATTCAAGTAAATATTGATACCAGTAAGTGCCAAATGCCTACCAGAAGCTTTAATGAAGAACTTAAAAGAAAATTCTGTTAACTAGAGTAAATGCTTTGTCAGACCTACCAGCTGATATGGACAGCTCCACATTGTGAGGGTGTCTCTCCAAGCAGTGGACAACCATGTCCAAGAGGCCAGATTTGTTGAACAAAGACACTGCTTGGCTGCTGCTCTCACTAAACGGTCAACAGATGGATGACACAATCAGCTGAAGAATCGAAGATTTAGGAGGTGTACACCTAAACGGTGGCTGCAGGGTGGCCACAGTCACACAATTAACAGTAAAATTCTTTGAATAAAACTTGATTTTGTTCTAAATACTCCAGATAGTGGAATGATTAAAATGAATATCAAATAGAAATGGCTAAATATTTATCTCTTGACTTATTCTTATTTTAAAACTGGAGAAAGATCTGTGTTGCAGCAGAGTAACAAAGCCACAGCAGCATCTTTAGGGGAGGAAATAAATCAATAAAAACCCTACATATCAACTTGTTGGCTTACCATAGATTCCACAGTAGGTTCACAGCTTCATTGGCCACTCCCTCCACAGGATTGCTCTGGTCTTTCATTTCAACAGCAGCAGTGTCGAAACCAGCACAACACTGGAAAGAAAACAACATTCTGACCAAGGAAGCAGCAGATACATACACTGTATTTATCACTTTAATAAAGTACTGACTTTGGTTCAAAATGTCAACAACACATGTTAAATTTCGCTTCAAGTCAATTTTTTGTTTTTATCTCTGTAAATACAGCCTTAAGAAAAACCGGGGTTATATACTTTTCCCATAGTAAAATTCAAGCACTTTTCAACTATTTTAAGATAGGTTTCTAAACTTTTCCAGCACTCGACAATTTGGAGATAAAAACAATACAAATTAACTAAAAGGAAGTTTTAATTCACTAAAATGTGATTCCATTTTAGTGAATGATGCAAGGGGCACTATGATGCCCCTTGCATCATAGTGCAAGGGGCACATCAGCGTGCCCCTTGCACAATAAATAAGTACACATTTATTTTAAAACACAAATATTGCTTAATGTATTTACTGTTATTAATATTGTCTTGTGATAATATTATACAGAATGTATAACATATTCAATTATACCAATCAATAAGTCACTAAGCCATTAGGAATAATAAATATTCCTTACATTGAAACAATCCAAACAAATCATGTTATGGTAAGTGATCTTCCTTGTCAAAATTTAAATCCTTATACACAATATACAAAAGTATTCTTGCTAAGTTTTCTGTCATTTAGGAAATAAAAATAATTCTGGTAATTCTAACTAACCTAAAACAGGAAACATTCAGTCTGATTTTACTTTAGACAGTGAGAAAAAAATTTGTGTGTGTGTGTCTTATTATACAGTGCATGAAAATGTTTCTTTGCTTCCAAATCTTGGCTTGTAATCAAATGTTCAGTTAAAATATCAAGCACTTTCAAGGACTTTACACAGAAATCAAGAACTTTCCAAACTTTGAAAAGCACCTGTTTGAACCCTGTAAAAATATTACTGCCTTTGTGCTTGAATGACATCCAGTTCCTGCAGATGTTACAGTCTACAGATGAGGAGGAGCTAAGAAGATGCAGTGAGCTAAAAGCAGCAGTGGAGTCTCACCTCTCGAAGCAGTGCTGTCAGCGGCGTCATGATGTCGTGCCTCACCATGTCTTCGCACACCTCCTGACCTCCACATGCACTCAGATTTCTGTGAGGCAGACACACACTCATCAGTAACTCAGAGGAGATCCTGTGTGAGTACCAAAGCTAAAAAAAGTTGTTGTTTTTTTTAATCACAGAGTTGCTGATCTGTTTCACAAAACCACTGACTGAAGAGCAATCAAAGCAGAGCTCTATACCAAAAGAAGTGCTGAAGGAAGAAATGTGTTCTGTTTCATGTGAAAACATAATGAAAAGAAAAATTAAGATATCTGAACATTAAGCAATCAAATCATGAATAATGTGGAGCATATCCTCCCAACTACTTACTATTTGTTTTTTGTACATCATAGTGCCCCTTGCACAATAAATAAGTACACATTTATTTTAAAAAACAAAATTGATTATGTTCACTAACAGTAAATCAATGATGAAACTAGAAAACCCAGAAGGGCTTCCTTTTTCTATTTTTAGCACAAAGCTTTTTTGAAACAGAAGTATGCCAATATTAGAACTTGATTATTCTTCAGCATGGTGTCCTCTGTGGTGCAGATCTTTTATATTTTGTTGCCATGTATTTCTTAGCTAAATCCAAGAGTTTTTTGCAGCTTAAAGTTGAATAAAAACAACTTAAGAAAATATATTTTTAAAAGAATGAATGGAATGTGTAATGTGTCCAACATTATTCAAAGAAAATTTAACGACATTACAAAAGATGAGCGAAGAAAAGCCCAGATCCCTCTCCGCCCTCACCTGAGCGCCCCAGTGGCCGTCTCCCTGACAGCCACGCTGCCGTCCAGCAGCATGGGGCCCAGTCGTCTGACTGCGTCCCTCTGGAGGAAACCAGGAATGGCCTGGCTCTGCTGCACCACCCGAGAAATGCTGGCACAAGCAAACTCTCGAATATCTGCACTGGGACTCTGCAACTGGAAATAAAAAGACAACTTGATTTTAAATTGAGGTTACAATCTCTTTTTTATCTTTTATTTGAAGATTTCATTACTGTTTCCAAAAGCAAAGTCGAGGTGAAATGTTTGGAGATTGATAGAAGGATTTTAACTTTTTTTAAAAATCTTTACTCCTTCAGCATTAAAATATTTTTCACCAAATGTTTTTATTGTATATTGACGCTTAATAGGAAAGAATTCACAAGCTTTTATCAAGAAATACAGCAGGCTCATAAAAAAAAATCAATAGTTTTAGATTTAGGTAGCTTAAGCTATTGCAGTGGTTCCCAAAGGTTTTCTTCTGGGCCCCCGGGAGTTTCTGAGCTATAGACCCAACTCATAAATATTTTTGATCAATTCCATGCTCCATTATGCTTAAAAACAAATAATCACCCAGTTGCTCCTCAATGTTTGGAGTTGCCTTTGAAAAAACATTTTTAAATCATCCTGCTGTACTTTTAGGCAAGATCGACCACACGTGGTGGCCAAGTTTCACTGCTGGCATGAAAAGATGCAATCATATTAAATCTTGTATGTGTGAGTTTTTTTTTCTTTTCTGCCCTTCCTAAACAACAGATTATTGTTCTTTTATAAGCAGAAACCCTCATGTCATGCAATTTCTCAGCAGCAGTCCCTGACTGAGAAGAAAGCCATAGCAATTGCTAGTGTCTCTTGAATGCCCTAGAGCTTTTTATCATCATGTCAGCTGGACTGTGGTTTCAACGACTTGATAAATAATTTTATTCTGGTTTGTGAGGGATTTTTTTTGATGCAAAGTAATAATGACAGAAAATATTTCCCCTTTCAAAACAGAATTTAATCAAAAATGACAGAGTGTCATCAGCTCCCTCCATCCTCATCATCTATCTCACATGAGATCATTGAAATTATGCTTGCATTTTATTTTATGAGTTAATTAATTATAAGTCAATTTTAAAACACAAAAAAGTAAAGCCATCACTGTTGAAAAATAAGATTTCTGTCAATCTATAAAAACAACAAATAACATTTATTTTTTCCAAAACGTGCTTCTGTTTTGGAAAAAAAACAGAAGCATGCATGTTTTTTTTCCATGCGAATGTTTTCGCAGAATGTTATCTGCGAAAACGTGATATATTGACATCACGTAAAAGAATTAGGGACATGATTTGGAATTATTTTCTTAGAGAGAAAAAAAAAAGTCAGATTAATTGGTCCTAATTCTCTATTGTAGATTGCTCTAAACTGTATATAAATATACACAATAAGGGCAACACAAAGTATAAGACAAAACACACAACCATAAAGCAAGAATAATTATATAACATTATAATACAGCAGTCCCTGACTGAGAAGAAATCGTGAAGGCAAAGAGGTATTTTTATAAGTGATAAAACAACATAGCAATTATTTTTTTTATAATTAGTAGTAAGATTATGTGTGTTGTATATTTATTTTCTGTACAGAAGCATACCTGGTTAAAGGGACATAACCCCAGCCTGACATGTGACCGTGGACAAATAACCTAACACTGCCAGTCACTTGCTCATCAATAATTCACATAACACACACCCCTCCGATCAGTGTGTTTCATAGTTATAACTTTAAACCTCCAATGTGATCGTGGTCCTACTTTTTCCAGCAGCTCCCCAGCCGGACAGCTTTCCTCGTCGTGCTCTTCGTCCGCTTCCTTCACAGCGTTCACCGGCAGGCCGACAGAGTTGAACTGCGGCCGTTTAAACTTCGTGGTTTTACTTTTACCCATTTTGATCTGTTTCTAGGTGCTCATGTGACAAGATGTCCGTGGCGTCTGTCCGAAATGTCGGCGATTACACTCCCAGCACCCCGCAGATCCGGGCTAGCTGGAAACCATGTGGAAGAGTCAACGCAGTCAGCCGGAAAACAGACCGTCGTTGACGGAAAGCAGTCACACTTTGTCGCAACCCAGATAATTGTTCCTCCATACGTTAATGCGTCCTCCATATTGTGAGTGGCAGGATTCTAAACTTACCTCTCCTGCTTTTCTTGCTTTCTTTTCATTAAAGCTAACAAAATCCATGGCCATTCAAGCACAATTTGGCTTTAAAAAAAGTTTAAATAAGAAAAACAAGAGGAAAGATTATTGCAGGAAACCACAGCCAGAAACTATATTTAAAAATCTGAGAAAAACAACACATTTTCACACTCTGTGTGTTTATTAGGTAAATAAATTTAAAAATAGAAACATTTAGATAAAATACATGCTCAACTTTAGAAACAGAAATAAACACATCGAGACTCGATACGTAAAATACATCAAGGGTCAGGTGAGCATATGAGCAGCTTCAATGTTTACATCCCTGCCACACTTTTAAAAAGCCTCCATTTGTCCATGATGATGATATTCTCCTCAGAACTCACTTTGTCGCTGATGCTCAGGCTGCTTGAAGGACCGATGAAGGTCAATAATTGATGAAAACTAACTGAAAAGAGCGACCTAGGTGGTAGTCACTGAATGTTCGGTCGGGGTTTGAGAATGAGTTTTCCCGTCTGTCAAGACATTTCAATAAAATATTGTTAAATTCATAGAAAGATGAAAGATAAATTTCCCAGGAACTGACAATCTTACATCATCACAGGACATGTTGTATTCTGCTAAAACTGTGCGGCAGCGGGCAGCAATTCTGGAAGTGCAAACGTCAAGAAAAAAACTACGACCAAGTATGTTAAAAAAACCAAAAAACATTCTGTTAAACTCCAAGGAAAATGAACTGTTCCACATTATATTTACTACAGCAGAAAAAGGATACATCGAGGGTGCCACAACTCGTTTGTGTATTCCAGCAAAAAAGAGTGCTATTAGGGTGATGCAGCTGATGGTGAAGAAGGGATGATTCCAAAGTGATGAAAGAAAAGAAACCTGCAAATCAAGGAGGGAGAGGAGCAGCATTAGGAAAGTCTGATATGACAAAGTTTTAGAATTGCAAATCTGTGTCATACGAATGTGAGGAGAAGCTGCAGTGAAACTGCATAATGCAAACATCATGCACACAATTTGGCTTAATTCCTCAGGTAACAAACCTTCTGAGTGTCGGGGTCTATTAACCAGTTCCAAGCCCCTGTGGCTGTGCAAACAGACACCACTATCAAAATCACTGGAAACAGAGATAAAAGAAAAGCATTATAAACAATATATTGTAGTTTCCCTATTCAGGAATTTAGCAAAGTTGATGCAGCTCTACCGAAAGACCGTATATTTCCTAAACACCAAGCATTGGAATCCTCCTACATACATGCAGGTATAAGACACAAGTAATAACATCAATTACTCTACCTTCAATATAAAGTTGCTTGAATATAAAATGAAGTATATATATATATATATATTCTCTTAGAACTTCCCCCTTCAAAACACAGCAACAGTCTCAATTTAAAACATGCAGGAGCTTGTAATTTGAAAGGTTTTATCCACAGCTAAAATTGCTTGTTTTAACATGCAGCTATTATGAAACATTTCCTAACATACACATTATGCAAATTGGAAGGCTGTCCTAATGTTAATATTGTAGGAAATATACCGAGATGTTTGCCTGTAGGAGAGCTAAATCATCAACCAGCGGTTGTAGATTAGGGTGCTGGACCAGCTCAACATATGACTTATGAAAACATGTTTGCCAATCACAGAATCAGAGCAACTGGGTGTAAATAAATATGATGACAAAAACCCAACTACCCATCAACACTTCCAGAGCAGCAGTCTATGTCTGAATGTGCAGCTCATTTAAATGCACATTGGTATAACTTAATAATAACATTGCTTGGGAGACAAAGTTGATTAACGAGCCACTTGTCTCTCAGTATAAAATCTATGAAACCCTCATTTCCTGTCCACATCAGTTCCAAAGACAGCTGCCTCCATGTAAGGAATACTTATATGTCCTTACATGATGGTGATTATTTTAGATACATACTTTATGTTCCTAAATGTTTAGAAATACAGAAACATAGTTTGGAGTATGATAGCCATCCTTCTGAGATAACCTGAAGTCAGTCACAATTGGCTAAAAATATTTCTCATTTTAGAAGATGAAAACATCCAGTATTCTTTATCTTGTCAAACAAGTAGCGCCATAATACAATCATGCATACAATTGACATCTTTAAATGCTACTTGTTAGACAAGCTTGCAGAAACAAGCTCATTATTTGCGCAATGAGCTTGTCTAAACCCTTAAAGTAAACTGATAAAAGAAATCATTAGTCAAATAAAACCCAAAATAAACATAACACATAAAATGATGTCCTGCTTAGCATCATATTTCTATGACCTTAAAAGAGATTTATGCATTTGCTGCTATTATTCTCCATGACCAGAGACACGTTTGGTAAGTGAAGGTCACTTTGCTTTGGGAATATTTATACTTACATAAACTGTTTAACCCTTCAAAGCTAATGTGAATATTTAACTTTAAATGCCAGTATGCTTTACCCTGAAGATGCTGGAAGATACATCATGTATCACGTCAGCAATAGCAGGTACTTACTTCTCCACCTGCCTGTTGCAGGTTGTAAACAGGAGATATACTCCGTTAGCCTCCTCTCAAAAGCCTTCAGGTCTGTTGGAATAAGGGACACGTTCAAATACAGTTACAGTGAACATCAGAGTTAGGAGAGACTTAAAGCTTTTCTGGTGACAAACTGAGTGGCTGCCAATAAACTGGGACTTTGAATGCTCAGTTTACAACATTTTTATTTCTAATTTAAGATTCGTAAACACAGAAAATCACCATAAAACTGCAAACTGCAAACTTCATGTTGTTGTAAAGCCCGTCATTACGCTCAGTAATATCAACGAATAGATGTTAAACTGCACAATTGTCAACTAAAAAGAAATTATCTCCCTGCTAAGTTAGCAAGTATGCTAATAACCCGAGCCAACCTTTATACCAGCTTCTATTTCCCCTACATCACAACCTCTGATTTAACTTTTATATTTTTATTTAAAAATATACATGTCCTCTACAATAGATTTCAAACTGGGTAAAATGAACAACTTTATGGTTTTGTTACCTTCGGCCTGCTCCAAAGAATTCATGTCCTAAGCCGACAACAGCAGTGCGCTGTTTGGTTGTGTCTCTGCTTCCCGTCTCAAATGAAGGACCGACGTGCTGACCAATCAGAATCAATCAACCATAATTCTATTGGATGGAAACTCAGAAGAGGGCGGGCCAAACCGTCATGTCTTTTCCTGATCGGGAAACGTCACAGATTGGGAACGGGCAACAGGTGGCGCTGTTTCACGCTGAATTAAATCTCAGGCGTTCCATAATGTCCCTTTGTTTTCCCCATTCAAACACTATGTATATACAATTCTTCCATAAAACAATAGTAGTTTTTACATTTCTGGCATGAGATGAATGATGTTGTTCCTGGGATTTGTTGTAGCCACTGCTTCAGTCAGTTTGGGGGTGACTGCCCCGAAGGCCCTGATGACCACAGGCACCACTGTGGTCTTCACCTTGCAGGCCCTGGTATTTCTCCAGTTTCTCATGCTCCTTTTTCCTGATGTTGCAGTCACTTGGTATTGCTACATCCACCACAACGGCTTTCCTCTGTTGTTTATCCACTACGACAATGTCCGGTTGGTTTGCCCTTACCATTTTGTCTGTCTGGATCTGGAAGTCCCACAGGATCTTAACTCGGCCATTCTCCACCACCTTTGGGGGTGTTCCCCACTTTGATCTCGGGGCTTCCAGTCCATATTCTGCACAGATGTTTCTGTACACTATGCCTGCCACTTGGTTATGTCGTTCCATGTACTCTTTCCCTGCCAGTATCTTGCACCCTGCTGTTATGTGCTGGACTGCCTTGCCAGTAATCATATATATATATATATATATATATATATATATATATATATATACCCAATAATTAATTATATATTATTATATATAATCACAACCATTAAGCAGTGATTGTGATTTAAGGGTATTTGAAACTATAAAGTTCTTTATTTCCATAGGAAAGTGACTTGAGCACATTCATACAGGAAGAAGAAATGCTGAATAGTTAGGATTTTATTTTCTCCTGTTGTAAAGAAAGAACACGTTTTCCATATAAGATTTGCACAAAATAAAGACATTACACAAATATATTGATGTTATTTAACAGTTTTACATTCTGAATAAAAACAAAGGAAGATCATCTGATAAAAATACATGATAAGCCCCAACTTTGGTACATTCAGCTGTGATATTTGGTTTTGTCATTTAATAAATACATTCAATGCAGTCATTTAAAAGGCAAAGCAAAAGGTTATATGGTATTTTCTAAATTGTGTAGGACACCTTTTTGTTCACAAGCTTAATTTTATTCTTTGTCTTTACATTAAACTGCTCCTTCAGGATTTGATCAACCTCATCGTCAGTTATGTTTCTCATATCCAACAAATCCACCCCTTCCTCAGGTTTGTGGGTGACCTCACTGTAGGTCCAGCCAATCAGAGCTTTGAATCCTGTTGGTGTTTGCAGGGAGCAGATGGACTTGTTTGTGAACAGAGAGGCTGGATCTGTTTGAAGTGTGTGGTTTTTTTCTGCGAAATGTTCTGGCTCTCGAGGCTGCAAGGTGAAGCAGAAGATCTGATATGTTTGCTTCCTGTTCACCAGGCTAGATTTGGCAAATTCTGGATTGAGAACCTTTGGTGTCCTGCCTGTCTTCTCCAGGATCCACGTGTCCTCCTTTTTGGTAAGTCGAAACACGCCTGCTGCCTGCGGTTGGTCCATTCCAGAGATGAGCTCCAGTGGCTCCCAGATCTGAGACGAGACGCCAAAGCTTACGTCAGCTATATAAGCCTTTCCATCAATTTCAATCTTGTTGATGAGATGATTCTCCCCAGGTGGAAAGTCATTGATGATAGTGTTGAAAACTCTGCCACCCAACATTGTGGCATTGAAGCCCATTTCTCTCAGCACCCATCCAAACAGGTAGTTGTTCTCAAGGCACCAGCCTCCCCGGCTGCTCCTCACCAACTTGTTGAAAATAGTCTCCAGGTCCATGGTGATCCACTCTCCACAGTGAATACTGAGGTTTTCAAAAGGGATGGACATGACATGCAGCTTGTGGATGGACCTCAAAGTTGCAAGATCCATTTTATCAGAAGGGCCATGGAAGCCAATTCTTTGGAAGTACTCCTCCAAATTCATCTTACCTGTAAAATGTAAGATGTTAAAGGTCTTTATTAAGCCAAATTTACACTTTTTGAAAACCCTCCAAAGGGTTTTCAATTTAAACTTTTAAATTGTAAGTTTAACTTAAAGATTATAAGATTTGATTACTTTTAACTTTTTTTTATTACTCTTCTTGTTTTCACATCTGAAAATGAGCATACTCAGTTCCAAACACTCCTGTTTTAGCTCAGTTTGTTTTTTTTGTTTTTTTTAGCAACTATGTAACATAGACATCTTCCAAAATACAACCCACAACAATGAACAGAAAGTAAAAATCATTTAGCCTTACCTTAGCCATGCAGTCAGAACTACTGAAGAACTAACAAGGTGTTGAGATATGATATATAGCAGCGATTGGATTAGTTTGCCATTTGCCAAGTCAGGCTAACAAAGACAGAGTAGATAATTAACCAAGCGGCTTGTGCACAAGAACAGTGGGACACCTTGAACTGCAGATTTCCCAAAGCTGCAGACTTTAGACCTGCTAAACCCTGAAAGCTGATTGCACCATCAAATCTGATCCAAAGTGCATTAAAAAATAGATGGCATATGCAAAAAGTGAATCTCATATGTTAAACATTCAACACAGAGAGCTGTAAAACTTTATTTTTCTACTGGTTTTTCAGAAAATGTGAGTATCAGGACTCAGAAACAGTGATTTTTAAAGCAGGCAATATTATGGCCTACACAAATAAGAAGAACACTGCCCAGCTTGACAATGTGAGAAATTATCTAATTTATGATTGCTTCTGATATGAGTCCATCCATCCACCCACCCACCCACCCACCCATGTTATGCTATCATATATGTTATCATATATGATAGCGCTATCATACCTTTTTTCAAAGGGTGTAAAATGTTTTGTTGCATACAGGCTTTAGTTTGTTCTGCAACTTTACATTAAACTGTTCCATCAGGACTTGATCAAGCTCATCCTCTGTTATGTTCCTCATGTCCAACACGTCTACCCCTTCCTCAGGTTTGTAGGTGACCTCACTGTAGATCCAGCCAATCAGAGCTTTGAATCCTGTTGGTGTTTGCAGGGAACAGATGGATTTGTTGGTGAAGAGGGAGGCCGAATCCCTCTGGATTCTCTGACTTTTCTCAAGGAAATAATCAGCCTGTCGAGGTTCCAGGGTAAAGCAGTAGATTGGCTTTGTCTCCTTCCTGTTCACCAGGCTGGATTTGGCAAATTCTGGATTGAGAACCTTTGGTGTCCTGCCTGTCTTCTCCAGGATCCAAATGTCCGCCTTATTGATGAGTCGAAACACGCCTGCTGCCTGCGGTTGGTCCTTTCCAGAGATGAGCTCCAGTGGCTCCCAGATCTGGCACGACACCCCAAAGCTTACATCAGCTATATAAGTCTTCCCATCAATGATAACCTTGTGAATTAGGTGAGAATCAAGAGCACCAAAGTCATCAATGATTCTATTGAAAACTCTGGAGCTAAATGTTGTGGCATTGAAGCCCATTTTTCTCAGCACCCATCCAAACAGGTAGTTGTTCTCAAGGCACCAGCCTCCCCGGTTGCTCCTCACCAACTTGTTGAAAATAGTCTCCAGGTCCATGGTGATCCACTCTCCACAGTGAATACTGAGGTTTTCAAAAGGGATGGACATGACATGCAGCTTGTGGATGGACCTCAAAGTTGCAAGATCCATTTTATCAGAAGGGCCATGGAAGCCAATTCTTTGGAAGTACTCCTCCAAATTCATCTCACCTGAAAAATGCAAAGTACTGACTCAATTATGTCTCACAGATATCTGTTGCAGTTATTGTAATCTAATTAAGCACATTGTGCTTTAAAAAATCATTCTGTCTTTTACAGTGCAACCACAAATCTCACGATATTTTATAGGGATTTTATATGTGAACAAGCTAAATGTAGTACATAATTGGAAAGTGGAAGAAAAATAATGCATGGTTTTGATTTTTGTTTTAACTCAAAAGTGTATGCAACTAAATGCATTTCCCCCCATAGCAGTACTTTGTTGAACAAGCTTTTACATAATCAATGTCAGATTTGTTTTTGTTAAAGAGATGTTGAAAATAATTTATCATTTTCCTAAGCATCACAGTAATGTTCTTATTTGTGTTGGTCTTTCCCTTGGATCCATAAGGTTCTCAATTGTCATACATACACAGGTATTTTAAAACTCAGAGACATTACCGAGGGTAGCATCTACAGCTGCACATGTAAAACTAAAATAGTAATTAGCATAATAAAAGTCATTAGTATCATTTTATGGTTACAACTAAATCAAGAAAATGTAACTAAAATAAAAACTCGTAAGAATCGACCATCTTACGAGCTTCAGGCTAAGAGACAGCGCACATAAGTAAACACAGGCTAACAGAGGCTTCTTGACCACCATCTACTGGTGACCACCAGCGCTTTATACACACTGCAGAGAGTTCACCGATCGATCTGGAAAACCTTTGTTCAGTGTTTTAAAATGAACTCTTACCTTCAGGAGATGACATAAGAGCCTTCAGTTCTGGGAGTGTAGTCGCTGTTTGATGCTGATAACACAGATAACTGCGTAGTTCTCTAAATGTGCGATCTCCCTGAAACGCGTGGCTAAAAAAGGAAGAAAGAGAGAAAGAAAGAAAGAAAGAAAGAAGAAAGGAAGAAAGAAGGAAAGAAAGAAAGAAAGAAAATCTTGATTATGACCACTAGAGGGACTGCCACTTCAAAATAACTAAACAGGCCTTTTTTTTTTCTTTCTACATTTGGTTGCACGCCATAATTTATAGCATTTCAAGGAATTGTGTTATGTTTTAAATGTGTCATACGGATGTTAGAAGAAGATTCAGAAATTTCTTGTAGTTAAATCTTTAAAATATGTCCACTTTTATTCTGGAAAAAATACCAAAATTTCCGGTTTAATAAAATTACATTTTATTGAACTAATCAAAATTCGACTTATTGATGATGCGATTGAGTTCAGCTGATTAATAATTAAGTTTAAAGTGCCACATTTTCATTTTTATATTTTTAACTTATATAATATGTAAAACTCGTTGCATACCGCATATCAATGCAGCAACAAGATCATAGACCTAGATTACATAGACACCACACCACAGCCATATTGCTAGTGGCAGTTGCTGGCGGCTATATTTAGCCCGCAGTTGCTGGCGATTATAATATGGGGTTATCTCAGTGTAACATGGAGTTACATCCATCAATCCATCCATCCATTTTCTGTTCACTTGTCTCCCTAATGGGGTCGGGAGTTACATGGAGTTACACTGAGATGTAAATCTCCAGCAAGAAGGCCCTTACTTTTTAAATCCAGGAGATTTCGCACTTCCGTGTGCAGGTAACCCAGTTCCTCTCACAGTCCACACTCCTACACTGTTCAATATCTGTGACATATTATTCCAAATATAATATGAAAAATTCGTCAGACAAAAACAGCAGGTTGTAAGCATAGTTTTGTTTGGAAAGATCTTGCCACTCGCAAAATGGCGAACTCCGCTAGCGAACCGCTTTAACAGCGTCTACACTTTTTACGGCTGTGCGTTTCAATGCTCGGACGTGAATACGTAACAAACCAGGCATCTATACAGGGAAGTGCTCTCCGGACTGCTCTGCCTGCTGCTGTCAATACAGTGGGCATTTCTCTCGTTCTGTACCAGGTTATGAAGAGGTGGGTGCCACTAGTTAATATCTGAGTGGATAGCTATGCACGTTATAACGGTATGTAGGCTAAGGCTGGGCTGTTGTGCGACTTGGAGCTTTCCAAACAGTAGCAAACATGTAATGTGATTTACTGCAAAAATGTTTTTCGTGTATTCTTTCCAAGTTTGAGGAGAGCTTTAGATTTTCTGCAGTTTTCAGCTTAAAAGTTATGATGTCACAATATGGGCAAACATAAAGATCATGCAAATATCCAACCACGTCTAAGCTACATGGAACTGGGAAAAAATGTTTTCATATCTGAAGATCTGTTTAAAATGTGAGGCATTATTTTTTTATGCAGTGACCTTAACTTCTGATATGAGAGGTAATTTCACAACATAGAATCAAAGTTAAGGGCAAAGCTGAAGTTGATGTCATTGTTAGACTTATTGTATACGCCATTTAAAACAACAGAAGTTTGCCTTGCAAACAAATAATACAATAAAGACAGAATACAAGAACAAGTAAAATACAATAAAATGGAATAAAATAACTAGAAACACACTTAGATTGTCAACTGTTTTGATTATTTTTAAAATTGAAGTCACTTTTTTCTTTCTAAACCTCTAAATTCACAGATTGTCGCTCTTGCAATGGAAAGTGAACGGATGGACAAAAATGTGTTTTTATTGACAGGAGGTTGTGGCTATTTTGGATTTCGGTAAGAACAATTTTCTATTTATTTATCAAAATTATTCAATTTAAGCAAAGTACACTATGCAATTCTGCTTCATGTCCACAAGATGGCATTGTCACGCTGTTTTTTGCTCCAAAGGCGTCTAAGAAAGTCTTTGATTTGGTGTATTTTTTTTATTGAAGTGTTTCGTCAAAGTAGAAGATCTGTATAAGTTTTAATGAGATTCATATTAATTTGTTTATTTGCAGCCTTGCATGCGCTCTGCATAAAAGAGGAGCCAGAATCACTCTATTTGACACCGTTCCTCCACGCCAAGAACTTCCTGAAGACATGATGTTTGTGCAAGGAGATATTCGTGAATATGCACAAGTTGAGAAGGCCGTGTTTGGTGTAGATTGTGTGTTTCACATTGCCTCTTATGGGATGTCTGGTAGAGAGCAGCTGAATAGACGCCTGATTGAGGCAGTCAACGTTCAGGGGACGAAGAACATCCTGAGAGCTTGTGTGGAGAACGGAGTATCAAGGTTGGTTTATACCAGTACTTTCAATGTGGTTTTCGGAGGTCAAGTGATAGAGAATGGCGATGAAAGTCTTCCTTATCTGCCGCTCCACCTTCATCCCGACCACTACTCTAGAACCAAGTCCTTGGCAGAGATGGCGGTGCTCCAGGCAAACGGAGCAGCTCTGTTTAGTAGCCCTGGGGTGTTGAGAACCTGTGCCCTGCGCCCAGCAGGTATCTATGGGCCTGGTGAGCAGAGGCACCTGCCTAGGATAGTTAGCTACATAGAGAGGGGGATCTTTAGGTTTATTTATGGTAGTCCCAGCAGTTTGGTGGAGTTTGTCCACGTGGATAACCTGGTGTCTGCCCACATTCTAGCTGCAGAGGCTTTAACTTCAGAGAAGCAGCATCGCTCTGCTGGCCAGGCTTACTTCATTTCCGACGGTAGGCCGGTCAATAACTTTGAATTCTTCCGACCTCTGGTTGAAGGCTTAGGCTACCCTTTCCCAAAACTCCGCCTCCCCATCGCTCTCATCTACCTGTTTGCCTTTCTCACCGAAATGATTCACCATCTCATTGGCCCATTCTACAACTTTCAGCCCCTACTAACGCGCACCGAGGTGTATAAAACTGGAGTCACGCATTATTTTAGCATGGCAAAGGCCAAAGCGGAGCTGGGATATGAGCCGCAGAAGCACAACTTGGACGAGGTGGTGCAGTGGTTCAAAAGCAGAGGCCACGGGAAGAGACGTCACGGCTCCGTCTTCAGGACATTAATACTCAACTTCCTGTTTGTTTCTGCTTTTATTGCTGTGGTTTTGTCGTTTCTGCCAGTTGCTGGCAGCTGGTGAAAAGTTCTTCAAGCTGCAATCAGTCAATCAAAATGAACTTATACAGCAAAGTGTAACACAAAGTGCTTCAGATGCCTGATGAAGGAACAGATTCTTTACTTTTTATGTTTTAATTGATGTAAAATCTTCATACTTCAACGCAGAAATCAATCATGTGTTTCATTTGAAGCTAAAAAAAGAAAACTCTGGGACCAACCTGTCTTTGTTGCTTATAATGACTCAAACAACACTCTCTGTTTTTATTCATTCAATGGGGATAAGGATTAATAATCGCATGTTTTATTGATGTACTTTATCAGTATTATTAGAAGTTAATACAGTCTGACAACTGTGATCAACATTCATTGTTTTTTTGTTTTTAAAGTCAAACTCAGAATATTAACAATGTTTTAGGAATAAAAATATGATTTTGTATGCTTTCTTACATTAAAGTTATGCTCTCTCAGTAGGAGGTATTGATGGTAACTCGAAACAATCAGCTGGACTTCCTTGCATAGATTGCTTTTTACAACTTTGACTGTACTGTGTTAGAAACAGGACTGAGTTACACTGTATGTAATTGGATATGAATGTGACTTTATTGAATTATTTTGAACTGAACTTGGACCAAATTAGATTCTATGCTTCTGTAGATGAACTGGATCTCATTGTAAAGTGCCTTTTAGACAGCATTTGTTACACTTTCACACTATAAATAAACAGAATGAATTTGTTTGTACAGTGTAGTACTTACTTTTAGCGGCTATGTCCTTACAATAGAATAGAAACAGAAATGTGATGTTACGCCTTACTCTATATCGAAACGCTGCTAACTTGACCGTTTAGCAGCAGAAAGCCATAGACAGCCTGTGTTTTCAGAAAATACTTAGTTTGTTAAAGGTGAGTGTAAAGAAAAATGTAGAAAAGGTGCACTCGCAACAGGAACAAGCAGTTACTAGTGGACTGAGAGGATTTTGAGGCAAAGCCTATTCAGCAGGTTGAGGGATATATTCATTCATAAGGCGTTGACAGCAATTGGAGTCAGAGATTCAAGAAAACCAGACCAAAGTATCCAGGAAATGATACAACTGTCACATTCCTTGTGCTAAGTCACTCCTGAACTGCAGGCAAGATCAGAAGGATCTTACCAAAGCTGAAGAGAAAAAATACTGGAGTGTTGCTTTGTGGTCCAAAGTCTTCTCAGCTAAATTTTTTATTTCCTTTGGAACTCAAAGGCCCAGAATCTGGATGAACAATGACAAGTCACAGAATCCAAGCTTTTTGAGAGCCAGTGTGAAGTTTTCACAGTCAATGATGATTTTGTGAGTCGTGTCATCAGCTGGTGTAGATCCATTCACTTTTATCAAACCTACCAGAAAATCTGGTAGGTTTTTGAAAATGCTTTTTGAAACTTTTTGAAAATGCTTATTTAATTTTCCTGCTGTACTTTTCAGTGAAAAGGTATTAATATCGGCTTTAATATATATTAAAGCAGGACCTAAACCGAACAAACAATCTGTGGAGTTTTGTTATGATGACAGACATCTAAGTGAACTACATAGGCGAGCTGAAGGCCACATTTAGCAAAATGGACTTCCTTAAAGCCTCAGCATAAGCACAACTTAATCTCTCCACAGCATTGATGAGGTCTTGTAGGTAAAAGGAGCCCAGACCAAATATATGCCAAGATGTAATAATCAAAGCAAACAGAAATACAAGCTTGAAATATACATATTAAATAAAATAATATGTTTCACTTTTTGACTTTATTTACTGAAATTAACTTGGTAACTATTGCATTTGATATGCGTAGCCTAACATAGCGTTATAATTTGGTAACAGGCGCTAAACAAATAATTTCTAATGCGTTTTTTTTTTGCAGATAAATCGTGCAATCGAGAAATAAAAAGCAGAGAAACTCCTGTTGATCTCTGTTGAGTGAACGGCATTTCTGCTGCAGGAGGACTCGGACCAGGTGAAGCATGCTTTGTGGCGTATTTCAGTCTGCACAGGATGAATGCAGATGTCCCCTTCTCTCTAAACTATTCTCTTCAGACTCGGGCAGCCCCTTGCTGAGTTGGTCGCAATCATTGTTTCTCTGCAGCATTAACCACATTCCAGAGAGGCGCATCGCATCCCGTCTCCTTCCCCACATTCCAGAGAGGCGAACGAGTCCCCCGCGTAAAAACGCCTTTAAATTCAAATCCCGTGCTCTCCCAGCACACATACCGGAATAAGAAGCATATGTGTGGAATATGGGATTATCCAACACGGTCTAGTTTCCACTGAAGCGGCTGTAAGGAAAATCTAGAGGAAACACTAACAAGGAGAAATTCCTCCGCGCAGCGCGCCATTGACTGTAAAGACCTTTCAACTTAACAAAAACTGAAGTTGACAAACGCATCGCTGTCGGCTGATACTGTGAGAAAGAGTTTGGTTTTCGGCGCTGGGAGGGAAGCGGAAGGGGACGATGCGGCTCGCGGTGGTGGTTTGCTCCTCGGCCGGAGGTTTTGCGTGAAGGAGCGACGGCTGCGCGGCGGCGTTTTGTTTTGATTTCCATGTGAAACACAATTAGAGCTCCGCGGAGCGCAGCGCACTCTCAACTTGTTTCTCGCCTCTGGAGCGCAACATGGAGCATTATGAGGAGGACCTGGGACTCCGGGCCGCTACCCTGATGGAGGACCTTTCCCTGTACGAAGCCTACAAAGACGGGATGTACAACGCGAGGAGGGACTTGGTGATAAACCCAGATTTGGACTTCTCCGCTCCGGCGGTGGCGGGGCTGAAAACCAAGCCGATGAATGGTACCTCTGTGCTCCACCAGCAGCATCACACTTTGGAGAATTTCACGCCGGGGAATAAAGTGTACAACGCGGCTCCTGTGCGTCCCGTGAACTGCAGCCGACCGGTTCCCGTGGATTTCTGCGCCCCTCAGAGAGACTCTCCATACAGTGAGGAGGGCTGTTGCACCAAATCCGAAGTGGCTCTGCCGTGCTACTCTGGCACGTCCGAGAGGCATCGGAGGTACTCCTTAGAGGTGCAGGGCCACAGGTACAGCACCGGCTCCACCTTTGATGGAGTGCCTCTCAACAAAGCGGTGCCGCTGCCCGGCAACAGGTGCAACAGTGTCTGCATAACCAGCAGCCACGACGGGAGGTACGGCGCCGCCAGTCCCCGCTCCAGCCTGGCATCGTCCCTGTCCTCTCAGGAGCAAAGCAAGCATGCCAGCCCGCGATCGAGCATCAGCAGCCCGCGCACCAGCCTGGTGGTACCGGGTCAGGATAGGTACACCAGCCCCAGGTCCAGCTTGGTTCACTGTGAGGGCAACAGCATCCTCAGCCCTCGATCCAGCTATGCAAGCACGGCCAGTGACACGAGCAAACACTCCAGTCCCCGGACCAGCCTCAACAGCTGCGACTGCTGCAGCAAGCCCAGCAGCAACCGAACCAGCGGCATCAGCATGGGCTACGACCAGAGGCACATCAGCCCCAGGTCGAGCACGGCCAGCCAGTACTCCTTCACCACCAGCCCGAGATCCAGCTACTCTGACTCGCGGTATGGGCCTGTGGTCAACCACGACCTGGAGGGGTCCATGATGCTGCACGCTGCGCCGCTGGCCAGTCCCCGCTCCAGCATCTGCAGCCAGGACGGGAGTGCCAGGCCGGGGAATGCGGCGAACTGCGTGGTCAGCCCGCGGTCCAGCATCTCCAGCCACAGCTCCAGAAGCTCCCGCAGCTCCCGGGGGTCAATGAGCACCTACCCGGACCTGCAGCTGCCCTCGCCCAGGTCATCCATGCTGGGCAGCGGTCTTCCCGAGGACACCTTACTGCAGGAGTTCGGAGACTCGAACGGGGCTCAGATTCGCAGCCATCTGCAGACGGTGTCCGAACCGCAGCCGCAGCTGGCCCAAGCTGGAGGGACGGTGGAGATAAGCGCCGGCTCGCCGTTCTCCTTTAGCTATGGCGTGTCGTCAAAGACGGCCTCGTCAGGGCAGAGGTATAAGTTACCTTACCAGGTGACCCCCAGCCGAGAGAATGGGCCGAGCCAGGCGGAGAAACGGCTGGAGGCGCTCACCCTGGAGCTGGAGAAGGAGCTGGAGATGCACATGAAAAAGGAATACTTTGGTAGGTTTGTTGACTTTTTGAGAAACAAGTAATTTATCTATCAGACTCTGTAATTATTTGTCTAAGTTAGAGATGCGCCAATAATCGATAGCCTTAATATTCTCCTATCTGATTCATTTTCTGTTAAATAAATAAATCAAACAAAGTCCAGGAATTTTATTTTTTTATTAGTTAAGACATCAATCAACAATAAACATGTCGTCACCTTCATAAGATAATGGTCTACGTCATTTTTTTTAAAAATTTTTTGCCAAAAGTTTTTTTTTTTTCCTCGAACACATTTTGGAAATAAAGAGGTGATTAATTTTTCCAAAAAAATACTTTTGGCAAAAATTACCATTATTTTAGGAAGGTAAATATATGCTTTTGATCCATAAAGAAAAAATCTTTAATTCATTATTTTATCAGTGAGCAAAGAGCACATTATTTTTTTCTTTTTTGTGTGAAATATTTACAGAATGTGGAATCAAATCTGAAAATAAACCAGAAAATCTGTATCAAGCAGGAAAAACCTGATTGGCGCATCTCTAATTATACCTTTTTGTTTTGATTGTCTGAGTTTTTTGGGAAATCAAAAAGTTTATTCTTCAGCTAAGTTTTAATTCTACTTTTATTTGCATGTTGTGTGAACAAGGAGCTTAAAACAGTCATAAGAGATTCAGACAGGCTGTTTTGATGAATTGCTTTACAGATTAGAAATTTGATCAGAGGTGCTCAGGCCCAGTCCAACAGGTTGCCAGTAAAGTTCAATCAGAATTATGAAATGATGATGATATATTATTTCTGTGCATGCAAAACCTATCAGATTTGATACCATAAAGGAAGCAAAGTCATGAAACATCCATAACGAATTTCAATGTAGACAGTCGCTACTAAAACCTGGAATTTCACTGATTTTACGCAAGGTTTCTCCGTGGCTGTCAGAGCATATTTATAGGTATTCCTTTTCTTGGAAGTCTGTTTGCAGCATGCTAATGCTACATCACCATTAACAGGTCACCCTCTGGCTGATAAGAGTCGCATTGTAGGGCAGTGCTAATGTCTTGGCAGAGCTAACATTTGCAGAAAACAGCACTGTGCTGAATGGAGCCCTCTGTTCTGGCAGAGCACACACCCTTCTGTCATTTGGAGCAGTGTGGTCGGGGTTTGTTGAAAATCAAGTACACTTTGGGAGTTACTGAACGGGAGTAAGGGCAAGGCAAGCTCAAAGCAATCCCCTTGGTGCCATCTGAGAGACATTTTTGGATTAGTCACATTTGCTGTTTAAATAACCGCCTTCTCTTTCCTTTTTTTCTGAACTTAAAAAAAATGTGTTTTTGCCACGCAATGCATTGCCACGCAATGCTATCATGAGATTTTGTCTTTCAAATATGTTAGGATTGCTGAGAAAGTTCCAGTCTACCTTTAGAGTTTGCAGACAGACAAATGGTTGCAGTGAGAAAACAGTGGCTGGTTCTGTTGCCTGTGCACTTGCTCGGAGTGAGCAGAGACAGCTGTGGATTTGTTCCAGAAGAGCAGGTGAAAGCAGGGAGATGGAAGACAGGAGGGAGGGCTGTGAGGAGGAAGAGCTGAGGAGATAATGGAGGTGGTAATAGATAGAGATGGATAGAGAAAGGAGGAGGGAGGGAGAAGAATGCAGTCAGACGCTCCTCAGTTTGAGCCCAATAGAGACAGCTCTGTTTCTGTAGCGACAGTGTAGAAATTGATCGCCGGGGCTTCTTTCAGGGGGCCCCAGCAATGCCTGCCAGTGGTCCCCCTCTGCCTGCTCCGTGCTGCCGGCTGGCCCTTGTGTGGCCTCTGTTTGTTGTGGTTGCAGAGGAGCTGTGAATCAACAGCTGGACCCGATGGAAGCTTGCAAATGAAGCAGCAGAGTGAGGCCCGCTCCACCCCTCCTCTACAGCAGCCCTACACACCACCCAAACTCCCCCGCAAAAGCCCTTCATTAACCAGCCAGTGGGGAGTCGGGCAGCACCAGACACTTGGCACACGATCTTGGCTGGCGGGCGAGACATAGTTAGTGGGGGTCAAGTCTGATCACCTGCCCAGAATTATAATGGCAGTAGTCATGCACATGCCTGACACACACATGCTGACTTGTGGACAACAGCATGCAGTGTGGGTGCCGCACTGAAGCCTCCGATAGGCTGCATGTTTGAAGAGCTCACTACCATTTATGTAAAGTTGCAAATAATAATAATTAAAAAAAAAACTAATGCTTGAGGATAGTTGTTCTTTTATATTTACTTAAAATGTAAATGTGAGATCTTCATGTTGCAATATTAGGCTACATTAGTTCTGATAGATAGCATGTGTAAACTGAATAGTCTTAGTATTTCTTAAAATAATTTGTTTTTAAAGGCAATTTAAAGGCACCTTTTCATTCCTTTCATCTGTTTTACAAATATAAGTCCGGCTGAAACGATTAAACGGATTAATAGTGATTATTAAATGTTCTATAAGTAATCGTTAACTGGAGAATACAGACTCCAAAAAGGCCATTTGCTGAAAGAACAACACATTCAGAGCATTAATTCAGATAAAACTGTACAGAAAATATATTTGCACAAGAAAAAAATCCTTTGTCTATAAATTTGTTATAACTAAAGTTTGTCAAGTGGCACAGTTTTTATTTCCACTGGTTCAAATTCTGGAAATTTGAACCAGCATAAAGGTCCCCTCACCAGTTTGTCAGTATTTTAGATATTTAAAACAAAATAAATAATCAATAATTATCAATATTAACTGATATGAAATGCTTACATCCCTCAACCTAGTCAAACTTCAGGTATTTCAGTACACTTAATCCACTTTTTTCACTTTTTTCCCCTTGAACATACATCATGTGTTGTAAGAAAACATCTGTAGAAATTCTATTTTATTGAGCAGCAATGCAGTAGAAACAAAACCTGATACTGCAGAAGTTCTCAGAGTTCTTATTTTTGGTCTGTAAGAAGCCAAAATCTCACAGGATGGCTGTTAAAGTTTGATGAATCAGGCCACGCAAATCTGCTTACAACCCACAGCACATACACCGTTTTTGGTCAAAGTAACACAATCTTTGTAAGATTCTAATCATATATTCCAATAACATTACATAATCCCAAGCTGTGGATCATTACATCCAGTAAGTTGGAAAGAGTTTCCTCTGTTTGATCTCCAGTATTAGATTTCAGTGATAGTTCCTTTTTTCCCCAGAAAGGCTCAAAATACATGTGAATCTGACGCCAGTAAAGCTTTCTCCCAAGAACAATACGCTGGCGTTGAGCAGGGTGCTTTCTGCCAGACTGCCATCTGAAACATCGACATTACGGCTGGGAAAGCCACAAATGTATGTTGCGTTAAGTGATGGTGTTTTATTTTTAACCATGGAGTGCAGGCTGCATCCTGTCCCTGCCAAATCTACATGTTCTGACATGGGCACATGAGAGATCCTGCATCCTGTTTTCCAATGATTAACAAAGAGCGCTCTGGAGATTTCCCCCCTGTCCTGTAAGACCATAACCACATCCTCACTTCAGAGACGCTCCAGGATTTATTGCATGTGGGACAATAAATCACGTTTACTGTTAATGTTTACAAGTTGACGCGTGAAAATTCAAAAGTCTTGCTAGCACATGGTGTGGGGTTGTTAAGTGACAGCAGCAGCAGAGCTTCAGCTAGATGGAAGAAAGATGTGGAGGTAATTCGATGGAGCTGGGAAAATAAATCATCCTCTTCTATTTAGTTGTTGGAGTCAAAGCCAAAGAGTCATGGTGGGAGATCGTTTGCCACGGATTATTCATTCAATGAAGCCATACAAAGAAGAAAATATAATAGGATCCATATCTCTAGTGCAGTGCCTTGCAAAAGTATGCATACCCTTTGAACTTTTCAACATTTTGATACGCTACAACTTCAAAGCTGTCTGTAACTGAGAAGTGGAAGGAAACTCTGGCACTTCCATGTCTCACCTTGGGGAAACACACAAGTGGCAGTTAATTCATCTAATGGGTAGATTTATGGTAAATAACTAATATTTTCTGTCTTCCTCGTCTCTTGAGCTGTGATTTTAGGTGGACAGTCATGTCTTGGAACGTTTACAGCTGTGACATGCTCTTTCCATTTTTAGATGATGGATTTAGGAAAGCTCTGTTAGATGTTCAAAGTTTGGAGTTTTGTTTGATAACCTCACCTGCTTTAATCTTCTCCACAACTTTATCCTTGACTTGTCTGCTGTGCTCCCTGGTTTGTGATGTGGTTTGTTCACTAATGTTCTTAAATAAACCTCTGAGGCCTTCACAGAGCAAAATATTTATAGTAAGATTAAGTTACACACAGGTGGAATCCATTATATAATTAGGTGACTTGTAAAGGAAATTGGTCAAATGTGAGGATAAGAATAAACATCTCATCTCCCCAATTTTCAGACTTATATTTGGAAAAATAATCGTTAATCATGTGTAAATTCAAAAAGTCTATTCATAAATATGCATAACATAAAACTTTGGGGCTAAAGCACAGTGAATTTATTTTAGGATCATTGTTGATTCACATGTGATGTAATCCAGATAATCATTGATTTTCCTTCTTTACACTTTTAGCCTGCAGCCTTTGGCCTGTGAGGCACCAGCCAGTGACAAGGAAGCCTAAAATTAGGATGATTAGTTCAATTTCACAACCAATAATTGCCTAAATTGCAACTAATGTACAATATGCTAACTAACTCTTAGCATGTTTCACATCTACCACATGATTTTCATAGCCATCAACAACCTTCTGGCATAATTTTGGCTGCATTTTTGACCTATCCTTGGTAGGTTTGATAGCTGAATTAAATTGGTTTGTTTCCTGGCACAGAAATGACTGTCAAGCACAGTCCTCACATTTTCAAGGCATTTGAGATTAAGGCCATTCCAGAATCATTCATATTTGCCTGCTTTGTCCACTAAATCACAAGTTTTAATGTATTTGTGTTTATTGTCCCCTTGGAAAAGGTTTTTTGTTGAAGTTTCAAACTTATAGCCGTTAATTTTATGTCAAGTTGATCAATTCGCCCCCTCACTTGTTGAATGCTCTATAGCAATGTCACCAAAATAGACCCACAGCACGATTTTACCACCGTCACCACCAGGCTTCACTGTTAATACGATGATATTACTGAACAGAGTAACCAATGTGTCTTCTATTAGAGGGCAGCTGTGTGTCAGCAGAACAAAACTCCAAACAGAATTAAAACTGTTTGGGTCAGAAATGGGCCTTCCCAATTTCTGACTTCAAGCCCATTGACAACACAAAAAATAAGGGTCTACCTAAATCAAATGAGTTTTACCATTCCTTGTACATAGTGGTGAAATCTCCAGACAAAATGATGCCAGAAGCTTGTTGATGCTTACAAAAACTCTGCATCAATGATATCCAAATTGATGATGAGTGTATATAATCTTCTGGGTATCGTTGTTCTTATTGTGACGTAATCCAATCCTTTGGTAATCTGTATTTAAAAGGTCTGTGTCTGACTTTTTGAAGCCAGATGGGAGCAGTAATGAATTGGAGGAAGGAGTGTTAATTTAGCCACTGTCAGTTTTAGTTTAGTATAATGGGTTTGCAAGTTCAGTCAGTTCATCCGGACTCTTAACTCTTTGGTGCTTGTGTGGTTGAAATGTCATCTTTTTGTTTGTACACATATGATACTACTTCTCTGAAATACTGCACACAAGTAGACTGTTGTATTGAATTTTTGGTGCTTTCTGTTATTCATTCATTTCTTATAAACATTGAAGCAGGAAACACATGTTCCAACAGTGTTTCCATGTCTCTGTTTTCAGCTCACCGAAGTAATGAAAAAATTGAATTAAGGTTAGTTTTGTATTTAATTTAACGCAACTTTCACTGGAACTGTTGCGAAATAATTACCAGCTCCACAACATCATCGCTGGCACTGTGCATATGGTTCAATGCATTCTGAAAAAATTGTATTTCAATGATAAATGCATGCATTTATTTCCTCACATGAGGAGAGGGGCGTTGGCGTTCAGAACCCCTGTTGGGATCTTGTACGATGTTGCATCCTGTGGGTACTCTGACCCAAGACTCACCCCATCAAGGCTCTGACCCTGCACTCGCTGAGGAATGTGACCTCAATGAAGGTTGTCTTGTGTTAGAGAGATTTTAGATCGTTAAGCTTCTGCTGCTGCTGTCTATCAAACCGTGTGAGACACTGCTTTCTTGTTTGCTAACTGAAGATGACAGTAGTTTGTGGAGCCGGTTTCTTCGTGGGGGACGGCGGATGTTTTTGTCTGTAGGTTCAGCAGAGCATCATCACCCAGTGTCTGGCCAAACCACCTGTATGTATAGACATCTGTGTAATAGATAGTGTGCATCTTAATAAATTTGAATATTATTGAAATCTTTTAAATGACTAAAAGAAATACTCACATAGAATAATGTACTTTTTTATGTAAATTTTGAAAATTTCTACGAATCAAAAGGGATTTTCTGAGGACATTTGTTCTAGTCAATATGGCCTAAACATAAGATCTCAATTTTTTTATACTATGACCAATTTCTGATTTAACAATTTTTTTCTCAGTTTTGTCGTAAAAAATTACCGAAAATATTTTCGAAAAGCAACTTTTATTTTAGCCATCCCTTTGAGTTGAATGACAGAATAATAGGCCCAGACTATGAGAATTTTTTCTTAATTACAAGAGTATGGTCATAATATTAAAAGAACAATGGCACAATTTTACTAAAATCCTAAAATTAAGAGAAAAAAAGTTTTTTCAATAAGAAAAAGCACAACCTGATGTAACCAGTTCAGTCTGTGGTTTTCTTCAAAGTAGAATCAGTTGTTTACTCAAAAAAGTCTACTGATAATTTGATGCTAATATGTTAAAAGATGAAGTATCACTTCACTAGATGCTCAACATTCTTCATATAATTTTTTTATTTGTGTTTTTGTAGGTGTTCTTAAAAAAATTACTATTTTCTTGTACTAACATTGCAACTATATTCTTGTAAAATTATGACATTCTTCTTGTAGTTCAGAAAATATTAAAAATTGTAGTCTGGCCCTAACACTCCATCAAGAAGTTGACATAAATTCAAAGTCCAATTAAATAGAAGATTTAAAGCACAGTTGTCAAACAGGATGGCGGCCCTGAGCGTACTGATGTCACTCTAAACTATAGAAACCCAAGAAGTTTTCAAAAAGTCAATTATCAAACAGTAAGAACTTAGTCTACCACACTTTTACCTTCCACTCAACTTTCCATTAATATGCTTTGGGATCAATGTGAGGGCTGTTACTTAACATTTTGGTATGAAAAAGTATTTTTTGTTCTTTTAAAGGACATTACCTCTGGGTTAAGCAATACACATCAGTTTGTAAGAAAAGTATGTTTCCCTTTTTCATATAATTGCTGCAATAAATCAACTTTTTAAACATATTCTGCTGTCAAGATACAGATTAGTGTCTTTAGATTTAGAGGATTTTGATCTAGTTAGATTAACTTGGTATGTTTGATTTTACTAGAAGTCCTAAAATTCTGCTAGGCTGAATATTTTTTAGTTAAATTCTTTGTGAAATTTAAGGTAAAAATGACTCTTTGGCTAATCAGTTTTACATTTCTTGTAAAAATGAAAAGTACAGGAACATTGTCTTCCAGCCTTTTCTTTTTGGAATGCATCTCCCATCCACATTGTTTCCTCTCAAGGCTTTTTTATATAATCTTCAGCTTTTGTCAAGTCGTCTGCCTTCTAACAGTATGATGTAATGCATGGAAATGACAAAAGGGAGCCTTGTACAGTCAGAGTCTCAATTTATTCATGAAATATTTCTTCTGATTTAACATTCACACTCCCTCCGCTTTTCAGCAGAGCTGTGCGTTTAGAACAATTTGTTAAAATGTATGTTTTAATGACAAACCTATGAATTTCCTAATTCTGTTTGCCTTCAAAGGTGATCAGAAGCCCAGAAAGCTGAGTAACAATTATAATAGTAGAAATAAAGCCAGAGCAGAAAGACATCTTCCCATTGTCTAACAAGAAAGAAGTCGGGGATGACATTGTTGCACATCCAGAAATTCTTCTTCATGTCTGTATTGTGACAGCTGCAGTGTGTTTTGCTGTCTTATAAAGCTTAATCTCTTTATTCTGCTGCTTTTTTTGAGAATATACATAACAGACAATAACAAAGCCATTGTCTATGACAGGTATCTGCGTGAAATGTGGGAAGGGTGTGTACGGGGCCAGCCAGGCATGCCAGGCCATGGGGAATCTCTACCACACCAACTGCTTCACCTGCTGCTCATGTGGTGAGTAACATGCCAACCTGTGTCATAGCTAAAGTTTTTTGCAACTATTTTATTGACGCTTTAATGGACTTTAAAACTACAGTGTCTGCAAAAAAATGAAGAAAACGGGTTAGAGTTACTGAATCCAAAATGTTCAGATTCAGTATGCATCATACCTGCGGGAGTTCCAGCTCCATCCCTACAAACTCTGTTTTGTGTTTACGAATGGCGCTAGCGTCACTTTTCTGCCTTTTCTATGAACAATTTTCATCCAAGAGTTATTAATTATTCACTGGTCTTATTACTATAGTGTTTTATTCACTATAGTAATGAAGAACTGTAGAAAGGTACATAATTCCTCACCATAGGAAACATTCTGGGAACTAGTTAAAGAGAAATATCAACAATTTGTGAATGTATTTAACTTTATTTGAAATTATATATTGATATTTAACTAGTTTAAATCAGTTATTTTAACAAAATTAAGGAATATGCATAACAAATTGTAATCAAATAATAAAAACAGTATATTTTTCCAGAGGGAGTGCATTCTACGGTGTCTTGTAGAAAAACAAATGGCTGACTTTGTATTCGAGTCACTGCAGGGGCTTTCTGTTGTCATTGCTTTTGAACATCAAGTTTGACATTTTTTATTCTATTGACAGTGAGAGAGACACAGGTCTTTCAGATGTGACGCTGGATTGGATTCACTGCTCTGTGACAGTTTGAAAGAAAGCACGAGTAACAGTTTTTTGCATAAACTCTAGGAATTTCGTCTTCTATACCATATATTTTAATATCCTTCAATGAATTCAGAGATATCTGCTACTGTGTCCATACATGCAAAATAAAGTTAAAGAGGAGCCATTAGGCTTTTTATAGGTACAAAGTTAAACATTTAGCAAAATAAGCTGCATTTTTGTCTCTTCTAAGAAAATTTCAAGGTAAAGTCTCAGTAGACTTTAAGAAAGTATTGTTTACTTTTGTCTCGGTAGAACGTGCGTGTCTATTAACCTGATAGTGAATACTAATACTGATAGCATCTAAAGGTGGTGAGAGAAACTCAGGTCCTCATTCAGCCATATTTCTCACCTTCCCAGTTGTTTTTAACTTTATTTTGTAAATTAAATACTTTCAATTATAAAAGGTCCATTCTGTTGTCTTTCCCATTTTGAAGAGGGCAATGTATCAAATCATATATGTACTCCAGAGGAAAAAGGTGGAGAAAATAGTTACTAATTAACAGTTTCTAGACAAACACATTAACTTAATTAACTAAAACTTAAATTGTAAAAATTAGTGGTGGGACTCAATAAAAATTTTAATTGCATGGTCTCCAGTAACTGTGGAGGGCAGTGTAATTTGTTCAGCCTCGAAGGATAAACAACAGCAATACGTTTTATTTCTAAACAATGTAGTAATTATTTTTTTCTTTCCTACTTTAGCAACAAGACCCTAAATCACATTTCACACTCCTGCTTTCTTCCAATCTAGATGCATAAAGTTGTTTGGGGCGTAATGAAATGTAAAACACTGAAAAGCAGAAATGTTGAGTAACTGATCTATCTATCTATAAATATATATATATATATACATATATATATATAAAATTCCCTTCTCACCCACCGCGGGTGGTTCTTATCCTCTGAGCTCGGGTCCTCTACCAGAGGCCTGGGAGCTTGAGGATTCTGCGCAGTATCTTTGCTGTGCCTAGAACTGCACATTTCTGGACTGAGATGTCTGATGTTGTTCCTGGGATCTGTTGTAGCCACTGCTCCAGTTTGGGGGTGACTGCCCCAAGGGCCCCGATGACCACAGGCACCACTGTGGTCTGTGGTCTGTGGTATATATATATATCACAAGAATGGGGAAGTTGGCCAAATGCAGCAGAAAAAACGTTTTGCTTGTTTTTTTTAAAAATAAAACATAATGCTGCTTGTGTTCATTTATTAATAAATCATAAGCTGGTTTCACAGTTTACATCAAAACTATCTCATGCCTAAGAAATGTTCCTCAATAATGAAATAATGAAATAAATTCTTTAGTTATTTTTCTCTGTCTTCACAAAGTACTGTAAGGGTTGTGTTTGTTCATCATTTCTTTTTTTTTTTTTTTTTTTGGACGCCCCTGTCACCCAACTCTGGACCACCTCTCCTGTTTCCCGTGGAAACAAGAGGAAGATGGTTAGAGTGAGCCTTTCAGCCTGGATCCATTCTTATGTGTAGCATGTATACTGATCCTTCACCTCGACCCCTTGGGCTCTGGAAGAACTGCTATAATTTACATGTAACCAAAGCCACATAGTTTCCGATTTATTGTGTGTCGAATGAAAGAGGGGCCAGATGCCGAGTGTCTAGTTGCTGAGGTTGCGAGGTATTCTGTGGAAAACAAGCCTCAGGTCCGGTTGGAAGCTGTTTAATCGGCCTTATGATACTTTTACAGTTTGCTTAGAGGTCATCTTTCAATGATTGAACAAAGAAATCGTGTCGTTAGGTCTTTGAACTGATCTAGACGAAAGTGTTAACTGAGTCAGACATATCTGGATTTAAACGGAAAACAGAGACCTGAGAGGTTTTCAGAGGAATCATTTCCACGATTCATCAACAGGTCATTTTCAGAGATTCAAGTCGCTTAGCAGGCTAACCCACCTCTCAGGATAGTTTATTGGTAACACAAACGACATAATCTATCAGTTGACCTCTTGTAAATGGGAATGTTTTCTTTTTATGCAGTGTTTTGCAGGCCTCTGAGAAGTTTAGTTTCAAAGTGCCTGCAGTTGTCATAACACACTCCAGTGATTTATGAGGAGCTGCGTTCTCATGTCTTCAGTTAGTTTTTTGGTTCCTTTTTTTTTTTGGTGCAGAAATCCTCTTGGAGTCTGGAACTCCACAGTGAGGCCGAGTTTGCTGAGACATTGCTCACTGGTAGCCTTGGGCTTTGTTTAACCATGCATAATTGAGCCCTCCTCTTGGCTTACTCCCATGGTTGCACCCTTTTTTCATGAGATGGCCAAGAATGCAACCCTCCCCACCACCACTTCAGCCAGCCATCCCTGGAGGACCTCAATCACACACACACAGTCACAAAGTGTACCAGACCTGCTTATCAGAGAGGGCAGGCCTGCTATGGACTCACTTTAAACGGCACACGCATGCCAAAATGATTGTGGACTTGCTCTGCCACACGTACAAAAGAGGAAGTTGTTTTGGGTCTGTTGAACTCTGATTTCTGTCTTTCAGGCATTGCAGTAAATATGTTGCTTGGGGCTAGTCATTTTGTCTTGGAGTTGCACACTTTTATCTAAAGTCCCAGAGCGATAGTTTACCTTTTTAGAAGTTTAGTTGTGTGAATAGTTACATGGATTATAATATATATATATTTTTATTATTATAGTTTAGTTTTATTTTGTTCTGACTTTTTGTTTGTCTAATTCAGTTGGTTTTAATTCATTTTTAGAGTGCGTTTGCTAGTTTTTATTAGTTATAAGTTAAATATTGTTTTGTTTTTCTGAGGCATAGTAGTAGCTTTAGTTTTTTATCTGCTGAATGGTCAAAGTATTGTATTGTGATTATGTATATATTGATTGCCCAAGAGAAAATACCATTTTCAAAAAATTTATTCAATTTAACGTAATTTAGCGTAAGTGTCACCACCAGGAGTATGGAGGACCGTAATTTGACGTAAAATGCTTGTGTGGGAAAAAAAAAAAAAAATTTACATCAGTTCTCATAGATTAAAATCACAAAAACAAAAGATGTCACAGCTGTAATTTCAGTATGTTTTAACTAGTTTTAAAAATGCACAGTATAGTTCCAGTTAGTTTCAAATTTTCCCCATTAATTACGATTTTATTTTTTTTTAGTTAACAAAAAGGCCTTTTCAATTTTATTTCGTTATTCCATTAATTTTAGTTCATTAAAACAACCTTAGTCGGTACCTTACCTGTTTCATCAAAGCAATGCAGTTTAGAAAATCTAAATTTCTATTGGAAAAATTGAGCTAGAAGGTAGCGAGTGTGGTACAAAGACATGATGGGGAAGGAGTCTGGGTAGTCAGGGAAGTGTGAGAGTAGATGTCAAAAGTATTGACATCTCCTGAACTTTTCCGCAGCTTCATAAGAAGATTAAATATTTTAGTGGTGCACGACAAATTGGTTCATGTGGAGAACACAGAAACATGTGGCATCACAGGGGCTTACGTGCAAAATGTCAAATTTAGCAGTAAACAAACGGTTCACACCAACTCCTTCTGTGAAGTGTTGAAACATGGTGGTGGCAGCATCATACTGCAGAGATGTTTTTGTTTTCTACAGCTGCTCAAAGCTGATAGGAAGATGGAGGGAGCAAAATGATCTTTAGAAAGAAATTCTGTCAGAAGTTGCAAAAGACATAAAACTTGACCAACCAGCAGGATGATGACACATATGTTGCTCACTCACTCCACTTCTTCTCGTTAGCAAGTTAGCATCACCTGGACAGCTCATAGTTACTCATATCTGTGTTAGAGTAAGGAGGACTCGGGTGCCGAACTATAGCTGACAGCAGTCGGATTAAATCTGAGAAGTGGAAGATTGATTTGTTTTAAAACTCATCCAGCATGTTCACAACTTGAAGCAATAAATTACTCTCAGTTACGATTTTAAATATATATATATGCTGTACGAAAAGTCTGTAGCTTGCCGGAAACAAGTAGACGTTCTCATTAGTAGCGAGAACGGTCGGTGAGCTGTGGCTAAGGAGCCGGGAGAAGTGGTGTGTTTTTGACATCCTCTATGTAACCTTTCTGCTTTGTTTGGGCTTGTGGGTAAAATAATAACCTGAAGACTGGGAGGTGTGAGAAGTGCAAGGATTTGTTTGCTCCCTCTAGTTTAAGCCAAAGTGGTAAATTTAAATAAACCATTTATATGTTTTTGATCTTTAGCCTCATTTATATCTTTCTTTAGTCTGAAGTTGATTCAGTTCAGTAAGGTATGCAAAATCAATTTTAAACATGTTTTGTCGAAGCAGGAGACCAGATCAGTTGAAAATAGATGAACTAGAACCTTTGGTAAAATATTGACTTCAAAGCAAAAAATGCAGAAAGGTGGAAAGTGAAGAAGCTCTCATTAATCCTCTCCTCCATGGCCCCTTTGGTGCATTAGAAAGAGCAACAACTGGAACTTCCTCTTCTAAATTTGGAGTTTGTGTGACATTAACAAGGCTCATATGCATTTTGTAGTTTGAAATTTAAATCCATATGCTCAAAAGGAGTCACAGCAGGTAATAATCAGTGTTTAATTATTGAAAAGCTCCTTCACTTTTGCAACTCAAATCACTTAACACATTCTAAAGGCCCAAAAGCTGATGTTTTTCAATCCTCTATTTGTGTTAATTATTAAGATTGATTTGTTTTAAAACTCATCCAGCATGTTTACCTTACAGCTGCTGAAAAAATAACTTTTGATATCAGAATATTCTATTTTGACGGCTTCCCTCCAATCCACTGCATTCGGAAAGTGTTGTGAATTTTTAGAGCACTTGAGAACTCATTGTCAAGTTCAAGGAACCAGTTTGATACGAGTTGAGCTCCATTACCCCTCAGGAGCCTGAACCGCTATCACAAAGCAGGATGAATCCATGTTTCAGGAAATTTTTTTATACCAAATCTGAGCAAAAAACATCTAAATGTCACAGCTAAAATTGAAGACTCATTGGCTCAGGTTTTACAAATTTGCTACCATCCCATTTTGGTGAGGCTGTGTGAACTGGAACCTTACTTAGGGGGAGGGCAACATGGAGTTAGAACTTTATAACAATATTTTGTGGTACTTTTGTGGTAATGATGAAAATTATATTTTAAAAAATTATTCATAAATACTGTTCTTTAAAAACAGGCTTCTTCAGGATGCTACTTATTTAAAGAAGTGTGATTTAAATCACTAAGCTGCACGCAGAAATTGGATTTAATCATATTTTCAACTTTATTGATGCTCTTGTGGGACAGACAATGGAGAAAATACTTTTTTAAACGCTTTTTTGATAATACTGTCAGTTTTGTTTCTTGTTTAACATTATTAATTGAAATTTAACAAGGCATCAATAAGGTTTTTAACAATAAATGACAAACGATACGATAAGTGCCCAACCCTTATCTCAGTTTCCTGTTTCTAGCTGTCTGAAGAAACATTGAATGGCATCTATTGCCATTCAAGGTTTAACGTGTTGAGCTTTTGTCATATTGAACCAGTCTGCCCATTTTCCTCTGGCCTCTAATAAACCAGCTGACAAGCCTGAATTAGTAGGTCAGTGTGCAAGTTACCCGGATTGTGTATAAAAAAAATTTAAAAAAACATCGGCGGAAAACTGGTAGCTAAAAAAGGAATGTGTCTAGCTGCAAAAAACAGTGGAGGGATGTCAGAGGTAGATTTATCTTTCTCCAGTGTTATGTGATGATATTTTTGCAAATGATTTCAGTAATAAAATAAATTGTTCAAACTGATTTTAACAGTTGCTTTTGTTAAAGTTGCAACTCTAACATTACCTAACATTGTGAAACATTCCAGCAGTGGTTGCTAAATCAAGGCACAGTGAGGAACAGCAAGCCGATACAAAATGCTGGCTGGAGGTATTTGGTGCCGTTTGGTTTGTGAATGCACTGCAAAAATACAAAATGTTTCGAAGTATTTTTGGTCCAGTTTCTAGTGCAAATATACGCTTAAAATAAGACAAAACTAACCTACTAGTAACTTTTCAAAAAGAAAAAGGAGTTTGTGTTAAGTCAGTAATTCCTTAATATTGATGCAAAATAATCCATCGGCGGAACAAGACATTTTAACTTATAATATTTGAAAAATGCCTTGTTCCACTGGTAGATTATTTCACTTATAACTAATACATTTTCATCAATATCAAGAAATGACTGACTTAAGTCAAGCTCCTATTTCTTGCTGAAAAGTTCTTGTATGTTAGCTTTATCATATTTAAAGGGAACTAAAATAATATTACTGGAAACTAAACCAAATAACCCAGATTTGTGTTTTTGCAGTGTGTAAAATGTGTGAAGAAAATTGACCTAAAAACATTACTTCCTCCATTGAGATATGAAGCAATCAGAAAGACTGCACTATCATAAATATGTTGATGCAAAGCTTTTAGATAAATGAAAACAGATTTTATCTGCATCAAGTGACTGGAGCATTGTCAGTGTGAATGCAGGCTACTATACACTGCATCTGAATTCTCAGAGCCTCTAACGTATTTTCTTGCTAATCAATGTGATTATGTATGATTGCATACTTCTGACACAGTTGCTGCACAGTTGCTGCATCTACAACTTCATATTTTTTAGTTAATAAAATAGAAAATAAAGCTTTTCCCAAGAATAAAACTACCCTGCAACAAATTCCTCCTCAGAGGAAAAACATCCATATCATGTTGAAGCACATTACCACGCATATGACTTCGAGGAAGTTGACAGATGCTGCATGTTGGAATGCAGCTAGAAATTTCCAACGTCTGAATCAGCGTTTTCGGTTCTGTTAATCAGAAATCCAGAGAAATACATGCTAACAATACAACAATTACAATGTTGCTCCATCTGACAGTAACCCAAATCAAAGGAGGAGGAGTGTCTAGAGTATTAAGAATGAATTGCTATTAAATTATCAATGGTTTTCTGTACTGTTCATTCCTGCTTTTGGTTTAGATTCTCATTCTAGTGTAAGTATGTAGTGTGTGTTTTAGTTTTATTCTGTTGTGTTGCTTCGCTCCCTTGTTATTAATTTGTGTGGTTATTAGTCAGCCTCACCTCGGTTTCCCTGCTGGGGTTCTTGCCTAACCGTGCTGCAGTTTCCTGATTAGTCACACCTGCTTCTTCTGTCACTTTTTATTCACATTTCCAGTAGCTTAAAAGCCAGTGAGTCCGCTTACCTCCTCCTGCTTCTCCCATTGTCTTTTTGATCTGTTTTCTCTTCCAAACCAGTTTCTTTCATTGATGAGTTCTTGTTGTTCTTTAGGTTCCTGCTGCTTTCTCAAACTTTTAAGTTTATGGATTATATTTTCAAATCAGTTTAGCGAAGATCGTTCCCTCTTCCTGCACTAGAGTCTGTCAAAAATGCCATAAAGGATGCAATTAGGAATTTTTAAGTGATTGAGTGTGGTTATTGTGTATCATAAATACCACAAATTATACAATGATAGACTTCAGCTGTTGCTCTTTCACATTCTGAATAAACCACAGACTTGTCTCAACAGTTTAGAGACTAGTTTTCTTTCAAACAATATTAATTAAATTCCATTTTATTTTTCCAAGGAGAGAATTGTGAACAATGTTATATTTTAAAAACAAAACAAGCATTATTTTGTGCACAGGTTTGCTAGTCATACGGTGATTTACAAACCCAGCCCTTGGTTGGACCTTTTTAAAGACAGAAAAATTAAAGTTAACATACAAACACTGCACTAGTGTGACTATTAACAAGAAATACAAGCTCACACCCTTTGAACTTGCTCTGACTGCATATTTAATCATCTCACTGGAAATGAAAAGATGACATTTTTCTAATTAAGGTGTAATATTTTTCTCTAAGAACTTTAAATATGTTGCTGACTTTAGCAGATTTTTATTTCTGTATTTTTGCTGAAGTCTATGAATTAAAACCAAAATAACAACTAATTGTATTAGACAGTGGGTTAGCTTATTTTTGCTGAAGTAAGAACCTCTTATTTTTCTGCTTTAATTAAAATCAGTTATTAGGTAAACATACTTGTTTCAGTTTTAAATGTTTTTTATATGACAAATGTGGTTCATTTCTCTGAAACCACCCTAAGGTTACAGAGTCTACATATTTGTAAACTATATTTATATTCACATTTTAAAGTTTGATATTTAGAACCATTTTCTATCAGACATGTGGTATCCCAGTCATCACTTTAGGGTTTCTTTAGTGTAAGAAACCCTAAAGCGAATTTTGACATTTTTGTTTACATTTTGTTAGTTTCACGTTACTTACCTAAAACTGTTTCAGTGCTGCTAGAAAACCATCGTGCAAATTTTTGAATCTCCCCTGTAGATTCATAAAATGTTCAGACTTGAATTCAATAAAATCCTGACTCCAAGAATATAAGGGTAGAAAGTCCATACCTGGAAAAAAAAACTGACTGCGTATAGAAACTGCCAGCTGCAGAATCTGCACCTGAGGACGTTTTAGTCAAATAATACCTCCACCATGATGACACATCAGTTCACTTTTATACTATGAAAGCTGATATCCATGGCAACAGCAAAATGAGTGCATTAGCAGAATGAGGCCTGTTTTCTGAATGATCCAATATTTCATGCAACCAGCATCAAGAAGCATGCCATGTTAAGATCCAGGACTGAACAAGCACACTGTAAAATATGTGTGAGGACGCCTGATGAGAGGAGATAACGTCTCATATATTTATGTCTCCGACGACTATAATACAGAAAATGAATGGAGGTGTATTTGTATTTTCACACTTCAGCCTGCTCCATCCTTCTATCCGAATAGAAACTGGTTTTACTAATTAAACCAAAAGTAAGTCGTTTTAAACCCAAGCACCATTTCAATTTGTGTGTTTAATCCAGAAATAAAACTAATTGCATTAAGCAGTAAGAGGGGCTTAGTTGTTAAATCAAGCTCCCAGAAGTCGCCAAATAAATTGCAAATTCTAAACAGAGCTGATAGTTTTAGTATCCCCTGCAACACTGAGGATGTTCAGCCTCTCTGCTGCGCTGTCTGGTGACAAAAGGCCACAGGGATGGGGGGAGAAGAAGGCACGGAGCCCCCCACCCCCTCCTTTTTCTCCGTTATTCTCAGTTAGGGAAGCGGGCAGGGAGCGGGTGCTGGAGAGGTGCAAGGGGGGATGAATGGGACCAGCTAGTGACCTCAGACAGAAAGAATGTCCCCGTTTGCTCAGTCGGCCCGCTCCCCTAGCAGTGCTCCACATAGTCATCAGAACTGGGGCCTTTGTATTCACCTTCCAGATCCCAAACTGCAGAGCAGAGGCCACAAACCAAACCGACTTCTCACTCCGCTTTTCATCTTACTCCCCAAAATGTAATTTAAAAAAAGTAAAAGTAAGCCTAAGAGTCTTAAAAATCTCACCTATTGTGCAGACAGCATTCCTGGGCATCCCCGGCCGGTTATGCGACCGTTACTGCCTCACCATTTCCCAGCATTTTGACACTGGGTGTGCAGTTGAAATACAGCAATTGCATAAATTTCATTGTAAAAACGAAGGGGTTGTCCATGCTGGGAGACCAATAAACCCAGTGGTGACTCTGGAATACAATTAAATCTGACTAATCCAGTCAGATTTATGAGATCCATGGGTTTCGTCTGCCAGGCTTCTGTGTGAAGTCATCGTGCTGCCAGAGAAACACAGCCACCAGTACATGAATTTGAATGGACGGGCTGTGTGAGATGCATGGCGGGGGGCTGCAGAAGCCAGCTCGCAGCAGAATTTTTTTTCTTTTCAGACTGGATTCAAACTTGGATTCTGGTGAATGAAAGCTGGACCAGAGGAATTCAGCCTTCACACTTTTACAAGCCCAGTACCACTGAACCACGACTTGCTTGTTGCTTTAAAATACCAAAGAGGTGATTCATAATTCTTCCACAGAGGTTGAAAACAGCAGAAATGTATTTTTAAGAGTCATAGTTTTCAGCTCCTGTTCATCTTTATTATGTCAATTGTTCCTGGTATTTCTGGCAGTTGTGTACATAAGCAAGGAGATACAGCGGGCCATTGGAAAACAGCAGGGCTTATTGATTGTGTAAATGGTGTGAATGGAGTTGTGTCAGGATCAATGGTTGCAGTAAGTAGACGAATGCTTAAAAATGACCAATTTCCCCCCCAGCCATCTGCTCTGTGCCGAACTGCTGCTGCGGGCAAATCCACAGAGACACAGGGAGTGAGATGTATTGTGGCAAACACCCAGATATACTGCAAAAGCACTTTGTCACTCTACTTATTCTTAACTAACTGTGACATTAAACACAACTACGTAGCAACATTTCCAACGCCATTTGGAAACAAATAAATGGCGTTTTTAGGCATTAAATACATCTGTAAAATAACATCCAATGTCTGCTTCTTCATTCTTATTCTTTAGCATAGCTAATTTAGAATTACAGGTATTGTGGTGACCTATTTGGTTTGTATAGTTAAAAGATTCAGAGGTTGCAATGGTATCTGATTAAAGATATGTTATGAACAACTGTAAAGGAAGCAATGGATTTTCTTTTTTATTATTCAAAAAAGGTAATGTGGTTATGCTGCGAGCTGTCAGTACTGTATCAGCAGTATTGATAACTTTCTGAACAATCAGAAGGATATATGTTTTTCAATTCTGTTCAGTTGGATCTTTTCAAAGCACTTTGAAAGACAAACTGATCCACGTGATTACAGAAATATGCAGTCAATCCGATCAATTTAATTACATACATTCCAATTCAGGCCAATGTGTAACACAATTAACTTGTTTATTGTGTCCATTAGTGAAAAGGTTGTAGATTTAAGAACACTCAGTCATTGCATTGATTTTCCTGCAATCCTTCCTCCTTAATGAGCTGTCTAAAACAACTTCAGTCTGAAATCTTTTGTGGTTTTTTGATTATATAAGACTACAATAATTATTGCAGTGGCATGCCACTTAAATGCTCCTACTTCCTTTGTGATTTCTTCCAGGGAGGAGGCTACGTGGGAAGGCCTTCTACAACGTCAACGGGAAGGTGTACTGTGAGGAGGACTTCCTGGTGAGTCCATGCTCATTCATGTTTATGGATTTTCCTTTAGTGATCATGGGGAGGTGACAGAAGGTTCAGAAACAAACAGTTTAAGTGCTGTAATTAGAACTCCAGCACCTCCCCCTCAATTTAGACTAATTTCAACCAAATTTCCCTCATGTGTTCATTCTTGCTGCACAGTCAGTTTAGAGGTGCAGGAGGAGTTGAACAACTTCTGGTCTCATCTGCTTCAGATTAGCTGGGCAGGGTTGTGGTGCCCGAAGTAACTTTTGTTTGAAACTTTTACGTCAAAGCAACTGAAACAATGAAATACCGAAGTTACTAAAGTGAAGCAGAGGAGAACATTGAAGCTCCCGATTGGTTCCTGTAAACAGCTTCATAATGTAGACGAACTCATAACACATGCTGCTGACTATGCTTCCTGTTTATAGACAGCTTCCCCTTAAAGATTAACTCGCAGATATGTTAGGAAACACTGAAATTCCTGTTTTGCACCGCACCATCACCACCCCTCTGAGGCTGGAGGCCAGAGGACGGGATGAAGACTAATCGCCTTCCTGTGGCTGAAGCTTGTCTAGTCTGCCCCATCACCGCAGGAGTGTTTCAGGCTGCGGTGATGGTGAGGGGAGGTGGATGGGGGGGCTTCTTGTGGCAGATGGCGGATTCAGAGAGGCGTTAATGGGCAGGGGGCGGGCGGCCCATCAACACCTCCCACCTCCACCTGGTAGCAGCGTCTCTTCTGCCGAGCCCTCAGTGTCATCAGGTCGTGACCCAGGAGGAGTGAGGGGGGCTGTGACCTGCAGATGGTCACTTTTATTATCTGACAGAACGAGCAGCAAGATGTAGAGTGTTTCTGTAACTATAACTATAAAACACATTTCACCCTATCAACACACAGTAAATTTGATTAACCGGGCCTGAAAAAGTCCCAGAAAGAGACAGTGGATATCAGTGAGACAAAGACATCTTGGTGTGAATGAAAGAGCGCAGGAGCGCCCTCTAAAGGTGACTCTAAGAATAATCAGTTTTCCTGTTAATCACTATTAGGTGCCAATAGTTTGACGTAAAATCTATAAAAGTGTCTGAACTGAAGGAAATAAATTGTGCACTTCGTCTTTCCCCACAGTACTCTGGTTTCCAGCAGACGGCAGAGAAGTGTTTTGTGTGTGGTCACCTCATCATGGAGATGGTAAGAACTTTCTCCATTATTTTGAGAACAGATGTGGGTTTAGTATCCAGAAATTGTGCCAAAGTAAGAGTACCGCAGCATATTTTTATTGCATTAAAAGTAAGAAGTAGACATCCAAGAAATTACTCGAGAGTAAAAAGTATTTGGTAAAAACGATACTCAAGTACTCAGTAACTGATCAAGACATCAGTTATTTAACCTTTAAAATCACATAATCAGAAAGACCAAAATATAAAGCCATGTGCAAATGTTAGTTTTCTTAAAGACCTAATTGAAAATAATTCATAAAAATTACAAAATTAGTCAAAAGAAAAATATATTTTTAATCAATTTCTTTCAATATAAAATTTAGAAAACTGCACATGTTTGTCTGTGTCTGATGAATTTTTGATTAAAATAAGTTTGTTCTCAATGCAGTGAAGTTGCTCATATCAGGTAGGGAATACACCTACCTGATATGTAATAGTCAAGTAATAATCAGAATACTTCATAATACGATAACTAAAGCAAAAGTACAAAGTACAGCATAGTAAATATACTCCTAAAAGTACTTTTTTTTTTCTCAAAAGGTTACTGAAATGAATGTAACTGAGCAAATGCAAGTAGTTACTATTTAAATAATACTGTTTAAATTTTCAGTGTATTCACTCTCCCTGAACTTTGTCACTTTACAACCAGAATCCTAAGTGTATTTTATTGTGATTTTATGTGCCGATGGGCTCTGGAAAGTGTGGCGTGCATATGTAGTCACTCTCCTTTAAGCTGATAACTATAAATGAATTTCAATGCAACCAACTTGAAGCTGGAAGTTTTCTAACTAGTAAATAAAATGCATACCACATTCTGTGTATTCTTATGAATAGGAAGAAAGTATTAAGTATTTTTTCTTCTTTGCTTGTTCTTGCTTGTGTCCTCGCTCAGATACTCCAGGCGCTGGGCAAGTCCTACCATCCGGGTTGCTTCCGCTGCGTTGTGTGTAAAGAAGGGTTAGATGGAGTGCCTTTCACCGTAGACGTGGAAAACAACATCTACTGTGTCAAAGACTACCACACGTGAGGAACACTTCACCATCTGCTGCAGTTAGACAATGTCATTATTGTGTGTTCTGTTAGCGTTGATTTGCACCACTGTCATCATGGTAGCAATTAAGGACTGTAACAGATTAAGAGATCAACACATGTTCACTTATGAAACTCGTGTTGTAATATCTTCTTTTTCAATGCAGGGTTTTTGCTCCGAAGTGTGCTTCGTGCAACCAGCCCATCCTTCCTGCCCAGGTAAAAAGCTATTTTATCTCATGTTTTAAATGATCACTACAGTTCTGATGAGTTTGCCTCAAGTAAAGATGACTACAAAACCTGTAAAAGAAATGATTGCTGAAGAAACTTGGTGAGTGCTACTCTTTGCTGCAGTGAGCGTTGGAGATTTTTATTTATCTTTTTTAAAAAACAGAGGTTTGAAGAACTCAAACAGAAGAGGTGCAAATGAAAAATGTAAATAATTGCATAAATAAATAGGATCTTGGAGTTTTCAGTTATTCCTAGGACAGTAGAGACTAAGTTTATCGGAGCAGCAGAGAAGGTGATGTTTTAGTTTACGTCGAATTGAAGACAGCAGTGTGTGATTTTTTTTATTTTCTGCGGCAGTTAGTCATCCCTTGTCCATCAATTATTTTTAATAAAACAGCAGTCTGGTGTCAAGGAAAAGCCAAACTATGAGTTTGTTCTCGCAGGGTTCTGAAGAGACCATCCGGGTTGTTTCTATGGACAAGGACTACCATGTGGAGTGTTACCACTGTGAGGTGAGACACAGCGTTCATTCACACGCAGTAGTAAGACCAGTCTGTGATACTCTTGTTTTGGCTGGTGATAAATTTAGCATCACTGTGTATGATTCAGCCCCTCTGAATGAATGAGACTACAAATAAACAGCCATGTCACTCTGGCTGGCAAATGGTTAGCGCATTTACACATCCCCTCAGCCAGCGCTGTGAACCTGTCTGAGAACTGCACATTCTCAGACAAGTGAGACTTGTCTGAGACTGGTGCATTCTCACTTTTGCACCAGTGAGAATGAATCATGGTTGTGGACACTAACCCAAGGATGCAGTTGAACATTGTGACTCACTGACTGAGCACATTCCAGCCCAGTGCTTCATTCTCAGCTGGGGGTTTGTTGTGAAACCTCATTTATCTTCCATCTTTACATATTTTTCTTTCTTAATTTAAAGGTGACCTATTATACTTCTAGAACAGGTTAGGACAGGGCTATGGGCTATACAAAACATGTTCATTACATTTTGTTGCACAAAGTCATTAGATAATGAGATTTTAGTTTGCTCATTTCTACCTATTTTGAGCTCCTTTTAGAATACAAAATGCTGCAAACAGATAATTATAAAACTGTACATCTTTTAAAAGCAGAATTGGAACAACCAACAAGAATGGTTTCTAAATAGTAAGTCAGCAACAAAACATTTGTCTTTTCTAGTAGCCATTGTGCAGCACATTCAGCAGTAAAACTAGCTAATTGAAAGTGCTGGAGCTCAGTTTGGGTTGCTAGATAACAGGGAAGTTCCTGTTGATTGTGACTTAACAACTGAGATGTTTTTGAAACAGCTTGTTTTCCATACACCAAAACAGATAGACTTGTAGACATTAAATCGTCTGGTTAGCTTTAAGTGCTTAGACTATTTTTAGAATCAGTTGAGACCCAAATGGAAACATAAAATTGCACAACATGTAAATTTAGCATAATAAACATTCAAGAATGATGTGAAAAACTAAACTTTCCTCAGGAAAATTTCACACCTCCTTGCTGTGATATTTTAATTAATATTCAGAGAAATTAAATTTCATTTATGCAACAATAATCAGCAGAAACAGAAGAGTAAGACTTGCTAATGTTTCTGAATGACTGACATTCTGGGAAAATATCATAATGTAAGCAGAGGTTAATCATTCAACCGAGTCGTGCAGGAAGAGGCTGAAGTTCGCATCTGAGCTCAGTAAATTTATTACACATTAGAAAAGCCAGGGTAGCTTCATCATTAATTTTACATTTAACATGGGTAGATTATGATGCACTCATTAAAAGTTAACTTGCACTAACAGTTTATGCATTCAGCTCTTTTTGTCCAGGTGTGAATCTCAGGTTTATGCAATTCCTGTTGATTGTTCAGTGGTCTCCCAGGGGGGCAAATCCCCACCCCATGTTGTAGGGCAATTATTAGTTGAGAACTTTATCACATTAGTTTTAATGCAAGAATGATTAAAAAGGAAGTCATAAGTAATTCTGTCTAAATTATCCAATGAGTTCTTTAAGGAAACTGAACTGAACTTGAGCTATTTTATGAAAAAGATTTTATTTTTTTAGCATTGCAAAGCTCTTAATGTCATATCGGTGGTTCTACAAAGTATTGACTCAGTAAAGACAAAAGCACATAAAATTAATCTGAATCTTTGCCTTCTCTGTGACATGTTTATGTTTTCGTCAGGATTGTGGTCTTCAGCTGAACGATGAGGAAGGCCACCGCTGTTATCCACTTGAAGGCCACCTTCTCTGCCACAACTGCCACATCCAACGACTTCAGTCAAAGTTGCCAGCCCACCCGCCCCCGAACTACCCCCTACATGTGACTGAATTGTAGGAAGGAGACCCGGCTCCACCTTCGAGATGATCCAGGACACCAGCAGTGGGGTGAAGAGGGATGGTCGCCCACTCCTCCAGCAGTCATGGTCATGATTCCAGGCGCTGCACACCCAGCTACACAAAGGGTTTCCATTCCTCTTTCTCCGTATCATTTGGGTGCATAATCCAAAACCAGACTCACCCAGAGGGCCCCAAGTAGAACCAACCTTTGACGTTTTCACTTTCTTAAGGAAGCAGTTCCTGGATATCTTGTTTTTTGACTGAAGAGCTTCACTGCAGGGTTGTCACAGCTGAGAGAATGAGCCTCCGGCGTTGGCCGGGCCAGATGGGCAATGCCTTCAGAGCATTTTCTCTCTGTGCAGCTTTCAACACTGAACAGAGCCCTGCAAAAGGCTATGCAAAGGACCCCCAGCATCATGACGCAGGGCTGTGAAGAAAAGCAAACGACTCTCCACCGTGTCGACGTCACAGTAGCACTACAAGCCCAGAGAAACCGACTGACATTCCAAGTAGATGTCCGAGATGACACCTCGAGAGATTCACAAGCAGTGTCTTAATTAATGATTATATTATGGACAGAAAGAAAACTTTAGATGCACATAGGTCGTCTTTTTATATATGAATATATATTTCGCAGACGTTTTCCACATAAGATCCTAGATGTAGATTGTATTTTTTTATGTATGTGTATCTGTGAGCGTGACATAATTGGAGGTGTAACTGAAGCCTCCGCAGCTTTTGGGTCTGTTGCATTATCTCTCCTAGAGTCGCTTCATGTCTGTCAGAGGGTCAGAGATCCACAGGAAGCAGTTGGGGGTTTGTAGTTTTTGCATGCAGTTCTTTTATTCTTTTTTAAGTACATAGACACAGTTCATTTTGTTACAAATTTATCCCTGCCAAGCTGATGTTTGCATACTCCAAATAGTAATTTTAAACAAACTGTGCGGCAAGCTGCAGCTTTCATTCGAAACTTAAATTCAGGAACTGACTCAAAACAGCTGTTCCACCCAAATATTCAAGAAAGACTTGGAAATTTCCAGAATTCAGCTTCTTTTTTCTTTCATCAATTCTAACATAGATGCTTAAAGTTGAATAACACAACTGCATGCTCACCTAAAAATATTTTTTCCTTTAACATTTATTTCCAAACACTTATTTTATCATATAATCGCATCACCCATGACTATGAGCAAACTTGACTTGTCCACGTATCTCAATACATTAGAACATTATGAAAATGTTCATTTATTTCAGAAATTTTATTTAAATATGAAACTACAATTGTTTTGATTCATAACATACAGAGTTTTATATTTCAAGCCATTATTTCTGTTAATTTGGATAATGACTTGTGGCTTAACAAAATTCAATTCAATTAATATTTAGGACCAATTGAAGAAAGATTTATTGTAGAAATGTCAGACTACTAAGAAGTATGTGCTTGTACTGTATTTTACAGTATATGCTGTCAGTACTTGCATGAATTAATGCATCAATAAGCAAGGAGGTGACCAGCCCTGTGGAGGTATTTTCCTTCCACTCAACTTTCCATTAAAATTTTTAGAAAAAGATCAGTTTCTCAGAACATTTTTATGTTATTTATGAAAATTGGATTTTGGAAACATATTAACGGAAAGTTGAGTGAAAGAAAGAAGTTTTGTTGTGTTTGTGCAACACTTTTTTTTACTGAAGTAAATAAACCTTTTAATGATAGTCTAATTTATTGAGATGCGCTACACAATATGTCCCATTGTGTTCTGCACAAAGTCTGCTAATGTGTTATGCAGGAAGAGGGGATACTTGAAATCATGGAGCTGCTGGTTCCACCCATGTGCTTTTTTTAAGGGATCCCCACCCATCGTTGCTTGTGTGTGTGTTTTCGCGATCACAGGCACTTATGTGTTGCAGTTTGGCTGCATGTGCGCGCGCACGTATGCGTGTTTGTGTATGAGTCCATAGGAAGACAGACTAAAAAAAAACCACTCAATGTCAGACTGTTTCTTTCACATATCATTGAGTTATGAAACATTCTTTTTCTTTCTGCTTGTACCGATTTTCGCTTAAACATTCCTTAGATGTTAATGGTTTGAAACCAGAATTCAAAATTGCTTTCTATAAAAACAAACAATTGAGTTTCTGAACATTTTTGCAGATGAACCCCAACGGTTTGCGCTTATAAAAGCAGCTGATTGAAATATCTATGTGTCTGTGTGCATGTGTGTGACAATGAGAGAGAGTATGTGTGTACTAGTGGCAGGCCCCTGGCACATGCACCTCACTGTGTTTGCAGGGCAGCGCAGCAACCAGCAGGATGACCCCGATTATCTCTAACATCTGATGACATTAAAAGACGCTGGAACCGATAAATCCAGTTTCCTCTATAGCACATCCGTCACCCATCTGGTTGTAGCCAGAGTGGGAAAAAAAATATCACCAACCATTTTTGTGCATACACTGACCCATACCGTAATGCTGTAATACACTCAATTGTGAATAAATACTACTGAATGTGTTTAAAACAGAGAGTGAAGGCAGGGGTCATCATGTGAATGTAATATATAGTGTTTGTAAAAGCAGAGAAGAAAATGACTGCAGACTGTATGATCAACCTCACCTTTCTTGCAAGGTTCAAGTCACGTGTGCTGTACTTGAAGACTGAGGCATTCTATGAATTAATCTAATATTGCCCAAGAAAAACTTAACAAAAACGGATTGTATTCCCTTGAAAGATGTCTTAATTTACTTTTTTAAAATACTACTTTGATTTGTATTTCATAAAGAGGCTAGTTTTTTTATTTTTATTTTGTTTCCTATCAAAATAAATAAATAAATCACTTGGAAAGAGATGACTTCTACTGTTAGTTCCATCAAGCACATCTCATCATCTGTCACATCGTTTTGTAATGCTCAGTGTTTTGATTACCTAGATGGTTCATTTAAAAAAGGAGACTAGATTTATTTATCTAAACATGAAAAGGTCTAAAGTTATTTAATGTATTAAAATCAGGACGTATCATTTAACTGTAGATGACAATCTGCTTTTTCAATAAAGTGGTTTTGTAGCTAACTAATAAGTGTTGTTTTTTTTCTTATCTACATTGATTCAAGAAGCAAGTTGGATTGCAAAGAGAAGAAGTCCTCATCCAAATACTTGGGCCATTTCTCGATCAAGGTCAGTGTGATTGAATTAATTCAAAGTTTTTGACAAATCTCACAAATATGAAGTGTAGGGAAAGGTTATGAGTCAAGAATGGTTTGGACTTCACAATCCAATACAAGGTTTTCCATGGCGATGGATATTTTAGTGTTACCAACCAGCCCATGTTCCCATGCAATATTATTAAGGGGAAATATTAATTTAGTAGTAAATCACTGCCTATACTGAGCTTCCGTAACATTGTTGGCCTTTATTATTGGTGTTTTTGCTTCATTCTCCAGTAAGTTTATGTTTATTTATTCTTTACATAACAGCAGTGCAGCACAAGCAATTAAATGATATAATAGTTTTTGAGTCCAATCTGGAACTGCAATTAAAGACATCTGTTGGATAGACTCCCACACAGCAAAGTTAGTTTAATTAAATATGGGAAGAATGGCAGTTTCGCCCAATTCAAGGGCAAATCTAATTTGATCCACGCATTCAGTCACAGCGGTGTGTGATGTGATGAGTTTTCTCCTGGGATCCAGGCCTGCTGACTTACATTCAAAGAATCGAAAAAATTCAAAATATATAAAAACTAAGATTATTTTAAAAATTTAATTGGATTGAACATAATATTTATAAACACGATGCGCCAAAAAGATCCAGATTTACAGTAATCAGGCCAACTGCAGTTCCCTTGGTGCTGACCTATTTTATAAATCCTGCAAAGACATTCCTGGAAACATCACACAAGTGAAAATTATGTACAACTTTTTCAGAGTAGAAGAGTTCAAAAAATTTCTCACATCAACTTAAAAATGTGCCTACATTCTTAGAGTACATTGCAATATGTTTAAAATAAGAAAATGAATAATCTTTGCTATTTTTTCATAATTTATGACCATCCAAAACTTATAAATTGAGCAAAGGTTCCCATCTCGAGAATCAACAATATTCTGTCTCCAGATCTAGATAAAGAAAATTTGTTCCTGATGAAGAAAAGAGAACATAAGAGAATGAAGGACTCTGAAGAACCTAAAAATATTGTTCAGCTCCATCTCTGGACACTTCAATCTTCTGAAATATAAAAGTGTTAAGTGATGGTCTGAGGTTGTTCAAAGTATTAGCAGCAGGGATTATAACTAACATAAGTTTTTACATAAATGAATAAAAGTGATCAAATTAAAGATTTATCTTTTTTCCACATTTGTCAGTGTGAGATTACAGTGCTGCAGAAACGAAAGAGAATTTTAGTTAAAGTATTTTCACACATCTTTACCAGGGTGGCCAACCAATCAATGCGCATCTGTATAAATCTGTACAATAAAAACTTGAGCAGCAGAATAATAAAAAATGCTGGCACTGAATGGGTAGATTTATTTTGATTTGCCAAAATGAATGCAAGCGCTGGATTGTTGAGATAAATGAGAGACTGCACCCCTGTGGTGCAGTATTGTACAAAGTTTGGGCTAAATGGGGCATGAAGAAGGCGGATATCAGGAATGCTCTTTCCAGTGTTAGATATAAAAAACAGGAAAGACACCAAATACTTGTACTACTTGTATATCAATCAGACTAAAGGTCTAAAGGGTTGTGGGGTCACTAATCTGGTCTCTTCTTTATAGAATATATCCCAAAAAGAACCAGATTAAAAAAGAAAAGCCAAAAAGACTAAAAAATTAAGTATCCTTTTATACTGTGCAAGAACACATGATATGGTTACTGAAAGATGCAAAATTACCAAAACAAAAACTTCAGTTAACCAAATTATCATAACTGATGTGCATCGCCAAGAAAATTCTGAAACCAAAAATATCAGGTTATGCAACTGTGACCCCATTTAAACAGTGCCATAAAACATAATTTAAACCAAATAATCAAAACAAAAAAATCACCTTTCCACAAGTGGAGAAACCAGAGTGTCCAAAACAGGTTGCTTTTGCTGCTTCAGCACCCGGACCATTTGCTGTAACCTTTGGAGCTGTACTGAGTATCTCAAAATGAATTAAAAGACTACAGTTTTTGATTGACTCAGTGAAAGTAATTTTTTCTTGAGGTTAGAGCAGGAATAAAGATTGTTGTTCAAATTTAGAAGTCTCATTGAACCTGAAGCAGAAAAAACATCCGCTCAGTTACTTGGACAGCATTTGAGTGCAGTGTAATTTCTCTTCCCTCAGAGAATTTTGCCACTTTGAACATGACTGCATCTCAGGGGTCAAATGGCCAACTCACCAAAAGCTCATTCATCTCAGATTGTTTGGCTCCCTTTCCATGCACTTACAAAGTAGTGGAGAAAGCACCTTTTTCTGCCAGAATGTCGAGTTGTTGAAGTCCATTGGTACGACTCTCCCAAGAAACCTTGAATTCCACTCTTATTGACTCTTAGGTTCTTTGCAGATTGCAAAAGGTTACAGAAGCCTCTCGTGGATCCAGACGTCTTCAATTTTTGCAAAATGTATCATCCTTCTCCTTTGAGTTCATCTTTTTTGAAGCTGCAGGAACTTTCCTACATCTTCCTCCAGGTCTGCAGGCAGATTTCTTGCAGACCATGCCATTAACTTATGGCATGGATTTAATTTCACATGTTTAATTCTGAGACTGTATGAGCATGGAAAGGACTACTGATTGAAGAACGAAATACCAGAAGTCAGATTTATCAAAGCAAATACTCTGAACATCAGTTAGTAATTTTCAGCTCCATGTAATTATTCTAAATAGCATTTCTTTTCCCTTAAGATTTGTTTTTATACTTTCATTCAAGCTTATCACAAGTGCTTGCATTAATGTAAAAAATAAAAAAAAAAAACCCAGGGAAAATTGTGAGATTCATATGAATGAATTTTTACATCCACTGAAGTGCACTAAGCTTTAAACTCAAAAAGAAATGTCAAACCCTGCTCACCCATTTCAATCACAGTTGTATTTATGAGCTGCTGATCTGCAGATTGCAGGAGGTGCCGATGCATTTTCCGTGGGCGTACATAAAAGCGCAGTCTGCCCACTCGCTGAGCTCTCCTGTGAGGGGAACAGTGGTGTTTCAGTGTGAGGAGCTTGCTGGTGTTGGTTGACAGCTCTAAGAGTCGGGGCACAAAGCAGCCTTTATGCATGCAAGGGTTCCACCCTGTGACTCAGGGAGCTCTGTGTGTGGATACATGTGTGCCTGTGTCTGACCAGAGGTAGTGGAGCCCCCCGCCCCAGGGACCTGCTGCTGTGAGGTGAGCTCTGTTAAACAACACAAAAGAAATCCAGAACACCTTCCCTTGTGCAGACACAGGTAACCCTGCTGCCAGGAAAGAGGTGAAAATAGGCTTGCCACAGGATTACCTCATGTACGCCAAATATGTGGATGGTGACCTTTACAATTTCAGCCTCTTTTCCTTCTGTCTGTCTGTGTGACACTAAAGTTTTATGCAAAGATTTCTGCTATAAGATAGTTTAATCTCACAGATTTCAATAAACAAAAATATTTAATACATCTCAAATGTCACAGTTTCGAATCCGCTGTTTTTTTTTTTTTTGCTAAATGAGAGAATTGCCTTTCTTCTAAAAGCAAAGCAAGAGATTTTAGCTGGATAATTATTAATAATATGCACTCGTGGCTATTTTAATTTCCTTTGTTAAACGTAACTTTATCTTTTCTTGATGTATTGCTTTTCTGTTTCATGTACAAATAGCTCTAATTGCATAAAAGCTGATATCTAGATCTGGACATTTTAAACAGGAAGGCAACTTCAGAATAATTATCAAACACAGAGAAAGTCAGACTGACAGTAAAACTCACATGTCTCTATGAAAGGTCTATGAGATCGTTTCAAAGTTTTGGTCCAACACACCTGAATCAAATGGCTGAATTACCTCCTCAGTTTGCACTAAAGCTCTTCTGAGTCCTGCTAATGACCTGATTATTTCACTCAGGTGTGTTGAAGTAGAGACACATCTAGAAGTTGGGGGACCTACATTGTCCCTTTCTCAAGTCTTTTGCAACTTAAAAAAAATTCTTACACAATTTCTCTATGTCCACTCTGTTTCCCTGTCCACTTGAAAAAAAAAAAGCATTCCAGCAGCATGATGCTGCCTCCTTATGTTTCTCAGTGGAGACTTTATGAGATGTTGTGGTGTTCAGGGTGACACATGGTGTTTTCTATGCTGGCCAAAAAAAAAAAAAAAACGAAAGCAAAACAACTTTGGTCTCAACTGATCCAATTACCTTCTTCCTGACGTTTGCTGTGTTCTCCACGTGGTTTGAGGGAAAAATGTTAACTAAACTTCATGCAACTTTTACTCAACAATACATTTCTTCTTGTCATATTTCTATTCAGCTGTTTACTGTGTGACTTCTGAAGACACTTGGTTGTGGTATCAGATTGAAGGGGTTGGACAAAAATGCATACCAAAAATGTTCATTTCTAGTTTATCACTTCATGCATTGTTTTATTTTAATTACATAATATTCCAGTAAAATGCATTGATGATTGTTGTTTTAAAGTCACAAAATGAGGAAAAATTCAACAGTTTTGCAAAGCGATGGAGCCAAATTAGCAGCTTGTCTTAAAGCAGAGCAGTTCCCATTTTTCATACAGATTTTTTTCCTGTATGAAAATAAAGAAACCAAAATGTAGTATTGATTCAGTTCCTAAGAGATCTTTTTTCTTTATTTATTGATGCTGACCTGAGTCACATCCATTAAGAGGCACAAAGCAGAATGGCAAAGCATAAACCTTGCTCTTACAGCAACGCTGTTGGCAACATGAGCCACACAGTCGTGTCGCCTCACATTGACTTTCGGATCACAACCAGAAAAAGCCTTACTGTAAAAAAAGATGTTTCAGCCATCACTGGAAACTCTGCTGTGATTATGATGCATCACTTTTCCAGCCCAAGCAGAAGCCAGCGTGGGAGTATTTATTTATTTTTTTTACAGTATCTCTCACATTGTAATGCTGATAAGAGCCAGATGTTGGTCCATTTATGCCTTTTTCTGCAGATTCAAAAAACTCTTCGAATGGATTCCTGGTCAGGAAAAGAAAACTCAGATGACTGACTGAGGGACATCCTTGCAGGCCACACAAGCTGAGCCTTCTCATAGTTTGACAGGGAAGAATCTAGATAAGCTCAGTAACAAATGAAAAAGTTTATAAGAACAGCATTATATTTTTGCTCATGATTTAGAACTGATGTTTCACTTTTTTGTATAACACAAAACCACTCATATCTGCAGATATTTTACAGGAAACCTCAGGAACATGTGGTCAGCTGATGTCCCAAGAGGTCCTATTGAACTCTAACAGGCTTCTAATGTTGCCGAGTCTTGAGCTCTGCCCACATACTTAACTTATTCTTTATATAACCCCTGCAGTCGTGGGAAAAATTAAGCTGCGCTTGACACTGAGGCTTTTTTTTTTACGTTCTCTAGAGTTTCTCTGTCATTCTTGTCGATCGCACATTGAGATGTCCCAGAGTCAGAGCGTGGTTGAAACTGCAGATGTAAACTGGCAAAAGTGCACTGGAGGCAGGGCAAAACCTCAAATAGGCAGACAGATGGATGTGAAGGAAATAAAAGTGCCTGACAACTAAGCCCAAGAAAGCATGAAGTAGGTTGTGAAGTTGACTAGATATGAACACACACTGTACTACAAACATGCCAGGAATGCATGTGGCTGTAATTTGATTCGACTGGCCTTTTTTTGTTTCCTCATGCTGACTTACTTCCTGCTCGTTAAATTCAACCGCAGTCACCACTCAGACTGTGTGGCTACAGGTACAAACAGCAACACTTCCTTTTCTTGCTGATGCGCACTAATAACTCATTAAGGACGTATGGTTAGGGCATCCTTGGACTAACTCGGTTTCTTTCTGTATCTCGTTTCAGAGCTGGAGATAAAAAAGCACAAGTTCGACTTGAAGAAATGTAGTGTTGCCTGGCAACAGCAGTGAAAATCCGGCGGTGTCTGGGGGTCTGGGATTCTTTTTTAACTTTGTGTTTGTCCTCATACAGGCTCTGTAATTGTACCCAGCAGAAGGTTTAAAGAGACCGAGACGATGCAAAATACACGTTGAGGAATGCTGGTGTCGTCCATGTCAGCTAATAATTTGTTCTAATATATACATGAACATATTTTCTCATGGTTTTGACATGGGGTCATATGTTTTGGTAAGAGATTCACAGGAAGTTTGGCATGTGTTTTCAAACCATTTACTTTAATGATGTTTAGATGAAGTGCCAATGAAGAGAGGATTGTGATCCAGATGCTGTTTGTTTTTCCTCTCTAAATGGATGCTGTGGAGTCTGGGGACCTGCGGGGAGGAGGAAAGCACCACAAACGAAATGAACTCTGCACTTTTGTTCCAACAAATGGTAATTTCTGGGAGGCCGACTTGCTCCCAGGAAATAAACCAGGCTCTCTGGTGACATCTAGTGAGAGCCTATTTTTTGACGCACTTTTGGCTCATTTGCTCATGGTGTAGGTAAATACTGAGCAACTCAGCCTTGAGAGTACAACTGAGGATCAAATAAAGGATATTTATTTCAAAAACACAAATTCCTGTGGCAGTAGAGACAATGAGAGAATGATTCATTCTGCCTGCAGCAACAACTGACTACATTTGTAATACAGAAAAGGCAGAACTGCAGACAGTCACAATATTCATAATGGGAGCACAAACATGGAGTGCTTCAGCTCGGCTGCGTGGGAGTGACCAGCTGCCTCAGCAAGACTCTAGTCCACGCAGATCCTGAACTGATCTGATTTGAATCATGTTCAAAGGAAACATGTTCAAAGGAAAGATTCAAACTTAGGCAAAATTTTTCTTGAGGAAGTTGATGAGTCCGTTGGTAGATGAGTCGTGGGAGTGGACCTCTGCGGTGTCCTTGAGTTCTGGCTCAATCTTCTTTGCAAGCTGCTTACCGAGTTCGACTCTGTCGGTGAAATAACGAATGAGAAGAAAGGAATTTCATTAAGTGTGCTGATGGGTTTTTCAGATCTGTTTTGTATTATGTACGTCCTGAACGCTGAGCAGTACAGCAAATTACTAGGACAGACGGAGAAGATGCAGAAAGTAGTGCATCTTCTCCTCTTGTTGCTTTCTTTTATTTTTGCACTGGACTCACAAAGCAGGTAACTGATGGAAATGAAAATGCAAGCATGCCCATCACCTCCAGGAGATGGGAACAATTTGCACCTATTTTCGCACAATGTGACAGTTCTTCAGCTCCAAACACAGCAGACACAGAGGTGTAGAAAGACAGATTTATTTTTAGCATTATTATCATTATATCCCAAGGTCTCCATGCCCTGTTCTTGCAATTGCAATACTTAGAAGCTTTAATTAAAACTTCAGCAATTTCAGCAGTACCGGAGCAGAGGAATTAAGCAGGAATGGCATTTCTAAATAAGATGTGATGCTGCAGATTGTAAAATTTAATGGAGTGATGCAGCAGTTTAACAAATTTGTTCAAATATAAGGAAAAATGCAACAAATCATCAAATTTTAATGTGTAGTTATTACATTACACTTTTCTATTAAGTTATTTTATCCAAATAAAGTAATAAAACATTCATAAATGATTAATTGTATTTATTTTGCTAGTTTATTTTCTACATCAGGTTTCTTTTTCTTTATCTGGAATATGAAACCTCCTTCTCCTCCTGGTCCCTGTTTTACTCAGCTGAAAGGGACAGATGTTCCTGCTTTTGTCTGCTGAAATGTTTCCGAAATCATAGACAATTTATTTGATTAAAAAAAATGATTCACGGAAATATCAGGCATAAAGCCAGCAGTGCAGCAGGTGATTTCATCTATTTTTCTTCCTGCACTTGACATACCTCCATCTTTTAGCAGAAGGTACTCTTCCTGCATAATGTCTATAAAGCAAAAAGCTCTTTAAAATGTAATTTTCTCTGGATGTAATTTGCATAAATACATAGAAATATGGGCAAACAAAATTACTTAAATGCATATAATATGGCTCATGTGTATGTGTGCAAACTGCACCATTATAATTTGCTTTTGATAAAACTTTTAGTATTAATAAAAATATACCCACTCAGGTTCAAGAACATTTAATACCTGCCAGCAGCTTTGTGAGTTGTCCTTGTTTGACTGTGGGAAGAAAAAACAACTTACCCCCACTGGTCAAAGCTGTTGATCTCCCACATTACACCCTGGACAAAGATCTTGTGCTCATACATGGCTGCAACACAACACAGAATAAAAAATGTAAGTTGATTAAGAAATAAATGTATTCGTCTGCTCGTTGCTAACTGGGGGTTTTTGGTTGTAGCAGGGTAGAGCAGTTGATAATAGAACATAATATGCTTTCTTAATTTGGCAGTCTAGTTTCAGACTGACTGTTACCATGCAACAGCGTGCTGTGTCCTCACTGAACCTCCTCAGGATATTGCAGCAGCTTTGTACCATGGCAGCTGTTGTTTTTGCATGCCTATCAACCATCTTTGCATAAGAGTTGAGAACTTTTACAAAATTGACAAAAAATGTAACAATAATGTGTTCGCTTTGTTTTAAAGTATTCTTTTCCTATGAAATTTTCCCCACAGAGTCAAATTACAACATAAAGCTTTAGTTGATTTTATTGCTATTTGAGAAGCACCAATGTAAATGTTGAAAAATATCTGTTAAAATTTTCCTTTTTGAGTAAGTTGATGACAATATGGACTTTTTAATATTTTAATATTAATTTCAGATTTGGTGCATTTGAAAAGGAAATACTCAATAGACTGTTTATGCTTGGCCAGGAAGCACAAGTGTTAATATTTTACAAGAATTCAACTATTCACCCAGCTTTAGATGAGTTCATGGATAAGAGTCTAAAATTATTAAAGACAGAAAGGTATTAATCATAAAATAATAAAAAATAAAATCCATTTGTGAAAAAAGACACATAGAATATGACATAAATAATCATACAATCATTCAACTTTTTTATATGAAAAAAAAAAACTTTATTAGTAAATCTCACCTATTAGTGCTCCTAGTGTATAGGGTGTAAGTTTCTTAAAGATGATGGAGTTGGTTGGTCTGTTTCCTTGGAAAACCTGGGTTGATCACAGGGAATAATTTATGATTAACTTAATCTATTTCCTTCTTTTTGCGCAAAACGCTGCTGGATGATGTTGATTGACAGCCACTTGGGGGCGGTGTTTCCTATGTTCTCCTGGTTTCGTACATTGTTATGTGGTCAGCTGCTGGAACGTCCGGGTAGTAAAGCATTTTGTACAAATATCAACATCTTCTTCTACATTCAACCTACCTTGTGAGGTAAAATTTTCTCCAAAGCCTCTCCGCTCAGGCCGCTTGCCTCCAGCTCCTTCCTGGCCTCCTCTGTGGTCTTACCCTTCATCAGTGCTTCTGTCTGTGCCAGAAAGTTGGCCAACAAAATCTAAAGACACATCAACATCTATTTTAATTTTTCTCACAATTTGTTGTGATATCCTCATGAATCATTGCAGATGCTTAGTACTCTTCAGTACTTTTCAGTCCTCTGTATAGACGCAATCTCTTTCATCAAAGTTTCTTAAAGAATATATGCATAAAAGTCTGCATAAAAACTATTCAAACAGCTTCAAAACCTAAATCTCGACAGAATATTTAAAAGAGCATCAGCATGGTTTGCATAAATGAATCGCTGCTTTGAACAGCTTCTGTGGTACCTTGTGATGCAGGTTGTCTCTGATGGGATGCTGAGTCTGAGCTGGGATCAGGAAGTCAGCTGGGACCATTCGTGTTCCTGCAATGCAGCATGCTACAGTTAAGCAATACTAATATTTTTCAAGGACCTGTTTCAGAGTTTCACTTTGTAATAATCCACTTAATTAATATGTTTTCATTTATATTTGTTTGTATTCCAAAGAAAAACTGTCTCATATTCATGTAAATTACAATGAATTGAGTTGATTTGATCCTAGACTAATTGTTGTCAAGCATCTACCTGTGCAGGTAGAATAAAATCTGCACACTTATCTAATCAGACTGAGTATGCGTGTAAGATGTAACTGTTTTTACCTTGATGGATGAGCTGGTAGAAGGCATGCTGTCCATTTGTTCCCGGCTCCCCCCACACTATCGGTCCTGTGTGGTAATTGACTCGAGCTCCATGGTTAGTGATGTACTTTCCGTTTGATTCCATGTCTCCCTAAATATTACACACTCATTTTTAATACTAGCACATGCTTCAAAATGTTCTTGAGAATTGTAGGCTTTGATATAGAAACTGCTTGTGCTGCTTATCCTTTAATGCAAAGGTTTGTCAGGCTCTTTGGATGTTGTTTACATTTTGTTTTCTGGTCTTGTTGTTTTGTGGTTAGACTTGTAGTTTCTTTGTATTTTTCTGTCCTTTTTCTATTTGCCAACTATATATGATTAATCCCTTTCAGAGTGTATTGTAATCTTTGTTTTTCACCTAAGCAAATTATTTGCCTTTAACATTGTACTTGGTTTATTCTGCCAACCTCTGCAGTTGTAGGTACACTAATCAATCTGAGAGACATTATAATCAGAATATTTTGACTTAATCAGCTCTGACAGTCAATCTGCACTTAAAACATAAAAGAAAAATTCTATTTTTGTTTTTCTATTTGTTACACGCTGAGGGCTGTCACCATTTTAGCCTTTAAATGTATGAAACTTTAGGAACCCTTGTTTCATTTGATTTCTTTATTTTATTTTGGATTCAAAACTGTTGCCTCTATCATATAATTTTATTTTCTGGTTGTTGTTTTTTTTTTTGCTAGTCTTTGGCATTGGCCCTAAAAACTATGCATTGCATTTCTCTTTTTTGTTCATGTCTTGTTTATGTATCTTACGTACTTATGTATGTATGCATCCACCATTTATGACAAATTAAAGAAGGAAAAACAATCCTCTATTCAATTTTGAGTTGAATTTGAGAGGATCTCAAACTTTTCTTTCACAAAATCAACAAAAAAAAAGCTCATTAGCAAGAGGGTGTTATCATGAGTTGGCAATTATTAGTTATTTTTATGGATTTATTTGCTATTTATAGTTTGTCTATCTTTTGATTTATCTGCCCTAAAATATACAGATGGAAATTCACCAGTGGTTACATCTGTTGCAGTTCATCTTCTCTTTTGATGTTCCTTTTCACAGTCCAGAATAAATAGATTAAATTTAAAAGAAACATAAAAAATTTTCTTTGATATATCCAAGAGACAGACCTGTTGGAAGTATGCAGTAAAACGGTGCATATACTGGTCGTAGGGCAACATAGTGTGTGTCTCAGCGTGGAAGAAGTTGATGTACCAGATGCCCAGTAAAGCCAGTAAGACGGGGGCGTTTTTATCCAGCGGAGCAGAACGGAAGTGTTTGTCCTGCAGCAAAGAGAAAGAAAAGCTATGTTACATTTTTTGCTCAGTAGCCCCCCTTCACAAGGACCCCTAAGAATAGTTATTCTATGTTTGAGAGGTGACAGGCTCATCATGGTGTACCTACCATCCAGTGAGCTCCTGACAAAAGTTTCTCAAAATTGTCAAAGCCTGATGAGAAAATGTAACAGAGAAGTGGGATAAATGAGAAAAATTCCTGCACATCAGCTGAATCTAGTCTGAGCAGAATGTTAAGCACAAGCGCAGTCTGGCCGACAGTGTCGGTTAATCCAGCACTGCAGCTGTACTAAATTATTTATGCTGAGATCAGAAAAAATCCTATTATACGTCTGTGCAGATGTTTGTGTGTCCAGCAGAGTGAACCTAAAACACTGTTTCAACCTGGCACCAGCAACTATACCTGTATTTGATGCTGAGTTTTTGAGACTATTGACTGTAATTATTTAGTACATACCAATATGCAAAGCAATGGCCATTCCAATAGCAGACCACAAGGAGAAGCGACCTCCAACCCACTAGAAGAAAGAAAAAATAAATGAATGTAATCTCTTTCTGAGTTCTTTCATAAGTCATGTTTGAAAACATAGTTCATTGCAATGAAATAAAATATAATGACATTTTTAATATTTCAGTAATTTCATTAAAAAGAGAAACTCATCTGGACTCAATAAACACAAAGTGATGTATCTCAAATTATTTTTATTTTATGAAGACTGTTTCACAGATAGTGAAGTTATATCAATCATTATGAAAGACTTAAGGCATAACAAAAATAAGAATAATAAAATAACTTTTAATGTAGGAATGGTGCTACTGATTTGACTGTTCACAGAGTGCAGTGTCCAAGTATTTTTTCTTAAAGTTGAGTGGAAAGAAAAAGTGTGGAAGGAAAAGTTGTGCAGGAAACAGGAGAAACCACAGTTGATACAAAGGCCTGTAGGAGATTCATAAGGTGTGGACTGTGGCTGAGGGCCATAAGGTCGGGGTTTGCTCAGTTCTTTTCAAATGAAAATGTTGCATTGCCTTTTGAAAATGAAGATCCAAAACTCTATCGTGGTGGTGGAGAGGCGCAGAATGCAAAGTGCTTGCTGCTTGATATCCTTTTCCAATATGTTTTTTTTCGTTCCACTCAACTTTTCATGTTTGTCTGCATAAAAGAATCCTCAGATAATTTTTCAAACAATGAGCTTTTGTGGCTTACTCTCCTTGAGGTGAATGTCACTGACAGTCTGTTGGAGAAATTATAAAATTGTAACCATAGGATAATTCTGTATTAAAATAATGTTTAATTGGTCTAATGTAATATTCTAACTTTCTAAGAAACCTTTGTTTTTTTTGCTTTATATTGCTAAATTGCTTTAAATAATCCAAATATGCAATCTGTATGAGTTTCAATTTGTGCATTTAATTAACTAAACAAAATCAACTTTCAATCTTATGTTAAAAAAAGTTCATATTTTACTCTTAGGGGAAAGACTTATTGCATATCTGCACATTTTCTCTGAGTTTTAAAGGTCTTATTGAAGCTTCTTCCTTTCAAATACCAACAATGTAGCTCAAAGTAACTCAGCAACCTTTGATGTAACCTCTGCAAGAGGAAAGGTTACTACCAATAATAACTGAATCTAAAGAGAGGGGCTTCTGATTACCCAGCAGCTGCTCTCCAGAGTCTCTGTCCCACCTACTTCACAGGTCAAAAGTCTAGTTTATTTATAGCAGTCGCTCAAATCCCCTGTCACAGTGTTGGGAAGATAAGGGGAGCTGCTACACACAACCAGGATGTTAAAGAGGACTCACATCCCAGAACTCGAACATGTTCTCCGTGTCGATGCCGAAGTCCTTCACTTTGGGCTGAAGAAAAGAAAACAGAACAGTTCAGACACAGATCTCAAAATGTGGAACACTGGCAAAGAAAAGAAAAACTTACAGCATTAGTGGAGAGAGCAACAAAGTGCTTGGCAACAGCAGCTTTCTGTTGACATAAAGCAAATATCTGATTAAAGAGGATATCAATTAATTAACACTAAATTGCACATTGAAGGCATTTTTCTCCTCTGACATCTTTGGCATGTTCCAGAAACCAGGCTTTGGCTGACTCAGCATTGGTGATAGTTTCTTGAGTGGTGAACGTCTGTAAAAAAGAATCAGTGGCTTCTTATCAGTCAGTCACGTATATTCTTTGAAGGTTTATTACTGTAAATGTAAATCAGAAAGTCAGCAACACTTTTTGATGTGAAAAGTTTGATGTTTCTCAGTTTCAAAGATCCTGACTCGAGGTGATCCGGCTACCTTGGATGCGACGATGAAGAGAGTTGTCTCAGCATTGAGCTGAGCTAGAGTTTTGGCAATGTGAGTCCCATCAATGTTGGACACAAACCACACTTGGGGACCCCCCTTTGAGTAAGGCTTCAGGGCTTCAGTCACCATCAGAGGGCCCTATGGTTCAAGCAAGAGTGTAGGAAACAAAATCAGATATTGGTGGTTCTTTGAAGAATTGCAAATTTATATGAGTTTCAGCAACAGTTATTTTCCCTTTGGGATCAACAAAGGATGTTTGACTTTGAATTGATTGATTTGACCAACACAACTTTGTACATAACTATGAAGTGTAATGAGTACAAGGGGAGAAGCTATAAGAAGTCCTATTTTTATATAGCCATAAACCAAACAGGGGACAGAAAAGTAAAATGGTGCTCTGCTTTCTGGTCTAGTAGCAAAATGCTATGTGTAGAGGACATCACCCTGTGTTCATCACCCTGAACACATCATCTCTGTTTGAAACATGGTGGTGGCAACATCATGTTGTGGAGACACTTTCAGCAGAAAAGCTGGTTAGAGTTGAGAAACTCTAACCAGCTCTAACTATGGTGGAAAAACTGTTTTGAACAGGACAATGACCCTAAACATACAATCAGAAATGTAGAGAAGAATATTCATATGTTAGAATGGCCCAGTCAAAGTCCAGATATAAATCAAATTGAGATTCTGTGACAAGACTTGAAAACTGATGTTCACAAAGGTTCTCCATCCAGTCTGAGAGGTGAGACTGGATCCAGGTGGATGGAGGTGAGACTGGTGCTGAGTGGAGACTATCTTTGTTGACAGTTTCCACCATCAATAAAAATAGTGAAGACATGATATGACTTGGAAATTTACTCTGATGGGCCAAGGACAAATCACCCATAAAGTCTTGAAATTTTTATTTGTAATTTTTGTTTTTTTTTCTTTGCCCTTTCTTATTTTCTTCAGGATTAAGCACAACATTGTATTGGTGTATCATGTAGAATTTACATAAACTACATGATAGTTTTTTTTTTTGTAAGAGTTGAATAACACAAACTTTTCAACTATTTAAGCTAGCAATCAATCAAGAAAAAGAAAATAATAAAATACTTCAGAAGTCTCTTCTGCTTCTGCTTCAATTTTTCCCCCCAACAATCCAGAAATTTGATCTAGAGATAACTTAATGCAGGCCAAAGTCCTTAAAATGTAAAATTGGCCTTGAATTTTCAAATAGAATACCTCTATATTAAATATCAACTCCAGTGTCATCAGTTAGCTGCAATGCATGTTTGTAGTTTTTTAATGTACTAGAACTGTGAACTAGAAATTGATTTGACATGCAAATGAGAAGTAGCAAAAACCTTTAAAACATAACAAAATATTCTGTTCTTTCCGACTGTTCATGTTCCTCCCTGTTGAAATGACGCCCTGAGCAGTGATCCATATGGCCGAAATCAAAAACCACCACTGGCACACATAATCATTTTTGACACTAGTCTGATTGATGATATTCACTCACAAGGTCTGATCCTCCAATTCCAACATTTACAACGTCTGTGATGGCCTTTCCTGTGTATCCTTTCCACTCCCCGCTGCGAACCCTCTGCAACAAACACATTCAGTTACCACAAAAACCACCTGTGAAAAAAACCTTTGGAAATTTCTACCCGAGTTCTGGTTGCACTCACATGACAAAAGCCTTTCATCTTCTCCAGAACCTTGTTGACTTCAGGCATTACATCCTTGCCATCAACCATGATTGGAGTGTTGGAACGGTTCCTCAGAGCAACGTGAAGCACAGCGCGCCCCTGCAAGTCCAAGATCAATACGCAATAACTTATCTTTTACCTTTTGCAGCTGGTTTTATCAAAGCTTTAAAGTTAAGAAATGCTTGTTACTGGTCATCAAAGTGCACCTCAGTGAAGTTGATCTTCTCTCCAGTAAACATCCTCTCTCGAGCAGCTTCAATCTCCCTTGACTTGGCCTAAAGAGAAAAATCAGTGATAGAAAATTAAATGTGCAACTGATAAGATTGTGGTTACATTTCAATTTCAAAATGATCTCAAAGTTTGCTGCTTGATGTTCAAATGATTATCAGAAAAAGGAAAAAAACAGAAATCGAATTCAAATTACCAGGTCAACCAGCATTTTCATGACTTCTTCAGTGATGAGGTTCTTTGAGTAATCCAGAAGAATGTCTCCATCCTCAGTGTTGAGTGTGAGGCTGTGGGGATGCAGAGCAACAGCAACTTACAACTATTCAACATTCAAACAGCTTCATATTTTCTTCTTGATTTGGGCATCTGTGTTGCATCTGATTGTTTTTTAAGGTGACAAAGTTATAATAATATATGAAGTTACTTAACATCTATCAGCTGTGTTCTGTCTGAGTTTTATCAAATCAGACATACCTGAATTTATTGAATCTCTCTTTGTCAGCCTCAAACATGTGTCTCACATTGAGATTCAGGGCATGGGCAGTGTACCAGTCCTGCAGCTTCTGAAAGTTGGGGTCCTGAGTGAGTCCCATGCTGTCCTGAGAAGGGAGGCTTGCTGTGCTTGGCTGTGCTCAACTATCCTGGCTGAGTGGGAGCGAGCAGGTCAAGGCAAAAGCTTTATGAAGATCACCCTCTCTCGATCCTCATTTGGCCCGCCCATATGAGACACGACACACCAGCTGTTCACATGTTTAACACTTCCACACTAAGGTTAAAGGGCAGCAATAGTCTGACAATGCAATGGCTAGAATATTTTTATTTCTTATTTCAGACTACAAACCATAAATACATATTATTTACTCCATTTGGTTCGTTGGTTTCAAAGCTGAAAATTCTTTCGTTTTATAAAAAAAAAAAATTACAGTTCATTTAATTAGACAAATAAAATAATTTCTTTCAGATCAGGTTTCATGCAAGGATTATGATCGTCTGTGTGACTGTAATAATCTTTAAGCATGAAAATAATATTTTTAAAATATGCTTTTAATATTTTTCAATGTGTTTAGATCCAAATGAATAAGAAGTCAAAACCATTAAACACATGTAAAGAGGCTATTTACATTGCTAGTTTTTAATATTGTTGTGCAATAAAAAATAAATTACTTGACTCTCCCTTATACTTTTTTTGCAGTGCAGCTCCACATAATTCTTAATGAATTTTAGTGAATTTCCTCCCAATACAAAGTCTGTATTTTCAGAGTTAATAATAATTACTTACTTGTTGTTAACTAATGGTACATTTATTTTTACCTGTAAGGGTGTCAAATTTCAAAAAGAGTGGCAAGTTCTTCCAGAGATACTCAGCATTTCTAGATAAGGGTCAGTCAGTTGACATTTTTCTGATTTTGCGCTAGTTTGCCACTAGGTGGCAGTGTATGAACTCTGCACTAAAGATTACGTGCAAGAATGGCACCATCAGTCACACACATGCAGGGAAATAGTTCGAGCATGACTTTTTTTTTTTTCTTCCACCATACATGAAACCATTTGTTTTGGAAATACTTTAGATTCTGTTGTTTTAAAACTTTAAAACCAACATCTACATTGAGCTTTTCTTGAATGTTTTTATTTAATGTGTCATTAAAAAAAATTAAAAAACAAACAAACAAACAATAAAAGAAAAACAAAAAAACAACGATAGTATAAATATTATCCCCATCTCTGTGCCTGGAAACAACAGCAATATAGATCCCAGCTCAGCCTTGACTGTCACAGTTTGGATTCTCTTGAAATATTCAGTCCCTACTTCAGTTGATGGGCAAGTTTAGACAAGTACTAAATTTTCCTTTTGTCATTTTCCAACTCGCAAAGACCAACCCACACCAGCCTCATTTAAGTAGCGTGTTCTCTTGCATTTTGGAGGACTTTTCAAAATTGTTTTATCTCATATAGCAGGACAACTAACATTTCAAAGTGCTCAAATCACATTTATTTTATAGGAATTGCATGGACTACCAATAATTGTAACTTGGATTTTTATATATATATATATATATATATATATATATATATATATATAATATATATATATATATATATATATATATATATATTACATTTTAAAGAGACTCTTCTTAATTAAAAGTTACTGAATTTACGATTCTTATGTTGTGGTGACAACTGTACCTCTAAATTGCTATTACACAAATCAACAAAAACATAAAAATAAAACTCACGACATAACAGAGATTTCAGTATAAAAAAAATGTTTTACTGATAACCTGATACCTAAATGAAATTTGGGGCTTTCGCCGGAATACATCAAGCTGAAACCTATTTGACAGATCTGGAGTAAGCGAAAAGAGAATAAAGTTATTTCTTATTTAGAATCTTAATGGGTGTGTAGACTGGAGTAGGAACATTTATTATTATTATTATTGTGACTATTATTATTTTGTGACACGACACGGTTGCTTCTCATGCTAAACAGACAGGAGAACCCCCAGCCCCTCGACGCTCCCAGGTCTCTGCTCAAGCACAAAATACAGAGTGTGGTATCAATTCCTGAACAATAGAGGGCGACAAAAGTTTGATTCTTTTTTTATGGCCCTTTTTTTTTCTAGGTACATTTAAAATACCTGGGTCCTTGCTTCAACCACCTAGGATCTAGGTGGTTGCATATAAATTAAATCACATGAATGACATATTTAAAAGCCTGCAAAGTGTTCGTAGTTTAAGGAAGTGAATTGGGGAAAAGTGTTACAAATTTTTGTTTATAAGCACATCCATTATAGAAATGCACAAACACAAGTAAACAAAATTCATATTTCACACACCAAATCCTGTCTGAACAGCGCTTGCAAAATTGAATCCCCCAAACTAATTAGATAGATAGATAGATAGATAGATAGATAGATAGATAGATAGATAGATAGATAGATAGATAGATAGATAGATAGATAGATAGATAGATAGATAGATAGATAGATAGATAGATAGATAGATAGATAGATAGATAGATAACAATAGCCTATAATTATTCTTGTCAATTATAATTAAGTTAGTTTGATTAAAAACAGTAGATATAAGGTAATTAAATACAAAAATACTGTACTAATTACTAACAGGAAACGCGGTTTATACAACAAACCGGTTTTATTTGGTTTAAAAATAAAACATCGGTTTTATTTTTAAAAGCTCCACCGGAAGTGCTAATTCTTATTGACTCGCACTTGACTGCGGTCACACACACACACACACACACAGACAGGGAATTCGCTGTCAAGAGGGTGGATGCCAAGAGCTGGTGAGCTATGCTTTGATTAAGTTAACATTTTTGATGTGTTTTATGGAGGCTGTTAGGTTTCTTCAGGATGAAAACGACAGACAATAAAGAAGTGACCCCTGGCCGTCAGCAGTTGCTTGTTTTTCTCTCTCGTAGCGCCTACATTCGTGTCGCAGAAGGTTAGCTGATTAGCTAACAGTTGCTGGCTTAGCTTCGTGGCTAGCCTGTCTAGTACCGATGCATTTTCGATGCGCCTATTATCGGACGCACCTCACTCACGCAAGCGTACTTGCGATTTTCGCTACCGTCACAAACTTACATTTCCACGGGGAATCGGGAAAGAATCTCCCGCATAATTTTGGATGTATTTTAAGTTTCTGCGAGTATCGACGATCATTTCTTAGTACCCACAACCCCAGCATGATGCCTGCTGATGAAGCGCCTCCGCGAAGGCTAGCGAAGGAGGAGCGGTTGGCGCTCTCGTTTATTTTTGTTGTCACTGGCACACACTGCCTCAGATTTCATCCACATCTTGATTACGTTTAGCAGAGCAGGAAATACGAGAGGACGTGTCCTCCTCAGCAAACGAATGAGAGTTAGTCGTTGTGTCCGATAACGGACCTTGGCGATCTCGGTCTGAAGTTATGTGCCGCTGTCGGCGATGACCAGTCGAGGAAAAAACGAGATGTAGGTTAACGTTATTCAAACGGGTGACAAAGGCTGGGCTTACGTCATGTCGGGGCACATTTTGTTATAGTGCTGACAGTTTTAGTCGGTTGATGGTGGGGGAGAAACTGAATTCGGGTAATCATTTTTTCCCCCCATCAGATGGGGGTTGGAGGTTGTGTGTGTCCACCCGGAGAGTGTCAACGGACCCAGCCGTGGACGGACCGTGTGTGTAGGCCTCGGCGTTCCGCTGTCACTGCCTCTTCAAACGGTTGTCCCAATGATGCACTGATACCGCAGCAGCCTTCCCGGCGACACTGCATTTAGGGCGTTAAAATGCCTTATTAATAGCTGCGACATAGTGTTCCCATGACTGGTGCCATGTCATCCCAGGGAGTTTCGGTGAAACCGGCTTGGAGCGCTTGGGGGGATTCTCTTTCACCATCCTGCTAAATAGTTATGTTGTCGCAAAAGAAACGTTTATGACAACAAGTTAAACAAAATAGTTGGTCTTGTGCTTAGCTGGAGATTTAGCATTAAGCCGTAGCATTATGTGGTGTTGTCGCGGGAGTGCCTTTGCTGGTTTAAGTCACATGTAGAGAGCAGCTGTACCTTACAGGTGCTAAAATATGCGCTGATATCATAGATCGATAGATCGGTATCTGGCATGTGCACAACGCTTAGGGACTTTTTTGGCTGTTTTTCATATGTCCCTACTGCGAAGAATAATGGAGAGCATCTCTTAGAAATAGGCAAATAGTATTAGTTCTGCATTTGAAGCAATTGCATATGCGAATAAAAATCTTTGTGGAGTTATAGAATCTACTTTAGTTTTTCTTCACACCATGTGGGGTGTGGTTCTTGTTGAAGTGGAGTTATTAAAAATCCACCAGTTGTTACAGTCTATGCATGGGCCAGTATCAAAGTATTCCAAGGTTTCAAAACTGAAATTTTTCTGTGGAACATTTTCTATGGCATAATAAAGTGCATTTAATGAGATGCCAAACTGACAAAAGTCTTTTCTCCAACTGTGTGGACTTTCTGAGTAGTTGGCTGAAAGAATGAGAAAGTTTGTTTGGAAATATTTCCAATTGCAAAATAACACAGACCCCCGCCCATCACGTCTTATTTTTAAGGTAAAAGCCTTGGTTAGTGGACTGATTAACCATTTGGAGATTAGAGCTACAGTTAACTTGTGATGCAGTCAATAGGAGTTGTAAATTGGGTTCATGTGATAATTTGGAGTTAAATAATCTTTGTATGAGGTGAGATTTCTCACTTGCAGAATTGACAGAATTGAAAATGAATTCTGATTTGTGTGATTTCACTTTATATCTTATGTACTATTTAACGAATGATTGCCGCCCTCACCATTTTGTTTTTATGAAACAAATTTTCTTTGTACTTTTGGGTTTTTAGTAAGCATGATGTTTTCACTCTAGCTCTGTATTTGCACTTTAAACATGGCATAATAGTTTGTTTTTGTATAACAAAAAGTCCACCATTGTTGGACGTGTATTGCCACAACAGTCTCTAGATGTTAAATGTTGGTTTTTATACTTGTTACCCTTTGAAGAGCAGAACTGAAAAAAGTATAATATTTTGAGCAATAAGCTTATTTATTTCAAAACTGCTACATTTAGAAAATATTTATTTTTTATCCAAGCCTTTGTATCAGTTAAAATAAACAAATGTCATTGATAATATTATCCAAGCATAATCATGCTTGTTGTAGAAATAATAATTGTCGCTTTTCTGCTTTAAAGTAAAACAGCTATGTCTAGTTACACATTTTTTATTTTAAACATTTGTATCAATACAGTAATTCTTTTTTTTTTAGGTAATTATAACACGAGAATCTGGTTTAAGCCAATACCCTAATCTTGACCTTTCTTGTGATCATACTGATTGCAGATCATTCTTTTTTAGTTGTTTTAAGAAAATGTTAGTTATTTCAAGCAGCTATGATTTTCTAACAGATATTGAAGAATTTATTTAGTAAACATTTTTATAATTGAAAGAATATATGCATGCATGGAGAGAATAACGGCACACAGAAAGGCCCTGACAGGGATCTGCTTCCTGGACTTTCTTGCTGTAACGCACCAATGCTAACAACTGTGTCACCATGCAGATACTTCAGCTTCCTCCCACTGTCAAAAAGTAAATGACTGTGAGGTTGCCTGGTCAGTCTAAGGCCTGCTTTTAGACTAAATTTAGTGTAATACTATATTAACCGTAAGTCAATTGTAGTTTTAATTGATGCCAAAAGGAAACACCTAGATTTGGCATAAGATAAAGCTGTTAAAGACAGAGACATGTCCTTGTTTTTGTTGGGTTTGGCAAGCTGGTGCACCTCCATAAAAGCCGCGAGCGTACTGCTTGTGTTGACATCTGGCTTAGTTGTGTCGTCATGGAAGTACATGCTTGGCTCTATAAAATTCCTGTCTCTGCTTAAGCTCAGTGTGTTTGGTGGCACAGTCATCTGAAAGGTTAGGCCAGGGTTAGTTATTGAAGTGCTGCTCAGCCTCATGTTTTTCCACCAGCATGTGATATGACTGGAAGTGACACTTTTCCTCAGTCTTATATTCAATCCGGATGCATGTGTGAGGAAGTCAACATAGAGTCACAAGATTACTGTTTGCGCTTGCCTCGGGTGGAGTTCCAGGGATGTTTCCTTAAACAAAGGAGCTTTCTAGTGTTATTGTTGGTGCACGGTTTAAGATTATACAGGTGACTTCTGCAGTGGCGTCTCCCATAGGAGATGGAGTGTGTGGGGGGGTAAATCAGGTCATGTTGGTATTTTGAATTCCTTAGCAGTACTAAATCGAGTGTTCCAGATTTGGTTTTCTAACTTTTGCCAATCTTTTTAACAGAAAAGGACTTCTTCCAGAAAACACTGTGTTAAAGGAAGCAGTTTTTTTTTATTTTTTATTAAGACATCTTTCAAAGTGACAGTTACAATGTTCTGGTCAAATTTGCATGTACCTTTGGACAGCACATAAGTATTTTCTTTGTAAAAGCAGCACGATTGGCAATACAACGCAGCTACCTTAGTTTACCTTCAGTTTACCTTCAATGCATCAATGTTTCATATATTCTGTGCTTTGATGCTTGTTTTCAACACAGCTGTCTAACTTGAAAGACTGTTGGAAATTGTTGAAAACTGAGGCCTTCAGCTCTTGCATTCAGTGGCTTTCAAAAGTATTTGTGCTGCGTGAACTCTTTCAAATTTTGTCACAAATTTCAATGTATTTTATGGGTATCTAAAAAATAGAACATAGTTGCAAAGTGGAAGATACTTTACATCTCATGAGAAGTTCAATATTTCTTTTATTCAGAACATGAACATTTTAGAGATTAATTACACATTGAGTGGGATGTTTTAAACCTTTATCAAGCAATTTTGATGACGATGACTTACAGAAAATGAAAATCCCAAATTCACTGCCTCAGAAAATTTGAATATTGTGAAAAAGTTAAATTCAGGAAACAGATGGTGTTACACCCTAATCAGGTAGCTAACTCCAAACATCTGCAAAGGTTTCCTGAGTCTCTATGGTCTCTCAGTCTGGGTCAGCAGGCTACACAATCATGGGGAAGACTGCTGATTTAGCAAATGTCCAGAAAATGGTCAATGCTACCTTCCATTAGGAGGATAAGCCACAAAAAGTCATTGTTAAAGAAGCTGGTTGTTCAAAGAACATACAAAGTTGGTGGAAGAAAGTGTTGCAGGAATAGGAAAATTCAAGAATATGGGGGAGCTTCTAAGGCATGGACTGAGGTTGGTTGTGTGGGATTCGACAAACAGACGACTCCCACACAGCTACTAAGGAAAGAAAAGAATTAGACTATTGGTTAGAGGTCCATATTAATATTTTAGGATGAAAATAAAGTTATGAGGAAGTCTTGAGAAAAAGTGCTTCCATGTTGCCTGTAGTTCAGTGTGAAATAGCCACAGTCAGTGATGGTTTGGGGTGCCTTGTGATCTGCTGTTGTTGATGTGATGTGTTTTTCTTAAAGTCCACAATCGCAGCAGCTGTCTACCAGGAAATATTAGAGCACTTAATACTTCCTTCTGCTACGAGCTTTAGGGATATGATTTCATTTTCTAGCAGGACTTTGCACCTGCCCACACTGTCAAAGGAACCAAAACCTGGTTCAGTGACCATGGTGTTGTTGACTGTGATTCATTGGACAGTGAACTGGCCTGATCTGTCAAGAGGAAGATGAGACACGAGAATCAATGATGCAGGTGATCCGAAGGTCGCTATCGAAGCAACCTGAGCTTCAATTACACCGAACCACAGACTGATCACATCCATGTCACGCCGCATTGAAACACTAATTCAAGCAAACGGAGGCTCAACCAAGTATTGAGTGCATAGAAATAAACTTGCTATTCAGAAGCAGGAGGTCTGGAGTTTGACTGTGCTACTCTAGCATACACCCGTTTTCATGCTGAGCTAAAGACTCTGCACTGTTGAGAATTGTGGAAACAAACTGCAACTGGTTGCAGTAAAATAAAGAAGATAAGAACCCTTCTATTGTAGCTTTGGCTGTATGTTTAGGATATAAAGGGGCTTTAGTTCTACCTTAAACTATAATTTGAAAGTTGGTATGGAGGTGAAGGTGTGTTCAGGGTGATGTGGAGTTTCGTCTTTCTCTGTGTTGTGCCCCATATATGGTTGGAATCATAAAAGCTGACATGTGGAGTGCATAACTGAAGGTTGTCAAACTTGAGCCATACCTCTCTGCAGTCCCTCCATTTGGTTAAGCTCTCTATACCTCTCTACTCCTTCAGATAACAAGCATTTTCCTAGGCATAAAGAAGACACTAGTCCACACAGTAAAGCAGCAAGAGGGTTTATAGATAAGGTGGTGGGGGTGAAGGCTTGTGGCCTGGGAAATCTCCCTCTCATCTCCTGGGAGACCGATTCAGTGTTAGCTTGTGGTCAGCCATTTGCCCCGCAGTCAAATGTTCTCTGAGAAATGCGTGACTGCTCGTGCATCAGAGATGACCGAATATTGCAGAACAAGAATCAGGGCTGCTCTGAGAGAATGTGATGCTTATCTTTATTAACCCTTGCAGTAAACATTGCAGCGTTTATGCTTTTTCTTGAGCATATTTACGTTCAGGCTCAGCAAAAATCAATGGAGCTTATAAATTCCTTAGTCTTTAGTGACTCGCTAGGCTTTTAAGAAAGTGTAAGGATGCATCTGCAGTGTAGTTTTGTCCTGGTTAAAAATATAGTTCCCTGGTGGCTGGAATGCAACACGAATTGTTACTCCAGAATACAGCCTGCTCGATATAGGCTGAGGGAAGCATTTTCATCCCCATAGGTTACCACCAGACTTTCATGAATGGATCTGACGTCAGAGCCTTTCATCACAACTCTCACTTGTTGAAAACCACTGGTTGAGCATGCTAAGCACACTCTATTGTACGCCACTATTTAGAGAGGATATCAGAGATTATTCTGTTTGCTCACTGGTGAATGCTGAAAGACGTTTATGCTTTATTCAAATAAGCAGCTTGGTACAAATCTGATCAGACGTTATCAGGTGGCTTTCCTTTGTGCCCCTGTCAATTGTACTACATATTTTTCCTTGCTGGTCTATTGTTATTTACTAAGTAAAAGCTGAATATGTTCAACAGATAGGCTTGTTTTAGTCTGTAGTGCTGCAAAAGACCACTGCACAAACAGTTTCTCTCTTGCTTTTCTCTGCAGTTTACCAAAAAAAAAAAAGGTTGAGCTTCATTAAAAGCAAGTGGAACGGGTTTGGGATCAGAGAGCTTCAGGAAATGTATTTTTAGTTCCAAACTGCAAGACAAAAATCAGATAAAAGCAGAATTTGTTGTTTGAGTAAAACCAAATCTGGACAAGAAGCATTGAAACCAAAATCCAGAATAAACACAACGCTGTCTACAAATAAATCAAGTCTTGTTTAAAATTTTATAGTAGCAAGGCCTTTTCCTTCTTGTCTTCTCACAAAGTTGTGCAGCTGCATGTACAAGTCTGTTTTTTTTTTTTTTTTTTTCTATGTGCTGGTATGAGGAGACTGGACCTGCCACAATACACTCCTTGTGTTTTGTGGGCAAGAAGGAGCCTGGCTCCACTCCTGTCACACAGTTACTCACGGCACATGTCCTGTCATTTGGACTGACCCCCTTGACCTGTCTGCTGATTGTCAGACTTTACTGCGACCTTTTTTGTGCTCCGAATTCCTTCAGTAAAGCTTCTCCTGCCAAATATACCCATTTTTCCACCTTTGCTTTCCAGACCTAGTTACTACATTGATGCATATTTGTTCTGATGTTGATACTTTGCATCAAGGTTTCACACTTAATGTTTCTTCTTCATTGCTTTTTTGTGTATGTTTGATTCCACATGAAGAGGCTTCTGAGGAATTGCATTCCTTTGCTTCATTGACAACAGATGTAGAGGAGACCTTTTTTTTTTTTTTTTTTTTTTTTTTACTTTGAACTGAACCTTTTGCAGCATCTAAAAACAGTGCAGTGTGGATTCTAGGGCAGCTGTTTTGCCCGTGAAGGCCAAAATAGACTTCATGAGAGAGCTAATGTTGGGCCTGTGGTTAAATCATCTGGGGGCTTGTGTTTGCCTCACAGTGGCAGATGGATAAGAAGCTGTCAGCATTTGTAACAGCTGCCCCATCTCCACCTATGAGGCCACCTTCTTGTGACTTAACAGCCGTGCATAAGCCCAACTGTTTGGGGCAGAGGACCATTTCTAGTCCTGGAAAATCTAGGTTAACAGGTCTCTGATGTCTTTAGGGGTCTCGATGAGTCATACCTGACAAGCAACTCTTAATAAGCAACCCAACACCATTTAAAAGCTCATTTAAAACAACAAGGTTGTAAAATATACATTTCAACAAATAAGGGGTGCAGAAATTTACGAACTATTGTGATACAATTTTATGGTGTTTAATAATATGACAGGCTGCAGCTGACAATTTGATCTTTTACAGAGGCAGATGCAGACATTTTTGAAGCTTGTTGCTAGACTTGTACTACTTTAAGCAGACACCTATGTGTTTAAGCAGGAGGAAATCATTCTTGGTACAAGGTTTACTACATACTTGTATCCATATCCAGTGTCACTCTATGCTTTACGTTTTTGTTGGTGGCGACAGGGAGCTGGCTGAAGGAAACCTAACCCCCCTTCCTGTTGAAGTCGAGCAGCTGACATGTACGTTGGTGAGTGGGGGAAATAGTGCTAACATTAGCCCCAAGCACCTCCAGTTCAAGGAGGGATGTTGAAGTGGGCTGGCAATGCTCCAGTGCATCCAAAGAGATGCTGCCATCACACGTGTTTGTTTGGGTGTGAGCTGTGCAACAGGAGGCTGGCAGACAGCAGAACAAGAAGCCAAGAGGCTTCATTAATATTGATACCATGTTTTCTTCTTATGGGATAACCTCTGCTAACGAGGTTTTGTATTAATGCCGGAAATGTAGTCCACTGACACTCTCTAATAAGGTTATCTACAGGAAGTGTAGAGTTCTCTTCGCAACAGAAATCTTGCTGTGTTCAAACTTAATGGACTGTGACTTAAATTGTTAAAGCTGTGAACCGTGTAATAAAACTGGGCGTGTATTTTTTTTTTTTTAAAGATTAGCTAACATTGTTAGCTGAAGATTGTTTGCCTCATGTTACAGAGTGGTTTGAGTCTGTGGCAATGAAGGGGCTCCAACTCTGAACATTTCATGGTTGTTTTCCCCTTTTGAACAAACGCGTATGCCAGAGTTACCTGCTTTTAAACCTTTAAACCTTTCAAATTTATGAGTTGTTGTTGGGAAATTTTTTATTTATATTTTCTTGCCAAGTGTGTTGTATGTTATCTCTCTGTATTTGATGGCTTAAATTTTTTTTATTTTTTTCTTGTAACATTACAAGAAAAAATGTAGTGACAGTAGTGTCACCTTCTCTCATGGAGAAGGTGACACTACTGTGTCATCAAAACCATTTGTTAGATTAAACCAATCATATAAATGTATGTTAATGATTGACAACAGGAATAACTTATCTTTTATTTATTGTTTGCTTGATATTAGTTTTTGTCTGGGGAATGTGTAAAATATAGTTTGTTGCTCTTGGCTCTCTCTGCTCTGGTTTACAGTTTACCTTGCGAAGGCTAATATCCTATTAACTATGTCAACCAGCAGGCATTGTGGGGCACCTTGCCGATTCTGACTGCGCCTGTAATCCTAGGGATTAAGAGGCCTGCACTCTTGCATCAGATAACTGCCCTGAGTCTCAGAATAAACTTCTTAGTAATTACACCTGAATTGCTAATCCTTTAAGTTGAATTGTCAACCACCTGAATAATTGTTCATAAATTTTTGTCAATGTACTGGCAGGAAAATAAAAATCCAGATTTTGCAGCTACTGCAATCAGTTTCGAGTCTTTATTATATGGATATGTTGGTTTTAATTATGTGAATGTTTTAAATCTTTTAGCTGCTTGTTAGTTTTATCTCGAAAGTATCTTTCAGCTTTATGACCGATGTAGAAATCTGGTGGTAATATCCTCAGGTTTTTAAAAATGGTCAGAATTTTCTTCTGTTTGAAACCTTGGTATGCCTTTACAGTATTATCCCTCACACACTCCTGTCCTTGTTTGGATCATCAGTTTAAAGATAGTTTTAATAAATAATTTTAGGATGTAATGAAAAGGATATAGCTGTAATACAGCTGCAATATAGTTAGATTGGGAAAGGTCCTCTGAATACATGAAAAAAACATCGTAACCTGAAGCATTGCATTCATTTGATGTCTGATCTACGTTTTGTCAAAATATATAATGGCACTAGTGTGGCCTGTTGGACCAGCACATCCTGTGTATTTGGATAATGAATCACAGGCAGACCAAAACAACAATAATGCTGCTCTCATCAGGATTAATTGTGTCTGTAACTGAGGTATCCTGAAAGGAACTTTCAAAAAGAATAATTGGGATGCAAAGCAACACTTATGCAGCGTTACAGTAAAAAGACATGTTGTCCCATCCATTCAAAAGGTCAGTGGTTTCCCTCGGCGCTGGTCCCAGACAGATAAGGGTGGCCTGATTTTTTTTTTTTTTTTTTTGCTTGCCATAGCCCCTGTTTGTAAAAGGAAGTGAGGTTTAGAGGTCAGGAGCATTCTGGTGGAGATGTGTAATGGCAGCTGTTGCACATGTGGGACCACACAGCTGCTTAGCTCACAGTAACGGCACATTGGATGGTGTTATCAAATTGGGGTGGTGTTCTCTTTCCGCAAGTTGCATTTTCTAACTTGTACCAAAACATGGGAGCTCCAAGCATGTCGTCTGAAGATAATGGTCTGTTTTCCACTGAGTGATAACCCTGGTGTTTGGTGACAGGATGGTTTGCAGTTCCATTAGCTAATATTTTAGTATGACTAAGAGTGAAATATCTGCAGTATAGAGAAAAAAGAACAGCATTGAAAAAAAAGCTTTTGGTTCAGAAAATTTTTCACCACTCATACAAACCACAAATTTGCTACAAGTAGTTGTTTGTTGTTAGATTTGAGTTATATTTCTTTAAAAAAGGACTGAGGTTGAACCCCCTTTGGTATTGACAGTATAAAGTAGCATATTTCTAATCAAGTGCAGAGGCCAGAGTGAGATGTATGAGTGAGAATGGGAGTATTGTGACTCCCACTATGTAAAACTCAAAGACCCCACAGTGATTTCCAACAATGGTGTCTTGCAGGAATGTCTCTGCAGCTGCTTTCTGCTAAATCAAACACTGCTTGAAAGTTTTTTTTTTTCTTGCAGAGATGCAAAAAGATGTTAGTAATCGTCTGGAAATGCACAACATTAAAACCACAGCTGTAATAAGATATTACTGCAGAGCTCAGAAAATTAGGACTTAAGCCATTCTGCTGTATACCTCATTGTTTAACAAAACACAACTATAGACTTTACATCATATTGCAGTAGATTAGAATTATTTGTTGTGGTTCTCTAAAGGATATTGTTGTATGGTAAATTTAGATATAAAATGTTGAATGATTGGTGGCCAACGACGTAATGAAATATGAGAAGTGTGTTTTGTCTTACAGCAAAAAACGGGAACAAAGCTCTTGCAAAATAGATGAAAATGGATGACTGTATTAAGATTCTCTTGTGAAATAGTTTCCATCCACTTCAGACTTTTAGCTCAGTTCTGTTTTTCTAAAAGTATTTTTTTTATACAGGCTGTCCATAAATCATATTTAAAGATACTTATTTACAAGTGTGATGGCCGGCTCATAATTGTGATTACATAATTTATATTTCTTATTACTTTGAAACTGTATGAGGTTTTTTTTAATTCACCTGTGAAGCAGATGAGATGAAGCTCATCCTTCCTCTCTGACTTGATGCTGACCCTATCTTTTTTTGCTCTGTCTTTTCCTCCCTCAGGAGATGACCTAGAGGCCTTACAGATACATTTGTGCTTTCGTCGCTCTAATCTGCATCCGCAGAAAACGGCAAGATCTGGAAGCACACTTGTTTCCTCCGTGGGTAATATCTACCTCAGCCAGCAGACGGGGAACACTCCGGGACGCTGCTGGGAGACTTCAGACAGGCAGACAGAGCCAACAGCTGGCCGCGCGCTCACTGCCTGCAGCATCCTGCTTCGTAAAAAGGATTTGAGACGGACTGGATCTGTCTGCCTTTTTGTTTCCCTCTAAAAACAAAACAGTCACATCTTCTGACTGGAAAATGTATTTGCTTTTTTAAGAATTGTCATTTTCCCCTTTGTGCTGTTGACCAGTGTGTCTTTGTCCATGGATGCATTTTTTTGCTTTTGGCTTTTAAACGAGTTTTCTACTTTTACTAGTGTAAAGCTGGTATAACATTATATATGTAAATACATATGTGAATGTTGTATACTGTATTAGAAATATTTTTCCCATTCTGAAGGAAAGTTAATGCACTTTAAAACTTTGCTGTAATACTTTTCCTTCTCTATTATGATAGTTTATTTTAAGCTGGAAACTGAGAGGCCGGGGTGTGTCTTGTTCTCTAAGCTAGGCATGAAGAATCTGCAGCAGGGCTGCATGTAAACATTTTACTCTTCCTGTCGGCTTTCAATCACACTTTTTTTTATTGCCACTTTACAAGGCACACTGAGATGAACCTCTGGCAGGTGGAATCCTTGAGCTGTCTCTCGACTTAACTTGACCAGTTGAAGGACTCTCGGACTGAGTGTTTTTGTGAGACTGGCCCAGACTGCTTTCTGTGGAAAACAGACGACGAAAGACAGGAGCTTCCGGTGCTGTTGCACCACCTATGTATTGTTGTAGTGCACAGGAAAGTAAAATGGACTACAAGCGTCGCTTTTTGCTTGGCGGGTCCAAGCAGAAAGTGCAGCAGCACCAGCAGTACCAGATGCCTGAGCTGAGCCGGACCCTGAGCGCCTCTCTGACTTCTTCACCCATGGGCACTGGGGTGGGCATTCCTGGCAGCTGCCACCCACCTGGTTCTGGCACCACGACCGCTGTTGCCGACATCCAGCAAGGCATCTCCAAATATCTAGATGCTCTCAACGTGTTCTGCAGGGCCAGCGCCTTCCTTACAGACCTGTTCAGCAGCGTGTTCAGGAACTCTCACTATTCCAAAGCAGCTATGCAACTGAAGGACGTGCAGGAACACGTCATGGAGGCGGCCAGCAGGCTGACTGCAGCAATAAAGCCTGAGATTGCCAAGATGCTGATGGAGCTGAGTGTCGGGACCGCTAACTTTAAAGACCAGAACGACTTCAGCCTGCAGGATGTTGAGGTACGTAGTAATGGAGAATCAGAGCCTCAACACAACATTTTGTTCCATGTTTTAATTTTATTGATTGATTTAAATGAGAGTGCAAATAAATAAAAATAGTGAAATCCTTTAAACTTGTCAGACAAGTGGCTAGTATTACATTAAAAAATGTATTTAAAAAAACACATAAAACTCACACAGACCGAAGACAACAATGCCTAACAACACAATATCATTTAATACATAAAGGTTTAATGTTGAGGTAAGATGTTTCTTTGTATGTTATTTATAATGAGCCTTTGAAGATAGAATATAAACACCCTTAAAGCCACTTTGCCAGTCCTCTGTTATAAAAAACAAACTCTAAAATGGGTGGAGCAAGTCCTTGTAAAAGCTTATTTATAAAGCCAACATATTTAAAATATATGTTCAAAATATGTTTTTGAACATGTGTTAAAAAAACATGTTCATAAAAGCACCTTTTGAACTTTCCAAAATGTTCAAAAGGTGCTATGACAAAGACTTTTAATTAACAGCTTTTAAAGCCTTCTTGAACGGCTGTTATGTTATTTTATGATTAAATCGATTTCAGAATGACCAACCGGTTATACAATAAGCAACATGTGGAAAAGTATAGGATGAAGATGCTACGCATCAGCATTACAATCTTATTAGGTCTAGAATTGAGGATGAACAAGTTTGCCAGTCTGGAGCAACGTGGGGACATTATGGTAAGAAAAGTGTCAGGAAAATTAATCGGTTGATATGATCATCACAATTCAACAATACTGCTGCAATAACATAGTCTTCATTATAGTACAACAAAAGTATTAAGTAAAAGACCATCCTGTATGTGATTTAGAGTCTATAACAATCAAAGATGTGTCTTGGACATTTTTTGTTATAAAAATAATTTTTTTGGACATCAACATATCTGCTAATATTTGACAAATCCTTACCATAAAATGTGACCATAGCTGTTACAAGAACGTCTTGTGGGACCGTACAGGGCAATCAACGGAGAAATGCATGATTTCTCCATAACAAGTGAATTTCTTTCTGTTTGACAAATAAAATTCAATCCAAAGAATAGAATAGCTTGTCCAGAAAATATAAAATATGTAGGATTAGATAAGAGAACACAGTGATTATCTCTATCACTTCTTCATGTTTCCCAAACAATTATGCCAATTTGTGATTATTTGGAAACAGAAAAAAAAAGAGAACAGATTAGCACCACAAACATGATGTAACTCATTTATTTTTTATCTTCTAGATGTGGTGCAAAGATGCTTAGCCGCCCACTGTCATAAGGCTGGCTCTATGAATCAGTGTTTCCTGGCTCAAACAGGGTTCTCACGCCCAGTGTCAGTATCTCTGAGGGTGAGGTGTGAAAAACAAGAGGGACGTGAGAACAGAAGCCACGTTTTGCGAACCTAAAGACTGCACCATATTTCTGCAGTCTTGCATTTGATGATATGCAGATTGTGAAATATTGTATGAGGGTTACTCAACAGGAGACAAAATAACTTGTTATAACTATTTTAGTAAAAAAAAATTTTTTGTTTTTTACAATTTCTAACAATATCTGTAAAAGATTGATCCAAGTATAGATATATTTTTACATTTTACTCTATACGCAGGGGCTGCTCTCATATCAGGAGGAAATTCTCCTGGAAACCCCTGCTTGCGCTTTTGTTCTAGATCTTGGTTATGTTCAACCCACTTGAAGCTCAGGTCACAGGGTTCATGAAGCCAGGTTGGACAACTTATATTGACACTGTCAAGCCTTGAGCATGGGGTCATTATAGTTTACAACATCAGTCTTAGAGGGGCCCCAGCAAACATCTGGACTAAATGATTGAAAAGCTTAAAGCATTTACAAAGTTGCTTTTGCTTCAAGAAGTCAAATTTGAAGTTAACGTCTTGCTATTAATCTTTTTTTGTGACATGGTTTAAAAAAGTATTTTACATAGAACCTGTTTAGTAAAGTCTGTCTGTTTTTATGTGGGCACCACACCCACGCTGTGTCTGGAATGATTTTTGGGAAGGATTGCTGTCTGTTGGTTTATCCTATGCTCAATGGAGATTTTAAGGCATGCTGGCGACCTGTGAGACTCTACTCAGTCTTACAGATTAAACTGTTGTGATGGAAATAGAGACTCCAAGTTAAGTGGATTCGCAGGGTGACCCAAGTCCGGAAGCCAGGAGGGATTTTATTTTAAACTAAGACACCCCTAAAAACAAGAAAAACTCCAAAAAACAAAATAGAATTCAATCTGAAGAATTTAATTTGTCGGATTGATGTATCTTAAGTTAAGATGCATAAATCTGGGCTGACTAACTTTACTTTCTAATTAATACTCAAAAAACCCCTGACTGTATTTAATTCCAACCTTTTAAGGCTTTTATCTTGCATCAATGTTTGAAAGTACCACAATCCAACCAGTCGATCATTTGTCAAATACTTGTATAGACTCATTCAATAAATTACATTATTAATGAAAAGTTCACTTATTTCAGTAACTCATTTCAGTAAGATATATATATGTGTTATATAGATTGGCACAAACTGATGTTTTAAAGCCTTAAAAGCCTTTCTTATTTCTGTAGTGTGTTATGTCATATTTCATGTGCTAAAGTCAATCTTAAAATAATTTGGCATGTCAAGATAGCTTATGTTAAATAGAATCAGATTTGATTGGTGAATTTGCACAGCAACTCAACTGCAATCACCTGCTCTCACAGTATTAGCCACATCCATTAACTTTGATGAGGGCCATGAAATGTTTAAATTATATTTTTAGCACAATGTTCAAATTTGAACTGATTTCCACATTAAACGAATACATTAAAGTATTCATCATATTTATTTCAAAGGGTATTTAGGTTATCTTATAACTATTTAAGGATTTAAATTCTGGAGCTTTTGGCTCTCTATGCGGCTACTGGCTGAGCTAAGGCTGTAGATCTGTAGTAATATTTCTTCATCTAGTCTGCAGAAGCCACAAAATGAGAACGGCACTAAGTCTACATTGCTAAAAAAAAGTAATGCAGGACAAAATTATGAGAGATGTGTTGTAATTCTCTCCTTCATGATGAAGGATTTTTAAATAAAACTATGACTTAGCAGCCAATGGGGTGTGCAGCAGCAGCCAAGACCGGTGAGGGACTGCAGAACTTCTGTGGATGTGGCTGAGCCCAAAACAGGAAACACTTCTGCACCGCAGTCAGTTAATCTGACTCTCTGTGGTCGTGAATATGCACAGATAAATATTAGAGGAAGGCCAATTCTGTGAAAGTTTAGACCGCATGATTTGGAACTTGCACTTGGTGTCTGGACCCTGGCATTAATGACACATTTGTTTCAGCATAGATGGATGGCTCCGCTATTAGTTATAAAAGCCTTTGTGGAAACCACTCTGTACATACAATAATATTATGCTAGTAAATGTAAACTTATTTTAAACATGTAAACAAGAACAGTGGATGGAAAGGCAGTTGGTATTTTTGGTATAGCTCCAAAGAAAGAAGCTTGTCACAATGAAATCCTGAACTCTGTGGTTTTGTGAAGAGTCATTTTCAACCAACAGTCACCGTTCAGTCTTTCGTCCAGTTTTTTGTTTTATAATAACAAAAAGTAGTGTAAACTACTTTATGTTAAATAAAGTAGTTTACACTTCATTTGCTACTAACTCAATGCAGGGTATAATGCAAGTTTGTGCGATGCTCATTTATGGAATGTGGTCTGGTAGCTGGACAGACTGTGAGGTCGTCTAAGCTAACCAAATAGATTGTTGAGTTTGGGGAGTTGTGGTATGTGAAACTTTTCCCTCTTTCTTCCCTTCTTTTGCTCATGTCTCCTTCTTTCTTTCTTCTCTTTTTTGCCTCCTATTCCATAAAAAGAATGTGGTTCTCTGGCAGCTCAGAGAGACACTGCTGCCAAATATGCATGAAAAGGTCCCTCTTTTTAGGGTCTGTTTGAGAAACTTGTAAGTTTAAAGCACAGAAATAAGGCCAAAGACAGACACAGAGAGGCATTATGACATCTACAAAAACATTCACTCATCCCTATGACATATTAGTCTGCAGCTTCTGACATCTTTTTTCACAATGTTACTTCCTTCACCATAATGTGGTGGTCTTAATTTAAACATCAAATCTGTTTATAGAGAGACCCAGCAGGGTGTAATTTCCATTGACTAATACTGAAACATTTACTCAGGAACACATTCATAAATAAGTTGCTGTGTGCAACATTTTATAAACTGAAACAGGCCTTTAAATAAGTGCAAACATACTTGGTACACAGATTGGTGCCATAGCATTTCTGAGCTTACTTGTTTACCCCAGTGTAGGAGATTTTTCTTCTTTCTTAAGATTAAGTGGAAGCTGTTGGGTTTTACATTGCCTTTTTTTTCCCATTAAAATACCAATGAATAGATTGGGAATTTTTCTAACTCTACAGTCATGGAGCTGCTGTTGCTGACTGCTTGTTCATTAAAAGCACAGTTTAAAAAAAAACAAAACAAAGAAAACTCTCTTACGCTGTACTCTAAAGCCATTGTAACTTTCCTGTCAGATAGAAACTATGTGACATGAAAACCCAGATGAATTGATATCAAAAACCAGATACAGGCTCTTTGAACAACCTTTAGGAACTCCAGGGATGTTTTATTTAGGCGCATAAATTATGAATCTGCCTAATGAAGTCTTGATGAAATATGCACATGTATAATAACTTTCTGTTATGACCATGAAACTGGAGCTCAACTTTTTTTCACCCTATTTTTTTTATCTTAGGGAATCGTAGATTAACAAGGGATTTCTCACATACTTCTTCACTCAGAATATACCCCAAGGTTTCAGAAGATATTACATACATTAAAGGAGCAAATGTTTAATTTTGTCTGGTGTCTGAACAAATGTTCTTTTGTTTTAGTTGGAGATTTTCAGGCGTCCTATTTTTGATAATCTTAGCACTTTTATTTGGAATAAAAGAAGAAAAAAAACCACATCAAATTTAAAGCGTATTATAACGTATAAAAGTTCTAAAAATGTGCTGAGGAAGGAGAATGCATAAAGAAACAACAAGGGTCCCAAAGCAGAACCTTGAGGAACACCTTAGTGTGTTGGACTTGATCAAGACCTGCAACTTGAAACTGCTACAGATAAGGATTTGTCTGATTACATTGATAGTTTCTAATCCCCAGACCCAGTACCTCAACCTATCAGATCAGAGCAGCAGTTAACAACCCTTTTCTAATCTCTGCAATAAATAGTAATTTGAAGATGGGTCTAAAGCTGCTAACATGAAATAAGAACCGAAAAGGCAACAAAGAGCACAGCAGGACTGTTTACGTTGACCAACTAAGGTAGAGAGCCTTTTTATTTCCTCCCCCAACAAATCAGACGGCAGTCGAACCCCCCCAAGCAGACATCTGGTTATTATAAAACTTCCTATCTGCAATCTGGATCTCAGGAACATTACCCCCTTAGATTTGGTATTCTGATAGTGCAGGTGTGCTCAGAAAATGGAAGTCTTAAAAGTGTTGGATTCATGAGTGGCCTTGTTTGGTTGCAGTAGGGGCCAACAGCAGCTTGGCTCTGCTGCACTCCTTATTTCTCATATTTTCCATGACTGTAAGATACTGCACAGCCAATAACATGTGTTATCCATTATCTGTGCTGAGGCCATGTCCTCATTTTTTTTCTACTTGCTCAGTTATTGTAGGCTTCCACACTAGTTTTTGATCTGAGAGTGTGTTTGTATTTTTATCCTATTTAGGATATGTTGAACTCTGTGATATCAGCCTAAAGCCTCTCCATCTGTCCTCTAGTGTATATGTGTATATATATATATATATCACAAAAACGGTTCAGATTGATTTTCAACATTGTTTGCTTTCTTTTCTTTTCTTTTTTTTAATTTCAGGATCCTTCTATGTTTTGGGCAATCTTGTAAAATCTAAATCAATTGTTCCCAACAGTTATTATCTTCAGAGGATAAAATATAAAATCTTTTCAGTTCACAATGTGATCAAGTGCCATCTTCTGGCCAAACATATATATTTTTAACATTTTTAAATGCTAAAAGCATAGAAATGCATGCAAGTAAGATTGTACATGCTTCAAAAACATCCCTATGTTCTATGTTGGTATGCCTCACCATTTGTTACTTCAGAGATTTTTTTTGTTTTGTTTATGGGCTGACAATTTCCTGTAGAAATTATGGCTGATCAACCACTGAAATACTCATGTTGGGATAAAGACAAAGCAAATGAGGCAGCAAATTCCACCGTCTGTAATGGATCCGTAAGCGTGTTTTGTTACGATAACAATGAAACTTCCAACATGTGGAATTTTACGCCTCCCCATATTTACACGGCACTGTGGTTCCCATGAAGTGTGGCGCTGAGGACTGAAAGTGGCTGCGTCCTGTTGTTTCTGTCCGCTGTCAGAACGCGACAGCATATTTCCGTCCTCACAACTCAGCAAATCTCTTGAGATATTTTCAGCAAGTACCTGAAAAAAGAAAACCCTGTGACCATGGTGGGCCCTGTGGTGTCCTGTTTCTCTCCCGCTAACCAGCAAACAGGGCAGAACCATTCTCTCCGCACACAAACACGCAATTTGGGATTGGCAATTCCAGGACGATGTAAAGCTAAAATTGAAAAAAGGAACTGCGAAGAGGACTGTGGGGATTTTTTAATGACAGTGAAAAAGACAGACAAGCTCAGTGAAAAACAGATCTTTCTTGCTTTAAAAAAAAAAAAAATATATATATATATAAAATATTCCATTCTGATGATTTGTGTGTTTTGCAACTCGTGGTTGATCTCAAAGTTAAGTACAAAGACAGTCTTTTTGTCCAGGAAACCTTTATTCTGAAAGTGTGTGTTTTAACTTGACCACATGGTCATGGCCTCAGATTGAAGGGGCTTTCCCAAAACCTTTGCCCCAGAGGAAAAACATCCTAATGCCTTGCAGAAGTGTTCACTCTTCTCAGTTTGTCACTTTACAACCACAAACTTCAATGTGCTTTATTGGAATTTATGTACCTCATCAAAAATTGTATATACCTCACAAAAATGATTGTGAACTGGAAGGAAATGCATAAATAGTTTCTCATATTTGTTCAGTTCCAAATACAAAAATGTGAGGTGCTTTTCTATTCAGCCCATCTGAGGGTAAGGCTGTCTTTACAAGCTTTGCATACTTGGATGCGAACATTTCTACTTGCTCTTCTTTGCAAAATACCTCAATCTGAGTCAAATTAGATGGGGAGTATCTTTAGACAACAGTTCAAGCTTTAGCTTCCAAGACTTTTTAAGTTAGAAAATAGTTCAATGTGAACTATTTTGTTGTAGTTCTGGCTGATGAACTGTACTGTAGTTGATTTGTTACAAGCTGTACTTTTGTCCCTGTCTTGATTTTTTTGCTGCGCACACCAACAGCTTCCCCGACCCTGCTGATGAAAATCATCCCTTACGTTTCCTATAAACATGATTTCTTATGGGTTTCTTCCAATGATCGCTTTCTTTTTGGAGCTCTTTTATAACTGTTAGATTTCTAAAGTGCAAAATTTGTAAATTTGCATCCCACCCAAACTCCCGCAGCTCCTCCAGAATTACTATACCCTATGATCCTGTTAGATTTGCATTTTCATATGATAGACTGAATAGTGTTTGAGATATTTAAAGCTTCTTGCTACTTCAGACAAGTTTAACGTCTTTCTTCCAGTCCAAACTGCTGTTTCGTTATTGTTGTGATGCTGTTTGTTCACCTGTAGTCTATGAAACCTCTTAGATCTTCTGATTTTTATTCAGACTAAAGCAGGCTGAATAAAAGTCCCCAAAACACTCTTTAGTTTTTTGGTTGGAAATTATGTTGGAAATTTGTTTCTCTACATAGTATCTCAAACCGTTTGACAAGTTTGTGCTTGTACCGTGACAAATCGTAAAGACAAGAGGTACAAAAACTTTTGCCAGGCATCGTATGGTAAGACAGAAAAAAAGCATCATTATCTCCTGAATAAACTTGAACTGATTAGGTTGTAAAAGGACGACATGCTTCTGAATGATTCATAATCTTATCATTAAACAGATTAGTTGCATGACAGTCTGCTGACAGTCATGTGGCGACAAATGTAGGCAAATGTAAGAGATGATTCAGCGGTTTAAACTGTTGCAACACATGCTTATAAATGTTACAAAAAGCAATCGGCTCACTATTGAGAATAAAAATAAGCTGTAGCCAAATTGTAAAACTAAAAATGTTACTTACAATTATTGTCATATTTCATGAGTTACTAAATAGTGAGAAATAAGGCTGAGTCATTAATTGAATTACTTGTGTTGTGTTAATTGTTGAAATGTGAATTAATTTAGAAATAGTTTAGCTGGAGTGTACAGACTCCAACACTATACAAAATATACATCTTGCATTTAAGAAAAAAAGTCATTGTGTAAAATGTTCTATCAAAAACTCCTTGAATGGCATAGATTTAGCTTCACTTGTTTTTTATTTATTTAAATAGTTCCTTAATTCATTAATAGAAAAAAAATCATCAATAGATCAACCCACACAGTATTGATGATCAGGGGCTCACTAAAAAAATTATGTGTTGTTGCGTTTTAGGCAATAAAATATTTATTTTGTTATTTTAAAAATGAATTGAATTTGCATCTGCAAGCCTAAGTGGTTAAATGAAAAATTTGCAGAATTTATTTACTTATCCGTTTACTTGCCAGAATATCCAATAGAATAATCAGTTACTAAAATAATCGTTAGTTGCAGTCTTTGGCTTCCCAACTATTCACTCTACTTAACAATTCTCTCAGTGATGTTGTTGAATTTTAACAGCGCTGACTGATTTTGTTAAATATATTTTCCTGGTGATGTGTTGTAACAGAAATAGCTTCTGTGTCTGTCCAGGTGCTGGGTCGGTGCTTCGTCACAGTGATGCAGGTCCATTTCCAGTTTCTTTCACAAGCATTGCAAAAGGTCCAGCCTGTGGCCCAGAACTGCCTGGCAGAGGCTCTTGCACAGGCTCAAGAGCGCTGTGTCAACTCCCGTTCCCAAAACTCCGACCTCGGGCCTCTAACGGAGCTGGAAGAAGCCTCTCGCTCATGGAAAGGTGCAGCTGAGGTATGTAGCTACTAGCCCCAGGAGTTTGTCAGTGTGAGGTGAAAATTCAGCTTGTTACACATTCCTGATAACCATGTGATTTCCAGCCACTATAGCCTATTTCCCGGGCTGCAGTGTGTGTGTGAACCTGTATTGCTTTGATTGCGCCCCTCTAATTCCAACCCATCTAAAGGAGCTTGTTATGTAAAAAGACCCAACTAATCCTCAGGCTAATCAGTCTCTCTGGCTCCCTTTTGGGTGTTGTTGTATACATAGAGGCAAAGAGGGGGGTAGTAGGTTGATTGATCTGTTAAACCCTGTCATGCAAAGTGCTTGCCCTAGAGGAAACAAGTGCTGCATATAGAGTAACAGCATATAAACTAAAACCATTTTCTTTTTAAATCACTCTAAAAAATATTCTGCCTGTTTTTTAATGTTGTATCTAACAAGATTTAAGCAGTGTACAAAGTAATTTACACTGAACTGAAAAAAAAAAGAATGATGTTCAAACTGACGATTAAACATACTTGAGCGCTTTTTTTTTCTCCAGTGAGTTTGTTGGGCTGTTTGCTTTTATGTCTTCAGGCCACAGCGAGGCTGAGAGAGCGGGGCCGGGATGGCTGCCTGGCTGGCCTCCAGGTTCAGCAGCTCTTCTGCTCCAACAACACCACCATCCCTGAGCACCAGCTGAAGGAGCTCAACATGAAGATTGACAGTGCATTACAAGTATGCTTTCAACATGTTCATCAAACCTAACCTTAGTTTTTAAAACAGCTGCTGTTAAACTGGCACATCATCCAAAAGTTCATTTATTTCAGTAAGAATGTGAAAATTGTGTTGTATTGACCTTTACACACACAGTGACACATTCCAAATATTTTTTGAGTTTATGTGAAACTCAAAATTAAGTTTCACAGAAAATGTAAATATTGCATAAAACATTTTTTTTTTTTTACTTCCGCTTAACTTTCCATGCGTATGCTTGGTTACAGCACAGTTTGGACTGCAGTATTTATTTCCAATGGCTGTAATGATTTTCTGAAAAAATATTTTTATATGTCTTATTTGTTGTAATAGTCAAATCTTTTAAGAAGCTTAATTTTGAATTTTTATTAGCTTTAAGATATAAAAGTAACAGTCCTAAATACACAATGGTATAACTCCCAAAGAAGGAATTAATCTGTATTTTAAATAGTATCACTTACTAAATTGAATTACAGAAGAAGTAATCTCATACTTTTTCTAAGTTATTTGCTAAAAGTATTGCTGTATTTACTCTGCTACTTGTGTTTCCTGTCTATAAAGGCTTACAAAGCAGCTCTAGAAAGCCTGGGTCACAGTGAGTATGCACTGAAGGCAGGTTTTCATTTCAACCCCAAAGCTGTGGAGGCAGCCTTACAGGTGGGTTCAGTATTTGCAAACGTATAGCTTCAATAAAGTGTTTGAAAATATGGGTTCAGGTTTGGATGTAGAGTTTTGTTAATATGTTTGGGTTGTTTTCTATGAAGGGCTGTTGCAGTGAGGCTGAGGCTCAGCAGGCAGGCAGGAGGCAGACCACCTCCCAGCCCATCCAGTGTGAACTTCCCACCATCCCTGTGCAGATTGGCTCTCACTTCCTTAAAGGGGTCTCCTTCAACGAATCAGCGGCAGAGAACCTCAAACTGAAAACGGTTTGTAAAATCTAAAATAGGAGTTTGACCTTTAAAAAGTGGATGATTGTGCCTCTTTGTCACAGTCAATTATTTTTAGTTTTATGTGTCAATCTAGGTTGGAAGGAATGTTGTTTTCTGTGTTTAACAATGCACTCTCTATAGAGGTTCTCAAACTTGTTACAACACTTCAAGAAAAATATTTTGGTGATAGTTGTGGCCAAAAACAAAGATTATTCACACTTTTGACAATGTATATATTATTAAATGCTAAATACACAGTACAATCCTGCCTCCTTTTGTTTTCATGTAGACACAGTATTTGTTTCACTGTAGAAAATTAAAAGTGTTCCTGCTACAAAAATGGCAATTACAATGAAGCTAACGTTTCAAGTAATAATGCTTGTGTTTTTTTCTGCAGTGTCAAAACAGCATTAGGCTGTTCCTTTAGTTCACACAATAACATATTTTCATCCAGCAGAAATATTTCTAAACACTTACGTTTTTCTTTAGAAGTTAGGAAAAAATATACTGTCCTTCTTTCAGCCTGCTGACTGGAAGTGCATAGCAACAGAACAGTTTGAAACATCTCTATAAAGGCTAATGAACTGATTCCAATTAGGTTTTTACTAAGCCTAGTCACTGATAATATTAGTAAGTAGCTCTCAAACTTGGAACTGGAACATCATTGTATAAATATAGTCATTCACATATCTAACTTCTGACTTCTGAGGTAAACACTGTAAGAGGAACCTGTCATTCATATTTACCAAACAAATACCAATTTTTTTTAAAGTTCTGCTAAAAGCAGACAAAGTGCCACAGTTTAAGAATATCGCTGGTTGATTTTTTTTTATTACCATCTCTGGTGTACCATCATCAGATGCTGAAAGCAGACATTAGTTGACATCCATCCATGTTTTGTCTGCAGCACACAATGCTTCAGCTAATTAAAGAGCTGCTGGGACAGAATGGAATGACCCCCAGGGACGAGTCTCCAGTCACAGAAGTCCTCAATCAGGTTTGCCCATCTAGTTGGAGGGGAGCCTGTAAGACGGCTGTCCAGCTGCTGTTTGCCCAAGCTGGTCTGGTGAGAAGCAAACATTTGTCATGCATTTCATGTTGCCTTTTAAGTCTCTGCTGTATTGTTCTCTTGTGGAAAGTAAATGGGACGAATGTTTGTTATTTTGAACAGGTCTCTGCAAATAGTTGAAGACAAGAAAAAAAGACAAGTTGAATCCTTGTCTTTTTTTCTACAAGTTTTCCCCTCTTGCTCTTTTTTTAAAATTTAAATTAGTATCAGATCTCTGTAATGGCTTAGAGGCGTAAACAAACACCAGAGACACACATTAGAGAAAAAGCTTTCCTTTATCATATGAATACAGGATAGGCTTGCCTGGACGGGTCTGCGAACAAAGCTTCTTTGCCCTTTGTCTTTTACCTTTTACTGTTAAAATAGGGAGTCGAAATGAAGCTGGGTCATCATTCTGTTTATGTTAGACTACACAGGAAAAAAAACGGGAGTGTTCCCATCAAGCCCTCCCACCTCAGTTAGAACTGTAAAACAGTCCTTAGATGATGAATGAGTGTCTTGCATTAGCCCCTAATCGGAGGCTATCGTTCCTAAGCTGAAAATAGACTATACTGCTGCATGCATGGACACACGCACACACGCACAAAATAAAGTCTCTGTTTTTTATAAAATGCCTGCATTTACTCATATACTTGTCATTCCATGCAGAGTAGAGAGGCTCCTTTTCTTTTTCTTTTAACGCTTCCTTGAAACTTTTTACTTTTTTTTTTTTGACATGGATATCTATGTATTACATTGTTCGAAAAGTATATGAAGTTATATATAAATGGATGGATAAAACATAATAATACATTTTATTTGTATCTATCTTTTCTAAGTACTCAGAGATGTTTTACAGTACAACAATATAGAATCCAACAATGAAACATAACAGAAAAACACACAAAATGGCCAGATTTGACATTAAAACCAATTTTAACATGTCCTGTAATTTTCTGGATACAATATATATTCCCCTCGCTCTCTGTGATCTTTCTTGGATTTATTTGACATGTCATACTGACATTATTTGTTTATCTGTGTAGTTCTTTTTGGTAAGAAAAAAAACAAACAAAAAACTCCAAGTGGGTTTTTAAGGATACACCTGCTCTGACAAAAACAATGGAGTCATTTCCTGTAATCCAGGAAATGGACTCCTCCCTACTTCCCTCCCTCTCTGTGACCCAGCTTACATGGGTTTCGAGGAGCCAAGGCCACTCTCAGAGAACTTGTGGACAGACTTGCTCACACTAGCAGGAAGACATGCCTCTGTGGTGCTGTCTGATTAAAAGCATTCGGCTTCCTCACCTTGACCTGCCTCTCTGCTGGTGAACGAATGCCGGACAAATCTAAAACGGGTTACATACTGTCCAGCTACTGCACAGTTAAGAGAAGTTGTTTTCATTTGCACACTGTTAGAAGCTGATTGAGGTGTTCTGTTTTACTGCCTAAATAGGTGGTTGTTGATACGGCTCAGATAGAGAATAAGGAGGCCTACGCTCCCCACATCACTCTGGAGGGATCCAAGGTGGTGGTCCAGGTTCCTTCAACATGGTGGGTCTACCAACACATTTTTCTAAGACGTTAGATTAAGGCAATGTTGATTAAAAACCACAGCAGTTGAGATTTGGCTAAGAACACAACGTTTATAAGTCATATCTGTCCGAAAATGGTTCCTTTTGGGGTTGGATTAATTTAATGTCACTTTGAAATTATTTTTCAGTGTCTGCTTATGGTCATCTGTGGGGAAGAAGGGACTGAAGCAGGGGTGTCAAAAGTATAAACATAATATAATAGAAAATACTGCATTCATCTTTAAACAACCAGATTCATTACTTTCTCCTGCTAAATCTGCTTTTGATAAATTTACTAAACTTGGCTAAATACAGGAAGCATTTTCAAGATGGTGACCTCAATCTTGTTTTTGTTTCTTCAGAATAGACCAAATGTTTTTTCTTTATCTTTTTTTTTTTTTTTTTTTTTTTTTTTTGTAAAAATTTAAGTACTGCAGCTTAGTTTAAGAAGGAAAAAAACAATTGTTTTAACTTGCGGGTTTTTAAAACTTGACAAATTTTTCTTTTATTGTCAGTGATGGACACAAAGACATAACTAAACATTGGTCAACACTGTTACAGTTTGGTTTCGAATAAGAACTGACTCCATGAGAAACAAAATTTGTGCAATACATTCTTGGCTATCATGTTGAGTTAACATCATCTTGTTTCTACTCAGGTGTCTAAAGGAGGACCCGGCCACTATGTCCCTGCTCCAGCGAAGCCTGGATCCAGAGAAGACCCTCGGACTGGTAGATGTACTTTACACAGCCGTGTTTGACATCAACAGATGGAAGGAGAGAAAGTAAGAGGATGTTGAACCAAGAGTTATTTTTCTTTCGTATCATTTGTCGATAACACTTTGTGTTTCACTGAAAAAGGGAGCAAGCCTTGCCGACCATTCAGATCCAGCTGCAGCGTGAAAGCCCAGAATACGGTTGCCAGGTGGACATGCCTACGGGTACCAGCTCCAAAACCTCCAGTGGCTTGCCAAAAACAATATCTAAACTGACTTCCAAATTTGCCAAGAAGGTCTCATCTAGCTCCAACAGCGGAGGCAGCTATTCCATCCCCAGCACTCCATCCCGCAGCATGCTTTCGACCAGTAACTCCGACGACAAGGCCAAGGGCCTCGGGCACAATGACGGGAGGGTCCAGAGTATTCTACAGATGGGTGGCTTGTCCAGCACTCCTGACACCACCCAGCAAAACCAGCTGGCTAATGGCTCGGTATCTGATGACCAGGGGAAGAACCTTCCCACTGACCAAGAGATGCAAGATGTCATCGACTTTCTCTCAGGATTCAACATGGGCAAATCCCAGCAGGCGTCACCCCTGGTGAAGAGGAGGAACTCTGTGGCCTCTGCTAACCCTGCGGAGCTGAAGCCGCCTAGTGGCCATCCACCAGCTTCCCAGTCCATTTCCTACACTGCTCTACAGACGCCGTCTAACTCCCTAACTCAGCCGCCTCCGTCGGTGCAGAAGCAACAGACTCAGCCTCAAACCCAGCCGCCCCCATCACAGCAGCAGCAGCCTCCTCCACCTCAGCAGCCCTCCCCTCCTGCCCTGCAGTACTACCAGCACCTCCTGCAGCCCATCACCCAGCAGCAGGCTCCTCCTTCCCAGCTGCCTCCCCAGCAGACCCCACCTCAAGTTTTACCACAGCACAGGGTGGCAAACAAGTGGCTTGGCACCTCAGGGCAACAGCCTGCAGCACAAGGCCCCCCAGCAGGACTGTCCCCCTTAGGTCCCATCAGCCAGTGGGGGTCCCCAGGGCTGCCAGACCTGAGTTCAGACCTGTACAGTCTGGGCTTGGACAGCACCTACATGGAGACTGTTATCTCAGCCATGCTGGGTCAGAAGCCACAGGGGCCCCGCAATAATACTTGGCCCAACAGGGACCAGAGTGAGGGGATGTTTGGAGTCCTGGGAGACACGATGCCCTTTGACCCAGCAGGTAAGACCACAAGTTACCATCTCCCATCTGGAAGTTTGAGCATCACAAAAAGTTACATTTAGCATGTTTTTGCATTACCATTTTGAGATCTACTTCTTCTGAAAACAACCAAAGAACCTAAAGAAAAAAACAAAAAAACACCCAACTGGTTTTTGGCAATAAGTTAATGGTTTTTGGTATCTGAAAAACAAGCAGTTTAAAAAACCTCCGGAATGCAACTTCACAAATCAGCAGGCTCTGCCCTTCACCTAGCAACCCCAGCAGAGCCTGGCTCATTGCCTAGCAACCCAAGTAAAGCCCAGCCTTTCACCTAACAAGCCTGACCTGACAGTCAGTCGTGAAACAGTCACGATGTCAATCCACCAGTAATGTAAACTCCAAAAAGTCTGTGCTAATCAGAGTGTTTTCATGTTTAATGGAAAGTCTAGTGGAAGGAGAAAGTATGGCAGAAAAAAGCTGCACAATCAACAAGAATACCTGCAGCCTTGATTGCAATAAGAGTGTAACTGCAAACATTTCTACACTTTGTCCTTCCACTTAGCTTTCCCCTTGATAATAAGGGGCATTATCAAGTCTTTTATAAATAGTTCACCTTAAAATAAATAAAAAGTGAGTGTTGATTCAGCTGTCTTCAGCTGATTGCTTTATGTTGCTCTAAATCACAAACATGTCCATATTTGGACTCAACTAGAAAAAAACATAGCTTTTGGTTCAGGCTTCATTATTGAACCAACTCACTCTTGATGCTAACATCAGTCCAGAGGACAAAGCCCGTTGATTGTGGCATAAAGATGCAGACCAATGAAATGTTGGGGATCTGTTGCACCAGGAGAGCAATGTTCAGAAGGTTTGTGGTCGCCTTGAGTGAAACTGTGAAATCGCCTTGAGCTGAAACTTTTGAATGCTTGCTCTCTGGGTGTTTTACTAATCAGCTTAAAAAGTTTAGCATCTGAAGTCTTTCTTGGCTCATAAAAGAAAATTAGTTTGCAGAGATCCAATTACACAATTGCATAACAAAAAAGGACAGGCAGGCAAGAGAACATTAAGAACAAAAGGCGAGATAATGACAAACAAAAGCTGTTTAAAACCAATTTAGTAACCATGTCGTATGTAATTATGCACCATCCTAATTTGAATAATCTAGCCAAGCAACTGCATCATCTGGATGAGGTTATGTGCTGAGCTGGGTTTGTCAGTTTCTATTTACAGCGCAGCAGACTCTTTTGATTGCAGTCGAAGCCTACTGTGCAGAGTTGACTTATGGCTATTGTGATTTTTCTGCCATCGTAGACAGTCTGGCTTAAATGGATTGAGCTCCGGGGTATGAAAGAGAAAAGCTGAGGGCGTCAGAAACTCTCATGTGTTTATTCCCCTCCACACACACACCCACTGTGCTCTCTCTCTCCCTCCATGCAGTTGGCTCTGACCCAGAGTTTGCACGTTACGTTGCCGGCGTCAGTCAAGCCATGCAGCAGAAAAGGCAGGTGCAGCACATCCGTCGCCCCAGCAACACGCGCAGCAACTGGCCAATGCCTGATGAGCAACACAGAACCTGGTCCCACCCAGAGTACTTCAGTGAGGGGTAGGAATCGACAAAGCACATCCGCCATATTATTGACTTTCTGCTGGGAAAAAATTGTAAAGACTTAAAGAGGAGCGGCAAAAGCAAATGTGATGGGCAGCAGATGGTGTCATTCAGGTCATGTTACTGTGAAATATTGTCTCAGCCCGGACATCATAAGACATAATACAGCAACAGTCTTCGGTCAGAAGCCTCTTCAGATTCATTGCAGTACTGACTGCTACCATAGCATCGTCATCTATGGTCAAAAATGACCGTTTGAAGATACTTGGATGATATTTGTTACGAAAACATTTAATTAGCTTTTGGAATTTATTAAATATTTTAAAATTAAACTCAATTTCAAAACTATTTAAGTTCCATCATTGTATAGTGAGAAAAATGATTAGAAAACATTTAAAACAGCAGCCAGTCCTCCCAGGAGTAAATGTCTAAGCTCTGACTATAATGCTCATGGAAATTGCTAAAAAAAAACAAAAAAAAAAAACAATTAAGATTCTACTGTCACCACTCAGAAGGTTAAAATATTAAAACTCAAAATGTTGCAAAGTTACAACTGAATGAGCTGCAAAACCTTTGGATTAAAACCTATTAAACAGATATGAGCTTTGTATTATGGGATGTTTGGCCTTAATGCTAAGTGCCATGGTAATAAAAACCAAGCAGCGTCTCATACGGCGGAGTGGTGATGATGTGGGGACTTTATAGAGTCAAATGTAAGGCCGACAGTTCAATAGCTGAACATCACAAACACAACAGCAAATCTGCAGCAGTGTCCTCTTTTTCCTCCTTTCTTGATCCTCCATCCATTTCTGTCTTGTGTTTTTCCATTAGTCCGTTAGAAAATAGGTTTGAATGACTGAGACGAAAATTGAGTTTGTAGAAATACAGAATTTTTTACATGCACATGGATGGAAACAAGTCAGAATATTGACTATGTAATTTAAATCTCAATTCACCAATAAAAAAAATAAACAGAAAGAAGTGTAAAGACTCTTATAAACATTTAGCTGCAATGCAGGTCATGTTTCTGAGCTCAGCACTGAAGCAGATGGAGTTATTTAAACCAGCGGTCCATTATCTTTCACAGTAATGACACCTCATGGTGTCATCCAACCGACACCATGAGGCATTTGCCACATTAATTGTGGTTGTTGTCGTTTAATTCCACCTACAAGTGTGAGACACCAACCTGCTTACACACTAATCCAGGAAAACTACCTAGAGGTAAATAACCGCTCCACCATCTTTTACAGAAACTCATGCAGGAACATCATTTATTAAATGATTACGTGACTCGTAAATATCTTTAACTTGGTTGTAGCAGGTTCTGTGTATCAAAGCTCCAAGTTATTATAAGAGCATAATGAAAACACTGTGGGTGCTTTCTCAGGGAGGCCGTAAACAGCAGCTGGTCAGCCAATCAGGGAGATTCGGCCAGCTCCAGTGACGAGACTTCATCAGCCAATGGGGATAGCCTGTTCTCCATGTTTTCCGGGCCGGACCTTGTAGCAGCGGTTAAACAAAGGAGGTGAGATTTTCACTGATAATCACTCAGACATGAAGCTCATCAGTAATACTCTCATGTGTCGGTCATATGTTGGATAAAACATTGTTCATCTCTGTAAATGGGAATATTAGAAAAAGTTCAAAACGGTCATTACATAAAATCAATAACTAATTTTTAAAACGGAGAGGGACAAATTGAACGTTACAAGATGAAAAATATGAATTTAAATGAAAAATCAATTTAATTTGTAATTTTTTTCTCCTTCGTCTTTCTTTAGGAAACACAGCTGTGGTGAGCCAGAGGTGTGCACTCTGCCTTCACCTCCTCTCCATCACATTGGTGATGATAACCAGGTAACAAACCGAGCATTTTTCTATTTCCAGTTTGAAAGTTACAAAAACCTTCGTCCTGACCTCTCTTCTCGAATCGTGACTCATTTATACTCTCTGCCCCACAGGACAGCAAAACTAAAACCTGGCCCCCGAAAGCGCCATGGCAGCATACCACCCACACCCACACCATGCCCAATCCCAGCTCTTCCTTGTATCAGATGAACCTGCCTCCTTCCTCCCAGTGGAGCGACTCCATGCAGATGCTGCAGTCGCCCGTGTGGTCGACCGCCAGTGACTGCTCCGCCTCCACCGGGATCTCCTCTGGTTTTCCCTTCACCCAACAGCAGCAGCAGCAGCAGCAACAACAACAACAGCAGCAGCAACAACCCAAACCCATGACCAAGGGCTTCAAATCCTTCCCCGTCAAACACGAGCATCGGCCCTCCTACCTTCACCAGTACTGATCGAACGAGTCCAAAGTAACGTGCCCCTGAGGATCTGCAGCTCCAGTCATTACACTCCACACCCACTGAATTGGAAGATTTGTAAGCCTCAGAGGCGACGTTAAGTACACACACTGGCTCAACATTTTTGTATTTATATTTTTCCATGTCAAACATCTCCATATTAAAAGAAAAGAAAGACGTATTTTGATGTTTTCTGAACTGCCATCTTTTAAACTTTGAACGGTGCATGTGTCATTCTGGCAGCAGTTAGTCTAGTGGTTGTTTCTCTGTCCTCAGACAAGAGCTGGAGACGTGCACGGCCGTCACCCACTTGCTTCTGCAGCTGCGTGTGTGTATGCGTGTGTGTGTGTGTGAGAGACTAGAGGGGAGAGGATTATGAGAGGGCAAGGGCTTGGAATGCTCTCATTTCTGCCCATAATAAGTATACTGTGTCTACATAGCTGTAACTGCCAAATCTCATGCAAGATGACTCAGAGTACAGCTAGCATCTTACTGTTTCATAGCTTGTAAAATACTGAAGTTGAAATATAAATATTTAGTTCTTTTTATCAAGAGGCTTTGAGCAGGCTCAGCATAAATAAAGTAAGCCACTGCAGAGGTGGGATTTGAGAGAAATACACTACTTTTACATCAACTGACCAGAGTTCAGAGTTATAGCTGCATCTATGTGCAATGTTGGTATTGATAGCACTTGCAGATTATTTTCCAACCAAAGCGTTGTTCAGAGGACGAATGGTGCTGAGGAGACCTGCTTATTGACGAACATGAAGTTTATTTTCTCCTCTCTGATTGGCGTTTTTTTTCTTTTGCTCAGAAATTTTAAAAAATATATAAAACACTAACTCCCACAAACCTAATGTTTTCTTTGAGATATTTTTGTGTACAAGTATCGACAGTATTAATCTTATTTTTGTATTACATGTTATACCATAACTGTATGTTAGCATTTTAGACATTACATTATTATTTTCCATCTCCCTGTATGTGAAAAAGCACATTTCCTTCCTACAGTCAAAACTACACCATTGATTTACAAAGGTTACCAAATATACCATGCTAAACACTAAAACGTGTGAAAAGGGGTTTTGTTTTCTTTACAGCCCTTGTTCCCTTGGTTTTATGGCAGTGGGCTGCATTTAAAGGCCCAGAATGTTCTTTTTGTGATGTTTGCAGATGCCAATGTTGCCTGTATTTATGAAATGACACCATGTTTTCAGATAACTAACATACTTAACATGTTTACAGAGAATAGTTTGTTGTATATACATATAAATATATATCTTTTTATAGTTAATGTGCTTTGCACAATCAACATATAGGGTTTGTTGCTTTTTGTCTGTGTTATCTCCCTAACTGTTGCAGCCTTTTTTTTTTTAAAGACATCATTACAGACCTTGGACTGTAACTGTTAGCTTCTCAGCTGTGTACAAATGGTTTACTAGTGGCTTCTACAAAAAGATGGAGAAAAATAATAAAAACATGTTACCCTGAACGACAAGATGAAGGGGGACTGCTTTGCTTATGTTGCTTATTGTTCTTTTGAGCTGGCAACTGATTTGTTTTTTCCAGTGTACCAGCAATGCAAAAAACAAATAAAAAAAATTAGCATTTTGAAATGCAAAGCGTTGTTCTTATAGGTTAAAAGTCAGCCAATTATTCCACATTTAAATTCCCACACATCTGGAAACAACTTAAAATGGCATTTATTGTACATATACTGGAATGAATAAAGTAAATTTTTATTTCGCTATAAAAGTCCTCTGACGTGAGAACTGTCCTCCCACAGTCACCGAGTCTCTTCGTGTCCATTAAGAGCAGGTGTTGACGCCTTGCTGGGTGAACACTGGGAACAAAGAGCAGAGTTGAGGATAATAAGCTCTCACTGCTTCACTCTTAATAAGCATTCAGTTTCTTCTCCTTACACTTGTGATGGGTGGAGTGTCGTCAGGACTGGCGTCAGCTATGGTCGCCAGATAGACAATGTTGCGGTGCAGGATCTGTTGGTACCTGTTTCACATGCACAACAAACTAGATTTACTGAAGGGCTATTTTCCTGTTTTTAATAACTACAATCTGCTGCAGCTGAAAATCAGATCAACTTGAAGGGATCAAGCTTAAGCTGATCATTTTATACCTGTTAAATCTTTAATATACAGTTACGTTATTTAAACATGAATTGAATATATATATGCAAACTTGGGTAGTAGTATAATATATACATAAAGAAAATGGGGTATGACGTAGAAAACCTTAAAAAGTAATTGTAAGACTTTTTTTTTTTTTTTTTTTAGACTAAGACAAGGTCTGTCTTGCCTGTAGCCTTAAAAATCCTATTTTTATGTCTGCACAAGTAGAATAAACTGTTTGGAAGCCCTGCAGTGGGACATGCAGGGCTGTCCCACTTTATGTACAAACTCAATTGTCAACCTTTGACCTGTCCTAGTTCTAATTTTTACATACCTCAAATTTCAACTGGATTGTTTTATACAAATTGTAAATACTACGGTGTTTTTGAAACCCAAAACTGGACAGAAATATTCTACAATGATAACAGTTATAATAAACACAGTTCTTGATCTGTGAAGAAATGTCAGGTTTTGTCAGTGCCCAGTCTGTGGAATAACAAACTGATTTATAACTAATCCAAAATAGTTTCATCTTAAGGTGGTCTGATATTCTCAAAGCCTTACAATTGACCTTTTTTGTTTTAATAAATGTATTACAAATCCTAAACTGTTTTTCAGAAGCTGAAACAAGTGTAGAATATCCCTGCAGTTTTTAAATAGGACCCCAAGAAAAGTGACGTGATACCAAAAAAAAAAAAAAAAGTTTTTCAATCCCCATCTGTGTTCAATAGAATCTGTTTGGTTAAAAACAGCAGTGGGTGATATCTAGTGACATTAACTTGAATAACCTTTTGGGTTGGGGTATCTTTTTAGGAGTTTTACTGCATTATTGGTATGAAGTAAAGCTACTTTTGACCTATCCATTTTGAGTAAATTTACTGAATGAAGAATAAATATATTTTAGCCAAAATATGTACCAGAAACAGTCACACTTGATGTCAAAGTGACACCTCTTGTTTCTAGACAAGCTTTGTTTGTCTATTGGCTGAGCCTGTTCTGCCATTTACAGTGTAAATGGCAAATCGAGCAGATTTTTACGTATAATATGCATTAAGCATAACCCGTTCAAGTATTTCAGTATTGAACTGACAGAAATACAGTCCAGTGTGCGGGTCAGAGAGCTTCAGAATCATGACCATCGTCAGCAGGCTGTTTTAAACTTACTGCACACATTCCACAGCGCGCCCTTTCTGCATGTACTCGGTAATGCATCTTATCAGCTGGTCGTTTTCATCCAGTAGCTACAGCAGGAAAAAAACACAAGACAGATAAAATAGTCACATTCACTGACCGAAATGTCGTTATATTAGCTATGAATCAGCTTTTCAGACGAAGCAGGAAGTTAAATGCATCCTCATTGATGCTTTATCAGCTTCGTCAGCGTCGCTTCTTACCCTTTGTATTGTTTCTTGGTTGATTTTTGCCTTCCCTCGGAGCTTCTTCGGGACAAAAACAATCGACATGTCTGAAATGTCCTTATTTACGTCTGATGGCCGCGCATTTTCTTCCGCACGTCTTCTTCGCCTCGAGAATTAAATGACTGTGTTGCATCCGCGGGATTGGCGCCATCTGCTGGAAGGTTGACGGTCAAACGCAGCCTCTCTTCTTTTTCTTCTTTTCTATTACGGCGGGTCGCAAGCAATACGCAGCCTATTTAAATGTTTCGTTTATCAGCGGCGCCAACTAACTAAAGATCTACAATTTGTATGCGAAAATCTATCGTTAAAACATCTATGCGAGTAAAAATGAGTTTATTTACAAACTCATTTCAATTAATCATTCAGTTTTTATTTGTAGCAAGCTCAATTTAAAAACAAATAAAGGATAACACTAGGACAAATCTGAAATAGATCTGTCAGTAAATGTTAGCTTCACCCCGAGTCATTAAACAAATCCTGACAATTATACATATACATTTTAATTCAAAATTAAAAGAAAAAAATGGGAATGGAATATTCCTATGCTGATATGCAAGAATAACATTTTTGTTCAATTGCTATAAAACCCTCACAAAATATGTTAAACAATTTCATATTAAAAATTGCCCCTATTTTGCAAATCAAGAAGAAAGCAAATGTTTGACAATTAAAAGAAAATCTTCCTGGTATGCACAACCCATGATCGTGCAAGGACAAGTAGGAATAATAGATAGGAGTCAGAGATGCAACATCAATTGGCAGATTGGAGATTTAGAGTAACCCGTTAAAGACACAGAAGTTTAGATCCTTAGAAGAGGGAAAAGGAGGAAAACCATGCAGGCACGTCAAGGCTTTGCACGAATAAAACAATGCAAAAATGAAACGAGAACAAAATAAACAAGGGCAACATGTAAATTGTACAACTCTTTATTTTTGTAAAAACTCAATTTTGATGATATCCCAAGAAAACAATTCCAGTGACTGGAAAGAGTAGCAAACATGAAAAATGTCAGTTATAACAATTTAGGCTCAAATCAAATCTTATTGGTTGTTGTTAAAGCCAATATAAAGCAGTACTTCCAAAGGCCATCGTGCATGTATAAGTTGTTTGTGCGATAACCTTAGACATATTTACTGCACTGCCAACTTAGCCACATTTGAAGAAAAAAAAAAAAAAAAAAAAAGGATCTATTCTCACCTTGTAGTGCCAGCGGTTCTTCTGTCACAATGTAACATTTAAGTTAAAGGGAGAAATACAAGGGAAAGAAATCATACCACCATGCTCAAGGCACTCCCTACGTTTGAGGATTGGATTTAAAAACAAATGAGAACCTTCTTGAAAGTACTGGTCGCCACATCCAGCTTTTTGTCCCTTTGTTCACGAGTCGTTAAAAAAATAAATTCACTCCTGAGAACGATCACACTGACGATGCAACAAATGGAGCTACAATTTATCAGAAATCCATTTTAAAAAGCATCTGAATCCTCGTCAGACGTTTCCCATGTTGAGTAAACAACTCCTGTAACACTACAAGTGCTTCATTTAGTTGTGTGACTTGCTGCCTGTTGACATAATGGGGGAAACACCAATGAGTACTACAACAAAAAAGGGACGTCTTTACATATATAAAAAAACAAAAAACAAACGCCCCGCCCCAAAAAACAAGAATTTAAAGTCCTGAAATTACAAGAATGTACATATAAATGACAAATTTTCCATTGAGGACTTTTTTGGCAAAACAGCAAATTTAGGGAAATAGAACTTGTTTAAGTATCTTTTGCCAAGATGTAAAATAATTAACATCTTTTCAACACAAATTAGAAAAAAATTATCTTGTATTCTTAACTATGTAAACACAGCTAAAATTAAAATCCCTGTACAGCGGAAGCTTTGTGAAACATACTGAACAAAAGAACTTTGACGCCTGCATTTGAAAGCTCTCAGTACCTGCAGACATCCAGCAGGAAAACAACTCATCTTACGCAGGAGGGCTGAGGGCCAACATAAGTCGAAAGGGGAAAAATCAGCTGGTTTGAACTAGTTTTACATTCATTGTTTACAAACACTTCTGATTTATGATTCTGTAAGACTCACTACTTCATAGAAAATCAAAACTAAAAAAAAAAAATACTACTAATGAAGTAAAAACACTGAACAAATGGCAACCTAACTGAGCAGAAAAACACATGGTGCAACAGGCAGTGGTGACAAATTTGGTGCCGACAAATATCAAAAAGTGAAAGAAAGAAAAAAAAAAGAGTAAAGCTATTGATCACATGGGCTGCGATCTGCTCACAGTTTAAGAGCATACAGCTCCTAATATTGACAATATCAAAGACAACTTTAGTAAGAAAGGAATTCAACTGATGCAAAAGTACGCAATTACTCCAAAGCTTTGTATTTACATGTGATCTTCTAATTTTTCCAACAAAACTTCTGGAGAAAGAAACCAAAAAGTCTCAAGGTGGAGAGAGAGGGAGTGGGGCCGTCACCCCCTGATGTCAGGCAGTCCACCGAGGTGCTGGTGTCCAAATAATGTCTTCATTCTTTCTGTCAAATGTAGAGACCACAGGAAATTTCTACAACGGGCATAATTTCATGACAAGTGGCTACAATTCTTGGTGGATCCATCACTGAAGTACTACGCAGCCACCTTGTTATCCTTCTGGAACAGATAAAGAAAAAACATCTGGAATCAGCAAAAAGCTGATTCATTTTAGATTTTTCTTTCTCCTAGATTTCAGTTGAATAAATCTAAAGTTAAAAAAAAAAAAAAAAGACTTAAACATCCTGCAGTTTAGACAAAGCATGATACTATGATAATACAGTAATTAAGTGTTCTTGTTATATTTACCCTGTATTCAAAATCAGAGAAATCACGGCCTCCTCTGCCACCTCTGAATCCGCCCCTGAAGCCGGGCGGGGCCCCCCGCGGTGGGCCAAAAAACCCTCTGCTCGATGGCCGGCCCCGACCTCCGCGGGGGCCCATGTACCCTCGCCCACGGAAACCGCCTCTTCCACGATGGTGTCGGAGAGGGATGCCGAAAGTCTCTGCGTTCATTCGTCTCTCCTCTGCCCAGGTTGGCCTGCGCTCCCTGACACAAACACAAAGTCAGCTCACAGTTGTTACCTTTAAACAGCAAAAAGACAAAACAAAGAAACACACACATAAAATGTGTAACATGTTTGGTAACATGCAAAAGCAAAATAAGAATGTATTCACACCTGACCAGAGTTTGTTTCCCTTGTTGGTTTGTCTTGGTGTGAATACACTCAAGCGAACTCCGGCGCTGACCAAACAACCGGACTGAGACCCATTTCTTGGGATGGTCTCGCTTTCAGGCGAACTCTGCTGCAGTTCGCTTCTGGTTTTGATACAGACCAGAATTGTCTGTATGTGTTCCTGTAGTTAATCTGAACCAACTACAGGAATTACATGCCTTTTTGGACTTCACCAGATACCAGTGGTGGTCATTATTGTAAAAATACTGTAGCTAATGCTGTTACTGCATGTAATGACTGAACGGAAGTCACATCTGATCCGTTTTCTGCTTAGTCATGCTGCTATTAGCATGTTGTGGGTCAGACAATGCGTAGAATCTGGTCTCATTCAACTTGCACCAGCATTTACTGACGTTATAAAATTATAAATATTACATTGTGAAACCTGCAATGTATGAGCTGATTTTAAAATTGAAAATGCTGTTTTAGTTGTAAAAACAGGACAAATGTGCACCACAGAAATGCAGCAGCAGAACTTCCAGTTTGTTTACTTTCTCTGTCTGGTTCCTGGGAGCAAAGATCGTCGCCCGCATTGCTTTGTTTACAATTTATAGTCTACTTGCAAAAAAAAGCACAATTTGAAAGCAAACAGCACAAAAAAATTAAATAAAGTTTTGGTCCAGACCAAACACGAAAACGGAAGGACTTTCCTTGAGTGAATACAACTTAAAAATCAAAAAAACAACAGCTATCATTTTATTTGTTTTAGCAAAACTAAAACAAATATAATGTGGTCATATTCATTTTAAAGAGAAATTTTAACAAATGACTAAGATTTGACTCACTTATAATATTATATATTATAATATAATATATAATATTATATAATATATATAATATTATATCCCTTATAATATTATAATATTGGCACTGCAGTAAATGATGAAACTTACCTTGGAAATCCGCCATCACCCGATTTACTTGAAGAGATAAAAACAAAAAGTCAGTTGCAGTTTCACATGCTGAAATGTATGAATTTCATGAACATAAACTAAAATCAATGATACAGTTAAATATCAAGTCTTCAATCAGCCCCACAGAGTCAGTTGTATCTGAGCCGTATCTGCTGTGTGAGCTGTAGTACCTTGAATCATCACAGGACAGGTTATCAAAGAAGGACTTAGTCTTGTCATAGTAGCAGGTGTTTATCGTCGCCTCCTCTTCCTCGGTGGCGCCCTCGTTGGTTGGATGTTCCGAGTCAGCAGTTTCTTCTCCATTCAGAGCCTTTTCTGGTTTGTCATCTGTTTGTTGGAAGAAATTGAAAACAACACTTTGCTTTAATCTTTTTTAGCAGGAAAAAAAATGCTCATCTAAAACAAATTTTGCAGTTATCTTGAGCATTTTAGAGTCTGGATGAGGCAGAGGGATATTTGTATTATTTTTAAAGTAGTTTTTAAGTATGCAGCTTTGCACTGTAAAATGTAAACTTGGTCCTGAGTCTAAGTAAGGTGATGGTGATAATGAATTCCTAAAGCTGCGTTTAGGCATCGTGTGGCGTATCTAACACCTGCTAAATCAAACATCACTCTGAGCTGAAATGTTACCTTTCAGTTTCAGCTTGTTCTGAAACTCCTTGTCAATCTCATCCTTGTGAAACTGGGCGTTGGCAGTTTCAAAGTCAAAGTCCTCATCAAATTTCATGGTGCCATCTTTACGCATGTTTACCCTGCCCCTGCTGCGGTTTCCTCTTCCTCGGCCGCGGCGGTTGGACTGAACACCAGCTAATACCAGGAAAACATTCACATTTAGAAAATAAAGTAAGTTTGACAAATATGACAATAAGCATGGTAGAACAGACACCATCATATCAAAAATATCTTGTTAACAACACTGTATAAGGAGAAAACTGATTTCTGTAATATATGCTTAAATTTATTTTACCAATTTGACGCCTGTTAGGATCCCGGTTCTCAACAGCACCCTGCTCGTGATCAGGCTGGGAAGTCTTCTGAACATCAGGAGCTGAACAATAAAAATTCAGATGCTCATCAGTGAAAACAGCCACCAAGCAAGCAGGCATGAATGCAAGTGGGGAAAAAAGCAAAACACACAACTGTTGAATCTTTGCACCAGTTTATACCCCCCAAAATTTACCTCTTTCCTCCTGACTGTGTACGCAAACTTTGACCTGGCTTAGTGACGTCTTCCTCTCTGAGTGAACTTTCAAACTAAATCAGTCTAGAAACTTTTTGAACACATGATTGTAATAACTTTAGGGTTTTACAATTTACTCTAGGATGAACCAAATCAATAAATATCTGGCACTGACACAAATATATGAGCTTGTTAAATCCTGACCTTTCTTCTGCTCAAGCAGATCAGGGGGTTTCTGGCTGCCAGTGGTGGAGCTGCTGGGTTTGGCCGTCACTCCTGGCTGACTCCTCTGACCAACAGCTGCAGGCTGACCAGGTGCAGCTGACGTGGGAGCCTGCACGGCCGGCTCCACTGGAGAACTTTTAGCCAAAGAGTCCCGCTGAGGACTAGTTCGTCCTACACAGCAAAGGAAAAAGCAAATCTAAGTTAATGTTGGTGCAACTTTGTATTCAATCCCCTGCTGTTTTTACCCAACACATGAGCGCCGGGTACAACTAAATGCAGATAAACTGTAACATTGAAAGGCTTTCATTCTTTTGATTTGCTGCAATGCTGTGAACAATTGCTTAAAATCATAATTTTATGATAAAATCAGAGCCTCTTGTTATTTAATGACAACGTTTATACACATTCTCAACCACAAATAAACATTTCTTCAGTTATAATGCATCCTGGAAACATGATTTTAACCATTTCTAATTGTGACAGCGACTGACCTCCAGCAGATACAAACTGTTGCGACCCCATGGGTGGAACACCAAACTGGCTGTAGGAAGTAACCGGAGCCCTGCTGAATGCTGCATAGGAACTAGCTGACCGGAATGCTGGTGCAGATGCTGCACTGGAGGATCCAATTGATGACTAAAATGTAAAGATAAGTGTAAGAATACACATATGTTTTGAATAAATTGTTTGACAGTAAATAAAATAAATGTGTGCAAGTCTAAAATGACCAATACACCACCTTGTATACACTTCTTAAACAATTTGATCAGTTGTAGTTCAAAATAAAATCATGGTCTCTCTTTTTTTTTTTTTTAAACAGATTTAATTTCATAATTCATATTTAATTCATATAAATAAATCTTGTTCATTTTGGCCCATTGAACAGATTGTTTATCTCCATTTTAGGCATTTCGTTTTTTTGGGAAAATATTTATTTTGTTGATCATTCAGTGAAAAGTGTAAAATAGGAGTGTGTCACAATATAAATTTACTTTTAGAAGCAATATGATTTTGTTTTCAGTTCCTGAAAAATAGTATTTCTGGAGACACAAATTTATTTTCTGATCAACATGGGTGAAGACAAAAGGCATTTAATACAGAAAACATAAAAATCAGCATAATAAACAGTCTTTTTACACATAAATAAACTTACCTGCACTATGGCAGGGTCCTGAGGAAGAGAGCTAGTGGCTTTGGGTGGCTCGCAAACTGTTAGGTCTTTTATATCGCTTCCTCTGAAAATGATGTACTCAAACACTTCATCCCGAGGTGGTATAGGTCTTTCTGTGGGACGGTCTTCAGTGCCAAAAGAGCGAACTGTTTGGAAAAAAAATGCAAAGTTACAAAAATCAGCTATTATAAGTGAATATGTGGCTATTATTTGAGCTCTGATTGCTTGATTGGTAATTACGCTACTGGCATTGATAACATGCTTACAACACACAGAGAATCCATATTTGAGTATTTGCAGATACAAAGTACTCACAATAGTACACTTAGAAAGATCAGAAATGTGATTTCTTTGGATGAATAAATGACTATTAGAAGTTAAAACAATTTCAATCCAAGTATGGATTTTTTTTAAAACTGTACATATTTGCTGATGAATGTTGTAAATTGAGTCACAATGTTTCACAAGTTGAGAGAGAAAAAACTCTACAGCTCATGGATTTCTTATGCAGACCTAATATCTTGGTATCATTTCAAAGTTCTTTTGATGGTTGAAACATCACATTCTTTTGTTTTTACATGAAACTCTTGCTTACATAACATAACGATTCTTCCAATATTTTTCTACCACAGACCTAATCAATAACAACATTTAAAACATAAACAATGGATGAGGCCAGCCTAGAACATTCTTAAAACTAAACACTGAATTAAAACGCAATGATAAGGTTCACGTTCATAATCTGTTCATCGTCATATTTAAAAATATACAACGGTGAACCTGTTAAAAATCGTGTTCGTGATTAAACTTCATGAAAATGTTTGAGAGGATTAAAAAGTGACTTGTATATCCCAATTATCTTATAAAAACTGGGAATTCGGACTTAAATATGATTCAAGCGAACAAAAAATGTTCCATAGTATAAATATGCAAACTTTTGAAACTATTTCTCTCTCAACGGTGGATTAAAGAAAATGCCGAAATCAACGTAAACAAAAGAGGCAGCGTTACCACAGTTTAGCTAGCCTGTTAGCCAGCTAGCAAAATGCTAGCTAACTAAGACAACTGCGTTAAGAAGCACATTGACAAAACTACTGCTGGAAAAGTCTGAATTTTGCCCGGATGAGAGGTACAATCCTATTTGGGTGGGTCTTCTTACCTTTAGCAAGTGCTACTGTCGAGTTTTCCGTGTCGATGGTGTATAAAATTCCTTCATAGCGAATCTCGGCCTTAGAGATTAGGCTAATTTTGCTGCCAATGTACGGCGTCCCTCCTCCGCTCATTTTTATCCGCTGAGTTAACTAAAGCGCTTGCAATTGAATAATCTGCTTATCTTCCGACGTAAAATCAAATGTTAAATATTCTGAAGCGATGTTTTAAAACTGCATAATATAAAATTAATGAGATGCTATCCCTAAACCACATTCGTCCCGTTCCTTGACTCCTTAACACGACATGGCCGACTTCATTTTTGCTTCTCCCGCCGCTAAGGATTCTGGGACAAAGATTGTGTTCTAAAAATACGCTTCCTCTCTTTTGAGGAGCTGCTCGAGTAAAACTGCTTGGATTCAGAGAATATTTTGGACTTCAGCAAATACATATAATCGAGTATCTTAACCAGTTTAAATGACTGGTTAAAAAAGATAATTCGTCAATAAAAATAAACAGTTATTTGGCAAGAAGCGGGGTGCACCATGGTCAGCAGTCCATTACCAGACATCAGAGACACACAGCACCCAAACATTTTCATTTTATAATATTTTGCAATATTTTAAAAATTGTGTAATTAGAGAGGCAAAATTTTAAAATATATAGGCCCAAATTCGGTTGTTTTAGAGACTAAAATGGAAGCACACACTAAAGAATAACACATTCAATTTCAAACAGAAGAAACACTTATAATTTTTTTTTCAACACATGAAACATGTGTTACATACATGTATGTTAAAACACGGTAAAGTACTAACTACTAAAGTACTAAGTGGCAATTTATTGTGTGTATCACATATTAATGTGACCGCCAAATACTACAAAAGATTCAGCAGATATAGACTAATTTATTTGGAGAAACGCTACACTCATTGGTGGTCAAGACATTTCAGATTCAGAAATATGTCTTATTTTGGACCATCATCACATTTTACAGTGCTCTTAAATATCATTTGCAGGTAAAACTACTCATTTGAAATTATGGGAAAGATACCCATTGGTGCCAAACAATGATTCTGATCAATTTAAATTGTTATGTATAAAGCCATTTTTAATTAAACTGATCTGTCTGGTTTTTTTTTTTAAAGATTCTAATATCTCTTTAATAACAAACCAACAAACACTAATAAACTTTTAGTTTTTATGCAGTAATTTCTCTCATTCTATGTGACTACACCGGAAATCTGCAGTGAGGTTCAAATGTTTTCATGTCCACAACAGATTTAAATTTCAAGTAGTCTTTTAATTTTAAAAGATTACTTTAAAATTGAAGTAAAATTAAAGTAATCTTTATTCCTTTGACCTTCTAGGTCGAAGGAATAAGAGTGGCCCAACTAGACTCCCAAAACTGATAGAGAAATGGTAGAGAAACAAAAATTAGGGTAACAGCAAGGAGACTTTCCAACTTCAACGACATGAAGCTCCTCAGAAATGATAAATTATCAAACCACCGGGGAAAGATGGAAGGTTTCATTACTGTAATGCCAATAATCAGTCTTTTTCTGATTACTGAGGAATATGAATGGTTTGTTATTATAATAAAATGTAAGAAAACACAAATATATTAAAAAACAAATTTTTTTATATAACATTTTAAATCTTTTGGAATATGTATGTTTCTTTTCATGTCAGAAACCATCAATTTGGTTGATTAAAGAAAAACAATACAACTCTGTAGAGGGTATAAAAAATGGCATATTGCAAGAAAAAAATATCTTAAATCAATAGAAGGTGAAATAGGAATAGAAAGGTTTCCATCACCAAGGTATGACATTGTATTTTATAGAAAAAAAGGAACATTTTCATTTTCAAAAGACTCAGAAATTATTGACTCACAAATATCCATGTTTTTTGTAGAACATTTCTTAGATTATTCTCATTATAATATAATTATTAGTCTTTTTTAAAGCAATTTTTGTCCTTTCAAACAAATTTTTGCCATTTTCAAGAAAATGCCTGAAATGGTTCTAAAAATTTTTTAGTTGTTTTTGGAGGAAATGCACTTTTCCTTTTTTCTATCAACAATGGCCTTAATATGCCATTTTATCTGGGAATGAGAGACATTGAGATTTGTAGTGTATTTAAAATAACATTCTGAAGGCGAGTCAGTGGCACACAAAGTCAAAGGTCATATTTTTTACTCTATTTAAGACAAATGGTTTATTCATATCATTGCCAAAACAGATTTAGCAAAAAACAAATAAAAACAATTCCAAAAACAAACAAAAAAAACCCCAATAATAACACCACTTTTAGCCAAAAAACCCAAAATGATTTACGCCATTATTTTAGGAAGGAGACAATAAAATAAATAAAATTCACACCCAAAAAGATAGCCTGAACACATTCTATGCCGTTTACCTCAATAATATTATATTAAAATTAAATTAAAACAACAAAAACGAGACCCAGGAGGGTTAAAAAATCTCCCGTAGAGCTCCCCCTCATCTGATGACGTTAGGCTCATTCCCACAATGCCTAGTAACACGCATGCGCGGTGCGGCCTTTATAAAGCTGCTATCTGTACTCAGAGATGGCGGGCGCCTCCGACCCCCTGGAAGATATGCTCTTTTCAGAGGTGGATGAGAAGGCTGTTAGCGACCTGGTGGGCTCTTTGGAGTCCCAGCTGTCTGGGCAGAGCAACTCCGCGGGGAAAACAGACGAAAACGGAGGCGCTGGCTCTGTGGCCCCTGCTAACCATCACTTAGGAAAAACGCTCCCAGCTCCAGTGAGTACCACAACACTAGAACAACAACAACAACCTGGACGGCGGAATAAACCTGAGATGCGCCAGGAGGTGAACTCTAAGGACCCAAGCCCGGATAAAACTGTCACCTCTCCGTCGCTGAGCTGCTCCTCTTCGTTTGGCGAGCCTCCCAGCACTTCGGCTGGCTGTGTGAACGCCACTAGCAGCGGCATTCAATCACATGGAGCATCCATCACACCGTTGACTGTATCTGGCGTGTCAACTTTGGCATCCCCACAGGACAGCATCAGCACCACATCCATTCGGAGCGCTAAGGTGAGCCAGTGCACAGGTGAGGCGCCCGCGGAGGCCAGCGTTCCGAGGAAGCGCGTCGCGACGCCGAGAAGGAGCCCCTCGGCGCGGATAAAGAGTTTGAACGGCGCAGCGGTGACGACGAGACGGAGCAGCATCACAGCAGTGATCGACAGCAGCATCATCAGCTCCGTGGACCCGGGCGCAACTCCTCCAAACTCCACTCGATCGGCCATCAACACTTCCACGTTCACTCTGTCCAACGCAAACCTCCCCGTGGGTCAGTCGGCTATTGCTCTGGACCGGGGGACTCCCACCATTGCCTTGCACAGACTCCCGAGTCACATCGTAGCCAGTATTGCCCAGAACGGCAACGGGACCAGCGTTTCGGCTCTGGTCCAGCAGGGTGCTCGGATAGAGCCCGCCACATCCTCATCTCCCACGGGAGATCTCAGCAAGGCGGCCACGGACACCGGGGCTTCCAAAACAGACGACTGTCAGTCCAATATTGTAACGCAAAGCCAGGTTGGTAGTGTGAGCTCTGTAATAAACACTCTATTACCGTCTGCTTCCTGCGCTATCACACCAGCAACAACCACTACAGCAGCTCCTACTACCACCACCACAGTGACCCAGCCTCTGAGCTCCGCTACAACAGCTGTGTGTGCCACCGCCATGGCGACCACATCTGTCTGTGGAACTGTCCAGACCACAGCTGTGACCTCCACTATGAGCATGGTCAGGCCCACAGCTCCCTCTCCAACACCTGCCGTGGCCACCCCTTCACTGTCTCAACCCCGTCCAGGGGCCCCAACGCCTCAGAGGATAGTAGCCCCCCAGCTGATTGTCAGACCTTCACAACAGCAGACCACCATTCAGCTTCCCCCTGGCTTTACCATCCCACAGGGTAAGCTTTTATTTTGGAGGGTTGGAGAGAATGTGCTTTTTTTTTTTTCTTGGTGTGCAATGTGTTTATGAAAATGTTATTAGGCTGTGTTCTCCACGATTGTAAAGATGTACACTGTAAACTATTTAAAGGTGGTTTAATTTGAAAATGAAAGTCCACCTGCTGCCTTGAAAGTGCACGTAAAGTCACCTAGAGCATTGTTTTGGTTTTAAAGTTCATCAAGTTGATTTAACAACAAAAGGCAAATTGTCTAAATCTCGGGTGAGCATTTATGGTATGGTTTATCATTTATTGCATTAAATTTCTTACAGTGATAAGAATTTTTATTAATCATTGTCATGATAAATTCCAAACCATTACTTTCTCTATTGTCAAGATTGCTGTGTTACTATTTCCTCAACTGTTTGTACAAAAAGAGTCTCATAAAGTCTAAATAAATTTGTAATATGATTAAATGCAGTTACTTTGTGCAGTTTAGTGATAAATCACGCTTCTTTATGTGTTATCCAAAATAAGTGTATTAGAAATACACTTCGTTTAAATATAGTTATGTGTTTCAAGAGCAGAGCATTTGTGTTTATGGAGCCATGCAGTTAGCTACAAAAGAGGTAATCAATAGTCCTTATCATTTTTATTGTTATTAAAACAGTGGCACAATATTTTGTGATAAAACTTTAAGTCCATATCGCCCACCCCTCATCTAAACATTATTTTTTAAGATCTGATAGGTCATTAACCTTCTATTATTAGTAGTTATCGCTTAATACTGTAATTTACACCAAATAAATTTCACATTATGTAAAGAATCTGCCTTCACATACCTAAACAAGGACACTTCTGTTTTACTTTTACTCACATTATCAATTTAAAATAACTACTTGTTTTTAGTCAGATTTTTAGAGTTTGAATCAACTTGGATGAACAAAATATGGTATATGCAGTTTGCCTACATTTATTTTGAATTTAGTTCAATAATTTGGTTCAAACAGAACTTCAACAATGTAAGAATATTGTCTTTGAATATTTATAATTGACAGATGCATTAAAATGAAAGAAATCTTTTAATCACTCCAGGTGGGCATGTCAATGTAACACACTTCCATTTCACTCAAGGTGCAACACAGGATACAAAAGCATGCCGCTAAGCATCTTGGGAAATGGCTCCCACTGCTGGTTTTTTCTTCTTTCAGTTTTTTCAGTGAGTTTATTTTTCATAAACTCACATTTAAGTTAAAAATCTAAGACTTACGAGATTTATCTTACTTAATGAGTAGAAGTTAGTTGACACAACTTTACATTGCACAACGCATAACCATAAATGTATCTTTTGTTGTTGCCCCACAAAGAAAACTATTGCTCCCCCTAACAGTTCATATAAAACAGCGGTTCTCAAACTTTCCATAGAAAATTCGCAGTAGTTGTTTTTATTATCAGTGTTGTGGCTACCAGCCCAGGATGCCATGCCTTTTGGCAGGGGGGGCATGCAGCATAAGCTTTACAAATGTTGCCTTCCTGCCATGTTTTTCTATCACTTATTTGCACCCCACTCAGTGGAAAGTGAGCACCTCTTAATGTTGTAGAGTGTGAATGGCTAATATGGCAAAAACTGCTAAAATCAAATGGCTGTTTCAGTTTTTTTTCTGGGCTCTATTTGATCACATCTAGTCCAAAAATAAAACAAAAAACAAAAAAACAAAAAAAACTTAGACTGGTGAAATCTGAATTGGATTATTCACTGTTTTGGGCTCGGTTTGAGATTTACGAGGCCTTTGGGCGAGCAGGGTTGAAGGAGAGTGGCTCAAAGACAAAAGGATTGCCCAGGGTGCCATTAATGAAATGCCTCTGCACGTAATGCTTCACTATATCCAAAGTTTTGCCTTACTGACTTTTTTATTTGTTCTGTTATTCCATAAAAACAGAAAAAGCATTCCTATCCATTTGTATGCTTAAAGTAAAACAAAATAACCAGGATGGCGCCCTAAAGTCAGGAAACAAGATTTTCTTCCAACCTTGACCTCACATCCAATTTGGCCAATCTACTTGTAAAATAAGGTGATAATTGCAGTAATAAAGTTTATTTGTTCTTTCACAGTGTGTATTTCATTGACATTTTTTCAGCACACTAATACTGTTAGTAAAGATGTAACTTTAATGCTTAATGACATAGAATAAAGAGGGGTCATTTGTTATTAACTTTTGTTGTATTGCTAATTGTAATTAGCCTTTTCAATAGTTCAGACAGGAAATTCCAGATATAGAGCTGGCCAGTATGGATAAAATATCAAAATATTATTTTTGAAGTCTAGTTTTTAAAACTGTGTTGTGTAAACTGTATTTACTAATTCAGGTACTACTTAATGCTGTTGGCTGCACAGTGTTTTATTTCAGTGTATCAGAGTAAAATGATCTGAATGTAAATACATACACAACTGTTGAAAAAGATGTATTATTTTCATTTGACTTAACAATTATCCTCTTTTTTCTGTTGGTTTGTAAGTCTGACTGGCATTTGGGGCTTTAATGTGACAAAAATTTAAAAAGATTTCAGAATAATTTCGCAAGGTACTGAATATTAGATGCCTGTGAGGTTAGTTTCACTACCATCAGCCAAATATCTTCCTTTCAACTACAAACTTAATTATGTTTTGACAGAACCATTTTGAACTAATGTCATCTCAAGGCATTTTATAAAAAGTAATTTTATTTCCGTCATACAAACATTTCAATTGATCCCAATTATCAAACAATGCAGTGGAGTTCAGTTCATTATTAAAATTAGTCAAGAAGTTTTTCGTCTGAGGAAACGCAGCAGTTTGCATTGACTCACTGATTTGCTGCATTTACCTCTCCTGAACGACCATTTAGCAACAGTAGACAATCACATGTCACTTTTACAGCACTCCCTCATACTGAGCATGCATGTATCAACTCCCTTTTAACTGGAAAAAATCTCCAGTAAAACCAGAAACTGGCTCAGAACGAGCAACCATGTGCCAAAACTGATGGGGTTTCAGAAGACATAGCAGATACACAAGAAAGAAACAAAATACCTTTCCATGCTTATGAAAAGTAAACGGTTAATGGAAAGAGAAGGAGAATGCTTAGTTTTTGGCAACATTATTTTAGCCAGTGCCTCCAGATGTAGCTTCAATGGCACTACCCACCGAATTTATCGGTTCAACTCAGTCGCTCTGAGAGCAGAATGTACAACTATTTTGTATGCATTTTGTTACAGTCTCACTTCCTATTGATTTTAAATACTTATAAGAAAATATTTATTTAAAGAATTTCAAATACTCCACATTTATGGACATATGTTTTGCTTTTCGAACTGAGAATTTGATAGTTTTTCTAAATGGAAAGAATTCAGTGGATAGATATTGTTTTCTTTGACATAATTGAGAAGTTTTATTGATTGTGCTACTATTCTTACTTACTTACTTGTTCATGGTCAATAGCCAGAAGGGTTTCTGTGCTGCCCTTCAGGTCAACTGACCTCAGAAAAAAATTATTTAGTCTAACAGTACCATAGCAGGGTCAGAATATATGGTCAACTTTGTTATTTACAATAAACTTTGACAAGTTGTCAATGTTATCAAAAGAAATGCATTAGTAAATCGACCAGAGGTCAGAATCAGACAATTTTACTTTAATTTGCTTTTATTGGTCAATGTGTACATGTATTAACTAACAGAAGGCATTTTCTTTGAGGGTGTTGAAATCTTTTGATTTCAAAGCTCTCTCTACCACGATTGAAGTACCTGCCATGCAGTTTTGGCTCTTTTATGTGTCATAGTTCCAATGTGAAATCTATTTAAAATCTTTACTGTTAGGTCAGACCTCAAAGAAAAGCCTTAAATTCAGACACTGATCTAACCAGTAAATGGGAGGGAAATTGCATGAGACATGAGATACAACAACATAATTGAGGAATGGCCTTTGGCTGTTTCTTACTCATGGCTGTGTTGGTGTGATGAAACATCGATATGACTTAAACGCTAATAGTCGTTCCTCGCTGCCTTGTAGGAATGGTGCTGGTGCGCACTGAATTGGGCCAGTTGGTGTTGGTTCCTCAGCAGGCTTTGGCCCAAGCCCAGGCTCAAGCCCAGGCCCAGAACAACATCTCCCCGAGACCTGCTGCTCCAACAACGGGAACGTCCTTCAGAGTAACAACTCCGCAGGTGAGACTCGCCTCCAGAGCTCAGTGCTAGATACCATGATGCAATGACATCCCTTGTTCTGCTGTGTTATGTCTCTGTGGCATGGTCTGCTTTTACACTCACTATCATCTGATTGTTTATAGGTAAGGACAAAAACTGGAAGCATGCTGCTCTTTGGTAACTTTCATATAGATTCATTCAAATTATTATTTTTTTAATATCATTTTCATTTCTTTAGAAGACTTTAGGTTCTTTCTATGGTTTTATAGTGGAAACGGAAACAGCATAGTTTTGTTTGAGTTGAGAAATGCATAGGTATTCGAAATATAAAAAAATGCAATAATGCAACTAGTAATTGTTAAATTAAATATTTAATTTGTTAAGCTAGTTGGTCTGTAAATGTAGCTGCACTTGAATCAAACAGAACTTGATCTTTTTAATCCAGATACTGTATTAACCTTATGAAAGAAAGTGCTAATGACATGCCCAATATTCTCATTTAAGGAATTTATTGCTGTCAAGCATTGTCCTGATGCAGTCTGAAAAGGTAGATGCGTTTCTTTTCTTTTTTTTTTTTTTTTTACATTGATAGACATATTGGGACATTACAGTCAGGCCCACCTTCATGCCAAATTACAACCACTTTATAATCACAAAAATTTTAGGAAACATTATTTCCCTGTGAAGACTTTTGTATCCCTGCAGCGTCGCTCCACCTTTTTCAATAAGAAGTAAATCAATACAGCGCCACCCTGAATTGCTGCTAAGTTGAGGTCTGCTAAGCTATCATATACAATGTAACAGATAATCACTATAGTGGTTAAGTTAATTTCAACAATACATTTATTTCTTGTAGCAGCTGGTTTGTGTGGAACAAAAAGTGAATTACTGTATGTAACACTTATAAAGTGTAACCCACATATCTTCATTTCATTGCAGCTTAAGGTGCATTTTTATATTATATTAGGGGATACAGCCATTTTTAGCTCTTCAGAGCAAGCTTGATCACAGCTAAAGTGTAACCCAATGTCTTTAGCTCTGCATAATCTGAGTTAATCTCACGGTTGGTGACCTTTGTGAAAACAAATTTGACTGATTGAATTTGATGAACGTTGATCTTTTTTCACACTGTTGAGCCTGAACTCTGTGAATAAATGCACAGCTTAACTCTAGTTGTTAATTGCAGTGTGATTGATATCTTAAAACGCCTAATTAGAACAAATGGATATACTTGATTATTTTATCCATAAATTCAATTGAGATTAATTGGTGAATTAACATCTCAAGGCTTCATAATGACTCCACGGGGTCCTCTCATAAAAATTTAACGGGTTGCTGAATCATTAATAGGAATTTGATTATTATCACCTGTGGATACATCATTCATTGGGAAGCTGGAACTTATGCTTCTGGGTGCACACCTTTGGAAAGTAATAGTGTTCAATTACAAGGTAGGCAAATGTTTAGGTCCTCTAAATTCAGATTAATTTTACTGAAACAGTACACCTGCCAGGTAAATAAATGTTTTTATGAATCAGAACAATCAATTTAGAATTTTCTCAGTCATTTATTGTGTGTGTATGTTTTTATTTTCTAATAATAATGTTATTAGTCAAATCTAAAGCTTCAGTTATTACTATAAATGAAATATGAGGATCTGGAGTCCATAAATGTCTCCAAAAGTATTTATCTCTCAATAAATACAATCTAATTTCTTGGTTATTTGTTTATTTAGGGAATTGTATATCCCTTGATTTTTCACTGAGATGAAAATAGTTTCCATCCCTGTTCACTATTGTGGGAGACATAAATAATTAAAATGTGTTATTATTGTTACTTGAGTTATTTCTGTGACTTACAGTTTTTCTGCTATTTGAAGAATATAAGCATCATGAATTGTATGCTATTTAAGCTTACAATTACAATGCTTTTTGACTGGTTGTTGAATAATTAGTTTAAAAAAGATGAAAAGCATTTTCTTTTTTGTAGAAGCCTGATACCCTGTGAGTAACACATTCTTTTGACCATCACTTTCTATTTGTTTTTTTAATCTGTATGTTTTTTTATGTTTCCCTTCAGTATGTTCAGTAAAGACACATACATACCTATTGGATTAAAGACCTCTTTTTTTGACAAAATGTGTGGCGTACGAAGGAGTTTAAAGGGGATAGACGAGTGAGAGCTTGCTGCTCTTACAGTATGATAAAAACACAAAATAAAATCCAGGGTAAACACTTGTCTTCAGAAGTTAAGAAGACAATAAATACTTTTATTGTATGTCGGCCTTAGAATATTAATGAACAAACTGCACTATGGTGACCTAAGAACACACAACACAGGGCAGGGATAAAGTGTTTCAGAGGTTTAAAACAGATTTAGGGTAAAAAACAATGTCTCAAGTCGTAAAAACCTCTTTGGAGCGAGTGTTGTGTTAAAACAGGAAACAGTCAAGATATTCATGGTAACTATGGAGGAGCTGAAGAGATCCACATCTCAGGTGTGAGAATTGTAGAGTGGTTGAATAATAGCCATGAGCTTCAGAGATCTGACCTTTTTTTGATGAGTAGCAAGACATTAAACTATTTATTGTTTTCCTTCTGCTTCCACTTCAGTTTAATCTTCAATTAATAAAAAACATTGACGTTTATAGTTGTAATGTTTTAAAAGTAACTGCAAAGACAAAACATTGACAGTAGAGGGCAGCATTTCATTACTTAATTTTTCAAGTTTGGTTCATCCTGCATTTATTCTCTGACAATTACGATTATCTGTTCCTCCTAATTTCTGTGCATCCTCAAGATAAGACAATATTTTGGTTTTATAATATTATGGTTTATTTAGTGAAAACTAAAGCAAATTGTATCTGGGGAAATAGAAGAAGGTGGTAGAACTGACATAAAATGTCCAAAAACACATCCTCTGGGTTGGGTTCATATGCACAATGCCAAATGTCAGGGTTTAAAATTCAGAAATGTAACATTTTGTGTATAATACAACCTTGCAGGTAGTTTTGCTTCCTCAAAGAATAAACTGTTATGCTTTTTGGCATTGAATGGTTGTTCTCATTAAATGTTTTCACCTAAATATTCATGAGAAAAACTGTTAAATGTTAGACAGTAAGTTGGTCAGGGTGTTGTGGATAGAAATCTGTACCAGTTCAGAGCAAAACTTTGCTTCTAGCCAGCCAACCTGCCTCCATCCTGACATGCTCCACTCAAAAGAGACTCGCAGATTGTCGTCGCCTCTCCCAGTCACTCTGTTGACAAATTAGTGGGCCGCGGCGTTGCCATCTCAACAGGAAAAGCAGTAGCTGCGAAATGAAAGGGAATGGTGTTTATTCCCAGAGCTCAACCCCTCTGTCGGCCTGTCACTCTTCCTATGAGCCCGAGGGGAGAAACGGAAGGCATCCTGAGCTTCCTTCCTTCCATACCTGTTAAATCATTCATCATCCAACTGCCTGATTATTTTAAAAAGCTAACAAGGCTTTGGTTCTCCAGTGTGCTCATGTGGGAGTGAAAGTGAGAACGAGTGGGGCATAGCTGGGGGTGGGATGCACCCCGTAGCTCCTACCTCCCCCCCATTCATCCGTCATACACTGACTTCCCCCAACTCTTTAGCTCTACAAAACTTTTAGTGGAGGGGAAACTCCCTCCTCCTTTTCTTATCCTACTTCTGCACCGAAAAACTGCCCATGTTTTCACTGTGTGCACAAAACTGCAGTTTAGTTGAGTGTAAAACTGAACAATGTATTGGATCACTATATTAATATTTGCTTGGATGAAATTGTAATCGTATTTGAAGGGTCATTCATCCTATGAATGCCATTACTATATTTAGCCAGTTGGATGCTCTCTGACTTCCTTAATTCATATAATGTCTACATTTTTAAATTGTGAAGTTGCCAAAATTCAAAGTAAACTCCACCACATTTCAATATTCATCAAAAATATTGCAATTACATGTTTTCCTAATATTGTACAGCCCCGTTCGCGTGTTGTCACACTTCCCCCACTTATTGCTTTCCCTGGCTTACAAGGAAGACAGATCCAGCTGAAAACAAACAAAAAAAAAAACAAGTCTTTATATCCAAACTAAAGGAGTGCCACCCTTAACAAGTCAGTTCAGTTTTGCTCTGAACTGGTACAGATTTCTATCCACAACACCCTGACCAACTTACTGTCTAACATTTAACAGTTTTTCTCATGAATATTTAGGTGAAAACAAACTACAGCTAGCAGAATGTCTATTAGGTTGGCAACAAGAGCAAATAGCCCAACTAATTATTTGGCCAATATTAACTTGCTCTAATGATGTTATTCTCGATTTATATTTTTGCAAGATTATTTGTCAATATCAAATGCACAATAAATGTTCTGGATAACACTTTCAGAGCAGTAATAACCACAATATGTTTGGGAGAAAAAAATGTGTTTTTTCTGTTTTTAAATGGAAGCAGTTAGATCATGTTCTTTACTTGTATTAACATTTTTGTGAATAAATACTGTGAAACAGTCATCTTATTCTAAATAATAAGCTGAAGTAAAAACACAGCTTCGCATGGCTAAAAATGTTTTCAATTAGTCATTTACATAAGGTGAAATAGTCATAATTTCTCTTTCATGTCAGGGATTTTCTTCAAACGGCTATAAAGAAATTTAAATTCCCTGACTTAAAACGGAAAGATTAGAAGATTTGAACCGTCTTCCTGTGACGTAAGCTGTCAAACTGCTAGAATAGTGAATTGCTTTTCAGACTGGGGTCCCATCATCTAATACAGACATTTTTTTATTTGAGCTTTGATGGAGGAAACAGATTACTTCTTCCTGCCTTTAAGATTATTCCAGCTTTCCAGTACAACATGCTTTGTTCCACAATTTCCTTCCATTTACACACATAACATGATGGGAACAGCCAGTGCCTGCATGACATCCTGATTCTCTGCAACTTGGCTTTGTCAGTTTTTACCGCTGCCATCATGGTTACACCATCTTCTCTCCTCCTTGTGACCTTTCTCTATGTGTCTGCGAGGCACGCACTGGCTTTTTCCTTATCCTGTTGCTCTTTTTCTTTCCAGCAGTCTCCTTCAACTTCTCAGACCACAAGGCCGTGCCCTTTGACCCCAGCCAAGATGGCACCGTCTCCCTCTCCCACATCTTCCAGCCCTGCCCTCCAGACCTCTTCCTCCTCTTCTTCTTCCTCCTCCTCTTGTCCTGCACTCCGCCCTGTGAGCTAACACTCCTCGAATGAATTCATGTTTTATTCCTGCAGCCGTCCTGATAGCTTATGTCAAGAAACAATGTGGCTTTGTTTTAGAAGTTTTGAGAGGATGTTTTGCATAAATTATTTCTTGGAATTTTTTTCTCTCTCTAAGGAAAATCAGAATTTATTTATAATGCTTTCTAAAATATCTTACCAATAAGTTCTTTTCTGGGTTATTTAACTGCTATCAGATGATATAGAATTGTTAGCTTTTGGTTGCTGAAAGACCCTACTAAACTGTTTTAGGCTCTGGTTAGTCTGCTTTATTTGAGCTCTCGTTAATCTGCCTAGAAAGTCTGGTTTATTCACGGAGATATGAAGCACAAACCTAAAAATTTAGGCCTGGCACAGTACTAGGGGTATTGCTAGCATGTGTTCTTTTACCCAAGACAAAAGAGAACTCTTACAATCACAAAAATCTGATGCCATTTCATTTTTGTCCGCATTTTGTGATTGTCGGTGCACTCATGTCTTCTTCTGAGGTGTTCATGTTTTTTCCTTCAGAACTTCTTGATGCAGCGCTGGGTATGCTTCAATATCTGCTTTTTCTTGTCAATCATTCATGCACTTAGTATTAAATAAAATATAAAAAACAACACTACTGCAGAGGATGTAGTGTTATGCCTGTAAGGTGGTGCCAGCCATGAGTGAGCATCAAGTATAGGTTTAATGATAACTCTGTTTCCAAGCTTCTTGTTTGTCACTGCCTCCCCTTTCGTCCTCCTTTTCTGTTAAAAGATGTCTGCTGAAGTCAGGAGACCAGATGTGACAGGAGCGCTGTGGCGCCTGCCTCCTGTTCTCCGTGGCCTTGCTGCGAGCAAAGCGTCATGTCCTGTTTGTCTCTCTGTCTCTTCCTTGCTCTTCCAGAAGGGCCCTGTGGCACCGACCGTGGCAGTGACGGCTCCGCAGCAGACGCCCATGGTCATGACCCCCCAGGCCCAGGCCCAGCCTACCTCCCAGCCAGCGGCACAGACGCAGACGAGCGTTGCAGCGGCCCCTGGAGCTCCGGTCGTGTCCCAGGTCTGTTCTCTGCCGTTTCCCAGGAGGCCAGGGTTGTTCCTGGCTGGTTCCTGGCATGGACAAGGAGTCTCACACATGCCCACAAACATTTGCACCCATGCATTCACACTAGTGCATACCCAAGGACATGCAGCCAACATGAACTCTTGCTTGTTTGTAAGGCTGAAATTATTAAGCGGATTAATAGTGATGAAATGGTTATTGATATAATCGTCAACTAATTTAAATGGTGTCAAAAAAGGCCAACTGCTGAAAGAGCAATATTCTCAGTGAAATAATTAAGCCAAAACCATACCAAAGATGTATACATTTTGTATTTAAGATAAAAAAAACCTCCCAAAAAACCATTTGTCTGTAAATGCATTCTCGCTAAAACTTCTCAAGAGCCATAGTCTTAGCTTCACCAGTCCAAATTCAGTAAAACAAAGTCTCCTATTTGCTATCCAATTGTTAATCGATAATAATAATAAAAAAATAATAATCAACAATTTAACCCTACATTATATTGACTTTTTTTATCTGCAGATGCATCCTTTGCTACAAATGATCAAGCATACTCTGAAATTCCATGTTATTGCATTATAAAATGTTGATTTTCTTATTTACGAAAGGGATAGATGTATTTATAATATGGTATAAAAAAGGATTAAATGAAAAATCTTCACAATGTGCCTATTTTTTTAGCTGACAGATTGCCAGAGTAATCAATAGATTATTCAATTAGTAAAATAATCGTTAGTTGCAGTCATACCTAAAGCAATCAGGAACGCATAGATCTACATAGACACATGAAGACAGGGAGACATACTTTTAATGAGAACAGATCCGCACTAGTACATAAATATCCATGTGACCAGTAGCATGATTGGAAACATTCAAAATGTCAGCAACTATGAGCTTAGATAGAAATATCTATGTAATGATAGATAGAATAGCTTCAACTTTATTTTCTAATTTAATTCATTTTACAATTTTTTTTTAAACATGGTAAAAAATGATGACTATGTTTCACAGGAGATGCAAGAAAATGTGAAGAAGTGTAAGAATTTCTTGGCTACACTTATCAAGCTGGCGTCTCACAACTCTCCGTCTCCTGAGACTTCCAAGAACGTCAAAGCTCTGGTTCAGGATCTGTTGGTGGGTGTGAGAAACCAAACAAACTGTATTGTCTTCATTATTACATAAAGTGTATAGCAGGTCTCTTTAATATGGCAGATATTAATAAAATGATATTTCTTGAACATAAATAGCATCATTGAACTAGTCAACTTTGACCTTTTGTGTGTTTTGTATTGAATTTTTCCAACCTGTAGATGGCAGCAGGAAACTTTTTCCAAAATCTACTTTCTGAGCTCATGAATTTTTAACCTTTGTTTTAGAATGTATTGTACTCTAAGGTTTTAGGATGGGGATTTGAAAAGCTTATCATCTTTGCAAGTGTTTGGGTTTCAACATATTATGCCTAAATTACAGTGTTAATCTGTCTGGTTCTTGTTTCTCTCTTTTCTGCCTGACAGGATGCCAAGATTGAACCGGAAGAGTTCACCAGCAGGCTGCAGACTGAGCTCAAGTCGTCTCCGCAGCCTTACCTGGTGCCTTTTCTCAAGGTGGGGTTTTTCTTTGAGGATATCTTTTTAAACTATCAATTAAAATTAAAAGGCTAAAAAAAATTTATTCTGGTATTAGTAGCTGCAGCAGACCTTTCTTTGAACTTTTTTGCATTTTCTCACAATACGACCACAAAGTTCGTTTTATTTGGAGTTTCTGTAACAGACCAACAAGTAGCTCACAATTATGAAGTGGAAGGAAGAGTGCACTTAGTTTTGAATTATTATCACAAGTAAATATCAAATATGCATGGTATCTTTGATACGCATGCGCCACTTTGTCATGATTTAATAAATAACAATAAAACAACCAGTGTACCCAGCTGGTGAACTTGTTGTTGCAGCTGTATATGCTGCTTTGTGTTGCTGCGTGACTGCAATCTTCATGACCTCCCTGTGTGCGTCAACAGAAGAGCCTCCCGGCCCTGAGGCTGTCTTTGCTGAACAGTCAGCAGTCCCTGACCCAGCCCCTGCAGCAGGGAGTCAAACCAGCAGCCGGCGGCACCCCTCCTGCCATGGTAGCTGGGCCAGCTGTCCGCATACGGCACCCTAACAGCGTCAGCACCACTGCGGGTGCCAGCGTGCTGCCCGCTGGGACCATCGGACATGCAGCTGCCATGGTACGTACAGAGCAGAGCTGTGCTCCGGTGCAGACACAAACACGACAGCCATGTTCACAAGCATGGGTCCAATGTAAATTGAACTGAATCTCTCAATGACTCATGAGAAGAAAACGCTTATAGTGTTGTTTTCTTGACATCTTGAATTCATTAAAAGGGTATGAGGAAATCCTTTGGATCACTGTTATATCATTAGTTATCGGTTGATAGGTTTTTATATCAAGCTGTATTGTTTTTCTGGAGAATGTAGAATTCTGTGATTTAATGCAGAACATCTAAGAGTGAGTTTGGTAATGACGCAATTCTCCCCAAAACTTCAGTGATTGGGAAAGAATAGATTTGGATGCACTCAGATCTCTGAAAGTACCTCACCTTTGATAAATGGACCTCAACAAATTGCACAAAAACCAAATACTTTCTGTTCTGGTATCATACTAGCTAGATATTTGATCACTCTTCTTATCAGAAGTGGTAAAGTTCATTGAAATTTGTGAGTTTCCTGGCACAAATCCTGAGTTTTATGCGTAGTCTCTACATTTTTATTCTTACTGAGGTTAGGGTCACCCCATAATGCTAATATAATTCAAAAATCAGTTTTCTTGTGTTTTTGCATCATTGTCTGGCTGCAACACCCAGTTCTGTCCAAGTTTCAATATTCTGACCCAAACTTCTGCCGTTTGAGGAAAGAAAGTTGGTTAGGATCTTGAGGAAGTCAAAATGCCTTCTGGAGAAAATGAGATATTAGTATGATTTGAGACAAAAGTTGAGTCATTGGATCCCATGACAAGAAATATGTTTAGAGGTGTCAAGATGAAACTTTCAGTGGAAAAAAATATGTCACCAGCTTCCAAGCATGATGATGACAGCATCATGTAATGGTACTGATGCATTGCACAAAGTGGATAAAATATAAACCAAAGACTAAAACTCTAAATACTTGAGCTTCTTTCCAAATCAACAGTTGGATGATTAAAACTTGGATGATCCAACAGGACTATGATTGCCATACAAACACATATCAGAACTTAATAGAGTTTAAATAAAGTTTCATTACATTTTGCTGAGCTTAAACATGACATAACAGACAGCTGGAAAACATAAATCTTAATAATGGGTTTCATTCTTTTTTGCTACTCTCAAAGCTTGAAATCTTTGCAAAATTCAAATCATGCAGGTGTCAAATGGGTATCACTCTGTTTGCTGGTCTCCTTCTGCAACTACAGGATCTCCTTTAAGAGTCAAACTTTTTAATGAATCTAATTACACAAGCTTGTCAGCCATGTGAAGGTCAGTCAAATCACCATTCCACCTGTCTCCAACAATCAGTGAGAATGTTTCCAGATTGAAAAGAAATAAATTTGAAGGCCCAAATGTGGCTGTTCTAAAGTCGAATATTTAGTGTTTGCATATGACATTTATACTGTGTGCACAATTATCAGACAAGAGAGCAATTTGACCGCATTATCCTTTTTATGCATACTATCCACGCTGAATAAACTTGGATGCTTATTGGGTTTTAGCTTATCAGGTGATGTGTATTTGTGTAATGAAGGAAGGTGTGGCCTAGGGACATCAACACCCTTTTATCAAGGTGTACATAATTATTAGGCAGCCTCTATTCCTCACGGCTAATGGGACCAAAACAGATTTAACTCACTCAAAAAAATAAAAAATTAAGTCTTTCAGAGGGATGCAGCACTCTTGAAATTTCCAAGCTATTTTTGTGTGATCACAGAACTTCCAAACCTTTTTGCTACAGATCGTCAAACGTGTTCTAAAAAAGTGTTGGCAGAAAAAGTTGCAAGTTAACACAAAGAATTGGAGAGGACACATACTCCTCTTTGTGGTAATAATGCTCTAACTTTTCTCAAAAGTTCACTAATCAGAACTTTGTGGCTTATTTCTGACCCGCTGACACCAATGTTAGCTTTTCAGCTGTCAGGTTTATTGTATTAGGAATGCTTATGATGTGAAAGTAAACAGTCCCCGTAAAATGCGGTATTAGTATTTTAAAACAAAGACGTTCTTCTTTTTAATTTAAGCGCCTGATTGATAGTCAAAATGATTAACTTGGACTCTCTTTCTCTCAGTAATGTGTCCAGACTGTGTACTCTTTCTCTAGGTGTTGAGATAATAAGAGTAGATGAACTGCAGAGCCCACATCTAAAAACCAATAGCCTCACCAAACAACTGTAATGCATTACAGATTGTTTATGGGATTGTTTAAGCTGAAGATATGCAGAATTCTGTGGTTGGGCAGATGTTTTCATACAGTTCAAGTAAGGTCAAACTCAGATTAGCCTTGTTCAAGTGGAAGGTCTGGGCAAACTACAGGGTTCTCTCAACTCTCATGCTCATTTTTGTTTCACCGTTGACCTGATTGCTTTCTTCTCTGTCTTTTCCCTTATCTTCCTTCTTAATTTAACTCAATTGTTCTCAATCGTAAACATTGAAAGACAAAGATCGAGAACAAGTGACACTTGGGAACATTTTGTCAACCTTAAAATACATCTCGTATCACTGCTATGCAGATGACATTCAGTTGTGAACCTTATTTCACCCAAATGAAGTGCCTAAATGTCAGTTTCCTGAAGTGCCTAGATTCTCTTTAACAGTGGATGGCAGACCATTTTCTTCAATTAACAGAAGACAGAACTGAAATAATTATCTTTTTGAAGCAGGAAAATGGATGGCTTTGATAAAGGAAACACTTGAATCTCTTGGTTTTTGGGCAAAGCCACTGTCTACTTTTCTTTTGGATGCACACGTTAAGTCTCTGTTTCATTTCTGTTTTTATCATCGGAAAAGTATTGCCAGACTAAGCTCTATTGTGTCATTTCCTGAGTTGAAATAAAAATTCATGCTTTTGTTTCATTTCGATCAGATTATTGCAAACCACCATAGACATGCCTTAGTAAAACCTCCTTAGATGATTTTAAATTCTTCAAAGACCTGTTGCCAGGCTTCTGACAGAATCCTCCAAGTTTTCACATGCGAATCCAATCTTGGTGTTGCTACATTGGCTTATGGCTTATTTTATAGTGCAATTAAAAACTCTTTTACTGAGTTGGAGAGCTCTTTGTGGACAGGCACCAGGTTATCTCAGAGGTCGGTGGAGTCTGTGGCCGCTTTTAAAAGCCAGTTAAAGCATTATAATTAAAATCTGCTTTTTATTAAATTCTCTTGTTTTTTTTATTCATTGCTGTGAAACACTGTGATTTTTATATCTTGAAAGGTGCTATTTTGATAACATTTTACTTTCTTATTACCTTTGAGGTATGTGGAAACTTGCAAAAATGATATGTAGTTTGCAGTAAAGACGTTTATAGTTATAGTACAAATTATTTTAACGATACATAAAGGTCTAAGCAAATTTATTGGTAATTTGAATTATAGATAAAATTGTTAAAATGATTATAATACTCAGGGTAAAATCATAGTTGAAAAGATACATTATATGAACTTAAGGTTTGAGGAGATGAATTCATTATGCAGGTTGGAATAAAAAAAGATATGCATTTAATTCTCTTTTAAAATGTTCACACTTAAGGTTGGTCCTCAGGTAGTAAGTTTCTGAGTGCAGACATAATGATGACTGAAGCCTTGTTAAAACCTGGTTTTGGAAGGACTGAGCATTCTGGAGGATTCATAATATTAGAGAAGCTCTGATAAATAAGATGGATTTACACCATCATATGAACAGCTTTATAAACACGTGAAAGACTCCTAAAATTAATCCTTGAAGTAAAAGTTTTAAATTGATAGTTTTTCAGTGTGATATGTGCTCTTCTTCTATTTTTTCCTGACAAATATGCAGCTAAATTTAGGAACAAATGTAATTTGTGCTGTATTCCTACAAACACCAGAAGGTAATAGATGTTATAATTTGAAAAATCTGCAAGAAATAAAAGCTTGCACTCGTGCATCTATGTTTGTTTGAGGAAAATGGTTGTGATCTGGCACTATTTAATTAATAAATATTCTGCACTAGATGTCTAGCAGGATGTATAGTTACTGGTCACTATTCTCAAATTCACCCACATTTTAGAACAGGTGTGTAGAGAACAGGATAAGTTTATTTTCCAACAACCTGCAGAACCATATCACATCAGCACACTCTCACTTCAGTCAGGGTGATTTTTGATCCACACTTTTGTACAACAATTCTTCATCCAACTGAGACTTGTTTGTAGTTGGTAGCTGTTTACAAATGAACATATTTCACCACAGCAAATAACTTTGTTAGAGGTCTGGACTTTAATTTGGCTTTCGGATATCTGTTTTTTTCAGCTGTCCTGTTGCAGATAACTTGCAATGATTGCAATCAGTTGATTTCAGCAGTTGGACAGATGGCCTCAGATTTTTCTACAGAGTACTGTAGTATGACAGGTTTGCTGTCTAAAATAAAGCTGGGAAATTCTTAACTTCACTGATCATCTCAGGGCTGCACAATCCTAATCAACATGGGGATCATGATTATTTGTCTAAATATTGAGATAATGTGGTTTTATTAAAATTATCCATTCATTTTAATCTCTAAATGTCGCATGAATACAACATTTTTCCATATTTTTGTTGTGCAATTTACACATCTTTGCTTCAAAATAAAATTGGTCTTTATTATTCAGCTGGATTTAGGTACTTTTAAGACCAAACAGCTTACAATGGCTTGCCAAAGAAGAATTAAACCTTTATACATTTTGTCAAATTACAACCACTAACTTAAGGGTATTTTATTGTGCTGTATAATAGACCAACGCACAGCACTGTATATTTGTAAAGTGAAATGAAAAAGAATAGTTCTTCAAATTTGTTTTAAAAAACAATCTCTGTGTGACATAAGTCTTTATTTGCAAACTCTGCTAACACCCTTTAATAAAATATTCAGACTATAAAAACTGAAAGCATGGACAAGGGAGATCATATTTTTAGAAAACAAACTACAAAAAGATACTCTGATACTTTGGCGGAGCTGAAAAGAGCCGTAGCGCAAGTGTGACAATTTACTGATTATACTGTTACTTGTGCATCATCCTAAACATTCCTTGGCTTCTGTGAAAGATGGTGGTGGCAGAATCATGCTGTGGGGATGTATTTCTGCAGCAGGGGCAATCTTACTATGCTTGATCTTTTTTCAAAGAAAAATGGGCAACAACTTCAGTCTCTAGACAAGTAAAATTCCAACAAAACATATAAAACCTAAAAAAAAAAACACTGAAAATGTTGTTTTTATTGTGACAAAATGAATAAAAGTCTGGGCGTTTTGAATACTTTAAAATGGTTCTTCAAGTAAATGTATAAAATATTTTTAGATATTAATTTTTATTCTATTTGATGAATATCCTTTTTATTTGATACATTCTAATAAGAAGGGGATTGATTGCATGCTTTGGGATCATGCGAGTAGTCATCCCAGCATCAAAGAATTGGTTTAGTCGAGGTTCTGCTCTCAGAGCAAAATGAAAACAGCAATTTTCACTTATCATCTGCCTTAAGCAGGACCTGTGGGTTAGATACCTGATATGCTTTAGTGTGGCGTTCCATTTGTGGTACAAACTCATAATTTTGTGAACAAAAATAGAATTTTATTAACTTTTGAACTGTGCATAACAGTACTTTGAAGTTGGGATTATATATGTGCTTATGTTCGAGAGGGTTTTTCAGCAAACATGCTTGTGTTATAAGTCTAGAGGGAAAAACGTGGAAAAAAATTCTGTATTCTTAAATTATACAGTTAAAACATAATCTTTACCAACTATTGCCTTCATGCAGAGCTTGAGATTTTAATTTGAATTTTGATTATAAATATTGTAAATCATTGCCCAGTTACAATTGAGAGTATATGTTTATCGTTTAGAATAACTGTGTGTAAAAGCACTGTCCAACGTTGTAGCGGTGATCACCTCTGAAATCCAAACTGAAACTTAAATTTATTGGACTTTAATTTAAAAAACAATTGTTTTATACATTCATCATTATATTCATAAATCCAAGCTCAACATTTGACTAAACAAAATTTAAATGCAAACTTGGTACTGTAGTTTGCTGTTAACCCCTCTCTTTGTGATTTTCAAACTTCCTACCTTTTCCAGCTTTTATTTTTTTATTCTGTGTTAACTGTGTCGCCAACTAGCCAGCGGTGCTAGCTATCTCTGCCTATTATGAATGTATTTTTACCCTTCCCTCCCACTCCTGCAGACCCCTGCAGTGGATCTCTGGGAAAAATAGCCTCTGTCTTTTTTTCAGTAGCTTGAACAGTAATATACCATGTGTCAGGGAATGGAAAACAAGGCTAAAAAATATGCAGCAAGAAGCAAAATGGTAGGAATGGATGGCTGAGCCAGAGGGTCGGCCTGCAGCTCCTACCAAGGAAGGAAGTGACTCTAATAGCCCAGCATCAAGCACCCTTCACCCCCTCCCCCACTCTATCTGCTCCATCTTCTTTTTCTCCCTCTTTGTCTAAACTACTATTTCACTGAGGTCTTGACTTCATTTCGCCTTTTTATCTGGAAATACCAGCAAATATAGGTCACTCAAAGAACACCTTCGAAATTATTGATACGGATTAACATTTTCACATTTTCACATTTTGCCACATTACAAACATCTACCTCAATGTGTTTAATAGGATTATTATGTGACATGCAAACCCAAAGTCATCCAAAATCCTGAAGTCTAATGTAATAATGAATAGCTTTAATTCTTAAACAAATGAAAATATTACATTTGTGGATACATATTATCTGCTCCTTTTACTCTGACACTCCAGTTCATTAGTCACATTTGTGTAATTGAATAGTTATGTAAACAGTTGTTCTGTAAAGTCCTCAGAGCTTTGTTAGAGAACATTTGTGAACAAACAGCATCATAGAGGAAAACAGCAGGCAATTCAGGGATAAAGTTGTGAATAAGTTTTATGGCAGGGTTAGGAGATAAAAAAACATCACACACTTTAAGTACATGCAGCGGTGTTCAGTCCTTTATCCTATAGCACTACTTCTCACCTACCAAAATATTACTGTTCAACCGAAATGACATGCTGTTCAAGATGAGCGTTATTCATAGAAGTAGGAGAGATTCACAGCCAAGAGTGGAGAATCAGCTGACAGGTGTACTGAATATAAACCATTTACATGTGAAATTATGATGAGAAGAAAGTCATGAGAAGTCTTGTTTGTAGTTATTTAGGGGAAATAGACAAATGTGGAAGAAGGTGATCTGATCAGATGAAGCCAATATTGAACATTGTGGCCAAGATGCAAAACCTATTTGAGAAGGAAAACAAATACTGCACAATATTGGGGCTGAAAATAAATGCAGACCACTCTTTTTAGATCTTTATTTGTGAAAAAAAAAGTCAATTACAAGGAGTGTAGATGATTTTGTAATTCATTTAAATTTGAACTAGACTGACAGGTAGTGTGATCCTCCACATGTGGCTAAATGATCCAACTTCTTCAAATGAATCAAAATTGGTGTCAAACATTTGTGCTGGTTTGTACAGCAAATTTTTTGTTTTGTCTCAAAGGTATTAATAAGTGTTTCCGAAGGTCATCTAAGGTCAAGTAGCCCTGCCACATTAACAAAGTCAAACAAATTTGGTGTCACTCAACTGTGCTACAAAATTTTATCTGCACAAACATGGCACAATTAATTTATATAAATTGTTTAACTCTATATAACAAACAAATTTCTTTGCTTCAAATGCAACTCATTTGTTCGACACTCTATTTTAAATTTTAGAAGCACAAACCAAAGAAAATGCTGCATAAAATTTGACACCAATTTTGTTTTAATCCGAAGAGAGCTCCTGCAGATAAATTTAAGTAGATAAAACACAAGCAGCTGTCGACCAGTTTCTTATTCCTCTTCTCTTGCAAAGGGTAAAAGCTGATTTTCCCTTGAAAGGGATAATCATTTATAGATTATTATTATAAATGAAAAAACGCCTTAATAAACGTTTGTAAATTTTCCTTCTTTTCCTCTTTCTGATTTTTATCTCTCCTTCAAAATGCTTTAATAAAGTTTTTTCTCCTTAGGGCGTGAAGACAGGAGGGACTGTCAGTGGTCCGGTCCGGATGCCCATGGTGATCACGCAGTCCATCAGACCGCAAGGTAAGACGCTTTCAGGGCATCTCCAACCTTATTGGATATCACTGAAGCATTCATGTGTCTCAGAAAAATAACAAAAGAAACTTTGCGATGGGAGGTAACACATTTTTTAGTTAGAGATACAGCAAAATAGATTGAACTTAAGGCTGCCATTAGTGAAACTGTAAATGTTCTCTCGGTAGGCCGGAAGATGTGTAAACAGACAGGAGCCGCAGAGAGAACAGGTGCTTTTTCCTGCTCGGTTACAGAGCTCCTCAAACATTTGTGCTGCTGCTTACTCACACTGATTCACAAACACTCTTCCCACAGAAGCCCGCAAATATCGCCCCCAACGCCAACCGAGTGGAACGCTCCCCTAAGAGAGCCGCGTGCTCTCAAGTGGTGCATGTATGCGAACGAGTGTGTGTACCTGTTTTCGCATGAGCGTGTGTCTGTGTACGATCGGAGGTGCATACAAATTTGATCTACCCTTCTTCCGAAGATCGCCTGCAGTGAAAGATCTGTAGGTTGTTTTATGCCCGTAAATTGGAATGCGGGGATAGATCTAAAAATACTTCTCTGCGCCTCTTGGCTAGGAACATGCCTGTTAAAATCAAGTTTAAATTCACTCTGGCAGTCCTTGTGCCTCTCCGGAAAAACGTGTCTCGGAGCAGGATGCGTTTTAGGAGTGTAAGGAGAGCCGCTGAAGCACAGTGATATTGACAGAGCGACGCCAACCTGGGTTGGTTCATCTAAGCTTCCCACCTTCCCTTCACCCCCCTGTGAGGAAGACAGAGACAGCTAAAGGTAGTCCTTAGACAGGAGGATATCTGATGCAAACAGAAGGGAGCACTTCAGTGATAATATTACTTTTCTTTTTTATTTAGCTTTTCCTCCTTCTTTGTTTTTGTTTGTCCGCTCTCCTGAACAGGAACGATAGGGAAGGGAGCCATCATACAAGCAGGCAAAAGTCCCATGGGCCTCCCTGTTCAGATCTCTGGGAATCAGAAAAACAAGCTCAACGACCCCGGAGGAGGCTCTTTCAGGTACAGACTCTGTGTGAAACACATGTCATTCCCAGATGCCACCACATGGGGGCAGCATTTTATCAAGCAGCTTTCTCTATGACTACAGGCGACTCTCTCAGCTAAGGCTATGAGTGTTTATTGGAGCTGCCTGCCTGGCCACCTGGCTGCCTGCCTGGCCGGCTGGATGATCGGTGGTCCTTTCTCTCTTCGTGCTCATCACATAGCAACACACTGCCAACCAATAGATCACCCTCACACTCGCCCTCTTTGTGTCAGTGTCACAAGTCATTGGCAGGACTGCAAATGAGCTAAATCTTAATTTAGAAAAAAGATAATTGTGTCCAGATGGTTGGAAATTCTGGATGCTGTTCTGAAAATACCTTTTGGTTAAGTCAGACATGCGGTACTATGCCTGCAGCTTTGCTCTCTTTTTCTCTCACTCTCTGGTCTTGTCTCTGCTTCTGGTGGGCCTTTGTCTCCAAAGATAAAAGGTTCCTCGCCCACATGCTGGCCTTTGTGGTCTATGCTGTGCGTGTTTTTTCTGTTTGTGCAGCATTTCTGTGCTGGTTTGTACGTACATGTTTGCATTGCTTACATCTTGTTTGTACTCCTGCTGGCGTGCACTTTTAAGACTTCTAGAATATTTGCAGTTCAAGCTTGGACTCACACGCGAGTAGGAGCAGGAGGCTTAGGATGACCTCAGCATGACTGGGCCAGCGCAAGAAGAGTCTGGGTCACATGGGCCAGCGGGTTCATGGTAATGGCCTCCGTCTCCTGAGGGGAAAGGCATTGCCCTCGGCTCTGATTGATAAACCAATAAATCTTTAGCTGCCTTGGTAATTAAGCTGTCAGGCTCGCTTGTTACTGACGACCTTTTCCCCCCTGCGGTGATCACAGTGGCCCACCACACACGAACGAGCTGGTTTCATCATAAACCCAATAACGCACACAGTCCCAGAGGAAGCACACGATATTTTCCTTTAATAAAGGTCAGCTGATAAACACATTTTACACAATATTTGGCTTCTTGCAAAGATTGCCGCATAATATGGCTGAACGATATAAGTGTTTTATTTCTATCAGCCGATGTCAATAATTATTGATTAGTTTTTTTGCTTTAAATATTTGAAATACTGCCAAACTGGTGGCAAGACATTTCTTGTTTTATTTACAGTTTTCCACATTGCTACTTATTTTTAAGCAGTTATGAGACACAGTGGCTAAACCTTAGGATTAGCCAAGTCAAAACCCAGATACAATACCGATTTATGTGCTGTGCTGCTGTGCAAGTAACCGAACAGGGTACTGGTAGGTAACCAACGGGTGAGTGAGTTGCTAGGTAACCAAAGAGTGAGTGAGTTAGTTGATGCCTTTCACCTTGCTTAGCTGGCTGTTAGAGGTTGAGAGGCTAGTCTTTTCAGTGCCTACATCCCCCAGAATGCTGTAAGGTTTTGGATCAGAGATCAGTGAAATTATTGAACATCCTATCCAATGTTGATGTCTGTTGATATTAATATTGACCACATGTCTGTTGTGACATATAATGTCAATAATTTATTTTCTAGCCTTACTTGCAGATTTCTTCTGTTTTTGAATTTTTGCCACTCAAATTTCAATATTGGACAAAAATACCCCTAATAAACAGAAAAAGCTGTTTTAAAATGAGGATTTTTCTAATGGAGGGAAAACCATAATCTATCCAAAGCAACTTGGTCAGATGTGAGAAGAATAATTGCCCTATAAACCAATAATAGTTCTGCCAACCTTGGTGCTAGTGACTGCCATCATGTGATTGTGAGGAGAGGCAATGAGTTTTTTTACTTGCTATGGAGGAATTTTGTTTCTCTCCTTTGCAGAGTTGTTCTAATACATCCACACCTGGGGGTTTTCAGCATGTTCTGTCTAAAGCCATGCCAGAGCACATAAATCGGTATTGTATCTGGGTTTTGACTTGGCTAATCCTAAACCTTTTTGTTTTTTCTAGCCATGCAGTGGTGGGCTTGTTGGTCCTCGGCTGCAAAACTCGTGTGCTTAAGCTGTAAATCAGCAGACACTGATTGACCATTCTGCTTCAAGATTTTCCCCAAGTGAATCCATCACCATGTTTGACTGTTGACATGAGATTGTTTCCTGAATACACACACCTTCCAAAAACGTCACACTTCTATCTTGTCAATTCATAGAATATTTTCTCAAAGTCCTGGGGATCACTTTGAGCCTTTTTGTATGTTTAGGTCAAAAGTGAATTTTGCACTGGAAATCTAGCATAGAAGTTCATTGCTGCCCAACAAGTGATTTAAGAGTATTTGTCACAATTTAATTCGGCAAATCCATGATAATCACAACTGGCTAGTGCTTGAGATATAGTAGGACTTAACTGGAGATATAGTGATGTTTCAATATCGTGAGACCTTGTATGACGAGATTTTGTTACATTTCTAATATTGATAGACATCAATGACTTTATTTCTCATCTCATCTTGAATTTCTTCAAATTGGGACAAGAAGACTTGGCAGAGATTTTAATTAATATCAATTAACACTTGATTAAATAACTTGGAGGAGGTGATTACTTTTTCACCTTGTGACAGTTTGGTTGGGTTGGCTTTGCCATTGGCAAATGAGCTCATTCGAAGACTGATTTTGCGTTTTCTCATATTATTGTCGTCTGATATCAACATTAGTGTGATGTGGTTCTGAAAATATAATAAAAAGCAAAGAAGAAAATAAATGTGTTGGAGCTCAAATATGTTTTCTCACCACTTTTCTCATGTCTTATTTTTGTGTATATATTTCTCAATACATAAAGATTTAGCTCTCATGAAACAAACTTGCTGAACTTGGTTTGCATTTTGTTTGGTCAAAATGCAAACCAAGCTTCGTTGTGCTCTATTACCTGTTGTATCAGAATGTTTTCATCGTTTCAGACATTTTCTAGTGAATGTGTGTGTTGTGGCTGTGCAATTAATTTTTTTTCCCAATTACATTGGGTTCCAACAATTATGTGGACAGTCTAATTGAGATGAAACAATTATTGGAGATGAAACAATTATCGGACTGCAGTCTGTTTCACAGTAATGCACTTCTTTTGTCCTGTGTTATAAATATAATACAGCAGTGTGCCCTCAACTCACCCTCAAAGCTTAGACTAACTTAGAGTAAGCAAGGTTGGTGAAGTCATCTCAAAGAGTGATGGTGGTTTGTCAATACAGTTTTATTTATTTATTTTTTTTATGTATAGATATGTTTTTTTTTGGAAGCATGATCATAATGCTTCCAAATTATGATCATTTATGATCATAATATCCTTCCAAATTATGATCATTTATGATCATTTTCCCACAAAGGTTAGATTTATGAGCTGTCCTATGGACAACCACTAATCATTACATTAGGTGGACAGTCATGTCTTGGTTTGCTGTTTTTCCTTACTTTGAAATGTCCATAACTTTATGAATTATGGAGGAAACACTCTACTGGATTTTATTTAAAGGTATGATAGTCAACAGAACTAAATACAAATGCGTGGCACACTTTTTGTTGATAAAGAAACACTTTGAGAACCATGTATCATTTTTCTTTACTATTCCAGTTACACAACTAAAGTATAAAACCTATTAAATCTAAGTAAAATTTCAAGCAATACTTGCATAGACACTGTAAAAAATATATTATATCCAACTAGGGCTGAAACAATAAATTGGATTAATTGTGATGAATTGATTATTGAACTAATCATCAGCTAAGCAAGTAAGTGCAATTGATTAATCATGTATATACTCATATATATAAAATAAGAAGAGAAAAAATTGCAGAATGTGCCAATTTGTTTTGCAAATTAATTGTGAGAATCAAGACAATTTATTACTAATATAATTGCTAGTGGCAGCTCTAGTTGACAAATTTAAAAAAGTATTTCATTTGCACGTTGATTTACTAAAAGTTTTAGCATTGTCAATGTTTGCAATCACGATATACAGTTTTTAATATACTGTATTTTTAATATACAGAATACTGGACCTAAAATTTCTGAGTTACAAAGATGAGTTCATTCACAAAAAGCTCTTGACTTATCAATAACAATCAGCAACAAATAGATGAAAATATATAACTACTTCTTAGCTGTAAGAAAAATAAATTGGCAGCTGGCATGGTCAGTTTGCACCCACCAGCCTCTCTCCCACCCAGCCTGAATCGTGTTCAGCTGCAGCCAGGCCCTGATGTGTGTATGGCTGTCACTCTGAACCGCTGGTCCCAGCGGGCCAGCTGTAGCACAAACACACACATACTCACTGCAGGGCTTGTGGGGTTTCCAATGTAGCTACAGCCTTCTGTGTAAGTGCTTGTACGTATGTGTGCGTGTGTGTGTGGTTTACAGTGCAGAGTGAAAGCAGCTGTCTCCGTGCCCCCCCCCCACCCTTCTCCCTCTGTAAACACTCAACATCCGCTGTAATCACTGGCGAGCCAGCCGAGGCCCTTAGCCCTTTGCCAAACGCCAAGCTCAGTTTCAGTCCCACAAATCCAACCTTGCTCTACAGGGTGTACATCCAGCTGTGTGTTTTCCAATAGAATATAAACATGGTACATTGCCCTGCAAAAATATTCATACCCCTTAAACTTTGTAAAGCTTTTAAAATCACTGATTTTTCTGGGATTTTATGTGATAGAATCCATTCATATATTTGCATTCAAGCCACTTTACAAACAGTCTATTGCAAACAATAGCATCCAGAAGCTGCCTATCTAGTAAACAGAGGCCAGATCTGTGAAAGCCTCAGAGGGCCATTATAGTAAGTTGAAGGGGTAAGCTTGGTTATCATATAAGACAATGTCTGTATCTACAAACCTACGCTGTCATGGTTAATTCAAATGCATACCCCATCTTTAAAATTTATATTTGTAAAAGAAATTGAAAACCCTGTATCCTTTTTCTTACATTGTTTATGTTAGTCTAGCATATAAAATACATTAAAGCCTTTTAATGGCTTTTACATGGCTACATGTAAAAAACTCAAGCAGTATGAATTCTTTATCAAGGTACCATATAGGTGCTTAATATTTTCGACTTTTTTCAGTGAATTTGAAACACCATGCCTTTGTGGTTTCGTCTTTTGTTGACCTTTAAGCTGCTATGTGGTGTCCTTGTTACATGAAGAAGAAACTTCATAAATAAAATGTGTCTGTTATCTTTCAAGGAATAGTTTAGAACAGAATTTTGGGTAGCAACAATAATAATTAGGTCCATATTTGCTTTTTGGAGAATTCTTTAAGGAACTCTAAGAATTTGAAATATAATAAATACATGTAGGATGGTTTAGGACTCTCATTTCACCTCTGAGATTTTCTTTTACACAAAAATCTTTCCTTACCAGGTATTTTGTGCAAACCAAGTGTGGGTAGTTTTCTGAATTAATTCCAGTAACTTCCTAAACATTGTGCTTGTTAGCTTGTTACTGAGTTGTTTGGCCTCTCTTTAGCCATCGTTACTACTGAAACCATTCGGATCATGAGCACATTTTCAGTGAACTGCCCAGGGAACCTAAAAGGTGCCTTAAGGAGAATACCTCACTCCAGTGGCTCATCTCTCTCAGCATAGATGCAACAGCATGCATGGCCTGGGTGTTAGTCACAGGGATCAATCAGGGGCTCCCTGCAAGGGCTCAGAGACCTTTATCCACAGGGACAGGGAGGGGGTGTTAGCGGGCGTGAGGGACACAGAAGATCTGAACAGACCCCCATACACTCACACGCACACACACATATGTACGTGCACCACTTTTAAATGGCAGGTTCAGTCCTCCCACCTATGGCATGCCCTGGCTGAGACACATGCTTGATATGGAAACAGCATGCATATGTATTCATGTGACCCCCAGCTCCATGTCCCCGAGAAAAACCTGACCAATAACTGAGAGGTTGTCCTTTAGCTTCTGTGGAAGCTAATTACATCGCCTCTTTATTAGTTCAGGGATATGATCTGGAATATTTTTAATTTCATATTTAGTTCCCTTCATTTAATGTAAGAGCCGTCATTGCCATTTTTATTTGATTTCAGCCACAGTGATGGCATTTGTAACCATGAAACCAGACTGTTAAAATGAGCATTCTGTTATTTTTTTTTTGGAGAAGGTTCAAAATGAAGCAGCACATTTTGTTTGACTTCAGATGCAGCTGCAGTGTACCAACATGCTGTAGACATAAACCAATGCAAAACTGTGTTTAATTGTGAAACCAAAGGAAAATTATCTGAAATCCAGCAGGATTTGTTGAGGTCTTCTAGATAAACTAAACAAAAATTTAAAACAGAAGTCATTTTGTTGTTTCCTAACTCCTACATAAAGGGCAAGTTCATAGAGTACATAAGTAGTTGTTGTTTATTTCAATCGTTCCTGTTGTAGTGCCACCACAGGTGAGAAGGGGAATAGGTTTTTCAAAGGGTTTGATCTTTTCACACAGTTCAGTGTGAAAGGAAACCATACGTGCTAAAAATGCAACAAATGTTACAATTTTTGTTCCCAATCAAACGGAGTTTATTGGACTACCCTTAGGATTATATTTGTTTATATTTGTTAGATATTTTCAATAAGTACAGAGCTACATGGGTATAGCAGACTTTTACCAGCTTTGATTTGGCATTAATCCAGTTGTACTTTCCATATTCATCTTTTCTTAAGTGGTTGAACTGGCTGCCTCTCTTTTGACCTTGGAAATATGGCCCCCAGCATCCTCAGGTATATGGTACAGCACAGATCCATGCATGTTGTGTAGATTATCTCAGAGGTTTAATTAGAATGTTGGAAAAAAACAAGACCGGGAGGAGAGAGAAGGTAAAAGTGTGTGGTGTTTTGGGAACTACTCTAATTGTCTTTGTCAACCTCCTGCCGTGGTGTCAGGTTTCATATCGGCTCTCTGCGGCAGTACCGAGAAGCAGTGGGGCATCGGCAGGATGGAGCTGGCTGATGGTTTGTGCCCACTCTCCAAGATGCCTGAATTCACTCTTGGACCCTGTAAACCTGGATACACAACATCACAGCAACACAAACACACATACCAACCTACAGCAGCGGCACGGACATAAACGACCACTGAGTTGAGCCAGTGAGTGGCGGGAGGCCACCCTGTGTGTGTTCTGTAGGTCTTTGTTCTCTCTGTCAAAGACACTCAGGAAATCTGTTGATAGCTTTGGGCCGTCTTGTAAATACAACATGTCACTGCTCTGCTAAGTTAGGCCAGAATCACAATCCTTACTTGCCAAGTTTAGTGATGGCAGGGGGATTTTTCATGGTGTCAAATCACAAGGAAAATATACAGACAGGAAATGTTTCTGACATCCCAACCTGCAAGTAAAACGACCATGGCATGAATTCCGTATGTTTATTTTTTCCTGTCTCTGCTAAAATGAAATACCATCTAAACATCGCAAACATTACAACTGGAATGATCAGCGCATAAAAAAAATTCATAAGGAGGTGTTGCAGAGCAGTGTGTAAATAGAGCTTGTTGACTGTTGTTTATTGCCAATCCTCAGGAGCATCCTTACCCTGCAAACTCCTTCCAAACACTCTTCATCTCCCCGCCTTTCTAAGTGTTGACACTAATAGACCTTGGAATGAGAAGCCTGTGCCATTATGACCAAAGTATATCCTTGTCTAAAAAAAAGGAAAGAAAAACTAATGCATAATTTCTCCCAGGCAAATAATATTCATGAGAAAAAAAAACGGATCCCTGAGATATTTTTTTCAAGGAGTAAATGTTAATAATGTTGTGACATGAATACTGATAGGGAAAGAGGATTTTAATGTTGAATATATGGTTTTTCACGCGTCAATACAGCCTCTAACAACTATTAGTAATGTGAAGATTTGGCATTGTTATGCCGTTCTTACCAGAGAGAGAAGTTACTTTACCGCTCTGTGTGTATGTGGTTGGTTAAAACGACTGCTGTCTCCCATAAATAGGGAATTCTCTACCTTATTTTGGTTTTCACAAGTTCTAAACATCCACAAGTTTCTTAAGGAGATTAACTTTTTATTCCAACTTTACAACACTTCATGGCTTATATCAACCTTTTTGTAGCTTTGTTTGATGGTGTGTTTCTTCTTGCCACTCTTTCATGTCTGTGAAGTAAATCACTCATATTTGTCACTTGCTTCTGAAGTACCTAAATTTATCCAACTTATCTATCCAACCTTGTGTGTTTCTTGGTCCTTTAACAAACTTTTGAGGCTTTCACAGCTGGATTTATACTGAGATTTAATTACACATTGGGAGACTATCTGTTAGCATGAGATTTTACTTAGGGGAATAATAGTAAAATGGGCTGAATACAATAGGCATGCCAAAGTATGCTAATCTTTTTGGTAACAAAAAACAAACAAAAAAACATTCATAACTTTCATTCTCCAATTACACTCTACTTTTTGTTTGTCATAAATCCCTATAAATGAAATCCACTGAAGTCTGAGGTTGTAGTGGGACAAATAATTTTCAGTTATATGAATGCTTTTGCACAGCACTTTGTATTACGTTTTTCTCATTTTTCTGGAGCATTTTTGTCACTCATACCTTTTTGTTTTAAGTTGGTCTGATAAGAGCATGCAAATGTTTATTTATGATCCAATTTTCAAAATTGGAAAGATAAGAGAACATGCCATTCAAGTAAGAAATATATGTGTTTAACTTCCTTGGTCAGAATATACAGTATCTTCACATAAATAACTACTCACCTGTACATATTCTGCAGTTAAAGCCATGATTTAAGGGTCACAAATACTGGAGCTGTGACATACGACGCTAAATGACGACCCTTGTTTTATTATTTTTTTTGCCACCACATGGTTGGAGGTGGGGGGCAAAAAAAAATCCCTAATCCTCACTGTTAGAAACCAACATCAAAGGAGGACATCCTAGAGTCACCAAAGCCCCATAACAGAATGATTTTTAAGGATTTTGTATACATTGTTGGGGGTGTCTGTATCAGAGGAGGGCGCTGTATTACCAGCTTAAATCCTGTAATTCTCTTAGTATTTAACCCATTTCAGTGTCTTTTTGGTTTTTGCTCTCCTGTAATTATGCTTTTACGTATACATCTGTAACTAACATAAACACCTAAAATTAGTTTTAATCTCAAATTTTACAGAGACGATGATGACATCAATGATGTGGCCTCCATGGCCGGGGTGAATCTGAATGAGGAGAGCGCCAGAATACTTGCAACCAATTCTGAGCTGGTGGGAACGCAGATCCGGTCGTGTAAAGACGAGGCCTTTCTCCATCCGGGTTTGCTACATCGACGAATCCTGGAAACTGGTGAGATCTGTTCACATCATCCACCGTGCAACACAAGACTAAAGTGGTCAAATTTTTTTTAGTGAATGAAACACGTTCAAGCCTTCCTGTGGCTAACAGTCTTACTCTCTTTTGCTGCAGCCTAAATAAACTGGAGATATGTAATTTAAACATTTCATTTTGAGTTCCTCTCTGATGCTGAAAATGGCTAATTGTGTTTTTTCTTCCCTCAGTATGAGGATCCACTCTGAAGAGTGTTTTTGTAAAAAATAAAATAAAATAAAAAAGCTGGTAGCTGCTAGCATAGTATGTTCAGTGAATGGAAAAAAGATTTGAAAAAGACTTTGTGACTGTCAAATTACTAATAAGGGTTGATCAAGATGAAATTCATCCAGGTTGATTTCTCACAGCAACTCCAAATTCTTATAAATCAAAGGTTTCTGTTAGTTTTCCTAACATGCTAATAAATATTCAAAATAATCTTCTGCAGCTTTTTTAGAACCTCTGTCTGTAGCCATTTTTTTCATGGGACAGATTGTATTTAGAGTGTCATGACTAAAGACAGTGATGATTTTGACTCCCTCCGAAGCTGAGGCTGAATATTCTCTTGTTTGTACGTGTTTTGAATTTGCTGCACCTAACAATTCTTTCACCTCCTTTAATCAATTCTTCAGTGGCTGACTGAACTTACTGGACCTCGGGCACAGACATAAATATTTCATGGGTTTGTCTTTTGAAGAGTGACTCTCATACTGTCCCCCTGACTAAAAAAAGGTTGTTTTTGAAGGAATGAAACATAGTGGTGATGTTTTGATTTAGTCTGTTTTAGTGCAGTTTAATACCGATGGCACACAGTGTTTCAGTGTTTAAAGCTTAGTGATGGTTCTGTGTTGGAAAAAGCGAGACTTTATTGTCTCTAATGACTCCACAGTCATAGCAGAGCTAAATTTAACACCAAGGTTTCCAAGACTTTACTGAACAGAAGAGCTTAATTCACCAAGGTTTTTTTTGGCAGATTGATGGTGCTCAGGGGAAAAAGAAGGAGTTTTTGTATTTTCTGAGTTTAACTGTAGGTAATTGTGAGATAGCTAGGCAGTAATTTCATCACAAATGACAGCTTATTGTGTACATTGGACTAAAATGACCAATGAAAGAAAATATCGTCAGCATAAAGAGGATACATTCCTATCATCTTTATGTCGATGATATCCAGTTGTATATTAAGATTAAAAATTAATCTTAGCCATTTTCAGCATCAGAGAAAAATTAAGATTTTTTAAACTGTCCTACAGGAAAAATGGATTAGATGAATAGAATCGGTCCCAAACCTGAACCTACAGCCACCCAGATATCTGGCTAATGGATTCAAACATATACATCAGTTGTTTCATAGTCCTGAGGCAAAAATGATTTCCAACAGAAATATATATTTAGGGGAAAATCAAAAGTCAGCACTCTTCACATGTTTAGTTCCTTACCCAGATGATCTTTGCTGCATTATTTTTCTATGCTTTACCTCCATCGAATATATTCCTGGTAATAGCAGTCAATCAGTTTCCTGTTTATAGTGATACACTGTGATGGGTGTCAAGAGGGTTTGGTAATGTACACTGTCACCATCTATGATAGCTTACTTGAGGGTTGTACAAATTTCTTTTGTGTCAGAAAAGGGACAGTGTGAAAGAAAATCTGCGCTTTTTAAAACAAGATGTTGGAAAATATGATTTACGCTACTGGTTTATGTAAAATACTTTCAATACTTCTAACTCTAAAACATGTCAAGCCGTTACATATTCTTAGAATGCACACTAAAATGTATAAAAAGTTGTAAATGAAACTTGCCTAGCATCTTTCTCCTGTGCAACGGATCAAAAAACACACAACGTAATTCCTCAAGACGGGGAGCCTGGCGCCCTCATCTTGTTTCATCTCAATTAAAGTATCTTCAGTGTAGCATGGGGGCCTGCAGGTCATGTTTCGTTACGTGGACTCTTGGCATGGTTGTTATCCCGTCACCTTGGGGTAGAGGGGTTGTTTTAAAATATAAATCTTTCCTCGGGGTAGCACACAGCATGATACGGGGCAGGAGGCTAGAGTGCCCCCTGCTGGGGAAGTGGCACTTATGCAGCTTTGTTGTGTCAGTGATTGGTCTCTGTGCGCTCACAGCTGACAGCAGTCCAAGGGAGGCTCCCCCAGCCTGCCAGCTCTACTCAATCAGAGAAGAGCCACTGCTCCACTCTCTTGTACAGCCCTGGCTTATTATATTAGCATCCTACTAAAACTTTATTATGATTCTTTCCTTACTTCTTAGAAAACATTTTTCAGTATAAATATCCGGATTCCATATTTTTTTAATTTGGCAGAGGTGAAATATTATTTCTTGCCTCCATGTCTATAACATTTATAGTGTGTTGTTCTCCACTCTTTCATTTATCCCTAGCAAACAAACACTTATGCTAGTCGTCTTTTATCAAACTTCTTTCTACCTTCCCTCTTTGCTCTCCAGGCTTGTCCAGCCACATGGGGAGGAGGGACCCATGTCACAGCTGGGACTCTCTAGAAAAAACTCCTCAAAGTAACGATAGTCCTCTTCTGAGCACATGTAGGGGTACTTGAAAAATGTTTTCTGAAAATATGGTGTAAACAAGTTCTTCTACTACACGAGAAGAAGTCAAATAAATTAATTTGATGACTTATTTCTCTAAAAGAGTTTTGATGCATGCCTTTGAGAGCATTGTTGAGTTTTGTAGGAAGTAATTTTTAACTTTGAATGCTAAACTAGACTTAACTCACTTTCAGATCCACAACATATAAATCCAAGTTTGTTTTCAATATGAAAGTAAAACATTAAGCTTTTCATATTTCTTAAAGTTTTTCACATTTTCTCTTATTACAGTCACAAAGCTTAATGTATTTTATTGAGATTCTATGTGACGGAGCCGCTAAAAGCAATGCATAATTGTGAAGTGGAAGAAAACAATAAATGTCTATTACTCTACCGTCAATGGAATGACTACTATAGCTAGTGTCTTTCGGTGCACTAGCCTTGCAGAGCACGCATTAGCATAAGCCTTTTCCCTATAATAAAGATTTTAGCAATTTAATTTATTGATTAACTGTTTAATATACAAAATGGAGCAAGTCAAAGTAAGACAACATGCAAGATGTGATACCCCACATGTCAATGACAGCATTTAGGCTTGCATAAGCATTTTGGCTAATTTTAGCTTAAACACTAATTTTAGCATACTGAATGGACTAAGTCCATGTTAGTTAGTTAGTTAACATGGTTATAGTTCTCCACATAGAATTGAGTATGTCAGTGTTCAGCACACTGATTGGAGGAAGTCAATGGCACTGGCAGCATTTAGGCTAACATTAGTATTTTGGCTTATTTTAGCTTATATTCTAATTTTAACATACTGAATGAAGTAAGTTCATGTTACTCAAGTGCTTGTCAATCTCCACATGCTATTGAGAACATTGTAGCTTACTTTGGGATTGATGCAAATTTTTAGCATCAGAGCGCTGGGTTCCAACCGACAGGCACACTTTGGCAGACCCCGTTTAAATTTATTCAGAAATGTTCCAGTTATCAAACTATCATGCGCGGTGTGCAGTAAAGCCTTGTGCCCCAACTATTATTGATTATTTACATTTTGTTAATTTATGACTCCAGTTTTAACATTTGTAATCGGTAGGTTAGAAATCGGAGTTGCCCAAAAAAACTGCAATCCTGTATTTCTAATTACTATGGTGCATAATATTTCCAACATCTTTCCTGTTCCTCTAGTTGGAGTAAAATCCAAAGCACTAAGGCTTTGTTGATCATTAGTCTGCTCTATTTCTAGATGAAGTGTTATAATTAGTGTGAGCTCCTGAAACTGTTTTTGCTCACAGAAATTTTCCTCTTGTTCTGTAGCTGAATCTCCTAAACCTTGTCTGAAATATTAATGTCCCAGAAAGATTGTATTTTTAGGGAGTGGAAGCCTGTTAGCAGTTTTCCTGTGACCTCATGGTATTGCCGCATGTGTTGCCACTGCAATTATAATAGCAAGAGGGCTTCCTCCATCTGTTCAAAGCTTGAGCAGTTGAAGAGTGTATGTATTGTTCGGCTGACTTAAATAATTGGTGTGGTTTACTTAAAAGGGTGCCAGAGAGAAAATTATGTTAATGGAATAATTTAAAAGGAGGTTGGAAACAGATACTAACCCCACTAAAGTCTGTCCTCCTCTCTTTTGTTATGTCTTCAGATAAATTTTGCTCCAAGGAAACTAAATTATCCTTCTGCAGAAAGAGATGGTCAATGTTGGTTCCACACTGGAAGAAGCTCAGTTAATAAAACCACTCTGGACTTCACACTAAGACTGTGAAACAAATTAAGTTTTCCATGTGATGAGTCCTCCACCTGCAAGTTAATTGCCCTTAATAATCTGTACAGTTCTTCTTGCATGTGGATGCTACCTAATAGATATGGACGTGTGTATGTTGTGGGTCTTTTGTGTTTATTTGAAGTGTTATATAGTAAATATAACATATTTAAATTTCCTTCACAGCTAAGAAGTTTGGGGTGACGGAGGTTCCCATGGAAGCCGTGACATTCATCTCACATGCTGCACAGTCTCGACTCCGAACTGTGGTAGAAAAGGTTTCTATCATCGCACAGCATCGAACCGACTCCTGTAAGGTAAATGTCTCGACAAAGTTTAGTTGCAGCTTTAACTATACAGTCACAAAACCAAGTGTGTCTTATTGGGATTTTGTCTAACATAACAACATTACATAAAAGTAGATAATTGTGAAGTATAAGGGAAAATAATATACTTCACACTTTGGCTGTTTTCTTAAAAAAAAAAAAAATCTGAAAAGTGTGGGATGCATTTGTATTCAGCTCCTTTTATTATGATATTCCTTCATAAAATTCAGCAACTAGTGTTTTTTTTTCTTTCTTTCTTTTTTATTAAAGAAGCAATTCGGTATGCCTTTGGTTACTCTGGAGGAGCTGCAGAGAGCCAAAGCTCACTTGGGAGAAACTATTCTCCCAAGTGAGGAGACAACTATTATGACTAATATGAGTGTGCTGAGAATTGAGCCATTTTTGAAAGAAAACGATAATAAGTCCCATTTGCAGTTTGCCCAAGTGAAATCAAATTTATTTTTAAAGCACATTTAAAAACAGTTGTTACATCAAAACAAAGTAGAAATAAAACTGCAATTGATTAAAATTAAAAAGCCATCAGAACAACTTAATCATAAACAAAGAAATGGTGATAAACTCCATCCATACATTGTCTATGTGTGAGAAACACGGTAGATAGTGCTGTTTAGCATGGTGAGGGAGGCATTGCAGTTAAGGAAGCTGTAAAGTTAACCTAAGATAATGTTCCTCATTCCTGGAGGTATTAAGTTTGAATAATAATAATCTTAAATTTTAAATTTTATTTATCTACACTTGCAGGTATAGTATGCATCTTTTCCTCAAAACATCAGAGAAAAGTTTAAATTCTGATATTTTTTTCTCAAAATTCAAACTTTTTTACTCAGAATTCTGGCTTTTTCTTTGCAAATAAACTTTAATTCTGAGATTAAAGTCAGTTCTTTTTTTCAATCTCCCCCTTTCAGAGAATAAATATGACAGTCATGTGTGATTTTTCTTTTGCTTTCCAATTATGTCCTTCTTTGTTTTGGTCTGTTACATAAAATTCAAGGTTTTAACTTATTTGGTTGCAATAAAATGTGAAAAAGTCCAACAGTGCAATGTGTTTGCAGTTTCTGACCCACATTAGCAGAAGAAAATATTCAGAATAAATTCCAGTATGGTTTTACATACAACAGAGAAATAAACTTCACTGAGCTTTTGCAGCATTTTCCTTTGCTACATATGGCCATATCCACACATCACAGAAATAAATTGAGTTTATAACTAATGCAAACATAAAATTTAGCAAGAGCATCTTAAATGTCCTCAAGTTGTTGCCAAGAGAGAGCTGTAAGTTTTTACTCAGTCACTGAAAACCTGAAAAAAGTGCTCGCCTACGTACACCTGCATGCTTTTCTCATTAGGGGTGACTGTGCCCCTCACATCTGATGAATGTAGCCATATAACAACATTTAATTGGTCTACATTAAAGTAAAATCCACCTCCACAACAAGGTAATGTCTTTGCATTGTGAGAACTGGGGGGAAACTTTAAAGACATGTTTTTCTTGATGCCGAGGCAGCGGGAGGGAAAGCATTGGCACAGTTGTCCCCTTCTTGTTTTTGCGCCTCTCCTCTCCATTCGTTCTTCTTTTTTGTGGTTTTCCAAATGAGGTGTGCTCGAGAGACAGGCACGGAGCTCTGTGAAGCCACTCTGTTGACATCAGCGAAAAAAAAGAAAGAGAGAAGGAGCGAGGGAGAAAGACCAAAAGACAAAGCGGCCTCTTAAAGAGCAGCCGGGCTTCAGCAGGAGCTACGGCAAGAGTGCAGGCTCAGCTCTGCAACAAAGAACAGCGAGGCTGGATGAGAGAGACAGAAGAGTGGGTTGGAGGTGGGGGGTGCTGGTGAAAAGCCCCCTCTGATGTGTCTTTGTGTTCTGTGCCGCTCAGCTCCTCTCATCCCCTTATGGAAACACACACACGCACACACACACACACACACACACACATACATATAGACGGAAGACGAGAGGAGAGTGACATAGAAATAAAGTGCAACACGAGATAAGAGCTGCATCAGACGTGCAGTCACATAGGGAGAAATAAGCAATTATCCTATTAACTTTTGATGACCTAAAAAAGTTGTTTTTACGTTTGCCTTCCTATTTGCCACATGGGAGATGAAGCGAAGAGTCTGTAAATAGAAGAAGTTTGTGTGGCAAGGTGTGGGGATGCGTACAGGCCGGTTGGGTTTGAGTCGAGTTATATTTCTGTTGCCGTTGTTAAACTAAATGTGTTCAGAGGTTTTCTCTTCTATTTATGAATTGAAACCAAAGATTTAATTATACAACATAAACGTGGCTTTTGGCTGTAAAACAATGTTTCTTAAAATTCATATTCAAAAGTCATGATCTGAGCTATAGATGAGCTCAAGCTCTACAACAACCAGTAATGATGAGATTACTTATGTTAGATTTATTTACTGCTTAACCCAAAATTAAATCTATAATTGTGTAATATTTTATTTTTAGCTCTAAGTGGCTCTAATTTCACAAAAAAGTTTTGTTGATGAACGTAATACTTTTCAAGACTTAACAAGTAGCTTCTTTTAGACAAGACTAAAGAAAGTCAGAATAAAACTGGACTCATGAACTTTTACAGAGATAAAAGTTACCGACACTCAGAGACAATTACAACACAGGAACCAAGTGTTAAAAATGGTCCCAGCTGTGAGTTAACTAAACCCATAAAATTAGTTTTATTTTTACCCACATTCTGTTTTTATTTATTTGAATTCTATTCTTCAACAACAAAAAAATCTAATCATACAGATAAAGAATAAACCCATTTGTCCACATTTGTTAGTGTTTTTTGTTTGTTTGTTTTTTTGGCAGCATCCTAATCCAGCCACTTATTATTGTTGTGATAAAAATAGTGGTACAAATTTCACTAGAAAGTAAATAAACAAATACATTTTGGAAAGTGAAAGCTTCTGAAAGGAGCAATAATTTTATTCTTTGTCACTCATGAACTTTAAACTGTTTTTACCCACATGGTTGTCAGCTTGAGGGAGAGCTCAGTCTCAACTGAACGCATCAAAACAGGAAAACACATCGATAGTTGAAAAACTTCAGTTGTATTAGATCAAATTCAAAAGTTTGCAATATTTCTCATTTTTACGTGTCCAAATCCAAAATTCTGTTCTCCTTTTCTTCACTGGTAATCTAGGCTATTTTTCTCCAGATTTTCTATATCAATCAATTCAGTCCAATCATGTAGAAAGATTCAAAGTTGTTTACATACATCTCAGTTTTATCCGAGCTATTAAACAAAGCAGTCATGTTTAGTGTATTATATAAATTATTAAAAACTTTTCTAAGAAAATACAGGTGACTGTCACTGATTTTGCAGAAGTCACATCTAGGATATGACCATGTAGTGACAGAGATGTTTCTCAGCTTGTCTCATGTCAGTATGCTCGTTAGGTGACAATAACAAATGTAAAAGTAATACAATTACTTTTCAACTTTCACATGAATATTTTTTTTAATATGTCGTGTTGAACAATAATGATTGTTTGATCAAGCTTTAAATGCATTTGGAGTAATTCCTCAAGTTTTTGCATCAGAAGTGGATTTTGTTTTACACGAGCATTGATACAAGTTTTGACAAAACACAGAAAGCCAGTTGGATGGTGAAATCTTCATCTTTAAAAGATGACAGTACTTCAGTAATGCCTACCAAAATATTTCTGACGTTCGGTTATATTCTGGAGGAATATTTTCTCCGATTCAGAGATATTTTTTATCAGCTACTGTCATCTGCCCAAAGTTGACTAATAACCCAACCAGAGCCAAAGAAGTAGCTTCGCAATATGTCATTGTCGTAATGCTGCCGCTGCTGTAATCTCTCCGTCTGTTTGCCAGGATGACGAGTGCTACGAGCAGTCTGCAGACGTACGGTCGCAGCTCCGCTTCTTCGAGCAGCTGGAGAGGATCGAGAAGCAGAGGAAGGACGAGCAGGAGAGAGAGATCCTTCTGAAAGCCGCAAAAGTGAGTTACCGTCACCTCCATCCCGCTTTGTGCGTACGTGTGACAATGGACATGTGCATGCATGTGTGTGTATTTTGCTCTCGTGTCGGCTCTGACAGATGAATTAGAGTGTGACTCCCATGGATGAGGTGACCCAGACTGATGGCCCCAGGCCTCCTCTGTCCTGGCGATTCTTCCCTGGATGCAAGGAGGGAGGGCTGGGATTCAGATGACATGAAACTCCCATCCAGCACACAAACTGGACTCTTATCAATCCAAATTGTGTTTTTGCACCAGTCAATTAGCCCGAGATCAGACATCAGTCAGCTTTGAAGAGTGATCTGCATTTCAACGCTGAAAAATCTGACTCTTCTTTCCTTTCATTGAATGCATTAAATGTAGATCCCAACACCTTCAACCTGTTCACACATCAACCAACATCATTTTTAAAAAATATGTATTCTTTGAGTCATAAATTAGGAAAATCCTGTATTTCTTCCATTTTTTCTTCTTTTGTAGCACACGGAAAGAAAAAACCAGATGTAATGGCAAGTATAAAAAACTGATTGATTCGTCTCCAATAACAGCTTTTATTAACAAAAGCTCTACTCAGAAAGTCAACCATGTTGCATTTCTAATAAAAAAACAAAAAAAAAAACACTCATTAATGATTAGCTAAGGCCAAAGGAAAAAGTCATGCCTTCATGCATCAATTAATTACACAACATTAAGTCTTGATTATGAAACATGTTGTAATAAGATGTCTATTAACAATTATGTTACAGATGACCCCTTAAAGAAATAAGAGTACTCAGAAAATGTGAAGCATAAAAATCTGGAAGGTGCTCACAGGATGTGTGAGGCAATTTGAAAGTCAATGAAAAAAACACACACACTGACTCCAAGCGAACGTTTTTTTTTTTTTTCATAAAGGTCTTCCAGTACCAGCTGGAGCTTTCTGTGGTCAAAAACTGTATTTGACCTGTAGCTTGGAGTCATTGTGCAGGCATTAGGGGGAAAAAAAAAGGATTGGTGAATTAACAGATGCTGCATTTGTATTAGTTTTAAAACTTGAGGATGAGTGTAGAATCTGTGGAACTTTATGTTACACTGACATTTGTATTGCTTGTAAGAATTGCTGTACACTTCTAGTTGCATAGGCATCTAGTGACTTATAATTAATAACAATTTACTTGCAAACCACAACTGTGTTTTAAATGTCTTCATTTATGTTTTAAATGTCAGAAAGCCACTAGGTGCATGTTAAAATATTATCAAGCATTCAATTCAAGTTTGTAATTTGAATCAAAAATGAAACATCGTGTAGAATGATAATGTTTAACTATTTATTTCATTTTGATGAATATGGCTTACAGGTCACAGGTAATAGCTGACAATCACTAACACATGGATGATATTAAGCCACAAAAGCTACTTGTTAAAGAAGCCAACTGTTCTGAGAGTGCTGTATCTAAATATATTAATTGAAAGCCGAGTGGAAGGAAAAAGTGTAGCAGGAAAGGATGCAAAAGTCACACCACTGAGAGGATTGTAAAAGAACAGCCAATTCTAGACTTTGCTTGAGATCCAGTATGAAGTTTAAAAAATTAGTGATGATTTTGGTGATGCCGTTGTGTAAGTACATGTGTTTTTTCAGGTTCAAAGTCACCATAACAATCTTGCATGGTGATGCTGATTTTATTTTCTGCCCATACTATCAAATGTACCAATAGTTGATTTAAGTATTAATATTTGATTTTGTACTTGATTGTTCATCAAATTGATCTGACTTAAACTTGAAAGACAAACTGTAGAGTATTGTAAGGAGGAAGATGAGAGACATAAAATTCAACAATGAGATGAAGGCCAGTATTAAAGTAGCCTGAGGTTTCTTCACACAACAGTGCCACAGGTTGATCACCTCTTTCCCACACCACATTGATGCAGTGATTTGTGCAAGAGGAGCCCCAGACATGTTTTTCAGTAAACTGATATTTCGGTGATACATTTTATTAGTCTTCTATAATATTCTGTTTTTTTTTATGTAATTTTAGTTGCAACTTGAATCATCACAATTAACGGAAATAAGCCCTTGATAAATACTACTCTATGAATTGAAGTTATATATGGTTTTGACAGTTTGAATTGCTAAAATAGTTTTCTATAATATCCAGATTTATTGAGAGGCACTTGCACTCTAATTATGTTTCTTACAGTGTCAGTTTATAGAAATACTTAAAAACTATCTAAAACTATAGTCTTTCCTTTTTTATCTGTAATTGAAATGGATTTTAAGGAGTTTGTACATTTGGGACAAATTCTCTCTTTTTATTTATGGGGCTCTAGAAATACTAATAAAATATGAAATAATTACCTTAACATATATTATTAGTCATGAATGTATTTGCAGGACAAAATATTATAAGCGGCAATTTTGAATGCTTTAAATTCTTTTGTAGTGACAGTATTATTTTGCATTTTTGATTTCAGTATCATTTCAATTATCAATTATTATTTATGATAACAAAGAACTATTATAAAGATAAATCTCTACACAAAATGTATACATAATATGAGTTCTGTATGCTTTAAGTAGCTGTGACACACGCCTGGTATCCTTATTTGTCTCTTGTTGAGAAGATTTGTCTCTTCAAATTTAGAAAATTCACCGTAGACCAAAAAAAAAAAAATCAAATCAAAATGCCCTGCAGTGCAACATTAGTGGAAAGGTAGGTTAATTTAATTATTTCTGATGGAACTGAGGTCCAACAGTACAGATTCTCTTAAAAGCATACCTCACTTTCTTAATTGCATTATTATACTCCAGTCTTTCCATGCCGGGTATTAGAAAAATCCCCTTGTCAATGAACTTTGACCAAATTACCTTAAGACCTGCTTGTTATTTTATGTCTTTTGGAAAAACTATAACATTTCTGCTAGTCAGTTGTGAAAGGAAGTCCTGGCATCAACACAAACTACAACTCCAAATTGCACTGTTTTTTTTTTTTTTTTTTTTAAAAGAATGGTGTAAAGAAAAAGCTTTTAGATTCCCTGTGCAGCACATGGCTCTGCATTATTAAACACTCCAATCTTCTACTTTTTTGTCTACTGAATCTTGTTTTGTTAACAGCAATTGCAAATAACTCCTCAAAATGAAACCTGGTCCTTCTTGGAGGAGCTACACTTGAGGCTGTTTGGTTTGCATGAGAGTCACAGAGGAAAGTTTGACTTCACCCCACAGCTATATCTGTGGCTTTTTGGCTCCTGTTGCCATGGCGTTTTGGTTTAAGGAGAAGTTTGGAAAGCAGACCTTTGCGTAATGATTACACAAGTTGTTCCACTTGCAGTTGCTGAGAAAATACCACAGCTTTTTACATGTGTGTTCAGGCTTTCCGTGCATTTGTTGTGCATTATAAAGGGGGCAAATATAGCTATTACTGTTTCATTACTAAACTGGCTTTTAACTCAGTGGGTAACATAATAGCTAATGGCCCCCAAAAAAAGGCTTCAGCACCAAACTTACAATTAAAGGGGCTGCAAAGCTAATCTTATTCTTTTTCTTAACCAACATATATCAAATACATATCTCTTGGGACTCAATTTTGATGTATATTTCTCTCTAAAAATATTTCCATTCTTCGTTGTTGTTAGGTTCCAGGCTCTGGGAATGCTAGCCTGTGACTTGTCCTTTATTTTTTATGGGTTTTCCTGCAACACTTTATAGCTGCACTGGATCTCAAGATTGTTGTGCAGAAAAGCTACAATTATCTGACTCCATGGCAAATCAAAATATATCAATTAGCTTTGACAACATTCCCAGCATTAGTGCCCGAATTGAAGCCCTAAGCCATGACAAAAACATCAGTGGGATTTGCTGCTGATAGCTGTCTCTGCAGTCATTTTTTCATCCTGATAAGACAAACAATAGATTTTAAACAATGTACCTATTTGTAAATGGTTTAAAACATTTTTCAAAAATAAAAATCCACAGTTCAGTGACTAGTTGTGAAACTAGTAACAAATCTGGTCTTATTAGAGTTTTAAGAAAATAAGCAAGCACAGACCACAAACATCGACCCAGACTTGCAATAAAATGTTTAAATTTCAGGCGTCAAACTCCTGTCCTGCAAAGTTAGATGCCTCATCACACTTTAATCAAATAATTAGTCCAACAGAAAGACTGAACACATTTACTGCATGCCGAGGAGTTAATCTTGCCATTTGTTTTGGATGCATTGAACACCCCTTAAAGGTACATTGTCTTCAACCCTGGAGGACTGGAGTTTGATACCTTGTAGATAAAAGAATACTCTGTCAAAATGACCTAAGTTCAATCCGAAATTCAACTGACAATCTGTTGCAAGGCTCGAAAATTTCTGTTTATAGATGCTCTCCATCTAATGTGGCCAAGCCGAGCTATTTTATGCAGATGAATTGGCAAACATTTTAGATGTGCCATAGAAGACTGTGGTGAACACTTTTTTGTTGATATCCATATATCCTCTCCTTCCACGTACCATTTTTATATTAACTGAATCCCCTGAGTTTAATGGGATTATTTTTATGTTAAAAATGTATTTTACATGAGGGTTATAGTCAATACAGCAGCCGATTGTGCTGGCTGCAGAAAAGGCAACAGATAAATGAAAAACTGAAAACAAAGAAACTTAATTGGGGTTAAAACGCCACCAAATGCATGACACTTATTAAAACATAAAAAACACTGCTAGTTTACGCCACCATCCATTAAGTGAAGTGCAGTAAACCTCATCTGCATGTGTAGCAGTATCCAGTCCTCATCTCTTCTCTTCTGTGGTCCCCGCTGTAAGCAGAGAAACCGGGGCAGCTGGCAGAGGAGAAGCAGAGTGTGCCAGTGGCACCGCTGGTCTCTGTAAACAGTCCATCTGTACCGACCCCTCCCACTCCTCCTCCCACCCCGCTCGCCATGTCTCCTGCTTCAGCACCCGCTAATTTGGCTCCCAGAATTAGAAATCCATTGAAATAATCTCTTCCACTGTCGTCTCCCACCGTTTCTCCTTCACAATAAGCCTTTGCCTCGACTGTGCCGGCCATTTAAAATATGACTCAGGACTTGAGGGATGCTCCGGCCCACTGGAGGGCAAACACATTAGTCTCAGTTGAGACACCGACCAATACCTGGACTGCCTGATATATGTAAAGTCAATTAGCAGGAAGGCTTAGGAGTTTCTGGTTTCCATCCATGTGATATAATAGATGGTTAGAAGAAAAAGAAAGGTGGTAGTAAGGAATGGTTATGGAAAAATCAGGATATTTGGTAAAACATTGTATTATCTGCCACGTAGAAAGTTACAAGAGAATAATAGGGCCATACTAAGAGTAAAATAAATAAATAAAATTACAAGAATAAAGTCATCAAATTAAGAGAATAAAATGTACAAGAATAAGGTTGAGATGATTAGAGAATAGGGTCATAATTATATCAGTATAAAGTCATAATATTAAGAGAATAAAGTCATACTGGAATAAAGCAGACCTAATACGAGAATAAAGTCATAATAATGTGAGAATACACTCATGAAATTATGACGATAAAGTTGTAATAGTATGAGAATGAAGTTGTAATATTATGACATTCTTGTAATACTGCAACTATATTATTTTGACTGTATTCTTGTACGACTTTGTTCTCATATTATGACTTTAATTCTTGTAATTTTGATTTGATTCTCATATATATATTTTTAATGTTCTTATTGCAGGCCTAATACTCCTTTGTTGAAAGTAGGCAAGGAATAAAGTTTTATGATCCATTTGACACTGAAGATCTAAGGTTTACTGAAATAAATGCATGTATCTTGTTTGCCAAATATAGTCCCTTCCAAATTATTCATGAATCTTTAACTTTCATATTTTAACAAGTTACAACCACAAGCTTTAATATATCTTATTGGGTTTTATGTGATAAATATTAACTCAAAATAAATAAAATTCTTTTCAAATAAAATGCTAAAAGTTGGATATTCAGACCTCTCTCGAGTCGATACTTTTTAGTTCCACCTTTGACTATAATTACAACTTCAGGTCTTTTGGAGTGTTTTTCTACTGGCTTCAATTGCAGGCTGAAATTTTTACCAACTTTGCAGCACAACTTTGCATGGAGAGTATGTTAATATGAAAGTCTAGGTCTTGCCACATGTTTCTTAATTGGATTTCTGGACTTTGACTGGGTCATTTTAATACATGAATCTACTTGGATCTAAGGCATGTAATTGTAGCTCGGTGTTTCGAATAACTGTCCTGTTTGAAGGTGACTCTCCAACCCAATCTCAAATATTTTTTCATTAATTTTTTTTTCTTCAAGAATTACAGTTTATTTGGGGAAATTCAAATTCAAATCAACAATTGTCAAGTTTTTCTAATTGTGCTGAAAAAAATAATCACCTCAGCATGATGTCACCACCACTGTGTGTGGCACTAACCTCAGTGTTAGTTTATAGTGTTTTGCATGCAGGCCAAAATGCTACATTTGGTTTCTTGTAACCACAGGACCTTCCTCCTCATGTCTGGTGTTTCCCTTCCACATCTTGTGACAAACTGCAAACAGAACTTCTTAAGAATTTCTTTCTGAAAGTCTTTCAGAATTTTATTTGCAAAATATTTTCAAAATATGAGTGCACCGATTCCAGTTTTCTGGCCCATTGCCAATTACAGATGTTTTTAAAGCCCGACCTGCTCTTTTGATTTTAGTCGAAGTCATTTCAGTTGACTGAAATGACAGTGCAAATCTGCAGACATGATTTGATGGGCCGTTCTAGTAAATTTAAATAAAATTACTAGCGGGATACCAACTCAATTTATCTCTTGGTAGCATTGTAGGCAACTTTCTCACAGGAGAGCAGAAGACGACAGTGGCTGATTTTTAGACCTTTGCAGATGTAGATAAGATTGGTGGACTAGATCGACTTCACATATGAGTCCGATTACTAATTTTGCAAAATTAAAGATGTTTGCGCTGATAAATCGACTGGCAGATAAATCGACTGGCAGATAAATCGGTGCACCCCTATTTCAAAAGCATCTCATTTTGCATTGAAATCCTAAAAAGACATTGCAATTTGTGATTGTTGCTTGACAACATGTAAAGACGGTCAAGGGTCGGCAGTACTCTTAAAAGACAGTGTATCAGGAATATTATTAGAGCAGACTCTCAATAGTGCTGCTACATAAAAAGATCCACCTTATGCCTGCATTCACAAACAACCCTCAGTTAGTCCCCTGTGCCATGATGAGCCTGTTTTGCCCGCAGTGGTCATCTGTACATGTGCATTTGGCTCTGTCGTGAAGGATTTCCAGGGACAAGTACATTCACCCAGATCATAGCGGCTGATTAAAATAGAAGTGCTGTGTTGTTACGCCAGGGACACACAGATAGCCACACTGGCACATACACAGTGACACACAGTCAGTCGTTGCCACTGACACTCACCAACATCTTCTCCCCTGCTTGTGTGTGTATGAATGTGTGTGCATCCTGGCTCCTGCAGACTTTTTAATAACCTCTTTTGATTAGAATCCCCCCGCAGCAGCTTATTTAGGGCTGGATTTGGAGCAGGTTTAAAGGCCACTGCCCCCCAGGGGGTGCTCCATTGCACTTCTCTGTATTCAGATATGATGTCCTTGACACCTCTGTATCCTGTTCCCATTTTGCACTATTTTTTGCTGCTAGAGCAACAGATGAGTAGCAAAAGTGTGCGTGTGTATTGGGAAAGTGGGCTCCTTAAACCAGCTGTTAACCTGTGTCCCTTCCACCCATCCCCATCCCTCCTTTTTTACTCCACAGAGTCGCTCCAGGCAAGAGGACCCAGAGCAAGCTCGACTGAAACAGAAAGCTAAGGAGGTAAGCTGCTGCGGAGATCATTACCCTTGACATTTCCCCGACACCAGTGCATAAATTTTTCATGCCTCACTACATATGTAATGCCATTTAAAGTCGGACTTAAAAAAGTTTGAGGAATTATTCGCTCCGATTGATGCCAGTTTGTGGAAAATGATTCTCTGCACACCAAAGACACGCTCCACTTCCTCCACCCCTTCGCATTTTTCCATCTATTAAGCCTCCTTGTTATTGAATTCTGTCTATAGGAGAAATGGATAAACTCTCCATCAGGTTAAAAGCATTATTTCATCTTTATGTAGTCTAATTTTCACAATTTTGCACATAATTTCTTCAAATGCAGTTAGTTTTATATTACATAATATTTTAATAATAAAATAAATGAAATAACATTTATTTAAAAAATAAAGATATTATTGAGATCATTTTTGTTCATATATTTTCTTGACCTGTACATATTAAACATTGAAAGTAAAGCAATATTATTTCAGGATATTGTGATTATAACTTCACTTATTTATAACATAATTTTTTTAATTTAAGTTTAGATTTAAATAAAATTACTAGCGGCATACCAACTCAATTTATCTCTTGGTAGCATTGTAGGCAACATTAGCAAATTGACTAATTCTAGCATGTTATCAAAGTATAGCGTAGTTGCTAATCTTAACTAATGTTTGTGTTGGGAACAAAAATGACTGAACTACACAGGAAAAACAGGACTTTGAATGTCCTGCACAATATTAACACTAGGGCTGTTGTAAATGAATATTTTAGTAATTGAGTAATCTATCAATTATTAGTACAATTAATCAAGTATTCAAGTAAAAAAAAAAAAAAAAAAAAAAAGAAAACCTTAGCAAATTTAACATAACAGCAGTATTACTATCGGATATCAACATCAATCCAACTTTTCATATTTCAGCATCCCTAAGAATAACTTGCCGTACTCCAGGCATCACACCAGTCATTTTAAGGATGCTTATTGGTCCCCCGAAAAACGACAAAGACCCAGACATTGTCATCAATCAATAAAATCCTCGAGCCGAACTTGAAAACTGGACATCATGCTGCTAACTCTTAGCTTTCGTCATCAACTCAGGCGGAAGTGAGAGCTCTGTGCAACACAAGTAGTAACCCGGCCGGAACAGGGTGCATTAAATAATAAAATATAATTTAACGAAGCTTCGAGGCAGATAAATTTTCCTCGAGGAATTTTAATAATCGAGGTACTCGAGTCACTCGAGGAATTGTTTCAGCCCTAATTAACACATTGTCATGCACAGCTCCCAAGAAAGAGGAGATTCAGAGTTGGAATTTATGTTAATATATTTCTTACAGCAAATTTAATATATGACCAATCCAAAAGTGAAGTAAAAACTTAATTAATTAGAAATAAGTTACAATTGTTAAAATTCAACTGAAAACCAATCAACAAGATAAGTTTTAAGTTTTGCTGCCACTTTTCAGCTTATATTCAGTATGTTTCATATAGTGTTTTTTTCAGCACAATCTCTTGATATTTCTCTTTGAATTTCTACTCTACAAATATCCCTGCTTCAGGTCAGTTCTTTTGGCAGATCTACTTACCCAACCATGCAGCATTCGCACCGCATTTACTAAATGCTAAATTGTTTTCAAACAGGTAGGCAGTTCTGTAAAACATGCTGGAATGAGGGTTACTAAAATATGCTTCGTATTAACTTTTTGCTGTAGAAAACAGTACAAAACTTTCCTCTATTCCCAGCGGGCCCAGGTATGACACCCACACTGGTGTTGTAAATTAACAACTCTTTCAGACTTCCTTTTTTTGATAGGATAGTGATGTATCTTCTTTGTTTCAACTACAGGTTTTGAATTGAATGGATTCCCAGTGGAGCTCCAGAAAGTAGACTACACATCTTTTAGCGAATTGTTAATGTTGTTTACGCAAACAAGACGGCTCTTTCACACCACAAGTTTGCTTTTTTGTTTTCCTGGTGTGTTTACACCAGAATATCTTCACTTGGTGTTGTCAGTGCTCACTAACAAGGATCAAGAGCACTCTGTGGAGCCTCTGTAGAGAAATTTGAGTAGGCAGAAGGATGAAACAAGCGAAACTCACCTGTTGTTGTTGATGTAGAAGTTAGGAAGCCAGCATGGTTTCTCCTAAGTGGTTTACTCTTAAAAAGAAATGCTTTATTCATCCAGGGAACGTATATTGAGAATGTATGCACTTTTCTAGCTGACAAACTACTTTGGACTAGTACATTTCCAGACTTTTTCCACCTGACAGCCTCCCATTTAGTGTTGGCGTCTCCAACTCTATTTTGCGGCTTTTCTAATGTCCCTTACTGATCGGTTATTGAATTTGTGACCTTTGAATGACAAGCTGGCTTCTCTTACTGCACCTCCAGCACTCTTGTCTTTTTTCTTCATCTGTCCCAACCATTTCTTTCTAGCAACACTGAGCTCTGCTGCAGTTTTGAACATTCGCACAAGATCCCAGCCTACCCATAAGCCCAACATATGCAAATGAAGTGGTGTAATAGGCATCATGATAGTTGCCCCCAGGGGGGGCCCATGTGATCAAAGTGGGTCTCCTCCCTGTTAAGTGGCAGTCCGCTCGTCATCTGGATACGGCCAGATTAGAGCGTCGTGAAGAGACGCCGTCTTCGTGTGGCACATTTTCATTTTCGTCAGGAATTTTAAGAAGGTTCATTGGAAATGGTTACTTTATGTAACTACCCCCCCCCCCCACACACCCATTTTACTGACACACACAAACACCCCCCCACTTCTACCTCCTCCTCCAGCATCCCTCACCTCTTTCTGTTTTGCTTAATGGCCGTCGTTTCTCAGCCCCCGCGCCGCTCCGGTTTTCATCACCTGACTGGCTCAAGGGGACAGAGCTGGCTGTTTGTGTCACTGCAGAGTCTGTCGGCAGCTCACACATCTGCGCAAATTTCATCAGGATAATGAGCCAGAGCTGCTCTTCCAGGCGACAGCCAGAGGAGCCAGCCTCTCTGTAAGCCCCTCTGCACAAAGCAACAACTGCCTCCACCAAACTACCATCAAATCGTACAGATGGAATCACACTGTTATGTTCCTCAACCAAATGTTTGCTTCAGGTATGAACCAATTTAATATAATATTCAACATTCAAAAATAAATCGTCGCTAGATTGCATAGAACTTGAAACATCATTATTTTAAAAATATTACTGAAAATATGGTCAAACTATAAATGGACACAGTATTTAACCAATCCTTTCTGAAAGACATATTCAGTGTGCATCATTCTGTATTGAATATTGAAATTACAACTCATATTTTCTTAAGAGAGCACCCCTCCTCCTAGAGTCCACCACTCAGCTCCTTCAGACTAGCGGCAGCAGCAATTAGTAAACATGTGGACCTGCACATTTTTGCAACTCAAGGTAACATGGTTACTTGGTTGTGCTCTAAAATGGCTCTGTGTCCTGGTGAAATACATAGGATTGCTCCTTTAACTTTTTTTTTTCTTTTCCTTTTCCCAGTATCCACACTACTGTTTCTGAGCCCAGGCATCTTCACCACTAAAGATATACATATATACATATATACATATACATCCAGTGATATACATCACTGGATGTACATCACTGGATGTATTCAATTGGTCAATATTGTTACTGGCATGCTGACTTTTCATTCATGCCAAGTGAAATAGAATATCTTAGTAAATATTGTGTACAAGCATTCCTCTACAATAGCAATATTGCACCCATTTATATAGATCAAGAAGCTGTTGTATATTCCCAAGTAAAATGACAATGTAAAAAATTTACCAATTACCAAAAGTGTAGTCCTCCATTTTGTTGTATTAAGATTTTTTTAGATACAGTTCTGTGAAAGGGTGAACCATGCCTCTCACAGTGTGGACTTCTTTATTAAAACTACCTAAATACCTCCTCCTTTCCAAAGAGAGGCAGCTACTCCTAAAACAGTACCACTGACAGAGCCAAACGCAAAATTGTTTGCTGTTGCAACTACAGCAACACTCTTAAGATAATCACTTTGCTGCGGATCTTAAGTAAACTGAGAGCACCAATACACAGCCAGCGTCCCGATGTCTCAAAACCGACAGCTAACGACACAGTTACACCCACCTAGACCACCTAGAGTTGCTTTTATTTGAACAAGTCTCATGCAAACACACTCATCAGTTATCACTGCACAGCAGACCAAGGGAAAAGTCAGGAATTTGTGATATGAAGAACAAACTGAAGATGAGTCCTTAACTCATTCACTTTCAACTGAAAGTGAATGAGAACAACATGGAACAACCCAGTTTAATGAGACAATCTCTGGAGCAAAAATTTGACATAGATGCACATTTGAAACTTCATTGATAAATCTGTTAGTAAGTTCCAAAAATCCCAAAAATGTCATTGTGATTGTTGTCTTAAGATAACATCCTGTGATTTGCTGTTTTTGCAGCTTTACTTCAGCAGTAAGAGTCTCTAAGCTTTTCTCCTCCCATGGGTTTGAGTCTGCAAAGACATTTGTTCAAGTACCAGAACCTCCTGAACCGAACTTTGCCTCAGCCAGTGCGAACTGAAAAACAGCTATCAGCAACCTTCATATATTACAGAAACCTTTTTTTTTTTTTTTTTTACAATGTTTATCTTTTTATCTATTTAGCAATCCATTACCATTTTAAACCCCCTTATGGCAATTTTAGTGTCTCTAAATATGTTTCCAGTGCCAGCTGTGTTGTTTAGAAAATTGTCACCTTAAAGTCCAGATGCCTAATTGCTGCAGTTTTTCTACACAAATCAGTGTTTTATCTTATATTCCTGCACACACCTAATTTAAGTGCACAACAGTTTTTCATTTTAGACTTAAAAAACGCTGAACATATTTGCAGCGAAAATATTAGTGACACCAAGGATGGATTAACAAAGTGTAGGATGAAAGCTTAGCGTAACCAAGTGACATCCTAATATCTGAAGTGTTGTTTGCTCAACTGTGAGTGATTAAACGGAGGGTCTGTCAGATCCAGAGTCAGAGACTTAATTTATTGCAGAGATTTTAACAATAAAAAAATTTCACAAAATGCAGACTTCATATGTTGAAAGGTTGTGTGATCTTATGAAATTCAAGTGAATCCCTGTTCAAATAGGGAAAGATCAGAGGATCTGGCTGGCCATGGGGCATTTGCTTAATATGGCCACCCGTTTCATGCAAATTCACAATGTGCTCCCTATCAAACTTTAGCAAAAACCAGTAAAGCTGTACAATCCAATGAAGAGACGCCTTCAATCACTGTTTTGACTGACACTTTGCAATGCTACACGGCAGTCTGTGTAACTCTTGTACTGCAGACCCAACCCCCAGACTTAAGTAAACTTCAAAAATGGTAAAGGTATAGCTGTAAATATTTATTTAGTTTTGCTTTTTTTCCTCAGGAGTGGAAAGATTATTTTAGCCCTTAGGTTTGTCCTGGAACATTTTTATGTATTTATGTAGCCATGCCTTGACTTTGGTTTGCAGATTTTCACCACTGAGTGAAAACAAAATTTTTGTAACCAGCAGTCCTGTCACATAGCTGCTGCAGAGGTGTACCGTGAGAGATAGTCTGTTTTCTCCATTCACTACCATTTGGCCAAAAGGTCAGATGGGCTATTTCAGAAATGCCCCTAGTGAAAATCAATGGGCAAATCGTGGAGTTCAGTTCCTGTTTGTTGTTGTCGTTGGAGGGTCTCTGTGTTCTCACTCTCCCAGTGCTAAGGCAGAAGTAAGGGGGGCGAATCAGTACTCGAGCATTGAGACCAAGAGAAAAAGAGAGGGATGGATACAGAGGGACAAAGACAAAAAGATGGAAAGCAAACGGAGGCTGTGGGGTTCGGGGACCAGTTAAAAGATAGGGAGTTATGGCTAGTAGAGATACATCACAATGTCAGACACACAGACACACTGCAGCCATAAATTTATCATTGCAGCCACGTCTGCAGGCACAACTGGACACCAGGAAAGAGTGAGGTAAAGAGGAAGAGTGGAGAGAGGACAGGAGAAGAGCGACGACGGAAAAGGGAGAAGACAAATAGGCTAACACAACTGACCAAAAACTGTCCGAAAGCTCCTGCTGGAGTCCAAGCTGGATGTTCCAGAGAAGTCACAGTCAACTCACTTTGGGATGCAAATGATTTGTTTGTCCTACAAACAATTTCAAATAGAAGAAAGCATTTTCACAACTTTTTATTAGTGGAAGTTTTTGTATGTGTAGTCACAATTACTCAAGTTTCTGTCATTTTCTAATTACTGATGGTCATAAACAATCCTCAGTTTAGTAGTTATGATGATTTCTTCTTACTCGGTTGTTTAAGAAAGATCTTAAAAGAAGATATGGTGATGGCTAAGCCTGTCACAATAATCAATAAGTCAATTAATCACATGATAAATTAAAATTACCTCGATAATTTCCTCTTTTTTTTTTCTTGTGTCGCTCTTTCTAGCAAAGACTGGATGATGTAAGCCTTCAGTCTGGTATATTGGCCTCAACTAACCCTATCTTGAAGGACAATTTTCTTTACAGAGACTTCAGTGTCTATTTTATTTATTGTCTTAATTTTGTTAACTTATTTTAGACATTAAAATGTATTCCAGTTCCAAAGTTAAATGTTTGTTAGAAACTAACGTTTACTAGTCTTTGAGAGAGCGCTCTTGTATTATTTTTGCCTTCACCATCAAATAACTTGAAAAAGATCTCAAAGCAACAATATTATCATTTATCGCAATAAGTTCTTCGACAATTTATCGTCCAGCAAAATTTCCTATTGTGACAGGGTTGGTGAGTGCTTCCCTGCTTTTTGTAGCACTTTTGTTTAGAATGTATTTTCTGTGTTGTAACATGATGCAAACTCTTAAAGCCTGGGATCGTTTTATGGCCAGTTTAATACTAAAGTGTTACTCAAATCTTGCCTGAACTCAACTATTAACCTTCCACGCATATATGACTTCTCATACTGCATAAACATAATATGTTAGATTATATGACTTTCTATACACCATTCCTATCACTTAAATCTGTACCATTTGATCGAGAAGCATCCACCAGGTTTTAACACCAACATATGCGTCCTTGATTAGCTTGGCCTCCTTCACAAGTGATCAGGTCATGGAGATCCTGAAATCCACCCACACTGTAATCCCCATCAGCTACAGCCTTATACTTTTTCTCTCTGCAAAAGAGAGATTCTTGTGTGTCAGAGGACAATGTAGCTACTTCGTAGTTTTCATTAGACCGGTTATATCTGGGAGTTCATAGGCTCTCATCCTCTGGCCCTCCACAAACTGCTCTGCTCAAAGAGGCGCTCTCGCCCATCAGGTAGGCCTGAGGGCGAAAGCCTGCTGCCCTCCTCCACATTCTCTCTCTTTCTGTGCCGACTTTCAAACAGAATTCCTGCTGTTCTGTGTGTCCCGACTCATAGTTATGTTCTTGTCTTCTGGCCTTAAAGACACAGTGCAATAATTTCACCGGACTTGCAGCAACTCGCACAATAGACACACACAGATGCTCTGCTGAAGGGAAGCAAGCTTTTATACCCTTTTATGTGTGCAATAATGATTGATTAGTTTAGTCTCTTTTGAGTTCATATGATTTCTTTTATTTTTCTATTATTTTAATTGTGTACAAATCAGCTTGACAAAGATAGATTAATTACCACATAAGAATGGCTTGTTTTGTCTTCCAGATATGCAGGCTACTACATAACACACTGTTACCCTATTTTTATTTGTTGCTTTGTTGTCTGAAGTCTCAACTTCAGTTTTTTTCTTAACCTCAAGACATATTACAAGGAAAAAAAAAACAGAAGTAGGCTTTAAAAGTACCTTTGGTGTTCCTGTGTGTTTTCGAATATTACAAAGTGCTGTAATGAGAAGGAAAACAACAAAAAAAGGAGATTTTGCCTCACAGGGAGATAGCGACTCGTCTACTTGCTGCACAAGCCTGTAGGTTCACTTTTCTCTTTGTGCGCTGGAGCACTCCTTGGGACTCCAGCGACAGGGGAATTGGGCGGGCTGAGCTACGCTGGTGGCGAGGTGTCAGCCTCCTGTGCCGGGTATACGAGTAGGGAGGAGGCAGGACATGTTTCAATTAGGCAACAACCACCACGTGCATGTGGATACAAAAGGAGGGAAGATTAGTTTACCTGTGCCTGCAAACTTTTCCCTGCTGACCTCTTCATAAAATACACCTCCTTGTTTCATTGTGCCCTACTTTGTTCTCCTTTGCATTTGAATGTTAAGGTGTTGCTTTTGTCGAATTCTTATGGGGAGGACAGTAGCCGGGGTCTTCGTGAGGTGATGCTAAGTGTGCCAGCCTGGCCTGCATGTTTCCATTAGATTGTCATGTTGGCTAATTAGAGAGCGGCAGCATGATTCACCTTGTTAATTAGGAGGACTTGCACACCATGTGCCTGCAGGCAATGTGGGGAAGAAGAGCCCAGCCCCAGAGCCTGTTAGTCGCCTGCTGCCTGTGAAGATTCCCCTTCTCATCTACCTTCACTTCTTTTTTTTTTTTGATTTGGAAATGAATAAATCATTGAGATCGTCCTCTCTCGAAGTGCGAATATCTGAGTTCTCATCTTTTCCTGGATGCAAATTAGTCGTGATCAATAGGAGGTGACGAGCGGAGAATCTTAAAAAAAAAAGTGTGAGACAAGCAGCGAAGACTTCCAGATGAAGCATACAATGAGACAAAGCGAGAACATTTAAAGCAGGAAATTTTCCCTTGGATAAGCAGTATTTTTAATGATCGCCACGCTCCCGCTGCCGATTCAGTACAACCCCATTAGAATTTGCTTAACAACGTTTTTTGACTTCTTTGTTAAACTTTTTTTTTTTTCTTTTTTTTGGCAAAATGTGAATTACAAATGTTATTAATAGGAATAAAACTTACTTCAAAGTCAGAATTCAGTGTAATCCAATGTTTCACTCAAAATGCCTTTATGTCGTTCGGTTCCTATAAAGTAAGTTGCAGATGAAGAAAAACCGCCAGGTCATGATAGTGACACTCACATAATGACCTTTGCTTCGGGGACGACTGAGGGCTCTAAATAATTGGTCCTGGTCCCTGGAAGCTCTTGGAGCTTCAGAAAAAAAGGAACAGATTATGCCATGGCTGTTAGTTCATGCATGTATTTTGAATTCATCTCCATAAGTAAAATATTATAATTCCAGACAGAATAAGCAGAACCATTGACACAACACAAGGGTGGAGAGGGAGTGTTCAATGTTCTGGACAGTAAGACGTATAAACAAAACGGTGCATCTCAGTCAATTACAATATTGATGAAAAGTTAGTTTCTTCTGGTAATTCTGTTGAAATGTGAAACTCATATTGTATAGATTTGCTTTTTTATGTAGATTGGTATATTTCAACTGCTAATTTTGATGGCACAGACTCACAGCTAATGAAAATGTTCTTTGAAAATGTGAATATTACAAAAGATTAGTAGAAAACCCATTTTTAATGCAGAAATACAAAATCGGACTGCTGACTTGACAGCTGTCTGACAGATAGTCTCAGGCAGCTTAATCAAGGAGATTAGTCCGCTGAAGGTCATTGCTAAACAAACTGACTCTTCAGAGTTCTATATAAAACAATATTAAGGTGTTTTAATATTGTAAGTTGAGTGGAAGAAAGATGTTTGGGGGAGACGCACAAAGCGTGGACTGTAGCTGGAGTCAGTGACATCACACACAAACACATCCAGGACATGTCTCACAACATGAATCAGACACGTTGCGCGAAGTGTCTTATCCGAACGAGGGAGAAAATTAACTAATATTGCTCAGTGGTTTTGTTTTTCAGCAGGACTTACCCACAAAAAATGTAAATTTCAATCAATCAATCAAATTTATTGGTATAGCACATTTCAGCATCAAGGCAGTGCTTTACATCATAAAAACACAAAAAAGTCAAAAAAGACACCACACAGTCAACAATTGAGAAAACCAGTAAACATTTTAGATTTTATCCAGTGCCATTGTTGGTTTAGCAACCATTGTGTCACTGCTTTTCACAGTCTGTGATTTGTTGCCAAAAGGCAGATAAGTCACCAGAAATACAACCAGAAAGCCACCTGCACTACCTTAACTCCTCAGCAGCTTATCATCTACATGAAGATCACATTAAGGTAGCAATTCATGCAACAGGAGCCACAACAATGAACCGAATGAATGTATTGTACAATACTTGAACATAGTTTTCAGCAGGCTTACAAATCTTTTTCTGAGAAATATTTATTCTTCCCTTGCTTTAAGCAAAAAATAACAGAAATTATTGTGTGAGCCATATAAATTTGTCCAGCGATGCTATATAATGAGTTTTGAATTGAATAACTGAATTAAAGTTGTTTTTTCACAATGTTCTAATTTGTTGAAATGTCTGTAAAATAATTTTTTAGGAACTCTTCTATATATAATTATTGAGTAGATGTGATGAATCCATGCATGTTTCCATCTAGAACACATTTTGGCCCTTTTGAGAGTAAGAGTGCAGATGGGAAAGGAAAACCTTATTGGGTGCTTCAAATGGCCTCCCTTCCCTTCAGCAAATTAACTGCGAGGCACTTTGCATGAAGAAAAGCCTGAAGATGTAGCTCACAGATGTTCACGTAATGCTGCCCATGTGGGTGTCAGGTGAATGAGATGCATGCATTACCGACACACATTAAACACATACATAAAGCGTCAACACACTTCATAAGGGGTAGGAGGCTGGCACAACGGAACGTGTGCAAGAATTTAATGTTAGCGTTGAAATTAAAGCAGTACGTTTTCAGTACTTTGATATGTTCAGAAATTGGACTGAGTTTGTGTTTAAAAAGCTAAACTTGTTGTTAAACCACCCTGTTCAATGATCCGTTCCGAATATGTAACTCTCTAAAATACGTCCAATCACCTTCAGCTTCCATAGCCTGAAAAATTAAATCGGTCAAAATAAGTCTCAATTGTGTTTTCCATTTTTGTAAAGCATTAAAGCAGTGCAGTTAGACAGGCAGTGTTATCAGTACTGCTTGGCAATCATCAGCATACATGCAGCCTGACATGGGTACATGAGAATATAGTGGGACTCTGATATCTTGTAAAAAATACTTATCAGATGTTCTGCTTCTTTCAGCTAATATATTCAATTTACAGTAGACACAGCTTTAAGTTTACTTGTTTTGGGAGAGTATCTCAGCTTTATTTCTACGTATGTGAGATAATTTTGTTTACCATCCCTAACCACTATGTCTAAAAAGTGGTTCTCCAACCAATATTGGTTTAGTTCAGCACTGAAATTATACAAATAATAAAAACTTATTTCTATTTCCTGACAGCTGACACTTTCAGACAGTCTTTATACAGTCTCCTGCAACTATGCCTGAAGGCTACTGTGTTACGTATTGTAAAAGTTAAGAACTTGCTTCCCCACCTAACCTTGGTTAAACTACTCGCTTTCTACCAATGGCCTTTATTAATAAACATGTTCAACAAATGTAGCATATGTCAAGTCTGCATAATCATAAGAATCCTGCTGGTTGCTGTTCAACCAAAGCTTTTCATGGGAGAGGGCTTGAAATATATCAATTTAAACCGTATGGTCTGCCTTACATATTGTGGTCTTTGCAAGGCAGACAGCCATTTGCTTCCTTCACAGCCCCATAGCCGCCTGTGACGTCAAGCTGAGCATGTTCTGCTCTACCAAGGACATCTGTCTGTAAGCGTCTGGAGGGCCGTAAGCAGCCCCCCAGGCCAGACAGAGGGGTGGGGAGAAAAGCCTTTGTTAGAAACAGCAGAAAAGGCGAACGGCAGGTTGGCCATAACTGCTCCTACAGCTCATCTCCCTCCCTGTGCCAGCCCTATCAGAGAGGTTCTTGCTGTACTTTGGACATGTTTGCATCATAAGGGAACATAATGCTCTGCTTTCTGTGAAGAAAGAAAAATCTTTTATTTCTTGTTTTGCTCTGGAAAGACTTTTTTTCTGATCCACTGAATGTACAAGTGCAGAATATAAAGATTGAGTTTTAAATACACCAAGATGCAATAAACAATTGCTATATACATTTTATTTGCTATTTACTCTTTCCTCTGTATATAAAAGCAAGAATTAAAAAATTATATTTAATATGTAAAAGATGTGGTTCCAAAATGAATTCATGAAAAGACTTAGTGGAAACCTTCATTCTAAATAATTAATTTCAAATAATATTATTATGAAACTGAGTGAACATGTCTTTCATTTCCAAAGTTATGTATTAAAATTAGGAATGGAAACGTTTTTGCAATATGGTAAAACTTTAATTTTTATTTCAGCTCACATATTAGTTTGTTTTTTACCAGCACTTCTGATTTGACTGGCGTTGAATTTTCTGCAATTTACCAACACCTACAGCTCTTTGCAAATATTATCATACCTCTTGAAGCTTTTCGCATTGCAACTGCAAACTACTTTTCACAAACCAAAACTGAAAGGTGTCTCCTCTACCATTTATTAAAATTCAGCGCAAGAAATTGTCAACATAAAGAAAAGGAACTGTTGACAGAAATCTTATTTGCAGTTTGCTCCAACTCATGTAAGGGGACATGACAAAACATGTAAGAAGGTGAACGTTTTAACCTGCAAATTGGTGGTGGAAACTTGTACACGTGTATTATACATCAAAGTTTGAGATTGTAATGCAAGAAAATATTAATTTGTTTGAAGGGTATAAATTATTTTATGCTGCTGCTAAATTTTTATTTAAATCTGTAAATATTAACTCCTGATGTCAATTTTAGTAGGAAGAGAAAGCACAAGAAAGACTTTTAGTGTTATAATGTGTTAGTTGCTAATTAATGCTAACTGACACACACAACACATTATTTAAAATTATTTATAAAATTGCATATTTTTACATAAATACATTTTATTATGTGACCAAAATGTTGTCACATAACTGTGTGCTTTAGAAATAAATAAATCCTGTTTCTGACAAAACCACAGATCAATTTTTCTGCATTTTTTGACCTTTGTTAATATAACTTTACTAGTCCTAGTTCCTTGCCTGCAAAGGGCACAGAGGCAGACTAGGACCATTGGTATTTAAGTGACTTCGGATCAGCAGGTGGTTATGTGTTATTATTAATAGGAGCTGGCAAATGTATGCATCCTGCCACATGATTATTCTTCCTGTCTGGTACAGCTCTTAGTAATGACCTTTTATTTAGTTACTGGCAGTAGTTGTACTTGTTAAACATCAGCGACATTGTACTCTGAGAGAGCACAGAGAGAATATAAAACGGATTTCTCATTCATCACCACAAAATCACAAAATATCTAAAAGCTGCTGTTGTTGAAATTTACAAAAACTTAAAGCTAATTTACATGGTAAATAAAAGCTTCTTGTGTTACTTCGCAGCATGAAAGACAACATATTTCATGTTGGTTGTTAACCAAATGGTGGGTTCTGCTTCATGGCACCAGATTGAAATCAGAAATCAGTCTCTCAGTGTCATGGCGTCCTCTTCACTGACGGGAAACGCAGGCTCGCAGATGGTGAAATGAAGTCTTCATTTATCATGCAGTCATAAATCCGAAATTGCAGGCAGTTGCTTTGGGCGCTGGGAGCCCATGCCTGGTGCCAACTGCCAGCCAGAGATGCCGGCATCCTGGTGCCGTTAGGGAGATAGTGAACCTCTCCTGCTGTGTGCGTTGCAGTAGGATTCTTTAAGGTCAGGCCTGAAAAGATTTATCTGGTTCTTATGGCAAAGCTTGATAAAATCTGCACCAATAACATTAACGGACAAAGATTGATGGTCCAGCCACAACGTCTGCATTGCCACTCATGTACTTCAATATGTAGTTATTAAAATTCACATCAGAAAGTTATCCATATTATTACTATTAGTTAATGAATATTCTCATGTATTTCCGTTTTTTTGTAGACGTCTATTGTGAAACGAATAAGTAAACAAGGTTTATTTATTCAGCTGCTATTAATTCCCTTTCTTTGTCAGCGTGTTTGAATCTTTCAGCAGTTCCGCTGTGCTAAATGTGAAGTGGCAACACCCTAAAGGGCATGCCTTGCCAGCAGGGTTTTAGGAAAAAATCAGAGGCAAGTGCATGCACATTTTAGATCAGATGGTGTACACCAAAGCAACCTTTTACAAAACGCCATCTGAAAGCAACATGAATTTTTTTTTCCCCCTGATCAGACAATATACATGCCTCGCACAAACACCAGCGCCCAGCGAACACATGCTGAGAGATAACATAAAAGAACATGAAAGACATCAAGGCGCACAATTGATTGTCCCTGTTCGCTCCAACCCAGGCCTCTCTCCCCCAGCAGGCAGGCACACAGACAAGCTGGTGGGTAGGCATTCCCTGTGCTGCTGTGGCCAGGATTGATAGGCACGTGTATGTGTGTGCGTGTGTGCGCTCTGGCACCCTCCGTGCCTTTGCCTCAGGGCATCACACCTCCACCCAATGGAAAGGGCAGCTCCTAGCGACGCTGGGTCCGCCCACAGCCCTGCAGCTAAACATGACATTACCTTGGGCACTGCCCCTCCCAACCACCCACTAAAACATCACAAACTGCAAAAATCAAAAAAGAGCAGGGCTATGTGACTGCACACACATAATCTCTGTGTTCCGTTAATGGCTGACGATGGTCTTCCATTTTGTTCTGATCAGGCAAGCATTCTGCTCTCACGATACAAGAGAATAAGCAGAAACATTAGTCGCACATCTTTGTTTCTATTTAATATTTAATTCTTGATCCACTTTAATATTCTTCCTCTTACTAGTTGTGTTTACAAAACTTAGTTGCCTTTACTGGTCCAGAAGTTCAAAAATTTCATTAAAATAATTCAGCATTTGTAATTCTTGTGTTAAATGTTTTAGTCAAAATACTAAAACACACTTTAGCAGCTTTTCCGTGGTCATGGCTTTAAAGAGTTCTTTTACAGTCAGCCGTGGCCAGATCTGTCTCTATTTGCACATCATGTGCGGCTCCTCCCTGTTTTTCGTAACCACTTGAGGGGTGGTATAAGACGGGAAATACGATGGATTGTGCGGAAGCGAGTTAATTGACAGCAGACTGCATTGGTTGACTGGGTTAAATTTTAATCTTAACTACTTGACACTTTGGCTGTTTGTCTTTAAGGGTGTTTTTCACACCTGATAGTCTAGAAGACTTGGTTTGACTAGGGAGCAAAATTGCAACATTTGCAAATTTTCAGCTGGTGTGGCTCACTTTTACACTGCATTGCGTTAAACAAACTAAACCTTTTGAAAAATCCTGTTCCCTCCCTCACCTATGGTGGCTCTGTACCAAGAACCACCAAAGGAAACAGCATGAAACTTTCAAAATACGACAAGAGCTAAATTTATTCGTTGCAAAATGTAAACAAAAACATGGTGGCATCAAATTTCAACGGTTGTTGGATTTCTTTTTTGACTTTGCGAAAAGACCACAAGCCACTTTGCCCGCTAGCATTAATTAAATTCTCATATTTGTTCAGGTTGTACTTACCCAGAATGCCCTGTGCTATAGCTTGCTTTCTCCAGTCTGCTTGCATCCACATATGCATATGAACCGCTTCAAAGTTCACTTCTACCAAACCGAGATGCTTTTTAGGAAGACTAGATTTTGATTTTTTGGTCCACGTCAGAGTTCAGTTATGGATTCATACCTCCTCCAATGAACCAGACTTTCTAGGGAAACTAGTCATATGCCAATTTTATTAGCTGTGCAGTATTTTTTTTCTTATGTTATTATCTTTTGTTATTATGTTTTTACCTTTGTGTGATTCTGTATGGTTCCGTTTACCTTTAACTTGCTCTAAGCATTGTGCCACAGTTGTCCCAATATATCAACGCAATATTTGACAGACCTGTGTAAAAAGCTAAAAAGTAACTCTTACGATGCCAAACTTTGTACTTAGAAGTGTATTAAGAATGCACTTCCTCTTTAGACACTTTTACCAGTTGTTGAGCAAAGGTGAAAATTACCTGTAATTCCATTTACTGTTTAAATAGGAACTGCAGCACCTTAACTATGCCTTTAGTCAAATGTATTAATGCTAAACGGTTGCAGTGCTGTTGCACCACAGCGGTACAACCATGGCTTTGAAAGTTTAGGTGAATGGTGAAGTTTTGGAGATGGGCAGTTTTGGTTAACAATTTTCATATTATGGATTGAACTTTGCTTTAGGATATTCTTTTAAAACTTAAACCTGCTGTCAACTTGCTGTCAACTCCAGCCTGTAAAGGCTGGAGTTAGCTCCAGCCTTTACAGAGGAGTTAGCTTTATCACTCAATTTACTGATTAGGTCACTTTTGAAGGTAATTGCAGTTGCACCAAATTTTATATATGGCAGACAGACTGAATGCATTTAAGACATTTTTGATTTTTAATTGTAAGTTTTTCAAAACCAGGTATTCTTTTTCTTCCAATTCACAATCATATTTCACTGTGTTGTAAAAATGTTAACTAAATGCATAAAACTTTGTTATAAAATACTAAAACATGAAAAAATCTAAGCAGTGTGACTACTCTTGGGATGGGGTCTGCATTTATGAATAAATAGAAAATCTTGTGAGAAATGCAGGGCAAACATGACTATAAAATTTGTGTTCTGTTTTCACTAGATGCAGCAACAAGAGCTGGCCCAAATGAGACAACGAGATGCAAATCTGACAGCACTAGCTGCTATTGGACCTAGAAAAAAACGCAAACTGGACTCACCAGGGGCAACACCATCAGGGACTGAGGTAAGAACTGGAACAAATTAAGGGCTTTGTGGTCTTTCTAGGAGCTGCTACTATATGGTTTCACAAGGACCTTTATCACAAATGTTTCAATCTAAAACAGCTGACTTTTTTCTTTAATTTATTGTGTTGTCCTGCAGATAAAACTTTGAATGGGCAAAATTGGCAAAGCTAGTAAAAATGTTATTTTATGTTGTCATATTGTTCTGTAGACAATGAATCATAATATAGTATGATGTTACTGATTAGACAATTTTTGGCAGCCAGCAGTTGCGACTGCTTACTGCATAAAACTGTTTTCTGTTGTTTACTGATAATAATAATATAGCAGTTTGCCCGTTACTTTTTCTGTCTGTTTCATTACGTGATCAATAGCAAATTATGTTTTCTGATGCAGTATGGTGTTGTTCAACAGCACATCTTGTCCCACCGACAACATTTAAAGCTGACTTTTGTGTCAGTGATAATTTATGATTTAACTGCAAAATCACCTTTATTATTGCGGGTAAAATCTCAGACCAAAGTCAGTAAAGTTTTTAGATTTCAGTTTATAGCATGCTGAATATTAATGGAGCCAGTATTTACTGCATGTTGCACTTCTGATGCATTCCTTGACCTTTTAGCCATCTCACCTTCTCTGTTTCCTGAAAGAGATATTGTTTACTGATAAAAAAAAGTTGCACATATTGTTTCAGGTTCAAACAGGAATCACTGCTAATCATTATGATGTGGCTGGTATTGGTTTCACCTTGTAAGTCTTGTTTGTGTGTGTGTGTTACCATGGCAAAATGTGGTCTCGGCCACTCCACTCCAGCCGTTACAAGAACCACATCAAAAGAGAAGGTATGAGTGGGATTAAAGAGAACAGGGCACCAAAACACCTTTGACTTTGATAAATTCTCTATTCCAATAAAATAAAGGTTAAACTATTTAGCCACAGTTTTCAAAATTATGAGTTAAAGTAACCAAGCAGTCAGACAACATAATGAGTGCATCATTTTGTAAGTGTGTTTTCCAGAAAAAGAACCAAGAGACAAGTTTGGATAAGCAAAAAATGGGTGCACAAAATGTCAAACAATCAAACTTTTTGCATGCTGCTGAGTCTCAAGCTTTAGCAGATATTTACTTTTCAACACAACAAAGAACTGAATCATAACTCCCTTTCACAAAAGACTTCCAGATGGGATTCCGGCTCCATTTTGCTATCACAGTGTGTTTTGTAAAAGAACTGATGTAGTGGAGAGGGTAAAAATCAGCTGATTACACTGTACCACAGCCCCTCATCAGCAGGGCCAAACTTAGGAGGGTGTGGGCGCCTGGACTTGAGCCAAGGTGCGGACCCTACTTAATCATTGTTACACAGCTACACATATATATGTAATATGCAGTATCCCTGATTTCCTTCCCTTTGGGTGGTCGGCGGTTGGCCGTGACTTACTTGTGGAACTGATCCTATCAACAAACCTTATCTACCTACAAGGTCACAAAAATCAGCCACTGTCCACCATGAGAGAGGCTGATGGACAGTCCCAACCACCAGGTCATCTCTCTGTGCAAGTCTTTGTTGTGTTGAAAAGTAAATATCTGCAAAAGGAAATTTACAACAATTTTATGTTGTAAAGCATGGAGTTACAACAGGCACTCCATGATTGCCAACTTGTCTGCTATATTTTGCGCACACATGCCAAAAAAAAAGTCAGCAAGTCAGATTTTTAATGATTGTGATCGGCCAAAAATTGCTACTGGGGCACCTTTAATGAATGTAAAGATTATTACTACAAACAAAATAGTTATTAAAGAAATACTTGAACGTCTTGAGTATGTCTATTCAACAGAGCTTTCCTAAGGAAATAAAATTTGACAATGTTCTCTATCCATCCTCAATGTACAGTATTTATTTATCTTTCTTAATTTCTATCTTTATCTGTCTCTGTCCCTTTCAATTTTTGTCAACTGTGTCTTTCTCTGTAATTATCATGTTTACTTCCTTACCAAGTTCAGACAGTCGGGTTATTTCCCCTGAGAGCCAAAACTGGTCAAAACTTTTATTCGGTGATGACTGTATTTTAGCTCCGTTTCAGGGCAGGACAGGACGCACCGAGCTAATTTGCACAGTCGGCCCTTCGCCATAGGAATAGGTCAGTTCCTCCCAATGCTGCTACCTAGAAACTAAAGCTAGTTCCGCTTTTAACTTCGCATTGAGAGCAAGCGAGCAGCTCAGTCGCATTACTTTTCTGTGACTTTAGCTGTTTTCTTTCTTTTTGAATTGTTCTGTTGCTTTTTTCCACTCACAGAAACCCGTTTCAAAGCATCACTGACTATTAGCATAGTTTAAAATACAAAACACAGTCGTGGTGGATGGAGGAGAACTCAGCCTGTGTTTGGATGTTGTCACATCCAAACAGTTAAAAAATGATTATAACTAAAAAAAAAAAATAAAGGTTGCAAAACTGCATTTTTGTCAGTCATCCTTTTGTGAATGTGAACAATGGACTCTTCTGCAGGCAGCTGGCATCCCATTTCTAAACCAGAAATTGTCTACATACAGTGATGGGACTGTAGAGGTTGTGAGATGCCTTTCAAAATATGATCTGGAGAAGAATCGTTTCTCATGTTTGCAAAGATGTTCCGATGCTTTAAAATTAACATTCATATTCCCTGCTTCTTGCTCTGCCCAGTAAGCTCACATGAACTCATCAGTTTTTACTCAAAGCGCAGGATCTGTACTGTACGGATTATTCGTGGTCATCGCTGCACCTGGCAAAGAAGTTCGCCTTTCCGCCGCCTCTGGGCAGGCACCGGATCGGTCAGATATCCAGGTTCTGGCGGAACACAGAACTGCTGTTAGCAAGGCTAACGTCTTGAGAAGTGGAGAGGGACGATGGATGCTGTTCCATGTCCAATATGAGTTTTAAAAAACCCTGTTAGCTTGGATATTTTCTTCATCACCTCTCGGTCGCGCTCTTCTTTTTCTTTCGTCCCTGCGCTCCGCTGTCATTCATTCTGTTGTCTGCCATCTTGAGAAATTACTCCCTGATGCTCCACCCCAAAGCATAAGAAGCATCCAACTTGGATCAATAATAATCAAGCATTCATGATGCTAACCAGAACAAATTAGACGTTTTTTCAACAACCGCCAGAATCCTCTGATGATAAGTGATAAAATTAAGACATTTTGACCTTATTCATTCACAAAACTACAAAGTATCTTTCGGGGCCCCTGAAACACCGGAGCCCTGGGCTGCAGCCCCAGTAAACCCGTGCTAAAATTCGGGCTCGCTCACCAGCTACCTTGTACAGAGTCAAGGTGGCTTCACATTTTGAGGTAGTGATGCAGTGACGATGTAGTTTTTGTGCATCCAACCGGTCGCCAGATCTAAAATCTTAAACAAAAGATTCTAGATCTTTTGTTTAAGATTTTACACAACATACTCCTAAAAGCTGGAGTGCTACTCCAGCTTTTCGGAGGAGTAATACTGATGTTGATGATGCATAGTGTTTTTAAAATCTGAAGTCTGTTTATGATAGCGCCAGCCTCTGCTTGTAAAGAATGAATGGTAAAAGGGAGCTGAGGGGTAAGTTGTGTTTGTTGCAGGATTATGATAGAAATATTATGTAATAGAGTGATTCCACTTCCTACTCAACATTTAACCCCACTTATAAATGACAGGCATTTAAAGATTAAATTATTTGTTTGTTTGCTGTATCAGCGGATGCACAGATAAACTAATATTAACTAGCATCTGTGCTGAGATGCAACTTTTTAATCAAACTCTTGGTTCTTTTTTCAATTATGTAAAAAAAAAACTTATTTGGCTTTACTTTCCAGTCGAACCAGCCTCTCAAAGCGTGTTGTACTTCAGCCACATTCACCTAATCACACTAACAAACATGCAAACATTCATACATTGATATTCCCAAAGGTTTGACTGCACCACAAACTTCATGATTTAGTTGACATGATGACTGAATAACACACTTTGAGTATATTCACAATTCCTGAATGGTTTACACATCATAATAATTTCATGGGCAATTATCTGTTTTAACCTCAAAATATCTGTTCAAAGTGTTAGCACAATAATGTATTGTGTGTTTAAAATTTATATATTTACCATATGTACTTGTAGGTAATACATTTTCAAAAACGTTTTTTTAGAAAATCTGACTTTCTATTAATAAAAGGATTCTAACCTAACAATTTACTATATAGGCACATACTTAAGTTGGTCAATGTTAAGTATAACTTCAAACATTCCAACAGTAGCAATTAGGTATTTACTAATCATTTTCCGTTTGTAAATGCATCAGTAACCATTGTACTCCTTTATACTCTTTATTTTAGGTTTAGTTAATAAATATTAAGTTTGAGGACATATAAGATGATACACAAATACAAAAAAAAATCTTGTAATCCCTATATTTTGAATTCAAATGTACCAACACGGTCAAGGAGTCTTTGGCTTCACTCTTATTCTAAGAACTTAAGCACATTATAAGATTTTTACATATTTGAACACATTTTAACAAAGCCATAATAATCCTGATAACTAAACTGAATTTGCTCAAAGTAATATTTTTTTTTCCACATCGTTACGTCTTGTTTTGAGCTGTTTATTAACAAACACTTAAGGCCTTCATTTAAATGTTAACAATACAAATTCCTAGTAACAATAAAGTGAAACAACTAACAGGAAGTACTTTTTAGAAGCAACACATTGACATACTTTAGCGTGACGTGTCAAGTCTGTTTGTAATTAAGCTGTTGTTTAAAAAAAAAAGTCTTCTGTTTGAAGCACCATAAGCAGTGACTGAAGTATCCCATTTCTCTAACACATGAGTTTACGTGAAGTTATGCACAGTTGCTGCAGCGAGTCACATTTACCTTTAGGCACCAGGAGAAACATTTAAATTCCACATATTTCTTCGTAAATATGATGAATGTAAAATAAGGCTGAATATTGAATGTCAATTGGTCATTTTAATAACCTGCTTATCGAGTTGCATCTTCGCATCCTTCGCTTAACAGCAGCATGCTGCAGAGGAGCATAGTAATGCACCCGGTAAAAAAGCATAAATAACAAAATAAAAACATTACTTCTGGTCCTTGAGTGCAGTGCCAACCTCTTTCAGAATGTTTTACCCTGATGGGTATTAGCCGACGACCTTCTGCTGCATTTAAAGAAAGGAGGGAAAAAAGCTTTCTCAAACCTCTCGCCTAAACGCAGTTACAGAACATAAGCATTAATATACATTAAGGAGTTGCTTATTTATTTATTTAATGTCCCATGCACGTTTAATTAGAAGGCATAATGAAGTGAAATCAAAGTGCCCCTCCTCTGGAGTTATTGCAGTGGGGGCGGAGGAGGAATCTTAACTTATTTTCACTTCGTTTTCACCTCCTCACATTTCTTCATTTCACATGGGCTGGAAGCCCCCGCGGCGTTCTCTTTCCCTTCTCCAGAGCAAAGTGAATGTGACTTTTCTAAGGGGGTCACAGGATGCCTGGAGGCCTGTGGGTGTTACTGGACTGTTGCCTGCTCTCAGCTTCACTGAGGGGCTTGTCATAGATTTCATCTCCACAGAAATGAGCCGGGGGCCCTGGCCAGGAGCACAAGCAGCCAACGTTATGAAGGGCCCACGCTGATTATTTCCCTCTGACATCGCATCCTGAGCTTTCCGCATTAATCCCAGACAAAGGCAGCCCTTCAGTGCTGTGCCAGAGCTCAAATTAGGAGTCAGATAATGGTCTTGTTGAGATCCTGTTCTGTTCACTAAGAGGCAGAGCTCCTGTTGAAATCCTCCTTTTCACTATTCCTATCATTTTTTTTATTATATTCACACCACTTCTTTTCGGTTTTTTATGACTTCGAGGAAATTCAGGTGACAACATTTTACTCCATAAGTTTTTCCCAACCATTCTACTCCCACTACTTCCCCCTATGTTTAATTTGAGTGTGGCTCTGCAGGACTCGGGCCTGTGCCTGGATGTGGATGGCCGTGGGCTGTGAAACTGATAGCCTGTCAAGACTAGAAAGTCCGTCTCCAGCCTGATCCAGTCTGCAGGAGGTAACAAAGGGGGTCTTACAGGACTCCGCAGGGCAGATTAGTTTCAAAGAGCCAATGGCCGAGGCTGCTGGAGGACCTGCTGTGGTCCCAGTGGTGGGTCACTGCACAGGTAGGGGGTCATATAGGGGTACATGGTGAAACTCAGCTTAATCCCATTTACTTACTTACATATTACCAGTTCACAACAAGTGACATTTTAGGGCAAATAGGAACCATTTTTCCAATAAAGAATATCTAATCAAATCAAGTAAATGCAATCCATAGATTCAAATTCATTTCCATAAAACCCGCTTCCGTCTCACCCACCCAATTCTAACCTTTCGTAAATAAACATATTCTAATTATACTTCTACATTTTTATTTATTGAATTCTCTGTTAAAATGTTCCTTTATATTCAATCTATTTTATATATTTTCTCAAGCATTACTCCATAATTAAATCAAGCATGCAATATTAAGAGTTTTAAAAAAAGCCTCTTTCCTAATTGCCAGCTTTCTAATGATTCACCAGCGTCTGGAACCCTACCATAACCCTCCATCCACAGTGCCAGTGAGCACAACCTCTTGTTGTTGGTGTTCTGAAAACCACTTTATTAGGTAAACCCATTCAACTGCTTGTTCACACAATAGTGCTAGATTAGGCGTCTACATGTGCTGAAGACGATTTGTTGAAGTTGAACTAAGCATCAGAATAGAAGGAGAGGTGGACATGTCTCATTTTTCTAAAGAATGGGCCCACAGAAAATACTGTGATGTTCTTGTTTCTTTTACTTAGAAATTCAAGGCAGCTGTAGCTCAAATAACCACTTATGACAACTGCGGTATCAAGAATAAACAACACATTGAACTTTGAGACAGATTGGTTACAGCAGCAAAAAGTGACACTGGGTGACACTCTTGTCAGCTAAGAACAAAAAACTGCTGACATAATTTGCTCAGACTCACTAAATTTGGTCCATTGAGTTTTATTTCACCTGCGACATTCAGATGATGGGGACAGGATTGGGTGGAAACAGCATGAATCTAATTTGCATCAATTGCTTGGGCTGGTGGTGCCAGTCAACATGAATTTTGTGTCTGGCCACATCCATCCCTTTTTGACCCCAGTGTACTCATATGATGACAGATACTTCCAGTAAGATATTGCATTATAAAGGTCAAATCACGTGGCTCAAACCTGATATGTGTAGCCAGTCATAATAATAAAATGGGTTTTGAAAAAACTACCTTTACATTTTCATATTTTGGTCAAAAGAAAAGATTTACAGCTGAACTAATGTAAAAAATAATATATTTTGTATGATTATCACCACCAAGTGTTGTGTTGTTCTCTGGAGCCCAGCAGTATATATCTGCTTATGGGATATCTGCTTTCTTACTATACCACACTGTGTTTGGCAAAACAAAAGGAACATTCTGTGGTGTGTTTGCCATATATCGTAAAATGTATTCTGGTAAGCTTGCCAAATACATCTGTACCCATAATGATTACTGTATCACACTCGCTAAATTCTGTCCTTTAACACATTTAACATGACTGGAACGCTGTACTGTTTCATTTCCCCCCGTATCGATTTTCAGATCTTGTGATCTCCTCCTCTCCCATGTGGTGAATCTTATCTGAATCGTGTGGCTTGTATTTTGAGTGCTTGTAAGATAGATGGAAACTCCTCTCCGCATCTTAGGCAGCATTAAAGATTCTGAGATGTAAAAATTACCCTGAATCACAATGTCCTGCAGTGTTTAACATGCCTAGTGCTTTGAAATATCCTTGACACATTTATGAGCTTTGAGTTATCATCCAGGCACTTAGGCCATTTATCACATCAAAGGAAGAGCTTTGTTTGTTGACGTAAAAGCAACAATACCAGCTAAATTGCCCCAGTTTGTACAGCCACGTAAGCTTCCTTCTATCTGTCTCGACCAGGCGCAATGCTAGGGACAAAGGTAGGCGAGGGATTTAATAGTGAGCACAGTCTATTTTTCCATTTGAATTCATTTCACCTTCTTTCTTTGAGGCTGTAGATCAGAAAGAAGGAGTGAGGCAATAGAGTGAGAGGCAGTGGGAGAGTGGGGGGAAAAGCACAAGGAAAACTGATGCCCTTTCCTCCAGCTAAATTAACAGGAATCACGTGGAAAACAATCTGAGTCTCCAATGAAGGAGGAAGGAGAAGGAGGGGAGGGGGGGCACCATTAAAATTAGCCCCAAGCTATGGACTGCACCCAATATCACTAAAGCTGCACTCACTACAGATGTGGAGGCTGGCTTACAGGCAAACTATGCTCTGTTCTATAGCTACAATTAAAATCAACCTCGCTGCCAAAAAATAGGAGGGGGAAAGAGGGGGTAGAAAGGCAGACATGGAACATCAAAGACAGATTGAAATGTGTAGTCAGTAATAAGAGTGGTCTCCAAGCCCCGAGGTTCTCCACGGTCCCCTTGTTAATGAGAAATTTTGACCTCTGGTTTGTAAGTTAAACTTGTAATCTTGGTTAATGAAGTAAATCAATCCCAACTCGGGAGTGTTCAGTGTCTCTCCCTTTGCCTTCTCCCCGCCAACCTCCCCTCTGTCCTTCTGTCTTGTGCTTCTCTCCTTTGCCCGCCCCTCCTCCTTTGTCCCTCGCAATGTGTCGCTTGGGAGCAAAACGGCCAGGTCTTCAACCAGACAAACAGGAAACTCTGAGAGTACGATGGTTCCGGAGCTGGAGGGAGGGGGTTTGTGAGGACTCAGAGGACTAGGGCCAACCAGGCTGTTTGGTTAAGAAGGAAACAAGCCAGCTGAGTGGTGGTAGAGGGAAAATCAGACTCCTCCTCTCCATCTTTTCCCTTCCATTCCATCGTTGTCCACTGTTCTGTCCTCAGTATTCTGGTTAGAACTTGGTTAAAAGTTGTAAAGAAACACTGATGTCCGCTTTTATTTAACGTGCCTTGGGAACCTATTTGGTTCTGTCTGAGATGGAAAAGACAGCTAACTTAACTTTGTTTTTATGAAATGTGGAGCTCCACTGTTGCTATTTTCCATTTGGAAGCCTCTGCTAATTTCCTTGGGTGCCTTGACATTTACTGTCTATTAGCTACAGCGTGAATTTATTAGCTATAGCGTGGATGTATTTATTTACATAATCCAGGATAGAATGTGTAGCAATGACTTTAGCTTGACTTATATCAGGATGTAATAAAACATAAAGATTCCTGTGTGGGCTTTTCCACTGTATATACTGCATAAATAAAATTAAAGAAGGCACATAGAGGCTGGTATTGGTTTCATCATGTCAAGATGTTTATAATGATAGTTTGACTTCACATCTTAAGGCAATTGAGTATGTCCACTGTGGGCACAAAGCAGACAGAATTGAGTGGTTAGAAAGCTTTTTGGGTCTCTTGGCCATATGCCAAGTCTTCTTAGAGCTTTCACACAATACACTTGGCCAATGTTTACTCCCCCTATTCAAAGCAAAGCAAAGTGGTTCTCATGGCTGCTTTATGCTCTCTGCATTGCAGTTTAAAGCAATTAAAATTCAACCACAGCACTCACATGAGAAGAGGAATATATTGGTTGAGTCTTCACTTGTGTGAACTACTTTCGTTTCCTTTTTACTTGACTAAATAATTTGGTCAAACTATATGAAAGGTTGTTACACATTTAAAAGAAAATCATTGTCATTTAATAAAGTTAGATAGTGCAGCATGGTTACATTAAGGTTTAAGATCACAAATCAATCTCAAAATATATTAACACTCAGAAACAAAATTATTTGTTGACCCAGACGCTTGTTTCCCACTAATAACACTAATTCCCAAGAAATAACAAAACCATTTGTTTCCATCTGTATTTTATATCAGATGAATATTTATTATGGTTATTATTATTATTATTACAATGTATGTTTTTAAAACAAATAAAAAAAGAAGGTCAAAAGAGACGCGCTAACAACTTTCGCTTAACCTAACTTAAGCGAATGATTTTGGCGATAATCACATTTTTCATAGAAAGGTAAAAGTGCAGATAGGAAGATAAGACAGCATTCCTCACTAATTGTCATATTGGATATGGTGAAGCAGATCAACTTTAGCTATTCATGCTTCAGTGGAAATTCTGATTCACGTATTAAAGGATTATAGCTCCACCTGGTTTCTTTCCAGAACTCCATACTGAAGTCTCCACTTTTAAAGAGCTTTTTCACTAATACAGAGTTTCAGTTTCAGTTTCTAGTCAGTCCAAAAATTCAAATATATCTGTTTTCCACTGTTCCATCTTGTTCCATCTGTTTTCAAATCCAAGCATTCATGTAAAGTGATACCTTCTCCCAAAGATTTAAAATTATGATGCAAAATTTATATAGATATATATATATATATATATATATGCATGTGTGTGTGTCCATTAACATGAGTATTAACACAATTTTTTTTTTTATTTAGATAAGAAAGTTTTATATGTTTATATTCACAGGAAAGTAGTGAAACCCCTCATTTTTGCCTGTAAAACTTTGCCCTAGAATAATGGTTAAATATACGATTCTGACAACAAAGTTGAGCCCCAGGCAATTAATAGATACTCATCTTAAAGAAATTAATTACCTCCCTTGTTAATCTTGATATAATTAAATTTCTGAGGAATGAAATTTGCTGCATTTTTTCCCCTCTGCCTTGCTTCCGTGGAGGCGTACCAGTAATGGCTGGCTCTCTAGCTAGCCTGCTGGCCAGGGACGTGGGGACAGCCTAACATCGTGGGCCCCTCACTATGCTATACTGCACTGTGCAAACCCTCTCTGCTCATCCTACGCCTTCACTTCTCCTAGGAAAAAGCTCTGAAAATGCTGCAGTCGCTGCTTTGCCTTTTTTTAAGTGCTGAAATATCCTCCATCTGGGAGGGATGCAAGCCCCCTCGCCTGCCACTTTCTGATTCTTAACTTGTGATAACATTACCAAATGACTTTAAAATTTTGGAATACAGGAGCTGCTAATGAAGTTATCAACATGGAACCGCTGAAGGTTACACAGAGCTGCCCTAGAGAGACTGGAGGGTTTTTTCTATTACAGCTTATTCAAGAAACTTCTTATATTAAACATTTTTTTTAAGCTTTACACTTTATTCATCCTTCATTCTCTGTCTAGATTTATAAATGGAGAAAGAAATAAACACCTGGCAGAGATCTTTTATCTGTAAGGGGGTGAAGTGCCAATGATGAGGGAGGAGCAAAAGTAATATGGAATAAAAAAAAAGTCACAACATAAAGAGTAGCTCCTCTTTTCAAAACTTTTGATTTATTAGAGAACTAACTTTAAATTTACTGTATAATAACTGACTCCTTATTTCTGTATTTTTTTAATTTAAATAATTTTTTCAAAGCAATTTTTAGAGTTTTACTGAAGAGATCTTCATATATCCCACAAAAAGCTGTCCTTGAAAAGGACTTTGAGAAAATTCTCAGAAATTAGCTGCATGTTGCACAACCTTTATTTCATGCTATTCCGATACAGATATTTAACGTCTGCCGACTCCCACTCATCAGTGTAGCGGCATGGCAGATTGATGTGCATTCAACTTCCCAGGGGGTCGTATAACAAACAAGCAGTTAAGGGGCTGACTCAGTGGTGAAGATAAAGCAGGTGTCTTCAAAGTTATCACTTTATGGTTATTCAGGTTTCATGTTATGCAGTAATGTAGTATTTTTAGAGAATGCGTAACTGATTTATTGTAAGTGAGTTGTACACATCCGAACATCTGACCAGCCGGATAGAGATCACAGTTGAAGAGGCTTGTGTAAATTAGTATTTTGCTCCTTTTTCTGAAAATTATTCATTCCAATTGCTTTTTTTTTCTGTCAAAGTATTGTAAAACAATACCCTGTTTTGACTTTTAACAGGAAAACAGAGCATCTAAAATTAGCTTTAGAGAAAAAAACAATGAAAAAGAACAAACAAAGCGATCCATTAGTGAGGATGGGTTATTGGCTGACTTGCCTCTTCTCATGGCGGCCCATTAAAAGTGGTAATGTCTGCCTGCAGCAGCGCCCGGGGAAGAAGAAGGAGGCCAAGGAAGGCATATTTCTCATGCATCAGACACTGGAATTAAATAGACCAATGTTCCCTAAAAAGACTGAAGTACATCTCTTTCTGATGTGCGTCCCGGGCAAAAATTCATTGATCTTAGAATGTCCCTTGGCAATTATAAAATATTAAATCCAAGTCGCACTTTTCGGCTCAGCTTAATTTTTTTCCCCCTCGCTTTCCATTTGACCAATTTAGAAAAAAAAAAGTTAGGAATGGATGGCCATGAAAAAGGAAAAGAGACACTGATAATGACGACTGAGCCCACTTTTAGAAATCTTTTGTTATGTTTCTGTATTGTTTTTGTAGAATATTTCAGATTGTTAAATAAAATGAGGTTCCAGCCAAGCCGAGAGTGGAGGAAAGAGCTGTGTTCCACTGGCTGCATGAGGCTGAAGCACACAAGGGATTGTTACCGCTCTGACATCTTGATTTTGAAACACAACATTGTCTGATGCATTTTTCAGCACTCTGGGGATGACAAATATTTGTCAGCTGCTTTCCATTAGGTCTGTGGCCCCCGTGCTTGCCTCCCTGGCCCCTTTCTGTCCCTCAGAGATTACACAGGGGGTATGCAGCTAATTGCCCAGATCATTAAATTTAACATATATTTCAATAAATATAATCATCCAGCTGTTTGACAAGGTACACAGTTCATTAAGCCTCTTTGCTTGTTTGTCCTTTCCCTAATTAAGATTTAGAATCGATCATTGAGTGTGTAATGTACAGTGGTAGCTTGGCTTGCACAGAGAGCCTTTCTTCTACAACTGGAAGGAGTGGCATCCACCCGCTAAAGCTTTACCATTTAACACACTGACTGCAATGGGAATTAGACATCCTGTGCTAATTAGGGAGGCCAATTAACTGTAAAATGCAGGCGTTTTTGACAAATCATCTCAGCAGAATTCAGATGCTTGAATATTATCAGATATGAACGAATAGATAAAGGCAAATATTTTTAGCTTTATCAAAAGGTCCACTGGTGTTTGTGCTGACTGTTATGTGACGTTACCTAACCTCTCATTCTGATTTTGATTCATGATCACATGTATTTTTTAGACTGCATAAATTATGTCATTGTCACACTAATAAACATACTCGAGTGACATAACTTTGGGGAAGTTGTGCATTGCTGGATGTGGCCGCTTACTACTTGCCTGTCAATTTGGGTTGTTCCCAAAACTCGAGTAAATCATATTTTCATTGGGCTGGGCAGACCTAGTAAAAAATATGAGTGGCACAACTAAGAAGATATATATATATATATATATATATATATATATATATATATATATATATATATAGAGAGAGAGAGAGAGAGAGATTATTGATTGAATAAGATGTCTTTGTATCAATTGACAATTGAACATGATTCTCTGGAGGGAACATTTTTCAAGGGGAGGGGACATGGCCCCACCTGGCCCCCTCCCTTGGAGGCACCACTGGATTGCTGAGTATTACATTATGTGTTTCTTCCCATCAAACAAGCCTCAGCACCCTTTATCACATGTTCGACTTATTCCGAATGCCTTGTTCCTCCGCTAGAGAGTAACACATTTAGTCGCTGTTGTGTTGCCATTTTCTCTTCAGCTGAAACCTAATAGAAAGACGCCATTACACACTGGAAGGTAATGGCTCTGTGCGAATGCTGGAGCTGTTTGGATACCAGGCAGCCCCCGCGGCCTGTTTGTAGGGCGCCGTTGGGCAACTCCTGTGGCTGCCCGCCTCAGGTGGAGGAAGCATTCAGCACCTTCTTTTATGAGATGTGTAATTATTATGGCAGACAAGGATGTGGATTTAAACCGAGTCAATATGTAGATAAGCGCTATACACACACAGACACAGTTGCTGAAAAAGGATGCTGTTGTATGCGAAATATTAAATCAGGTTGCCAAAATGCTCTGCAGGTAGGAAGGAAGCCTTGTGGGCCTGTGGAAGGAGAATCTGATGGGAGGAATGAAACCTTCAGGAAACTGAGAATGGGAACAAATCTCACAATACAGCCTCCCATTTCACCCCCACAATCAACTAAATTTCTTATTAATGCTATAATATAGAGCTGCATTACATATAGAATGGCTGTCATCATTGCAATATCAGTGCTTGATGTTGAACGCCTTTATGTATACACAAAGGCGTTCACACTGGACCTTGAATAACTTCAATTCTGATCTTCACTCATCCGTCAGAAACTGGAACTTTGATTAACAAATTAAAAAATTACTTTAATCTGAAAAGAGCACATTGGACCACTGAGAAACAACCCTTTTGATTTTTTATCCATAGGCAGGTAAGATGCCTGTGTTTCTCTGGTTCAGGAGTGGCTTGTAAAAAGTAATGTGGCTCTTGAAGCACTAACTCCAGCCAATATCCATGCCTTTTCAATCTCTTCCAAGCTGTTGAATGCGATTTTCTGTCCAATCTTCAAAATTAAAAGCTTTGGCTCCCTCTTACTGCTTCTGCATTCTTTTCAACCAAACATTTTTCTGCCACTCAAGTTCCACTGAATAGTTTTTATATTTGGATAGAGTAGTTTTAACAGCAGTCTTCTCTAACAATGTCCTTTTCTGGCTGTTCTTAACCTATTCATAGCATAACTTTGTATTTAATTATTGAAAAAAAATATATATATATATATTTTTTAAATTAAATTCTTAAGTGAGACATGCATTTACACTGTGCATGCAAACAGTAAATTTTACCCTTTGGATGGACTTAGTGTGTCTAATTTAGGCGGCCAAAATACCTTAGGGTCATGGAAAGTAGTGGAGTAATCTTGATCATGGAAAACAAAGCTAAGAGGGGTAAATGTGGATAATAATTTTCTATGACTTTCTCCAGCTGGACAGAAACAAAACTGAAGTTACCATTTTTGGGCATCAGCAGGAATGATCACCATGCAGCCCAAAATCTGGGTGTAGTGATGGACGAAGACCTGTACCTTAAGAGACACATAAAGACAATTACCACCTCTGCTCTCTCCTATTGTTTCTAGATTTAAAGGACTAATGTCCCAGTAAAATCTGGAGCTACTCATCCATCTTTGGTCACATGGATTACTGCAATCTTCACGGGTCTGCCTAAAAAATTGAGACAGCTGCAGCTGATCCAGAACTCTGCTGCTCACATTCTGACTAAAACCAGGAAGAAAATCGGTTTATTAAGTGAATCACTAACATATAATCAAGACTACTCAGTCTGAAAAAGAATAAGTGCAAATGATTCACCGGGATGTGCGTTTTTAGACTTAATATAGGAAACTTTTTTACAACGATAAACATATAGTTTTTGAGAAGCACTGCTTTAAATCAAGGTCAAACATCCACCTGTTTAGAGTTGCCTTTGATTCCTGGTAACTGAAACATTGATTAATATATTTGATGTATATTTGCTTGATGGTTGTTGTGAATTTGTGTCATAAATTGTTACTGTACTGTCTTTATGATATAAAGCAGTTTGAACTGTCTTGTTGCTGAAGTGTGCTCTACAATTGAACTTCACTTGATTTAACTTGACTGTCATCATCATCATGCTATTAAACAGTACATAAATGCACATTTTCCTAATCCCTAAAACTATTTCAGCGTCTTTGAACTTCAAAATGTACCACTCTCTCTTGCAAAGAAAAGTATTGGACAAGTAGGTCATTTATATTAAATTTGCATTACTTTTATAAATGCTCAGATTGTTAAAAGCATTTGTTTTAAGTGCAATAAAAAGAATGACACTGGGGGTCACAGTAGCTCTCAGAGTTACTCCGTCTTGTCTTTCTGGGACATTTTTATAAAACATGAAACTCTACCCTCTTCCCCAAAAGAGCTGGGATCTTAATTGGAACAGCCATTTTTCTGCAATATGTAGTTTGCAGGCGCCACACTGGGTGCACTGGGACCAATGTCAGCGGCACCGGAGTCTGGAATGGCTAAAAGATGTCAAAAATGGCCCCATTAACATCAATTTGAGATCAAGGGCCGGTGCATAGTGCGATCCCTCGCTGTAAACGTGCTCTCTAATCCTTTTACTAGGGTGTCTGCTGTGGGCCCTTGGTGCGTTCTTTTTGTTGTTAAGTGAAATGTGTCACTGCTCATAGGAGGGTTCATGTGAAGAGTGACAGCTCAGAACAGAGCACATGTCTGCAGAGCGGAGGGATCCATTCTGTCTTTTGATGCTTTATCTCATTCTCAAGTTTAGTGTGTGTTACTACGCACAATCTCAGTGTCATACCACTTTGCCAGCCTACTATTCTCCCTAATTAGGCCATTTGCAGGAAGCATTCTCCTCATTGTGGTCATTTATGCTCAATACCACTCTGAACTGATAGGCTTTTTGTTAACTGGTTGTTCCTACTTGCAAGCGTTTCGCGAAGACATCAAAGAGTGGACCACGAGGCTCATTTGGCAACTTCTCCCAGCTATCCATCGGCTGCAAAACACCCCGTTGCCTTGATTATTAACTCAGTCACCGCCCTCTCATTCAACTTGAATTAAAAATTAAAAACCAGCTGAAATGACAGTGCCACACCATTGAAAGTAAAGTGCGGAAAACCAACATCGGCTCATTAGTGAATAGTTCTGAAGACAAGCATTCTGACTAGAGACTCATTACACTTCTCCTATTTTAACTCTAATTGGGTTCATTTTATATATGAAACGCCTTGAATATTTAATGTTGCAAAAGTTCTACTTCTGATACTTTATGTAGTCAACGATACTTGGCCTGTGTTAATTGACCAGGTTATCAGGCAAACTGAGGGGTTTCTCAGCTACTCGTAGCTGTGGAAAGCACAAAGAAACATTTAGTAAAGCCTTTCTCTGGTTGTTTACTGGATTATGGTCTTCAGTGCAAATAGCAAATATTGATTAATACATGAATGTAAAAAATAAATAGTATTTAAGAATTGTTCTGCCTGTGTATTGTTTTAATTGCAGATAGGTTTTCAATGCAGATGTGTTAATACAGAAATTCTATCCTGACTGAAATGTTTGTCTCTATACTGTGAAACATATTCACTCAGTACAACATTTAGTTTGTCTGCTGGATTGTTGGGTTTGTTGTCTCATTTTCATCTTAAAAGCGCTCCATAAATGGACCCGCATATAAACTTTACAGTAACATAAATTCTTGAGATAATTTGATTTCTTAAAGTGGTGTGAAAGATTTGAATAGACTTTTTAAACAAGTCTGCACAGCAGGAAATCCTGCATATGCTCTGAAGCCAATCCAAGATTAAAAACTTTGAAGTGCATCTATCAGAAAAAATAAATTTAGAGCGTAGGAGAGCAAGGTTGCAAACCAGTAAAAGAGAAGCAGAAAGTTGTCCCAACTCCTTGCGCCTTGGATGTACGATGGAAAATCAGAGAACCAACACAGACTCATAACACACCAACATGGAAAGGAGATATATACATATACATATTGCCTTGCAGTAACATAAGGAGATAACTTAAAATCCCATAACATAACCTAACTCATGAGATAAAACAGTTATTCATAGACCGTGACTGTAAAGCCTTTGTACTACTTATAACAAGTCGGTTAGCTAGCCCTGTCCAGTATATTTTAATTAAACAGATTAAACACAATGTCTTAGTTTCCTCCTATGGATTTCTTTTACACAGGCTTTTGTTTCTCTCTGGTTAAAAAGAAAAAGAGTGGCGAAACAAAAGCGAGATTGTGTTTCCAGGCAGGAAAGTTTGAAGTTTCTTTGTTTGGAAGCAAGGTTCCGGGTGCAGCTCGCTGTTTAGCTCGGTGACCCTGTGACTGTCTTCTGAGGAATTGTATGAGCAGCCCTGCAGAACTGCGCTCCAGGGCCAGCTTTCATCTTGGCAGTAACCTGTGGACTTTGAAACTCAGGGCGATGGAATTGCAGCTTTGTCAGTACACTACTAATTAGAAAATTCCTAACCTCGAGCAAGATGTTTTAATTATGTGTTGTGTCAACGAGTTTGCAGATTTAATCCACCGTTGATACACACTCAAGTGTGCAAACTATGTCGCATGTTGTAGTAGATCAAGTGGAATGAAGCAGGAGCTTTCTTTTTTCTTCATCCTTTCCTTTTCCGTGTAACCTTACGACTCTCCTGAACCCTTCTTCGTTAACATCACATGCTTAAGCGGCCAAATTAGAAGTGGAGTTAATGTGTTAAAATGTGGTCTGATTTACCTTAGTTTGGTGGAGGCTAAACAATGTGACAGCATTGTGCTGGGTGTGAGCTCTCTGTTGCAGTGAGTCAGTGTGAGGGAAGGCAGGAAGGGGTTAAACAGAAATTGAGCGGGGATGCTGGGGGCAGCAGTGCTGCAGAACATAGCAGTGTTCGTGCGAAGGCAAGTCATTTCCCGAAACACTGCAGACACATGGCCTGCGGCGCTCTAAAACCTTTGGAGACCAAAATGGCTTGCAGGAGTTAGAAGTAATAAGGTGTTTTTTTGCCTTCTTTCTCCTTGACTGAAATTCTGCACGGTTGCTATGCATTGCCATGGAGCTGTGTAGCTGTTTTTATGGTTTATGTGGGGTATTAAGATACTCTACAACTGGCCATTTTTGAGATTTGTTGTTGTTTAGTTGTGAAGCAAATGGAAGTTGTTTGTTTTGAGAGTAATTCCCCCATTTTTTTCCTTTTGCAATGATCAGAAAGCCAGACCTCACTCTTGTTCCTCTTTTATTTCCCTCTGTGTGCCCTTTATTTGTTTTTCTTTCCATCACAAAAAGACAAATTAGCAAAAGCATGTTTGAGAGAAGAAAAAACAGATGTAGCAAATGCACTTTACTTGCTTCCATTTTTGAGAAAGCAGTAAAAAACGGCACTGATTTCTTAAGGGTTCTTGACACAAAAGCTTGGTTTGTGAGGAACAAAGGCCACCTGTGTCATAGTGCTGAGACACAGCACCTTAGTGTTAGAAGTGCTGGTAACTATGTAGTAATTAATGGTGTCCCCAATTCAATTTGGTATCAGTAATAGTACTGAACATTAGATACTAATGTGATTCTTGGATTGGATATCAAGGTTAGGCTGGTGTTAAATCCACCAATCCAAAATCGATGTTATGTTTTGCAAATTGACTAATTTTGCTCTGAATGTTTAACCTTACTGCCGAAAATATTGCTGTACACTTAAGTAAAATATACATAGTAATCTTAACCTTTGTATTTAAATACATGTTTTGAATAGGGTAGTAGATGAATGTTTTGCATCTGGCAGATTACTAAAAGTTTAAAGGGGAATATTATGCAAAATCAACTTTTTGAGCTTTTTGAGCCTCATATCATGTTATAATGTTATTCCCTCATCAAACACATATCTTTTGTCGTAGCCTTTTGGGAGTCCTATTGATCTTGCTCTTACAAAGTGCTCCTTATTCACCCAAAACTCCTCCCTGGATCTGCAGTCTCCTGCTAAACTTCCACTTTCCCCACTCAGATCCTCTAGACTAGCGGCAGCAACAATTAGCAAACACATGGAGGAGCTGTATGTTTGCTGAGCTTATTATACAGTCTCTTTCTTATTCAAAATGTGCTAGGAACGGTTGGGAATGGCATCATGGAGAAACATTGTTGTGGTGACAGGCTGGAGGGGGAGTGTCAGAAAGACCAGGAGCATCTTAAAGAGACAGAGGCCCAATACGGCTATCATGCAAAGTCAAATTTTTTTTAATCTATGTTTGATATAGGCAGCATTTTTATAACAACTGGAGCCATTATTCTATAAAATGGCTCTATGTGTCTGGAAAATACATAACGCCACCCCTTTAAACATATGCATGATCTGTATATGTTTCAAGAATCTGCAGCCAATCAATACAGTTAGCACTTAGAATCAGCTTCTTCTGAGATAATTTACTGTTTCAAATGAGAAAATACAACAATGATATGAGTTTTGTGCAAACATTTAGATTGGTGAGTTTGGTTGAATTGTTACAGTAATAACAGAAATAAGTGGATTTAATGTCGTAATGGGACAGCCTGTTAGAAGACTTTGACACATTGAAGGAATGTAATCAAGAAATTACATGGACAGACTATTGTTGCCTCAAAATGCTCTGGATCAACATGGTATCAGCAGATATCAATATTAGATTATCGGAATGGAACCAAACAATCCTGGATCTGAGCATCTCTAGTGGTGATCAGTAACCAAAGCCCTTTTCATCCAATGCTTGTTTCAGTAAATCTGGTCTGCTTCAAAGAGAGGCTCCGGCGTATAATCTGGGTATGTACATCTGTGAATTATTATTCTAATTCTTTATACGTTTATTAGAGCTGAATAAACTCCACATCAAATACATCACCCAGGCAATGTCAGAAGGCCTGAGGCAAATCAGCCGACATCTGTTAACTCTTTCAAAATGGCCTCATCCAGCATGTCTGTGGGCGTAGAGGAGCGAGGAAAAAGGGAGAGGCAAGAGAGCCGGAGAGGGAGAGAGGAGAGCAAAAGTCTCTGTTGCTGATTAATGGCGGCCGTAGGAGAGGCGTTTTTAGGCCGAGAGTGGGGCTGCACTCCCACGGCTGGGCTACACACTGTAAACACAGCAAAGGGGACGAGGCAGCGTTCCTCGATTGAAATGCAGCATGCAGGAGAACATGTGGGAAAGCTTTACTTCTTGGCACAATCTCAGTCAACCAGGGAGTCAGTAAATGAGTCACTCAGTCAGGCTCCCAGCCACTCAATCAGCCACTTCTTCTGATAAAACAGTCAGTCAGCAAATCTGTCTTTCAGTCAGACAACTCACATGCCGCTTGTCAGTCGCACAGGCTTGTAAAAGAAGGAAGCTAAAGGCAACATTTGTAGCCAGGATAAGTCAAGAATGACCGAGTTATTTGCCGTTATTACATTCTTTGTAACTTTTTATTTGTTTTTATTTATTTGTTTATATGTCCTTCTTGCCTGAAGATTTTTCACCATCAAAGTAATAACAGTGAAGTAGTATAGCATCATAAACATGGAGCCTGACTTCAGCCACAAATGTGAATGCTGAGCAATGGTTTCTCCCCACGTCGCAGTTTTAGTTAACGCAGTATGTTGGCTGGTGGGTTGTCAGATACTGGCACAAGCAGCGAGTACACACACTTTCTCACCATGCAGCCTCTATCAGTAACTTCTGCTGTGAGGAGGGGAGTGCTGAGGCAGCAGGTTGGACCGCATGGGGGCCGAGCGGCTCTGTGTGCCTGGCAAAGTGGGCCATTAACCCACCGCCCTGAGGTGTGACCTGGGCCAAATCCAATATTGGCTTCAGCATCAAGGCACAGGTGCCACTCAAGGTTCAAAGCCGCAGATCAGCAAGAAGCCCCACTTCTCCTGCTGCCCTTCCGCACAAACCCTTTTCTTTTTTTCCTTACAATAAAGGAGTGAATGAAAATTCAGACACATGCAAGCACAGCTGCTGCCAATTCACTACTGGAAACAAGGAGTCATAAGTAAAGGTAGTAAAACCAAGTATGGGTGAAAACATTACAAATAAACTGTCTGAATGTATTTAAACTTTTCCAAGGCTGAACGTAGATGGTCAGTGTTCCTCTGATAACATGAAACAGGATTTCGTTTATAGATTTGCTTATAAAGCTTTAAGTCACTAACAGCAATACCTTATTCATTCTCCTCTTTAGGATCTATAAAATATGGAGGCGTAAGAGTGGCATTCAAAATATAGACTGTTTTTATTAGGTGCAAAGGCGATATGACATTGTGTGAGAGGGCAGTTGTAGTAAAACTTGCATTTCCTCATTTTAAACAAAAACTGATATCGTAAAATAGCTTTAGCACCTTATAATTAAGCTGTTAGTGCAGCTAGTGTAACAAAAAGAGTTTCTTTGTGTGTGCGTTCTTGAGCATCTAAATTCCTTACTTTAACTCTGATGTTTCCAAACAGCTTCCAACATTTCCAAGTCCAGCATCTTTCATAACAGAAGTTGAAATGAACTTTGTTCAGCTTTCCTGTTACCTAATCAGTCTTGCTCTCTTGCACTAAATATTTGTAGATATGTGATTGAAAATGTAATTTGCTCTAAAATACCTTCTTCCATTTCAGTCCTTCCTTTAATATAAAACACAGAGATACTAAAAATGGCTTAATTGCTTTGGAGGATGTGTTCATTAGTAGAGAAAAAAATGGTCCAGACTGTTAAATTTAAAATCATCTGATCCCAGTCACAAGTCTACTGTAGGTTGCTGCAACTTCTGCGAAAAATTAAAAATTCTTCTTATTTGTCTGCAACATTTTCAAGATACCAATATTATCACACGACAGAGTTGATATTACTAAATCTTATCCAAAATATCCAGAAGATTTTACTGCACCTTACATTTATTAATCTACTTATTCTGATTTTGTAAAAGTCAGATTATTGAATTATTTTGTACAAGGATAAAACGGTAAAGAATGTTTTTTATACCTGTATTAGGTATAGGCCTGTATGAGTATATTATAATAATTTATAGTATGAAAATTCATAATTTTGAAACCATGCAAAATTTCCTTCAAACAGTTACTACAGTTTAAAGTTCTGTTAACAGGATGCCACAGAGAGGGCTGGAGTGACCAAGGTTTTTCTGGCTGTATGAAGCATAGAGCATTATAGCACTACCTCCTCCCCCACCTGTTGCTGTTCACATAGTCTGAAAGAACTTATTCTACTTCATTATTTCTGTTTGTGACAAACACAACCAGTCAAGATGTGGAAACTAAATGAATTTCTATTTTCTCCTTTAAATAAAAACAATTAAGCAACAAATTTGCAATAAATTTCTGCACGTATACATTAGAAATATGGTATTTCTGCTAAAGGTTTTCATGCTGTGAGTCTCCTATCAGCCCATGGCTAATTGGTACAGTTTGTATGCATGCCACCATAACATTGCTAAAGACTAAAAACATTTATGAGGCCTTAATGCAAACAGGCTTTAAAAGCTCTGCTCTCCTTAGGTTCTATTCTCTGTGTTTTTTCTCCATGTCCCCTCATGTGAACAAGTCAAACGTCTGAAGAGATGTATTGATGTATCCCTGCACATTCTGTACGACGGATATGTCATATGACATATTGCCTTGCAGCAGCCATCACAGATAAAATGACAGATGCTGTTTTTTGCCTCATGGATCTTTCTTGGCCAAGTTGATTTTGAGACATTGCTTTTTTGCTCTGCCCTGCTGTCTTACTGATGCGGCTCTCCTGCATATTCTGTTCTCTTTGCCTTTCCTTTTCATCCATTGCGAAACTTGCAAAGGCTGCCTGCTTTGTTCTCCACCAAATTTCAAACACGGTTGGTATGTAATTGCTAGCGACAAGGAGAGCGTGGTTGTTGATGTCTCACTTTCCTTTTTAACTGACACTCAGGCATCTGCTTTGTTTAGCTTCGATGTTTACCCCGCACATCTGCTGCGCCTCCTCCACATTATTCCTTACATGTACCGGTGAAAAGGCTGGTCTCCATAGATACACTAGGCCAACTTCTTAAAAGCCCTGATTTATGTTTTTGGTGTTAAGGACACATGAAGACAGAAGGATGACGATGCCATTTTGTGAGAATTCCTGAACGAGCCCTGACCTTTCTGTCTGTGTTTCACTAAAGTCTGCCCTTTTCCCTGGGGGAAATGAGGCATTCTGGGAGCTGCAGTGCAGTTCCTACCTTCGTCCACTTCAGTGGAAGCACCGATTGGCTGCCTGTGGCTACTTCTGCACATCTGTCCAGGTGGATGGATGGCTTTGATTGGAAAAAATCCCTGACCCTGTCGTCGGCCTGACTCCTGAGTGGCAGTAATTGGCATGGCAGTAGGCAGGCCCATCTTTCACTTGTGGTCAGCCATGATTGACCTGATTAGGCCTGGGTAGCTCCCCAGAGTGAAGGGGTCTGGTGTGGCCTGGGGCAACGATGAGCTGGCTGTACCCACGTGCCCCTCAACCAGCAGCAGAAGATGATACATGTTGCTAAAGTAAGTTGGCAGCAACAGTGGCCTGACTAGCTTCACTTGTCAAGTCATATCCAGGGGTCAGAGAGTTTACCGAGGGGAAATCTGAGACACGGCATCGTCATACATATTGTACACACAACCAAGCATACGAAAGGGCGGGTGCTGGAGGGTTTTGGTTTGGTTCCTGTAAATTCAAACCCATCGTATGTTTGCAATTAAAGCTGGTGTGTACAGTGTGTTTACAGAGTGCTGCAATCAACGTAATTGGGAGAGGGTGTTCCTGACAGAAACGTCTGTCTTATTTCTCTCCGCTTGGGTTCAAGTGGGCACTTGCTGGATTTGTCCCAATGTAAATGCGTTGTTTCACCTGTTTCACCTTCTCTGTAACTTTCAGTTTTACATTAATCAAATTTTTTCTGGCTCAAATACAAAGACCTACAATAGAGCTTTTGATTTCAGTGAAAACAAACCAAGAAAGTCATGGAAAAAAAGATAAAAAGCTATGTTAAATAGCTCTATTTTCTTTTTCAATTCTAATTAAATCACTACTGACCACTGTATTGCTCTGGGTTTCTTCAAAACTCAAACTGTAAAATAAAGTTGAAAAAAAAGTTTAATAAAATTTATTTTAAAAAATCGAGAACAAAAGATTGAAAAATAACATACATGACATAAATAAACACGAAGGTCAGAAATTGCATGATGTCATCATTTTCTTGCAGACCTTGTTTTAGCTCGTCTTACAGCCTGATAGACAGAACGTCTGGTCAGAACTGCTCTCATGTACTCTTGTATTATTGGTCATAAATGTGAAGTGTGTGTGTGGCTAATGTTGACAAGCAGCGGTAGTGTCTGTCTCACTTTTCTGCTGAACCTTCAAGAATTTCTGCATTTGAATTTCTTGTGAAGTATGAAATGTCTTTACCAGAATAAACTTTGTTCTGAAAATTTTTTCTTGTGTCTTTCTGACTTGTGAGTATAGGTTGTTTGTTCAGACAGCTTGTGAAGGTAACACAGAAAAGGAGTGTGTGGCTCAGCAGATACTGACCCTGATGAAAAGCACGCTTTTGTCACTACACAATAGATTGAATTTATTTGAATGACCACGTAAGATAAAGGCGTCTTATACATTTTTTCCCTGCTCTGTGGTTGTGCCTTTCATCTTTTTTATGGCTACTTCTTTTCACATTCAAACTTGTTTTACTCAGAGCAAGAAGACAAATGCTTCACTTGGAGAACCCCGTGGGTTTTTTTGTCCTCACAAGCTAGACTCAGGTCCGGAAACGTCTGGAATTTGAATCAAGTTTTTTTCAGATTTGGATAAGAGTATACATTTGTATTTCCAGATTTTGTTCCCTATTCCATTGTCTAAATGTTGTGCCCTTGCTTCCATCCTTCAGTTTATTTTTACTTTCTTCCTTGTGCTGTTCTTTCTTTCTTTTTGCATTTTGCCCATTCATCTTTCATTTATTCTTCTTTTCTGATGTCCTTCATTGCGTTCTTTCTTTCCGTGATGTAGTTTTCCTAATTCTCTTCCTTCCTTTTTGTTTTACTTTCCATAAAAACATCTTTACATCTTCCTGCCTCATCTTTCTTTTCTTCCCTTTCTTCTTTGGGTCGTGTGTCTTTTCTTCCTTTCTTCTTTTAAAATTTGCATATTTTGTCAATTTTTTTTTACTGATGTCTTTTCTCCTAACTTGTCTTTTCTTTCTTTTAGCTTTACTTTCCCTCCCTGTCATTGGAAAAGTTTGTCTTTTCCAAACTTGTGTCCTTGTGTCATCTTCCCTTCATTCCTTCTTTGCCTCGTTTTGTCCTGTCTTCCTTTCTTCCTTCTGTTTTTCTAGAGTTTTTCCTATAAGTGAACATTTGCTTTCTGAAATGAAGTGTTTTTATCTTTGTCAGTAGCTTTGTTTGTTTGGATTGCAAATCTTTCTCAATTCCAGGTATCATAAAAGTGTCTTTTGACTATGGCTGCAGTTTCCCTGGGTATTGACAGTATTTTTAAAATATTTTTCTCAGCCTTTGTTTGACGAAAAGGTTTCAGTGTGCACCTGAATATCTGGATGTTATTATGCCATCTTTTGATCTCATTCATTCTCTGCAAGAGGGGATTATTTTTTTTTCTAATTGGAGGTGTATACTTGCTTTGAGGCCACAACATTCTTAACTCTTGATACTGTCAATGTGTTTGCCATTCAACAAAGATGATGTCATATCGTCAATTGGAAACACAACTACAGCTTCATTCCTAGCACTCATACGGTTTATTTTCTCCATGTAAATAGTTTTTCCTTTAACCCGTGCATAGCAACAAAGACCTCCTTGAAAATAAGGATGAATTCCTCTGAACGCCCTGCCCTGTTCTCGGGTGGGAAAAATCTCAGCAGAATAGTCTTAAGATCCTTGAGATAAATGTCACAACTGGTAATGATTTTAATTTTCATAAAGAACTCATATCAGTACCAGCAAATCAATATTTACCACTAGAAGTTATCTAAAGTGGTTTGTATTTATGTCAAAAGCTATGAAGTACAGATAATTCTTCTGAATATAATTAATCAATTTTAAAAACCAGACTAAGGTGATGAAAATGCTGAGTGATTAAAATGAAATTTTGACCACATTCTTTACACCATTTCTTCAGTTCATGTTATTGGATGTGTGCTTGTTTTAAAGTTTCTAAAGGTCCCACCTCAACCTTTCAGTTTGGTTGATGCCTGACCTTTAACTAGATCGTTGAAACTGTTGCTGATTCGCTGCTTTATTTAGGATAATTGTCTGCTGGTGATCCAGTTGTGGCCCAGCGTCAGCTGTCAGAGAAATTGTTCAATTTTTGACTTTTGATTACTTTGGGATTCAGGAGAACTCATAGTAGACTCAAAGACTCCAACATGCTAACCAACCCCAAATCATCAGCCCTCCACCACTATGCATGACAGTTGGTTTGAAATGTTTGTCGGGATTATGGCCAAACATATTTCTTTGCCTCTGTTTAAGAGGCTTTGTTTCAGAAGTTTTAGATTCTTTGCGGTTTCACTGAACTCAGCACAGACTGGGATGTGCCCCCAGCTCTCATTTTTTCTATGAGTAAATAATTCTGTTTTGGTGCAATATGTGTGTATCAACCCTAGAACAAAAGCTAATAGACCAATGTCCTGGCTCAGGGTGGACATTTATTGTATTGTTTGTCATTTATTTTGATAAAGTTTTATCAGGAAAACTTTTTCTTTTATTGTTGTTCATTTATTAATAAATTCCAATTAATGTTGTTTAAAAACACCCCTAAAATTGTCCTTGTTCTTGGGACTGTCATTTTCACTATTTTTTTTCACTGTGTGCATTTTAGTAATGAAAATCATACTTTTTTTATGTTGCTGGTGTCCTAAAGAACTATTTCTGGGGTTATGATTGCTGTGAAATGTATTCATAGCCATACAGTAACATTTAAAAAAGTAATAGATAGTTCTGATTACTTTTATCTTTATCACTATAGTGAAATATGGGCTGAATGGCCAATCAGCAACAAAGAATCCATTACTCCAAAAGCAGATAAAGTCTTGGACTGTAACTTTATTTATTTATTTATTTTTTACGTTGGTTTTTAGATCACAAGGTTGGGCCATATTGACTATTGTTTATATTTGGAGGAAAATTTAACAGTTACATTTTCAATAGTTAGAAGTCCATATCTTTGTAGTTTGCAATTTTCCTCTCCTAAATTTAACTGTCTATTGTGTATCTGAAGGAAATTGATTGCACTGGATTTCATTTTGGGGTATCAGATTAAAGGGCAGGTGCATATATGCACCACACTTTTCAGAGTTGGTACTATTACCTTCCTCCACCTTAAAACTATTTACCCCCTTGTGTATTCCTCACCTCGAGGTTGCAATGTGGGAAAATAAGAAAAAGGTCAAATGGCATGAATTGCTATGCAAGGCACTGTACATCCTCCTCCTCACCGGAGAACTTTTTGTCTCCAGGTCTCCAGCAGCATGACCGGCTCCCCAGCGTGCTCCTCCGCCCCGTCCACCTCATCTCGCCAGTATACTCGACAGCGCATCACCCGCGTCAACCTCAGGGACTTGATTTTCTACATGGAGCAAGAGAGAGAGACTGCCCACTCCCTCCTCCTTTACCGTGCACTGCTCAAGTAGCCTCTGCTCTGCTCAGCACCCACCTCAACCTCCACCTTCTCCACCTCCTCCTTCCCAGCCACGTGCCTTCAGATCAGGTCTAATATTTCTGCTCTGTGTCTCTATATGTACTGTAGTGATGTTCGACGTAGCTTTTAATACACAGAGGGTTAGTAAAAAAGCTAAATGTTGTTGTTCCTTGTGCTCTCTGTTTAGCTTCATAGTGTGTAGTTAGATCCTTCAATTTAAAGGCCATGTCATGTACTTTGTGTTGGATTTGTTAGATGAAGGACGTCCAAACCTATTCCATGTGTTCTCGGTTGCTTCTTATTAGTTCACACTGGTATCAGAACCTTCAGAAACCATATAAGTAGGAATCACAGACTCAGATGGTTACTTTCCCACCTCAATGCAAACTCTAGTATTTTGTGTGAACTACTTGTTGACGCAGTTCAATGAATGTAGTCTAACTGAGCTCAAACGTTGAGACTTTCTGGACTTTTACTCCAGAGAACAAATTCCAAATACTGATGCATCTTAATAAATCAAAATGTGTTTGAACTGTTAGTTTACTTCTGAAAAATTCAATAGATTCAGTTTACACAATGTGATACATCTGAAGCATTTCTTTCTGTTAATTTAGACGATTATGGCTTACAGATAATTCAAATGTTGAATAATATCAAGAAAAAAGTATTTTGAAGGGACTGTTTCATATGCTCTCTGGACACATTTTGCCATTTTATAGCACAATCAAGTAACTATACTACCTTCAGTAGTTATAAAAATGCTGTTTATGTCAAAAATAACTTAAGAGGAATTTAACTTTGGATCAGAGACGTGTCTGACACTTTTAAATTAGTATCTGTCTCTTTATGAAGCTCCTACCCTTTTCGATGCTTCCCCTTCAGCACAGCGATGCTTCTCCATTATGTTGTTTATAAGCATTCATAGTGGCATTGAATTGAGAAGTAGTTTGCATGATAAACTTAGAAAACATGCAGTTCCATCGGGTGTTTGCCAATTGCTGCTGCCACTAGTGTGGAGAAGCTGAATGGGAGACAAAAACCAAAAGTGCCATTTTAATCTATTTTTGTGGCCATTAGATTCTGTGCTTTATTTGCATAATTTTCTGCAAATGTCAACATCTTATAAGAGAAATAGTGTCCATCCTCTTTTGCAAAAGTTTTATGTTTTTCTCTTTTAAAAACCTAAAAATAAAACGATGACTCTGTAAAAATGTCAAAAAAATTCCATATAGTATTAATTTCTAAAAAAAAAACGTAATTACATTTTCAAAAGGTCTTGTTATATTTGTTGGTTAAATTAGTTTTATTATCCTGAATTCAGGGGAAGGACAGTTCGATGGATTATTGAGGTTGCAGATACCCTAAGGCGTTTACATTTGGCAAAATTGCTGGCCAGCAATAACATGGTTGTTAAACCATTTTATCTTTTTTAACAGTGTGGATTTGTTTCACAACCCACTTAAAGCTACACCAGTTTCTTGTGCACCTTTTTATCTTCTCCAGTGTTTTCTTCCACTAAACCTTCCATTGATATAGTCGGATGCAGCATTCTGGGAACAACTGTCTTCTGTAGCAAGAACGTCTTGTAGCTTAGCGTAACATTTCTGAATTAGGAATTGCTATTTTATTTGTCCACTAACAACAACAACAACAATATTAATAATAATAATAATGTAACATTTTAATTTTCTGTTTTTATTAGCTGTAAGCCATAAACATCAAAATTAACATATATATTTGACATACATTCCTGTGTATAATGAATTGATATTAATACATAATCTGAATTGAATGAAAAATACTTTTCAAAGCCACTAAGATGCACCTGTAAAATCATTCTGTTACATTTCCTTGCTGTATATGTAAATAGTTCTTTTTGAATTATTTTACAGCATGTATATTTTTATCACAAGCTTTGTAAGAAAAGGAAGTAATTTCTGTGTGAATATTATAAAAGCTGATGTTTTGTAAAAGAACGTGCTTTTAGAGTATCGTTACATGACAAATCCCCCCAGTTTTTCATCCTCCTGCAGTTATCTGCAACGACCACTTAAAAAAACCAGTCTTTAATCATCCTTGCTGACTGTGTCAGTATCGTCTTATAATGTGAAGTAAGCAGAAGGCAAGCAGACATTCCTCTATCATGTCTCCCAACTTATCGTGTGTACGTCTTCTAATGTTTAAAAAACTGTCTCTTTACCCGAGCTTTCACAGTGACTGAATGGTAAAGGCGGGATATTTGTTATGGTGTGCAGCACTTGTATTTTCTGTATTTTTCATCCAAATGAGTAATAGCTGTAAAGTTAAAGTAAAGTGGAAAAAATAGAAGGAAGCAGTTTTATGATTCCAGATTAGTTTTTTGTTTTCATTGGACTGATCTCTGTGACAGAAAATGTTTTACATACCATATGAAATATTTGCCTTTTTATTTTTTATCCTTAAACAATCCTAATTGTATTATGTAATATTGTCCAATATGTTTTTTTTTTAAATATATATTTAACTAGATTTCTTGGCCTCTATGCAGCTTTTCTTGCCAGATTAAAAATTTATTTAACTATGTGGGTAAAGGGGATATTTGAAGCAATTGTTGTGCATCATAAATTTAAGCAGCACTTTTTAAAATCTATTTTACACGACAACTCAAAGTTGTTGCTGTATTATAGCAAATAGTAAGCACTATTGCTAAGTTTTGTCAGTTTTCAGCATTTTTTTTTTTTATTATTATTTGGGAGGATTGGCTTTTATGTTTAACTCATGCATTTGAAGTCTAAAACATTTTAGAAACAAGCACAGCACTACCAATTTGTTGTTGGTTCGGTTACATTTTTATTCAATGATTTTTATTGTTTCTGATGGCTTCACAAGAGGACATTTCTACTACTACAACTACTACTACTACAGCTTTTTAGCCAAAATAAGAAGACAATAATTCTGATGTAAACAGCTCTTGGAAATAGCATTACATTGCAAGGATGATTTGTAAATATTGTTTACAAAACTGTATGTTTATTAGAACCACGTTATTTTTGGTAAACTCTTGTACATATCTGGAAAATTTCCTGTTTGTGTGACAAAAACAAAACTTTCGTATTCGTACTTATTTTGTAAAGGAATAAATAAGCTGTTTACTAAACTGAGCGATCCTGACTTTGTCTAAATGCTTCTTTACATTAAAAACAGGAAGGTGAGGGAAATGTGGGGTATGTATAAATTCTATTGGATCATTTGTTCTTTTACTTTATTTAGTTTAATTCATTTATTTGAGTTTTCCAGATTATTCATAGCTCTTTTCTGTACAGTCATTCTGTTGTTTCATGTTGTTTTGTTGAAAAAAAAAACCCCTGAATTGAAGCATATTTTTCTCCTAAACCTTTTTGCAGATGGATTCATACATTTATTTATTACTTTCTGGGTTGTAAAACTACAAGTTCCCAGTATCTTTTGCAAATCCCAACTTGCCTGACCCCCACCAGTCTCCCTTGTTTTTTTTTCTTCTTCTTTTTTTTTTTTTTTTTACGTCAAAACTTCTCAAAAAAATATTGCACAACTGGAACATGCTTCAAAACACTTCTAACACTTTTCTCTCCATCTTGGTGAATTGCCACATCATGTTTGATCTCAGTCTAAATCTATTAAGAGTTGAGCTTTAAAAAGTACCGTGAAGATTGTGCTTAAGGACTTTTGAAGTAATGATACGTGGTAATAAAATGTCTACAGGTTGGCATAACATAATATAGGTGCACTATATGAAATGATAGGATTTTGACGGTCATTATAGATGATCGTGAATCTTTGCTTTGGGACTTTTGTAGGTAACAATCCATTTGCTTGCTCACTTCTTTAACTTAAAGGAAGAAATTTCCAAAAATAAATTTTGCCTAAAAGTCATCACACTATGGGTCATTTCTCTACTTTTCCTTAATCTGCAGCATGCAATCTAAGAACTTTAAGTTTTCTGAAAAAATATTGTTTCAAAAATGTAAAATTCCAAGGAAAGTACCAAATTGGTGAAGCACTTCTGCCCAGCTATCAAAATCCCTCCCAGGTTTCTGTTGCTGTTAAGCAGAAGAATAATTAACCATTTACCTCAGACCTTGGAAAAGCTTATTGTTTTCTGCCTCTGAGTTCGACCCTCTGCTGGGCTGGACTAAACCATGAAAATCACACACTTTGTACAGAGATGAGCAGGAGACACTCGTACGTTTGCTCTGGCTGGCAAATGAAATAGGTTCCAGCTGCTCAAAGTAAACACAGAAAGTTCACCACATAGAGATTTTCTCTTTGTATTTCATCTGATAGACTAACTAAAATGTCAACTAAAAATGCAGAAAACTGTGGCGTTCATTTGTATTCTGAACCATTCAAGCTCCCACCTCAAAAAATTTGGTGGCATTATCTAATTAGTAAATAGAGTCCCTTCTTGTTTAATTTAAATCTCAGTATAAGTGCAGATGTTCTATGAAGATCTCAGATGTTTGTCTGGCATGGGATAATGTTATGGAGAAGTTTAAAGCACAGCAGGGTTATAATGCAATGTCTCTAGTTTTAAACATCTGACACAGCATTTTTCAAACCATTGTGTAGCAATGGAAAGAGTATGGCAGCTAGACAACAATGTTATTTCTGGAAGAGAATCTTTAAATGTAATTACTCTTAGTCACTCAAACATCTGTATTGAGGAGTGAAACCAAATAGTTACTTTAAATCTGTAAAAGTCCCATTTAAAGTTTGAAGAATCCCTTTGTGGCCCATATACAAAGCAATATGCAAGGACGAAAACTAATATTGAACGTCATCCTGATCACATCATTTGAAGCATGGTGGTTGCAGTATCATCCTAGGGAGATGCTTTTCTTTAGCAGCGGGAAGTGAAGCTGGTCAGCGTCGACGGGAAGACAAATGAAGTCTGTTGGACGCTTCAAAAGACTTGAGACTGGGACGGAGGTTCACCAGAAATCTAAACATTAATCCAGAGCTACATTGTAAAGGCATATCCCTGTATTAAATTCACCTAGTCAAAGCTCAGACTTGAATATCTGTTAAATCCATGAAAACTGGAGGTCAGATACCGTCCAATATGACTGAACTTGAGTTATTCTGAAAAGAAGAATGAAGAATTATTTTTTGTAATCTAGTAAAGAACTTAAACGTTTTATAGCCATAATGTGGTTCTACAAATATCTATTAAATCTCACCTACTTTGTCTTCCATGCAAAATTTGCATTGTGACTTTACAAAGTTCTAAATGTAAACACTGTTGTCTTAAAGATTACTAGATGTAGGAAGCTGTTATAAAACCATCAACCTCTCTAAAAGAGTGAATGAGACAAAGTTAATTTATACATACATCCTTTTATTATCGCAAATATGCAAGAAAAGTCAAATGGAGACACTGTAAATGAACACATGCCTTTTAATACCACAGTCTAATTGTTTTAAACACTTTAAATAATATACATTTGCACCTTATTATACGCTTTGAAATGTTTTTTTATCCATATGTACACAATGTAATGTTCTGACTTTTCTTTTAACTCTTTACTGTTAAGTGGCTTTGAGATCTCTCAAAAACATGAAGGTCCCATAAGGCCTACGAGTCCTGATAATTCAATACACAGTAACTGTACAAACTGAGCCGCCTGAGGAGCGGTGAAAGCTACGTGAATACTGACGAGTGCTTCATCTGAAAATGGCCGACAACAGGGAAGATGTTCTAAAAATTTCCAGTTGTTCCAAATGCGTCGAGATGTCTAAAAGGGAGCATCTTTCTTTTTCAAAATCACAAATTTCAGCTCCTGAAAGGTAATACGAGATGCCTTAAGTCTTACATTACTGAAGCACAAATTGGTTTTACCTTCAGCGGTAAAAACAACCAAAGTAAGTTGAGGTCAGCTGCAGAGTCGAGTTGCCTTGCATGTTGTGAGCCTGCTTGTGTTTTGACTCATCAGTTTGTTTGGTTTGTTGCGGTGTGGTCCGGCGTAGGAGGGCGTTCTGTAAACGGGGGAGGCAGGAAGGGGCCGGGGGAGCTCCGCGAGAGAGCCCGACATGCCTCTCCACATGAAAAAACAGTATGGTTGACCATTCCCTTTGAGGCAACTGGATCCAAAAGGAGCAAATCAGAACAAAGACGGGTTACTTTGTGAGAAACTTCATCCACTCTCTGCTCCTGTTCAGACTGCAGAACCCAAGTTTAATGAAAAACTAAAGAAACAAACCCAGTTTAAATCAAGTAACTGCCAGCACCAACAAAGATCAGAGTTAAGCTGCTTTTTTTTGTTTCAACTCCAGCTTTTGGAATGGAAGAAACAGCATAGTTAAGTTATGCACAAATAAAAAGCATGAAAACTTTCTTGCTTCTGTCTTTGATCAAAGACATGCTGACTGTAAGAGCAAGAGAAGAAGAGAAGGAGCGACTAAAATGCCACCCACTCGCCTTTTTGTGAACAACAGATTGATCTTGGGAGAGCAGTTCAACTTTAGGTTCTGCCATATGTAATGTGTGAACAACCTCTGAAGTAATCTGGACTCAGAAGTGACAATATTCAAACAGAACTGTCAGGACTTGGAGGATCAAATGTTTGCATCCTTCATACAGTTTTAAATAATGCAGCGCAGCTCAAAGAACATCTTGATGCTTGTACAATCAACAAAACTGGCACAGTTTGTTCTGTCGGATGCCTAATTTTCCTCCATGTTTTTCAGTACTTTAATCCCAACATACTCCTAAATGTAAAACAGCTTGACTTGGTGTTGTTTGCTGGGCTGTAATGATTCCTCGGAAGGAGTGGGACCGGGCAGGTCTGTGGTAAACTTCGTCAAGTGCAAACAAACATTAAGCATTTAAAGTACATCTCCTGCTGATTCCGAGACACACTAAATGTCAGCTCTAAAACTTGTGTTAAACAGGAGACAGTTTGATCAGACATTCCTCCAGATTTCTTCTCTTTAAAATTTTTTTGCTCATACTTAAATGCTTCAGATCAGCAAAGTATTTTTTACATTAGACAAAGATAATGCTAAACGCAAAAATCAGTTTTTAAAATTATTATAATAATTGAGGGAAAGAAAATTATCGAAAATAACCTTGTTTTGAGTGAGTAGGGACGTATCGCAACAGTTTTTGTTTCTTTTTTAGCCAGGCTCTTTATTATAGTTGAATTATAAATTCTCGTTTTGACTGATTCAAGTGAGGCCTGCAAAGATTTGGATGTTGATTTGAATCTTTCCTTGTCTTCCTACGTAAATATACTTGATTATCATCTCGCTTCAATGCTCCATCTGGGATTTGTCCCATTGAACTTGATTTCTCAGGATGAATTTCATGGTTCGCTGGAGTCATAGAAACCTGTCAAGTGGCTTAGTAACCCTTCCCAGAGTGACAGATTGAATGACTTTGTTTCTTATTTGTTCTTGAATTTCTTTTAATCAGGGTGTGACATGTTGCTTTTATAAACTCTTCCAGCCTTCCTCATATTGTTAGACAGGTTATCTTGATTCTACAGGTCTGGCTGTAATCACAGCTAGCTGTCGCAAGTAAAACAAAACCAAAATGTGGTTAATACCAGTTAAATGGTTGTTTTCGGTTGCTTTTCTCTCCTAATGAAAGAAATTATCATTTAAAAACTGTATTTTGCATTTACTCATGGTATTTTTGTCTGATATTAAAAGTTCTTTAATTATCTGAAGCAGTACATTTTACAAAAAAAAGGGGGGGTAAAGATGTTTTCATGGTCCTGTCTATTTTATAGCACATAAGCAGAAATTTTAGAGCAGCCTTCTTTTTTTATGTGCACAACCCATTTGACTATAAACAATGTGGAAACGTCGAGGTTTTCTTCCATTTCTGCTCAAACAATGGGACTTTTTCTGGCTCCGATTTCATTGCCAGTCAGATTGCTTTTGCCACATAGCCTGCAGACATCTGAGTTGCTGCAGCCATTGCCAAGAAACGCTCCCTCGCAAGCTCTCGAAGCCTAATGAATACAATGTTCGTACATCCTTCATTTTGGAGAAAAGGGAGTGGGGGAAAAGAGACATTAAAAATAATCCCATTAATAATAATTGTTTACACCATGTGATGATAAAAACAGCAAAGCGGACAAGGAAAACAGAAACATTTTAGCAAACAATGCTGAGTCCGCTGAGGTTTGACAGGGTCACGGGGGTTTGGGGCCTCACAAAATTATATGATGTCCTTATCTTGTCATCCTTAAAAACATCCTGCCTGCTAAAGCTTCCCGGGGCCACAGCGGGCCCCTTGTGTCACCAGTCAGCGCGGATGCTGGTCCCACAGAAACAGGACCGGATGACAGAGGTGGTGCAGATTGCTGTACATTGTTTTCTTAAAGTAGCTGTGGGAAAATCAGTCGATAAATCTGCACTAAAAACAGAGAGCTGTGAGATGCCAAAGCACCCGATGGTCCAACAGATTCTTTGGGTATTTTTCAAACAGAATGAAAAACTTTTTGTCGCTGATGCTTTTCTCCTCTGTTTGGTCCTACATTCCCCATGGAGTTCAGCAGAGTCAGTGAGGTTAAAAGCCTCTGCTAATACTTAGTTATGTTCTTGGAGGGGAGGCTGTGGTCCATCTGGGGCAGAGAGGGGAGAGGTGGAGGTGAGATGGGGCGGTGTGAAAAGATGGAGGACGAGGAGGAGGAGAGGGCTTCTTGCCAGTCCTTCTCCACCTCCGAAAAAAAAAAAAAAAACTCTAGTCCAGGGGTTCCTGTTTTATCCTGATAGGAGTGTTGATTGAGAGGCTCCGCCGGTCCTCACGACACAACACGTACTCGCTGAACTGGGACGAGTCCACTCCGCCTCCGCATGATGCCGCCACGCTGAAGCCCTTCTGGAAAAGACGCTCCAGAACCTGCACACAAGTCAAAAGATGATCAGGTGTTAAATACAAAAATATATTACTCTTAACTTCTAAAATACTGATGTTTGTGTTAAGGACAAACTCACAGTAAGCAACCTTTTGTCGAAAATGTATTAATTTTGAAGCTTTGGGTGTTGTTTGCTTAATTTTTGTAAAGTGCAATAAAACAAACTTCTTTAGAGCATTAATTATACCAAATCAGTATTAGAGAAAACATAAAATTATTGTTTAAATAAATAGTTTGACACCAGACTTGTTATAAAAACAAAATTTAATTAAAATTATGCTTTTCACGCTGATAATATCACATGTTAATTAATGTTACTTAGAGGTGTTGATATGGGACTAAACAGGTGGAAGAAAATTTATTGGCACCCCCTGGTAAAAAACCTGAAAATAAATTTAGATTTTATTGCACCAGCAAAACCTCACACTGAAAATACACCCACAACAGGTGAGTTTGTTGATGAAAAGCAAATATTTGGTCCAATCAAATCAAAGCACTTGATGTCAGCTAAAGTCCCAGTGGAGTTTAACGAAATCCCCTTTTTGCATTTGCGATGGCAGAACTTCAAGTGCTTTTTGCAGGCATCCCTAACAATTCCTTGGTTTCTTTAAAGCTTTTTTCTTTTTGTCATAATGTTGTGGCGCTAGTGACTTTTATTGACAGCAGTCAGATCTGAAATGGGCATACAGCACAGGGTCAACAGGTCATGAATCGAACCCTGGGTGCCTGTGTTGAGATTTGCTGCCCTTCTGTAAAGCCCTATAAATAACATTATTTGTTGTGATTCAGAAGTATAGGCTGGTTAATATTTGAGCTCAAGGGTCATTCTGGAAACTTAATTAAAGTTTAAAACACAATAACCTCCTCTGAAGCTTAATTTCTGCCTCACGCTGAAACTCTTTCAGTTAAATAACACATACAGTGACCAGGGGAGTAAATTAAGCAAATATTGGCACATATTCTTTATAAATGTTGCTGCTTTTTCTCTAATTTCTTCCCCAGTTCATAGCCATGTACTTTATGGACTCTAAAGGAGCAACCAATCAGTTATAGGAGATAAATTAATATTTAGAAAATAGACGTGAGAAGAGTGTTGAACGTCTTCAGATAGTCATCAGTTCCAACATGCAGCACATGCCATTAAACCTCCTCTCAATCCAATCACAGAAAGTGATAAAAACCAGAGGGCATTCCCAACATCACACCACCTCTGCAATATTTATGCGACTCGTGCCGGATCGGCCACTGAGCTGAGGGCAGGAGGAGCTCAAAGGGATGTGGAGAGAGTGTGTTAAGGGGCCTGACTGAAGCTCAGCGTGGTGATTACTGGAGCTCCTAATTTGAGTAATGAGGCTGGGGTGAGAGAAGAAGTGAAGGAAGGAGTGAGGTCCGTGAGCGAGAGCGGGAAAGGAAACGACGTGCGGCGAATGAGGATGAGGAAGGAGATGTGGCTGATCGGTGCGAGGACAAAGTGCTGGAGCTGCAGGGAGCGAGCAGGAGATGGGGATGCATGTTAGCCCTCCAGTCTGGACCCTGATACACACACACACACACACACACACACACATCCATACACACCACTAAATAGAAATACACTCAGACACGTGAACTCCTGCATCACTTTTCTCTCCTCGTCTGTTGTAATTCGTGTGGGATGCAGCTTATTTATTTTATTTTTTTTTGGAGAGAGATATCTAAATCCCAGCAAGAGAAGTAGTGTGTATTTACTTATTCCCCCTTCCTTTTAACAGAGTGTGCAGTGCATGAAAATGAAAGGTCTCGCCAAGGGCAAACCCGTTCTGCCAGACACAGAGGCAGAGAGGTTCATCCAAACAGAAAGTTTTTCTCTTAAAGCTTGCACACGCTGACATGTAGACTCACAGTGAAGGAAGACCTCAGTAATTACAGAAGCGTGAGCCCCTTCCCTGGCTAAAGTGAGCTTTTTGGACCTCCAAGTCGAAGGCCTACAGCCTTGCATAGAAATCACACATAAACACTTACAGAAACTTGTTGAGCAAACCACAAGCTCCCCATCCGCTCATGCATGTCTTCATTAAAACCAAAATGCGGATCGATGTGCTGCTTGTAAGTTTAACGGACCACTCTGAAGAGTCTGCCCCCTCCCCCACTTTCATCCTCTGGCCATCCGACGGTGACAAACTCAGTAATTTGTGAGACAGAAGGGGCGGCAGACAGCTGATGGTGAGGGTGGCTAATTAAGAGACCTGCCCAAGCATCAAACACTCCAGAATCCATGACAGGCGACGGAGGAGCCTAACGATTATGGAAATGATATTACATAGCCTTCTTTGATCATTGCATCACATTGCATTTTCTCCCAATCATCTCTTAACACATGTGGGACTCCGTCGTGTTCAGCAGTGCAATTTGGTCACAGAGGAGAAGGGCCTGATCAATAAAGATAGTCTGAAAACACTTTTATGATTAACGCACCGCAGCACAAAAGACTTAAGGATATTATTATAGATGGTTGTAACTGATTCAAGGATACTGTAATGACTATAAGATGCCATAAAAAAAGTTCACGTTCAGTTTTGTCACAGTGAATTAGTGCCATAGGGGGATAAACAATACACAGAATAATTAGGCAGTATCCAAGCTGAGGCTTCTAATGTCCACAGGACAATGTCCTAAAATCAATCCCTGCTGACAAGAGAAAAGAATGCGCCACGTTAAAAAGCACAAACATGTCTGGTTGCTCTGTTCTGCACTACGTTCTCGTGACCGCAGGCCTCCACATCCCAGCTTATGTTGTACTTATGCAGATTTCCCTGCTTACTTTCCTAGCTCGCTTGAGCAAAACCATAACAAAGAAGTCAAACTGTAAGTTCTGCACAAGCAACCTGATTGGATAAAGACTCAGTCTGATGACAACTATTTCCATGATATAGAAATTATGTTCATTAGCAGTTTTTCTAATTTTCTTTTCTAGTTTTACATTACATTACATTACAACAATGAATGTCAGTGTAGTTTAAAATGAAATGATGCTACAGACCTGCATTTATCTGTAGCTCATTTTACTCTGTTAACCTTAAACAAGATTCTGCACCACTGTTTTTTTTTGTTTTTTTTAAGAAGTCACCTAGATAATAAACAGAATCCATCTGTGTATGATTTAATCTGGGGACTAAAAACAGACTGAGGTCAGGTGTTAAGAGCAAAGCAGGGTTTGATCATAAAACCCCATTGAAAACAAGGTAAAGTAAGGTAAGGTCATTTTATTTATATAGCACATTTTCAACAACAAGGCAATACAAAGGGCTTTACAGAATTTAAAAGGAAATCCAGACAAAATAACAAACCAAAGGAAAGAGCAAAAGAAGAGAAAGCTAATAATGTTAATCCAAAGTAAATAAACTAGATACTCCTACTCAAGGTTGGTAGATAAGTTTAAGTAAGTAACTTCTGGTCTAATTCCTTTTCTGGTTTGGAAGAATGGGAGTATAAAAAGTAACTACTAAGGTAGTTTTTCTGGGTTCCAAGTTCTAATCCCTGTTCTGGGTTGCTAAATAAGTGTAAGTAAGTATCAACTGGACTTCTGGGATGCTAGATAAGTATAAGTATTCTCTGGACTTTCTAAGTGTCCTCTAAATTTGTAAAAAGTAATGACAAATTTACTTTTTTTTTCTTCCTGAAAAAATTCAGGAAGAATTTTTTATGGATTCTAGGTTCGTTCTAAAAACACATTCGTCCCATAAAAAACATTCGCCTTCCAAATGTGGTCAAATGAGACAAAAACAAATCTTTTTGACTTGCATGAAAAATAGCACTTGAGGTATAAAACTAGAACTGCAGATTATCCAAAAATAACACCACTATGGAATTAAATGGTGAAACATAGTGGTGGCAACATCATGATGTGGGATTGCATTCCTCAAGAGTGACAGGGAAGTTGACCTTTCCAATGGAAAACCATAGTTTAGTTTAAAGCATATGCATCTTTAGTAACGGTCTAGTTAAAGTCTGGAATTGTCTGAGTTTGTGTTATCATCCAGAGGATACGCTGTACTTTTACTTAATAAAGGTTCTATACAGTTTTGACACAAGGCTGCTCTATGCACCTCATTTTCACATCAGGACACAAACCTTTTTAGATTTTTATTAGTTTTTATTTTCTTTCAACTACTTTCTTTTTGAATATCATATAAAATCACAATACACACATTCATAATTATATGTAATGTGACAAAATGTTAACACTTTTGTAAAGCAGTGCACAGTATGGAAAATATTGTACTAAGTGCAGGAAATCAGGATCGAACTGCAGAGGACATAATAAGAAGTAAATTAGCTCTTGGTTAGACTTCATTACTTCTGTCTGATTCTTTTCCTGCTAGTAAAACTGAAACTGATTAAAAGTGTCTCCTTCCACTCTCCGTCCCAGATGATCTGGAAACACGGCTCCTCCAAACAAATGTAAACCATTCCATATTTAACCATGTGAATGAGCTGTCACTCAGCCATTGTTGTGAAGACAGGGCATAACATCGGCCCCTCCAAGGAATTTAGCAAAGAGGGTGAAGCGGGAATCAAAGCGGACGAGTCTTAGGACTGGAAAACGGGAACAAGATGCAATATTAATGGCTGACGGAGTGCGCAGACAAACTCTGAACACCTCTGAGGAGCGGGCGCTCCTTGTGGCCCAGGATTCAGAGCTGATTGACACGTGTGACACGCGCAGGATGAAGCTTCTGATGAGTGTTGTGCTCAGGAGGGGGCATCGCTTTTGTTTAACAATGCACAAGTTCGACAAGGAACGTTAACTGCAGCCTAAGCATCTGGCATCAAGCAGCGGTGAAGCTCCAGCTCTTTGTAATTCTCTAAGCTGAGTGCCAGCTTTTTTTTTACGACTCACCAGTGACAAAAGCACTTTGACTGTGAAGTATTTTCAGACAGAGCTTGAAGCAAATGAGCTGGGTTTATCATAGCAAATGGATGTTTTAAGATGTCCACAATCACCATGTTTTTGGAAATCCGCAGCAATATATCAGCGAGAGGACTTATGCAAGTTCTGACTAAACTAACTAACCACACCTGAGAAATTGATGGTTTCTATTGCATTCCTAAAACTTTACAGTCACTAGTTTTGTTATTCATAGCACTAGGTTAGTGTAAATGAAAACTGTAAAATTAACTCCATATCCCACTGCATAGAAGGATTGTGTAGCTGCTTTACATTTTATTCGCTTAAATCTGAATTTAAAACCACCATAAACCATAAAAGCTACTTTCTCTGCAGCAATATATCAACAGTAACTAAGCAATATGATTCTGTAATGTTCAGTGTCTCGATTCTATTAAGAACAAAAATTATTTTATTGGACTTTTCCAAAAAATGTGTAAAAGTTGAATTGCATTTTTCTTTCAAATAAAACATTTAAGTACCTCCTTCACTGCTGATGTCTACAATTATAAATCCATAGAATTTTACATGAAGTTTGAAATCCTTTTATCAATTTGAACATTTTTTTCTCTTTAGATTTCAAATTTATAAAACTTTACTACGCTGTGTAGAATCAGAGTCGAACAAAGGTCAGGTTGGTTTTTCTACAGAAAGTTTTCAAGTGGGTGGCAAAACAAGCAGCCAGTAATAATACCGGGGAGGCATCATAAGCCCAAAATCCCAGATGATAATGTGGAGAGTATTATTATAATGTGGTTATAATGAATAAAAGACACTAAGAGCAAATGATTTAAAAAGTGTGGTGAAATTTGCACCCCCACAAATTTAACCTGTTTTTACTTTTTCTTTACACATAAATGTTTCACATCATCAACTAAATTTTTGGTTACATTAGACAAATATAAAATGAGTACAAAAAGATGTATCCAAAAAAATTTCTACAAGGGAAAAAAGCTATAAAAACCAAAAAGATCTAGTGGAAAAAATAACAAATAGAACTTGTTGACAAGATGAAGTAGACTACAATATCTAAGAAATCAAGATGTCATAACCTGATCTGAAACTGTCTAAAGCTTTGGACTCTATAGTAAAAAAAAAAAAAAAAGACTGTAAAATCTATTATCTGTAAATGGAGAAATCAAACAAAATTACTCCAAAACCACATAAACAACTCGTGGAGGAGGCGACAACAGAAGGCAGAACAACATGAAATGTACTGCAGGTCTCACTCGCCTCAGTTAGCGTCAGTAAGAAAGAGACACGGCAAAAATGGCATCCATGGGAGAGTTTCAAGTTGTGAGCAAAACAATCACAAAAATCTGTCTCACATTTGCTAAAAGACTTCCTGTGACTTTTAGGAAAATATTCTGCGGTACAACAATGGCAATAATCAAACTTTTTGACAGGTAAGTGTTGCTTTACTTCAAATGTAAAATTAGCACAGCCATTCAGAAAATGAAGATAACAATAAAAGTCATACATGGAGCAGTAGTGCAATGGTTTGGAGCTGTTTTGATGCTTTTGATTCTTAACAACTTGCCGTAACTGACAAAATTACAAATTTAGAGGTACAAATTTAGAGGAAAAATACAAACTGATACTGCAGCCAAACGGCTCTTTAAAAAAACCTAAACGACGGTACTGAAGAGGCTGAATCATAAAACCATTTGAGAGGCTGAGACGTGACCTTAAACAGTCAAAAACCCTCTGATGTGGCTGGATGGGCCGTAATTCAGTCCCAGTTATCACCAATGCTTGATTATAGCTGTTGTCTTCAACTTAGGCACGATTAGTTTAAGGTTTAGGGGAGAAAAACATTTTCACATAGGGCAAGGTTAGTTTAATATTTTTCCATTAAATACTGTTTTTTATATTTACTCATGTTGTTTTTCTCTAGTGTTAAAATCTTTAGTGTGTGTGTGTGTATGTAAGTGTATAAACTCAGAAGTTTAAATATTAATATGAAGGCTGGTCTATTTAAGGGTCAGAGGAGTCAGAGGAGTCTGGTTTTTAACATCTCCACCTGTCAGAGCAATCAGCTTCCTGCTCAGCCTCACATTGCATTGGACCCAAGGTGCCACAGAAAGGGAGCTAAAAACTGGAGCAGTATTACAGTTTGTCTCTGCCACTCAGGCCACCGAGGAGCGCTGTAGAGGTGTTTGTGTGGCCTTGTCTGCTCTGATGGGCTTTGCTCTCCCTACTCAGCCGACTCAGGATTGATGGAGTGGCAGAGTGACATGTGAGAGGGTGTTGCAGCATGTTGCGTACCCTGCCTCGGCAGAGGGAGGGGTGTACAGGCCCCTTATCCACTTCTGCCTTTGCTGTCACTTTGATGAAGGACGGATTGGCTCTGGTGTGATCTGAGCGCTTCATCACGGTGATGTATGGAGCAGCAGCCGAGGTTCCAGAGCTGGGACACGTCTTTGTACACCTCTGCAACTCTTAGGTTAAATGTTTTTCCTCCTTTCGTTTTGCTTCCCTGCACTGGGTTTACACAGCAACGCAGGTGGTTCGCATTATTCACAAAATTCCAGTCATGACTTCATGGAGAATCACGTGCCAACGTGGAGTTGTTTGTTCGCACTCTCCCACATTTGAACGCATTAGAACAAAAGGCAGGGCAAAATTTACTCAATATTAAAATTTCATTCCAATTTTGTAACTTTTTAAATAAGCTCAAAGAATGCATTCGTGAAATCAGGATAAAAACCAGACCTCTGCAGTTGATCTAAGCTTTTTTTCAAACATCTTTCTTTTTCCTCTCAAAACTCTCATCAAAAATGTTTACACTCCTGTATTAACAGGTTTTCTGATCCACACCCTCCTCACACTTTCACGCTGCAGGCAGGGTGGGGTGGTGAGCAAGTTTCCTCAGGGTTAATGCCTGGACTTGAAATCACATCAGAGGCTCTTTGTCTTGCAAGTAAGATGAGAAACATTTAGCAAACATTCTCATACCTGCACTACATAATGAGCGAGTTGTTTAGAAAAATTTACCCGTACAACAAAAAAACAACAGCTCCATCTGCTCTTTACATCCTTATCTGCATAGATTCATTGAGCCAGGCCCTGCATCTGTTCTGATTAGGTTTTTTAATGAACCTATTCTGTATATGTGTGTATGCAACTGCCACTACTTGAGCTGCACAACATATTGTATCATAATTGTCACTGCAATATGAATGCAGTCGCAGTGGGCTGCTTGGATGCTATATTTAGTAAGTAATTATATTTTTACAAACATACATTAATGCTCTGCATACAAATAATATAGTACTTACTACCCTAGCATTTTCAAACTTTGATATTACAACCAGAAACTTCAATTTTACTGATATTTTATGTGATAGGACTAAACAAAGGAGAGCGTTATTATGAAGTGGAAGGACATAATAAACATGTGTCTTTTGGGGAATGCTTCTTTCAGCTTTGTACATCTGCAAAATTATGTGTTTGCCCATTCTTATTTGCTAATAGCTCAAGCTAATCAAGATTGAATGGACATATGTGAAAACCAAGACATGTCGATATCCGACTGAAAGCCTGCTGTAATCTCAAGTCACCATCTTGTCTTGATAAATATAACCAGCTTCCTTGTCCCTGCTAAGAAAGGGATTTTCACAGTATAATGATGCCACCACCGTGTTCAAGGTGATGCACAGTGTATGTTTTCTGTCATGTCTGTAAAACAAAAAGCTCAACTATGACCTGTTTGCTTCTTTGACAAACCTCTGAAGCCTTCACAGAACAACTGAACCAAAATTAAACTTTAACTAAACTAAAATTAAACTCATTAGATAGATGACTTCTGAATTGCAGGACAGTTTTCTTATTTTTATTTGTGAAACAAGTTTAAAGTTATTTTGCTTGGATTTATGTGGACCTATTGCATGAAACCCCAATAAAAATATGACTGTTTGAGGTTGAGGTTTGAAAAAGTTTAAGGGCTATTGCAATGCTAATCATATCAAACAACAAAACCACAAAAACAGGTTTTCCTAATACCAAATAGGAGTGTCTATACCTCTTTAACTGGGAGACGCTCCCAATAAAACCTTGACAATCCAGCTCCACTTGCCATTAGCGCATTTTTTTCTGACAGGAGCATCTCAGCTCACCTCACCTTCAGGAGCAACCTCATGATGGAAAAAACAAAGATTGGAGACGACAATAAAGTCTCCTCTCAAATTGCATTAGTCAGATGAGCTCACATCCTATAACCAGTCTCCCTGGTAAACAGAGTGGGAGAATGTTGTGTTAGTTGATGCGGCCAATTAATTATATTGTAAGTCATTTAAAAATCTATAAAGGAAGTATAAACTGGTTGAGGCTGTTTGAGAAATTGTAAGTATGGTATTAAAAAATGCAATACGTGTATTTCAATTGCCCTAAGCGGTGTTATATTGGAGTCTTTTTAAAAAAGGAGCTGCGTCTTAAAAAGGAGTAAAGCGTAAATTATGCATATCATTTCCCCCCCTTTCCATTCCTCTTCTTCATTTTTTTTGCAGGAAAACATGGCCGCGGTCTACACATGCTTTGTCCCGCACGCTGCGCTCACCTCCCTGGAGGTGGTCTCTCACACCGACAGGGGGTATATGGTGAGGGGGGCGAGGTGGAGAGGTGTCAGAGCGCACCAGCTTGCCTCGGAGAGGCTCTCTCTGGCTGCTGCAGGGGTGAAGGCTCCTCTGTGTGTTAGTCTATTCATGGCTGTGGGCTCCTAAGTGTGTTATATCGAGCCCGTGGTGTGAGACTGTTACTTTCCCCCTCGATCTTTTGCTCTCAGATCTTAGTGGTTAACACAACTGTAAAAGTAGTTTTCTGAGGTAGTTTTTATAGTACCTCAACAACAGCATGAACTCTGCTTCAGCAAAAGAGGCAAAAGACTCTACCAGCTGTCTACTTAAGAATAAGGAGTTGTGTGATTAAATTAATGCATATAAATATAGCATGCGCAGCACTAAAAAACAAACAAAATAATCCAAAATCAACTATGTATCAATAGTAAATTCTGCAAAAAAAAAGAAAAAAAATTATTTTGAAGGAGACTGCAGGGGTTTTGCTGTTTTCTGCTACATGACTCTTGTGAATGCTCTAATGTTGTGTGCTAGAAAGAGAAACTGACGCAGAATAAAAATGTTTTGACAATTCCTAAATCTCTGAGTAAGAAACAATATATCACCCAAAATCAGTGCGTGGACTAAAAATAATGCAAAGGACTGAATAATTAAAACACACTTTGCATAACAATAAAATGATGAAATCAATGCAGCTGATATTAAGAAGCTGCATATCTATTGTAATCTAACATTTTGTTTGCTTACTTTCCTAAAATGTATCTACATTTTGTTTGTAGGTCCTTGCCAAATAATAAGACATATTCCATATTAAAGCTGAATCTCATTTTAGTGATGACTATGTGTGCCCAAAGCTCATGTAGGCACATATATCCTCCTTCAAGCTGCTCGGAATGTTTTCCTGTATTAATGCGAGCATGACGTAAACTGGGTGGGCGTTCTGGAACACCAACACTGTGGCAAATTAGTTAGATTTCAAGTTTTTTTTTTTTCAAGAAATTGGATAAATGTGTGACTGTTAACTACGGGTATTTATTTTTAAAAATATCTGTAATGTATCAAAAAATATTCTATTTGATACCTTACCTGCACAGAGTTGAGCCTGCAGTAGCCGTTGAGAGGAAAGCGGATGACGTGCGTTGGGTCCTGGTTCCAGCCGGCGTTGACTGAGTTACACATAACGTCTCCGGTCTCAGGGAAGATCTCCTCTATGAGGACCTTCTCCCCACTCAGGGCGATCCTCTCACCGAGGTCGGGCGTGACCCGGACCACGAGGCAGTCGCAGGGCTGTGCCATCCGCCGCTGTTCGCGCTCCTGCTTCCAGCGCTCCAGCTCCTTGATCATGGGCGTCAGCTGGTAGTAACGGGCCTCCTCGTACAGCAGGTGGAAGTCCTGCACAGACAGATGAACATGGAGGCTACAGCGGTGAGTTACACTCCTTTTGGCTGTATGTGTGACTAACACACCATCTTTCACTATATTACATCTCTTCACCAAGGTCACACGGAAAACAATAACACCACAATGCTGTGCATTATTAAGCACGCTAACTAAGAGGCCATACTGTATGTGTGTGTGTTTTTATAAAGAGCATCGTTGGCCTTGTTGCCTCTCATCCACAAAGTCATGATAAAGAATACTTAAGAAAGACTGTTCTACTTTATGAGTGACTGCTGTACCTTTTTGTGTACTTTCCAGTAATAGTGAAAACCATAACAGCTCAATATCTTTGCAGGTTTTCTTCTATTATGCATGTTATCCAGTTTTTATGTCATTGATGTGAGACATGCATCATAATTCTGCACCAGAAGAAACCAACAGTACATCAGGATGAAAACAGCGGCTGAAAACTATGATTGTGAACTTATCACAGAAGTCTGTGCTGGCTCTGTCTGCACATCTACACAGACTTCTCTAAAGAAGTTGCATCATTACTATTAGTTATGCTTTCTTGTTATTAACTCATTTTGTGTTGTTATCAACTTGTGACTGTCTGCTCTCATTGTTGAATAAACTTTAAAATTGATCCATAAACGGCTCCATTTGTTATTTCCATAAACACAGCGCTGCTGTGTGACGTCAGCGTTCTTCTTCTGCGCATGCGGGTCGCTTTGGGAACGTAAACCTTTTACACAAGAGTTTCATTGTGGTTGGGTTTAATTAATTAGTGGTATGAACCACCAAGCATAAAAAAATGGATTTCAGCAACAATTGGAATTGCGGCTCAAGACTTGCTGTGTGAACGTAGCCAAAATGCAAACTTAATTGCCTTCAGGAGTGACAGCACATCCTCGGCAGAGAGAAACAATAAACTATGATCAGTGATGGCCTGCAACCAACAGGACAACATTCTCAGTTAACAAAGCATAGCAGCTTTCCTCCACTGCAGCTCTTGGCAGAGCAGTGCTGGCCTTTAGCATGTTTTGGCTAGCTGACTCCAGAAAGGCCATCAGTGGAGCTCCAGCAAAGTGTGATGGTGCATTCCTGTGTGCAGACAGTCTGCAGCAGATTGCTTCCCTCTCACTCCTGGGCAGGGCTAGCTGGGGGCCATTTGCCCCGGTGCGCTTGCCTCTAATTTCCCACAAGACCAGATGGCACCATCACTCACCACTACCATAGAAAATACAGGGGAGGAGGAAGAAATGTGCAAGTGAACATGAGGACAGTTATCAGCCAAGGAGCCTTTTAATGGATTCCTCATATAGGTGGGGGGGTTGGGAATATCAGGGGTTATGTTAATAAGGCTCGTGGCGCGATGTTAAGCTCCTATTAGAACAAGATCTAATTAGGTTACACCTAAACCCTGCAAATCTTTTTGCTAAACAATCAGTAATTAATCCATCTCTGTTCTGATTAGTGTTTCACAAGGAAAAAGAATGACAGCTTAATCCAGTCATTGTTTGTGAACTGTCATCCCTGACGCGCGGATATTTTCTCTACATTTTGCACATGTTGCTGAGATCCACGCTGGAACCGTTGTCTGTTTATATTTATTAGCCAAACAAGAACAAGAGGCATACAACAGCATCCGAAAAACCTTTGAAAAATAAGAATGCTAATTTTTAATGATAAATTGAATATGCTTCATCCAGTGAACGCAACTAGTACAATGCTGCAGAAGTACTTTTGCTTTTTGGTCTAACTGATTCGACATCTTGTTGAACTACTTTTCTTTAAAATCTACTACATGTAGTTAACAGATTTGCACACTGAGAAACTGAAATGTCAGCCCAGTTTTTCCGTCTCAGTGAAATCACATGAGATCAGTCATCTGTGACATCCAACAGACATGGTAGAAGAGATATACTTAAAACATGTTTCTGTCCACATTTAGGCCAAAATCATTTGCTTTTAGACTTATCTGACCATGTCAGCTTCTTCCACATTTAGGAGTCTATTTTTATGAAGAATATTTGTCTTATCAATAAATTATCACACCTGACTATGCAGCTTTTCCACAGTTACCACAAACCTCTTGGTTCACTAATGTTCCCTCGCAAACCTCTGAGGCTTTCACAGGACAGCTGGGTTTATAATGGGATTAAGTAACATACAGGTGGACTCTATTCACTATTTAGGCGATTTCTTAAGTGTGTTATATAGGGACTTTAAATACCTATGCACACCTTCCTCCTTTTTCGAATTTTGTTTGTAAAGCAATGTGGAAACAATGTACCAACTTCTCACTACTTGGCACTGATTTATGCTGGTCGTTAAAGCTCAATAAAACATATTTAGGATTGTGGTGGTAGCTAAACAGGTATTAAACATTTTTAAAAGCAACATAGTTGTGATAGTGTTTAATTTGTTTATCCCTACCTCTGTTGCCTACTGCAGGACACAGAAACAAACATGGCAGGAAACATAATTCTGTCACATTCTGTCACTCTTCACCCCTTCATCTGAACTGTGCCTTCATCTCAGACGTAGAAACGACACCCAAACACAACTCCATCTGGTCTCAGAGTTGACGCAACACATCTGAAGCTCAAGTTCTAATATTTAGGATTTCAGTTCGCGAACGAGGAATGGTGGGTCCATTTTTTCCCCTTTTTTCTCCTCCTTTTTCTATTTTTTTCCCCCTTTCTGTCGGCCTTCTTGCTGCTGCTGACAAAACTCATAGCGAGACGCCCCCCTTCAGGCGGCTCTCTGTATCAAAGTGTAGCTCCTCATCCTTCACAGGTCTGAAGCCATGGATGGATATGTTTTTAACAGGGGTCTGTCTGCGAGGCACTTTAGTCATCCTGAGCAGCGTAGAAAACAACAGAGTAATCCTAAGTGCTGAGGTGAGGATGAGAGGGAGACAAGGCCAACAGCTCTGTCCTGGTTGCTGAAGCTGCTGATAACGCTGCCAGCTCTACGAGACAATTCATCCCCCAATCCTGTGTCCAGACAGCCCGTTTGAGCTTCAAAATAATGATCCGACCTGATAGCCTGACGGCAAGGCAACATTTCAGGGAAGGACAGGGGGAGGGACAGATGGATAAAGACAAGAAGGAGAGAAAAATGATGGAGGATGTCACTATGAGGGAGTCCGACTAATAAAGACCTGCTGTGCCTCTTAAACTAAAAAAGTGACTAAAACCACACAAGTAGAAGCTTGCAGGATGTTGATTAAACAAGCCACTGTAAAAAATACAGCCAACTCCCATATAATGCAGATCAGTCTCAAGAATAAGAACACAACACATAAAGAAAAAGAAGTCGATTTAACTGAACAATCTGACATGAGCGCCACTAACTCGCTCCGCTTTTAAACCATGCCCTCGCTATGACTGAGCATTGCTTACATCCTCCTGATTAATTGTGGTTTGAATAATGAGTCCAGGGGAGGATATTAATAGGGAATATTTTGTTCCACTGATAAAAGCTGCAAAAAAAAAAAAATCTTTTCCTATTCTGCTCAGACTTTCACATTGATTTAGCAAAACACACTGCGCCGCGGCTGCCAGCAGCAGAAACAGACCCGGCCCTGGGGCGACGGCAAGCTTGATTGTGTTCAGATAAGGACATGTTCAATTCCGCCTCGCACTATTTGCATTTATTTCTTCTGGCTTCACGCAAATTGAAAGGTATGCAGATCAACACAGGCTTATGCGAGTGGGTCGTAATGAGTTGAAACAATGAAGTCTAACGCATTCTGTGTAAACCATGGTGCCTGATTGGACTGTCAAGACTTCACAGAAAGCAAGGGAAAGGGGGATGGGAGGGTAGAGCAGCGAGAGTGGATGCAAAAGGAAAAAAGTAATCAGCTATGAGTCAGGCAATCGTCTGCCAAAATATTCGGGGCTTTCATGTCATGTTCTGTTGTCTGAGGTTTGGCTCTTGCTCCTGCTATCCGGGGGGCCCAGGGAGCAGGCCCCCGGCTCTAAGTGGCTTGGCCTCGCCTTGCTACCTTGTGGGGAAGGATGAACGAGTGAAAAGGTCATTTTAGGTTGCGCAACGGAAAGAAGTGTGCACCTAGGAAAACGTAGCACCAAATAAAACCTTGAGAAGGATCCAGCTGTAGGCATAGTCATTAATGCAAAGCCATATACGCTATTGTGCATAAATGTTACTTTTTATACGGAGCGCATTTCAAAAGATGTGCTGTTGTACAGAAAAACATCACCAGCAGGAAACTGACATGTGCAAAACATTATTTTATACACAGCTAGATAGTGTGTGTTTGGTTGATCTGAACATGTGCTTTGGATTGGTTAATACAGGCCAAGTGTGATAAGAAACTATAATTCATGGTGCCTGTTTCTACTTAGAATAAACTTCATCAATCAAGTTCTGAATCACGAAACCAAGTGTGAGTTCTCAGCAAGGCTTAAGTGGATGTGGTGGTTCATAAAGTGTAAAGGAACAGTGCACTGATGAATGCATGCACAGTTAACTTGAACAATATCAGTACCCCTCAAGTTTTTCACAGTTTAGCAATGTCACAAAAACTACAATGTATTTTATTGGCATTTTATGTGATAGATCAACTAACTATAAAAAGGATCTAAGTGTGAGCAAATAAAGCCCACCAGAGTGTAATTTAAGCACATCTGTTCCCTGAAGCCCTTGGAGGTTTGTTCGAGAACATTAGTGAGTAATCAACAACATGAAGACCAAGGAAGTTGTGGAAAAGTTCCACTGATATCCACAGTGGAAGAATACGTCTGCATGTCCACTATTAGGTGTGCACTCTACAAAACTGGCCTCTAATGGAAGAGTGGAGAGAAAATCAATTGTTGAATGAAGGCCAGAAAAATCCAGTAACCTGTGGAAGAAGATGCTCCAGTCAGCTAAGAACCACATTAAACGTTAGCTGAGAAACAAAACACTGTTTCACAGAAACATTGGTACCCAAAAAGATTGATAAACACCCTGTTTAGAGTTGCTTACGACATTTTGATGTGTAACGATGGCACTTGACGAATTGTAATGTTTACTGGTTTACTATGTATTGTCTTTTATGACTTTGTATTCTTGTGTTTTTTATGATGTAAAGCACTTTGAACTGTCTTGTTGCTGAAAAGTGCCAAACAAATAAATTTGATTGATTGATTGATTGATTGACCTTGCATGGACCCAGAGGGGCAGAACATAATGCAAACCAGTTTTATTTTTCAAAACTATGTTCCTTCCACTTTATAATAAAAAATATATATATTCTACTTTGTGTTAGACAATTACACAAATTTAAAAAAATACATTGAGGTTTGCAGCAGTAAAATAAAACGCTAAAAAGTTCAAATGTTATGGACAACTTTGCAGAGCATTGTAGTTGAATAGAATTTATTTATTTATTTTTTTTACGACAGAGAAGCATAAAAAAACACAAAACACGAGTAAACCGAGGTGCGCCATCTTTAGAAAATCTAAAATAATTCACTTTCCAATCACTTATGCCTTTAACAACTTGAGGTTTTCCAGGACAGACACACACAGTACAGAAATACCTTGAAATCCTCTGGAAGCAGCAGTTTGCTGGTCCTCAGAAAACTGAGAATATAGCGGAATATCTCGCCGTCCCGATCTATGAAGTAGTGCTGCTTCAAGCTGTCCAACACGATGGGCTCGGTGCCATTGAACAGGCGACTGATTCTGAAAATTGAAACAGACACACAAACAGACACACACACACAGAGAGACAGCCGCACACACAAACACAACCACATAATGGAATGAGCCAGCTCCCTTCAAATGCATGAAACAATTACCCTCCATTTATTTTTCAATTTTATTAGCACTAAGCTTGAAATGCATTAGCATCACAGGTTGAAACAAGGGGCTTAAGGCACAGTTCCCCCATTCCAGACTTGTTTGAAGTGTCCCTTCTGCAGAGAGATTAAAACAACACACTCACACACACGTCTGCTACTTGTACTTACAGAAATTAATAGTATGAATGTAGCATTACAGCTCTATTATTCCATCTGTCAGAGGGGTGCAAATGAATCAGAGGCAGGAAATGGGGAAGGGCCACATGCTAAAATGAGGGAAGCATGTGGAAAAAAAAATATTTTACTGTTACAGTTTAACTTTTTTATGAATTTAAATAGAATTTAGTAGCAGCACTCTACTGTATGAATGCGGACTTGCAATTTGGAAAATGTTTAACAAATCTGCCATTTGTAAGAGAGAGATGACCCCAAGGCAAAAAGCGAAACAAATAAATAAATTTGTTGAAAATGTATATGTTGTTGTAAATGTAGAGCAGACATGCACACCATGCACACAATAAAAAAATCTCAACAAAGCAACATTTCTGTGAATAATAATGAAATAAAATACTGCAGTATTTTTTTTTACTAATTATAAATCATGATAGTTAACAAGAAAACATTAGTTAGATTCAGACTTTTAAGCATTCACCGAAATTTAGCCAACTTTGTTTTAGTAATTACACACTTGTTGCTGCTCAGTATCTTGATTTTTACCCCTGTCCTTCAGTGAAATGCATGATTAAGAGCTTATTTGATGTTGGCTACAGGGGCTCATCAAGGCAAAGAGTAGAAATTGCTATTATCTTTAAACTTTCATCACACAGTGCTGGCCCACGCCTCCAGATACCCATGAACAGATATTTATCCCCACCCCTCGCCTTCATGCTGGTGTCCTTCAGGTCCAACTCCCACTTTAATAATCTCATCTAAACACCTCCACTTTATCTGTTTGCTGATTTCTAGTTGCTACATATCCTTATTTAACCGTCTGCTGTCTGCTTGGCGTAAATAAACAATGCGGACAATCTGCAGCACGAAACCACTTTTACAAATTCACTACACATTTGCAGCTCACTGACAAAGAGCTCTTGGCAGGCCGCTGCGTAGCAATCGTTATCTGTTTTTTTTTTTTTTTTTCCTAAGTAATCAGGGTTTAAATCATGTTAACAGCTTCCAGGCTGGCTGACAAACCGGTGGTGACAAGAGAAATCATAAAAGAAATTTGCAAAATGGCCAGCTGATGCTTCTTTAGTCCTGGAGTTAATAAACTTAGTTGGAGACACTTGAAATTAAAGATATTCCAGTCAGACACCAATTTTTCTCTAAATCGACTCTGGCAATTGAAGTGTTGAATGCTAAGAAATCCTACTTTTAACATCTTCAACACATCATTTTTTGGTTTATAATATGCAGCATGTACTTTCATTTGACTTCTTTAGGTTTAGAAAATATCAGAATAAGATTATGGTCAATTATTTTGATGCATAAGTTCTGTCTTATCGAAGGACAAGCAGTAGATAGAAAGAAAACTGAGAAGAAAAGAGAAGAAAACTGAATTGTTCAAAATTGGCAGTTCAGACCTCATAGAAAAAGATTGGTTTAGTCCTGAAAAAGCTTGATCAGTGCATCTCTACTAAAAAAAGAGTAGGAATGTCAGGATACCAGAAGCAGTCATGTTTCCAACCACAAATTCACTTTATTGAATTTACAACCAGCTCGTGTCTTATGGATTCTTTTAGCTTGAGCAATCAAGTCAAACTAGCCGCCTCTGTTTTCTTTAAGGAAGCAAAGACACTTCTCCCTCCCCTCATGCCATTCTTCCTCTTTTTCACTCTTTGTCTCTCTTTCTTTCTTTTTCTCTTTCTTCCTTTCCTTCCTTCTTCTTTTCTCGCACCCCATCTCCATCCTCTCCCTTGCTTGCTTTCTCTCTGGAAATCGATGCAAAATGCTTTATAAAAAACCAATACTCATCTCCCTGTTTGGCCCGAGGTGTTCCTTTCTCATATGGTCTTGCAATTCTTCCAGCTAGAATTTCACCATACCCCTCCAGGCTAACTCTGTTTTTCATCTCCACTTTTTTTTCTTTTTTTTCTTTTTTTTTTTTTTTAAAAAGCAATTAAAATGCTGCCTGTTTTTCTTTTTCTTTCCCTTTCCACCACTCCCTCTTGTCTGTTGGTCTCCTCATTTTTTCCCTTTTTGTTAAATCCCTGAGTTGGAAGGGTGAGTAGAGAGGGGGTGAATAGAGGGGATGTTATTAACAGGTAGGTGGTGAGAAAAGGGTGAGGGAGTGGTTATGTAGAAAAATTAAGAGATGAGATAAATAACAAAAAAAACCGAGCAGACTGATGAGCAGGGAAGGGTGGGCTAAGAGAGGAAAACAGAGTAGAACAGAGATTAGGAATGAAGGAGTGGTGAACTGAGACAAAAATGTAAAACTTAAATAAAAACAGAGTCAGAGAGAAGGAAGAAGCTGGGTGTTCACATGGAAGGAATGCTTAAATCTCTGACAGCAGTTCTAAATGGCAAATCGACTGAACTTATATCATGCATGTCCTGTCTTATTGACAACTGTAAGGAGAGAGCAGATCACCCTCTGATGTTGTACTAATAAGCCTTTACCCTCGTTTCTGTTATATTATAAAGAAGCTATACCTTGACCGGTCACCTAATGGAGATAACTCACTATGGAGGAACACAAACACATGCAGAGATCTCTGAAAGTCAAATCGCTCTGACATCTGAAGGTTTCTAAAAGAGGGAAACTAGGGGGCAGGAAGTGAAGGTGGCCCTGCCTGATTCGGAGTCATTCAGTCATTCAGGGACGGTTCTTCAAAAACAAGGACAACTTGAAAGATTTTTAAAACGTAACTTTACTGTTTTAAAGCAGAATGGTTTCCCCCTCTTCTCCACTACCTATTAATTCAAGTAGTAGTTAAAACTTTTCATCAAAAAGCTGACCAACTAAGGTTTTCTAACCTATTTCTACTGCGTCACCATGATATGACTGTATGTGTTACATAAACAGTCATCAGTCCCAAAGGTGTGGTTTTGAAGTTAGTTAAGGAGAAAATATTCATACCAAACGGCCAAATTAAAAAACTAACCAAAACATATATTACACAAGAAAGCGTTGGTCCGAAATAGCGGATTATAAGAATATAAACTCTAAAACATCCTTGAAGCATGCTGACAGATATAATAATACCAAGAATTACTAAATTTGTATTTTACCAGAAACAAAATATATCGATCACAATGTAAAGCTAGATATAAAAATATGTTTGAAGAACTGAAATGTATTAACCTCGGCATGGTTAAATCATCTCAATTAAAATATTTGTTTTATTATTTTGCAATAATTAAAGGTTGTATTAAGCATAATCTGATATAAAAAGTTGAAGCTTCATTCAAAGTCTAAATGCTTTTCCATTTTAAACATCTGCTGTTTTTACTTTAGTATTTAGGGTAAGACACATCAAGAAACTCGTTATAAATCATCCTATGTAGTGACCAGTATAACACACAACTATATGATTAGAAAATCACATTTGTTTTTAATAAACATTTACTATTTACTGATGGACTCTGTTGCTTTTACCTGTTACTGTTTTGTCTAATATTTGTTTATTTATATTTTTCTAGATGGATAATATAATTTATATCTATAGGTATTTATTTAAACTTCTTAATAAAAGTGACTGATGACATCTGACAGTTTTGCATCCTCCACCAAACGGCATAACTCAAGCATAGTTTTTGATTCAGCTGATTTTTAAGTATGCACTAACTTGTTAAAAAGGTACAGGTTTTGTGATTACAGCATATAAATGATATGTTTAAAGGATGCGTTAAGATCTTAAGAATATAGTCTGAATTTGCATTTATGGGATTATCTTATAGACTGTAAACACATTTTGATACCCTGACTTTGATATCAATATTGACGTTCATTTTAAATTTTTGTTAAAGCTGCTGTTTCTCACTGTTTTTGACACTTTACTAGATGAAAAACAATAGCAACATTGAAGCTTTAGACATTGCAATCTTTATATTTTGATTGGTTGTTGCTTCTTATAATATCGCCTCCAGTTCTTTCCTCTGCTCTGGCCTACGATTGGAGCCAAGGTGGCATCAGTCTTTCGGTGCCAGAAAAGAACAAAGAGTTGGAGCTAAGCACAAGAACCAGTTTATCACAAGTGCTGTTTAGGTGGGAAATCTTCCAGAGTGTACCTTGGACAATTTTTCTTTAATTCCTACAGTTGCATTGAAACACCTGAATGTTGTTAGACAACATTTCAGAGTAGAATACAACAAAACGGAGGAAAAATACTGTTTTTTTGTTTTTGTTTTTTTGCTTAAGCTTACGTCAGCTGAAGAATCCCACTGTTAGGCAGGTCAATTGGTTGAGACTACAAATGTTTTCTTGTTGTCTCACTTTTTCCCACTAAAAGCTTTACAGGAAAATAAAAATGTCCAGAATAGATTCCATGTCTCAGGAACATTTCCCCTAATTTCTTCAGCTTCTGTTCAAGTGACTGCTGAGGCTGTCTTTGAGAGCTACACAGAGTGCACATCAATGTTTCATGACCCCTGTCCCTTAATATGGCCCACACAGAAGAAGATGAATATCCGCACATTAGTTACTAGACTAACTTTCTCTTGGCACGCTGCATTATTTAGGGGCCAATCTATTAAAAGTAATCAGCGACTTCAAAAGTCTTTTAGCCCCGCTCTCACTCGGTTGTCACGTTTTCAGCGCTCTGCCCGTGGTGCCCTGCTCGACCAAACGCGGCTCAGCGCGGCACACATGCTCATGCCAGTGTAATTGTTTTGCTTTCTGCTGTCAGCCATTATCCTAATTCACACAAAAGGGGCCCCTCCTTCCTCTGGCTTCAGTGGAAAGTGGAGCCCCGAGGGCAACTGTACGCTGAGGAGGCTGGGAGAGGGAGCGAAACAATGAGTGTATGCATATGTGCGTGTGTTTGTGTGTGTGATCCAGAGTGAGAAAGAAACAGCAAGAGACAGATAGAGGGACTGAGAGGAAGGAAGGAAAGGAGCATGTGTGCAAAGGAGAGGAAGAGGAAAGAGCGCTCCAACCAACTTCCACTGATATCTAGTCTTTACTCCCACTGTAAAAGCACAGTGTTGATGCTCCGACTGGCTTTGTGCTGACTTTGAACTGTGCATGCGTGTACGTGTGTGTGTGTCACCGCTTAAATAACTTCTTTGTATGGTGTAAATTTACACCAGTGGAGAAGCACAGCAGCATAAACGATAAACGACCCACTGCATGAACCTGAAAGTGCGTGCAGGAAATCATCTTGCTGAGAAAAAAAAAACAACATTAAAATGCTGCCTAGGCAGAGACGCTTTCTTTCGATCTTTTTTTTAAACTCATGTTATGTTACACCGGGACAAAAGTATAAGCTGTCAGGGATTTTCTGTCAGTAGACTTACTGAATATCATAATTTTATTACCAAGGGAATACATGGATGGTTTTCTTGTAGCCAATTTGGCAGATCCTTTGGTGCATGTTTACCTTGGTCCACTGGGGACTCAGCTGACGCACAACTGAAGGTGCTACAATGCAACAAATGACACTGTGCATTAGACGTAAACGCTGTAAAATGTAAGGGGAGACATTTCAAATCAGTGGAGGCTCCAGAGTTAATTTTGCTTGCTTTCAGAGCTATGGATTGCCGAGTAACCGTTTCAGGATGGAGCTAATAATGAGATAAAATAGATTATTTCAACTAGTTCTTTCAAATCTGAATCATCCCAGCTAAAACCTTGAAGAGCCAGTATTAAACTGCTTTATTGGCAGCTGTGCCTCCAGAAAGCTCTGTCCAGATGTGGGCCACTATAAAAAAGTGGAGTTGGACACTAAAACCAAAAGCTAAAACAGAAGGTAAGAGGTTTTATTTAGTCATTTTGCTATCCCAGAACCTAAAATTTAAGTCTTTAATCATTTTAGGATATTAGTCTGTATATTCATATTTTCAAGCAGAAAGATAACCTTTTTCAATAATATGTTTGAATATGTTTGCTTAGTTCCTGGGGTACAAATTGTACAGCATTTTAAATTATTGTATCTCTCCTTATCTCACCTAAATATGTGATAGCATTTAAAGGTGGGGTCAGGACATTAAAAACTAGCCTCTGTGATGGTAAAAAAAATATAGAATATTTTCATTAATAAAATAAATGTATTTTGCAACTCATCAAACCTTGTCCTTTCCTTCTTTTCTTAAATGTATTATTATTATAATAATGTATACAAGATTGTCTGGTGAAAAACTTGGAGTTCAAAAAGTAAAAGTTTTCCTGCTAAACTTAATCTTTGTATGTAGTGTTGCAGGAAACTGAAATTATTCCAACAGGAGTTGGAGCATAAGCTAAAAAATTGTTAACTTAATCACTCGACAGTATTAAATTGTCCCAAGGCCAAGTCAGTGTTAAAGTACAGATAATAACAATAATAAAACCAATCATAAATCAGCAAAAAGTCAATACGTAGCATCCTAATGAGCCTGAGTTTATATTGAAATAAGTTAATAAATAAAAATTTCAAAGAACGATACGTCTGACCTCAGAAGGCAGTTTGTTATTATTAATGGGTACTTGACTGAGACATATTAACTTTAATAACAGAGAAATAACAAAACCAATCTAACAACCATCAAATTAAATGTTTAAAAGTTCAGTTTAGAGAGGAATAAAATGTCTATACATTGCTTCACAAGTTTTGGAACAGGCGTGCACTGCTCAATTGGTCAGAAATGGACCCATAAATCAGCAAATAAAACACACACAAAAAAATTATGTATTCAATAAATGATTGAGAAAAAAAAAAAAACAGCCATAATTTTCTACTTTTAATTTGATCAACAAAAACATTTACTCAGGGGCTCTTTCTAAAGTTTCATTTAAAAAATACAGAAGCAAATGCTTTGATTTATAGCTATGATGTTCAATACAGTTTTTTCCCCACTCAAAGCTTCGGCCACTATTAAACCATTTGTATGCTAAAATCCTTATTATAAACCAGACCAAAAAAAAAAAAAAAAACTCAGAGAAAATTGGCATCGGCCGGGAAAAACCCGGATCAGTGCATCTCTGCTGTTAAACTGACTTCACTGTAAAAGTTACACAGCAGCTGAACGACGCTGGTTAAATAATTTTTTATCCGGTTCCTCAATTAAAGAATCAATAAAACAGGTTATTCGATTTTAAATAAGCGCGTGTTTTCCATAGTTTGATTGAATTAAATGGGTTTGATAATTAGTAATCACTTGTTAATTTGTCAGTAGTTGTTAATAAGTTGCTGTTTTTAAAAACCTCATTCGCTGAACTTAGTCAATCAGGTAAAAAAAGTGGAGGGGACAATAAATGCACCCTTCTTACCTGGAGTCTGGGTACTTGGTGAGGGTCGCAAGGCTGCTGGTGTACATGTGTCCTCCGACGTCGATGTGCACGGGGGCGTTCGCCTTGGTCAGCTGAGCCGGCAGAGGGATCCCTTGAGCGGCCAGGGGAGAGACCGGGGACCGGGTCAGAGACAGCCGTGACATGCTTCTTCCCTCCTGAAAGCAAGTGTAGAGAAAAGCCATGGGAACAAAGGTAAAGGAGGGGCGGAAAACACTACACAGTGATCCTGAACAGGGAAGAAGAGGGTATATCCTTTCTGAATGCTATCAGATCACTTCCATGTCTGTCTGGTCGCATATTTAGCTTGGAAATTATTGCCACCGCTCTAATTAAGTATGTTTGCATCTTTTCATGCAGCACCGCGGGCTAGGATAGGAGGATGCTTATTAGAGAAGAGGGCTGAGAGAGAGATAGACAGATAGGAAGAGTGTGTGAGAGAGAGAGACAGAGAGAGAAAGAGAGAGAGAGAGAGAAAAGGAGGGGTGTGGGTGATGCTAGGTGTCAGCCTCCAGGGGGATAAAATAAACTGCTGCTGCAATATTCTAATTAAAGGTCGCCTTATGTGTTAGACGTGATGCGCCAGGACGCACCAAGCACCAATCTGAGAAGGAAGGGAGTCAAGGCGGGAGGGGTGCAGGGAAGTTAGGGGGTGCAACTTTACCTTAGCTACACACACCACACAAACACACACACACACAAACACACACGCACCCAATGCACAAAACTCCAAGGTGATCGCTTCTCACGTGACTGCGTTTATGGGGACCAAACACGTAAATACGCACCAGATCGCAACAAAACGGACGGACAAGACTGGCAATGATCAGTTCGTTGATATGCTGTGAGTAAAACTCCGGAGAGATTTACACAGCAACATATAAAAGACCGAACAACAACAACAGCAAAACAAAAAAACTGACAGAATTCTGAGACACCTGGTGTTTAGGAGTTTATTGTAGCATGAGTGGCCAGACCAGTGAGCTGAAACTGATTAACTGATTAAATGCTTTGAAAATATGTCCAATCACCACGAGTTTTGATTCTGATAGTGGTTAAAGAGGAACAGGAGAGGTTGGATGAGAGGGTCTAGTATCCAACCTGCGCGCAAATGGTTCACCAACAAACCATTACGTGGCCACAAAATGCGTTCCTGCTCTCTGTTGGGAAAGCCTGATCACGATTTGCAGCATTTTAGCAAAGAGCTGTAGGTCATGAAAGGATGAGAGTTCCTGACACGATTGACTGTGATTTAAAAAAAACATAAAAACTTTATAAAAAGCTAAAATGCGAAAGAAAACTTAAATTAAACGTGCAGAACTAATCAGTTTGCAGGAATCCAAAAGATCCCTACGGCTCAGAAAGAGGCGCCACGGGGGGACTGGATTAAATTTCAAATTCAAGGTTAGAAAAGGGGAAGCAGGGGTATACATAAAGAAAAACAAATTGGAGAAACATTAAAGTTTTTTGCTCCTGTCACATGGGCCTGTCCCATCACCGGTCTCTCTCTCTCTGTCTCTCTCTCTCTCTTCTCTCTCTCTCTCAAGTCCACCAGTCTGGTCAGTAAACCTACATCACGCATAAAGATCTGCATAAGGAACAAATGGAAAATTAGACTCATAATTCACCTTTTTTTCCCTATTAATCACACTCAATCAGCACAGTCTTTTTTTTTTTCTTTTTTTTTTTTACTTAAACTGCTTCTTCTAACCTACCAGCAGTCAATATGTGGCAGATCGCTCCACAAAACCACAGCAACAACTTTCAAAACTCGGATGTCTCATAATTTAGACATATTTTCTTGTCAAAAATGTCACCGGGAGGCTGAACCATAAAGAGCTCGATAGGCACGAATATAACAAGCCTCCGCTCTGCCTTTAATCTCCGAAATGCTCAATATGGCGTCTCATTCCTGCCCCACAATTAAAAGCCGAATGTACACGTGAAATGTCCTGCTGCTCATTAAAACTCACACTCGTTCAGACAACACAAACAACAACAAAAAAAAAGACAAAAATGCAACTGCTGGCTCTTGGGTCCCAGCTGCAGCCCCCATGCAGCTCAGCGCAGTCGCACTTTGACTAAAAAAAAAAAGCAAAAAAAAAAAAAAAAAAAAAAGCATTGGATTCCGTAATATAATAGTCACCCTACCGTTTCAAACATTGTAGGGAGTCCAGATGAAATCCGTGCCGGCGGTCAGTCCCAGCTGTTAAAACCCCCGCAATCTTTTCTCCAAAAACTACACACGCATCCAGCTCCCCGCACCGAAACTGAGCTAACGCGAATCTTTTTTTTTTTTTTTTTTTTAAACCAAATCCCGCAAAACAGTTTTTCTTTCTCCTATCAGAGACGTTGAGATGTGGCCGGGGTCGACTGCTCTCAGAGGGGGGGAGTCTCTGTGGCTTTAAAGGCTCTATTTGCAAGGCTGTCTCGACCTGTCCGCATGGAGCTGCTTTGTACCAAAGCGCACAGGAAGCGTCCTTACCTTGAACATAGATGAGATGATCTCCTTCCCCCCTTCTCCGCTCTTATTCGGATACGCGTAAAAAAAAAATGTGCGCTCTTGTTGGAATCCTGCTCCCGGTTTTTTTTCTTCTTCTTTTCCTGCCTCTTGTCTGTCTTTTTTCTTTGCCTAAATGAAAACTGCCCCTGTGGTTTGTTATGAGAGGAAAGAAAGCCAATAATCCTTCTCTAAATAACAGAGCGGAGCTAAAAAAGAAAATTCTCGCTCCGGGCTGCCCGAGCGCCTCTGGGCCGGGGATTAGGCTACAATTAGCTCAACTCCACTCTCTCGCCTGGGCAATTTTCTCAAGGAAGAGAACGTGATACCCCACTATTCCTCAAATTATGACTTCACAGATAGAAAAACTCTTTTTTTTCTTCTTCTTCTTCTTTTTGGCGGAAAAAGTGGAGCGGCGTGAAGTTGAGATTTAGAGGGGGGCAGGAATCCAAACAGGGAAGTGTCAGATTCAGATTTAGATTTTGCAGATTTTAATCATTGTCATTTCGTCTGATGTAATAGGTCCTCAGGCAGTCCAGCTAAAAGAAATGCAGTTCCATCTTCTGTCTGAATGGAAAGTTTTAAACCACGCAAGCAGCCATAGTCCTTCACTCAGACAGCATGTAACTTGTTGATAAAGTCTCAGGTTAAAAAATGTAAAAATGAAGTGATATCCTTGAGCCAATATCTTTCAGTGTCCCTTCTCTTCCCCCATTCACTCCTTCCTCCTCTCTCCCTCTCCTGCCTTAATGTCTGTAGTTGTAACGCCAAATTTCCTGCAGGCCATTAAAATCAAATGACGTTCATGGACATGCATGCATGCTGCTGCAGAAAGCGCCCTCACAACCTGCCTGCAGCCAAATGCGCCATTTCAATTATAGCGCAGGGCTTAGATGGAGATATCTGCACAGAACCCCCCTCCTCTTCAACTCCCTCCTCCTCCTCTCTCCCAAGTGAAAAACCAGGCAGCCTCCAGACTTTTTTTATTTTATTTTTTTGGAAAAGAAGATAGAGGCTGATTATTGTTATTTTACCCAGCAAAGAGTGACATACAGCGAGCGCAGAAATGAAGAAAGAGAAAGGGTGGGTCAAGCAGGTGTTCGCACCTTAGGAAAGAATTATTTATTTATTTGTGTGTTTGTTTATTTGTGGGTAAATAACTGTGAATAATTGATGCAGCATTGAGCCCAGTAATTACCCTGTGCCAGCTTCGTTCCAGAGGTGTCACGTTGGTTTCTTGATATTTGGCGCCAACCAGTGTAGAAACTTGTTACTGGTCCACAGGATCCACACGGAGCAGTCAGAGCTTTAGTCTCCTTCACTCTTTAAACCCTGAACAGGGTTTTAGCGAGGACTCTTCAAGGAAATACCTTCCTTGGACTCTAGAGTTTTGAAAACAATGAAGTGTTACCCAAAAATCTTGCCAGTTATTATCACTGTGAGTTATTTAATTTGTTAGATTTTTATACCATGGAGGCAACATTTACACACAGAACTGCTAAACATTTACTCCCCTTAATGACTCAGTTGTTGCCACAATTGTTTTTATTTTCAATATGTCACACCTAAATGTTTCAGACCACTAAACAAATTGTAATCACATAATGTCAGAGCTAATGAAGTCGTTTTTGGGTTAATCTTTGACCTCCTGGATGAATTGTTGATGAAATTCTTGTAGTTCCATCATCATTCACAGGAAGTTGTTCAAGTCCTGGAGCAGCAAGGTGGTTGCTTGGTTGGATGGTTGCAGTTTTTTTTTCAAGGTGAAAGTAGTTTTCACCTTGCAATACTTCCCTGGTTGTTGTTTTTGCCCATGTCTCTGCTTGTATTGATTCATAAAAACAACAACAACAAAAAAGACTTCCTCCTTCTTTATACAGAAATCCCTGCATGAACCTTCCCTTTTTGAACTTTAACTTTTTTAAAAACATGTTTTACTTTTTTGGACATTAAACAAACTCTCATGCTGTTCACGCTCACTAGAAACAAAAAGTTGTAAAAAGGATGATAAATGCACTTTAAACATAAATAAACACACAAACAAATAAAAAAATAAAAAAATATTGCAACTTTTTTATGCGACATCCATTTCATTAGGATGTTGCATGAACACCCAAATGTTTATGGGTGTCCCCCACTGAACATTTGGGGATTTTGTCGCCTTACAACCTTTTTGCAAAAAATAGCAATTAAATGATAAAACTTAAGTAATATTGCTAGTGACGTATGACAGCCGTGGTGATAGGAGCGTGAGCATTCGTCTCAGCTAGAAGCAGGCCAACTTTTCGTATAATTAGAGGGACCTGAGCACGCCTCGGAGCGTTCCCGCGTCGAACCCTCTGGCTCAGATTTGTTGTTTCCAGAGGTAAAAAACTGTAGGGGGGAGAAACAGATTTTTTTTTCTCATTAAAGGAAACAAGCCTGGAGTAAGTTCAATTACATGAAGTGTGCAGGGATGTTGTAAATTTAAAGATTTAAATAGCTTACAAAGTGGCCCCAGGCCACATCAGTTAATTTCCTTAATTTATGGATTTTATCAGTGTCTGAGAGGAGGAAGTAGGTCATCTTGAGTATTTGCATACAACTCTGAGATTTCAGAACAAAATCCAAAATATCTGCCCTCTTGACCATGACCTGAGGAGAGTAAAGGGTTAAACAGATTCCCCCTCCTTGAACAAGGAGAACGAAGAAAGAGCTGACGTTAATTTGGTCTAAGTAATGAGATTATTGATGTCTGGTCCCCAGGATGCAGGTGCAACTCTGTTAATGTTTTCATTAAAGGATTATCCCGCTGAATACACACGGGTTCAAATGCATTTCTAAGCCTAAAGTACAATTAACCTTTTACTACAGTGGACCACTACTTAAAAGCTTTTTCTTCTGCATGAGGGTGGTACATTTGCATATTAGCTACCTTATTGGACTCTAGTGGGTTTTTCTAGACACTGCCACCTATTGATCAGTCATGCAAAAACATTCTTCAAACACATAACCAGTAAGTCTGCCAGAAGTGCATAGCACATTTGGAATATCTTCCCAGTTACTCCCTAGTATTAGTCCTTTGCATGTTAAATATAGCTAATGGTAAATCATTTATGAAGAACATGCAGATGAACAAATGAACCATATTTAGCATGAACTTGCAATCATTACTGTAAAAAAGTGGCTTATTTCAGCAGTAAGGAAAAAAAATATTAGGATAATAGTCACATTTTAGTTTCATCTATAAGTAAATGTATGCTTAGTAATTTCCCTTTCACCTATATGTTAAAATGTAACAGGCAGGTCCTCTCTTCTTGTGTGTGCTTCTGAAAATAATTTCAAATGTGTTTAAAAAGAAAATTATTTGTCTACGTTAGAAATGATTACAAACATAATAATATTCAATGAGGTAGTCATAATTTATGCATAAAAGGGCTGATATTGATTTCTCCATAATTATGAATTAAGATGTTTAATCTGCAGCAAGATGCTGCATAAATCCATCAAAATATCAAAGTCTCTTTCAGACTTCATATGCTAATGACATGGATGAATTAATGCATGACCCTATGCCAGTAATAACTTTGCCTCTAGGTCCAAAAGCAGGTGCTATTAGTGGTGCCGGCTGCTTAAAGTTGCACAGAGGACATCACCATGTCTGCCTCTGCTTCCAGCGTTGTTCTTGCAGCAAAAGAAAGCTGTAGAGCTTTTCTACTTCCTATCAGGGAGTCTTTCTTATTTACATCCTCAGTGCTGCCAATTGAAGTCACACTCTCACTACATTTACCGACCATGGAATAATCGTTTGCTAGAAACAGAAATAACTTCACGTTTTTTCTTGTAAAAAAACAAAACTCTAAACCAAACTTGGTAGCATGTACAGAGACTCCAGAACATAGTACCAGCAGTGGTACTTTACTGTAATCTAGCCAATTTGTAATCATGATTCAGCACAGTGCTGAATCATGTGTTGAATGATTCAGCACTGTAAACTTGTACATCTACAAGTTTACAGTAGATGTACTCTTTTGGGCTAAAACTTTAAAAATTGTTCTCCCATCATATCCAGAGTCCGGTAATTCTTCCATTAATTTAATGTGTAGTTTTTACCCCATAACACCAGCTGTATCTTTCCAGATAAACATCTTTCTGAAATTTTGCTGTATTTGTTTTCATGTTTGTTTCATTCATTTGTTTTAATTTGTACTGAACATACAAAGATAAAAGGTCCATACATTTGTATTCTGACTTAAACTTAATTATTCTGAAGCAATGCATTTTGATTAAAATTAGACATTCATGTTTATTGTCATCAGTGCATGTAAGAATATAATATATTTAGATATTTTGTCAAAAGCATCCAACAAACAGCTTCATTTCTAAGTGTATCATCTTCTCATGTTTTTCCCGTATGAGGCTCAAACCTTGAGGACATTTACCAGATATTATTGGATTCACCCAGACCAAGTGTCTCATATACTGTATATTTAGGTGAAAACAGTAGGTACATTACTGTCAGCCAACCCCTTAAAAGCGAACATTTGCAAGAATGTCTTTCAAGCGTATCATATCCGATCAACACTTGTACTTTCCCCTCTGGCAGGTGGAGAAAGTTTGAAAAGAACATTCAGAACTCGCTTTAAGTCATCTGCATGCCTTGTGGATCCGGTTGCTGTCAATCGCTCGGTTCTTGGAGCCATTTGACATTCTGCTTGATGTTGGTGTGTGTCTGAGGTGCAGCAGCGACACTTATTGTTCATTATTTCAGAGAGAGAGAGAGCGGGAGAGAGAGAAAGAGATGGAGGATGAATGGGGGAGGGGGTAATAGGGTGTCAGTTTATTAATAGAACATGCGTTTTGTTGCACACAAACACCTAACAAGCACAATGTAGAATTCCCTCAAGTGCTTAAGGCCAGCAATTAAGTTTCCGAAAAAGCGGCAGCACAAAGAGAGTGTTTACTATCTGTGTACTTCTGAGAGTTGGTGTTATGAGTCAATTCTACTTTAACAGCCTGAACGACAATGGCACTCAGGCAGTCAGGATTTCTCCTCAGTACTTTCAGTATACTCCTGTGATTGATTGAGACACTCAGTAAACATGAAATAACCAAGAAACGGAACAAACACAAAATTCTGCATGTTAGGCAGATTCTATATTACAGCTTATATGTAGTCCTGTTGCACCACAAATTTCAATGCAATTTTTTTCACACCTTCAGACTGAAACTTTTACCAATTTTTCTTTGAGAAACAACTCAAGCTCACTCAGATTTGATGGAGAGCTTCACCTTTAAAATCTCTGCTTGGGGGGCGGGGGATTCTTGATTCGATTTATGTCAGGACTTTGACACCGTCCTATGAAATCTGACAATCTCCATAAAACATCTCACAAAGCATGAAGCTGCCACCACTTTATATCACTGTGGATCCAGAGAAAAGTGCAACCTCATGTTGACCAAAAAAGTGAATCATTTACAACAAATTTCTCTCTGAGAGTTACAGGTGTTGCTCCTCCAAAGATGCCACTGTCACATTGGCTACTTATCTTATCAATGTGCTCTTTGCACAACTGATCAATATAGGTAGACAATCAAAGTCTGTGCTACTTTGTGCTGGTATACAACATGAAACCCCAACTTAAGTTTGTAATTGTAAGCTTGAGATGTGTGAATTCTTTTTGAAAGCCACTGTAAATACATAAGTACACCTTTCTTTCTTTTGCGGTCTGTTATACTTCTCTCACACAAAGACAAGTGTTGATTTAAGAGTCAATCACAATAATTTGCTGCTATTTTGTTTTAAACTGGAAGAAGCTGAGCCTGAAAAATAAATTAAAACACAAATAGTGCTTTTTTATAGCTGTCAATGACATTGATCTTCTCATTTGAAGGATGTTTTATATCTGTCCTGTATTTTAGTTAAATAATCCCTTTTGCTGCCATCAAGTGGTCTAAAGCTCTAATCACAGAACCAATTTAATGAACACCTGTAACCTGTTACCCCAGTGTTGTCAGGTAGCAAAGCATAGATCATTTTGTCACTTACACGCTTTTCTTTTTTCTAATGCTAGAGTATGAATGCTACAAAAACACAAAAATGTTAAAAAGTTTGACATTTCCTCTTCATCCTCATGATGAGGCCAGTTCACTCTTCATCGTCTGCTGCTGTTTTCATCACCGTCTCTATTTTTCCCAAAACTGTAATCCTCTCTGAAGTTTTTCTTTTTTTTTTTGTAAATCTTGTGAAATGTGTTATTCTGCTTCTGGCTTCCAGAGAATCCAGCTTCATGCCTTGTATGTGTGAACAGAGGAAAAATGATCTTTTGCTTTGGTTGCTGCTACTATTTGGTTAGCAGTAACAACGCGAACAGTGTGATGTCTCCGATCACATCTGGTATGCATCACATACCATTCCTCCCCACTCTGTGTGCCTCGGGGGGAAGTCCCTGGCATTGTGGAGCACCCACAGTCCTCATTAGAGTGCATGTGTCATGATGGCATCAACCCACAGCCTTGACTTATGCTTTATATTTACAGTCATCCATCAGAACACTGTCATCACAACAGTCAAAAAACATGGGTTTTATCTTGAATGGTTGGAACTGATGTTTGGAAGTCCTGCTACGTTCGGCCTCCTCCAGGGGGCTTCTTCTGTCTGCAGCCATGTTGCTGTGTCCCATAAAGGGCTGAGATTTGAACTGGAGTCCCTGTCCTTTTGTTGTTCACGAAGCTCCCTAACAGCACAGAGGAGGGACAGGGTTTGATGTGTCTTCTGAAGGCCTGCTGCTTTGTCAACACTGAGGTCCCTGCACTGACACTATGGAAGCCAAGCGCCTGAGGGTGACAGCGGAGGGGGTGGGTGTAGAAAGGAAGGGTGGGTCACCGCAAAAAAAGGAGACAGACAGAGTAAGAGAGACTAGAGAGGCGAAGGGGGGGAAGGGTGCTTGCTAGTGTGGCCAGCGCCCAAGGCTAGTGCAGAGTGCTCTGTGCAGCAGACAGCCTGATAGGGACTGAGGCTGCTGGCTGATGACATTTTATGGTCACAACTTGCAATCCCACCAACTTTAGCTGGTGAAAATCCAGTTTTCATACACGAAAGATGTGATATTTGTTCTTCTTTTGCTTTGTTGTTTCAGTTTCATATAGAGTGGTGCAGTTTTGCTCGTCTTTATGTTATTTCTTTTACAATAAACACAGCAGTAGGGGGTAAAACAGTGTCTCTAAAAATCAAACCAGAAATTATACGTCCTTAAGTATTCATATTTTCAAGTAATTGTGTAGCATAAATGTTTCTAAAACAGACCTGAAACAATTTGGCTGCCATTGATATGAAGTTGTTTAATTAGCAAAAGAAAAAAAAGAAAAAACTTGGGTTACTCTTTATTTGACAGGTTGTGAATAAGACTGGCATGAACATGAGTAAATCTTTATGAATATTTATAACTGTTGTCATAAAGTGTAATTCGGTAAATCATGACACTTTTAATACAAAGTTGACGTTATTCAAATGTCTTTGTTATGACAACTTGACATTAACCAAGAAATCATGATCTGACATGATCATGTCAGATCAGATCAAATTTAATAAATTTGTCTTAAAAATATTACTCATTAAACTTTAAAAATTATGTAGCTTCACATTATTAAAGCTAAAATTTAAAGTATACATCAAGAACTCAGCATGGAGAATGGATATTTCTCCACAAGGGCCACGCAACTGAACCATAGTGTCTCACCAGTGGTCACTACATATCAAAATGTGTCTAAGGAAGGAACATTGGTGAACAATCCCATCTATGTTATGCACTGGAAAAAAGTCAGAAGACCTAAAGAATCTACTGCTAATATGTTGGTGCTACATACCAGCACAGAACTGGATCATACTTCATTTCACCTAATATTAGCCTTACTGTGTTTCTTTCCATCAGATACTGTACTTCCATCTTCTAAAGACAAAACTTGCAACTCACACCATTTAAACAATCTGAAAAAATAAGTTTATAAAGAACTGCTAGTTCTAATCACAAATATAAGTTACTGCTGTTTAAAGAACGACTAAGTCATAGCCACCGTTAAAAAGAAATGCATTTTACCAAAAGTCAGAACAAATGTACAGAAATGAACTATGTTGATCTGTGATAAGCATCTCTGAAATTTAATGCCAACACTATATTTAATGATAGTAAAAACTCTAAAGGACAGTATTTTAGTAAAATGCAAACAATGTAAGTTCCTGGTTACTGAATTTATTACACTACAGTTAATTATGAGTTTAACCAAGAATTACATGTATTCTACCATGTTGTTTTTTTGTTGTTTTGTTTTTATTTAATTTCTAAAAATTGTTTTGGTGATATAACGAAGTGATGTGTGGAAAAATATAGCGGCAGCATTACTGCAGGTAAATGTGAATACTAAACTAAACTAAACTAAACTAAACTAAACTAATTTCAGATAAATTATGACCTGGTGATACATGATGTCCACTTTAATGGGCAGACGATGTATCGCAATTGCAAAGTTACAAATAAATCAACCATTGTTGAACTCAACAGTTTCTATTTTTTAGTCAGCCACAGTTGGTTTGAGGCATTCTTGACTTAAACTATTTGGTTAGTAGGTGGCAGTATGTAGAATGAGACCAAACAAAGAGACTTTAGAGTCCAATGAAGTGACATGAAAAGCAGGTAATAATATCCACACTCGTGCACACAGAAAACAACTTCTGAATAGATTTCCACTGCAACAGAAAAGGATAATAAACAATTTAAACTTACCCATGTTTCTTCTTGCTGAACTTAAATCAAGTAAAGAAATTAATATTTTGGAAAAAGGTCAAACTTGTACAAATTGTAGGTCAATTACTAATTGTTCTGAGTTTTCTGTCTGGCTGGGTGTTGGATTTGAGCAGACTTTCTGAAGCGCTCCAGCTGTGCCGGTGCTGCAGTTTCTGAGATGGGGAGATGGAGTTGAGCTCTGCTGTTCACACCAAACTCAGGAACAAGTCTGGAGAGTTAGAAGAGGAGGAGGAGAGAAGCTTGGGTGAGGAGGGCAACAAAAACACAATTTTGCAGAGGATAAACAATAAAACCGAAATTATTAACAGGAGGGTATATATATAATGTACAATATACAATTTAAGTATATTGTAATATACAATTTAAGGACTTAAATTGTATATTATAATTCCTGTGAATCGGCTCTTGGATTAATTATATGACTACAATTCACAGTAAAGAGTTAAGAAAACAAATATTAATGGTTACATTATAAATTGAGTGCAACTTATAGTATAAGTACCTCACCTCCTGGTGTTTTTTGACAGAATTTTATAGAGCCAGTCACTTGTGATGTTTTTGTTTTTTGCAGTGAATCACAGTCTGAATGTGTTCTCCATCCTTCAGGGACCCAGGCAGGAATGAGCCTGGAGCAAGCCGGAGGAACTTCTTGCTTCTGGGAGAGCATGATGCAAGGTGAGAAAACAAGTCGCTCACTTTGTGATAAGTGGTCATAAGTACCATAAGTTTCCATTCTGCATTCAAAACTACTGCTGACGGTTTCGAACATCAGGTCTAACTCCTGTGTATAATCTCTGCGGTGAGTTGTCTGTTTGAGCCAGAAATCCTGTAAGTTTATTGCTCTACTATTTGACATAATCTCCTGCTGAAAAAGGAATAAAGTAGGTGACAGAAAACAAGTTCTTCTGGAAAACTGTCATTTTATTCTTTTACTGCTGTGCTTTGAAAAATAATTCAATCTTTCCACACATTTTTTCACATTCTAGCCACAAACTTCAATTTATTTAATGTCAAAGATAAAGACAAATTAGTACATATCTGTAAGGTAGACACATCTTTCAAGTTTTGTGACAGATTTGTGACTGTAATTCGGCCTGTCAAACACTCCGACACCTGAATATGGCCTGATCTAAACCAGGAGGGTTGAACTCATTTTCATTTCAAGATCATGAATGTCCTTAAAGTGGTGGTTGTGGCAGAATGTGTTGATAAAACCACCTAATAACCAATTGTTTATATATTTAGTTTCTTTGCTTTCAGTGAGAATGTCTGAAAATGAAATAATAACTAAAGTATTTTCACACTGATGTAATCTTGAACTAATGGATTTGGGTCACATTTGCCTGCTATGTAAGCATATGTCATTGAATATACCATGAATTTGATTGTTTATCAGACATTTCTTGAGAAAAATTAAATACCAATTGGAAAAAATGTAAGGTTAAGCAGAACTGGATTCCACAGGATGACATTGACCAAAATGTACCAGTAAAACCACCAAGAACTGGCGGAAAATCAAGAAACGTAAAGTCTAATTGAGATTATTGCCTGTTCATGAAGAAACTCTTCAATTATGTCACAGCTGAAACTTAGGAGTGGAGCAATTTTTCTTTAGACTGATGCCAGAAACTGGCAGCAATCATTTAGACATTTGGTAAAGTCTAAATGAAGTTATTTCAGCTAAAGAGTGTAATAGTGCCAATTTGGTTGAAGAGTGTTTAACTTTTTTCAGTTATAAAGCACAGTTTCGTTATGTCAAGTTTTGTTCATTGAGTAAAATCACATTTATTTATGTTATTTAAGTGGATGCTTACTGTATCTAAAAATGAGATCAAACATTGAAATGTAAGCATTTCTTAGTAAAGAACCAAATGCTTTCTTAAGTTGCTTTCTGGAATATTAAATACATTAGTGTAATATAACTTGCTCTCATTAAGTTGAATTTAATTTTCTTGTTGTATTTAATTAAAACATGGTACCATGACAACATATTTGTCCCTTAAGTTTGCTTTTTTGTTTCACTTACATGTTTTAAATCATTAAATTAATTTAAATAATAAATTCACAAATTGCAGTTTTTAAGGGATAATTTAATTTATTAAAAGAAAAAGAATACAAAAAAAGAAAACCTAATAACTACCATGAAGCAGCTGGAGAAAAAAGTGTCTTTTATTTCTCTTCACAGCTACATTTGAGATTTTTGGATCATGAATGGGTCATGCTAAAGCATTTCAATTTGAGATGTTCAGACTTCGAATAGGCCACTTCAAGAGCATCATGGTTGAGTTTTTGTGATGTGTTTCAGATCATTTGTCCTGCCGTAAATCCTCAATGAGATTCTGCTTAAACGCACAAGCTGATGGCCGCAGATTCTTCTGCTGAATATTTTAGTGGACAACAAAATTCCTCAAAAACTGCAAGTCATCCTGATCCTGAAGAAGCAAAGTAGCTCCTTACCACCACAGAGAAAATAAATACATTTTAATGGCACGTCATCAAAAATCTTACCTGAACATTAAACTTCTTTCTTTTTTTCATGGTTAGAACCTCGGTCTTTCTGTTCAGGCTTCCGCTTTGCTTTGCCTTGCATTGCCTTTTTCACACTGGAAGTTCTCCTTTTTGGAAACTTTGTCATTGTCTAATGAACACTACCACACTGTGCCCTGCTCATGAACGAGCTGCTGTGAGTCGGCGTGGTGCACCTGGCGTCTGCCAGGCAGCCACAGCGCTGCAGCCAGCCTCCAGGCGCTCCTAGATAACTCCTGTCTGATTAGCTCCTTAGGAGGACATTGTTCCAAAAGCAATTCACTCGACTCCCAGTATTAATTTAGTCCCAAGAGAGAGGCCCATCCATCCTAGGTGGGACGGGCTGTGCTCTGGGCCTGCCCTTCGGCCTGCTAATAGCACGGCACCTCCTGGCCTGTCACTATAAGTGATAGTCTCTGCAAGTTTGTTCCCTCCTTGTGTGTTTCTCCCATCAGGCATGGCACCCACTTCCCTCCGCTTCCCTCCACTTCCCTCGTTGTTTCACTCCCCCTTTATCAGCTGTGGTTTAGGGCAGGTGTCTCTTCTGTCACTTTCATCACTCACGCTGCTTGAAGAAGGGAAGGTACAGCTCTGAACAAGATGGGAGAAGGGGGATGATTCATTAAAAGCTTGCCTTCAATCTTTAAAGGGAGCACGAAAGGGTTAAAGCTGGTGAACCTTTGGATGTTTGTGGGAGATGAGAGTGAGGAAACCCACACATTTACTTTTTCTCAATTTGACATTTGGAAAATAAATTTGTTTAATGGAAACACGTAAATTTTGAAATAACTTTTGATCAAACGTTTTGACGCTGGGATGAGGTTGTTTTTTGGCCGCACTGAAATTAGTTTATTTCTCAAAACCGCAATGGAAAATCTTTTTTTGGCAAACCTTGATTCATGTAATCAACAACCGGATGTTGCCACTGCAGCAAACCACAAAGAAGATGACAGGAATTAGTTTGATGACCATGACACAGGATGTTTTTTAATTACTTATCCTGTGAACAAATGTGTCCACGTGTGATTTTAATCACATTTCGTTTTAACAGAAACAATACAAGTGTGAAATTTGACATTAGCAGAATATTGAAAAGGCTTGTGTACATTTGTAATGGAGAGTCAGTTACTGATGCAATCTTCAGGAATACAGATAAACTGGGCCTTTTAAAATTATTTTAAAGTTTTTGATATTTTGTCAATTATACACACAAACCTCAACATATGTTATTGGGGTTTTTTCTTATAAACCCTAATAGGGTGCCCAAGTCCAGTCCTACAGAGCCGTAGTTCAACAACGTTCGGAGGCATCAGTTCTCCAAAACACCTGAATAAAATGGATGAAAATCCCTCATCAACAGGTTATGCAGCTTGGCAGAAGCCTGGTAACAAGTCACTTATTTGATTCTGGTGTGTTTTCAAAGGGATGCAGCTAAAAATTGCAGAATAGTATCCCTCAAGAACTGGATATAGGTAGTTCTTTATCTTTGGCATCCTCCTTCCTGAACTTGTTGTCTGATTTTAGTTGTTCAGTAAAGCCTTCCACTTCTTGGGCCTGGATTTTCTGAATGATTGAGGATGAAAGAATTTACACTTTAACTGCCTGAGTCATTCTAAATAGAGAAGGTTGATAGCTAGTTAGATTTACTTGCTTTACATTTTACTTCTGATAATATAATCTTGAAATAACACTACTTTCACAAGTATACAGTTTCTGACAACTCAACCCACCTCTGATTACTTCATCAAAAAGAAGACTAAGCATGTTAAATCCATTCATCCATTGTCTTTACTTGCTTAACCATGGAGTGTTATTTTTAGTCATTTGTGATTTTATTCTTTAACATATGAAAACTAACTTTTTATTTATGTCTGTCTGATTACCTTTTTTCACAAATTAAATCTAATATAATGATCCAGTGCTCAATGCTTGAGCAGCTTTATTCATTTTTTTTTTTTTACCAAAAACTTTTTTACTTTCATTCACTCATTTTCTGATTAACTCTGAGCAGCTCATTGGTGAGAGATGAAGAAAAGCGCTAATGCAGGGGTCAAAGCTATCCTGTCAAAAAGATTTCCCCACATAAACTTTGAATCTCTGAAGCTCCTCCAGAGTTACCATCTTTTTTGTCTGATTAATGCTTTTAATTGCCACACATTTTGGGATAACTGGGGAACTCTTTACATTTTCTCATAATGGATTTAAAAAGTGATTTTTAAGATGTTTTGTATATTGTTTCTATAACCTAACATAATTTTTCTTTTCCTTAACCTTTCTGACATTTTTCTCTGTCTTCACAATGCTCTCAAACAAATTGCTACGGCCTTCACAGAACAGTGGTATTTCTTATTAGGTTAATTTTGATAACTTCTGGTAGAAACTGGTTACATCAGACTTTATTTAAGGGCATCAGATTAAAAGGCCCTATAAACAAATGTTGGTCACATCAAATACCTTTTTCCTCAAAATTCACACAAAAGAAAGCAAAAGATATAAGGTTTTATTTTTAATATTTGAAAACTCTGGTTTTTCAAGACAAATTGGAGTTATTTGTTAAATTGTTTCTTTCTCACATTTCTAAGCACCCTAGATGATGGTATGTGAAGCCTTTTGCACAGCCAAGAGAGTTTGCATCACTGCATTCAATACTGGAACACTGTGCTCCTTTTAGGAGGGAACAGTCAGGAACAAGTGTTAAACACTGCAGCATAAAATCAGCTGAAAAAAGCTCACACACCTCTGTTCTGATGCCATGAAATAAAAGCATGCTAATTCATTCAGCCTCCATGTCAGATATCTTCATTGTTAAAATACACAAGTTGGTTTGCTAGGGTCAAAGGTGAGTTTGAAATAAAAACATGTGATGTGTAATCATTCTCTTCTAGCACTCTCATGACAGAGTCCTTCCTTCCTTCTCCTGTCCATCAACATCATCATCCAGATGTTCGCCTCAACTCTCGGTGTGTTTTCATATTAAAAATACATCTGCAATATGCTGTCATTAAACCTGAGGGGAGGCATGATGGTATAAATACGAGAAAGCAAAGCAATGCAGCGTTTTATCAGCTCAAATGTTTCAGGATTTCTTGACAGTTGTGTCAGCTTAGTAGCAAAACTGCCTCAAGGTTAAAGAAGCACTCAGCCCACAGTAGCTTGCGTGACCTCATTATAAACCTGTGTTTATTGATTCGACTTCATCAAAGCTGCTGCATAATTTATGTCTATTTCAGTGTGTAGCCTAATTAGAGGACTTTTGTGGATGTTTTAGTGTCAGGATAGCAGACTGACATATGCTGACGGCAAATTGGTTGAGAAAGCGCTCATTTTTATACCGTGCATACCTTCATGTCAAAGATTGAGCATCACTCTGGGAGACATAGTAGCAGTGTTCTGCACTGCTGTATGTTGTAGCATATCAGATGCAGCACTGCCATCATGTGGCTGTGCTTCATATGTCCTGAGAAAAATTAGAAAATACTGTATAAGGATGTGTGGCATTTACAGCATGCATGATAACATAAGGAAATCTGCATAAAAACACATCTGACAGCTGAAAGGGGGGAAAAAAACACCTGAGAATAAAGAACTTTCAGTTACATTTTGCAGATAATATCCATGAACTAAATTGAGGTTTCAGATGAGACAAAAACAGACAAATTGCAGGGTGATAATATTTTTTCAAAGTCTTCATTGTGATATTAGCATTGACTCTGTCCAGGAACTGGGGAAATAAATTTTTCTCAGTCTAAAAATGTCTAATTTATTTATTTTTCCTACATAAGAAAAAAAATTGGGAAGTGTACACTAAACATACATAACATTAAAGACTTCTTTCCTGATGGCTGTGATTTCCTTCAGCATTGAACTGTTTCTGTGAAAACAGTTCAATTGAATTCAGTCAGGTTTATTTATTCACAACAAATGTCATCTCAAGAAACTTTACCAAAAAAATAATTTCAAGTTCAGAAATGGTTTGCGATACAAATAAGACAAAATCTCAATCTAGATGAGCACTAATGTGAACAAGAAACAAGAAAAGACAAGATGAAAAGAAACAATGCATTTTTTTGTTATTCAGATGGTAAATAGGATTAAATTCCCCCCTTCCCTACAGTAATTTGAGCCATGACCTAGATTCAAAGATTTTAAATAAACCTGGGCTTCTCATCAGTTACCTTGACAGGAAGTCATCTTCAAAAAGTCAACACCTAAAGTTGAGTTTTTTCAAAAGTGCTGATACTCATGAGGGTGTGAAAGCAGCTGAGTGAGTGTCTCTTTTGTCTACTGTACACTCTACTGTGTCTGTGCCTTGTTGTGTGTGAGGGCTGTCGTCAGAGAATCAGCAGGAACCTGTCATCTGCCATGTTAATGTTGTCTTGAAGGCAAATATGAAGATTAACTGAGGAAGTCAGTACAATAATGCCTGAAAAATAGAGCAAAGTCAATCCTGCCAACCGAGGGAAGGTTGATTATCACTTTGGGAAAATGTTTGGTTGCCTCTCTTGTATGTCTGCTCTGGGCCCTTAAGCTGATTTAGCAACACAAGCATGCTCTCTTCAAAGCATGTCAAGATTTTCCATGCACACTAATGAGGTAAATGGATGGCTTTTGTTTTCCTTGCAGTTTTAGCTTTGCCCAAAGTGTTCTCACGACTTTGCACAATACTGCTGCCAAAATAAGCCTTGAGCATTTAATCAAATTTCTAACTCTATAGTCTGATCAATTTATGCTGTAATATTCATCTGCCACAGCAGCGCACACATGATCACATATTCATAGAAACAGCTCGACAAAGGAGAGAGCATTACTGTTTGTCTTATCAAAACAATGGCATCTTACAAGATGAAATGCTAGCGTGATTTAAAAATGCGGCTGCTGCCACAGAGAGAGTTGTTTCTGAACATGATTGTACATTCAGAAACCGTAAAGTACCGGCTCTGATCTAATCACAGAATGGAAATGAAACAAATCCTTTCCCTCAGAACCGACAAGTACCAGCAATGTGATGGAAGAATAAAGGCTGCAATTTGAAATTACTTACATCTCAGAATAAAAAAGTTGCACGTGTAGACATTAATCATGCATTTGTGAGATGATGGGTGCACCTTCAGGGAATTTAATACAACTTTGATTTCTTTATGCCAAACAATCATTTAGAGCTGGTTTCAACACCTCAGGCCTGTGCCGGAGTGAATATTTACCAGCAACAGAAAAATATGATGGGGATCACAGTTAGAGGAATTTATGGGCCAACGAAGATGTGGAACGAGTTAAGAGTCACAGACAGAAACCCTCAAATATTAGGATTTAATTTATGGACGCTCAAGACGGAGAGGTTGTTAGGGTTAGGGTTAGGGGTTAGTATCAAGTCTATGTGTGACTAGACACTTTGCTTTTCTTCTGTACAAACAGCACCAGTTTTGTAAAATAATTTAAATTTCTCATTTTTAAGCAAAGTTTCATAAAAGGTTGTTTTTATTTTTAAAAAATCCTTTTCTGAATAAAAATGATAAAAGACTCCTGAGAAACATGTGACACTTATTAGCTATTCATAACCAAACCAAAATTTGTTGCACAACATTGTCATGCTATCACAGAACTCTCAATGTTAACTAAATGTAGTAATAAAATACTAGGATATTTTCAAAATATTTTCAATAATTGTGAAGTGGCATGGTCACCTTTGCTAATCTGTAAAATTTGAAAAAGTAAAGAAGTTTTATGACCTGTCAAAATTTCTTCAGAAACCTATTCTGAACAGTGAAGATTACCTATCTTGTCCAGAGACACTTTGACACATATTCACTCAAGACGTCTTTTGAAAATAGCACTTCGGGGTGATACTTTTAATTACACAAGATACACTCAGAAAAGCAAACTTTCAGAGGTTTTGTGGAACATGTTTTCAAGATACTTGGAAGCAAATAGATTTGTGTAAAGTTAGGTCAGAGACGTTTGTGGTCGCCTACAACTGTCATAAGGACAGGTTCTGGTATGTTTCCATCCCGTGTCACAGGCGCTGACACCCAGCATCTTCTGACTTCCTTCAGCCTCTGTTAGATGGGCTTTAACTCTGCAGGCCACATGAAAGTGGTTTGGATTTGGAAAATATGCCGATGAGTTTCTCAGCGATATGTTCAGCATGCTCCAGCCTGTCCTTCCTGCTCCCCATCGAGCCGTTCTGTCACTCAGCTGGATCCTGTATGAGAAGCTCAAGATAAATACAGAGCAGAGAAAGAAGCTTCACCTGCAAACTTTAAAGTTATCCTTTATAGAGGCTAAAATCAATAGTTCATCTCTACAACATTTCTTTGAACCTTTGTTGGTTTATTATCTTCAGAAATGTGTTATAGGTGCAGGAAGTTGTGCTTCTTGAGAGTGAATCTTAACAAATAGCAGGGAGTTTAATGCTGTTGTTCAATACTACAGGGTAATATCTTCCAAATTTTTTAGCCAGATATTTTTCTGTATTTGCTAGGATTATCTCAGTCTGCACAACAAGAGAAAGACCAACAAATGAGAAGCTAAAAGAGCCAGAAAATCCCTCATCACTCAGTCTCCACTCTGAAAGCCAAATAATCCTTTGAACAAACTGAGCTCCAGTCTGTCATTTCTAGACCAAATCATCCTCAGCTTGACAGAAAAAGAAGTGAAGATAACTCAGTACAGAAATGGCCAGACAAACCAAAATAAAACATAAAGTTGTTAAAAGAAACAACAAAAACAACTCTAGATGCAAGAAAGTTACGGTAACTACCTAAACATTATAAACAAAGCCCAACACTAGACAAAGTGGTTAAACTGTGTGACCAAAATTTAGAATGTTAACAATTATTTTTTTAAAAATTACACATTTTTTAAATTTTCTATGGGTTAGGGTAGGGTTAGAGTAGGCCTAACCTCTAATTAAGCAGATTTTTAAAATAGATGTGTTTGACTTGCTTGAAGTTTGTTTGCTTTTCCTACTACATCCTTATTTTATTCAGGCAAAGAAGGATGCAGTAACCAGTGCAACATAATGGTTTGCATGATTTAAACAATGGTCAAACTGAATGATAATCATGCAAATAAAATATGAAAACTGATTACATATCTTTCATTTGTAGATTATCTTTTATTAAGCTAAGCAGTAAATGAAAGTAAGAACAGTCAGCATGACATATGCTGAGCCACACTGTGAAAAAAATGACATTAAATTAAACCCTTATATTTCTTTACAAAATAAATTCATTCTAAAGAAAGAGTACACTACCAGATAAAGAAAAGCAGATGAATCCCAGACAGGGGTATTCCTCCACACATTGGCTAGAGAGATAAGGGCAGAGGGAGAACAAAATTCAAGAAACAAGTCGCTCCAGGTCTTTTAATTTCTCTAAGGCCTCATAAAATAAAGATGAAAGTATAGCTGAATGTTTTCTGTCCACAAAACTCTCGTTAGCATTTTTCTTTCAGGAATCACAGAAAAAAAAAAAACCCTCAAATGACAACAGTTTTCATGTATAGTCTAATAAAACACAATTTGATTTCACCTTCTTTGTTTCAAAAGATGGTGGTGTCATACTTTCTGTCAAATCTGTTCACAATTTAAACTATATCCCACTAAATGTTTTATTTCAACTGTACAAACCAAGCAGCACTTAAGTAGAGCAATACTTTTACATTCATTTTTCTTTATGTTTGAATTTTCTAGGTTTCTAAGCTGATTTGAAAATACTTGACCAAAGTAACAAAAAATGTATAGTTTAATATTTTAGAGTTTTTGAAAATGTAACTGTTTTTTATTTATTAATTTATTTTTAATCGTGGCACCAGTAACCGGCCCTTTCAGACAGACCTTTCCCATACCTGCTTATCCTTGAGGGTGATAGACGGAGAAGTATGATTGTCCATGCATGATTTTTGTGGTCTTATATCTGCGTTATCTGGGGCTTTTTGTGGAAGGTGCTTTAGGAGTTCCAGCTGTTAGTAATGATTGTAAATGATTTTTGAGCTTCATATAATAAAAGCAAAAGCTGTGACCTTGGTATGGAGTGAATTCCCCCATGGCTGCCTCTTGTCGTAGTTGTGTCAGGATATAAACTGTTCCCAGACAGTATCTCAGTGAGTAAAAGCTGCAGTATGGAGCTTTTGTAAAAATATGTCTTTTTTCATATTTGCTTAAATGATCATTATGACAGTATAATATATGACAGATAATCTCTGAGGAAAAATGAAGCTCCTCTGCCTTCTCCCAGAGCTCCCAGTACTACCTGCATTAGTACAGCACTCAGTCAGAAACAACCAATCAGAGGCAGGAGGAGGGTTTTAATGCTGTCAATCACTCATGTGTTCACCCCTCTCCTGCTTGCTCTTTGCTAAGCGACAGACGTTTCACCACAACATAAGCTGCCAACAATGCTAAGACTAGTTAGTATGGCCACTGATGATGGAGGATGAACAGCTTTCCTGTAGTGGTAACTTGTTTTGGTAAGGTGTTTTAATGATAAGTTAAAAGTGAAGGTTGATTGACATCAGTAAGACATGCCTCCTGGCTCTGATTGGTTGTTTCTGACTGGGAACAGTGAATTTTTGGGGCCAATAAGCATTGTTGAATTGCGTGGTGGAATGGTTGGACAGCATTTCTGCTGTTGGAACCGCAGCCTCATGGTCAGAACCGTGACGACGCAGTATCTCTCTCTCTCAGCAAAGCGCTGAAAGAGAGAGAGAGAAGTCTGATTCCTCGATTAATGATAAAAATATTCTATAGAGTACTCGATTAATAAAATATTCTTTTACAACAGCCCTAATTTGGATAATGATGATCCGGATCCTGAAGACAAGCGTCTAAAATTGTGGTGTCTGTGTTCAGTCTTTGACTCCGACTGAAGAGATCTGTTATCAGGAGGAGAGGTAAAGTTTGAACCTCTTCTTTACATCAAAAGAAAATCACTGAGGCGATTAGTCTATCTTAATAAGAGGCCTCCTGGAAAGCTAACTTTTGAGAATTTTCAGGTACATCCCATGCAGAGGAGGAGACCCTGAGGGAAATCCAGAATTCAGGGGAAAGATCCCTTCTGGTTTACGAACAACATGGAGTCTATCGAAAGGAGCTGGAGGGCGTTGGTGGGGAAATGATTATTCTCCCCTGCAGACATATTACCTCACAGTCTAATTGTGGATAATCCCAAAGGAGAGGTTTATATCTCTGAAAAGTCTAAAACTTTTATTTCCTATCATTTCACTACTATGCTTGACAAGTCCTATCAAAGGAATAGACAGCAGTATTACACATAAAGTCTGTCAGAATGCATTGTCCTGAAACAAATCTTGACTTTACATATTATAGTAAGAAAATAAAGGAATGAAAACACAGTGAATATGTTAAAAGACAGTTTTATTAGTAGACACTCATCAGCCAGAAATAACCACCTGAAAAAGGTCTTCCTGAAATACACCATTAGATAGGCAGTGTAAAAATAAGGCAAAGGGCTTAAGATAATCAGTTTCACATATTTGCACCAAGAATAGGTTATACATTCACTTGTTACTGTAGTTATGCTCATGATAAATTTGTCCCCAGTTACCTCAACACAACAGTGTAACAACACTTTTCATAATGCAATAACTGCTTTGGCAACAGCTTGGCAAAAAGGACAGAGTTTACCCAAAACCTCAACAATAGGTAGAACCTGGCAATGAAGCCAAGTATGTCTCAACAAAATGTTCATATAATTAACACCAGTTAAAGTTTATATTGTTCTGGCGACACTGTTTTTATGAAACCTGTTATAATGTGTGGCATAGATTTTATGAATTATAATTTCTTGTATTCAACAGAGAAATTAATTTCCTCATTATTCATTTTTCAACACAAACATTTCAAGAGAGCAAAAGCACAAAGCAGAATAATGATTAATTAGGTTTTAATAGGAGTAAAAACATAAATATTTTTATATATATCAGATTGTTACTATGACATTACTGTCTTGTATGTCAGCAATTTAGTCATTTCCCCCCTCAATTTAACCTGCAAGCTAAAACAATGTAAATGTAAATGGTAATTTAGAGACCTCAACCTTCATTTCAGCTATTAGTCAGAGTGAAGGTTCACAGTGAGCCAACAGTCTGAACAATTTTTATTTTTTTCATTTAATTTTAAAGCCATGCTTAATTCTACAGTTAAAATGTAATTTAGCAAATGATTGCAAAGTGCAAGAATGCATGAGTGAGACTGTTAGTGCACATTAAGTAGTGTGACCTGCATCAAATAGAGACAAATAACAACAAGTAAAAGTAAGTGTTATGCTGCGTTCTGTTTGTCTAAGAAGTTGGAGCTTGGATCTGGGAATGATGTCGCACTGATTGGGAAAACCAGTAGGATTTACTACTTGCTGTGTTGCTATCTACTGTTAGCAATACAAGACAATAACAATGCATTTCTCTCCATCTTAAGTGTTTAAAACCACTAAAAGGAACACTTTTACTAATAGATATTTTACATCACCCAAAGTGCAACTGGTTTAATAAGATATAAAGTGTAGAAAGTGTCATCAGTAGCATCTGCAGATTTCACAAGCTGTATAAGATACTGAACCTGCTAGGTTACTTGATGATTGCTGACTTTGGAAAATTTGACTTTTGAGTCCAAACAGAACGCACTTTTCATGCTTTTATGTCCTGAAAGTTGCATTCTGTGTGAGGAATATATCAGTGGTGTATTATCATGGACATGATAGTGCAGCTCCAGTGTATTTCCGCAGTTTCTATAATATACACTTTCAGAAGGGTGAAAGACGAGGATCTAAAAATCTCATTCAGTGCCATCCACTAACAACACACACAACTAATTTGGGGTTAAAAATGTCAGGAGCCAAGATGTGTTATGAGGTTGAATTAAGCTCATCATACATCAGAGTTTAAATAATTAAAGAGCTTATTTCCAAACTTTTATATATCCTTTTTTTATTTATTTCTTTTACAGAATAAGATGCTTTCTTCTCTAAAGGTGCGTTTCCACAATGAAACCCAGAATTATTCCAGAGGGGCTTACTTTCCTGGAAACACTTTTTTATCCCTGCATTTTATGTGCATTTTGGCTGTGGTCATTCACTAACTATGTCCACTGATGCTGAGTCACAAACAATGACTAAGACAACAATATCTGATATTGTGATCACTCTTTACAGTTTACAGTTTACAGTTTAGAGTCACTCCAGTTTTTAAGTTATAATTGCAACTTTAACTTTGGCAGATATTGTTGTGACTCAAAGGAGAGAAAAGGAAAAAGGACAAAATCCGCTGAGTTTTAAAACTTAAAGCCTCCATTAACAGGACTCAAAGGCTTCACCAGCTTCAATGTGTCTGCTAAACTAAAACAAAACCAAAGATAACTTAATTAATACATCTGAAAATATAAATGTAATATAGTATTATAACACTGACAGTTAAAATGTCTAAAAATCAGATTACACACAAATGTTACTCTCCAATTTCCACAGATTGCTAAAAGTAGAAGTCTGTGGTTCATTTAATTTATTCAATTAACCACCAAGCTTAGATGATTTCATTAATGTGTTTGAATGTTAACATGACGCTCAACAAGAGCTAGTGGATTTATATGGTTTGCAAACACCATTAATAATTACTCTTGTCTCATTATTTAAAATTAACTGTAAAGAAGTTAAGCTGGGATGACTGAAACAGAATATGTTCAACCTGTAAAAAAATATCTTGCATCCACAGCTCAAAGCCCATCAGTTTTTTTCCACCTCTATCAGAACAGCTTTTGCATATATTTCTACATTGGTTATCTAATTTGCCCCTTGTTTCTGAAGAGGAAACCAAGGTAAAAAAAACCTTTGTTTCCTGGAAAAGGTTCCTGCAGTGGAAATGCACCTTAAATCACCAACTGTTACAATTTCACCTACGCAGAATCTTGTGTGTTCAATTTGTTCCTACGACTTCAGACAGGTTTTCTGCTGGTGGATATTCAGCTTTGGAAAGAAACTCTTCAGTGACACAACACTACACTCGTATTACTCAAAGAGAGATAAATGACATCAAATAGAGTTAAACGTACTTTCACCAAGAAGCACTAAATATACCTTTTTTTATATTCACATGGATTTTAGAAATACGTAGAAAAATATATAGTCATCTGAATGCCCATTATACAATTCTACCCAGTAGAGTCAGAAAGAAGCCTGTACAGTAGTGAAGATTACATGTGATACATATAAATAGAGCTACGGACGGCGTGAGATCTGGAAGTGAAAGCTGTTCAGGAGATATTTAATGTGGCTGATGATGAAGTCTGGCCACAATCTTTTCCTCATCCACATCCAATACTTCAAGGAAAACATTACTGAAATCAACTGCAACTGTTTTTGTCTGCATAACAACAGCATGCTGCTCATTTCATTTTGAGGGATTTGATTGACTGGCAAGTCAACACCACCAACATACAGGGATACTGGCAACAACAACTTTTACCTTGCAAATATAGAGATGCCTTGCATTTACACCAACAACCTCCAGAAACAACCTCTGGTGACGGCGGACCCACAGCACAGTTATGAGTTAGACTACATATAATTTATGTTTGTGTTAGAAGTATAAAAATGCTACAATAAGTGCACACAGCTTTCAAGCGGGCAGCATTTGACACATTTTAAAGTTTGTTTTTTTTTTACTCTTAATATTAAGAGTATAAGTTTGTTATAGTTTATATTAGTAAAGCCATTTACACAAATGATCTGCATTAAAACTCATATACAGAGGTATACTGATGGCTGACCTACTGTAAGTCACATAATATGTGGAAAAACATTTCAAATTTCAAAATAAAAGGAGTTGATTTTCAAAAAACTGAGGCCAATAGAAATGAAACTTTTTTAAAAGAACTAAATAGTAGTAATTCATAGTTACATAGCTGTGATGCTTTTTTGACACATTCAAATGCCTTTGCTTGTCAAACTAATTCTAATATCAGGGAAAATATTAACTGAGGAAAAAACAACACAGAAATAAAGTTGTTCAAACCAACCTGGCCATATGTGAAAAAGTAATGAAAATTCTTTTCAAATCATGAATTAACTGTAAAACTGAACAAAAAATCAGCCAACAAGCATTTCTGATAAATATAATTATCTTTTGTTAAGCTTGTAGAGAAACTCTGGAGAGCTCAGTCTACTTTCAAGAAAACTCTTGAAAGTAGAGAGAAAAACCTTATTTGTTTTGAGCCAGAGGAGCTGCTGGTGAACTTTGGTAAATGTTCCTACCCACATGCCCTTGAGCAGACCACAAACTGAACAGACATTTTCCTTCTGGATTTTTCAACAGAGCAGAATTACAATTACAGCAAGTCATTCAGGGCCCAAAGCAGCCACAGTAAGATATTTATATTCTGAAAGGTTATTATCAATATGTAATGTAGCGGGATGCAGAAGTTTCAAATAATTTCAGTTTTCATTTCATCACTTTTGAGAATATTTTCCCAAACTTTTCCATTTTGTTGAATGTATGTTAAGACAATGTAAGACAACCCTTTGTGCTCTTTTTGAAGAGCATTAGTTTTCACCTTGGCTTTGTTCTCCTCTGATTTTTCTCTTTAGATTGGGGAAAGATGTATTATTTTTTGAGCCATGTCAACATTGTCAAGCAGATTCTATGAAAGTTAAATCTTGATTCTGCAGCTCTCACAGTAATCAGCTGTGGGTGCAGCACAGTCAATTCATGATTTAACAAGAGCAGTGATTACTTTTTCTGTAAAGGTCCATGTTGTTGGGATGCCTTTTTTACCTTATTAAATTAAATCTTCATTTAAAAACTGCTTTCTGTTTTTTTACTCAGGTCCTCTTTGTCTGATATTAACACTTGATTAACCCTTTCACTATAAATATTGTTGCCCATCACTCCCTTACATCTATTAAAACGCCTACTTGACTCACACTAAGATTAAAGTCTAGTAACTCTATCATTTTGTTTGTGTTTACACATTTATTTAAATCAATCACTGATTAGTTGGACAATTTAATACAACTTAAATACTATGATAAAGATATTTGTGGTGAACCTCCCCACCCCCAAGAAAAAACAGGTTTTATTAAATCCAATATTTGGTCTCTGCTTGGGTCCAAAGAACCAAATGATGCGCATGAATTGTTATGGCAGAGATGTAGATGTGGAATGTTACTTTTCAAAGATCCATGGCACATGATAGATTAGTAAAGATTATTAAAAGGCTTGGAGTAGTTGAACATCAGATAGTCCATGTAGTAGAAGTCGTATGCTCTCTGTCTCTCCATCAAGCTGACCTGGGAAAAGTATCTTTCTGTGATCTCTTTAGAGGTCCGCTCGTCTTTTGGATTCCTGTCTTTAAAACTAGGCAGTTTGAGGCTGTCCGGTGCTCCAATCATTCGCAGCAGGAAGTTGGACTCCTCCCCCATGTTCTCAAACTTGCCGATCAGGTCATAGTCTATGAGACAAGGGTGGCAGAGCTTGTTCATTTGCTCCCAGTGGATGTCCATTCCCACCGGTCGGTGGCCATCCAGCAAGTACTGCACAAACTCCTTGAATGTGACCCCATTTCCAGTTTTAAGGGCTTCTGCAGAGGGGGCCACCCTGTATTTTGATATGATGGGTTTTCCAAACAGATTGTGGTAGTAGTCATTGGGATTCTCAAACTTGTCCCTGTATGCTGACACAACCCTATCCAGGGGCTCACGGACAAACATAAATTTTTTATAGGTTTGGAGACGGTGCATTATTTCTTTTTGGTTGAATCTGTTCAGCGTCTTGAGGTACCCACCATAGTGTACCTGTTCATGATTAAGGCTGTCCGGGTTGGATGCCTTGCCCGACAACACTATAAGGGTTCTCTTCCAGTTGGAGCAACCTGATTTGGGCACCTCACAGTACAATACTTTGTATTTCTCCTCCACATATATGTATTTCACATGATCTGGTGTGATCGTCCTTGAGATGCCGCTTTTATATTTTGCACACATATTCTTCATTACCTGCTTCCGTGCTTCTAAGATACTTGAGAGGTTACTCAGGCTCCCTTCTGCAGAAAAACCAGGAAGAGATATTAGGGAGACATTTTTGCTATGAATGATCTGAGGACTTGTTTTCAGTAGTTTGCGTTGTCTCTTGGTGATTTGAGGGGTGCCTATATCCTGCTCCTGAGAGACAATGGTAGCTTTCTGTTTGCTCTCCTCAACGTTCGGGTGCTGCATTGGGGAGACAGGGTTGGCTTCTGCAGCTTGGAGGCCCTGATCAAACAATGACAACATAGAAGGAATGAAAAAGCAGCAGACATGAGAGACGAAATAGAAAAATACACTTTGTGCTAAAAATGGGAATAAGCATGCAAGAATGTGCTTGTCTGAAAAAAAACCAAACAAAAAAATCACATCTTTTCCAGATTTTATTCTCAAATCAGTCACTTGATGGTGCTGTTTTACCACTGCTTAAATAAAGGTATAACTTTGTGAACTGCAAATGTCACATAGAGCTCAATGCAATCCGTGACCTATCAATAAATGGAGCTGTAACATCATATAAATGTCTTATAAACACTGAATGGGGAATGTAAATTAGAATCATCTACTGCCTGATTATCATCAGACGACGGCTAAGGCCATCACACATTCTGACATTTTATTTCAATTAAATGCTGTAATGACATCATTAAGCCAATGGACTAGATGTATAATTTTAGTTTTACTACAGACAAGGTGACAGGGCCATCATAAATCTCCGGTCCTCATCTTTCTGACTCAAAAGGCCACATTCTTTCATCTGCAGGGACATATAAAGGGAGAAAAATAGGGAGTGTTTCCTCCCTGTCTGTTTAATGTGCAAGTCAAGCTAGACACAAAAAGCTATGCTGCAAAATCCCTTTTTTACGCTTTTCTGTGCTGTAAGTCTCCTTGCTGCTGATGAATACAGCAGAAAAAGGAGAAGGCAAGGGTCAGCTGAGAGCCCATAAAACCTAGTTGATGAATTGTCTACAAGTAAAACATGCTCTCTCTCTCTCTTACTGGTGAACTATCTGAACACTTAACTGCATGTGGCTCAAAGGATCAATCATCGTGCCAACCATTTATTTAATGTGATATCTAATATGTAGTTGTTTTTATTAGAAGAGCAGAGGACAAGTCAGCATATTATGAAACAAGGTTGTTCAAAATGGGGCCCTTGGGATATTTTTGTGTGGCCACTGACTACAGTGCGGCCACACACTGGCACAAATTAGGCCCTCCAGCAAATGGAAATGATGTTTCTTTTGTCAACCATATTTCTTGTCGTCTTTTTTAATATTAAAGTAAGTTGCTTGACTTTTTACACAACAAACTAAAACAAAAACAAAACCTAAAAAGTAGGAAAACAGTATGACTTCCTTTTATTAAGCCAAACATCTGCGATACTTAGTTGTTTTCTTAATTAGATTAAAATGGGTAAATGCAGGAAGAACTATAAAAATAAAAAATAAAATAAGTTTTGTGTTTAAAATGGCATCCAAATGCTTTCAACTTACCGATTTGGAAAAGGTTTGGACAACACTAAAAATAATGAATGCACCTTAAAGACCAAACATGTTTGCTAGAGAATATTAGTGAACAAATATCAGAAAAAAACTTTTGGAGAAGTTATAGCAATGATAAAAAGTCACAAAATAACTTAACTTACCAAGTAAACTTAAAGATCATGAAGAATAAAATAAGGTTCCAATTAACTTTAATGACTTTTGCTTTGAATACTGGTTTAATAAATAGTTAATTACTTTAGAACTGTTCAGATTTGTTACCCAAATCCAACACATTTTATCAGCCATAATGACAGACAAGCTGGTGCCAAATCACAAAATGTAGTGAGTTAAAACAAGAAGTTCTGAGTAGCCCCCAGATGTGTTACAATCTGTGTTTATCACAAACACTCTAAACTGATAGTTTAGAGAGAAAGGAGGACATGTTTATAAATATGATATAAATATGATAGTTTAAAGAGAAAGGAGGACATATTTATAAAGGGTATCTCAGAAAATAATGTTTTTGTTACTGTCAGCTTGAGATAGAACAATGAACATAAACAAAGTAATATTTCCTCACCGCTTAAAAACTAACAACAAATCCTCTGTTGATGTGGATCATGCAGAGACAAAACAATAACATACCACGCATTGAGAGAACATCTCTGAGCTGAATAAGTTTCATGAGGGAAGAATGAGCCTTCCTCTAACGCACAGGCCTGAACACCAATCTCGGAAATGTGATTGTGTTTGCTGCTTCTTAGTAAGTTTTGAGTTGTAATTAAGTTAAGTATTTTTTCCCTGAAAAGATAAACTTTATAATTTCGAGGCCAAATGCAGGCAGTCCACCCAATAGTGCCAAATTTAGCCACTGTTGTTTCTTTAACGACATTGGTGATTTTGTCAAATCCTATACTCAAAAATAGATGAAGATGGCTGTATGCACCTTTTAAGAAACACAGTTCTTAAGGAGAGCAAATTTCTTTTTGAAATGTTTATAGGAAGTAATATATTTTCCTTATGACTCTATTAAGGCAAATAAAAACCTCAAATATTTCATTTATAGCTTTATATCTTTTGTAAATTGTCAGTATGTAATTTATCAAAGTAACTATGCAACAATCTCAATATTTAGTGATTAGTTTTAAAGAACAGATCTATCTGAAAAGTATGTATTGCATCAGCTCTTAAAGCTTCAATGGAAAATCAGGAATTGTTCTCTCCATAATTGTCATATTTTTCTGTTGTTTGCAATAAACATTATAAAACAGATGAAATTATTGGTGTTGATGCTGTGTAGATGAAAGCAATAAAAAATCACATTGTGAAAGAAATAATCTGAAAGAAAGGAACCTGCCCTTGGTAAAGTGGGATTGTCTACTCAGTAAAGCGACTGCAGGGACAGTGTAGGGTCAGCGTCTCGACACAGATGTTATCAGACTCACTGAGAGGTACAAGGCTGACAATCACTTTTTTTCCCCTCTGATAGATAACAAGTCACAGGAAACCTGTGTGACTGTGTGTTGGGAGAAACAGAGTCATTACATACCTCTTTGAACTGCCGTGGAGAGCTCATTCCTGGTGAGACACAAAGAAAAAAAAATACAAAAATGTCAGTTGTTAAAGCATTTTTAACCATATGCTAAACAATTAAGAGATGGGCCAGTTACCGGTGTCAAGCTTTATCAAGATTATAAACATTTACATGTCCAAAACCTCTAAAATCTTCAATTATACAGTTTTTTTCTGTTATATATTGCATACAAAAATGCAGCAGTGTGCACCGCCTGTAAACTGCCTAGAAGACTAACACTCTCTTCCCCCTCACTAAATAGAAATACTAATTTCATGGTTTGGAAATATCTACATTTCCAGAAGCCAGGAACGGGAGAATCATCCGTCATTCTATTGCCATTTTGAAACTGAAGTAAACGTATTAAATTCTGAAACACAAGCATCTTTACTTGAAAACCACTTCTAAATTTAACTGATATTCAGTATTTAATTTTATAATTATCATTTATCTTACATTATTACCACTGCAGTAATCAGTGTGAATATATTTTTGGAGAAGTGGGCATAAATGTTGTTTTTTGTCTTAAACAAGTACAATTATTGTGTTCTTAATGTTACACTACATTTTTATGCACACACAGTGATGTATGATACTTTCATTCATTATTATATTTCTGTGAGTTTCTCTCACTGGCCCATGCAAAGTTGTGAGTTCATAAACTCCAATAATTAAGTACTTCCCATTATTTTACATCGCTCCTTTTAAATCATAATAAAATATGAAAGCCTGATTATTACACAGGTAAAAGATAAGTCGCTCAATATGCTGTGTTAGGAATGAACTTGCACAAGCAAGGAAACTGAGTTGTGCTCAATGTGGAGAAAGAAAAATAAAAAATTGAAAAAAGGATAGTGACCGAACATGGAGAATCAAATAGATTTGTAAGAAAATGGGAAAAGATGTAATTTACTGAACAGAGTGGATAAAGAGGCAGCTTGATAAATTTCCAGGGGACAGTGGGCGAACAATGGAGACATAGAAAAGAGTTTTGTGTTGGTTTTGGGACAGGTGCGATGTGTATTGGCAGATGCGCTGCAGAAGGACAGACGATGTGTTTAGTGGTCCGTCTCCAGCTGGACATCTTCTTTCCTAAGGTTCTCCCATCATGCTGATATGTAATCAAACTGACAGCTCTGAGTGGGGCTGCATGGTTGTTGATTTGGGCAGGGAAGGTGGGGAGGGGGAGTTGAAGACACCTCTGCCTGAGTGGCTTGTCACTTCCAATTTGAGGGTGGAAGTGATCGGAACCTGCATGAGGGGGGCTTAGTAGAGGGGGTCTGTTGACGCAGGCCCCAAACATCCCTTAAGTGATGAGATGTGCACAACCCTAACTCAAACTTAGACATGCCTCAGTGGGGAGGGAATAAAATGTGTTGCTTTGGTCCAGTGTTGTTTTAGATTACTATGCACCACCAAGCTTGCTGTTGCTGTGTGGCAATGTGTGATGAGTCTTTGTCTTCATTCTTTTGAACGAGAAGTGCAGAAAAGAGAAAAAAAAGGAGTTGTGGTCTGAATCAACGGCCTTTGACATCCTCTGATCTTGTTTGGATGCTGGTGTATTATTTAATCACTGAACCCTATTTGGCGGTACATGTGAGATGTGAATTTTTCATTTAAATTTACATCGCCACACATGCAATCCATGAATATTTATCGCAACCAAGATACCATCGTCTGGGAAGCACATTAGAGACCAGCAATAGCAGAGTTTTTATGTGTCTGCTGTTATGAACTGATGGAGCCCATTGTAGTCACAAACAGGAACAGCGTTTAAAACATGCATGGGTATTGAACCTGAGCCTCCCATTAAAGTGGTAATTGAAATCTCCATGGATTTAACTGGATTTTCATAAAATGTGCAGTGTCTGGCTGTTTTTCCAAGTTTTAAGACATATTGGGAATTCTTTTCGATAGCTTCTACATCTTAATCCAAGTATAAACTTTAAAAACTTCTATATTTTTATCTGGAAATTATATACATTGCTGTCTGGAAGCTTACATCCATTTATTTGGGAGATAAATGTCATATTGCTGTATTTTAAGTAATACATTAGAAATATTTTTTTCATCAGGATGGAGCAATAATAGTACAACAAACTAATTCAATGAATTTTAAAAAGAATAATGTGATTCACAAGTTCATATTTATTGTTGATTTTCTCCATTAGTTACAGATATAGAATTACATCCTCTGGCTCATATACATACAATCGGACATCAGAGGTGCATTTGTTTCATCGCAAAGGATGAATGAAGCAAATAATATAGCTATGTAAACTGAATTTCAAGGGGATTTGTAAATATAATTTTTTTTCTCTGTAGTATCCACTTGGTGAAGCTAATACTTTCCGTTTGATTGCAATTTCACACTCACTCAATTCTACACAGTATAACTATGCTATTGATTTTTACCGCTGTGCAGTGAAAGAGTAATAAATTGTTCAGAAGGGAAACTTCACAGTGAGTGAAACAAAACTGGTCTACAAATTCACATACACATGCAGATACAAAATATTTCTTTGCAAAAATTATATTGTTCTAACAGAATGCTTTTAGTTATTTTCACATAGATGCATGCCAATATAAATACAACCTGTTAAGTAGGAATATTTAACATGATTAAATTAAATTCATGTTTAAAGCATGATGGGATTTACTTCCATTTCATTTTCAATTTATCAATACTTAAAAAACAACCTCATATAAAAAAGCAGAAATAGGACTTTATTCAAAAATAAAACAAAAACAAAAGCATAAAATTAGCGTAAGATGCAAAACAAATATTGATTAGACCTTACGATCATTTCAATCTGTTCAAGTGAAACCTTGAAGAGATCCTTTGCTTTGTCTTGTCACAGAGAATCCCAAGTATTGCTTTCATATAAACAGAATGACACACAGGACTGAAATGTCTTAAACACGTTAGTTAGCCCAACTAACCCTGTATACAAATGTATTTGATATTTTGTTAAATCATGAATTAATGGTATTAATTGCATCTTTAATGAAACTGAACAATCCCATCCAGGCTTGAACACTGTCAGATCTTTAAACTCAAGAAATCACTGAACCAGAACTTGTTTGACAACAGGAACTAGCTTAGAACGGACAAAGAAGCAACATATTGTACTACTAATGTTGTAAAGAAAATTAAAGGTGAAAAATAAAGTTGTTGACATGTCTTTTGTCTGCAAAAAGTAAAAGAAAAAATTGTATTTAAATCCTGAAAATCACAGACTGAGCTAAATAGAGAAAAAACATAGAACACTGGTGAAACCTACAGGAATGGCCGACCTACCAAAATCACTCCCAGACACAACCATGAGGCCAATAAGTAACTTGGTTATATATGTCACAAAACTAACACAACCTTTCAGATGTTACGGCCCTGGGCCTTAAGCGCTGGGTTGCAGGTGTCTTGTTTGTTTTTGTGCTCCTCCCCTTTACAGGTGCTGCTGATTTGTTCATTTGGAACACAGAGTATTTAAACGTAGCAGTCTCCACCTACTGGGTCGCCTTTGGCGTCCACTCTGCTGCTTGATGTTTGTGGTGATCTGCTGCCAGGCCTCGGCTCCCCTCCTTTTTGCACATTTGAGTTTGTCTTTGTTTTTGCACCTCAACACTTCCATATGCACTTAAACCTTTCATCCAATCATTTGCACTACACAATTGATACTGACATTCAAAATCCATTGTTGTTTTTGTTAATAAATATTTATTTTATTGCACTTTAACCACTGCATGGTCTCCCGTTTTGTTACGACCTTGAGCCAGTCATAACACAGATAAAAAGCAAACATTTGTAGTAGTTATTATTATGCTCTGTTTATAACTGCTTGTGATATGACAAGAAACGGTCAACACAAAATAAATCTGTGAAGGAGAATTTGTTTTCACAACACTTTAATTAAATAAATGCACGTTCTAGTTTTTGTCCTTCATGGTGAATATTTGCTATACCCTAAAGTGATACCAATATCACACATTGATACTATTATCAAATACGAGAGCTACAACCTTTCAAAAATGTTTTCTAACCACACCAGATCAGTTAACATTTGGTGTAATACCAAAAACTTCAACTTTGTTAAATACATTTTTTGCCTTTTTATTGGATACCTAAATAAATATGCAGTATTTTGAGTGGCTCTCATCTTGACTGCAAAACTTTATGAATCCACTCATGTGCTTTACTAATATAAAAGTTCATCTATTAAAACTTTGATTTTATCCCTTGACATTGAGATTTTATTTTGACTTGACTTTTTTTGGGGGGAAGTGCTTTGAGATAAGGTGCTTTGTGAATTGGCATTATAAAAACAAACTGAATTGAATAGATTTGATAACTCTGCATTTAATACAATCAGTTACAAGAAAAAAACCTATCCACATTAAAACACAGTATTTCACTTAATGAATAAAAACAAATGCTGTTGGTTTTGTTTTCATAATACTCTGTAAATTTGATGATAGAAGGTGATTAAAAAGCAAATTCAAGTTCTGAGTCATGTCCCATTGTTGCCCTTCAAAAAAGCCTTGAGCAGCCACTTGTCTTTGCGAGACAAAAACCTCTGAATATTCATACACAGCCCAACATTACTGCAAGGATTCACATAAGCAAGGGGCACATCATTAGTGGATCCATTAGTGCTTGTTCCTCTCAAACATCCTTATTCAGCTCCCTTACAGACACATACATCAAACATGATTTCTTTTCACTGCCACAGACTCTGAGGAGGAGCAAAGGACAAAAACAATGTGAAATAATGAGCTTGTTAAGAGAAGGCTTGTGACCCCATGTTCGGCGAGAACTTGTTAAATCTTCGTTTTTAACCAGAGACCGTCCAGGAGGGAGCTAGAAACCAGACAAGGCGTGTCTTCCTCCAGCCCACTATTCAGACTAGGCAGTCATGCTGCGCCACCATAAACCTTTCATTAGTCATTCAGCTCACTGAGCGAGCCTGACCCCAACCAGCTGCACTCCCCTTCTCTCCCTGAAACCACCCACACCTGCACTCTGCAAAACCGATCCTCCTCCACTTGACTCTTTGTAGGAATACAAGGCACGGGCGTGCTAGTGAAGTTTATCAGAGGAAAAGCGCTTGAGAGTGAAGGTATTAGGCTTTGAGCTCCGCTCCATTGATGTTTTAAGTTGTTGTGGTAAGAGATAAAACGAGGTTTTAGCTAGTGCTAAATTCCTCCAGGACTGGGCAGGAGAGAGCAGCTGCTGGAGAAGGGGAGGTGACGAGTGGGCAGGCAGTGATTTGAGATTAAAGTCGTGCTTGAGGAGGCTCTCCAAAGACCAAACGCCGACCATCTGAAAATTGTTTGGAATATCATCAGAGGACTGGTGTGTGAAGTCAGGCTTGGAAGGTTTGAGACAATGTTACTGACACAAAATACAAGTTTGGCTCAGAATGAATCAACATGTTTTTAATTGAATCACTGACAATGAGCGGCAAATGAGCCAAAACAAGAAAACAGGAAAACAAAGAAAATGTGGCACCTTTCCAAATCAATCACATATGATTGCTGAATGAAAAACTGACTATAACAATTACAGGATTCAAGGATTAGATTTGAAAACATCCACATTGCTAAATGCAGCCCTTGAAATCATAAATGCAAATTCCAGGCCATGAAAAGCCTATTTACTGTTGTACTCATACATTAAGTAGTCTCTCTGGGTTTAGTGTTTTGATAAATAGATGACAGGAATTAAAGTTGGTAGTGATGCAGCAGTACAGTTATGACTGACTTAATAGCTGCATATTCCATCACTAGGTGCTTTTCAACACATCTTTCAAGCAGTTTCTATCTTTTTGTCTTGAATTTTCCAGAATGGAAAATGTTGGAATATCTCCAAAGATATAGATAGATAGATAGATAGATAGATAGATAGATAGATAGATAGATAGATAGATAGATAGATAGATAGATAGATAGATAGATAGATAGATAGATAGATAGATAGATAGATAGATAGATAGATAGATAGATAGATAGATAGATAGATAGATAGAGATTGCTTTATTCAACAGACTCATGGTCCACAAAGAGATGATCCACAACAACATGACATATAAAAATAAAAAATCAAATCTTATATATAGCGCTCACAGAGCTGACTGGTATATTAGCGCACTGAGAGAGGGATGTGAAAACATTACAATAAGACTGTTCAATGAGCTGCACAAACTTGTATATCAACTTTCTCACGAGTGCCTGGTTTGTTCTGACGTGCTTTACAAAACATCTCACTTGCACTACTGAACCTGGGTTTTCGGGGAGTCATTATAAGCAACCTTAAGCTTCTGCATGCTAGATTTTTAAAATTTACACCACAAAGGAGCTGTATGCAAGGATGTAAAGAAAGCTTTAAACAGACTTATTTTTACCTCATCAGTGCACATATGAAATTTCCTCCACAGAATGTTTGCCTGGGTTTACAACATGCGACACTGCTGATAAATATCATCATCGTCATCATCATCACAGAACTGATCTGTGATGTAGTGACCCAGATATTTAGGTTTGGAACAAACATTTAACTTTTACCCTGACAGGAAAAAATCAGGGAAACAAGTTTGACTGCTTTAGTCCTAAATACTAGCACAACAGTTTTCTTAGCATTTTACCACACATCAAATCTCAGCCCATAATCAGAGGAGATCTTCAGTAACTGCTGAAAACCAGCCACTGCTGGGTGAGAGGACAGCCAGGTCATCAACATACATAAAGTGATTGACCAAAGTATCACCAATCATACATCCAGTTTTACAGAGATTCATTTCTTTTGACAGGTCATCCGTGTACAAGTTAAACAAGGCAGGTGAAAGAAGCTCACCCTGACGTACTCACACCAAAGGAAGCCGAGATGTTATTGCCCCATTTTACATGGTTACAATACCAGTAAACTAAAATTCATATAATAATATCTGGAACACCTCTCTGCTTTAATTTGTCAAATTACTAGTAGTGATTGACACAATCAAAGGCCTTATAGGCATCAATAAACCCAATTAACACAGATTCATTTTTTCTTAGCTATGCTCTTGCTGCTTCTTCCAGGCCGTAAATACAGAAATCAGTTCCCAACTTGGCTTTGAAATCAAATTGATTATCTGTTGTACTAATGAACTGACTGAGACGACCAACACCAACATGCAGAAACATTATCTGACGGTTAATCTTACCAATGTGGTTTAACTTAAATGAGAATTACGATTTCGTACCAAACATTTTCCTTCCACTTAATTTTACATATTATGTTAAGATACAATTTTATGTTAGCAGTAAGATTCCTTAGTAGTGTGAGTTTCCCTTTATTGCCCTGTGACTTAAACAGACTGCTGACTGTTAAAGTCAGCAGTCCAACCTATTTGTAGGTGTGGCACGACATATTTACATGGATTTGTGTTTAAAAAATATTTTTTGTTGTTTCCATTTAATATTCTAATTATCTGAGAGATTAAATAGGTTTTCATTTACTGTGCATCATATTTATTAAAATGAACAAAAATAAACTCTTGAAGTATATTACTTTGTCTGCAATGAATGGATACAATATATTAGTTTATTTTTTTTAATGAATTTCTGAAATAATTAAACTTTTTAGTTAAATTCACATTTATTGGGACACAGTGCTAATGTTCGGCATCAACAAACAGAATCATAATTGACTACATTACTGTCAATAACACAAGCTACAACAACAACACATATCCCATTACCTACCTTAATAGCTGTAATAAAACCCCTAAAAAGGCAATGCTGTTTCAGAGTCAGTAGTTTTGTTTTCATTTTGATTTTATTTTAAACTATTTGCTGCTAAAATGCATGGGAGTTGTGGGATTGAACTTAAACAGATTTTAAAGTTAGGTGTTGAATGTTTGTAGAGGTTGTTTTATGACTGCTAAACATTCTTACCTATTTTTAAATAATATTTTTCTTTTTTAATTCTGATGTTCCTGAATTTTTATTCAAATAGGTTGAATATTTTTTCTTGTAATGGTGCTATGTACTGTAATCTTATTCCTCTTTAATTGAAACTGAATGGGTACCTGCCTCTACTCATATCTAGAAAATGAAAGATATTTACTGAAGGTTATCTGCTGAATAATCATGTAGTTTTGATATTTTCCAGAAATGCAACATTTTATATATTTGTTTGCCTTGTCTCAGTTAGACCAAATGATTATGCACCGTGTCATTTCATGTGCAGAATGAGAGTTTTCTATTTTATGGCTAGAGCCGTTTTTCTTTTTGACTTCCAGCCCCACTGATGCATTTCCTGCTGCTCACTAATGGAGGCTAATGAAGGTCAGTAATGACGATGGCCCTTAAAAGCAGATGAATGCAGGCACTAGTACAATGACTTTATAATACATTTATAAGAGCTGGAGATGTTTGAAGTGAAAACCTTTTGAAAGACATCACGTGACACGGAAATGCTAATGATGCTGGTAACATAACGTTTTGTTTTGGCTCTCCTGACTAAACCACATCATTAAAATTCTACTCCGAACAACACAATTCATTTTTCTGCAATACAACAAGAAGAAAGAATGGTCGTGCTTACAATGACTGAAAGGAGTGGTGAAATGAATAAATATACAACGTTCATAAAGCCACATGTGGGCTCCAACCGGGCTCAGGACCACAATTCAAGGTCGGCTCTTTGGACTGAACGTAAATCACCGGGAATGTGCTCTTTCATTAGCGGAGAGAGGGATGAAAAAGACGACACTTCCTCCAAATAACCTACTGTGTTAAATCATTGTCCCATCCATGCACCATAAATAACACATGGTTTGGCTCATGCTTGTCAGTGGAAGAGCAAAGGTTAAAACATACAAACTATCAGTGAGGTAGGAGCTGAGCACAGCAGATGACTATATGGAGTGAAACTGAGAAACCACACTAAGAAAGAACAGCTGCTCACCACTGCTATTATCACTATATCATCACTTCTAAATACTACTTTACATCACTGCATATAGGACAATTGTGTTGAGAACATATGCAAAAAGAATGCTCAATAAGTTTATAAAACAGAGACCTCATTTCAACATTGATATATGAGTTGATGTAAAAATAAAATTTACCCGAATTGGGACACTTCAGAAAATAATTTATGTATTGTGATCTAGAAGGTATATGAACACTGCCTTGCTGGAGTAATGACATCCATCTATAAAAGTTTTCCACATTTAGACTTTACTTTGTGTGCCATATTAAGAACTTAGTTCTCACACAGGTAGCTTGTGCATCCCAGGGGGGAAAGGATGAACCTGGAAGTTGCTGAAGTTCTTATCTGTGGGATCAAATAATACACTGATTATTGTTATGACAACTCTTTGACAGCAACGTATTCTGCGAGTGGATCCCACTTGGGGAACTTTCAGGACTGAGAGATGCACAGACTTCTCAGGGCAGATTTCCATGGAAACAGAGAGTCAGAGAGCTGTGAGTGGGGGTGTGGTGGGAGGCGCCTTGTTTTAACACCATGTGAAGGACAGTGAGTGGCAGCCTGCATGATGATGGATGTGTAAACAGATGCTGCTTGTCAGCAGGAGGCTCAGGGTTAAGTGAATTATGTCATCTGAGACTAGGTGCTATAGGCTCTAATTGGCACAGTTCTGTGTTGGAGGCTGCAGAACTCAAGGCATAGAGGTGGAAAATATGCACTGCAGAGCTAGTCTGTGAATGTACTTGATGAAAAGACTTTTGAAAGCAAAGATACCGCATTACTGGTATATTTGCAACCCTACAAGTCAAGGTTGCACCATGGTGCAGTTTGTTGCATTGATACATTGCAAAAATAAGGTCCATTTTCAGTCCCAACCAGGAGTGTTTTTGCATGGAGGCTGCATCTTCTCTCAGTGTATAAGTGAGTTCTCTCCAGGTTTCCTTGAACAGTCCAAAAACATGACTTTTAGATTAAATGAACACTGAAAGTTCTAATGAACTCCAAGTGTGTGAATGCAAGGTTTTATTTCCTGTGTGTCTCAGTGTTGCCCTGTGATGGACTGGCAACCTGGCCTTTCACCCAATCACTGCCAGAGATGGGCACCAGACTTGCTCCAACCCTGGAAGGATGAGCGGAAACAGAAATCAAAAAATACATTTTTGAACTAATGTAATAATAAGATTTCTTATTAATAATAAAAAAATAACATTTCTTATTATTACATTACTGCTCTATTACCTCTGCCTCTTTAGCAAAACTTGAGACTTTCTTTAAAATTGTGCTGAACTGAATTCTTTACTTGGAACTTATTTTATTTGTTCAAATATGCCGTTTATATCACAAATGTTTCTCTTTGAAAACATTTTTTTCCCATTAGAAATAATGGAAAAGACAATAGTTCATTATGACCCTCCACCCATCTACTCAGCACTCCAAACCAGTCATTTTCAGTATAAAAGAGTTATCGATTCTATATATAGCACTAATAGGAGCATTATATGGCAAAAATAATGATCCAATACTAAAGAATAAGGTCACTGAACGCAGTATCTGAGACGACCAAATGTTTACAACAAGGAAGATGACTAAGGTTATGTTTTTATTGATTTCTTTTTAAATAATTGTAATTGTTAGTAGGAAAAACAACTTCCATTATGACTAAAGGGAAGGCATCACGGTGTGTTGTCAATCTAGAGAAACTTGCAGTGGGTCCAGATCTTTACGCAACAACAACATATTTCAGCAATACTCTCACTGATATATTACAAACTAATTCCCTAGAAGTGCTGACTTCACTCGCATCACTATCTCTGCTTACAATTCAAAACAAAACCCTTTCAAAATATTAGGAAAATCACAGTCTGGGTAGTTTGTTAATCCATTACAGTGCAACACAAATAACTATGCACACACATAAACTTACTCCACAAGGACTTTTGGAAAGACCGAAAAATGTAATCGTGGTGTTTTTGGACTATGGGAGGAAGTCAGAGTACCCAGAAAGAACCAACACATGCACAGGGACAATATGCAAACTCCAGCCAAGAAGACATAAGACTGGGATTCAAACCCAGGACTTTATCCATCTATTTTTATTCCTCCCCGTAGGATAACCATGTTTCATTTCAAAATGCCACTTTTTACTCTTATGTAGTTAAAAAGTATCAAAGGTAGACAGCAAACGCACCCAGTCACGTTTTCAACAGGATTTTATTTCCTTCCTTTCCTTATATCTCTCACACTACCGACAGTACTGGCTGCTAACAACCAAAACATGCTTGACACTAACCGGGACTGTCAGGGGCATCTTTGGTTCATCTGTAAATGAAGTACCACACACAGCCACAAATCTCCCTCTGATTCCCCAAAGGCGAACCTCAGGTGATATGAAACAATTTGATTTCATTGCAAGCCCAGCACATTTTGGCTTGCACAGCTGTTCAGCTGATTGCTCTGCCCTGCTCATTTTCGCTTGGCATAACCTCTGTTGCCCTTACATACAGAACACACGAAATTGCAGCAGAGTTACTGTGAACTCTGCTTGTACATTCCTCTCCTTTCCCCCTTTTCTGCTTCTACAGGACAATCATGTTCAGAAGAGCTTGCATCAGCCAAAGCTTTATGTTCTCTATCCCCACCAAATGTCACATTCAAATATAAATACACAGCGAATGGTACCTCCAGAAGTTTAAATAAGTGTCCTGCATGTTCAGCTCTTTCAGTGCCCAAGCAAGTAAATAAAAATCTAAAATGAAAATTGCTGATAAAGCATCTAAATTGTGCTAAAAAAAACCATTTGAAGCTCCCTAAATCAAGATATAGCAATTGAGAATCAAGTCTGCTTTAAAACTGTTCAGTTTTTATCACTGGCCATGAATTACCTTTGGATTGAGAGCAACCTGGTGACCTTTACTGCACAAATGTTGACTTTGACTGATATTTCAAACAAATAAAAAGAACCCCATTGATACTTCCCAGTGCTGTACTTTGTTTTTTTTTTTTCTTTTCAAAGAGCCACTCAAAGCATTATGTACTGGCTTTGTTCAAAAGGGATTGAATAAATTGTTTGATGACCTCTTTTATGTCTTTCCCCTCACCCAACTTTTTCTTTCATTTCTTCGAGATTAAAGTCAGGACCAAATCCTTTTATCATGACCCGCTGGCACACTGGTGGCGAGCTGAGGTGTTGTGATCAGATGGTGCTATGTCTTCGTTAAGTCCCGGTGCTCCCCTGTTCACCTCCATTTGCAGTGAGATTGGGAACTGAAATTGGCCCTGTCACTGTTTACGTTGGCCTCTCATTTGAGTTAACTTCACGTCCCTCCAGACACCCCTGTTTTCCTGTCAGAACACTGCTGATTACAGCTGGGACTGATGAGTCCAGACATGTGAGTAAAGCACAGGGAGCGTGTCTGAATGCTAAGTAAATAGTTAGGGGATTGCTTCGACAGGGTGCTACACCTGGAGCATCTCCATTCATTATAAACCTCTGGTTTACAGCAGTGCATTACAGTTATAGCAGAAAGAGGGCAAAAACTCAACATTACATTTGAAACAAATTAAATAACCATCTCTTTAAAGGCAATAGTTGCACTATTCAGTATCGTAACATTTGTAATTCAAATAAGATGCAAAGTAAGACTTTACGCATGTCTTGATTCTGGTATTTTGATCTTCTGCAGCCATGAATTTTACTTTTTCAAATATAATTCAATAGATTAGAATATGCATTCTGAACTTTAACTTTTCAATATAGCTGGAAGTTAATGTGCAAATATATTCAGCTATTCGATGCCAAGATGGATTTGTGTTACAGTTAAACATAATCTGAAATGTTAATAAATAAATGTGTTTCCCCAGCCTATGTAAAAGCATAGTGACTTGTGTTATATATTAACATTAATAAGAAAGTCAGAAAAATTTCATTAAAAACCAAAGTAATCTAATGAAAAATAAAAAAAAGTAACACAAGTTAAAAACAAAAAAAATATGTTGTCTATAACTACGGAGTGTGTTGTACACAAAGTATTTAATACAAAAATGAGCTACAAAAAAAGAATCTAAACCAAAAATGTATTTGTATTTAAAAAATACACACACATTTGTGTATTTTTTTAGTTCAAATTAATATATCTCCAGTCCATAGCAATAGTTTATCATTATCACAGTAAAAGACAAGACATTCTCAAGCCTATTGTTGTAATGGCATTGGTTGTAAATGCATTTCTTAACTTTTAGATGCGCCACTGAGTACAGCTGGAGCCACATTTGGAAGTAGAAACAACATGGTCTCACTATCAACCAGCAACAACCAGGTGCTCTTTGCAAGATTTCAGAAAAAATATGAAATAGAAGAGGTTCCTAAGAGAGAAGTTCAGCAAGAATCGGAATTAGAAAATCTGTTTTTCTTTTCTTTTTTTTATTTTTTATTTAACCACGTGTTTTTCAAACACACTTAATGTGTCAAAACTGCTGCTGCAATGAAAAATAAACAGAATCTGTTGAAGTGCATCTGAAGTTTACTGCAGAACATTTGGTCAGATTTGGGTCATGACCTAAAGAACGAGATCTCGGATACAAGCGGCTGAAATGGGTTTCCTCCGTAGGGTGGCTGGGCTCTCCCTTAGAGATAGGGTGAGAAGCTCGGTCATCCGGGAGGGACTCAGAGTAGAGCCCCTGCTCCTCCACATCGAGAGGAGTCAGTTGAGGCTTGGGCATCTGGTCAGGATGCCTCCTGGACGCCTCCCTGGTGAGAAACAACAGGGAGGGCATGTCCCACCGAGAGGAGGCCCCGGGGAAGACCCAGGAAGGACACGCTGGAGGGACTATGTCTCCCAGCTGGCCTGGGAATGCCTCAGGATTCCCCTGGAGGAGCTGGAAAAAGTGGCTGGGGAGAGGGAAGTATGGGCCTCCCTTCTTAAGCTGCTACCCCCGCGACCCATCCCCGGATAAGAGGCAGACGATGAATGGATGGATGGAGTAGAATACAGAGTCTGATCAGATGAAATCAAAACGGACTGTACATTTGATTCCACACAATGTGTTTGGATGAGGAATGGCACTGCATCTCACCACAAAACTCCTAAAACAACAGTAAAACTGGGAATCGACAGCACTAAGGTCAGAGGCTATTTTGTAGCTTATGGTACTGACAAATTTCACTTAACGAATACAGTAATGCTCCAGGAGCATCCTTCTCCTGGCGCATTACTGAATTCAGTAAAAAATTCAAAGAATTTTTTACTGAATCCAAAGATGAAATACGGATAAATTTTCTACCAGGAGAATTTTGCGAAAAACATAAAGAAAGATATTAAAGCTGCCAATTATGGTTTAGTCACTCACCAAACCTAAATTAACCTAATTGAAAATTGATGGAAAGAACTTAAAGTCAGTTTAAAGAAGAAGAAATCCAAACCTTTAAGATGTTAAGCCATTCCAGATATTGATTAAAGAGTCCAAATGTTACCTGAGCTGTGCAAGAGATATTTTTTTGCATTTTGTTTTGTGTATGTGGATTTCATACATTTTTATTACTGAATTAAATCAAAGGCACATTCAGCACATTCAATACATGTTTTGTATATTGGTTCATATTTCATAAAACATAAATGTTTTCTAATATAAGGTCAAAATACAAACAAAATTAATGAAATAGCATTATAAACAGAAAAAAATTATTAAACCCCAAAGTTTCATGGGATATATAATGAAACTTACATAAAATTATTCTATGAGTTCAAGCCACTCTTCAGCCTGATTTATACTTAATTTAAAGCATTATATAATTGTAATCTGTTGGAGGGTCATGAACAATTATACAGATATTCAAACTTTTACAAAGTGATGCATTTGTTAGCTGGTCAACATTCTGAACACAGGCCGATCATATCGCAGTCAATCTTGTCAAAGAGCAGACATTTAGAGGAAAACCCCAGGTTCATAATCCTGTATGAAAATGCGATCAGAGTGGCATGTAACCCTTCCCAGCACCACAACTTCACAGAAAAAGCTGATTGCGGTTTCACGGATGTGTAAATGGCTCAGATTGATTAGCTGTCATGAGCTGAGCTCATATTATGTGTTGGGAATAACATGAACAGAAATAGCCGGATCAGTTCAGCTACTGCCTCCGAGTGAAGTTTCTTTTCTATTTTTTTTTCCTTTTTTTTTTTTTGTGAGTGGCCTTGAAGCTTTACATCCTTACTATTCCTGCCAGCTCAACTCAGTGGCTCAGGCCGCCACACAAGCAGGACCACTCGAGACTTGATAGCAGCTTCTTATTAGCCTCAAGCCCTTTTCTGTTTTGCTCTGACTTGCCTCTGGTCTCGCCTCTGTTTTTCTCTCTATCCCTTCCATTATCATTTTTCCCCCTCCAGATGCTGGCCCTATACTCTACCCTTTTCAAAGCCTCTTATCTTCTCTCTTTTTATGTCTGACTCTACCTCAGTGCATCACTTCTGGCCTCCAAATTCCAACCTATAATTTTTTTTCTTGCTTGTATGTCTGCCCTCTGTGTCACTTAGCAACACGATAATTACCAAAAGAACAAAAAAAAAAAAAAAAAAAAGCTAGTTGCAACACCATGAAAAAAGCAAAACATTTATAATACAATCCCTTTTGGAATATTTTTAGCATGTTTCTGTTCAACCATGGTAACAATAGAAATAATAAGGATAAAACTTTTCTTTTTTATTAAACTTTTATAAAGAGCTTTAGTCCCATTGTGCTTTGTGCTGCTGAGCTCTGACACACACAGAGAAATATGTGTGAACTTCTAAACACAGCAGCACTTATTCAGCCCCAGTGCAGCTCTACACTAATGAGAAGATGACGTGCGTGCGTGTGGGCGCGTGCTTGACTGCGAATGTTGCAAAAGGGTGTCACTGTGACTGACACTGCTTTATTCCTGAAATAACTCACGCACACATCAGGTGGCTGTTGCCCCAAGGTCTCAAGAGCAGAAGTGTCATTTAAGAAACACAGCTTGTTTTTTTGCTGAAGCTTACATGCAGCTGTCTGCCAGCATGTTGCTGGGCTCTTTGAAGGGAAACAAGCGAATCTATGACAAGAGAAGGGTTGGGAAGATTTTGGAAAGTCCATGTGATGCAAAACTTACAACACTGGTTCCTCATCAGTGCATGTTTTCATGCAAAAATTTTAACATGTTGCTGTTTTTGAGAACAAAGAGACTCTTTTAATCCTATGGTACACTGTGAAATCTTTTGAGTCGAGTGATATTCCAGATTATTTTGCAATTTAGTTTTCAAAAGTACAGAGATCACAAATGATACCTCCCTGTCATGAGGTTGACTCATACATGCAATGTTGTTTTCAAATTTTATCACTTGACAACTTCAAAGTCCAACATGTTTCAGTAGGGTTTTATATGATAAACCAACTGCAAAGTGGAAAGAAATTTAGAATTTTTGTTTTTTTCTAAATAGAAATCTAAAGAAAATGACATGCATTTATTCAGCACTTTACTTTTCCACCTTGAAATAAGATGCAGCACAATCCCCCTCAGAAGACACCTAATTAGCTCAGCTGTGTTTTAATTTAATATTGGGGTAAATATACTGCTTCATAATGGCCTCAGAGGTTTATTTGAGAATATTAGTGAAGAACCAGCATTAAGAGAACTAAGAAATACATATATCGAAAAGTCTAAAGCAAAGACAGGTTGAAAAACAAAATTCAGGTTCTCTTGTGCAACACTTTTCAGAGCTTTGGTGGGAGAATGTGTAGCCCCGACAACTAGAGCTGTTCATTAATCTGACCTTTAGGTAAAAATTGCAATGAAGTGATTGTTGAAGTAAAGTAATAAGTCAGGTTTACTGTTTGCCACAAGTTATGTTGAGGACACAGAAAACCTGTGAAGGTTGTCTGGTTTGACTAAAATGAATGACATTTTTAGCCTACAACTGTGAAACATGCTGTTGGGATGTTTTTATTCATCAATTGGCCTAAGCTGAAAAAGAAGATGGCTGGAGGTAAATATAGAGCAACATGGAAAAAAAAAACTTATTTGAGGCTGCAAAAGACTTGAGATTTGGTTTAAGTTCAATAGAGAAAACACTCCCAGAGCTCCACTGAAATGGTTAAGAAATGGAAATTTGTTGAAATTATCCTGCCAAAGTTTGGACTGAAAACAAATCAAGACTCTGATTTTAAAATTGATGCTCATCAATGCCTTTCTTCTCTGAAAGAGCTTGAGCTAGTTTGCAGAAGAACAAGCAAAATTATTTTGCTTAGATGTGCATTGGTGGCAGAGACATCACAGAAGACTTGCAAATATAAAAGTTGATTATTAAGTTTTGAGGAAGGTTGGACCTCAAATGCAGTTCACACTTTTTGTAGCTTATGTTATTTATTTAACAAAAACTTGAAAATCATGTCGTATTTACATGTTTGTTGGTCTGTCTCAATAATAAAAAAAAAGGTAACATGAATTCAGTTTATGATGAATTTTGTTTCCTCTTCTGTGTTAAATGCCTGGACATGTTAAGTTAAACTCCTGCTTGAAAACAAGCTGAAAATAGTATCCTGGTCTGAGACTGTGTGACTACCCAGCCTTAGCATTTAGAATGCTCATTGAGCTCCGAGCCCTCCCTCGTTCTGCTATCTCAGCCTCTTTTCTTCTCCCTGTCAGTGAAAATGCCAGTGAGGTGCAGTGGAAGCCATGCTCTGCTTCCAGCGCCGGTAATTTGACAGCGAGCAGAGAGGGTACAGAATAATTGGAATAGCATTTATATGACACTGACAAAGAGAGCTGAGCATTTAATATGTCCAACTGGAGCTGGAGGAAATCGACAGGCTCCTGGAGCAGATTCCACAAGTTGTCAAGGCAAAAAAAGAGGTCGGTTAATCAGACAAAATAGACGTAGCCTGTTGTCATAGCTGTTTGTGTCTGTGTCTCTGGAAGAGAACAAACCTGGTGATCTGTTGTCTGATAAACAGCTAATGATCAGAGCTGGAGAGAGCTGATGGTTTTGTTGGGACTGAATTTGCTATAACAGACTCTTCTAGACATTCTGGGAGGATTTGTAGTCAAGATGCATGTTAATTAACTTTTACACACAGTCTTGTTGCGACCACAAAGTAATATATTTTATTAAAATCAGACGTGAAATTGGGATCTCAGATTTAACACAACAATGAAGTGAAAAGTAGGGATCTTCATCTAGGCTTCTTAATTTAATTTCCCAATTAAAATAAAGTAAATCAACACTCAGTCTCTAAACAATTAGCTCCATTCACAAACCTATCAAATATAGCTTGTTGCTGCTAAAAAAATCTGCCCCATTTCAAGACACTTCCCTCGATATATTTATTTACTGGGGAACACTGGCTGAGGAGGTAGGAGTTTATCCTGTAACTGGCGGGTTTGTGGTGTGAACGCAAGCTCCATCTGTCTCAGTCGTTGTCCTTGAGCAAAACACTTCACCTGCTGGGGGTGGCGCCAATTGTGTGCCAACCTCTTTTCTGTCAGTCTGTCTCAGGCTACAACATAGCTTACCACCCTCAGTGTGTGAATGTATGGGTGAATGACTGACTGTAGTGCAAAGCACTTCTGAGTCCTCTGGAGTAGATGAAGTTGAAACAAGTACCCGCCATTCATCAATTAATGGTTTTCTTTCACCAATTGCTATTTTTGGCTCTCTTCCACAACAGCGAGATTTGTGGAGTGCACAACAAATAGTTATCGATAGCTTCTCCGACCTGTATATGGTTCTCAGCACCTTGTCCAGAGTTAGTATGAGTTTCTCTCAAATATCAAACTAAAGGGAGAAAAATACATATGCTTTTGATGTTTTTTTTTTATTATTACAAATGAAAACCATATATCTTCCACTTGAAATGAATGCTCTACTTTGTGGTGGTCTAAAATCCCAATGAAATACATTTGGATTTTATTTGGGATTTTACTGGGATACATAACCCACGATAGTTGATTTTGTTGGGGGTTCAGTACAAATGGATGTTGGACCTTACTGATTGTTATTTGGAGAAACACCATGTATCCTTTTCTCCCATTACTCAGTTATACACGGCTTTTCATTGGTCGACTAATCCCAATAAAATATATTGAAGTTTGTGACTGCAGTGTGACTAAATGTGTAAAAGTTCCCTGGGCATGGATACTTTAACAAGGCGTTGTATTTAATGATTAGCTTGAAGGACGGCTGGGAAGTCATCAGGCAGATGAGAGTATGATCCAACAACTGAGCGCAGCCTGTGTGACAGTGCTAGCTGGCCAGTGAGAATGACTCTTCATCCCTCTTGCTCTGTTCTCACACTGGCTGCTGCTGCCAGTCTGAGAATAGAAGGGCAGCACAGTGTAATGAGCAGGATTACCAAGGGAGACTCGCCGGAATGGTACGGTATCAAAGGAAATCCACTCAATGCAGGATATTCAGACAGCACTCCCATTCTTTTATTCATTGCCTGCATGCCCAGAGTGACTCAGCTCACTCTCCTGCTGTCAAATCCTGTCATTATCCATTAGTGTGTTTCTGCCTCACTGGGGACCGCCTACTACTGCTGCTGCCATGTGTGAGTAGCTGCACTCATATTTGAGTGTATTTCTGTGTACTCTAAGAACAGCTGCACGTGGAAGTGAGACATATATGTATGGGTAACTTTGTTTGGCAAGCTCCTGGTGGTGGGCTGATTTTCTGCCAGTAGTGTTGTTGCCTTGGTGATGCAATATTAACTGCAGTGCGTTAGATGAGTAGTAACAGAGCCTTGATTAAGACCATTCAGCAAGACAGATAAGACAAATTACTTGCAGAGAGCCAAGAGAATGAGTGCCTATTATGTCAGAGTCAGGGGTATAATGGCACGTTTAGTTTTCCTCTTTTGAAATTCTAATTTCAAATTACCTTAAATCATTGTTTTCCCTTTGTTTTTTGACCCCACAATGCTGAGGCTCTAATTTGAATGTCAATACATAATTAATTCCTTCAAACTGTGGAAAATTACAGGTTATGTATGTTGTATCATCACTCCACCCTAGAAGAAGAATGATTTAAATAAGGTCCAAATTTGCATGTACTTCTATTTCAACCCAATGTTACTGATTGGAAACATATCAGAGATTGAGAGTTACTTAAGACATGTCTCCTATTTCTGTCTGATCAGCTTAAAGACAAAATACAACTTCCTGAATGGGACCATAAAGATTGATGAGGGAATGAATAGGAAACCAAAACAGTGTTGCTGAAGAATAGTAAAAAAAAAAAAAAAGCTTGCTTAAATGACACATTTATTAAGTAAATGTAACAAAAGGTCAGCGTCAGTGACATTTTGATTAAGTTTAAATTACAAAGAGAAAAATTCTAAACACTTTTTCCTCTAAGGAACTTCATTGGCCCTAGGCAACAAATCAACATTTGGCCTGTCACATCACCAATGCATCTATTTTAACAATGCAAGCCTTGTGTTTTATCAGCAAATCAGGCATGAATATTCTCTTCAATAAATACCTTGGTATAGTGAGCACTTGAAAATTGTAAAGATCGAAACAAAGTTATGATAAATGATGTTTAGACAAAAAATAAATTACGCTACTAATGACAATCATCCCAATATATTTTTCTCTCTTCCTCTTTTTCTCCCTTTTACTAATGTGTGGCTTTGTGTACCATAAATAAGAGTAATTAAGAATAAACAATTTTATTTGTTAATAATTATTATAAATTGTTATTAACAATTAATAACTGAGAGCCTGAGAACATCAAACTTCACAAGCATGTTTTATGGTAGATATTTTGACATGTAAAAATGATAAAATCTTCATAAAAAATAATAATGAAGATTTCTTCCACAAACATGGAATTAAAGCTGTAATTAAATTAATTAACTTCATCAGTATAATTATAACCTGCAAAAAAAAAAAAAAAAAACCTACAGAAAATAGAAAATTTTCTCAAGGACTTACGACAAACTACTTCTATGTGTTGATGCAAGTATATGACCATGCAAATGTCTTTTCAGGACAGTAAAGGTGCTGCTCCTCTGTTCTTCTTGCTTCTCAGCTGCTTTCCCTGAGGACGCTCAGCCAGCAGGTCAGAAATACCGGGCTCATGGAGGTTCAAGAAACAGACAGAAAAAGGGGAGAAGGAGGCATGCATAAAAGAAATTATGACTGACAATCTGACAGTCATCGAAAAAAGAATGAGTATCAGATACTTTAAAGGAAAAAAAATGTTGCTCAAATTAATAGACAGTTAGGCTACTTTAGAAGAAAAGGACAAATACATGGAACAGTACTAAATACAACAAAAGGCAACAAATTTCTTCAGGGATTGTGTCAGTATTATCTGGCTGGGACAATACCGCTGAGAGGAGGATCTGGTGTTCAGCCTACTGACAGTACTCCAGGATCACATTGGTGACTCCAAAGATCACAGAACAATATCTAAAGCTTTGCAGGCCTCATGTGTCCCAGTTGAGGCCAGTATGCTTCAACAATAAGGAAGAGAGGCAAAAAACAGAATCCACGGGAAGCTTACAAAAGGATTGAAAAACAAAATAAAATAAATATCCAAAAAGAGAACAGACACAAAAAACAAAACATCTGAACCTCAATCCCCAAGACAGGTGGGAAAATAATCTGTAGACTGATGTGGTAAAAGCAAAACTTTTGGAAAGTTATACACATGTTGTGTAAAAGATGTATTCTCAAAAAAGTACATCTTATCATGATGAGCTGAGCCTGATTTCCTGCTTTAGAAGGACAAAGTGCCTCAGTTGGCGGAACTATTATTGCTGCTTTATAACAGGAAATGCAGCTTGGGACCTTAGGCTCTAGCCCAATTGGGTTATGTAGTAAATATTTAAAAGCTCACCAGGAGGACCAGTGATGAATGGCTTAAAAGAAAAAAAAAAATCTGAACAAAACACAGTTTTGTAGTGTCCTAGTGGACTTAGAGATGCTGCAGCATGACCTCAGTAGGTCCTCCGTGCTCCAATGTGGCTTAATTATAAGAAACATTTTGTTTGATTATAAAAATTATTTAATTATCTCACAGATTTCAAGCAAGCAAAAACAGATACATGTGAGAAAGTTTATTCAAAGCACTGTAAAAGCTTTTTATTAAGCTAAAGGGAAAATAAATCATTTAAAAAAATTATGCATTGTATATTCTCTTTTGACAATTCCACACTATTTATATTTCCTCTGAATATTGTAAGCATAGTCTAATCCCTCACCATCCAATATTATTATATCACCAAACTATCCCAGCAGCTATATTTAGATTATTCAGTAAAACATGGACAAATGTCATCATTTTAAATCCTCTGTTGTAGTTAAATAACCTTTGTCCTTTTCTACCTTGTGAATCAGCGCCTCACATCAGTCTATATCGCATTTCCCCAAATGGGCACATGTCTGCTACCAAACCTAATATGAGTGACAACACATGAGGGCATAATGAGTTTGAGATCCATTGAGGCAGGAACATAAGCCAAACCAGCAGACGAAGCCCTCTAATGCGGTTTATTTCATTCATTCAATTGTCCTGCAAAGTGCATTGGCGGCAACCCACAAGTAGTGGAGGCTTTTTATGTCTGAGTGAAGCATTTTCTCCAATGTCACCAACTCGCGTTGAAAGGCAGTTAATGGAGTTTTATACTTTTATGTCCTTTTCATGCATAAATTGCAAGAAATTATATTTGAGTTGAATCAATTGACAAAGAACTTGAGACAATAATAAAGACATCTCATATATTTCATGTAATCTCATTAAATCTCATTTGAGGGGGACAAATTAAGAAGTGAATCACGGTCTGATAACCTTATACAAGAAGTGTGTCTCTGGTTTTGATCAGATTTATTCTTTTTCTCCACCTCCAGCTTGTGAAAAGCAGAAGAGAAAAAAAATGGAGCCACATCTGATAACTGTAATTCATTGCACTTCCTCTGTATTTCAAATTGTTATGTTTTACTCCACAAATTCAAAGTGTGTTCTTATTTCAAAGGAACGCTAAAGAATACATTTTAAAACTTCTCAGAAATCTATCCGAAATTATTTTAATTTGTATTCTTTTCATTTCTGCACATTAAAAGTGGTTCATATTTTCATAACATTAGGATAATGCAATTTCAGCTCACCCCTATGTCCAGATTATAAACAATGGAAGAGAACTAAGAGTTTGCAGTTAATGTGTTCAGGGTGAGATGCGAGGAGTTCAGACAACCAGCAGAGTGGAACTGGTTGACAATGTTCCAATAATTTCTTGAAAACTCTTTAAGACCCAAAGAGTTCTTCACATGTGCCCTTAGGTGGACAATGTGCATATTGATTAAAAATAATAAAATATTACAAAAAGTATTAGATTTTTCATTACAATGTACCAGCGTTCAGTGTAATGAAAGCAAAAATAGCCTTGTGTCTGACTCATTCTCTGTGCATGCTTCTGTCCCCAGTCCCCTCATTCAACTATTTGATCTCAATTTTTCACATCTTGTTTCTATCTCATTTCAAGCTGCATATTTAATGACAAGTTGTTTTACAAAAACAACTAAAAGATTGCAAAGAAATTGTTCAAAAGTCAACAATAGACTCAAGAAAACATAAAACTATAAACAGTGTTTGAGTACATCTAAGGCTCCCACAACAAATAAGCTTGCAGATATCTAATATTCTGCTTTATTTTGACGTGGAACCTCAAGTGGTAAATCCTCTTTATTCTCAGCGTCTTTAGCTAGCTCCACATCCTTTGATCCCCAGCATCCTCCGGTTTATGGTTACTACATGGCATTTAGATGACTTAGATGCAAACTACCATCCTATCTGTAGGTCTTTATTCATCTGCTGCACTGAAGAGATAAAGTGAATAGCTCTACTTGCTTAGGTAAACTGTACATGTTTTTTGTCCAGAGTTTTGGCAGTTAGACAAACATTTCCTATTTCAAGACGTACTGAACGGTTTTAATTTCTTTGTCTGATAAGGTCTATCACCAAATTGTTTAATATTAAAAGCTTTTAAGTTTGACTATGTGTAGGTTTCTCTCTCTTTTATGGCTTTTGGGGTTTGGCTATTTTATGCACCTGTAAGGTTTGTTTGAAGTGAACATGTAAGCATTCCAATAAAAACAACTTTTGAATACTTGTCCACCCTTGTCCACTATGCATGGAGTTGTTAGAGAACTGTCCAGAATAGAGATTGTTACATTATTTTCACTTTACCAATGGGAAATATAATTGAAGCTAGCTCAAGGTCAGGTACATTTAGATTGATGTTTTGTATCATGTTAGCAGATAAATTTTTAGATCCAAATATTCCACTTTGACACGAACCCCAATGTCCAGTCATGCGGTGGGATGAAATGATGTAGATTTCCCAACACTGTTGCTCTTTGCTCTTTCAGGTTGCTCATCTAAAAATTTCATTTTTCCACTCCCGTCAGAGCAACTGTTTTTTTGACTGGACTGTCAAAAAAAGAAAAAGTCAGATTAGTTACCTCACCCTCCTACTGTGACCATCTGGAGTCATAGCAGCTGGTTTGTGTTGTACTGTTTGTTATGCTGCAATATTAAAACAGTTCCTACAGCCTCCGCTTGTTGATGGATTGACAGATCTGATGCTGTTTGAGAAAAAGGTTCAACTGATAAGGGCTCTGGCTGAGGGGGAGTGTGGCTGGCAGTGTGCCGACTCTATGGGGGATCCATGTTGTTGAATGGGACTCTCTTTGAGCTCAGCTACTTGCTCAGGGGCTGACAATGGACTGTTACAAATGCAACACTTCTCTAGCCTGTGCAATGTCGACAGTCAGAGCAGAAGGCGGTTTGCGTTGCGTATGGGGTGCAGAGTGTAAACAAAAGAAGGGAGGCGAGCAAAGAGTTTAGGAAGCAGAGAGATATGTTGAGCTGTGGAAGAAAGTAAGTGAAAAACGACACCAAGGGGCAGGGAGAGAGAGAAACAGAGAAAACAAGAAAGGAGACAGAGAGAGACAAAACGCAACGAAGCACGGAAACAGAACACCGCTGGAGCTCTGGAGTACAATATCTGACCCAAATATGACAATAAAATGAGATGAAACCCTCTCACTGAAGTAGAGTCACTCATTTAGATCATGGAGTACCCGGTAACCACATGGTGATGTGCTCTCTGTCTTATTTATTTATTTATCATCTTATGGCGAGACCAGGTGGAAATCTGTTTGAGCTAGAGGGGGTCCAGGCTCATTCTGTCGGGTCAAATGCAATGTGTACTCTCAGAACCGCATGCTTCCCAGAATAGAACAGCATCTGTTCTGAAACAGTCAGTTTAGTAACCAGAAAAATATCAAGACACTATGGTGCAGTGAATCTGGCATATCATATCCTCTTGATTCTATTTAAATCGTAAACCACAAGGGTATTATGTTGACCGATCAGCTTTTAGGGCATCATCTTTACGGGCCAGTGCAATATTATGTTTCAGTAAGTCTAGGAAGTACTACAGGTATTCACAGTGTCACATTTTTCCAAAGTTAAAGTAAATTGATTTCCTTCTGAATCTTCTGTTCAGAAAAGAAACTGAAATGATGGCAAGTAAAAGTATCCAAAGTGTGGTCTAATGAGAAGCAGGTAGTTTACCTCAAATTAAAAAAAGTTAAGTTTTTGAGATGTTTTATTTGTCATCTCTTTGGCTATGTTGTCCCCGACCATCTGTTCATGTCGGTAATCACGTCGTTATAGGGGTAGTGTGAAAATTTAATGCTAAAAATGTATAAACATTTTAATAGCATTCTGTGAAATCGTCCGGAAGAAACAACAGACAACAGCTGAAAATAATAATTATGGCTTAAACCATTATGGAATTCACTTGAGTGCAAAAAAACATAAGTGAATTCAAAAGGGCTTCAACAATAAAAAAATTATGGTGACATATTTTATGGTGGCCATTTCATTACTGTTCAAGTTAAAAATACAAAATACCTAAAGTAATTAAAACTAACCTCAGTTATTATTCACACTTTGATATTTGTGAATTGTTTTATTCTTTTTTTAAAATCATAAAGTGTCTGTAGCATAACAGTCCAGTCTATTGGTAACCTATAATGTTGCAGCTTCCACCCTTACAAGCCAGATCACCAAACTGCCTTTTGTCTTTTCAACTAGCTTAAAGGTTTAGCAAATAAAGTCTGTTTTGCAAAATCCATTTTTATTGTAATCACAAAAACCTAATTGTAAAAATTTGATTATGCAGAGGCACGTATGTATATATAGTCTTAAAAAAATGTGAAATCTTCACTCACACCAAAGTGATCCTGAGTTACAGCCTTATTCTCTCATCTAATGTTTTTAACATAAAATCAATTATGCTGGAAGTATTGTGTACCAGTGTTACTTGGATAACTGGTTGAGGATAATGTATTAGGCATCAGAAAGTCATTAATCTGTTTTGCAACCCAGCATAGCAACAAAGCTGTCTGCAAAGACTGGAAGAGAACCACAAGATACAGATGACATCAGCTACCAGGAGGATGAGCTGTCAATCCACCGACTGCCTGAGCAACGCCTGAGAGCGAGAAAGAAACAGATGATTGCACAGCGAGAAAAAAGAATGAAAAACCAGTGAACCGCTTTCTGGGCATCCCACCTAATGACGGCCCACAAACCTACATTGAAGTCTAGATCAGGCCTGCATCATGTCAGTGCAGCATTATTAATGGCAGACACTTAAAACCTAATTACAAGCTCAGCTCTTGGGCTTGGCTGATGGCTCAGAGAGTTCAGTCAGGCAGAGTCTGGGCAGGTTAATGAAAAATGACATGCTTAGTCAGTCCACAAAAATAATATTGAGCTATTTTAACTCCGCACAGAAAAATTGAGACTTTACAAAGGTGTAAAAGTGCCTTATGTATGAAGAATAATGGCTGTGAAGTTACAATAATGGCTGTCAGACACAGGCAATGAACAGGTTAGATTACGACCTGATGTGATAATGTTATTCCCTGTGGCCAATTTTTTACATTCAAAGGAACTTAAATAACTGAAATAAGACTTGGGCATTGACTTAATGCCTGTCATTAATCTTCACAATGCTTCAACAGAATGTGAGCAAGACATTTTTATCTTTTTTAGTGTCCTGTGAGAGGGTCATCCAAAATTATAAAATTAATTTTACTGGGTAACAATAGACTTTCTTAGGCTATGCATTTCAAGCTATTTAGAGTAAGACATTATTTTTGTTTATATTGGCACGCTGTACCCAGGTGGAATCAAAGCCATTTTCAGATAGCATTTAAACATATGTTTATTGTTGTGCTTAAGAGAAAAAATGTTCAGACATCACAAAGCAGAAGCTAAATTCACTCTTTTCTACCTTCTCTGTACTTTACTTCAGCATCTAAGGTAATGCATAGAAAAGCAGAATTTTCCTGTTGTTGCTGAAAGGTATTGTTCAGTAAAGCCTTCGTCTGACTTTAATTTTCCCATCTCCATTCAATGCATTCACACAATTCCATTTTTCTCCACTGGTGACCCTTGGCAACCACATCTCTCTTCGACCCCGACAACACGGAGAGGGTCTTAAAGCTGGAAATAATAAAATAAAATGCTTCACAAGCAGTCAGCAAGGAGACAGGAAGTTTGGAGTGTTATTTGAGCTAGGTTGCACTCTTCATCCCCCATCGTGCGGTGTAGTAATTGTGCCGTCTGCCAGCGTGGAACAAGTGCTTCCTGTTGAGTGCTTCCATCATTTTGAAGGTTATGGCACTTTGATGTAACACGAGCTGCTTCATTTGAATAGATAATACCATATCCATTCTCCATTTAAGGCGGCTTTCTGGTGTATGTCTCAAGTGACAATATCACTGGTGCATTGAGGGTCTTAGATGCTGCAATTATCCCAATAAGATTATGCATTAGCATGATTGTGAGACAATACCTATTTTTAAAAAGTGATCTAAAGTCGTCACTATACTTATTGAGGGTCTGGGAAATTGTTCAGTGGTCCTGAGCCGTGCAGAGGAACTATTATATGTACATCAACAATATAGTTTAACTTAGTTGAGTAACTACAAGCAGCTGTGCTCTGAATTAGACTAAATACAGTATATAATTATTCAATTTGTTGATTTGTATCATTTGTACTTATTGACACTGATGAATATCTAAACCAAACAAACCGTTCAACTAGACTTTCATCAAATGGTGCAAACTTCCAATTTGGAAATTAAAAACAAGTGTCAAAATTATATTTCAAAGTAAATGGTAAAAAACTGGTAGGAGTGAAAAATGTTTTAAGAAATTACCATATTTTATAAATCAGTTGGCCACAACAGCCATTGACATATAAAATTTTGTGCTCCATGAAAATAAGTAGGACTTTTTCATTCATATATTCAAATCAAACTTGTAACAGGATATGCATACAGTCATATAACAGCAACATAAAGCAGACCAGGTGGAGACCCATTGATGAACTTCAAACTGTGCATCAGGAGAGAGAAGAAAGGAGTCGGAGAGACTTTGAGAATGGCCTGGTTGCTGGTGCCAGACAGGTTGTTCTAAGTCTTTCAGAGGCTGCTGATCTAGTGGGATTTTACACAGCCATCGCTTGGATTTGCAGAAAACGATCCAAAAAAAGAAGAAAATAAGAGGCTTGTACCACAGAATATTTCAACATTTCCTAAAAGAAATCCATAGTTTCCAGACTTAGCTAATTATTAAATCATATAGATTATAGTATCAAATTAACAGGAAGGTGAAGCTGGAACATTGTTTAACTAAGGCAGCATAATGCCTTAGTTAAAACACATTTATGACCATTATCCACTATTAATGCTTTTTTATTTTAAACAAAATCACTTGTGAATAACTTTAACTTTGTACATTTGCAATTTATTAATTATATACTTATCCTTCATAATGGCCAAAATGCATTGCCTATAGAAGATATTTAACAGCTTTCTAAATATTTTAAAAATATGATGGAAAACAACAGTACAGCAGGTTTCACTGTATCTGTGCTAAAGATGAACCATCCAACACCTGCAGGAGACACTGGGCCAGTGCCCCTTATACAAGTTTTCCATATTAGCACCAACGTGATCACAAATGATTTGGGCTCACTAAACAAATTAAAAACCTAAAGTAAACTAATTACTGCTAATACCACAAGTTTACATTTACTGTGCATATGGTGGCATGCAAAGGTTTATAATCCACACCCAGCAACGATTAAGAGTAACTCAACATTTGCTAATTAGCCTTAATTGCAAATGAAACCTGGAAGGCATCATTTATTACAGCCAAGTATACAGTGGAGCTTTATGCAAATGATACTGGCCGGTGACATTTAGGCAATGAAGAGAGAACCTCCTATGTTATTTCACATATTTTCAAGTATGAGAAGCACTGGTTTACAATGACACTGTTTGACCATCTGCCTCTGGAATGTGGACACACTGTGCTACAAAAAAGCATTTGACATTTTTTCTTCTCACTTTAATATTTCTGAAAACTAATCACATTTTAATATCAGAAAATCTAGTGAATCCAAATACTGACTGATTTTTCAGAGAAAAAGCTAATTCCTTTATGAAAAATAATCAGTAATGTAGATCGAGTGGAAACCACCTGTCTAGAGGCTAATGTTGGCTAACATATCTCAGTATGCAGTCCTTCATACTGAGTGAGAGCCATTGTCAAATGACAATTCGAACAATGATGGAGCTTCCCAGAATTGGGTGGCATACCAAAAATTACTCCAAGACCGCCTTGACGACATATCTGAAAGGTCAAACCAACCCGAGAACAAGCCTTTGTCATGATTCCAGGCCTTCAGCTCTACCTTGACTGTGCTGATTGCTCATTACCCTCACCTGCACTGTGCTGCTCCCTTTTTAAACAGCTATTCGTCACCAGCTCAGTGCGAGATTTTCTGTTGCCCCAGTCACAGCTTTCAAGCCTTGTCTCATGTTTCAAAGAGTTTTCTGGTTTTCTGATCCTGCCTGTTTTTTGACCACAGATTTTACCAACAAATATTCCATATTTTGTTGGAAGATTTCTGACCTCTTGTTGATGAGCCCTGCCTGTCTCTGACCCTGCCTCCAGGTTGCTGATTGCTGGATTTTCTTTGCCTGTGGCCCTCCTGTGGATGACCCCGGATCGTTTCTTGACTCAGCCTCTGGTTGGTGGATTTTGCCCCTGTCCCTTGAGCCTCCAAGTCCTCCCTTTGTTCATTCACCTAAACGTTCAACAGACTCACATTTTTAAAGATATGCCTTCTGTTACATTTGATTATCACACCATTTTAGAAAAAAATGTAACTAGATTTACACAGAAAGGCGGTAGGGTTTTGGTCTTTTGTTTATGGCTGTACAGCTGGCCATATTTTATGGAACAACAGCTTCTGCTTCCTAGCAAAACATTTTTAAAGAGAATGTCGACCACCAATTTGTGACTTTAACTGAAACACACATTGGTTAAGCAACAGGACAGTAATCTAAAGCACATCTTCAACCCACATCTGAACGTCATAAAAATAACAAAACTGAGATTTTGCAGTGGCGCAGACTTAAATCTGATTAAACAGACCATACGTGCTCAAAAACCCTCCAATTTGTTTGAATTAAAATAATTCCAAAACTAATACATGAAAAATTTCCTCACAGAGATGTTATACAGAGGCCAACCGGTAACAGATTTAGGGGTAATTACCTTTATATATGTACTAATTACTTTTATATATGTAGCCTGATTGGAACATACCACTTTTTCCAAAGTCATCCTTTTCTGATATAAAATTTGTCAGGAGCAAATGCTGTCTCGCAGCAGTACATATTTTGAAAGTGCTTGCTGGGGAGATGTTACTTGTTCAGTGTAAATTAATACTTTTGATATAATAAAAGCAAAATGTAGTCTTACAGGGGCACAGGCAGTGTCATGATCAAAAGACAGAGAACACACTTTAAGCCTCTTCATTTTCCCTTTGTCTGATGAAATGTGAGACAGATAAGGGGATAATATTACTATTGGCAACCTGTCTCAGAGCAAATGGACAGCTTCTGATGTTTGTGGTTTTGAACAAAATGAATCACTTTATCTTTTTAGGAGACAGCAATGTGGGCAGTAGGAACCCCAGGAACCATCTTTGTGTCTCCAGTGTTACATTTTTATTACAGAGATTTAGTAGACATGTTCGCTCAGAGGCGCTCTCAGTGACTACAGCTATGAAATAAGCTTCAATTTCAACATCAGCAGCACCAGGGCCTGGTGTGCCAAAGTAAGAGTTCAGAGACTGCAAGAAGCTGCCAGAGGGAGCTGTGCAGGGAGAAGTGACATGGATGAGTTAGTGGAGGCTGATGACTGGGCAGGAGGAAGCTTTTTGGATGTTTCCATCCCCGTTCAAATGGCAATAAGTGAAAACCTAATCCCATAACAGTCCAATAAAGTACCGTTATGGGCCTACAGCTTCTCTTCCGTGGGACTCTTTTGATGAGCTGCTAACGTCCATGCCCGGATCAGAGAAATATGGGAGGGAAAAAACCACCATCATATTGCATTGTGCGTGCCACAGTGATTGAATCCCACCACAACAAGTAAAATCAACAAAAATCAACAGGAGTGATGCCAAGACAAGGATCACAACCCTCTCTGAGTCTATATCCTGCATCTCCGAGTGCTGGAAAAGGTCAGCTCTGTTTTCTCCGGAGGCGGTTAGAACTGGATCGAATCCAAGGCAACTGGCTTGGAGAGAGCCAGTGGAAGGGCGATTCATCCTGACCAGGCATCAACCTTCTCTGTGTGGGTGCCATTCACAGTCTTAGGTCATCTTCCCTTCAATATGTGTGTGTTTGTGTCTGCCTGCCTGCCTTAACAATCCTTATAAATGTACTGTTTAATATGCACACAAATGCACATGCACGGTCGCGCAAAGGAAGCCATCTGTTGAGATGAGTCATTGGAGTAATAAATCTGGCTTCACCTCTTCCCACAGTGGCCATCTTTTTCTAAATTTCTTTAACAAAAAAACTCATTCATATCACATTGATAGTGCACAAAAATGGGAGAAACAAAGAAAAGAAGGAAGGATCTTTGCAAATTGGATCATTACCATGGATTCAGCTGATGGGTTTTTGGGTGATATTGCAATTTCACCAGAGGACAGGATTTATAGCGTTGCTCTTTTACATTCCCATTGCTGGAGACTTTCAAGAAGAGGTACACACTGCGGTACAGAAGGATAACTGCCTCCCACACACTTTTCTTTAACGACGAGCTGAAATGCCTTCAAATATTCATAAACATTCCGATAAAGAAAAGTTGGCGTCATTACCACACCACTACACAGAGGACTCTAATGACTGTGAGGATGAAAGGCGGAAAGATTGGTTGGTGGCTGAGCCTTCTTTCTGGAATGATATCAACTGTTTAAAATGAAGAAGGCTCCAGCAAGTATATATGTGTTGGAAAAAAAATCCCTTTAAATTTGATTTGTTTAGTTCTAATTTTATGAGCAACTAAATTTTGGGTTTTTATTAGCAGCAAGCAATAATCATCTAAATTAAAAGAAAATGCTTAAATGTATCTCTGTGTATATTGAATCCATAATATGTCAGCTTCACATTTTAATTTAATTCTTCAAATAATTACTTTTTTTCGATGATCCTCTAATTTTTTGAGAGGTGCCTATTGGAACTGGCACTATTAAAACCATAGCTCAACAGACCGAGATTTTTATTTGGTTCTTTGTGTCCTTCTGCCTCCCACACAGGCTGTGAATGATAATGAAGCAGCAGGTGTAATGCTTGGAAATATTTCTGTCACTCTGAAAAAGTCTCTTCTTACTCAAAACTTACAGCTATCCAAATAAGTCAGTGTCTACAAAAAAATTAAGCACACTACAGTTGTTGGTGATATCTTAAGCCACATTTCCCTACATGTTTAAACAAAATGCAGGAATAGTCATGCATTTGTAATCACTTCCTGGATAATTGAAGTCAAAACACTTTTTTCTGAGGCAAAAATGGGATTTACTAGTGAACACGGTCACGGAGCAGAAAATTAGACAATAATACCAGGATATTAGAGCGAAATTTAATTCTCAGAGAGGCATATAAAGCCATATGAACACACTCTCTGTCAAAACTCACAATGAAAGGTCATAAAGTTAAAACATCTGACAAAGAGAACTTGACTATATTAGGAGTGGAATGCGGGGAAACTACTCTGCGCAGGTGAATTTTTGAAACTGCAGAGAGAAAATATTAGCATTAGACTGACAGCAGTGCCTGTGATTGTATGCAGATGGAGAGCGGCTTTGTGATCTTTGTGTCTGGGGTTTTTAAGACAAGACTACTGTCAATTCTAAAGCATTCTGAGGGTCCGGTGAGGAGCCAAGCCATGGAAAGCCATGGTTCATTTACCCTCTGTCACGCAGGAACCCACGCTAGATCTGATATACAGAACAGCTTTTCAGAACTCCTTGTGTACTCCAGTAGCATGCAATTTATTTGACACCACAGCTAATCTGAATGCTCCATCTTATTCTACGAGTGTTATCTGTGAAAGCACCGCATCTGTTCTTAGCTGCGACGTGTTAACGCCCTGTGCACACGATAAATTGCCACCTCCTGTGAGTGGGAGATAGATTGCAGCTCTTTCATGGTGAGAAGATCACCTATATTACCAAAGCAAAAGGCCACCACCCAGTCGCCCATAGAAGAGGAGCTGAGTCCAGAGGGGGAGAACAGTGCTTGCTATAAGGAAGAAAATAATATACAACTCTGGGGTTGTTCACAAAAAATTCCCATTATAATTTGAAATGAGTTTATGAACTCATTGAAATGAGTTCATTTCAGTGAGTTTGAAATGAGTTTAAATGCAGCTCTGCTATATATATATATATATATATATATAATATATATATATATATATATATATATATATATTATATATATATATATATATATATATATATATATATATATATATATATATATATATATATATATATATATATATATATATATATATTATGTATATATATATAACATACATTGAATAAAATGACACATGCAACTTTTTATTCTCACTCTCTGAGGTTAAATCCGACCAAATATTTCTTGTCTTAGGTCAGTTCGAATTTTAAACAATATTTTATTTTATAATAAGAGAAGGAATCTTTCAGAGATTTATTAATGTATTTCTTCAAAATCAAAAGTTTACACACCGAATTATTCCTATCTTTTTTAAAAATAGCAAACGGCCAAATGATGATGTCATAGCTTTGGAAACTTCTGACAGGTTGACTTACCTATCAACCTGTCAACCAGGTGTGTTTTTAAGGCTACACCTTGTTGACATGATGCAAAAGCCAAAAGAAAATCAAGACATCAGGAAGAGGATTGTTTTGCACAAGTAAGATTTATCCATGTGAATAATTTCCAAATGCATTACTCATTACTGTTGCATTTCGTCAATAGAAATAATTTTGGTAATTCCAATTGACTTAAAATAAAAGAAATTTGGTCTGATATAACTTCAAACAATGAGAAGAACAATGTGTTTTTTTATCTGCTATATATAAACATCAGGTTTCAACTTTATCAGAATAATTTACCTCGATGAATGTGCTTTGCTGAAGAGAGATGACAAATTACATTTTAGTTAGCTAAATATTGGGACATTTTTTTCAGAAAAGAAATTACATTCCAGAGCAGGTTTGATTTTATAAGAACAAATACCCTTAACATACAGCCAGAGCAATAATGAGTGTTGATTCAGGGGCGCTAAAAAAGATGCATGCGACATTTTTCAAATTTGTAAAATTAATTATGTCTTATTTTCTTTCCTGTTCCCAATTATACACTACTTTGTGTTGGCCTCTCATAAAACTCCTACAAAATGCATTGACCTTTGTGGCTATAAGATAACAAAATGCGAATAAGTTAAGAAAACATAAATACATTTGCAAGACAAAAATGTATGAAAATGTGACACATTACAAAAGCATTTACTTTTTACCTTCTTTAGGCAGAAATTATTTCCTGCCAAAGAAAAAGGGAACAAATCCGGTAGTGGATTAACTTGAAATTACAAAATTTGCCTTAGGATAATTTTCATTTTGATTATTAAGCTGTGGCCAATTAGAGATGATGAGAGCTTGGCCCAATTCTTCTTTACAAAATCGCCCCAGTTCACTGAGCTTTACCAGAGGTTTTAATTCACAGCTCATTCAAAGCACACTAGAGAATGTGTGAACCTCAGAACTGTGGAGCTGAGCTTTTAGGACACCCTGACATTTGTTATACACATTTCGGATTTTGAATCTGGCCTGAAGCACCACATCTCTCAAACTACACTACTCAACAGGGTAATATGACAAGATTCTGACATCTCACCAGATGGAGAAGATACTTTTGAGTGTGCATTGCCTATTGGTACATTTGCAATATTGAACACACTATTGTGGGTGAGGTGAACAAATATATTTAAAACAAATCAGAATTAAAACAGGATAATAGATTTTTCCTATAATTTTACATTCATTCCAACCTTAAATGGCAAAACAAAATTTAGTGCACAGTGTGTGTTTTTATGTGTCTGCTTTCCTAGCTGTTGTGCATGCAGAGTGGCTGTGCAGTCTGAGAGGTAAAGCTTGTGATTTTGGGCAGCAGCCCTCCAGCTTTCAGCCCCGTGCTGTGTAAACAGTCAGAGCAGTGGGACAGACAGAGATTGCCACCACCTGCGGCTCTGCTGGGAGCTGCTGCAGAATGAGAGTTGAGTAAAGAAAAAAAAGTGGGGGAGGAGACGAGGTATTGGAGAGGAGCTGAGTGGAGGGAGGTGAAGAAGGAGCGCATAATTACATGGCAGAGTTGCACCTCATCTCAGCTTACTCCAAGATCCCCTTTTCTTCTTTTCCACAGGGTGCACACACACACATACATACACACTCCACCTCCTTTATGTCTTCATTTGAGAGAAAACAATCCATCAGACAAAGGTCAGTCTACCACACACACAATTGTGAGAGGAACACACACGCAGACAAGACAAAAGGAGCCTCAGGAAAACCAAGGGACAGTAGAAACAATGTCTCTATCATTTCTCAAAATTAGTAGTGGATATGTTTTCCCTCTGTTGTTTCACTATGAATTCAATAATGTAAAAACACTGATGCTCCAACCTTAATATATTAATATTGCTTTTTTAGATCAGAGATTCTTAGAAAAAACATCAAAAAATGAACAGAAGGAGCCTTGCAGGGAGAAGAGCAGTGAGAAGGCCCTGCTAAATGAAAGTGCTGCGGGGGTGTTTGTGTCAGGCTCGGGCCCGCTACCCGCAGACCTGCCCAGGCAAAGCTGGCTCTGACTCGTCCCTTTGAAAAACCAGCTTGGCTCATGCACAAGTCTCACCAATCGATGGATACTATCTTAGTAGACAAATGAAATAAGACTCGACTGTTTCTCTTCCACAGAACAAAAATTGATTCTATTTGTGAGGGATTTCCCAAAGCTGTTCATGCAATACTTATGGGAATGTCAATTTAAGCCTATAGAGAAGCAGAACGAAGCAGGAGGGAGACCTTAAAAATTATAGGACCAGCAATGCTACAAATATATGAAGATATCACACAAAATGCTAACAAGTAAAAAGTGTAGTCTAAATAGCATTGTTGCACTGTAATGTTTGCCTTTATTTTAATTTGTGAGGAGTTCTTTAAATGTCTTGTTTGTCAAGAGAGACTGAATTTTGACTGTTTTCTGTTTTTCCTCTTCCTCGCTGCCATATAGTGAGGGAGATATTTATATAACGTGTATGTTTGATTTATTCCAGACAAGTATGGCAGCTTTAGAACTTGCAGGAGAGCGTCTGTATCACTTTGTACGAGAAGAAGAACTGGGTTATTCATCGTTATTTGTATTCTCAAAGATAAATAACCAAGAGAAGAACAACACTGGTCAATAGTGATGTTTTTCTCCTTCAAACGCCTTTTAAAAAAAAAAAAACTATAGTTTTTATCAGATCATAGTTTGATGGCACATGTGACCAGATAGGAGTCACTATTAGTGCTGCTCTAGGGTCCGCATTGTATCCACTGGAACCACTTGGGGCACCACTGATGGATAGCGTCCAACATATTACATCACTGGCAAGACAACATTGTACATGCAAGGCAATTTTAATCAAAACTGGGGAAAAAAAAAAACAAAAAAACAATTTTAATCATAAGCATAAAAAACCAGAGCAGATCATGTTTATTGCCTTTTCATTTTTTACAAATACTTTTTCAAAGTAACAAAGTAATGTTTTTTGTTCATCATTTTGTTAGCTTTTAGTCCAAAAACTAATTTATTAGTTGTTGTTTTTTTTTTAGTATGCACACAGACCTGTTAAAAATAAATGATGGTGCTTTATATTGAGAATATATTGCATTGTGACACAGCTTTTACAGATGTGAATAAAAGACCCTGGATAGTAAAGAGTTGTGACTGTCGGCTCCACCTTATGTAGACATTGGCCTCTGTACAGATTGGGGGAAGTGTTCTCATACTGAAATGCTGGCTGCTCTGTTTAAGTTAAATAAGACAAGCTCAATATCAAAATGTCATTTTACTGAGCTCTGGTGCAGCAGAAACCAATAAATAATGTTCAAAATGACACAAAGCAATCCTACATTTTTTATTATGAATATCCAAAGCTATATCTTGTTATTAAAATCCTTCTGTCCGCAGACAGTGCTGCATATTCCTGTGATAGCCATTTTAATATCCTCATAATTTAATATCCACAGTAGGACTCATTTTATCAAACTGCCTGAAATGACTCCCCACAACTTAAAGTCAGAAACAGCCAGTGCAGATGTATTGCATTAAGTGACACTCCTGAATAATAATTTCAGGGCAATAACACAAGGATAGGATCTCAGTCTGTTTCTCTTTATCCACAAGAATGGCTCATTTTTCATACTAGTAATGACAAAGAATGACTTTATAAACTGTCCAAGACAAAAGGAGAGCTGATGATGTTGCACCTAATCAGAAGTATTTGCCTATGCAATCTTCATATATCGTTTCTTGTTAAAAGTGCATCTTTATTCTTAAACTCTGCCTGTTTTAGAATTAAGGAATTTGTATTGAATTCAACAGTTTGCAGTGTACAAGTAAGAGTTTGGACACACTCATGCATTTTTAATAGGCAGGTTTGTTGGAAGGCACCTAATGTGTCTCTATTTTTCCTGAAACAAAACACAAAAGTTGTGTACATTTTGTTTAACTAATTTTACAAGGCATTCCTTAACTAACACTTATTTCACTATCTTCATAGTTTGTAATTTTTTCCATTTCAGAACTGTCCCCTCCATAAACTGCATGACAATCTACAGGGAAAAAGACTATATCCTTTCAATATTACTTCAAAGATTCTCGCTAAGTTTGAGTTGCTTACCACCTTATTTTAATGAATATTACTTCTCCCAGCCAGCCTCTAACCTCAAAGATGATGTGTTCGACTTTCGTTTCATCTTGTACAGAAAGACTGCTTTTCAGTTTTTCTCAGTCAAAAAAAAAAAATCCTCAAAGTGAGGTTGTGTTATAAAACTTATGACCCCTCAAACTCAAACACACAAAGAGAATGCATTTACTTTGTTGCCAAACCTAAAGTCCAGTCAGTGGCCATATGTTTTCCTATGGACAACTTTCCTCTCAACATAATTGATATGTTTTAGAGCAATGGTGCCCAAAGTCGGTTCTCGGGAGCCGGCATCCTGCATGTGTTAGTTATCTCCAATTGCAGCTGCTATAAAAGCAAAATATGTTTCAGCAAACTTTTTGATGATTAGAAATTGATTATTTAGATTTGTGTGTTGATCTAACACATTTAAAATTAAGAGTAATCCAGGCTTCTTACTTCTTTGACACTTAATAACTGCATAAATTAAGCTAAATGAAAGAAAATATGATGAAAAAAGCAAATATCTGAAAGACCTCAGAATGCCGCTAAAAAAAATTAATCAAAGATAATGATTTTCTCCAATAATTTCAAAAGAACTGACAGTCTGGAGAATGGTCTAAATTGTGACAGAACAGCTGGGTATAAAATAGGGTTTTTAATCAAAGGCTACAATATTGCATGTGCCCAGTCATTTGGAGCAATACCGGAGGACAGACTCCCATTAAAAGCAAGAACGCACGACTCTAAAGTAGAAATTACCTTTTTGTATAGTCTAGGTCACAGTGAATTTGTGACCTAGAGGAGATTGTGAGAATTTAAGATAATCAAGAGTCTCGTTCAAACAGTTAAAGTTTGAGCGAGAAAGTTTGAACTGGTGAAAAACAGCAGAACAGAAAATTAAGACAGGTGGGACAAAGGCAGGTGGAGATATCTGAGCTCGAACTTTTGCCACTTTATACTTAAAAAAGTTCAGGACTTCTTCATGTATCTCAATGTAAGGCAAAATGCATATAGTTTGTGGAATATTGGAAACATCATCAATGGTTTTGAACATTATTCAAGATTTGGCAGTTCCACAAAATAATGAACATGTTTACTTTTTCCCCTTAGCAACTTTCACAGCTGCCTTATAATAATGCCAAAAGTCCCTTAAATATTGAATTAACACTTGAAGCTCATCCCTTCTCATACTAATGGTATGAATTGATTTATTTACAACTCTGGCTTAGTTTTAGGCAACCTGAATTTCAGTGGATTCACTCAGTTGATTAAAGTCTGTTGGGTAAAGAGCTAAAGTCATTTGTATTCTGACATACAATCTAAGGCATGACACATTTTTGATTGAATAGAACTTGGAACCTGTCTAGAATTTAACCAGATTCTCACTCATAGATCGCTGAAAATAACCACCAACCCCCAAGACTCTGCACGGATGAGCAGGTTTAGGTAACGGATGGATGGAGAAATCTACCAGTTTTCCTTTTCTTTTCAAATTAAGGTACAGACCTTTGGAAAAAGAGAGGAGGTAAAAATTTTTAACGAGCTAACCTTTTTTTGTCATCATCATTTGGTTGTTTATGTCTGTCACTTTTTGCTTTCCACCTTTTAAAATTCCTTCACCTTTACTTTATAGAGACATGTATGCAATATTAAATCAGCAACTTTTTTCTATTAAATGTATTGTTTTGAAATCAGAAAAACATTTCAAGCAACTTAGATTTTTTTTTGTTTTGTTTTGCCCTTGATCTACTTTATCGCAGTAATCCACAAATCAAATTAATTTTATCTAAGTTTTTAAGTTGTTTTAATTACATTATATTATTAATGTTTAATGAAGCTATAAAACAAAATTGAAATTCCATAGAACTTCTTCGTACAATTTATAAGTCTTCACATTCTATCTTCTGACACGGACCTCGGAGCCTCAGCACACAAGATTTATGGGAAAGATGATTTGGAAAGTATGCATCAATTATTGATGAGAAGAGATTAGATATTACCTTAAGGACATGAAAACAGAATTAGTGCAAATCTATACTTTAACACATTTCTGAGTGCATTGTATAAACAAATTGGTTTTGAACATTGTCATGTTTTAGTAAAGTAGAAGGTAAGAATAAAGGCAATCCAACACAGTGAAGGTAAAAAAAAATCTATTAAATTGTTCAAAATTCATTAATTATAATAAATGTAGCAAATGCTTTAATATTATTGTCAATGTATTACAAAACCCATGTTTTTCTGAACTTTTTTAATTGCACATTTACATAGTGCAATAAGTCAAGACTGTTGTTCTGCTGAGGTTATATTTTGCATGGATTCAACAACTGCTAAAAACATGATTTTTTTTTCCACCTTCATTTGTAAGCCTTGAAAACAAAAAAAATAAAAACATCTATATAAAAGTATTTAAACAATTGGATACATATTTATATACACATATTTGTATTTATCTACATAATAAAATTGTAGATAAAATCACAAATGTGAAATTTCATACAAAGAAAACAAAAACAAAGTAGAATTTTTATTTTCACCATTTTTCACAACCAGAAACTAAAAAGAAATGTGTGGTCTCACCATCTCGCTGAAAATCATGTGAAATTTGAATTTTCAAATTTACTCATTTATGCAAATTCTTCTCTTTTTTCAACATGATGTTGGAACATGATTATGACATATTTTATTCACTAAAGTAAGGAAATGTGGGGCGTTCTGTGGTGGCTTAGGGGATAGTGCAACCTACATTTGGAGGCCTTGAGTCCTCGATGCGGCCGTCGCGGGTTCGACTCCCAGACCCGACGATATGTGCCGCATGTCTTCCCCCCTCTCCTTACACCCTTCCTGTCAGCCTAAAAGGGACACTAGAGCTCCCAAAAAGCCCCCTGGAACGGGGGAAAAAAAAAAAAGTAAGGAAATGTTGGTATAAAGTAAGAAATCAAAGGTGGCCAAAGTATTGTCATTCAGCAGTGTTTCTCATATCAAGATAAGGAGCAGCGTTTTATCCTCACAGGGGAACTAGCAGACAGGATTACTCATTAGATCACACAGGAGGACACTAAGCAGCTCTCCACACTGACGGACCAATAAGGCGTTCAGTGAAGCAAGCTGGGTGCCACTCAACTCACATCACACACGCTGCCCAACACTGTCAGTCCATTATTGGGAGACAGCAGCATGTTCGGTGATTAGGCTGGGTAATGGGGAGTGACTGCCTCTAGAGGCTCTGGTTAGCTGGAGCAGCGTCCGGGTAACTTGCTAACAAACCAGTGCACTGTGCTTCCTGCACATACACAATGAACAGCTTTCTAGAGAGTCATTTGTATTTGTTCCATTCCCACATGAAGACGTGTTGAGCTGCTTCACATTCAAATATGGTTGATGGGATTAGAATAAAGCCGTGATTCATTTCCTGACTTTTGGCACAGCCACTTCACAGTCTCTGGGGGTATACAAAACCTGAATTATACTGGTGATGCTTACAGAAGGCAGCTGTTAATGAAATAAGAGCTTCTCTGAACTTATGTGCCCTTTAAGTTTCAGCTGAGGCTGTATGCAGATGTGATGTCTAGACTTCTTCTATTATCTAACCAAGGTTTATGCACATTATTTTATTTTTCCTTCAGGATATACAAACCGCTTCTATAAAAACATAACTTCTGGTTCAAAAATACTGAGATGGTGTTGCTGTAGAAGTGGCAAAGGCCAATCACAATGCCAATTTTCAACATATGTGGGGAATGAAAATATTTAATTTGACAAGAAATCATATATTGCAAAAGTATTTATACTTCTTGAATTTATCTGTATTTTGTTACAAACTTTAATGTATGCTATATGAATTTTCTCCAATAGATTAACACAAAATAATGCATAACTGTAAACCGAAAAGACCCCCAACATATTATAAACGTTTTATAGTGTGTGTTCTGTCAAGGCTTCAGAGGTTTGTTAGCATTAAAGATTGTTATTCTTTCATAATCTTTCATGCTAACAAATAAGGTTATTATCAAAACCAAGGAAGAAAATTAGACAAGTGAGGAACAACATTCGGGTAAATTGAAAAAAGAGCATTGTTGCAAACCGGGTCTTATCGAATCAGACAGTTATTTAGCAAAAATACAGTAAGTTTTTTGCCAAATAACTTACTGTATTTATCAATACAGCAATAACTTACTGAATTTCCAAACAAAGTCCATTTGGGAATGTTCAAAAACCTTCCACTAGAAAACCTTGCCACTGGTCATTAGTATAGTAGTTAGTATTAACTCAAAAGGACCTATGCTCAGTCTTATCTGTAAAGTATTTGCAAAACAGATTATCCTTTGTATCTCACTTATCATTTCTGCACTATATTCTGTTGATTTATCACAGAAAATCCCAGTGAACTACACTGATGTTTGTGGTTGTAACATAAGAAAATGTAAGAAAGTTCAGCAGCACTTATGCATGTGAAAGACACTGTATTTAATCATTCTTTATAGCATTACAGGATTTTCAGCATCAGCAAATTGATGGATATTTTAATCGAACACAATATGATGTTGGAAAAAGGAATACCTAACACTTTGCAAAGGTGTTTGTTTAACGCTATATAACTTTCCAGTCACATTATATAGACTAATGATATTTTCAGAGCCTGTGATGGAGTTGAATCTTAGCTGTACAAAGGACGAATATGATGCCTGGTGCTGGATTCCATTTTGCCCCCAAAGGAATCCTTTTGGTCTTTGTTTACTACTTCTGAAGTTGTAGTGATTTCAAAAAGATGGAAAAGTCAAGCAGCTGAGCAGAGCAATTTTATTCTCATATGAACAAAACAAAATGTCCACACTGTTATTGAAAAGGTCATTGGTCTCAGATTTGTCATCACAGTCTTTTAAATGCAGATCAGAGTGGGATGCTGGCTTAATAAAAGATAAATACAGCCCTTCTAATTTATGAGGACAGAGCTGAACAAATTTTCAAACAAGTTCTCTGTCTGCTTAAATTACTTTGATCCCTAGTCATTTCAAATTTTAACACAAGAAATTGCATACACGTATATACTTCGTCCTACATTCTCAGATCAATTAAAATTATACAGAACCGACCCAGAGAGCAGCTGAAACACTCCTGGATTTTCCTTGAGTCCCCCTTGAGGGCCTGCTGGAGTTTTTACAGCATGTTATATACTTGTCTGTTTTAAGTTATCTCTTGTTTTTGCAGAGTACAACAGACTCAAGCCAGAGAAAAATGCTGAAAGTTATCAGAAGAATGGAAAGTTTGATGGGCAACTTAAAAGAAACAAAACAAAACAAAAAAACAGTTCACAATCTTGGACTGCTTTTTAAACCTTTATCTTGGTTTGACTTCAAGAGTTACTGGTGAATATAAAACATAGAACAACATTGTAACTTCTTGTGGTTTCACTAGCTGTTTCTACAATGCTTTCAACACCTTTGAAATATTTTAATTTTTTTGCATATAATGCTCAACAAACTGAACAATGTTCCAACACTCCTATGTTGGGTTTATCCTACAATATGTATACTGTATTGTAATATATACCATCTATATTCTAGTTTAGTGTCCCTAATAAGCCTTCTGGAGAAAGGAGAGTGTGAAGGTTTCATTTGAATTTATTGATGAGCAACCCATGCAACAAATTGTCTACTTTTTCTTACTTTCATTTTGGATAAGTAAAACTAAACTTTGCAAATCTCTTAAAAGTCAGTTTATCAAATCCCTGAGCATGTCAGAATGTCCTGTCACTGCTGAGATTCACTAAGCGATTTAACATAGCGATAATTCTCCTTTTGTAATTGTCATCAGTTTCCAATTTGTAATGGTAATTTAGTCCTAACAAGTCAATTAAGGCTTAACGAGCAAATGTGATTCTGAGACACACAGTGACTGGGTGCCAAAGTACTTTTAGACAAGTTTTTTTCCCCCAAAAAGCAATGAAATACAAATACTTTAGCCAAAATATATACAAATTATTCCCTATGTTTTGTTTTGTATTTGGTGTTAACTTAAGGTAGAGACACAGTTTATGTCAGATTTTGTCATTTCTAAGACAAAACCACATGATTTTTACAAATAGTCTCAAAATTCTATTCAACATTGAAGAACGCTGATGTTTTGTGCTTTTACCTCAAATGTTCAATGTACCAGCACATTCTTTACTTTGATAGCGTGCTGACAAGCCCTTTGAGAATTTGCCTCCTCTGAGGTCCTGCCTTCTGTTCCCTCATACTGTTTGTTTCCCAATCCAAGCTCAACTGTGGGCTGCCAGGCACTCCTCCCTCCTCACTCTCTCCTGCAGTAGTTCCTCCATGCTGGATGAAGGCCCAGCTCTGCCAAGCTTAAATAATGCGTGCTTCTCTCTTCCATTCCTGCTTCTGAACAGGGAGCAGTTGTTACACCTGGAGACCTAAGAGTCCTTTCAGCCACTTACATCCAGGCGAACTGCATCCTCATCTCCTGCTTTATTTACCATCCTCCTGAATTATTCAGGACAATTTAGCCCCGCTTCAGTCAGCTGGAGAAAATGACAAGCTGTATTATGAGTCAGGATGCCCTTAAAAACCTGATGAATAATACACTGTAAGAGGAATTAATCTCTTTAAATAAACATTTGGGTGATTCATTGGGAGGCATCACTGTGGGCCAGAAAAAAAAAGACAAACATGTTTGACAGAGGCTGCTCTCCTTATCGTGTTTGCATGAAGGGGGAAAGCCTGAGGAGCTGCATTGTTTGGTCAGAGGGGAAGCTAATATCCTTGTGTATGACAGTGAATCAAGCCACAAGCTGAAAAGTACGACTTTGTACTTTTTTTTATTATTTTGTGTGCATAAGCCTCTTTGGTGGTTAATATGGCATTACGTATACATTCTAACAGAAAGAACTCGTTCTTTTGGATTCGTGAGCTAGTTAGTTAGGAATGCATGCAATGGGATTAGATGTATAATTCAACCTCTTTCATTTTATTATTTCAGGTAAAAGATGAATTCTTTATTACATGCCCTGCAGCTCAGAGACATAAGTCTCCTCCCCAAACAGCTAAAAGGTACCGCGTGGTCCCATTTCCCTAAAACCTGTCTCTCAGGGAAGCTGTTAAAGAGACAGCACTCGCTGAAGCTGAAGCTGAAGCAAAGATGAAAAATTCCTCAGCAGTGATTGCGGCCTGATGAATATGTCTTCAGCTGCCCATCTTTTCCTTAGCAGCCATCCAATTTATTTAGCCTGTAATTGATTACTTGCTCTTCCACACCATATGAGTTTAATATTACAGTTAGGGATTGTGTCAAGCACGCTGTAAAACCCCTATTCACTTTACATTAACCTACATCTGTGACTTGAAAACAGATTCTGGGAAGCTGAAGTGCTGCTGACCTCATTTCCCCACTTCACAGTTGAGTTTTAAACTTGTGCTTCCCCAGTCAACACCACTGATACCAAATCTAACATTATCATCATATTTGGCATGGTGATATTTGCAGTGTCCCTAATAAACCCAAACTCACACTACTGCTGATTGTGTTATGTTTGGTTTAGTTAGGAAACCCTTGAAATAGCCAAACTTCAAGCATTGCTGGTCATTAATTACCCATATATCTTTTCTGACAAGATATTTCTTTGAATAAGTTATTCCAATCTAATTGAAGCAAAATGAGACAAAACATCACCTTGCATGTTACAAAATATCCTTTTCAAAAATATTTTTATCTCCTTTTTACTCTGTCTATATCTGTGGTATTTAATTGTTTTTCTATTTTAAAAAAGAGAAAGTGACAGAATAAAAACTCTAGCACAATCTTTAGGTGGGATGCTTACATCCACTTCAGGCAAAACTCTGAAACATTTCTTCATCTTGTAAGGCCATGAATTATTTGATGTAACTCCAGCTCTACTTACCCAAATTCAGCCCTATTATGGCTGGTAAGCCCAGACAGAGGTGAGGAAGCCCAGCTGTTATGCATGATTATGCAATAGGCCACATGTAGAAGATCTGTATTGCTTTAGTCTTTCTTTTTGTAAGACAATGAAAGAGATGCTCATATTGGGCAGGCAAATGAGCTGCAAAATACCCAATCAAAGGGCAAAGAGTCAGGAAGCAACAAGCTGAACCTGTGAACAATACAGAATGTATTGGGTACCGGGCCCTTTGATACGGGCCTCTCCTTGGGCTGCCACCTTGTCGTGGTGGAGGGGTTTGAGTGCCCCAATGAACCTAGGCGCTATGCTGTTTGGGTCTTCATGCCCCTGGTAGGGTCACCCAAGGCAGACAGGTCCTAGGTGAGGGACCAGACAAAGTGCAGCCCGAAGATCCCAATGATGAGAAATAACATTGGACTTTATGTTTCCTCGCCCGGATGCGAGTCACGGGGCCTCACTCTGGAGCCTGGCTTTTATCCATAGAGCCCGGCCAGGCTCAGCCCGAAGAGGAAACATGGGTCCCCCCTCTCATGGGCCCATCACCCGTGAGAAGGGCCAAAGGGGTCGGGTGCAATGTGAGATGGGTGACAGCTGAGGGAGGGGGTCCTGGCGGTCCGATCCTCGGTTGCAGAATGTCACCTCTTTGGTGGGGAAAGAGCCGGAGCTAGTGTGTGAGGCTGAGAGGTTCCGGCTAGAAATAGTCGGTCTCACCTCGACACATGGCTCTGGTTCTGGAACCAGTCTCCTTGAGAGGGGCTGGACATACTTCCACTCTGGAGTTGCCCGCAGTGAGAGGCGTCGGGCAGGAGTGGGCATACTTGTTGCTCCCCATCTTGGTGTCTGTACGTTGGGGTTTACCCCGGTGAACGAGAGGGAGGGTAGCCTCCCTCTGCCTACGGGTGGGGGGCGGGTTATGACTGTTTTTTGTGCTTATGGGCCAAACAACAGTTCAGATTACCCACCCTTCTTGGAGTCCTTAAAAAGGGTACTGGAGAGTGCCCCACCTGGGGATGCCTCCTGGACGCCTCCCTGGTGAAGTGTTTCGGGTACGTCCCAGGAGGCCCCGAGGAAGACCCAGGAAGGACACGCTAGAGGGACTATGTCTCTCGGGTGGCCTGGGAACGCCTTGGGATTCCCCTGGAGGAGCTGGAAGAAGTGGCTGGGGAGAGGGAAGTATGGGCCTCCCTTCTTAAGCTGCTACCCCCGCGGCCCGACCCTGGATAAGCAGAAGAAAATGGATGGATGGATGGAATTTTCCACATAAGTATAAAGGGCTGAGTTGGTAAAAAGGACACATTGAAATTCTGAGGTGCTTTGTGCATAGGAAAAATAGGATATGCTGCACTGCATACATGAAAGTAATCTGGGTACGAAAAGAAATATGATTGATGCAACCTTCTCGGATCTATGTAGGTTGGGAAAAAACTCCTTGTGCTTTACACAATTGAGATAAGCTCTATGCTACATTTTTTAAAATCTATTTTCCTTTGTCAGAGACACCTGGCAAACTTTTCTCTGAACTCAATTTTCACTCCCTGCAAATTTTCTTCTTTCATACTTTCACAAATGCACTGAAGAGTTAAGACATTGTGTGTTTCATCGCTAAAGCTTTGGCTGTTGTGTGCCAATGCAGGGTTTTTGATCTAATTTATAAATAAGTAATGCATGATTAAAAAACTTTAAGTTTTCTGTGAGTTTCTAGGACAGCTTTTGACACAAGGCCCAATTTTATTGCCTACATTGAAGCAGATTGAAGAAAAGAAAAATCTAATATTTCTGTGATGTAGAGCATATAATTAAATAATGTGAGTTGCAAAATCATCAAGTGGTTTGATCAACTATACTCATAGTGAACCATATACTATGATTATATGGTTATATATCATATATGGTATAAACCATATACTCAGTTATGGTTTTGTAAGTTGGGACTTGTGCTTTAATCTTCTCACCTTGCTTTTCCGCTATTACCGAAGCGCTTGTGCAGTGTACTAGAGCATTTTCTTCAAAACCACCTGTTTTTCCCTCTGCTTTCACTGTGTGTTGGTATCTTTTATGCCTTGTACTAAATTAATACGGCTCCCACTGCACACTGGCGTCTGTTGGTGGGAGGCTGCTTGGCCGCTGTATTTAAAAGTGAGTGAATGCAGGCCAGAGCCACCTGCCAACAGATAGCAGTTATAAAATGCACCCACTTTGATTAAAAAGTTTGCCACTGAAAATCTATAAATCCTCAGTGTGTTTACCTGAACACTGCCAGCAAACACCATATGCCACAGAAAATTTTTCTTCAAAGCTTGAAAGAAAAAGTAAAGCGTGATGAAGATTGAAAAAAATAAGAAGAAAATTATTTCAAAGCAGAGCTATATTTTTGGTTTAAGCCAAAATTATCTAATAATCAGTCTTTGATTAGACATAGACCAAGATAAGAATGGCTTTCACAAGTATTTGCTCCATTTTAACTTTCCGCATTTTGCATGGGAATTAAATAGATTAGATTAAAAGAAGGCATTGAGTACCGGTATTTGTAAAGTGAAAGGAAAATGACATATGGTTATGTAAATTTTTTACAAAGAATCTGAAAAAGGTGAAAATAATTTGTATTCAATTTCTTTTAGTCTGATTTCAATAAGTAAAACAGTGCAATGATTTACCTGTAGAAGGTACCTAAATGGTCAATAGATGCACTTTTGTCTCAAGGGAAATTTTGCTCTGCTAAGGCTACAGAGGTTTGTTAGAGCATATTAGTGTATTGTAAGAAAACCTGGCAACAGAGGAAACAGTTCAAAGATAAAATTGTGTAATTATGTAGGAATGAAGGAAGGAGAAGGGAGGAACATGCACGAAAAGAATTGTGTTAAAGTTTAAAGCAGAGTTAGAACATAAAACAATGTTTCAAGCTGAGTTTCTCACAGAAATCTGATCAATGCATCATCTGAAAATGGAAAATGTATGGGACAACTGCAAACCTGTAAAGATATAGCATTTAGGACCGGGACAAGAGAGCATGAATCACCAGGAGTAAATACTAAGTAAGTACATTTCTATGGCATGTTACATACATTTTTATCTTCCCATGTTTTTAAGTGTGTTTTGACATTTTAATACTGTTAAATTGTGATATCGTTACAGCATTTCTGCTTAGATACAGTATTCTGGCAAACATGGCAGCCTGTACTCCATACACAAGTCCAATTCTGTTCTGCTACCACCTCTGACTCAGAGGTGTAATAATTACTTCTCAGGAATGAGCATTCGTGGGACTACAGAAGTCATGTGAATAGATTTCTTTTTCTATTTTTTTTTTTTTTAATGCTGGCTTTCTTGGTTTTTTGCTACTCTAATGAGATGTCATTAGCTGCAATGGCAGCTTAGCATTAGCATCATTTAAAGGTCATAAGGCTTTTACTGAGAGGACGCCCCCAAGGCTGTTTAGGTTATAACAGGCTTAAGATAAGAATGAAATAGAAAACAGCTGTTTGTGAAAAAAATAAAAATAAATAAAAAAAGGAAGGATGGTGGAGGAACATAGCTTGATTTTTTTCATTTTTTTAAAGAAAAATAATTTAACTTAAACATTATGAGATAATCAATAACAATAAAGTATGTATTATATTAGGGAATGAAGTTGTTTTTTTTATCAGTGTAAAAAGTAAGAAATTTCTTTGTATCCTGCATTAAAAGTAGAAATCTGTTGAAAAAAGGAAATATAATGCAATACAGGATCAACACAGTGTAAAGGACTAAAGGGAGATTTTGGTTGAACAGTGCTTAGTAAAACACACTAGTAGGGTGTGTAAAAGTGACATACATATGATAAGTCATTTTATGGAGATCTAAAATGCTGTGTAAACTGCATAAAAGTGTTCATATAAAAGCAAATAAGTTTTTAATTAGAGAAAACTGTATATTTTATGATGTATTAATTGGATTAGTTAAATAAATTGTAGGATTTAGTAGTTAAAATAACACTTCCTCATACTTCTTTTAAAGCAGATAATTAGTGATTTTTATTTTTGTTCATATTTCATATGTTCTTTCAACCATATAATCTCAGCTATGAAGCAGCATAATTTTGTTGTAGATTAATATAATATTCTGCATGCTTGCAATATTTTGCTTATTGAAAGAAAATTGTTTAAATGCTTAAACGTTTTATTCATTAATTTGTTATTCAGTGCAAATGCAGGAATATGTCGAAATGAAAAAAGAAGATTTGACAATATAGCTTATCTTTATTTGGACACTGACAATAATAACACCTTATATGGTTCCTTTAAAAAACTTTCATGAAGTCAACAGTAGTCTAGACACAGTAAACTACAACAGCTTTAAAAAACAAAATTGTCAGTTTAGAAATTTTCATCTTTTCAGTTTCATTGAATCCTGGTTCACAAACATTGTACTGGGCCAATTTTATAAAAGCGTTTCTGACAGTGAACACCGAGCACCATGCACAAGGTGTTTATTTATATGAAAATAGATGATGCACCTGTCTCTGCTGAAGGCATTTGGCTGAAACAACAAAAGAAATCCCTGAACCGGGTTTCCAATCCAAATGGAAATGAACCCTCCAAGATGTTTATGATGTGCACAGCAGTGGGGCTTGAGAATCAGAAGAGATTATGAGGGTTGCCTCCCTTATCATCCTGTGTTTACAAGAAGAGAGGGACTCATCTAGTATGCTGTCAGTGCAGACACATGAAAAAAGACAGCAGATAGATGATAGAGCTTTTCACTCATGGGTCTCAATTTATCCAGAAATCATAGACAAGTACTCACCTCTAAAGGATAATAAAAGTTCTAGCAATACATACAAACCTCGATAGCAATGTTTGTTATTTCATAACTGGAGCTCTTTGTACAACAGGGCATAATTTGTCTACAAACTCAAGTAAGGCACTTTATTTCACCACTCAGAAATGTCACAGAGACTTCCAGCTGACCTTTGTAGGAATTTTCTCTTCACTATTTGTCCCTCCGGGTTTCTTCCTCTCTGGGAACAAAACCTCTGTCGCATATTCACAAAATTATGTTTCAAATTCTTTGCCTCCTGTGTGCTTTCCTGACAGATCAGTTAAACTGGAGAAGCTTTGACCTGACCCATTAGTGACTTCCAAAGGCCTATTGCTGTATTTCATGTCCGTTATGCCTGATGTTAATGTAATTACAGAGGCGTGAGCTGAAAAGGGCACTTTGACCCTCAGGGCAGATTGGCCTCATAACCACCCTGATGATTGTCTGTCTAATGGCATAGAGACATGGCAAGGAGCTCCTAGGTAACATGCCCTGGTGTGACAAAAGACAAGCGCAGGCATGTGTTCATGGTAAATTTTGATTTATTAACCTTTAGCTAATAGCAGGCATGCAGGTAATGAGGGCACTGAGTCATGGTGGAAAACAGCGAAGATAAAACATCTCAATCTATTTACAATGTTAGTCATTTTCTTAGAAGAGATTAAGTTTCATTAGTTATTTTTTACTTGATATATCTTAAAATCTGCATCCATTGATGCAACTTAATGTTACCATATGTTATGTTTAGGATGCAACAGAGTTGAAAGTACATGTATATACTGAGGTATATTGTTGGGTATGGTAGCCATATTCTACCCAACAATATACACTAAACATGATTTAATACATGCAGTGTGTTGTGTATATGTATGGATTATACAGAAAGGAAAAATATTTAGTAGATTAGTAATAATTATTTAGTGTGTTAGTATGTCTTTTACTAAATAAAAATAGATATTTTTATTTAGCATAAAAATATTTATTTTAAACTAAATACTTTTATATTAAAAATATTTACTATAAAATAAGCTTAGCTCATTTTAGAATGGAATATGCAGTTTTTATTTCCAAGTTTGTTTATTATTCATATTTTTATTTTCTTCTTTATTTAATGTTCTTGGTTGATTTAATATGTGTATATATATATATATATATATATATATATATATATATATATATATATATATATATTTGATCACCATAGCTGTGGCTGTATGTTTGTTATAGTTGTCCTGCTGGAAGATAAACATCTGGCGAAGTCTTCTGCAGCTTTTAATAGGTTTTCCTTCAGGATTGCCTGTATCGAGCTCAATCCATCTTCCCATTAACTCTAACCAGCCTCAAGACTATATTGCACTGATTCATCAAACTTTCAATCAAACCAACAGTACAACCAAAGAGGTAAATAAAGAGATTACCGAGCTCAATAGCATTGTAACCATCTGTCAGTATGGAAAGGTTAGGTAATATTTTAAGAACCACCATAAGAACTGAAGCTAGGAAGTTCACTTTAGGTCAGCAGAGAAAAATAATCTAAATAGACTTTTATAATTTGTAAAAACTTCCAAGTTCTTATTTTTATTAGTCTTAAGATCCAAATTTTAAACTGGTTATGAAAACAGCTTCATAAGACAAGGACATGAGTCAGAGGCACTTCTGCAGATTATGATTTTCACCAACTGATCAGTAGTATCTCATTGCAATGATACTGTTTTGGCTTAGATGGCTTTCAACTGCAGTATCATCATGCATGGAGTTATCTTTTGAAGAATAACAAAAAAACACAGTGATGAAATAAAATTCCCTGCTTTTGGTCTTTCACTGTGATGAATAATTGGGTAGGTAGATTGCAGCGTTTAGAGAGCAAATATTGCTTTGAGGTGATACATTTAAAAGTTTCTGCTTTCTGAACATTTAACTTTTTGTTCATACTAGTTGCCTCTGAAAATTAAATAATTTTCTGCTTGTTGGCAAACTATCTATTTTTTACCATCTCACAATCTACCTGAACATGACCATCTTATGTTTAAATCACTTGTTGCTCCTAAAGGATCATTGCTGCAACATCTGGGTAGCACTTGCGTTAATTCTCCAGGATATGTTTACATGTGCGGTATGGTGTCTTGGAGTTGATATCCTTGTCCCATGACATGAAAAATCAATGTAAGATCCAATCCACAGCAGCCTGGTGATCAAATTGTATAAGTTATAGTATTGGATGTGCATGAAGTACACATTCACATGTGTATTACCTTGTATGTAATACACATTACATACATGTAATACACATTCACATGTGTATTGTCTTGTATGTATTGTATGTATTTCCTACATATTTTAAATGCAAGGCAAATACACAAGTTTGGTGAGCGTATATTTATGCCAGGCCCTCTGCTTCAGTAATTTTAAACCAGCTGTTATGACATCATATTTCACAAGGGTCTTGATAACCAAGATTTGATCCACCTCAAATCATAATTGAATTTGCTGTAATCCTCTTCAAACTGCTTATTACTAGTATTCGGTAGAGGAAGGTCATACTCTCATTGCTATGCTACATTCTCTGCATGGTAATGCTACCATTAATATAATTACCTTCTGGGTGGCTCAGAAAGTTTTCAGTCTGTTGTGTCAATAATATAGGAAACTCTGTTCTGTTTCCATTCCTGCCTTTCAGACAGCCACTCTCACCAACTCTTCCAGAGTCAAAACCAATTTTAGATTTTACTAAGGGAAACCATTATATATGTTGAATTTGGGGTTGTTGATCCCTACAGCTGTTAGGTTTACACCTGAACAATAGAATACCAGGGCAATAACCAATATCAATATTGGGTCACTGTTTCATTTAAATTTTTTAATTAAGGATTTTTCTCTTGAGTGGTTTATTTGATTTGTATTACAGTGATTGATGTATTACAGTCATATTATATTGTATTAATTTATGTATTTATGAAATGTCTTGATCAAAGCTTTCTGGCATAAACCAGAAAGTTTTGGGAAAGGGAAGGGAAAATGGTGTAAAATAATTTCTTAATTTAACCATTTCACAAAGAAAAAAGAGCACTTCAGATACATATTTGCAGTATTTAAATACTGCAAATATGACTAGTTAAATCTGTCTTTCAAAATGAATGATGTGTTTGAATCAGTGTTTTTATTTTTACTTTAAATGCTTCCTGTATTCAGCTTTTGTTAATTAGGTAAAGATAAATCAATCAATCAATCAAATTTTATTTGTATAGCACATTTCAGCAGCAAGGCATTTCAAAGTGCTTTACATCATAACAAACACAAAAACACAAAGTCATGTAACATAGAATCAACAATCAAAACATGACATTATGTCAAGTTCCATCATTAAATTTGTAATTGATTACATTTCAAATACAATTCTACACAGATGGGTTTTTAGTTGAGATTTAAAGGAAGTCAGTGTTTCAGCTGTTTTAAACTTGTGAGTACATCAGTAGTAGTAAGAATGAGGTCTGTAAAAGTGTCCTGCTTTTATTAATTTGTTATTCATCAAAAAGACCTTTACAATATTGCCAAAGAGATGGGTGCTGTTTCAAAGTAAGCCAACTGCCATTTCAACCTGAAGAAAATGGATGGGCATTTTCTATAATAGCTTCATAATTAGTGTGAAGGGCAATCTGCAGCTCTATTAGATCTCTCACATTCATTACTCAAGTCAAAACCAGCATTTCAATTTTAGCCCATTACTGAGCCATACTGGAAAATTTGTCAATCTGCCTTTTTAAGAGGATCTTGGTTTCAAACAGATGCATTATATTTCTGAAGCTGGAAAGGGCTTTTTCCCTCAGTAATCTAGAATAGTTTTTACTTCCTCTGAGTTCTTTTTCACTTTCTTACAAAACCACCAATGAATGTTAAATATTTCAGAAAGTATCTGTGGGGGTTAGAAAGGAATCAGTGACTGGTAATTAAACTACATTTTCATAAAAGGCTCAAGCCAAGCATATCCCAAAGAGGACAAGCCTCATGCAATGCAAATAAACTCCAATGAGAGCTCTTCAGTTCATTGGAGCAATTCAGCACAGAGCCAGGATCTTATTCATAGTGTGTGAATTGGAGGTAGAGCAACTTTTTTTTTTTTTTTTTTTTTTTAAGTCTGCAATCCAAAGAAGCAAGTTCATGTGAATACATCTTGGAGTTCATAATGTAAGGTCACCACAACAAACTAAGTTGTGCAATAAATTTAAATACAAATTCATACCACAAGAGAGTGGTATGAGCCATGACTTGGTCCAAGTTGGAGTACAAGTCATGAAATTCTTCAAGATTTGTAGAGGCAAGGTCTTCATTTCTTTGAAAAACTAAGGCAGAATCTCACCTTCTTGCATTACCACGATGCCTCTATTCCCTTTGGCACTTACTTCCACTCAGCAGTGGTGAAATATTCCACTATAAAATGTGATATCTGTAATGTCTTCAGTCTTTGCCTACTCCCTTTATGTAAACAAATGCAATATACTATGTCTATATTTGTCAAGCCTCATGCAATGCAAATAAACTCCAATGAGAGCTCTTCAGTTCATTGGAGCAATTCAGCAAAGAGCCAGGATCTTATTCATAGTGTGTGAATAAGACTCCAGGCCCACAGCAGATGTTGGCACTTGTTCTTTATTTCTGTTAAGTGAGAGTGAAAGTATTGACAAATGTGATGCATTAGAATAAAGACAACTCAACATTTCAATTGTTTTAGGGTGTTAATTGTTGCTTTCAATAAATTTGTTGTGCTTGCCATGAAGAATGTATAATGACACAAAAAAGCAGATTGGGGAACATACTAATAGATATTGCAATTGTAGTTGTAACAGTAAAATATTTTCAAATTCAGAAATGCAATGTTGTCTGTCAATACCTCATTTCAGTATTCAATATAGGCTTTGTGTTTTAGGGAGCATCCTAGGACAGCGCTGGCCCTCCTGTTGAGCTTATCTAACCACTTCTCAGCAGTAGATATGCTGCTGTTTTAACAAACTGGCTGATGCTACCACAGGGTTAAAGTAAGGTCTTCAGGTGCACCTGAAGTTTTAAGAGTCTTAAGTCTTTAGGGCTCAAGTCCTATTTAAAAGTCTTGAGACTTTGTTTTTGTGATATGAATGTGATTAGAGTCTATATTCTAGCCTTGGTAACACAGTTGCAGCTCAAGACACCTTGAGCTACATTGTATTGTGAACAGGAGGAAATCTGAGAAACATACTTAACTATTTATTCTGTGGGAAATAGATAATATTTGATCTCCACCTAATTTTTCAAGGTCTCCTCCTCAGGCAAAAGTTGGCATATTGCATGTCAGTGTTGCTCAGTGTCGCCTTGACGATTCATGATTCATTGCTGAGTCATGCAAAATCAGCTATGAGGCTTATTTAACTGTTCCTGAAAGTGATTGAGCCAAGTGAAGAGATAAGTTTTTTCTTCATTAATATACACAGACAGAGAAAGAAAAAAAGAAGTGGGTGGAACATCAGGAGGTGAGGTCCAAAGGGTTACTATGAGTGGGTGGAAAGTGAGATGTTTACTGTTTCATAAGCAGGCTTAGAGAAGAAAATATCTTCAGTTTTCCAGTGGTACTATAACGATCCAGGTGCAGAGCGTGTCTGTCCTTCTCCCAGTGGCTAAATATTGACTGTGCTTAATAGCAGCAGATGGGCTGAATGCTGAAGGCAGGCTGTGCTGGAAGGATCGAGTGAGCGTATGAGTGACATCTGGTCCTTCCTGTGCCCAGTGGACCTGGTTGCTACATCAAGCTGCCTCATTAAACTAGCTGGGGCTTTAGGAGCATTCTGCCACTCAAGCCATTGCTCTGGTGCTCCCCATCAAATCCCTCATTTACCAGTGCCAACACCGAAGCAGGGCATAAAATGTGGTGTTGGCAACTTTTGCATATCCTCCTTTTTCTGCAGGGGTCACTTACTCTCACTTTAGGTGACTTCATTCTGCCAAGCATGAATTATGCTTTATTGGATTTCCAAAATGCCCCTCAAATGAACGTCACCTTATATCTGGCTCTCTGCACAGGTTGCTGGCCAGTGGGATGTGGCTTTTCAAGTGACACTAAAAGTAGAAGAGGCCCTGCTTGCAAATTTAAACATGGAGAACCTTAGTCAGTTCTCTCACAAATTTGCAGTAGAGAAGGTTTAAAAGGTATAAAATCTTTATAATATAGAGCCTGAAAACATGACGTTACTGCATAAATATTAACAGTCAAAGTTTGCAGTTATTTACTGCAAACTATGTGCATGACATTAAATCTAATTTTATCTCACCTAATGTCAAGTGTATGTTGGATCCTGGACTGATTTTGTACACATGACTGAATGACTAAAATAACTTTTTAATGGTGTTTCCAAAGTTATTTTAATCAAGATAACATGACTGCTTCTGTAAGCAGTTATGATTTATTGAGTTTTTTTGCTCCAAAGATAATCTCAAAAGAACAAAGTGAATGAGCCCCAGCATAGAGTAACCAGTGAGAAGACTATTGGTTGTTTGTCTGTTTGTCTGAGCACAAAGTTTATTGGGCAAGAAAATGCTTTTTATAACAGGCTTTACTAATAATTATGTACCTTCAGAGAGAGAGTGCAAAACATCTATTGAACAACAGATTGCTTGCAGATTTTGCGATCTATAGAGTACATTGCTATTAGGGAAACCATGGTATTTCTAATTCAAATATTAATTATTTGAGCCTGAGCCCCTCTTGATCAAGGTATCAAACTAGCAAGATTCAGTGTCCACATTTCTAGTGATTTGCTCATAGCAGATGAGAGCGTATGTGAGTGTGTAAAGAGAAACAAAGGCATTGTAAAGTTAAAAGGAGCTATGTAAACTGGGCGCATTTTCAACATCTACCATTAGGTGGCTGAGAAGGAAATTCACATCAGTGCAATCTGAGCCGTTTTAGATACTGGTGAAAGCCACTGAGCTGGGTATCTGTTCAGCAGCCAAACTTACATCTCCTCACTCCTGTAATCATCATTATGCAGCATCTCTTATCACAGCGGGTTCTTTTGACTACACCAACATGTTTAAAAACAAGCTGCCATATTATAAATCTTACAATCTACAACAAAAGAATCACTACTCATCCTGTGTCTCTATTACAGAAAGCTTGTGCAGATTTAAGCATCGGAATTTTCCTCCCTGTGGCACCTCAGGCCTATTATGCAGTACAAATTACCCTGGGAACTAAGGGTAAAGTGAAAAAAGCAAACCATAAAGATAGATAAGCTGTATGCAAATTTTGCTTAAATATTCAAACCTTTCCCACTGGAACATTAGGGGACTTAAAAGGACTGTGATGAGGTTCAATATTCCCGAAATCAAGCCTTAATTATGAATACAATTGGAAAAATTCTACTTTACTTTTGCCTTTCAGCGAAATAAATCAAATCACCAGTCTGTGACAGAGCAGGCAAGTAATTTGCAGCATGCTTGAAACTGACTTATGAAAGAAGAAATGGAAAACTTGTCACATTTTCTCATTTAGACTCAAAGCTTCAATCACAGGACTAAACTCGTAATCCAATGAAAAAGTGTAATCTACAGTGGGTGAAGGCACACAGAAACGAACAAATCAATACAGTTCAATAGGTCCAACATAAAATCGTACTCTTTATAAGTGTATTATTTTCCCAAGTGTGTCAGAGATCTGGGAGTTCAGAAAACTTTGAATTGTTTTTTTGTTTTAAGTATTTTTCTTGCTTTGTTCTAGTGGTTAGAAAGATTGCCTTTTTATGATTTTGTTCCAAAAAAATTTATGAGTACACAAGCTCCATGATCTGTTTTTGCTTTGCTGTTTCCTTTTAAATATAATTCGCCTGCCTTTATACTACTGCAAGGAAAACAGTCAAGACTGTCAGTTTATCTCCTGAAACATGATGACATGTTTCTGAATCCCAGTCGTTATAATGAATGCTCCCTCCTGCTCTCTGCAAAAACAACATAAAAAGTCTCACAAAGACAAGAAATATTTTATTTGGAGTCTCTAAAGCTTTACTATCTGTGCAAAAACGTTTAGATTATCTTGAACCAGGTTAGCTAATGCGAAGGTATTTATACCCATAAACATTAATGCAGGCTGCTAGGATTTTATGTGATAGACCAATATAAAGTAGCACATATTTGTGACGTGAAATAAAAATGTTCCTAATATTTTGAGCTCTATTTATCTTTGACCAGCTGTCATGTCTTTGCTGAAGTTAAGGTGTCCCCAGAGCATGTTGCTGCCACCACCACGGGTTACTGTGAGAATGTGCAGTGTTCGTTTTGCAGGTATGCCAAAAAAGTTAAATTTTGGTTCCATCTGACCCAAAGATAACAACAATGAAAATCCTCATCATGTTTCCTGTTTCTTCTACGTGGCAGGTAGAAGAAACAGGAATCTGAGACTACTTCTCAGATGTAGTGGACTTCTTTGTGCCTCTCTTCCACAAAGACCAGAATTGTGGACTGCATAACTTATAGCTTTCTTGACAACAGATTCTCCCACTAAGCTATGAGTCTCTACAGCTTCTCTAAGCTACTTTTCTGATTGATGCCCCCCTTGTACATTTATACAAACCTACATATCGTTGGAAGTTTGCAGTTGAACCATGCTCTTTCCATTTTTGTGTTATTTCCAAAGCTTTGAGTTTGATTAACCTAATAATGCTCTAAACTTCTCCACAGCTTTGTCCCTAACCTGACTGTTTATTTTCTCACTGATTTTTCTGAACAAACCTATGAGGGCTTCATAAAACTGTATTCATAATGACTCTGTTTACTGGGGTCTTCTGGAAGCATTTTTTGTACTTAGATTTATATTAAGTGATCTCAGTAAAGGGAGACTGGATGCATATGCATGCCATGTCTGATTTTATTGGGGAGGGAGGGGAGATATAATCCATCCAAATATGTTCTACTACATATTTGTCTGTGATGTATGATCCCAATAAAATACATTGAGATTCATAGTTATGACTAATACAAATGGAGTAGTAACACTTTTGAAAACAGTATAATGACTTATGTCTTGGTCAAAATGATGGTATTTTACAGTAAACTGCAACGTTATTATTATTATTAAAAAACTAAACCTCAAAATATTAGTTCAAAAATCTTTGTTTTGGCATAATATCGATTTAATTTGACACTGTTACAGCAGCCTTTGTGCAGCTGCTGACTAAATATAAGCCCTACACTCAGGTGATAAGAAATGTCTGAGAACTATATTAACAGAGAGAGGGTTACTGCCTGATGGAATATTGATAAAATGTATTTTGTTTGCTTGTCATTGCTCAGAGAGCTGACGCCGCCTCACTGCACTAAATCATAAAGCCCAGTTGGGTGCACAACAGAGTCAATAACCAGTTCTTTCTCTATTCTTGGAACACTCAGTTTCCGGAAGGGCCTCCATTGAAGCAGCAGAAGTGTTAAAATACAGAGAACAATTCTTTTCCTTTTAAACCTATACCAGAAAAAAATGTGCAAAAATACTCTGCAGTCCATTCACAGAGAAACATTCTTGTGATCAGCGGACACCTGCAATTTCTCATTAGGATTGATAAATATATTTTTTATTGTACTGAAGTGAATTAAATGTACCATTTTAGACATTATGTTGCTATTTATTTATAGGCCAAGATTCACCCCAGCTCAAGGGTCAGTCTCTGTCTCCAGCTGAGGATATAAGTAGATTGATATCTTGTTCTTGAGTGACTGAAGGATGGAGTGGAAGGTGGACAGGCACAGTGCATCAAGGCTCTACTGCATCAATGAGTGTGATGCCCTTAAACAAAAGTTGATTTCACAGTTTCTCAATGTTTATTGAAACGATGCCACTGTGCAGGTGTGCCATAATCAATGTTAGAGGTGGTCAAAAGAAATAACCTTTTTTTTTCAGTGGCAACTTTTTTTTTTGGCCATAAGTCATTTAAGTTAATAAACGTTAATAAATAAAATACTAGGTTTGAATATAAACATCTTAAATGTTCAAGCTCATCTAAAAGCATGTTGACCTAAACATGAGAAAATTCTATTTTGTAATTAATTAAAAATGTCTAATTTTGTCATCATCATTCTCTAAGTATGTCTGTCACTTTTTAGGCATTCTTAGCTTGAATAGTTCATACTGTATGTATAGGGATTAAGGATATATTTGTATTTGATATCAAAGTATAATTTTGTATTATATTACAGAATTAACTGATTGTCTGGGATCTGCCTCCAAGCTTTTAGTCAATAAAAAATACGTAGGCTAATCTATCAATTTCTTTTGAGTAGATCTTTTGTTTGTTTGTTATAGTGTCACATGTGGTAAGGTGATCCTTGAGTAATATTTTTTCCACTGCATCATGTCTATGGTACTTAAATGAAATGCAAGCAACCATCATTGTGTGGAGGTATTACTTTATTTTTTTCTTAGAAAACTAGGGTCAGCTTTAAACTGCTACCAAGCAGAAGTGTCAAAATAAAATGTTAGTCAAACTGCAGCAAATCCTTTATCCTAACACCTACAGTTACACTCAAAAGTCTTTCTCTGTTGCTTTCACCCTAATACCACCTTTAAAAGAATGTTTTCAATTTTGCTTTCTGATGTGTTTACTCTTCTATAGAACCAGAACAAACACAATGCAAACACCACTGGCTTTCTGAACTGATCCATTCTCCTATATGCCCTGCCTACGTGTGCTCATGCAATAACACATATCACATCTAAAAAAAAACAAAAAAAAGCAACTGCAGATATATGCTCTAAATCTCAGCCATTTGACAGTTATTGTAAATGTTTGTGGTTCTCCTTGTGGGCTACTGACATGTATCTTCATAGTAAATGAAATGTTTTCCTCTGCATGGTGACAGGTGGATTGAACAGCCATGCTGGAGCTCTGGCAGTCTGTGCAGCAGCAGCAGCAGCAGCATTGAAGCCGAGAAAAGGAGATGGCCTTGCCAGGGGTTGTGATGACGCCAAGAGCTGAGGTACCATTACAAAACAATCTTTCCGCTATGAATTATACACTAGCTCTTTAAAACTTAACATAGGTACCTCTAAGTGGTGGGTACCTGAGTGTATTACTTCCTTAATGGGTATGATTGATTTTATAACACAGTATCTGAGAAAGAAAAAAATAATAATCGGCAGAAAACCCAGAGGAATCCTTACTGGTCAGTATTGTTCAAGAAGTGGGTGTTTATTAACCACAGATAAATGTTGCTTAGAAAAATGTTAATGCATGTATTAAATGAGTAACTCATTTTGTGCATCATCAGTCAAAAACAGGTCATCAGTGATTTGACACCTAGAAATTTTTAAACTGCTAACATTACAATTATTTGAGAAACTCGTCATTTATCCTGACAAACAAAGAGAGGAGCTCAATCGATGTGTTATCTGCAGCACCCTGGCTGTCGGGCTTGGTGTTGAGACCGTATCTCGAGGGACGGAGTGCAATGGAGCTGTGATGTGTTTATTTATAGAGTACAACAAGCCTAATTGGTAAATTGGTCTAATGATTGATTTGCGATCGAGTTTGGTGTCGTCTGTCTTGAGTCTACAGTGAGGGATGTCTTGAAATAGCAGGGTTGACAGCAAGGAGAAAGAAGAGCCAATACTTTTCCCTGAGTGCAGGATCATTTGATTAACTGTCCGAAGTCTCCCTGAGAGTTTGGCCCACAATAAGCAATTAGACAAACCAAGGTTACGACCCAGTCTGGCTGTCACCAGGCTGAATTAAAGCCCTGTGAGGGGGCCTTTGTATTTTGGCACCTGCTGAATTTCATTTCAGATATGCAAGATTTCTTTGCGTAACTTTATTTTTTCTGGATTTTTATATAGAAAATTAGAGGAATGAAGGAATAAAGGATAACAAAAAAAAAAAAAAGCCATACCTTGAACAAATTCCAGTGCAAACAACTTTATTTACAAGTCACTCAACAAACAAAAAATTGTCTAATGTTGGTACTTTCATTTTAGATTAAAACCAACTGTTAATGTCTCTGTTAACATTAATAAACAAACTGCATTAAAAAGGACAAGTACTACAGCAGACAGAGTAGCCTAATGCTAAACCTTTTGGTTTAGATATTAAACTATATCCAGGAGGAAAAAATAATACCAAACACCAGCCAGAACTCCCCATCTAATGGCGACGTGGTGGATTCAGCATCATAGTGTAAGGAAGTTGACTCAGAATACTGGGCAATCAAGGAAGGTAACATGTTGGAGGCTACGAAAGACTTGAAATTTATCCAAAGGTTCATCTTTCACCAAGAAAATGACCCTAAACATATAGCTGATGCTCAGGCTACACAATATTAGAAGACTTTACAATGACAATAATATTGGGAATTACTGTGATGACTGTATCCGGTGCGATGTAGTTCTGTTTTCTTCATTCCTGTCTTTGTAGATTGTGCTTCCTACTCTACGTGACCTGCATTATTTTTGGAAATGTCATTTGTGTCCAGTGAGGGCTCTTGCTGCCAGGAGACTCTGTTTTCTTGGCTAAATATTGAATTAACATAAAAAATACAACTTCAAAACTCTTGAAATATATTAGCCACCAATTATTGCACTCCAAACAATCCTTTGCAATATGAATGTTGGGTGGGCTTATATTGAGATGATGATATATTGGCAACATATTGTGCAACCTTAGCCGGAGGTAAAATGAAATGGTTTCAATCACAACTTAGTCCTGTGTTATAATGGCCCAGTCAACTCCAGATCCATGTAAATCTTTCTGCTTCCTGCCAAAACTACTAAAGCACAAGGAATTGTGGGTAAATACAACCAAAACAAATGCGTGAGTTTAGATCTATTGGGAGAAATGACTTGTGCTGAGCCCATTATTGAAGAGTGTTTATCTTTCACTTGCCAAAATCTGACACCATTCCTCTTTTGTTTTCATTTTGTGAAGAAGGAAGTTACACTCATTGTCTTGTTCAGGGGTTTTTGGGGCACTTCCTTGAATTTGTTTTGGGGCAGCGCCATGATAGGCAGGGGGTAACCAGGTTGTTCATAGGTTTTGGTACATTTGACACAATTCAGAGCACAAGCAAACCGCGCCAGCAGAAAATGCAACAAATGCTAAAATTTTGGTCCCCACTCAAACCAAGTTTACTAGACTAACAGGCATGTGTAACAGAAGCTCTTGATCCAATCTTTGTGAGCTTTAACTATTTTACAAAGACAAATGGGCAAAAATACCTGATTAGCAAACCTGGTAAAGATGAGAAATGCAGAGAACGGTGACTTAAACAGACTTAAGGTAGCAGCGTAAACATGGACATTAAAGTTTTCAGATTCGTATTTGTCAAAAGGAACTTAAAACATTGTGTCTTTCCCTTCTAATTTATGGCTATTCCTTAATTTGCGATGATCTATCACATAAAATCCCCGTATATATATTAAAATTTGTAGTTATGATGTGATAAAACATAAAAAAGTTTACAATACCATTGCTTTTCGCTAGGCACTGCAAGTCTGCTGTTTACCTTAACAATTTCACAAATAATTATTCCAGCCACTGACAGATAGCTGCACATTATAAGATTTGATATTCACAAATAAATCAAGAGTGTATGCAGAACGGTGTTCCACCTCATGCTGAGGCCTTAGCTCAGGGGCCTATCTGTTTCCTGGCTTCAGGTTTGAAATTCAATTACCTACTGCCCTGGGAAGCTGCTCGCTGGAAGCAAATCATGGATCTGAGGTAAGGTTTAATGGATTTGAAATATAATTTAGCTCTGGCTTGGCTCCTTGGAGACAGGTCACCATTACCTATAACCACATTAGAGGTAATCAAAGATTCTCCTGAATTCGTTACATTGGCTTCCAGCTTGCTTGAAAAGTGTTCCATTTTTTGTCTACCTGTGATGCATTTAAAGAGGAAAAGTTATGTGCAGGCATAAATTGTGGATGTAATGTAGATTTATTGCCAGAGACAGCATTTTTTTCCCTTTTATAGAAGCATTTCTCAGAGACTCTTTACTTTGACTATTAATTTGGATAATTGCAGCATGCCTTTACCAAGTGTTGTATAACAGAAAGACCTTCAGTGCAGCTCATATGAAACAGCAAACATACAAACAGGCTTCCCACTGCTCTTTACCTCCAATTGCAGACCGTGTCTTGCTGCTTGGCCCATCTTGCAAAGAAACCTTTTCCCAGACACCCTCCTCAGACACCTGTTATTAATTTTCCCCTGTTTAATCAGAGACCTGGGAGGTATCAGCCGCTGCTCAGGCTGCAAGGATGACAAATGAATCGCCGACTTAGAAAAATGGACCCAGATTCATCCTCCACCTGAAATTTGTGTTCACATCCATGCATTGTTCTTATTCTGGGATAATGGATGGCATGGAGGGGCTTTGAAGGAGCTGCCCGCAGAATTCCAATAAATAGTTAATGTTGTAAAAAGTCTCCTAAAGTGTTGGCAGTTTGGAAGTTCTTCATCTTGCTAGCTCAGTATGGAAGAAAAACTGACGCATATTGTTGACAAAATACAAAACACGTCAGTTTTAGAGCATTTATGGCATTCTTTTGCACAAAAATACAAATCACTGTAATAAGATTTCCAACCCGTTTGCTTTGGTGTCTGTCCTCCATCAGAAAATCCACCTGGAAATGTCACTACTGCCACCTCTAATATGATCACTCATTCATGGTGCATGCGAGGATCAGGCAGCATTATAGATGTGCTCCAACATTACCATAAAAAGATGTTGAGGGCTTTACATTTAATTAATTTTGGCTTGTGTTAAACAAACCATAAAATTCATTTTTTATTAGTTTAGAAAAAACGTCAGAGTGATCAGCCATAAGTTAGTTCGCTTGTTCTCTAATAGCTATCTTTTGCACTTCATTTATATTTTCTCCCATCAGTTTTCTTAATTCATTAATCAGCTCATTGGTATTACCAGGCGAAGAAATTACTTCTCTGACTGCATACAGATAAAACATGTGAACAGCTTGAGTGAGCCCCAAAAAATGTTAGAGTGGAATAAAAATGTTTTCTAGGGTGGAAAAGTGCATTTAGTCAGAATTGCGTCATGAAAAGGAACAGTAGTGTTCTACAATTCAGCACCAGGTGAAGTGCTGAATTGTAGAACTTTCAAGGACCAGAGAAGGAAGGATGTTTTTCTCTTGTCAGCTGGCATTCATAGCTGGTCAGAACGGCTTATGACTTTGTTCTGCTGAACTGTGATGGGTTGATTCCAGTTGTGGCCATTTCCAACTCTCCTATGGATTTAAACAAGCTTTGTAAAATGACGCTGTCAACAGTTGTGCTTTACATTGTGCTTTGATCAGTAAAAATAAATGACACTTTAACTCAATGGTGTCAAACTCATTTTCCCAAAAGGGCTGGTTGTAATAGAACATACTAATAAAACTACCCATAATAAACAGTTATTGTATGAATAAATAGCTGTCTGCATCTGTAGTACTTCTTAAATTAATTAAATATTAAACCTCTTTACAATTTGGCAGTAAACACAGAAAAACAGCTTTGATTTGAATGATAAAATAATATTTACTACTCACACAATTTGTGGAAAATTAACGCTGCCAAATACTAAAGGAATGTGTCTGATTTAGTATGAGAAAGTGATGAATACATTGAAAGCAGTAATTTATTATAATTTACATAAACATGCAGTTTCAGTTAGAATTTTTCAATTAATTGTAAAAATTACAGAGGGTAAAAAAAAAAAAATCTTAGATTCAATGCCAGTATAAAAGTGAAGTAAATCATGTTTCATCTTAACTAATTTCATTACTAATTTTTTAGGATACATTTTTCTATTGTGGATCATGCTGTTTAACATCAAACCATCATCAAGTAAATTACTTCATACAATATCACTCAGCAACCTTCTCTCACTGTAGCACAGCCAGCACAGTGTGCTCGGTTTCAGATGTTATGTATGCTTAAAACCTTAGTTGCATAAGTTATGGCATTGATTGAAGTTTGAAGCCTGCTTTCTAGGATTTATGCCCATTATGCACAATTTATTAGTGAACATAATATCCTAAGAGGGTTAGGGTGCTTTAAAAAAGAAGTGGATGTAAAGAAAGGCCCTAGAGGCTATAAAAAGAGGTTGTGTTTCGAAGGCTGCAACCATCACAGGCAGGCTTGTGTTTCAAAAAATCAAAAAATGACATGCAACCGTCTGTCTACTCCTGCTCACCTGATTCAATAGTGGCACAGAATTGGATTTCTCTCCTTAAAGCTATCAGCCTTTGATGTGACACAGTGACCGTGAGAGTGAGTCAGTGGGTGCAAGAATGAACAGAAACCCTCCGATGCTGCAGGTCTCTCAGGTCTCAGACGCTCATCGCTGTTTTTCTGGACTTCTAACATATGCTCAAGGCACAAATCAAAGCCTGCAGCCTCCTCTCTATGCTGAAAACTATTATCAGGGTAACTGAAGCTCATGGTAATTAGCTAATTATTCTTTTTCTTTTTAATGAGTTTGAGGGATAACTTGCTTTTAAGCATCTGCTTGAAACACGATAATACCCTGCATTAGGAATTAAATTGACTTTTCTTTCTAATGAGTTTAAAGTCACCAAAAACTATACGTAATGAACGATATCTAAGAATGGAAACTGAATACATACAGGCAAGAGTAAAGAAAATAAGAAGAGAGGAATCTGAGCATAGAGTAGATAGATAGAGGGAGGATTTTGAGTGACTTCAAAGCCAGCAGTTTCATCAGAGCCATCCTTATTGTGAGGATCCAGCCCACGGTAAGGTGATAATCAGGTCGCTCTGCGCTGCATCCACGAAGTTTGTGGATAATCACGACGGACCAGTGGGCTGGTGAGTAAGACCTGTGTGCTTGTCTATCCTTCGGCTATTTGATCACTGTGGGTGGACAGTGTTGAAGCAGAGCAAGAGAAACAATCAATGCAAGAGAAACATATTCATACAGAGATGGCAAAACAACCGAAAATATGTGAACAAAAAAAGCAATAGTGACTTTTATTCCCTCACTGAAGGGACATTAACAATCTAACCAAAGATGTTTACTACTTTATATTAAGTGTCAAACAGAAAAAGATCTATTGAACTCTGTTGCTGTGATACAAGCAAAACCTAGAGCAGATGAATGGCATTGTTTTTACACTCATCAAACTGTCCAAAAGCTTCTCACACACCCACACACACACCTAGCTGCAGTTATGATCAGTCAAAAACTACCAGAGCACATTGTTTTCTATTGTTGGACTTATTTGATTTTGCTCACAGAAAATAAATACTGTAATGATTTGTGAGAACTTCTTCCTACACTACATGTACCCAATACCATGTCACCAAAGTCACCCGCACATGCACAAAGCAGGGCTAGCAGTTTTTTATTGTTTTATTTGGGTTTTCGGTGTTAGCCCAACATAAACTAGTGGAAAGAACTTAAAGCAACTACAAAGTTTTGCCAAAGATACACATTTAGATTTAAAACTGGACCCACAGGATGATCCTGTGGATCCACAAATACTATTTTACAATTTAATTTTGTACTCAGAGACATGGCACACGCACACAACTGCGTCCCCCAGAGAGACCCAAAAAAATTAATTATCATTGTTTAAGTGAAAATAACAGGATGTAATGTTGTACAACTCGTTTTTTTTAAAAGGAGCATTCGGTTTTAATGTCTGGACAGTCAAGTACACAGAGCACAATGACAGCATGAATGCACCCGCACCCATGTTTGTCAGCATATCTATTGTCATGATTATTTCAAAATTATTTATATCTAAGCAAGAAAGGTCACACACCACAACAGCAGGGCAGAATGTGGTGCAGAGCTGTTGTTCATTAAAGAGAAAGTGGAAGGACAAGGTCAGGGTAGAAAAAGTAACATGTCTCACTTGAAAGGAAGTTCAAGTGAGAAAAATCTAAATAAACTGGTCTGCAAATGCAATATCACAGATACTGTATCTTCATCAAGTGGAACTATGTTGCCATTCAGCATTTAACTTTTTAGATTCACTAGAGTCACACAGGGTTATTGTTAGCCAGTGCATGACAGTCACAGCAGACACATTTTTGTGAAATTATTTCAGCTACCAAAGGTTTTATGACAATAATTATCCAGCTGGGATATGAGAAAATTATAGGAGAATAAACAATGTGGGCAATTACAGAATTCAAAGTCAGCACAAAGACACAAAGATCTTAACTGCAAGACCCACATGCCATAAAACACCTAATAACTCACAGATATTAGGTTGATGAGCTTTACATGTCAACGTATCTACACAGCTAGTACATCTAAAGAAAATTTTCAATACTGGGCAAAAGTTTTATATTTCTTTCCAGTCATCTCAGAAAGTGAAACTGTAATTTCACTGAGATTCAATAAAATTTAAAGCTTTTATTTTTTACAATTTAAAAGATTATAGCTTACAGGTAAAGAAAATTCCAAATTAAGTGTCTGTGAAAATTCTATCACATTAGATGAGTAAAAAATGGATGTTTGTAGCACAAAATGTTAGGTTTTTATATATTATATACAAGTTCAGGAAACCTTTGCAGGTTGTTTGACTTAATGAGCTGATAGGGTGTGACATCATGACTTTTCATTAATGAGCTTTTTCACAATATTTACATTTTCTAAGACAGTACATTTTAGGTTTAATTATGTGTAGGTCAGAATCATCAAAATTATAAGAAACAAAGGTCTTGAATATAGCACAATAAATGATCATTTTACAGGGTTAGGTTAGGGTTAGGAGTTTCACTTCCTAAGATGACTGGCAAGAAATAATACATTAATAGGGAATATATATATTTTTTTTTGAGGTGTAATGGTATAGTGCACACTTTGGATAGTTATTAATTGAATGATTATGCGACACACCATGGTGCAGCTCACATTTTAGAAATATCCACAGAGGGTGGAGTCAACTCTAAAAAACAACAAAGACAAACTGTATGCACAAATGGGAAAATCCTCTCATCCATGTAATGTTCTGAAATCCTCTCAACAGACTGGTGCAACCATTTCACCTTTTAATTTGTGTTCATAGTCATCTTTTAATCCACTTTTTTCATCTTCTTTTTTTTGCACTGCTTGTCCCCCTGTCCTCCCAACCCCAAGATAAAAGCTTTGATATTAATTTATTTATTTATTAGAGTCTAAACTGGATTGTGTGGACAAAAATACTCAGACCATTGCTTAGGGATGATAAGTGGTGAGATAGAGCTTAAAGCCATTTCTGTCTTTAATGGTATTTTGCTGATTTGACATCTCTGGCAAATAAAATAAACCATCTAGTAGTGCTACAAATATATTCCAGACTCCACTGGTTCTCTATAAAATCTGTCAAACTGCAACTAGCAAAAAATGGTGCAGACAGGGCAGCATGTTTAAAGAATAGGACATTGCAGAACTGGTTAAGAAGAAGTGGTATAAATCTTCATATGTTCCTGAGAATAAGTCAGAGTGTAAAAACTACACTGTCAGGGGAGAGATTAGGTCTTCATCATCAGCTCAGAGTTCATCTATATTACTTTAGAGCTTAGTTGTGCCTTTGACAATAAAAAATTGCATTCACTTCACTCTTTGGGTATTTAACAAACTACGCCTGCTTTCTGTTTCTATTAAATCCATATGGATTTGTGAATCTACTGCCGTTTTTAGTCTGTTTTTAAAAGCTGTTTCTTAGATCATTTTATCTTGCCACACTAAAGTTTCCATTAAAGCACTGAAAGAGCATTATTACATTCTTCAGGTAAGTAAAACCTTTCTTGACCTTCCTCAGCCAGTCGACTTGCTACATCTAAAAGAATGTTCTGATGATTTGAAAGCTCAAAAAATGGTTTTAGAATCCTGGATGATTAAAGAATTTTTTTATCTGACTTGTATTGTATATAGGGTCACAGCAAGATTCTTGCTCCAGACTGATGGGGTCACTAAGAAGCACAGCAGCAAGCAGACAGGAGGAAATATTGCTTGCTATGTTGGAATATCTTTATTGAAAAGCTTCACATAAGTTAGAAGAAGTTGTTCACCTGAAATATACTATCAATTTTTACTGCTATTATAGATAAGATAGTTTAGGTTTTATGGTGGGTGAATATTTACTTAGTTTTCGAACCAATCTGGTGTTGAGACTGACCACTACAGATCCTTTTTGCGGGCAAATTCCTTCAAACCAGACACAATTTAATCTGAATCAGAGAGTCCTGCTATATGAAGCTAACAATGCTAAAGGCTTCGTATTGTGCTAGTCATACACCAAAGGGCTATTTGACCATTTTAATTAGTCAGGACAACGTTGGATAATTTCCAATCAAAAATCTACTTATGCTTGAAAACTCCAGCCCCACACAGCACCCCTTTCCACACGACTCCCCAAACTGCCCCACCAGACTAGCGGCAGCAGGATTTAGCAAACACCTCGTTGAACTGTGTATCTGCTGAGCTCCTAAGATGGTTGTAAAATGCATAATGAACAGAATGGAATTGCGATGGCATGCTGAAGGTGTAGTGTCTGAAAGAGTAGGAGGTTTTTAAAGAGACGCAGGGGATCACTACTGATGTTATTGAATAATATCGATCGATGCACCAATATGAAATTTTGGGCCGATGTCAACCTAATGTAAATATTGCTAATATGGAAAATAACCAATATTCACCGATATTGTTAATATCATATTGTTGCCCTTTAGACACTTGAAAATAATAACCACACCACTTACTACACCACTGCTGCTCTGCTTCAGTTAAACTCCCCACAATCCCTTGCTGCAGGACTATCACTGTCACACGACTAAACAAATACCACATAGCCAACCGCCTAGATTTCCCCTCCAGAAACAATTAAATAAATATTGGTTGCTAATGTCTGCCCAAAGTTAACAGGTTGATACAGATATGTTGGTGTTAGTGCAGAAATATTACGCATTCCGAATAAAACCCCATCATGATTTAAACTTAAACATGCACTCTACTAACTGGACATTTCTTTTAGTTTTAATAATGTTTCACTACATAACTTAAATTATTAAATGGAAAAAGAACCAATTTAAAATTATTTATTTCAATAAGTTTTATTTTCACACTTTTATTGTACTTCTATTCTTCCTGGCAGCAACAATAAATTCAGGCCCCATCAAACCTTTCCACTGGGGCTTAAGAAAAACTGACTGAAAATGGTATCTTAAACTTGCAAAGCTTTTTGTCATAAAAACGTGTCCACAAAGACAGTGTGGGCTAGTTTGGCCCCAAATTACCAGTCTGTACTTCACCACACACAGAGTTCAAAATACATCTCCAATTCTCCACACGTGCATAAGTGTATTTGTACACATATACAAGAGGCAGAGGTAGAGCATACACACAGGCTTCAGTTAGGTGGGATGGGTAAGAGCAGGATTATACTCTGGTCTTTCTGCATGACTCTGAGCCGTGGGAGGCTGACCCTGATAAATCACCGGCTGTGAGGCAGTGTGGCCGTATTTCGCAGAGACAGCCTCGTGTTGAGGGGTTCAATTTATGTGGGAAGACTGAGTGTGAGATGGGAGCAAAGCAGGCGGACGGCGCTTAGCAGCCAGTCTCAGCAGAGCAGCGGCAACAAACAAGACAGACACATCTCTCATGTAACTGAGTGATCTCGACAATACACTGGCAGCTGATGTGTCATGTTGCTGCCCTGCAAAAATCAAGAGTGTTGTCATGAATGCAAAAAACAAGCTGTGGGTGGATGCTCGGAGATATGCGGTAAGTTGGAATTCAAAGGAATACCGGACTAAAGCTTTTCCCTGCTGAGTTTTTGATTTTTATCAGACTTAAAGCAAATCACAGAAGAAAAATAGAACTATTTCAACATGTTTTCATTTTCTGTAGCACGATGGTGCGCAATCTGTACCGCCACCCAGAGAATTACCCTTGTAGGCACCCCATGTATAAGGAATCGTTTTTATACAGCTGTGGATGATAGACTGTTTTGGTTGTTGAAAAAAGGTGTTATTTTCTAGGACAAGACGTCTCGGTTGCAACATGGATTATCATACAAATCAGACACTCACACCCAGGTGTATTATCTTCTTAGCATTTTGATATGAATGCAATGTCATATTTTATACAAGGTAAACCATTTGTTTCTTTTAGCAGTTAGCCGACTCCTGTGAGGGAAGCGTATTGAAGCTAGCTGGTTTAACTCTGTATTTGAATGGTAATAAACTTTTGGAATAGTTCACAACAGATGTTGTGATGTCTCGTGATATTTTCTACATTTAATTTTCCAACATGTTGACAGACCTCCGCAAATGTGATTTCCTCCAACCAAACTTTCATCACTCTCTAAGTTTCTCCTCAACAAATAGTAATTTTCCAAAATTTTTTTTTATGCAGAAGCCAATAAACACATTCATTACACATCCATTGCAACTACTGCAAAAATAGAAAACAATTCAGTAAAAAAAAAAAAAAGTCCTCCTCCACCAAGCCAAATTCCTCCCGGGGAAAACAATAGCCTTCATAGCTTCAAACAAATGCAAGTATGCAAGCTCTGCTGAAATGTTTTCTGCTGTGCTGCACTGTGCATAGGGATGTAGTTTGCATATCTATTACTCGCTTTCTCTGTGAACAAGCAACCTTGTGGAACTCATCCGAAATTTGACTTATTTTTGCTCTGAAATCAATATTCAGCTTGTCGCTGTTACCAAGTCAGCCTACAACAGCTTGCCTCCGGGCCCTGAAATGATCAGATTTTGTATTAAAATACTTTCAGTGATAATAAGTGACTAAAATATGTACTTGTGGCCAGATTTGTTTCGCTTCCCTTTTCAAGCAAGGCTCGTCTGTGTGGTAAATTTTCAAACTTTGATGTGCTGGGCAAATTACATGTTGGACCTAAAATTTGTTGGGCTTTTGTAAGAATGCAAACAAGATATGTTTGAGCAACAGAATAACATTTGGGCTTACCTGTCAAGTGTCCACAATACAGCACATTAAAAGATAGAAAAACAAGAAGGAAAAAATGTTAGTCATAGATCTGAAAGCGAGATTTTTCAAAAACACAAAGTGCTCTTTGAGGATGATTTATATTTGTTTACAATTTTGCACAAAACACAGGGAAATAAACATAACATTTCTAGTGACTGAAACACATGATGCAGTCAAAGTAATTGTCACTTTCATGGTTCTTGTTGAAATAGCAACCCTGGAAACTAACATCAGATGTTGCTGCAAAAAGATGAAGCAAGTTAGAGCATTTTCAAGACAAATGCATATGTATAAAGTCTTCTCAGTCACATTGATATGAAAGTAAAGAATAATGCCCTTGCATCAATATTTGTAAGTCAAGAAATGTTCAATTTTTATTTCCTGAACCCTGGTATATATTTTCTGTAGGTTTATAAACTGTATGAAAAGACGTAACTTTAAGTAAGCACACCAGCATCACTTTTCTATGCATCTAATACTGTCTTTATCTTATATCAAATGTACACTACTAGTCAGGGAGTAATTATTTTTAGACATCTGAAAAAAAAGAAAATAAAAAATCATATTTCAGATCTATCACAATAAGTTTTCAGAGCCACCCAACAGTAATGTCACAAAATTTCAAGGTGACCTATGCAGACAGGCTGTCTGTGCTGATGATGGCTCATTCATCTTGGCATGCTGAATACTTTAAATGGCTGTCATACTGAACTTGGTCCTACCTTCTCAGTAATTCAGCAATTATTTATTTGAACACTTGAGAGAACTCAGAAACTCCAAAACTTTAAAATCTTTTGATTTGTGTGGCATAAAATGTGACTTCATATCACAACAAAGAGTAACCATACCAACTCTACAAACTCCTACCACTGTCGCCATCGTTGTTGTCATTGAAGTATTTAGTTTACTTCAATGACATTATTTTGCACAATTACTATGGGACATTTGTACAATCAGACTTTTAAACCTTTAAAGTCCACTGATTAGGAGAAATCACCAGCCAACTCACAGAAAACAGATATTATCCAAATACATACACATCCTCAGAGGTAATACTAAAAGTTGGACTTTAGTGGGACATTTATTCTGTTTTAAGATTAGCCCAAATACAGATGAAGGTCAGGGTTCATTTATCTGATTATTCCTAAAACCTTTTCAACCATTTTTAGAAATTGGAAAGCTAAATCTGATGAGATGCTCATAAAATGTTGCTTTCCAATGCTCATTGCATTTTAACATTATATAGTTAACAGTGAACATTTTTGGATAAATCAGCAAAAATGAAATCACTCCATAACTCGACTATATAAATAACTTTGCAGGATTTAAATTGTGATGCTGTATAGAATGCAGCCTGGCAAAACTCCTTTCTTTTTCACTGGTTGAAATATGAGAATGTGGAACTGCTTCTAATCCTTTCTGTCTATCTGCCCTCCACCGTCTCCGTTTCTACTAATGCATGCCTGTGTGAGCCAAGGAAGACAAGCTCCAGCAGAACAAAAAAAAAAATGCATAAAAATCACTGTACACACAACGTTGCACTCATGCACAATCTATTCAGTGTCAAGTTGTTGGATGCAGTAGGAGGTTAGGAGCAGTTCAACCTTGCTTGAGATGAGAAAAAAAAACATTTCAAGTGCCCGTTCAAGTGGACTTGAAGACAATCTTTGCACATTCTTTCTCCCCTACATAGAAATCTCTAAGTGTTCTGCTGCCAAATTAATGGAAGAGGTTTTTTTTTTCTAGGTTTGTATCCCTCCACTTTTCCCTAAAGTCATTAGCCCCAGGATGGCCCCTGGCCTTTGGCCCTTGGCTCCTCTAGTCACCTGCAGTGAATAGCTGGCTTTAAGACCTCACCAAAGGCAACTCTGACCAAAATCAATGTGGGTGGGAAATTGAGGGGGTGTTGCTTATTTTCAGATGAGGTGAGTGACGATGCAATTAAAATTTGCTCCCTCTTGTCAAAGCAAAACTGTGAGCAGATACAGTAAGAAAGAAATTATCATTTTAGTACAGCTTTCCCTGTCATTATCTTATTTAGTCTTGACAACCTGTGTTGCTGCTCCCTAATAAATTGCCAGTGATTTAATTAATTATACAGTAGTACTGAATAAAACATTAGGAAAATTATTTTTTATTAAATTAACTGTTCACCTTGGCAATTATTCTCCATTAAATTTTCCATAGCCTCTTTAAATAACTAAAATTACAGTAGCTGCAATTGAAGGTTAGAGAATATAAAGAACATATCCCTCCATAAAACATTATGCTAATGACTGTGGATGATTTTATAATGAACCTTCCTTTTTGGTACTTTTTAAATGGGGGAATATTTTTTGGCTCAGCAGTGGAAGCGACAAAAAGCTGAGCTTCAAAGTAAAATGCTTTCAGGCAAGAATATTGTATTACATTGTTAATATTGTAAGAAAACCTTAGGTATGGTTGCTCCTCTTTAAGTGTGCTTTAGAAATAAAATTGTCTGTGTGTGTTCATTGGAATCAAGTTGTGATTTTATCTGGAGGTGAAATAGTTAAAGTCTTTAGTAAATATTCAGTAAACAGATTCATAGAACCAGCATTATGACAATATGAGAAAATGCCATAAAGTATGGTGCATCAAATAGAATTGTTCAATATAATAAGTATTGTTATAATAAATAAGTAAGTAAAACTTAACATGAACTAAGCGATTCATTCTTGTTAAAGTCTCTGCTCATGTTCCAGATGAGCCACGATGGCACAAAATTGTGACATTGAGAAACTGTTAGTACCCACATGTGCACTTTATTGAACATTACTATTACATGTGCATAATTGCCTTGTTTACATTGATTTCACTACTTGCCTGTTTAAAATTATGTTTCTTTAACACAATTTAAATGTACGAATAGAAACTGTTCCTTATTTGAAAACACCTTTCTTTTATAACTGAAAACATCCAAACCTATTAAGTGCTACAATCCCTCTATATTTAATAAACATTTATTTTGAATAAAATTCTAATGTATAATATGTGTAATATCTCCAAATAAACACATGTTCACAAAGAGCAGCTGTTTGTGTTTCACTAAAATGTATCCATGTTGACAGGACAAACAACTTATCCTGTCTGCAGTGAAAGAGGAAGCAGGGAAAAACCCCACAGAGTAGAAATGTATGGGGCAATGTAATGGGAAAAACACCATTACTGGCAGCAGTGGAGATGAAATACAACACTGAGTTGAAAAACGAAAGTAGTTATAAAGACTAGACTTAGCAGAAAGAACATCATAGGACAAGACATAGCGATGATAATGGAAGTATGTTTCCTATGTTGGTTTAGAGGCATGCTTCCACTGCCACTTTTGTTTTGAGAAAAGTAAAGTATTAATCGCCACATACATTTGTTGTAAAGATATATGATATTGAAATCAAATATGTAAAATTATAATAAATCTTTGATACCTTAATTTTATTTAGAAATATTTATATGTGATGCAAAATTGCAATTTATTTAAGCATCAGGATTCATATTTAGTTTGCTGCGTGAAGAGCACACTGACCACTGCTCAAGTGAAAGAAGATTTGAGACCTATTACTGAAAATCACTTCACAAATCACCACTTAAAAATATACAAATCAACCCCTTAAACATTAATCTTCTAGATTTACAAAAACAATATCTTATGTAAAAAGACATAAATTAAGACATCTATTAACTTCTTTATTTCAGTTTGTCCTTAATAATTAATTATTTATATGTTATAGAGCATATAGGCCCTATCAACATGTTTTATATACAGAAAATCTAAAACTCTTAAATATTAAACATAAATGGTCTTTAAGCTGGTTTACGAAGTGGAGAAGGAATTTTAAAACAAAATTTTGTGATTCAAAAAGCCCTTTTCAATAGCATCTACTAAAACATAAAGGCTCAACCACATAAAGAAGATGTTGTGTTGTCTGGAACTGTACTAACTGGAAATGTGAATACATCAAACGAATGTGCAACCGCGTATGGGCTGCACAGAAAAAGGATGGTGTGACTGTGACTGCTTTTGCCACAGAAAGCATCTATGAATGAAATGTCGGTAAACTCGGTGGAAATAAACACAGGTAATGGATGGATGTATCCTTCTTCGATAAAAAAAGCCTCTCTGGTGAAAACACCATTTCCCCCTGGATAGAGAACTATTAGAATCAAGAAACAACCTGAGGGAGGAGGACACAATATAATTCATGCCAGATAACTCATAGAGGAAGTCACCAGCCAAACCAGTGATGCAACTCTGGGTGTTATATCTGAACTAAAAAATAATTAGGCAGGAATTTTTGTTCTTTTTTACTGATGATTAGTTGTAGCAGCATTTCTTATTTTGTCTGAGCCAAATGAAGAAAGAACAACAGACTGCAAGAGCAATTCACAAATCACCACTACATCTATAGTATTAAATTAATATAAACCAGATCTTTGTCCTATGCTTTGCTTTCTACAGAGGGTCTACAACAACTATCCCCCACTGCAATGAGAGGAGTGCAGAGTGGCTTGGTTCACTTCCTCTGCTGGTGAAACTTCTAAGACTACAGTTCTAAAATGGCTCAGAAAATTGTTGTCATCATTCACAACTTCTTTTTTGCGCCTATTACCCAATTGAAATTCAACCAAAGCTCAATTGGAGGACTGAAGGTTTATGGGAATCAATTCAAATTACGTAGGAAGGCTATTGCCAGGCTAGCATAGCATTAGCTTGAAGTAACATTTATATTCAAACAAGTAAAAAAACGTGGGACTGAGCATCAGAGTAACAATGCTGGTCAGAATTGGAGCAGAATTTAAAATGCCAACCTGATTGGGGCTACAGTTCTAGTGTTAATACATTTGAACCCATGTGTTTGGAGGCTGGTTCTTTAAATCCCTCTGCTGCTCTGCTCTCAGTCAACATTTCTCATGAATTCCCTCTTAGTCGATGAATCCCTATAAATTTTCAGAGATCAGAGCTGCCTTAAAATAATTTTTGGCAAATATGTAGGTTATTGCATATAAGAATGGCCTTAAACTGTAGGAAGTAGCACAGATTTTACTTCATGTGTTGTCAAACATGCTGTCAATTACATGGCGGATTACATTAGGCTGCTGACTACTAATATTATTACAGGGATAAATGTGGCTGTGTTACAAAAGTGTCCATCAAATAACAAATGTTAGACAACTGAGCCAAGCAGAACCTTTACAGTGGTATTGAAATGATCACAAGCGCCAGTACTGACACTATCCTAATGGGATATGAATTCTGAGTACTTAAATGCAAGAATAAAGAAAAAGAAATCTACCATTTCTGCAATGCTAATTAGTTAGCCAGCTTTCTGATGACATCACCGAAATATTTCTTTGAATCCCTAACACTTCTGCTTGAAGGTCCTTGTGTAAATCCAAGAAAGAAAATGGAAAACCCATACTATACCGAATTAATGTTAGAAGAAGTCTTTAGAATACATTTTATCAGACCTTACAGTGACCTTACAGCATTTATTACTTTTTAAAGCCTATTAAATATTACTTTTAATTTCCATTTAAAGCTGAACCACTCATTTCTTTTTGACAAGCCTAATGCTGTTTACTTTTTTCCTATCTTCTCATAGTTTCCACCAGCTCAGCTAATTCTGTTATTTCTCACAGGTAATGGAGTGATAATTATTAGAGTCAATATGTTTTTGCAACTTATGCTCAGCACAATTTTAATCTGGCAGTCTTAGTTTGGTGTGCAAAAAGCTAAATTGGCTGAGGGAGAATGTGGGCTCATGTAATGAACTTTCAGTTGTGGTCTCAGCAGACATACAAAAACAAACACACAGACACACACTGATGGTGCACATTCTTGCCGTTTGTTTGGGTTCATTAGGGTTGCCAGAATCTTAACAGGTTGAAAGAATTTTTTGAAATGCCAGAAAAAGTTAAGCTCTTTGCCTGATGTGGAGCACAGATGTTTTCATTTAAGCTGGTTAATTGGACCAATCTGTTGTGTACCTTTGTCACAGCAGACATTCTGACTTGATGTGGCTGCTAACAAGCAGATGCAACTGTTGTTGATGATGGCTTAGATCAAACCCTATTGAACAAATATGCACTTCCATACGAAAAAACTAAAGGTTTATGTCAGTGGTGTGCAACTCCAGCCCTCAGTTTTACTGTCCTGCAACTTTTAGATGCATCCCTGATCCAGCACACCTGAATCAAAAGGCTGAATTACCTCCTTGGTATGCCAGGTAGTTTTGAAAAGGCTTTGTCATTTATGATGAATTTGACTCAGGTGTGTTGGAGCAGATGAAGACCCCTGGGGTAAGTCAAATGGTAACTTAAGTGACTAGCCACATCTTTTGGCGATCTTTATTAATTATTCTGTTATTGCAGCATAGTAACCTCACACTGTATAAAAACTCTTTAATTTGTGCATGTTTATTCAGGAAGGAAAAAACTATGCTAAGAAGCAATTGCTTTGTACATAATTTCTGGTAGCAAGAGAAGAATAATTGTTTTACCACCACACACAGTGCTCATGATAATTTGGGATAAAACATTTCCAAAGATCACTTTCAGATTAAGTCTCCATAACAACCGATATTAATGGGAGACAGTCTGGGATGGTAAAACAATTTTCTGTCTTACCATCAAAAACTTAATAAGGGGAATTTGCTAAATTCAACTGGGATCTCAACTGAAAAATAACAGTCAAATAACAAAGATAGTCAATGCAAAGCCCCGTTCATGTATTGCATGCGGAAAAGTTCCAGGCAAAGTGGCAAGCCAAGGACCTTCTTGCTGCAAGGCAACAGTACTGCAAACGGAGGTCAACTTCACATAAACTAGTGAGACTCCAGATATCAGTGTTCGCTCTGCTCATAATCCCGTCTCGATGTAGATGGGTAAGAATGACAGAAAATAAAATCATGGTGGTGCTAACGGAGCAGAAACCATGAAATAATAAAATACATAATTAATTAATTATATGCACCAGGAATTGTCAGTTTGCATTTTAATTTTTTCATTACATATTTAATAAATGAATTATCTATTAAATGCAATCATGCAATTTACATGTAATGAGTTACTTCCCAACAATTTCACATGTGCTTATCAGAGGGGCCCATAAATGTGCCTCTGATAAATACATAAATGTGCCTAATACTTGATATCTCACTTTAAATAAGCTTTTATCTATCGTTATGTAAATACTACACAGACAAACAAAACACTCTTTATTAGTTTGTTTCATCAGTCATTTGCCTTTAAGCATCATCTTTGCTTTGGAAGTTGTGGAAATGAAACTCAGTTTAATATGTGTTCAAAATTACTAAACTGAACTAGATTGTACCTTTAATTAAAAGTTATTCATGTGTTAACTTTCAGTTAAGTTAATAAAAATCTGCAACTTTAAAAAAAAAATTATTGTGACTAATATATTTTTGGGGCATGTCACACATTCACCCAAGCTCTGATTTTTACCAGCCTACTGTAACTGTGAGGAAGCCTTCATGTAACAGCTGAACTGGGAAGGGCACAAGCGTGGCTCATTATGGGAATGTTGTTACGCTCCAGATCAGTCAGAAAAAATAATTAGGAGTTATATTATGTGGTGTCATATATTGTGAGAGACAGAAGTCCATCCAGTTGGGAGCGATTGTACTCACTTTGCTCAGGCAAAAGTAATAAACATAATTATGCTTTTTTTTTTTTTCTCTTTGAATTGAAGGCACACTGTGTGACTGAGCAGGATGTGTATGCACACTGAAGCAGAACGTCTTGCCAATTACCACAAATCATAGTCAGCTGATTTCCTACCTACTTTAATAAGATTCAAAATTTTTGTCTGCTTGGCATCGTCGAGCACGACCCTTTGAACACTTCCATCTAATGTCAGGCTCATTAGAATATAAATTGGTTCATGATTACTACCTGTAACTTTGCAACTGGACGGTTGGATAATGATTTGGCCAGAGCCAGTGGAAGATTAAAGGACAACATGGCCCATTGCCAAAAGAAATATTGTTACAATTATCACTAATACAGCTCCATGATAGTCATAGTTCGTTTTTCGATCATTTTGAGTCTACTCTTGACAATAATAAAAATGAATACAGAAAATTCTTGCCATAAAAGTCTTGCTGTAGAATTAATGTATTAAATATAATCTTCCTTTAGAAACCTGTCACCATTATGTCTTCTGGTGTGGGGGAAATATTATTTGCTGGAGGATATTATGTGCTAAAATTACATGCTGAGACCATTGAAAGTAACTAAAAGCTTCCAAAATATTAGGTGCTCAGTTTACCTCTGTACTGTAAAATGGTTGGACCTCAAGTTCTTCAGTGGAGGGCAGCAAATTACTATCTTCCAACAAATGAAAGGTTCCCCAAAGTACTTATATCTTAGCAAATGTTTGCTCCTGAATTTGCACTCTTTTCCAAAAAAAAAAAAAAAAAACTTGGCAAAATACTGGACTCTGTTCCAGGCAAAAGTATTTCTTAAGTCCTGAACTTTTTATAGCAAATATGTACTAAGGAAAATAATTCGCTATTTTTGTAGCAAATGTCTGCATCACAAGGAAGACCGTTAAGTATTATATAAAGATTATACCACAGACTATTTCAGGTACAGTGAACTTTTACTAAATATGACAACAATAGTGTGGGTTTAACAGTGTTGTTCTACATCAGATTTTTGGACTTTATCCATTTGAAAAATGCACAGTGTTGTCAAAAAGTATTTGCCATCCTATAATGTTGTGCTGTTTTTGCTTTATTTGTCATGCTTAAACATTTCAAATAATCCAAATTTTGAAAACAGACACATTATGTACACAATACAGTGTTCATATGATAATTTCATTTCTTAAGGGGGATAACTAACATATTCCCCTTATTAAATTATGATTAACTGTGATTAAACCATGTTCAATTTCACAATCCAAATCCAGTTCTGAATGATACCTGATGGTCTTTTACACTTAAAGTAGTGTAAAAGGCATTAACAACAAAATATTGAAGAAAAGCCACTGACCAGTATGGAAAATGTTACAAAGCCATTTCTAAGGCTTTGGGACAAAGAACCAAAGAAACAGAATTAATAAGTAAACATGGAGCATTGGAAAACCTTCCAAGGAGTGGCCGGCCAACCCAAACTACTCCAGGAGTGTAAGGCTAGTTCATCTGGAATGTAACAAAATAACCTAGATATTACCAAATAACCAAAAACAACACAAAGACTCGATAATTGGCAAATAAACAAAAATAAAATATTCAGTAGAAGGACAGGACAAAGTCAAACCTTCTGACCTTCGAACCTTCAAGACTGCATCTTGCTATATCTGGTCTACAGCTTACAGTTTTTCAGAAAAAGAACAACAGAGTAATGGCCAAACAAGGTGGTGATAGCATGATAATCTCGGAGCAGCTTTGATGCAATCAAGTCATGGTTGATGGATCTATGACTTCTCCTCTCGAGCAGGAAATACTGAAGAACATCTAACCATCAGATTAGGATTATATGCTCAAGTCCACTTAGGTTATCCAGATGGGCAACAATCAGAAGCACAGAGGCATAAAAAAATACTGTATAAAATGCTTTTCTACAGAACCGTTAAGCTGACCCTTAGGTCACGATAAAACCAATAGATTTCTTTCTACCTTCAACAAAATAAACTTCTTTTCAGCACACTGAATTTAGGAGTTATATTTTAAGCATCTCAGTTGTGTTGCTCTTCTGTGAAGTGTGTACAAATGCAGCTCCAGCTAAGATGACAGACAGTGTGAGCGCTAGACGACCCATACGTGAGCAGCCAGTATAAGACACGGATGTGCATATCCATGTCAGGAACAGAGCATAATATGAAAACCTGATTGATTTTAATATCCTGCCACACAAAGAGTCTGACATTTATATTGAATTAAAAAGTGGGACTTTAATTAATTCATATACTTCCACAGCTTAATAATACCCCATCTATCTTCAACACATTGAATTTAATAAAGCATGAGTCATTAGACACGTGAAATGGATGTTTGGCTCAAATATGCATTCTGAGAGAACAATGAATGTGCCTGATAAAGTTTAATACAACTAGCAAGGTTATAATGTCTTATTTTTCTTCTCTGGCACTGTTGCAGTGTCTTCTTTTTTTTTTTTTTTTTTTTTTTTTTTTAAAGAAGAAAAAATATATATTAATACCAGATGTCAAAATACCTAACATCTTTATTTGTTGTGAAAATCCTGCACATATCAATGATAACTTAAGGAAATTTGACTTTGCAGTATAGCCGTATTGGGAGCAGCTTTGACAGTCACCACCCCTTTTAAAATTAAACATTCAGAATCATAATAGAGATAAAAATGTAACTCTAAAATGACAATGTATCTACAAATGAAGTAAAAAATAAATTGGCTTGTAAACCAAAACAAAAAAACATCACAGAGGTCCAAATGTAAATGGTTGCCAAGGAAACCTGTTTATTGTAACTCTACAAGTGCCAACTGGAAGAAAAAAGCATTTCACTGAGTGAACTTGGCACTGATGCATACAATGTAGTAAACTGAGATTGCATTAATTGTTGGTAAGAGGTTTTGCAACTCCCTAAATTTGGCAGGAAAGGTACCAACGTAACTTTAGTTAACTATTCTAAAATCGGATGATAGACACTATTTTATCTACTGGAGAAGTGTGTAATTTGCAGAACACAGGAGAAAATGTCATTTAAGTACAGTACTGTAATCTGACAAAATTATATCTAAACTATCCCCCTGTGTATCTAAATAGATTATAACAGTGGTGTTTAAATCATGTCCAGTTTGCACAATTGCCACAGTGTGTCAAGACAATATTTCCCTCACTATTACTCTACTAAACCATTTCTGCAAAGCAGATCCATAATTTTCTGATGTCTATGACAAATTCTGCTCCAACTATCTGAAAGGTGCAGCTGAAATTGAGATGCATCAAAGCTGAGGATGTTTTATTCTGTTATCAAATGTAGCAAAGCCTGTGCAAATGTAGCATCAGGCCAGTATTAGCAGTTGGCAGAAGTTTGTCCTGGTCTTCTGCTGATGGAACCCTGCTTTAACACGGAGCATGTTATACATTCAGTGAAGCTATCTTTATATTGTTTGGAGAAAGTGGTTACTTGAGCTACTATTGCCTTCATCTAAAGCCAGTCTGCCAATTCTTACTTGACCTCTGACTTCAAAGAGACATTCTTGCCAACACAAGATGCTAATTACTTACTTTTTTCCTTTTTCTTCTGTTTTTTTTTATCATTTTATGTATACCAGAGAGAGAGAGCAAAAGAGAGAGAGAGAGAGCGGTCTGCATCAAAGTTAGATCAACAGGTTCTGTTGGTGTCACACCAGTCTGTCTGATACCAACTACCATAACAGCTGCCATGTAGATGTGGTGAATCTGATATTTCTGTTAACAAGCAATAGATTTTTTAATTCAGCAATACATTTACTTTCTCTTGGAATAAATGTTTCTTTGCAGTATTTTCGTCCAGAAATGTACTTTTTTCTTTTTCTTAATGCCTGTAATCCATACTATGTAAACATCAGCTAATCATGAGCAGCACACACATGCTAATGATCAGTTAATGAAGAGTATTTGACGTACTGATGAGCATCACTGGCTCCTGCTACTACCCTCTAAAGCACTTACTGTGTACTTTCCACGTGCTGCTTCTGCATGTTTTATTTGTTTGCCTTAAATAAATAATGACATGCTATATTATGCTAAGCAAACAATGTTCTTTCTCATGTATTTGCTGTTCGTCTGATTAATTAATTTACTTAGGTAAACAGTTAATGTAAATGACCTGCTCAGGTTGATTCATTGTACTGTCCTTTTAGAGCTGAAAGAGAATGAGCTAACATGTTGTGAGATTGAGGAAGTCATTGCCTACTCTAAAAACTACAATTACTTGCCTTTGTAAATTCCTGAAATAAAACCAGTAAAAATATTTATCATTGATGTTGCATTGGTCCTTCAACTTAAATTTCTTGACTCCTGGAAACAGGAGTGGTGGAATCATTGATTTGTGTATTTTCTTTTGTGCTGCTTTATGTGACTGCTTTGCAGTATCACTCAGGTGACTTTTGTTATTAATAAATCATTATGTAAGACGCTTTGACAACTGTCATAGCAAGCAAAATAAGCATGAAACATAGTAGCAATTGCAAGGAAAATAAATTGTTAGCCTTTCAAAAAGATGTTCTATAATCTATCTTCTGCTTTCAGATTGAGCCTGAGGTTTTACAGCTCCCAAACATTATTTACAACAAAATTCAAGAGGGCATTTTCCATGGATTGGCAGGTCACACGTCTTGAGATGTGGTGTGATACAATTATTCACAATACAGAAAAAGCTGCATAGTAAGGCCTCTCATATGAATAAGTAGAGGTGCAATGTTATCCAGCAGACCATGATAATGTTTGCCTGAATTAAATGAACTGCATTAAGTAAACACTACTGAACTACGAAGGAGACATTATTCAACACATGCACACATCAGTACGAAAAATGATCCAAAGTACAGGACAGCATATCACAAACGTGCAGTGGAATTAATGGCACTGCCTGTGTTTTTGCCTTCTTCCCATTTACTTGGTAAGCCTATCATAAAATAAACATAGCGCCTGGTTGTGCCTCATAAACCTCTTCCACAGTGACGGCAGGTCTTTTGACAGAAATGCCCAATCAAAGCAGCACTGGGTCAATGCAGAGATGCTCCAGAAGCATGAGTTATTACCAAGTTCAGAATGTTTGTTTTAATGGGGCAACAAGCTATGGTTGTAAAATCTCAGGCAGCATGTTGCCTCTGTGGACACAATTCCAGTGAATATGTTGGTTGATACAGGTGTGAGGAAACAATCTATCTAAGCGACAGTTTAACACAGCAGCAAAGCATGATGCACTTGACAACAAGACAAACAAGGTGGCAAATTATTTTCTGTTGCAACATCAAGTTAGAAGTGTAGTTTCAAGTCACTCCAGATTTCTAGATACAGGGCAGGCACCAAGGGTAGTTAGGACAAGGCACAGAACAAACTGGAGCTCCTGTTTTTGCAGTTTCATGAATCAACTCCCTTTCCCAGCACACCTCTCAAAGCCATGACAGACTGCGATGAATTACACTTGACAGCCCTCTCCACGTAATTCCTCTCCAGATGGCTCCCTGCCCAACATTTAGGAATCAGCAAATAAAAAAAATATAATTGAATGAGCAAGGAGTGATGTAGGCGCAGAATTTGTCTAATTATTTTCCTGTGACCCCTGAAACAATAGACTATTATCTTCCCAGTGGTTTGCCCCCACCCCCTTCTCAATTTACAATGCAATCACCAACCAGTCCTCCAAACCTCTGCTTAGCAAAATCCTTTTAGTATTCATAGACAGTCAACTCAACATCTTCATCATAAGGTAACATGCTTCATGTTTTTTCCGCCCAGCACTAAGCCCCATTTGATGATAAATTTATCAACATCATGTTTTTGCTCTGCCTCTTGTGGAGTCCTCATTTCATCATTGTAAAAGCAGCAGAAAATTGGTTCATTTAAGACGCAGACAGCAGTGTACAACTGACCCCACATGCACCACTGCACACGAAGGCATTTGATCTCCTGAAACACAAATGAAGTCTACCTACAAATGTGAAAATGTGAAGCTTCCAAAAACATAATTGCCCTTTTCAAACATCCAAAGACAATCTAGTGATTTTTGACAATACTCCAATCACACAAACATTGAATCGTCCAGTTTGATGCCATAGTATTTACATGAGACTTTCTAACACAAAAGAGCTCTAATTACTGTGTACTACAAACCTTTCAGTAGGAGGACAGGCTTTGGGAGTGTAGATGCTTGTCAATCCCCTAAATGGCTGCCACAATAATAGGCTACTAAACCGAGGGGGAGCGTAGAGGGAATGCCTGAGTCATTTGACATGCAAATTGAATAAGAAATAATAGCTCACAAGTTTAAATTCACAGGAGATAGGAATTTGCAACCATGTGATGTAATAGAACCAATGCATGAACATGAACTCCTGTTAGTTTATAGCTGAAACCATTATTTGATCCAATTTCCCACTTGACTTTCTTTCTCGTCTCTCTCTGTGAAGAAACTGGATCAGATTTCTGAACAGAGGTCATGCATGAAGAGGCAGGCCTCTAATGGTTTGGGTATGATTTTTCCCTCTTTTTGTATAAACCTTGTACATGCTTTTGAACCACTCAGTTATTTGAAATGTGTTAAATTATATATTGTTTCTATATTTCACGTAAACCCACTGGCCACTTTATTAGGTATACCTGTTCAGTTGCCAGTAGATAAAAATATAACTGAGATAAAAACACTAATACTTTGTTGAAATTACATATATCCAACACCTTTTCCACTTGTTCTTAATTAATTTATCACTCTTAGTGACTCAATGGGACATAAAGAGTGATCAGTATGTACTATAAAGTCGCTGTACTATGTTGGCTTACTAATGTGGTCCAGAAAGTTCATTGTCTGTCTCTAATACCTTCCGTCCATCAAAGTCTAGAGTCAGTATGAGAGGATCAAATCCTTCCCTTGTAGCTTCTAAGAAACTAATAAGCTCTAATTACTGCTTTGACTTTTAATCTGATTTAATTATGGATGTATCCATGGATAGGTTAAAATTAATCTTTTGTGTTTGTTTGATGGTGATCCTTTGATTTATGCTAATCGTTTTTGTTTTCATGTAGTTTCAGTAGTGAGCACTTATTGTTGGCTATGAAAAAATTAAAATTTATGACTTTTTACTTGTTACCAGTTATGATCAATTTTTACTTTTAGGTCAAATGTCAAATTTAGTGTTTTTTAAACAAAATGAATATCTGGACATGTCAACAGTGTAAAAATAAAAGACAAACTGACTACTTCTCGTATTTCTTGAAGACATTTTGCCAAAGCCTTTTGAATGAAAAGTATTATTCTTGATGAAGAAATTATTTTTGATAAATTGTTAAATACAAAAAAAAACCACTTAGCACTTCAGCATTCTATTTTAATAAAAACAAATTATTCAAATGTCTTTTTGAAAGGCAGAGTTAATGAATCGACCACAACAACAACAAAACATTTGTGTTCACAGCCAGCCACTGATGTAGAGGTGGGGAACCAAACTTGAGTACAAGAATCCCAGGAACCACTGGCAGACTCTGGCTGCCGATAGGCTGGAAGAGGAGGCAATGAACTGATGTTTGCTCATCATATTAAGAATTAATATTCATGGATGGAAAAAGCACACATTTATTGATGAGGCATGTGTTTGTTATGGGAAACAATAGTTGTTTTGTGTTCTTTGTGATAAATAATGAAAAAGCTCTGTTGATTATTTTATTTGTAATCTACTGACTGAACAAAAAATGATGGACAATGAGAATGACAGCAGGAATGAGAGGGAGATGAACTGTCCTGAAGCATCTGCTTGCTATGTTCACGCTGCAAGCAAATGAGGCCCATATCTGATTTTTTGGAGTGAGATTTGAGCCACCTCCATATGTGGTCCTGAATCCGACTCATATCCAATCTTTTTTAATGTGATTCCGGTGGGAACAACCAAAAGGGTTTTGATGTGACTTTGATTTCACTTTCCATCAACGTTTGTCATAACTGTACACCGGCGAGAGGTGTTAGTACTTAGCAAGATGGACATTTACCGCAGTAATCTGCCCCCTTTTTAACCTAACACTACAATGCTTCTTCACAGAGATGGGTCACCTCAAACAACTTGCCAAAATGTTGAATTTCACCCTCTTTTTTATTTTTGCAACTCCATCTCAGTGTCTGCTGACACATTAAGCAGCCAGCGTTGGACAGGCAATTTAGAAAAATAAATGCACATTTCTTTCATGTTTCCTGCACCAAAGAATGCTGTGCAAGGCATCTTTGTTTAATGTTATTTTGTCCAAGTGAAACAGTTCACACTGATGTAGACAATATTTTAATAGTAATGTGGACAACCATGAAAAAATAAAAATAATATATATATATATATATATATATATATATATATATATATATATATATATATATATATTATATATATATATATATATATATATATATATATATATATATATATATATATATATATATTTTGATTTGAGCATCAAAATCTGCAGTGTGAATGTAGCCTTGGTCACCAGTCAGCACAAACAGCTCACCACAGTCATTATTAAGAAATTCTCCATGAAAGTTCTTACAGATAGAGGGATGATTAGTTGCAAGTGCATCTCAGATGTCATTGAAAGGTTAATTTATTTCAGTAATTCAAAAAAGTGAAACTAATATATAGATTATTGCCATTACAGAAACCTGGGCTTTGTTAACACCTGAGCAGAGCCACAGACTGATACAATCCATCACACACAGTGGTGATGCAATAATTCATACAAATGAAGCCGGAGCCAAGTATGAAGTGAAAACACCGTACATTACAATGACACACTTCAACCTAAGTGATTATTTCTGTATTAACAATTCTTGTTATTTACTCTTAAATAAAATTGTAGGTTTCTAAAACACTCAATTTTAGGTTTTAATTAGCTGTAACTTAAAGTACAGTTATATAAAATTAATTTATATAATTCCCTTTTTTGGATTGATAAAACGATGTGGTACATATACCATTAATGTAAAGAATTACTGTGTTACATAGTACTTGTCGAAAATTACACAGAGAAAATTAAAGCCAAATAAAGATATAGATACAGTATATGTGCAATTATTATGTTGGGTTGTGTAGCACATCAAGGTTTTCAAGTTCAATCCTGCAACACATTTCTTTTTTTCACTTAGGCTTGGCACATCTCTTTTCCACCGTACAGCTCTTTTCATGCTGTCTCTTTGGCCTCACCGGGGAGTTCTCCCTCAGATAACATCACATGGCTGCCAAGATAAAGTTTGTGACACACGGATAAAAGGCAGCACAAGCTATCAGTAGCTACTGAAGCCCTGGTTCACCAGCTAAAGTAGTGTTACCCATAGCTTTACTGTGAGCTTCACGGTTAATGCAAACTGCGCTGCTGTGAACCTTTATTTAATTCCTCTTTAATACAGTTAAGTGAATGCAGCAAGATCAAATTAAGAAAATGCACTGACAGCAGGATCTGATGTAAAAAAATAAATCCTGCTGCTCCAAAGTTATTAATCTGCAGACTCTAAGCTTTGAATTGTTGTGAAGTACCAAGTTAAGTGATTGAGAACATTATTTTCTTGCTAAATTAATGGAAGGCTTTTCCTAATTAGAAGTGGCATTTGACTGAGCAGAGAGAAACACTGCAATCTAGCAATGTTTGTTTCCCCATTTGTTAAAATTTATTTGAAAGTGAAATCATTTCAACAATTTACCGGTTTGCTAAATGACTCTTGGAGTGATTAGGAGATAAACACAACCCAAAATTGTCATTTCTTGAATAAATCTGATCAGTGTTTTCAAAGTAATTTTGCATGCAGTCCTAGAGTAACTGTGTCCACACCAGCTGTGAGTCCCCAGGCTCGGATTTGCTAATCGAGAAAGAAGAATAAGTTTAGCTTGTTAGTTGTGGATGAGTTGATTAATGGCCATCCTTTCTGGTCTGCCTGTTACATGATGCAGATCAACCTGGAGGGAATTCTTACTTAACTCATAAAAGGACTGCTAGGAAATAGTAGCCATGTGCCAAACTGACATTTGCATTAGCATACAAACAAGCAATAATATAGGGCATCCTTTTGGACAATCAGCAGTGTGTTTTTTTTTTCTCTCTTTTTTTTTTTCTGGATTCTGGAGATGAGGGTAATGAATTGTGTTTCACATATGGCACATTGATAAACTCACTTCATGCCATTAATCAGTACTGGGAGGAAATGAGAGAGTCCTGGGAATGTGCTTTGATTGACAAGCTAATTTAGTGGGAGAAACAGCCTTTCTCTCGGTGAATACGACTATGTTACATGCACAAAATAAAAGTGGCTATTTTCTCCCAGATTAGAGTGTCCACAACTATTTTTTGCTAGATTAAATATTTGTGGTAGGGTTGAATTAGTGCGTCACAGTGAGTAAGACAAAGGATCTGGAAGAGCTACTGCAGGGCACAGGCTTTCCACAGATGCTGGTCAGTAGTTGCTGTAGGCCGTCTGCCCAGTTACAACCATGCCAACACTGGAATTGTTTGGCTGGAGGGGATTATTGCTGTTATGATTGCCTCAATAAAAAGTGATTGTGCTCTGTGATAATCTCACTCTGAGTCTCATCTTCTCCTAACAGCAGTAGAGCTGAGATGGCATTATACATCAGCTTTGCCTCCAGTCTCAAAATATCTTCTGTGCATTGCCTCCCCTTTGAATTTGTCTGAGGGCAATTCTTCTTTTCTATTAACATCTCATCCAGCCTTACACGTAGAATTTTCTCACTTTGCATTTGTGTGCCAAGCACAGCTTCTGCTTGAATAGCAGAATAATCCAATCAGCACAGAGCGCCTCATAACTTAGACATCTGACCTCTACAGAGGATGGGATCTTGTCAAAGATCATCTTATTTCACAAAATAGCGCTCTGCTTTGTTTGTAGATTCTCCTTCTAGCTCCATGCTACAATCTGTAAGATATTATGAAAATGCCATGGAATATTTTCTGAAAGAGGCCTTTGATAATATTAAATCAACACCTGCAAGAATGATGGCACTGTGTGTTTTTGCCTGCATAATTTCTGCCTCAGGTTCCCATTTAGACAGATTTACCTCGGAGAAAAATATCAAAATGAATGTGCAAGAGTTTGGGCTTTCTGACTGTTGTGAACTGATTCTTTTTGGCTCTAAAATGTCAGAAATCTAAGCTCCCTTTTACTTTACTTGCAGTATTGTAAAGCTAAAAACTATCACATAAATATTTGTGGTAGGGTTGAATTAGTGTGTCACAGTGAGTAGCCACTGTAGTCTTTTTGTCTCTTCATCTCTTTCCTGGTGCATATGTTGATTTTAGGATTAGCTTCTTCTTAAAAGTTCTTGCCAAACGACACTGCAATAAATAAAGAGTAGAACTTGGCTACAAAAGTCCAAGGCTGAAAATATGACTGGATTTGATATTAACTAAATTAAAAAAATATATTTTCTTTGACTAATCCAATAGCAGGCTAAGCAGTTTTCTGATTTGAAAAAAGGGAATGTAATGCGTCTTTAAAAGAGGAATCATAACTTTAATTCCGTAGTCTCTTGATTCTGAATAAACACACAACTATAAACCAAATTGTATTCGGTTATTTTCAAAATTATTGAAAAGTCAGGGGCAGATAAAAATTTTGATTAAAAAAATAAATAAATAAATAAAAATCAGCTTCTGCAATTAAATTCGTCCATCCATTAAAATTGCACAAGCAGTTAAGAATTGTAGATTAATTTATAGTGTTCTGCATAAAAAGATAAAGATTGCATAAAAAGATAAAGATTCCTTGATAAAGATACCAAAGATGATATTTCCTCTTTGGTTAGCTATTCCAGGGATGTATTTAAGGTTAGATAAAGCAATGAGTTTTACAGTTCAATAAATGATTGTTGATGTGTATGTATTTGGATAAATGTGGACTGGTACATCAGGGTTCAACATTCTTTATGGGCTTACATTGAAAGCAAATAAAAGATTTGGAAAAAATGCTATCATACTCACTGGAAGAAAGTATGATAGAAGAACACCATGTGTGGAAACTTTTAAGTACCCCAAAATGAAGCCAATAGATCACTGAGAGACTGGACACAATATATCACCGATTAGATCCTGTAAGAGGTCCAAATTATCTTATCGCCACATCTACCCCTTTCAGGGAAAACAACAAGATCAATTGCTACCTGTACAAAGCTCACAGAAATACCTGCTGGGAACAGCAGCCTGCCTGCTTCATGTCATCTGATGATTTAAGGCTCCTAGATACAATCTCAGGAAAGCCAGTAGTTAGGTTCTGGCTAAAGACAATAGATCAGAAGTTTAGGAAAGTTTGCATGTTTTGCTGCCATCCTCACCCTTATAACACAATTTCCTTAATCGAACTCATACATGATAGAGAAATGTGTCCAACTCTACCAGCTACAGCAGCTTGATCACTTTCACATTTTATCACATTACAAACAAACGTCACACTACTTTATTTGGATTTTTTTCAGTGATGAACCTACATAAAAAATAAAAACAAGTGTTTTCAGATGTCCTCTTACAAGCAGGTAAACATTTTTGCAGTTACCTTCCCTAACATTCTCTTCCCCCAGACTGCAGAAATATCATTAACATTGAACCCGGAAAACTAGCAAAATTTGTGATGTCATTTTTGATGAGATACAGTGATTTACGAATGCTCAGTGAGGTCAGCATTAGGTTAGAAATAATGATAGTTAAGATGCTTACAATCTGCCTGATCCTGACCTTGATCTTGTGTTTATGTTATAAATATATTAAATTTAACTCATCACATTCCACCTCACTCCACATTAAAATCCTCTTCATCAGGATTAGAAAAAGATTATTTCCCTTAAAATAGATCCGCTTAAAGCGTTTGTCGATTGCCTAAATAAAATAAAAAATCCATATTTCCTTTCTCACAAGATGAAAAGCTCCAGCTCATTTGGAAATTGCACAAGACCATTTTTGTCAAGAAATATTTTTTAAAAAACAGAAAACAGACTGAATGTCACAAAATAACTTAAACACATTGTAAATGCTATAAACCTAAAAGTAAAAGAGAATATTAAAAACTATATTTTACAAGACCTAGCATTTTTTAGAATAAAATTTAATATACAGTATGGTCAGATATTGGTGAATCTCAGGAAAAGTGTGGTTTTCATTGTTTGAAATGGAAATCTCAATATAGCTGCTATCTCCAGCAGCCATAGGGCAGAGGCAAGTTACAGCTTTGAAAGGTCGCTATGACCCAATGCGATAAAAACATGTACAATTTTGTGCAATGTAAGTCTACATAATACATTTTTGTCTTTGTCAATAAAATTGATACAAATCAATTTTTGATAAGATTGTAGTTAACAGAGATACACCTTTAAAATTTAAACGGGATGGATTATTTAAATTATTATACAAATTATAAAATACTTTATTGGTAATTTTGGTCAGTGTCAAAGCTTAACCTCCAAACTATTAACGGATAGGTTGTTGTAGATACACTAAGCCATGAAATTTCAGTTTAATCTGGGCCCAAGGAAGAATAAAAAAAAAAGGTTTCTGCAGCGACAGAAAAGCTGCAGAAAAGCAGTGTAACATGTATTTTTACATCCCATTGTGTTTATTAAACATACTAAGTCATCTGTTTATTAATAATAACAGAAGTGTGCATGATATGTTTTTCTTGAACTCATGTCTTGCTGTTAAATCACATAATGCTTAAGAGAAATTATGCCAGAAGTGCAAGTAAATTCTGAATATTAACGAGGTATAATTTCTGACTACTGGCGAGGACACTGGAGCACACTGCGGCGAAGGCTAATTAGAAAAACATGATAAGTTATGGTTTGATGGGTTTTCAGCCCCCACAGTGCTGACAGTATAATTCTTATTTACCAGTCATCTCCAGATGCAAGCATATCTTTGGCTTTGAAGAAATACTTGTCAGTCACAGAATGCTTATGTTGCTTCACCACATTACGCCTCATATGTTACCCTCCTGTTAATATATTTTTTTACATGTTAATTGTCAGCCCTTTACTATCTATTTTTGACAGAATTCCCAAGTTTATGTAACATATTAAACACTTTATGATCTGTTGGGGGAAATTAAATCAAAGCTGTGGGGAAAAACAAGGAGGACGTTAGGCACTGAAAGGAGAGAGTGACTAATATTCATGGTACATCACTCGCTCAGCATATGAGGAACTTCTGCCATGGTAACATAAGCCTCGACTAAGGCCTCCAGATTATGTGAAAGGACACGGAGCCTGAATCTTTCATTAAAGGAAGCCTTAATTTATTATTTAAAAGGTGTTATTATCTGCCTCAGCTCACAGGCTAAATGCCAACTGGCAAGTCCAAGGCCAATTTAAACGAGCTAAATTCCAGTCCCATCTGGCCACTGCATCTTCCTATTCTTCCCAACGAGTGGGTGGCAAAACTGGATAATGCTGTCTTCCTGTGCGGCACACACTGTCCTCCGCTCTGTCTTTCATTCCCCCCCCCAGAGCACCTCCACTTACCTGCACAGAGGCCTTGGTTGCAGTAATATGCAGACCTTCCATACAGCCACAGGTAGCAGCATCAATAATGGAAACTCCATGGCAGATAGATTAGTCAGGGTATCATAAAGAAACTACATTTATATGTCCCTGGTGGGGATGTACCATATCAAGAGAAGTTGGAAATAACTTATAAGAGAAGTTGAATGCCAAGCATCTTAACAGAAGTGGTAAAAAGGCTGAGAGCACTTTTCATTAAGAATCTTCCATTTTAATAAAATCAAAGGTTTAGTGGTAGAAGTGATATTAGCTCTTGCAGGAGAGAGAATAAAAAGGTGCCTTTTTTTATTTTGCCTCTAATGTGCAAAATGTATTTGTGGATCTTTGTGTTTTTAGTTCATCTAATAATTTTTGAGAGGAAGGTTAGAATTTCACACCACTCACTTGCTCCTTTAATCTACTACCCTGAAGAGGAGGAGAACAATATCCCATTGTGGATCAGTAAAGAATATTTCTATTCCATTCTATTATTCTAAACAAATACATTACTTGGCAAAAATGTACTGATATCCCTTTGGTGACAGGACAGCAGCAAACCTTGATAAGTTATACAGGGATTGATTTTGTGTGATACTTCAACACCAAATAGCATATTGTGAGTTGGAAGGAAAATTATTAATATTTTCTGGCGTTTTTTACAAATAAAAATCTGAAAAATGTGGCATGCATTTGTTTTCAGCCCTCTCAAATTTGATACCTCTAAATCCAATGCAGTGTAATCAATTGCCTTCAGAATCAACTTACTTAGTAAAACAATCCTGGAGATAACAGATGTTGGTGTTAGAATCATACAGCAGTGATGTTTTTCATCATCAGAAACAGGGAAAATTTTACAAGGCTCTTCATTAAATGCGAAAATAATATCACTAGTGATAATATTACACACTGAAAGACAACAGGTTTACAATTAAGTAAAAAGGTAAAGGCTGTGTTGTTATTAATATTACATACAATATAATGATATGTCCTACTAATCAATGTACATATTTCTATATGTCCGATAACACCAACGAAGAAAGCTAAAGAAAATTATTGTATATGGCTTATGGCATATGGCTAATTATCTTATGCATATTAGATGCCAAGTTAAACAAAATGCTATTCAATATGTAATAAACTGTTTATTGAACCAGTCTACTGGTAAAGTTTCTTCAGAGGGAGACGGAGGCCAAAACAAGTGAACTTCGTGAGCATGTGAAGTTTTGTTTAATTTCGCATCAAAATACGTTTCTTTCAATAACATTTCCAAAAGGTCAGTTTAAGTTCATCAGCATATCTGTGCTGGAGATATTTTGAGAAATGAACATTCTGCATGCTGTTGTGACTGCACAAGGCCAAAAGAGTCATTCTTGCTTTACATAAATTACATCACATACATACATTATGTTCACGCAAAATAAATGGTTTTGTACTTTCCCAGAGACATGAGAAGCATAATCATGTCACCTACTTTGAGATTTCATGTTCACTGTGAATGAATAGCGTCGCTTTTATAGCCCGTCAAATAGAAAGCATCATTACACACAGATCAGACTGCTGACGGATCATTTGAATAAAGTACTAGGTTTCATTATTATCTCTTTCATTCATTATTGACTGGTAGGGTGGCTCTGTTCCCATTACAGAAGGATAACACTTCACTGTATGAAACCCTTCATTTAGCAGCCTGGGTTTGGCATAACACTGTGTGCTGTCTCCGAGGAAGAAGCCATTATCTGCAGAGCAGAAATCTTCCCAACATAGAAAGCCCAGAGCTTTATAACCAACAAAAACAGTTTCTCCCCCTTTTACTTAATTTTCCAAATGACTTAGCGAATAAATCTCTGCTGAGGAATAAACCAGCCTCCACAGCTACTTATCGAGGGATTTGTGTAGCTCTGAGCGCTAAATAGCAAACAAAGCCAGGGGAAAAAAATAGCCAGCATGAACACATAAATATATCATCTGTTGAAATTAGCCTTTAAGTTAATTTTGACCGCAATGCGCATACTCCATAAAAAACTGTCTGTTTGTCCCAATCTGTTACAGACAGAAAACCGTCAAGCTGCTGAAAATTTCTGAATTAGAAAATTTGGCACTCTTCTCCAGTAAAGCTTCCCTAGTGAGCAATTTGATCCCTTGTTACACTAATGTACAAAATAACTCCCTCCTTGGCCAGATGCCCCACTATCCAGCGCTATGTGTTAATTATCATGTATGAATACAACAAGACATTCCCACTTGCAGATCCTTGAGCTGTCTCAACAATCTAAATTCATAATGTCTTTTTAATGTGGAAGGGTAGCAGATTTTTCTGTAACAAATGTTCTCAGTGCCAGTTATCCCAAAGTGAGCAGGATGAGGTCAACCATAGGTCATTGCTGCTGAAGCAGTGTATTTTTCTTTCTTTATTTTGAACAAGATCAATACTGAATGGATGGCTTCATCCCATGCCATCCGCTATATTAAGAGAAATTTTACACAAATGTTGGTGGAAAAGCGCAGCCAAGACTGGAGTCAATACTGTCCTGAATAATCTCCTGATACAGGTCTATAGTGAAGTTTGAAATAAAGATGAAGGTTGGCACCTTGAAACACAGGACTAGAGTAACTGAAGGACTGTTTTTTTTTTTTTTTTTTTTTTTACCGAAAAAGAATATGCAATAAAGATTAGCATTGTAAACAATGATATAAGAGAAGGGTATCTTGAGTCATCCCATGCTTACCTACAGATCTATTTGGCACCAAGATATTGCAGATTCATTAATGTTTTAACTCCAAGGAAGTCCTTTGGTCCAGACCAAAAGCAGATTTGATTTTTTTCTTTTTCTGTTTAGTGCAGTTTTCTTTCACATTGTGTTTTTTTTTGCAAGCAGATTACAATTTGTAAACAAGCCACTTGGGTAACAATCATCGATCCATTAAACAGAGATGACAAGGGGACAGAGCACAGATCCAGAAAGTAAATAAACATGGAAGTCCTTCGTTCTGCATTTTTGTTGTGCACATTTGCACTGTAATTATAACTCCAATACAATTTTGAATATCAAGAGCAACTCATTCAATGAGGGTTTTGCAATCGGATATTTCTAATTTTGAAATGGCATCAGCAAATGCATGCTGCAAGCTGAATGAGATGAGATGATCTGTGTGTCCCCCCACAGTAGCAGCAGCATTCTGGGTAATGCACGATTTCAGTACAATAAGTACATGCAGTAGCAGTGTTAGCAACATGGAAGGGTTCATTTTTAACATAATGCCCAGTAGTGGTGGCAGCTGTTTGTCGCCTAACCAATCAATTCACTACGGAGCAAACTTCAAAACTAACACTTAATTGGTAAACAGCTAACCCAAGAATCATTTTAAGTTTTCTTGGGGGCACCTTACTGAAGGTCTTTTATTAATCCTCTTGAAAAGAATGTGAGAACAAGAGGATATTACAATATGAATTATTTAATTATTAAAAACACAACATACACAGTAGGCACAGTTCAAACTGCATCTGGCCACAAGGTCGTGAAAGCTTTTTCAAAACTTTCTCTCAGAAGCTTTCCTTCCATTCTGTGAGTGGAATAGTTAATATCCTGTCTGTTTTTTGTTTTTTGTTTTTTTTTCTCAGGGAGTAATCAGAGGCTAAATCAAATCAGTAGTATAATTAGGTTAATTAAAAAACCATGGAGAAGGCAATATTTTGGATGCCACAATTCACGAAGCACAGTCCCTGGGTGGTAATTACATATATACACTCCCAGCTTGAGCTTTGTTCAAGGTTTTGCTAAACTAGCCTTGAATTGTGTAAGAGTATTTTTGTGCATGCAGAAGGGACATAATTATATTTAGAGTTGAAAAAACTGCATTTCAAACTAAGATACATGATAAATTAGTAATATAGGAAACAAGGAGTCTTTATCTTCACATTTAACCTCTGCAGTAAATCTAAGCCTAACTGAATATAATAAGTATTTTTCACATAAATTTTGATTCTCTTAATTTTTTTCAGGTGCATCTTCAATCTTCAAGCATGTAAGAAAAAAATAGTCCACCACATTACGTTTCACATTCCAGAGTTAATTTTTTTCTAGTTGCCTTTTTTTAGAACACACTTTAAGATTTGAAGATATGGACTGACAAACAAATTCAAGGGGTGCTCTGTGAGACAGAAGTTCTCCAGCTGAAAACTGCAGCTGGAGAAATATGCAGTCCATTATGAGCGCAAGCTTTTAGGCGACTTTGAATAGCTACCACATTCAAGGATTTCTCAAACATGCATGAAAGAATCAAAGCAACACTACAGGCATGAGGTTGATGAGGGAATAACATTATTACATGATATAGAGTTTATGGCCCCCTTTAAGAAGTAAATGAGCACAACTCTATTCGGAATGGCTTTTAATGACTTTTATGTTGTATAATATTGCATGTGTTCTGTTTAGCTTGTCTTTTAAATTTTAGCCTCTGCTTTTTGTATGCTTGTTTTTATTATAATGCAATTTGTGGTTCCACAAATGCTCCACTGCTGGTTTTATTGTCAGCAGTGCATGGCGTCCATTTTAAATGGATCATTAATTAACTGCAGTTTCCTCCCAACCACAAACATGAAAAAATAAAAACCTTAACATCAAATAATATCAAAACTTATCTATGAAATTATATTACTAATATGTATTTACATGTAAGGACGTCATACTGTGGAACTACTGGCTTTTTTGAACGTGCCTCGGCTGATCAGTAGGTGGCAGTGTATGTAGTAACAGACTTGAGTCCAACATGTTAAAATACCATCAGCATCCATACTTAGGACCAGTGTAGCTGTCCACTGAGGTGACCACTGTGCAGAAAAGGAATATTGTAATTCTACAACACATATTTTCCTGAACTGCAGCAAAACCTGATTAACAATGTCATAATATCTGCTACAGGTGATATATTTTGAGTTCATATTCCATATATCGAATAGATTATATAAAGATAACCTTGATGCATTACTATGCTAGTCTTTCACATTGTTTCTGGTCTTCAAGTACTCCAGACACTGCATATGAGGTGAAATGCTCATTTCCCACTGCACTGTGAACCTCTCCACAGTATCAAGAGTACACTTGTGAACAGACATGGTGTGATGCTGATAAGATTTGTGCTCCAGTCATGCCCCTTTGGTGCACTTCGGTCTAGATGAAGAGGCACACTCATGCACCATTATAGAATCATTTACATTCTATTGAACTCAGCTTGCGTCACAACATGGCATAGATCATCTCTGAGGAGAAATATAAATTCAGATATTGGAAAAGGAGTGATCCATCTCCGTCCTGCAAATTAAAATTCGTCTGCTAGTCAGACCTGGTAAAATAGATCACACTTTGAGGGTAGCTTTCATCAAACTAAAGTCAGTTATCTCATGACCCAAATGCTGCAAATAGTTTTGGAGATATTATTTTTTTAAAGGAAGAAGGGTAAAAAGTCAGCTCTAGTAGGAATTTTCCCAGTGCAGAATCTTTTCTGACTTTTAATTTTACAGCAAAAAAAAAAAAAGGCCCCATTAAAACTCAAGAAGGAGCTCTGCTCGAGCAATTTCATAAAGTATGCCAACTTTTTCTTGCAAATTACTTTTTACCGTCTTTGCCAAGGGGGCCCCATTTTGTTCCCCTGAGACAAAACGGGAACATAGTAAATTCCTTTTCCACATTAAGAATCCAGCTTGTTTTCCAACTTGTGTTTGGCTGCGTTGCATCCATTTGATCCCTTTTTATGGAAATCAGGATTCTTGTCTGCAGTAGAAAGGGTGAACTGGAGGATGGCTCTTATTTCCAAGCTGATGCAATTAAATGGTTTGTAAAAGCCAAAGCTGGTATTTATTATGCTCATTGCCCTCATATTTTAATACTGTATTATGATAGAGGAAGAGGCAATGCTAAGTCAAAGTAACTTGAATATTTGCTAATTAGGAATGATTTTTTTTCTTTAGCAACTGACTGATGAAATTACTTTGACAAGTGATATGGGTGGATTTAATGACGAAAATGCACTTATCCACTGTAAACCTATCCATCTTTTCCTTAAAAACCCACCCTATAACTCAGTGGTGTGCTATGAAAGCAGCTTTTCCTGTGTGCGTAGACATTACCCAGAGAAATCTCATTAAGTCCCAGTCAATTATCATCACATTGCATTTGGGGGAAAGCGAGATACAGGTAGATAGTATCAATACTAGAATTGCTTTAGGACTGGCTCCTCATTCACTTAACAAGTGAGTGATCCCAATGCATTTTAGATGCTGTAATTAATCATTTACATACTCTGAGTGCCACCTGATAGGTCATCCTGCTGGGCTTCTCTCATGCTCTTCTCATTAAAATGCTAATTTAAACCGCTGACCCGCCCTGCTGCTAAGGAAGACTCCTCGTAATGACTTTCCATCCGGCGTCTTCGTGCCCTCTTAAGACCCCCATAATGGCAGTGGGACGAAAACAGGAAAACTTTCCCATCACAAAGAAGCCCTCCAAGTGTGTAGATATTCATTTATTCCGATGTGCTGCTGTGCAGAAGCAGGCCTTATTACCCAAATGTTATTTTTATTTTAAATAGCAATTTCCACTCGCCTTGTCTAACATATATTAGATGACGATATAGGTTGAAAAGGTGAAGTAACAAGATATTATGAACTACTCAGAAAAATGTCAACTCATTAAGACTACACAAAAAAACCATCAAGATATCCTTTTGGGTGCGATGGAAGAAATATTGTAAAATACTATTACTCTTATAACCAACTAAAGATGTTGATATTGAAAATGTTACAATTTTCATTGTCAAATTTTAATTTCTTTAAGAATGTGCAATCCTGTTGTTAGCAACAGCATAAGATAAATTCATCCTGAAACAGTTTCAAGAGCAATTTTTATTTTTTCACTCTGATGGTAACTAATTTTAGTAGGTGATTCTGTGAAGAGTTACTAAACCATGCTCAATAAGATTTCAAAAAGGTTTCCTATAGGCATTATATGAAAATAACTTGGAATTTTTGAAGGCAAAAATTATCCACAAAATGAGACTAAAATATGAAAGATGATGGATATCAAAGTGCTACGTGATAACAGTGTTATTTTGACCGGATACTGCCTGCAAGCAATGCGTGTAAGAGCACACATGAATGGACGACTGCACAGTCAACCAAGCATACTGGCATCACAAGCCAGGCAAAGTCTTCCAGTGACTGGTAGGGACACAGCTATATAGACTAAACATATTTTCACACATTCACAGTTCAGTACATTCCCAAAAACTGTTGTTTACACTGGAATGCTTTTTTTTTTTTTTTTTTTTTTGTTAAATGAAAGACCTTTACAAGTTTATAGATTTATATACAATACTTTTCTTTTATGAAATAATTTATCTCCATCCTGTTCCCAAATATTCACAGCATGAACTGTGAACTGTAAACAAAGATGACATTCTGATTCCTTTTAGAAATCTCTACTGAGCTCAGGGCCGGGCCAAGGAATAAGAAAACTAACCATCTGCTTATGGCCCCAGGGCCACAAAGGGGCCCCCTCAATGGAGATTTTATTTTTTAGTAATAATTTTTATGTCATTATAATATCAAAAATACAAAATTTTACTATGAAGTGATTTGGTTTTACAATAATATATATGTGATAATGTATGTAGAAATCATTATTTCATGGATAAAAAGAAAAAAATAATTTGCTCTTGGGGGTTCTCGCGGGCCCCTGGTGGCCACAGTAGGTATCACATGCTTTGCCAGTCTCATGAGCTGCAACGTGCAGTGCACATCCAAACGTCCAAAGCTGCGGTCAGAAGCTACGTAAGCAAAACACTGTCTCAAAAAAAGATTTATCCCTCAGGGAGGGAGAAAAGAAAGAGGAAGAATAGAAAAAAAGCCAAAATAAAGGTTTGTTTTAATGTGCCTTGGTAATGTAATTTAATGTAAAAGATTTGTAAAGCTGCTAATAGAAAATTTGCTTGACAGCGACCTGGAACGGTCCAGTTCAACAGCCAAACATTTATGTTTGGCTCTTTGTGTTTGTGTGAAACTGAGTTTAAACTTTAAATGAGTTGATTCTCATGGTTATCTCTGTATATTTCTGAGGTATTTTTGGCTTCAAAACGCCATATTTGATAAAGTTTGATAACAATAATTAAAACTTCTCAATGTTTGACATTGTCTAGCAAAATGTTTTTACGTCAGGCTACATGGCTGCTACATCGATATGCTATTCTATGCTGTAGTTGGGGATATGTTGTTTGCTGCTGAGAATAATCATTTTGAGGCTAAAACAAACTTTATTTTTACATTCTAAGTTACGTGAAACTTCTGTTAAAATCATTTGGATCAGGATCAGTCCAGTACCAAATCGACATTCTCAGGGGAGAAAGACTCACCTGGTATAAATAAAATTTTTAGCTATCGGAGTTACGCTTAAGAGAAATTTATTTAATCAAAGAATGTCATGAACATGTGTTTAGGGCTGCAACAATTGCAGTTTTCTGGCTGATCCCTGGTTACCGATCTTTAAAAAGCCTGACCTGCCGATTTCGATTTTAGCTGGTATACATTTTTTTTGTCTGAAATGTCGCTAAATATAGCAAGAAAGTCACCGAGTTGGCAACAGTGGAGTGAATATTGTTAACTGCAAACATGCCGACTTGACCTGGTGGGTCAGTCTGTCAGTCAAACTTCTCACTGCAGAACAGAGACTGATTTTTAAACCTTTGCTGATGAAGTTAAGACTAGGGGATAAGATGGGCTTCACATGTAAGTATCGGCCGATCACGATCCCCCAAAATTAAGGAAATTGACGCCCAGAAATCAACTGGTCGATATATCAGTTGGCCAATAAATGTATCCTTTATTATTCATGTATATAATGTAAAAAGCACTGCCAGAGATGCAATAAGTCTATAGCAGATATGTGAATGATCTAATGATTGGACTCCTGATTGCAGCGGGTCCACATTGTTAGCAGAACTAGAGGGCCCCAAAACCAAATTTTGCGTAGGGCCTCATGGAGGTTTGGGCCGGCCCTGACTGAGCTAGAGAACATCCACAGATATTTAAACTCTAGAGACTTTCAACAGATATCTTTAAGATGATGTTTCAGGGATGGCTTCCCACACCAAGAAAGATACATCATCAGTAATAACAGCAGTGACATACATGATGTTGCTCAAAGGTGACTTATATCATACTGATGCATGCAAATTATGACTTTGGTTACTAAGATACTTAAGTGGTAGATTAAATCCATGATCAATTTAGACCTTGTCCAGATTTCAACTCAGTGTAAAGTTAATGTTTCAAGCAACTTGATAGCATAAATTAATCACAAGCAGACACAAAAGGGGTTCACAGTAAAAGCAGACAAAACAAACACATACAAAAGGATAAAAGTAATAACTTTATGATGTAAAGAAAAAAATAAAACCATGTATAATTTGTTTCACCTCACAGTTGTGCTGTATGTTGGTGCTTTAATGGTTTAAAGTTTGTGGTAATTATGTGAATGCTTCTGTGAGGAAAATTATAATCCAAAATATTATAACGTGGCATACAAAGGTCAAAATATTTCTGTTGTTTTATCTGTAATTGTTATGTTTTCTGAATCTAAACTGTCAACATATCCATTTAGTATTTTTCTATTAGACACAATGACAGCTTCTTTCCAATTACTGGCAACAACCTAGACAGCAGGATCATAATTAATATGTTTCAGTGTATATCATTCTCATTAAGCCTAAAGATCCACTGTCACAGCAGCAGACGGGATGAGTCACAAATTTAAGTGGGTGCCAAATCAGATGCATAAACAAAAGATTCCAAACTATACAGTGTCACAGAGACAGAATACAGTCCAGCATTCAAAAAAGTGTACAAAAAGTGTTATAAAATAATTTTAAAAAAGTTATCTTGTCTGATTAAAATTAGACCAAAGCAAAGCTAATTTATTTTGAGAAACCAAAGCCAGAAATCTGCTTTTTAAAAAATAGTTTTCATTAATACTGAATAGTTTCATTAGTAATCTGATTTGGCCTTGACATCTTCAGATAAAATAATCAAGGTAAAAAATTATGGCAACAAAAAACTAGCCTACTTTAGCAAAGTGTATAGAGTTGGGCTTAGGTTCCTCCAATTGAGGCTGATGGTTGTATCGGTGAGATAAGATGCAACTAGCAATCCTCTGTAAGTCCACCAAAAGTAAATTAAACTTTTGGATTTGATTACATGATGCTATGGAGCTGCATTTAAGTTTGTACATTCCTGTGCTTTTCCAGGTCTCATAGATGTTTAGAAATTTTCCCAGTGGACTTATAATCAGCTCTTCGGGGGATTAATAGCACTGTGACAGAGCAGGCAGCCTCTGCCAAGTAGTAGTGATAGCACAAAAGTTACTTGTTGACTAAATAACCACAAAAACAGCCATTATCATTTGTGAAAGGCTGGATATGTATTGATAATATAGTTTGTATCATGCAAATGTAGACAGTTTGCATTTGAGTTGTTTCTAACTGCTAAAATCAGCTGAAACAAGTCAATCTACTCAAATAGTTGATTTGCTTTCCTAGTAGCTCAGTAATCTTACATCTTTCTAGAATAAATAAAACAAAAATATTTAAAAAAATCTAAACTATTTTTTTTTTAAATAACTAGAAACATATCATTCTCATAATGGCTTTTGTATAATATCAAACATGACAAAACTGCAACACTAATTATAGCAAATGTGTTTATATTTCAGAACTCCAATTTGCTGGAGAGGGATTTTGCATTGTTTTGTTTTGCTGAGAAGAACTTCAGCAAAAAACATAGTTAAGTTTAAAATAAGCCGGAGCCGCTATTTAATCTTCCAACTGCTGTGGAGACATCAGAACAGCTGCTGCTTATGCTCTGTTGTCAAGATGCGCTTCATTCACGACACCTCCGGAATTGCTTTTCTCATTTTTCACCGACACTGAAGCAAGTGGAAATTTCTTTTTCTGTTTACCAGTTTCAACTGGTAGAGTCATGCAAAACCTACCTATCTGAATTTAATGAAACGTCTGTAGATGCAGAGGATAAAGAAGGAATCTATTCATTTTTGATGCTGATCTGAATCCTTTTCATTAATGTTGCAGGATGGGGTTGTGGCCTTGGCAGGCGTTGTGTCACTTTTATTCAAACCTTTCTGCTTTTATCTCATTATAGTAGCATTTCGGTCTTTTTGATTAAACTAAATTAAACCTCACACAAAATCATTTGGATTAAAGTGAAATAGACCTTTTTTTTTTTACAATCTTTTCATAAAAACCGAGGGAAAGTCGCCTTATTTGTACCAAGCAAAAGGTGTACCTCAGCCACAGTGTGGCTCCAATTAGAAATCTAAGCAAAAGTAGCACAAAAGGAACAGAATCAATAGTACGATTGTCAAGATAGACCAAAGCCAATCTAAAAATCCCCTCCATCTCCCACATAAAGGATAAGTATTTTTCATTGTCTCCCTGGAACTTTACTTATTGTCCTTTTAACTTTAGTAAGCCTGATAAAGCAGGCGAGATTTATCACTGGTCAACAGAGAGGCTAGCGATCACTGAAAGAGGTTTGTGTTTATGCATTATTCAAAACTTTTTCTAATCTGAGAATTTCATATTATAGACAGGGGTGTTCTTTCTTCCAAAGGCTTACTGAAGCGCCTTCTGATTTTCAAACAGCATTACCTTTACAGTGCATAGGTGTCATCCGCAAACCTTCCTAATAAAAGGCTTATGAGAATTCTCTGAGATTCATATAAAATATTTTCAAGCGGATTACATCATGGTACCTTCCCTGTGATAGGGAGCATCCATTCAGCTGCAACAGAGTCAGAGGAGCCAAGTGTAAATGAGGTGAGTAATTAAAGAGGGGGTTATTAAGCCTGCTGACCCCTCTGGCCCTCATGAGCAGAGAGAAATGGACCACGAAGCCACATTGCTCCAAGACGACTCATTAGATGCAGTTGGTCACACATGGTGGCCTCACCAATTCTTTATGCTCCCTTTGCTGTGCTCCCTGGATATTCATAGCACCAAAAACAGTTTACTCTGCTAGATGGTAGTTTGTTTAAAACACACCACTGCAAATATCACATAAAAACTACAGATCTACTGTAAAAAAAAAAAAACTACTTTAATTGGACAAGATATGTTTAAAAACAACTGATTGCACAAATCAAAGAACACAAGTTTCTGAAAATCCAAGTAAGATGTTTCCACTGTAATTAGTCTTTTTTTTTTCCATTTCTGTAATATATTCTGCTGACAGAGCTACATCTTTCTTTGTGGAAATATAATGTGCTGAGCCTTTCTATTGCCTTTACCATGTCTACATTTTATTATTTGCTATTCTTCACATTATACTGTACATTTGTCAAGAAATTAAATCAATTAGACATCAATGTAAGAAGTTACTAAGAACTCAAAATCCCCCAAACTGCCGATTTCACCAAATTTTATAAACAGGGCAGCCACATTGGATTATGAACGGAGGGCCACATACCAAGTTATACTATCATCCATCCATCCATCATCTTACACCTTTGTCACCAGTGGGGTCAGCAGGGGTACTGGTGCCCATTTCCAGCAAACATTTCGTCCATCGCAGGGCAACTTTGTAGAGGCATTGCTTTGCACTTTGTCTGACTACACTTGATGGATGTATGGACGGACGGATGGATTACATAAAGTTAAACATAACAACTACAATTTTTCTGGTTAGAGTGGCAACAAAATCAGAGCAAATAAAAGACATATTTAAAGGCCTTTAGGATTTGCCACAGAAACAGATGAGCCAGAGTTTCAAATAAATCATCAGCCACAGATAAGTTTCCCTCCCTTTGGATATTGACATAGAGTGTGAGATAAAGCTCAATAATCCAAAATGCTTTATTGTCCCAATGGCAGCTGAAAAGTATTTTGAACATTTCACCCTCATTAACTCTGAGCTTTGGCTTTTAGCAAAACATTCATCAAATGATGTGTGTAATTACAGCGCAAGTGTAAGTACCTTGTGATTTGTACTTTCTGAAATAATAGAAGCTTTTATCTCACTTTGATGTAATGTAAAATGCAGTTTCTGGCAGAAATAAATCAATGCAAAACAACTTATTCCGCAAACCAGCATCATGTCAGTGGCTTAACCCAGAGAATACCAATCAGAAATAATAAGCACTTTATTCAATCACTTTCTGTCCCCAACTTGGCCTGAAATCCCAAAATAGAAGCATCTTTGCACACGTTATCCCATGGTCATCACCTGTATTATAGAGCAGCATCGTTCTCTAGAGTGTAAACAGTCACTCCTACCTAATTGCCAGTTCAAATTTGTACATGGCAATCATCTCTCTGATGAGCTGATTGGCACAGAGTCAATCCTAACCTGGCATGTTGTGCTGAAAAGCAGTCAGCTCATTGCTTTCCAGGAAAATGGCTTCTCCTTTATGGCATGTCTGCTTTAAAATTTTGAGAATACAAATTGGGAATCTGTAATACCATCTCGAAGAAGCTTATTATATGCAGTGTCACTTTTCTTGAAGGCATTGAACCGTGAGATCCGAAAATATATAAAAAATGTTTATTTTTATATGGGTATTTGAGAGCCAAAATCTAATTTCTAGAGTAGGAAGAGCAGGAAGAGTATTTTGAGCCGCTGAGATTTCCATGAAACCAATCTATGAATAACAAAGTAAGAATACACCCACATCCTCTCCTCACTGTATGATTCCATCAGTTATTAAATATGGAGAAAAATAGTTTTAACACCCTAGTACTGACAAGGAAATCAATGTGCAGTTTTCTCGCCTACACTCAAACTATTTCTGTCAAAGGTGGATAATCCATAGCAGCAGCACACATTCAGGTAGAATAGTAATGTAAAACAATATTTGCCTTAATTGGGAACACCTGTGGTGATAAGTCATTCCTTTGGTGTTATAATTCAATAAAATCATAGGTTGAAAATGCTAAACTGACAGGTGTACTAGAAACATCAGCATACAATGTCACAATGGGTAAGTACAACCAAACAAGGGAGAAAATATACACATGTTTAAACCTATTTTTATATATGAAATATGCTTTACTCTTATAATATCTGATGAAATTAACTATATCAAATTAATGTGAATGTGTTGTTTTAAATAGTTGTGTTTAGATTTGTGGGGGGTTTTTTTGTTTGTTTTTTTTACTTTATATAACCCCAAAACTTTGCAGGACCACCATATGCATCAGATGTCAAGAATTTAGAACAACTTTGCCATCTTTTGATATTGAAGATGTGGCTTTATACCCAGCGAAGAACAGACTGGAAAGCATTACAAGGAAATAAAATAAAATAAAAACTGAAAGAACATTTTTCAGTTTCACTCCAAATGGCTGTTCAATTGCTTATTGGTAAAGCCATAAAATGATCCTTGAAACCCCCTACAGACTCCACAATGTAAACTATGGGTGAATATATTGTTCACTATTCATGGCTGACAGTGATATTTGATTCACAATTTATTATTTATCAATAATTAAATGGTTGTTTCAGTGTTTCTGAGGAGCCTAGAGTTTCTTTTGACCATGGGTAGTTAAAGATATTAGATTCATACAACATGAATTGCATTCTTCTACACTGTATACAGAAAATACACATATCTAGGAAAATCAGTGCAAATTAATGACATCCAATCAATGGCCTTTACACAAAGGCCATTGTGCTTTTCACAAGAGCCACATTTACCTAGCCTCTCTCATAAACACATTCATACACAGATACACAGAATGATAAGTAACTTAGGGTTAAGTTCCTTGTACAGAGCCACATACACATGTAGCAGAAGTGGATGCTGGATTTTAACTTTCAACCTTCTGATTGCAAGATGAAACACCGTCACCCAAAATTATTGCACAAACAAGCATCTCTTCATTGGTAACAGCAAGGAGGTTTCAATGTCACTGAAGCATACAATGCTGATGGCATTGGTTCAAGATAAATATTTAAACTTCTACATTTTTTGAGCAGGCACTGTTAGGAGAATAACCATAAGGGGAAAGTCATAATTTCACCATGAAGGGGCCACAGCTCGGTGCTCATTGCTACATTTCTGACAAAAGAGTTAAAAGTACAGTCTGAAGATATTTCAGAGAGTTAAAGACCACTCTCAGAGATCTTTAGAAAGATCTGTTAGGAAAGATTTTTACATTAAAACAAGAAGTAATGAACTCAGCCACCTCTATAAATGCTCATGGTACAAGTATCCACGCTGAAAAAAAAACATGCATGAAGCTTTAAGCCAGTCAAATGTTTGGTGCTAAACATGTGGACAATCTTATGAAACAGGATAAATAATGGTCTAATCAGACCAGACTAAACCTGAGCTCTTTGGACATGATTGCACTGAGCTTGTTTGGAGGAAGACATGGTACTAAAGATAAAGAAAACCACAATGCCTGGAGTTAGATTTGGAGATGAAAAAATAAAGATACGGGGCTGGATTCAGCATGGGGTACTGGCAGACTTCAGTGAACTTATCATGGAGAAACGCAACTGGACATTGTTGAGGATGCTGAAGCAGAGAAAGATTGTAAGGCAATGACCCAAACACACAGGCAACAAAACACTCAACTGATTTCATTGAAGGAAAATAAAACAACTAGGATGCAGCATAGTAAGTCACATGGCTTGATTCCAGTTTAAAATCTATACTGTATATAGAACTAAAGATCAAATACACAGAATATCTCCTAGAACTTTAATTTAAAGATCTTACTTAAGCAAATGATGAAAATATTTTCTCTACGCAGGAAAAAGGCATTTACCAAAAGAGGCTTTTCTAAGAATGTCGAACATTTAATTAAGCAAGTTCAATATCTATCCCAAGTGTCATTCCACTTTATAAAAACATAACTTGATTCTTGTACTTATGTTGACTTGTTTGTATGTGCAGCTTACTGGGGTTGTTAATAACAAGCAAAATGTTGACTTATTTAATACTTATTTTCCTTGCTGTGTTATTTTTGGGATCGGCAAAAGAAGGGGCCCAAATTAAAAGAAGAGTAGTCACAATATTGTACACAAGACTTTTAAGCAAAAACATCTCCTCTGAAAAATCTAATAAACTAGAAACAGTTGAAGGGGTTTCTGAGCAGTCTTTCATGCTGAGTCCTTCACATTCATCAGGATAGCAGAGAGCTCATACTGCTCCTCCCATGGTGTAACTGTACAGATGAAGGTAGCTGAAGCTGGGCGTCCAGATGGTGCAGCTGTTGAGTTTTCCTGAGCAGGGCTGATTATACTGTTAAAGCCGATGAAGCCTCTGAACTTTACACTGTCAACACATCCGTCATGTTCCAGCAACAAACCGTGCTTCTCAATCAACATAAGCCATATTTGGTTTTAGGCACACACTCACTGCCAACATCAAGACCTGCTTTTCTGCATTCTCTAACCTCAATCCAGGAGGCACAGCATGTCTCCTCCTTCAGACATCCTATGATCATCTCCGAAGACAGCCCAAAACTTACGCTGAGAGAGTTCTTAAACTTTAGAGAGAATTCAAGTTAGTTTTCTTCTCTTTACTTTTGTGATTGGAAGCATTTTCTCTATAGAGTTCAGCTTGGCATCTTGGCACATTGTGATACCAATAAATTCCAAACATGAAGGGGAGCAGATGAAAGGCAAACAGAATGAGCATTTGAAAATAACCTGTGCGAAGACACGTACAGAATTAACATCTTAAGCAGCTCTGAAATCCCCTCCTTATTATTGCCTACACCTGTGCCTGTGACCCTGCATTCTGCAGTGTAGCTTAGACTCTTAAAGCAAAGTTTGTCTTTCCGGGCTGCTGTCAGTGCATGGTGTACCATGCAATTATCACCATCTGCCTCAATGACTCGTCTTAACATTAGCCCTTCAAAAAAAGGTTTACATTTGCCATCTAAATTTTTTCAGTAAAGCAAGATCTGTCTTGTTCCAAGCATTTGAACACACACAAAGGGCCACTGAGAAGGTATAATCGAGGCAATGCCCCAGTTCTGTCAAAATGTTGCCTCGCTTAGTCCTCCCTGCTTTTTTTCTGCAGTGCTTTGTTGCCTGGCTTGGCTGCAAGAATCAATCCATGCTTTACACCTGGGGTATGATGGCCGCCACTGGCATCTGTGAGTTACAGAGGCAGCATTAACGAAATACCTTTTTTCGACCAACTCAAATGGTGTACTTTGACAAAGTCTAAACCACGGTGTTTCATGAGCAAAATAACAATAATTCTTTTGTTGTTCTTTTAGCTGTATTCCTTGCTAAAATCAAGGAATATAGCAATTGAAAATGAGAAAAAAAATTTGGCAAAAACAATTAATAGAGTTTCTGAAAAGATTTTAATACGGGCAAGAAGACTTTAATATTTTTAATATACAATTAGAATGTTGCCATAGATTTCTTCAGATTCAGATTTCTTCAGATTTCTACATGCATGCAAAAATATTTGCATGCATGTAGTTCTACTTCTTTTAAAATTTCTACTCTAAATCATGGAAACTTTTCAGGCTGCAGAACACATTAGTGAATGAGCGAATGCAGCCTGAAGCAAAATGTGTGGACGTAAAAATCAGTACAGGTTCCATGAACGTGACCTGAATGCTTATTCTCAGCTATGGGTCACGGGCAGTGACCTGGCTCCAATCTCGGTGACAGATCCAAATGTCTCCGGGAGCAAAATGACAAAGATTAACTGTCCCTTGGAACTTGAAGGCTCATAATTAATGCCGCCTCACTTCTCTATGTGCACTGAATTGATAGACTTGCCATTTAAGGGTCAGTCATACCATGATTGGATAGACATTCCCAGACATGTCGTTGTCAGGCTTAAGCCTACATTGATCCATTGATGGATATTTTTAAATTTTTACACAGCTGATTATTTTCACAGCACAAAAGTACACCAAATTAATAAGGCTTTTATTTACAACAGAAAAGATAAAATAATTCCTTCTTCTGCTCAAATAATATAACATATTGATCACTATGTCTATGCCAATCTCATTTCAAATCTACCTAATATTTAACTTTACTACGAGTATGACAAGGCATTATTAGCTGGTTAATAAAATGGATAATAATCAGCCTGCTCTTAGTTGCTGAACAGAAATGTCACTCATAGCTAGTCAAGCGGCTTTTGATAATAGTGTTACCCTAAAATAGTGAACGTCCTTTAGTTTTCAACCCATGACTGTCCATAGCAAGTGTACTGGACAATCAATAAGTTGACAAGCAAATGGTTTACATGCCATAATGTTCTAACTGAAACAAATTATCTGTTTAACTTAGATGTTTGAGCTATAAATTAGGTGCTTCAGGAACTTTAAACTATATAAATGGGATTGGTGTTTCTTGGAACATGTTAATGTATCCCTGCTGTAACCATGGTTTTTAGTTTTCTTAAACTACCAATGATGCATTCCTATTTTGTGGTATTAGGCTTAGCGGTAGTATGCATCCCATAATCTGAAAATTGTACCTAAGTGTAAGAGAAAGGATTTTACCATGAAGCTTTTAGCTGTTCTGTTACTTATCTTTGGCAGAAATCAATAAAACAGTCACAGCTGGTTTTGGTGAGGACTTTTTGATTGTGTCAGCTGAGTCTAAATCTGGTGGCTGATGGCTGAGGGGAACACTGAAAGGCACCAGTCTTTGTGCAGAGTACAGTGCAGTAAACAGGCTGGGGAAAAAAGGCAGCTTTCAAAAAAAAAAAAAGGCTCCCACCAACCTCAGAGTGGGCTTTGCAAATCCCTCTATTGAAGTGGGCTTATTTCTTAACAGTGCTTCTACAATTTTGTATGGATCCCCCAAAATCCTCTTTACACATAAACACCCACAATGAAGTTGGCAAAAAAAAAAATGAAAGAATGTCTTGTCATGAAATATAGTCTGATTCATAATCAATAGAAATGGGTGTGAGAGATGGAGTTCTATTTTCAGTGTCAAGAATGAGACAGAGTGGGGCGAGTGTATCAGTTTCAGGTCAGATGGGCAAAATCCCTGACGATGAAAGCAGTGAAAGGAAGTCATACAGTGCTATATGGAGTTAAAGTCCTTTAGCCCCAGCTTACCCAGAGTCAATGTTCATAAAATAAGCACTGTTGCCTTTAATGGTAAAGGAAGGCAAAACATTTCAAACTCTGAGATGTCAGGAAATAAATATGAAGGGATTTGTGCCTAATTCTCCTTTGCACCAAACTCTGAGAAATTAGAAGTGAATAGTGAACAGCTCAATTTATCTTGATGTAATTTAATGGCCAGTACCTGTTATGGGCTCGGACGGATACAGTAAAACAAAATGAGTAAAAATGCTTCTTGGGAAGCAGACTGAAAAGTGCCTGGCAGATGCCTGAAAGCTTTTCAATTTTCTGAGATAGTTCTCAGTGTAAATGGGAACAAAGACAGAAAAGGGAAGAAAGAGAATAGGGGAAAACTGACACAGAAACTAAAAGACCGTTTCTAAAAACGTCAAATTAAGAGGTTCATTTAATGTGTCTGAACTAAAATCACTGCCTAATTGCAGAAAAGCAGATGGCCAGCAAGGTATAACCATCTCATTTCATCAAAATCTCAGCTTTGAATGGCAGTTGCTTCAGCACTCTGAAATGACAAAAACACATTTAAGTAAAGCTGTTGTTAGAAAGACAATAGCAAAGAGGTGAGATAATGTGGTAAGTGTTTTGCTCTAAATAATAGCTGGGTCATAAGATACATTGTTTATAGAAAAATACAACTTTCATGTAACAGATTGCCTGACTGCAAAGTGCTCTATAAAAATATTGATGGAAAACAGCTTTGTTAATATCATACTGCAGCTGCCATGACATTAAATGAACTGAAGTCAACAACAGTCAGTCATCCCATGAACATAGCTCAGCTATTTACAAACAAGAATCCTTCACTGTAACTTAGAGTTACAGTGAAATTTACTTTACTGTTTATTATTTACAGAATTATAAATAAAGTCTTCTGAAATATTGTCGTTTTACATCTGCTTATATTTCAACTTACCAGGCTTTTTGGACTATGTTCAAGGTAAATTCAAACTGAGGCTGTCAAATCTTACACATTTGATTCTCTCTTTCTCATTCTGCTTCAGAGGTGAATAGAATAGACAAAAATTGTACTCCAGTTAGACTAACACTACAACATAAATTCATTCAAGTAAAAGTAAAAAGTAGCCATCCAAGAAATTTCTTAAGTTAAAGTAAAAAAAGTACTTAGTAAAAAGGCCACACAATTACTAACTAAGTGGTCATGAGATTAGATATTTTAAAATGCAGTCATCAGACAGACAAAAATATAAAGCTATGTGCAAATCATGGTATTTTAAAGACTAAAATAAAAATGATACAAATAAGTATAATTAAAAAATTACAGAATCTTGCAGAAGAAAATATTTTCTCACAGAACACAGCATAGGCAGAAATTTTAATCAAGTCAGAATAAAAAAAAAGGTATAGAAAAGCAACTATTCCTTTTTTTTTTTTTTTCCCAAAATGTTACTCAAGTAAATGTAACTGTGCAAATGTAAATAGTTACTATCCACATCTGCTCTGCTCAGGCAAAACTCGTGCCATTTAAGCAAAGTGGTTGGTCAACAGGGACATTGTTTTCCACATGATCCCTATTACTGGTCTATCAAGAAGCAGTGGATGTTTGTCTCTTCTCATTTTTTTAATAGCCAGGTCTCCTCACCAATCTCATCCTTGTCTGTGGGCAACACATAAACAGATACACACCGATGCCAACCACTGTCTGTGCCAATGAGCTTGCTTAATGGAGCGTGAAAGTCCCCCGACTGTGTGGAGCATAAACAAAACTTTGCAGTGAGATTGTGGCGGTTCATTGTGGTAGCACTGTGTCCTGTGAGCAGCCTGCAAGGAGCAGCTTATCCATGATGTACGCCCACGCATAACTGCATGACCATTGAATAATTTTAAGGATGACTGATTATGCTGGGCATATTCCAACCTAACTATTCCTACCGCTGGCTGACAGCGCTTGAAGTGATTTAAGACTTCGTCATTTAAATTATACTGATTTATATTCATTTTAATTTGTGTAGTGTTTGGCACCATGACTGCTATGTCCATGGCTCTGGCTGTTGTGAGACGGCTCTCACCAATAAACAATATATGCTCTCTAAACAAATCAATCAGAACAATATGAAACCCAGTCTGTGGTGCACCCTCATGACACCATCTTACTTGGCAGAAGCATGCACCATCTTAAGTTTAAAGATTTCTCGGTTGCAGTTCATACACAGAATGTATTTCTACAGCTGTCAAAGAATCCTGGCGTTGATGGTGAGGAGGAAGAAGGAAGAATGAGCAGTGACTCATCTGGTTTGTAATATCATTTTGTAATAAATAACAGTACAGACATTAAAGATTTATTCCTCGGATTTTTGATTTTGTGCTGTGTGTTTACCTCAAGCAAGAAATGAGGAAGTACTCAGAAAAAAAATACTGTACTTCCTCTCCTAAATGGGTGAAATTACAGATTATCTTTCGATTGTGTATACCCCCCATCTGCAGCCTGCACCACATTAATAGACCAAGCCAAACTGAAACAAAAATTGACAAATCTTGATTCTAGCATTTGAGCATCTTCACTGTAGTCTGATAGTCTACTTTAAATCTATGTAGGTATGCAAATAATGCAATTGTGCAACAGAGGACGGTTCTCCATCTGACCACAGCTGACAGCTTTGAGGGAATTACTTTTACTTTTGTTGGTTACTTTGATTTGGCCTGCTCTGCTCAGAGAAAAGTCAGATGGGTCCACAGGACGACATGGATCACATAGTACCTGACAGGATGACAAAGTTTGCAGGAACTGTGTATCAGGGAACGCTCTGGGCCACAAAGGCACCAGGCTGTCCATGCTCATCCTCAATTGTACATGTCAAAAAAGTTAACTTGTCAGTCAGGAAAAGGAAGACTCAGCAAAGTAAATCAGTCAACCAGTATTTTGTCTGCATGTAATAATCTGTATTTAGAACAGATCACAGGTTCACAAGTCAGTTTTTTCCAAGTTCAAGTCAAATATCAAATTATTAACATTCTTATATTGGATCCATGCATATACAAAACTGCAGTAGGTTATAAATGTATTCCATTGTTGTTAAAAAATCAAGAAGAAAATCATGGGAATCAGTTGCATGGTTGTTATTATAATTCTGCAAGGAAACAGGTTTGGATGTACTATTGGTAGTTCAAAATTGTGAACCTTTAAACCTTTAAATCCTGAACTTTCTACCCGCGATCCAGTCAAATTTGGAGCATCATAATTCCGCCACACTTTGCACTATATAGTTTTTTTTCTTTTTTTCTCAAAAAGACCTGTCATTTCCATTATTATCTGGTGCCATGACAATCTGTTGTCTTGGCAATTTACTCAAACACCTTCTGGCAGTAAAGAATTTCATACCAAAACATACCATAATATCCATGGTATCCAAAGACAAAAAAGTCTAAAAAGTGATTTTCTCTGGATGCCAAAATCAAGTCAGAGTACCTATTCATTGTCAAAATAGTTAAGTGGAGGAATCCAATTTTAAACAGACTGACATGATTTTTGACAAAGTATTTCTTTTTCAAATAACTATCTACAGTTGCTTTTTCTACAAACAAGAAAATGACATCCTTTACCCTATCAAAGAGACAACCCACACAGAGAGTTGACATGTCAATAAAAGCTTGTCAGTATTAATAATTACTATGATCTAAGATGTCTCCATGTGCTTTATAATCCACCTTGCAGCAGCTCTGGGTAATTTAAAACCTTCTTTAAAGTTTTAACATTTAGAAGGACCAAACAGAGTGGGCGAAAGGGAAAACAAGATGAGAGACAGAAAGATAATCTAGGTGAAGGCAATTAGCTGTTTGACAGTACCCTTGTTAGAACGTTGGACCATGTCCAGTTTGGATTGCTTTACTGGCTGCAACGTGATGAGAGATCCCATATCACAGCCTTGTATTCACTGAAGGGTGCATTAGGGTATAGTGTTGGCAGCAATATGGCTTTTACATTTAGCAATCTGGACTTAGACACAGTGGAGGGACTCCAGAGGCATGCTGACAGAGGGGAGCATCCCATCACTTGTCAGCATTGTCAGGGGGTAATTCCTTATCATCCCAAGTCTATTGGGTGCTATTCATGCCTTTTATCATTTCCAATGGCTTTTCTTTGTGGCTCACATCAGAGAGTGATGGGAGGTCTAGAGGGGATATGTGTATATAAATATGTTGAAAATTGGCTCAGTATGGATTCCTTTGCCCATGCAGACCTCTTTGTTGGATGCAGACAGAAGTAGCTTTTATGTATCTGCCAGCAGGGCCACAGCTCTTTCCATCAATGGCATGCCATTCAAGAGATAACCATCAGCTGGCAACCCACTCCACTGACACCACCACTTCCTCCAGCAGTCAGCAGATTACATTTTAGAAGTTGACAGCTTGTTATCACCTTGGATAGTAGGAGGGCTTAATCTTTTGTTCTTTTCTGACTGAGGGAGGGATGAGGAATCAGCAGCACAGGCCACTGATTCGGGTAACTTCATTCCTTGTGCCCTCTGCAATGACACACATGGTGAATGGGCCACTCTTTTCATCTTCCTCTAAGAGTGTCCATACTTTGTAGAGGGATTACAGTGATGGAAGTCTTAGCCTTCCACAATGATATCCATTCAATGTGTCTCACTGGCTGACAGGGGATGGGTTAAAGTCTGATTTGATAATGAGCACAGCGGATTCAGTCTGCGGGGATGGATCGCTGCTCCTGAAGCAAGGATTATCCTTCAGGAACAATCATATGGAATCCCTTTCAGAACAATAACCATGACTCTAACAGGGGAGGAGAATGGCATGGTTGTAGTATAATAATAATCCATACATCTAAACTGAGAGAAAGACTTTAAAAATCTTTTTTTTTTTTAAACAAAACTTTAGTGCACAAAAACTAACTTGCCAAAATAGATTTGAGAACAGATGTTATCTGGAACAAGCCGAATGTCAGTGGTGCTGCCAGAGAAAATGTTTAATTGGGTAAGCTAATGGATTTCAAAATATAAATTCTTAATTACAATATTCAGAAATATTGTACTTCAAAATTAAAATTTTTCCTATGCACAAATTTACCTCTGGAATAAAAAAAATGACCATGATAAATATTTTTTACTTCATTGTCAAATCATTTGTCTTCAACACTGAAAGATTTACATGAAGGTAGCTATCACAATTAAGCAAAACATTATGACCTTATCTACAGCTAGATAAATGGATAACAATATCAAAGTTCCAATTTAAAACATGAAGTCCACAAATCGCTGAAGCTGTGCATTGCTATCCGACTTGTTTTTCTAGTACATCTAATATATATTTTAAAACACCTCATTGTTTCCTACACAAGTGATTCCTTAAACTTTTTTGACTTTGAAATTCTACCAAGAAGACCTATTGCCATGTTCTTCCACACAGAACTGTCCATGTAATCACAATTTTCAGAGGTGCAGAATTGTTGGTCTGTGCATATGCCACGCAGAGGGGCGTGGTTTCAAAACGACTTAAATTTTAAATTGGTGTCTCGTGGACATAGCCGACATCAAACTTTACTGAAAGTCGGTGGGTATTGGTGTATCTCAATTTATAATGATGTGAAAACCTTTCACATCATCATTTGGATATATGCTTTCACAAAATAGGACAGCCAATGAAATGTTGCTTAAGAATGATTCTTACGATTGTTTAACATCATTTAGAGTGGTATGGAATTCCATCTTCTTTGAATCCCATCCAAAAGCTTGAACAACATTGCACTTCTTTCAACATCTAGGCACAATTTGATGATGACAGAGTGGCTCAAAGGGAACTCACACAGCTCAACACTTCTAAACTTCTAGTCAGTCAACATCTAATGTGTTGGACTTAGCAACAGAAGTTAAAAACATGTGAGAGCAATAAATATTGGGTTTTGGCATTTACAAATTAAAGCCAGAGAAAACTACAGAACAAATGATTTTATTGTTCTATAACAACCACAGAAAACTAAAAAATGTAAAAATGTTAAAGCCTAAAAATGCAATATTTTATTATAATGCTTAACGAACACTATGATTACATTATATAATATAATTATGTAACCCTATATGCATTCTTGTAAAGCCTTCCTTCATTGACAGTATAATGACTTCAGTAACCTTGAACAACGGCATTTATGATCACTCCTTTGCTTTTTAGGCTGCAAGATATTTCCTTGGTGAGAGCAGTGGTTATATAACTTCTTACACTCCTCCCGCTCTCTCTTTGTCTCCTCCAGTCTGTTGTATTCCCACACCACTTGAAGATATCTGCAATGCTAAAACTTTCAGCACTTTTTTCCTGAAATAAGTTGTTTGATCTGTTAGCAGCTTTAAATACAAGATTTCTGACTGAAACATTATGTTTGATATTAACAGACTCACATGGATGCTGTGATAACATTGGAAAAATCATAAAGCTTATGCAACACACCACTGCTGTCTGATGAAATCAGCTCTGCCATCAAAGTTTTGCTATGCAGACAAGCATATGGATAAATGATTTTTCCATCAACTTTCAGGAAAGCTTTCAGGCTGGTAGAAATGATTGATTTGCTTCTTTACTCTGTACACTCCCGTAAAATTGTGTCACTTTAAAATAATTTCAGCAAACTTCTAACTTTTATGAAATGGAAGCTTTGCTAGTGGTGGTTGAAAGTATGTTTAACCTCCTTTAAACAAATTTACTGTTGATGTATCACTGCCACCACAAAAAAAACATCACCAGGATAAATTCAACAGGCTATGGCACTTCTGCTAGAAGTGGGAGATACAATGAGAAGTGGATAAGAGGAGCATAATATATGAGGTTAAAAGAATTCCAGAAAAGTTGTATTACTAGGTATTGTTTGATAAAAGCCAGCTGCAGATAAAAAATATTGAACCATTTAGCGATTGTTCAAAAAGGAGACAAAGAGAGTGCCAGCTTACTTACAGTGCAAGTCAAGCTTCAACAAATTTAGCTTTCTATTGTACAGTAGATTTTAGAGAGAAAAATGTCACTTTTGTAAAGTTACGCTCTCCTTCTGCATTGAATTTCTCAGGGATTCTTTTATGTCTTCTCTATTGGACATAAATATTTTTCACATTGAGGTCAGATTTAAGAGAATGAATTCATGCTGTGTCAATGAAGACTAGTCATTGAGCTCTGCTTCAGTGTAATTTGTGAACTAAAGATTTTATTTTGGCCTATTTGTAAGGGAGTTAGTTCCCTGCTTGTATCTCATACTTAGTTTATTGTTTTATTTAGGACATAGAAAGCCCACCAGTCATAGAAAATGCCTAAGTTGGCAATAGAAAATAATGAGAGCACCACAAGGCAATATTTGTGATCACTGCGTACAAATAGTTTTTTTTTTTTTTTTTAATCAATCTCACAGTTGGATCCACCTTGTGTCTGGACTCATTATGTTCTATTTCCTTTGGAGTTTAGAAGGCTTCCCAGCATGGTGTTTTCCAAAAGGGCAACCAAAAGGCCATCCTGCTGGTGGATAAGCCACCAGCAGGATGGATAAGCCATGCGCTGCTGCTCAGGAGGGGGATCTGCATCTTCAGCGCTGACAGTATTATGAAATATCACAGGATTTACTTTTCTTTCAAAATTAACGTTTCATTTTTGTTCCACATCATTTCTCTTCCTACAAAGTATTTTTCAGGTTATCTCAGACTTCCTGGATTTATATTTTGATATTATTTTAACAGTACGATTGCTGTAAACTGTTGATTCAGCTGTGCACTCATTCCGAAAATGTTGAGCTTCTCCTTACTATTGTTGGGTTTTTTTCTCTCCTAACCTTAGCTAGACTTGGAATGTGGAAAATAAAATCTGTTTCAGAATCTGTTGGCAGGATCAGATGGCAGGGTAAACAGATTAGGTTGCAGGGCTCCCATGGCACAACCCCCAGCATTAATGTTAATGGAAAACCACACAACCTTTCTGTTGCCTCTGAGCTGCTCCATTTTATATCCAATTGGCATGACCTAGGTCTGGAGGAAGCTCAGGAGACAGTGATGCAGACACCTGATAACAATGAATCCATGTTTTTTCCTTTTTCAGTGCAACTATGGTGTCAGTAGAAAAGGTTTCCTGCCACCTGAGGTGACCATGGAAAGAAACTCACTGTGTGATGGTAGTTTGCTGTAATTGGGACTGGCTTACACTACAAACACAAAATGCCATATATATGATCCCAAGAATTACAGCAAAGCTCTTCTTACTGGCTTTTTTGTGCCAACGGGTTTAGAATTGCATTTAAAGTTTTACAAAACAATGTAATTGGATTTCTTTAACCAGGTATTATTTCCTGCATCCTTTCATTCTTTGTGCTCTGGGAGAACCACAACAACCTGTGCCAGAGCTGCACAAGCAACCTTTGTTAGTTAAGCTTTACCCAGACAATGAAAGGAGAAAGGTAAAATAAAACTGACAGAGATCCACTAACATTCACTGGTGGGCTTTCTTATGAGTGAAGTGGTGACCTGTTGCAGAAGAGGCCATCACCACAGTCTAATTACATTAAGAGACAGCTTAATTGGAAGATGCAAACAGAAAAGGCTTAAGGGATTAGTGGACCTCTGACAGAGAGATCAAATTTTTCCTTCATGTGTAAAACCCAGCTCCTTGCACAGTTGATGTGGACAGAGGTCAGTGGGGAGATAGCACAGGGCATTCTGATAGGGCTTATGTCTGTTTTTCTCTGTAAAGGTCCAGTGTAGCTGTGCATCTAGAGACAAATGCAAATATATTAGTAGATAAAATCCAAATAAAATAGAACAACGTTTGTGCTTGTAATATGGCAAACGAAAATTCTCAATGGGTATGAAAACTTTTCCAAGTCACTGAATGAATTTAATGTAATGAACATGAATGATCTGTGAGATCCCTCTAAAAAACAAAACATGAACCACATCCATGCCTTTGATTCTCTCCAGGTGTGAGATAATGAATTTCACATTTCTGCTGAGTAGAAAGTGACACGTGAATCTGATGCTACATAATAAAATGTTGATGTAACAGTCTGGTGATGCAGCCTCTATTTCAAAGAGACCTGACTCATTTAGTTTCCTTTGCAATTTATTGAAGGAGTGCCATAATGGAGTTTAAATGAATGGAAAACTACATTTGTAAATCCTGTATGTATAATTAATTTAGCTCTGTGTTCTTCTTTTCAAAATTCATTTAGTGAATTGAAGGTTTATGATGCCTTAGGCTTTACCAACAATCCACCCTTTAGATACAAGACATCAGACATGCAGTACGATACAAAATGAATATAATTATTGAAGACAACATTTCACCAGAAGGCTGTTTTAAACATTGGCTCTAGGTATTAGGTCAAAGATAAAAGTACACTACAGCAAGTTTTAGATGTGTTACAAGTTGAAATATTGTAACAACATTGTACATTTTCATCGAGCCTGTGAAGTTTCTCTAAATAATGTTTAAAAGTCAAACAGTTCTCCTCACTGTTATTGCAGATTTTGCTGATATGATTTTCAGCATACTAATTTTAGTTTGAGACAAAGAAGAGTGATTGTATGTAATAAATTCTAAATTTCCTGTATAAACCTGAAGGTGTTTCAGAAACAGATTTGACTGTCACTTTTGAGTGAATACAAGCAACAATTTTTGGTTTCATAAGAAGAAATCAAAAGTCTCAAAATCTCTAAATAAACTTATTGACATGATTCTGGTTTTGCCTCGTGCTTTTGTTTACGTTCTCCACTACTACATCCTTTGACATACCCAGAAGTACAAATAAACAATTTTATGTTTTATTTTGTTATTATAACACAACAAGCTGAGTGAAAAACAAGCAGATCCAAATTCTGCTGTAGTTTCCTGAAATGTGCCAGAACTGTTTACTTCTGAACAGTTCTGCATGTTAATAATGCTATAGATTGGACCTGTTTTTCTAGACTTTTCAGTCTAGGTTAATTATTTATTATGAATGCATCAATAGAAAACATATGTTCATTTGTGCACAGAACAGACCTTAAATTATAGAAATCAGATATTATATATATATTCTTGTTTTGTTTTTACCTATTATATGGTAATAACAATAATATGCATCTGATGGACATCTAGACTTGTAGTAACATTACAGAAGAAAGAAAAAAAGAGGATGTTCTTTAGTCTTCACAATTGGATGTCTTCCTAACATCATGCAGATCTATTTTAATAATATCATCTGCAGATATGACTTTTAAAAAATGTCTAAACAATGTTCTCAAATAATACTAAGAAGGCTGTCTGCAGCTTTAGATTATGGTATTGTAAACAGGAATAAGTAGAACATTTCCAATGACTCTTTGTAATCAGCAATGGTGTATTTTGAGCTAACATTCAGCTAGATTGAATAATCTGGAAATGAGTCATTCCAGCAGCATTGTTTGTTTCTGGATAATATTTATCAATGGATTACTAGAATATTTACTAAGTGAGTCAAAACTCAGTTGTTTCTGCTTGATTGTTACTGGCATTGATTGTACCTTCTGTGCTGTACATCATCTCCTACTCTCAAATTGGCTTTCTGACAGCATGTCACTGGTGATACAGATAAAACACCTCAAAAGCGTGTTGGAAGCAAGAGAAGTGCTGTGGATGAGTCATTAGATATAATTCAAGTAAATTTAAAGTAAATATATAAAAAAGGATTGCAGTGTCAAGGTGTAATGAACTGCTAATGTAGGATACTTTTTGCAATGCACTTCAAAGATTGCATATAGCAGGAAGAACTTTCTTTCTACTAAGCGCACGTTTTCTTCTCTCCTCCTTTTGTGAACGGTTGTGTGTTGGGCCACGTGAGATGACAAATATACAGAGCTCCTACTCCCTAAAGCAGCTGGTCATCATTCCCAAAGCCATATGTTAAAAAAAAAAAAAAAAAAAAAAAGAAAAAGAAAAAAATGCCCAGTGGTGCAAATTTATCCAAACCACTCTGTGAGAAAGTGGCTGCTGTTTCCGCAATTGTCTTCAAACAATTATTGAGCAAAGATCAGGGGCTTTTAAAGAGCAGTTTTTCCAACTACAATAATACAGGCCATCTAATGCAGGGGATATAAGACACTCAGAAACAAACCAAATAAAGAGCTAGAGAAAGAATGGAAGGCAGATAAAAGCTGACACCCTATGTATTAGAACTCAGCTCTATTAGATATGAGCTTCTGCAAGGGTGAAGCACCACAGCTTAAGGCAAAATACTGCTTGCTCATTGTGCTTCAGAGAGTGAGGCTGTGAAGGCAGTGTTTCCAATGCCTTCTTTATACAGCACACAGTCCCTCATGCATGATTTAGGAAAGTGAAACTCTTACTTTAATATTAAAGTAGGAGTGAAGTAGAAGAAACAAAAGGATGTGCTTAGGCAGCAAATCTCATTAAAAACTGATAATATACTTTTGAAAAAAAATTGCTAGTCAAATGAGAAAAAATAATGAATTTGCATTCAAATAATAATTTCACAGCTTTTTTTCCCCCATTTTGATCATAATTACTTTTGATTTAAGTTTAATGTAGGGTTTTTTTTTCTGCACAGTGGTACAGCTGGCACCTCTGGCTTTTAGCCTTTGAGTAAGAAGGTCCTGGGTTAGAGGCCCAGCATTAGCACTGTGTGTGCATGGGTACTCTGGTTTCATCAGTCCAAAAAACATTTAAGTTTCACTGGTGTTTCTCAGGCATGCATGTGCATGGTTGTGTGAAGTCTTTTTTAAAGGGTCTACCTCTTTCCAGGAATATACTTGTCTTGTGATTAGATATAATCTTTTTGAGCAGGTTATGAGTCAAATGCTACTACTACTTAAATTGTTTAGATCATTTCATAATAATCACCTCCAGTTTTTCATCATCATTTTAGCTTCCTGCTTCCACTTTGGATTTATGCAAGAAATTACATTTTTATATTTTTGCAGATATGTTGCAGATACTCAGTGGGTGTAAATGGGTCTTCATCATATAAGGATGAACTTGGCTTGGTGTTTCCACTATAAAGCTTCAGCTCCTCAGTCTTTCATGAGTTCAGAGAGTGAATCTCTGAATCCCAATGCACCACACAGCTTTGCTTTGAATTTTCCTCCACCAATGTTTTACTCATGCATTACAGTAGAACTGAGTTACTGCTTCACATACTTCAATCTGTTATTTGGGCTGTAAATTAAATACAGGTTAGTTTTAGCCTAACCTGTAGCATTTATTCAGTGACTTAAAAGGTTCAACAAGCTGATAAAGAAGACTGGCTAAACATACTGTTTGTAAATTTTGGGACTGCTGTGAAACCTATGGAGATGATTGTGCAAAGAAGAATGCTTTATAAAATGAAGATACCTATGCACAACTCTAAACAATCCCTTCATCAGGCTGTCATGAAAAACATACTATCTTCAGTTAAAGGTTTCTTCAGAACCTCTAACTGTAAAATAGACAATTACAGGACACCTTTCCTGCCCCTAGCCATCACCATCTATAACAACTGTTGTACATTGCTTGTGACACATATAATGAGTTACAACAATGTTTAATTTCCCTTTGGGATTAATAAAGTATTTTTGAGCTGAATTGAATTAGTTTTCTGCCTTTATGTTGAGTTTGCTGGTAAAATTGGGGGCTTGCCTGAAACGAGAGCTTGGGATGATTGGCATGAGCCACTGTTTTAAACAGAAGAAAATGTAAGGTCCATAAGGTCAATCAATAAGTCTAATTTTAGATTCAGGTAACTAAAATCCCTCAAATGCTTTGCTTAACTTTGTACTAAGGTTGTGAATCCAGATCTGAACTTTGGTTTGCATCTGCAGAGCTCTAATCCACACTTCCATATTAGTCAGTCATTTTCCATCACTTCAATTCTGACCAAAATTATAAATCAGAGCTTACCTTCCAGATGTTTTATTATTCAAACAGCACAGAGAAAACAAAATACATATCTACTTGATCTAAACATGGCATGTTTCCTCCAACTAACTATTTGTTATTAAATCAAAGTTGTCACCTCTTTTAGTTTCTTACATAATAGTAATTTGTCTTGCAGGGTGTCTGGTGTGTTTTCGTGGGTCTTTCCTATGTTTGTGTTCTTGTAATAACTCCACTTTTTGGGGGGGAGCAAAATTGGAGCTGAAAGCCTGTGCTGATCGAGTGAATATTAAAGGGTTGGGGAGATTGCACTCTGGATAAGTGGCTCTTGTTGCCGTGGAGTGTGACACAGCTCCTCTTTGTAATGATTCACAGTGCTCTTGACACATGATATTGTAGATATTCAGAGGATTGCTGGTTTTATGCTGGTGAGAATTTTATCTCCAGGAAAAATTGTTTGATGTGTTTCCCAGCTGTTGCTTTACAACATATAAATTCAGTAAAGCTAGAAGATTCCATAATTTAATCTAATTTTAGGTAAAAGGGATTGTTTTTCATAAACTGTTTAAGTATTAAAGTAGACACGAGAGAAGAGGCACAGAAATAATGCTTTATATCATTTAGCTGAAAGTGTTGTTGCAAAGCCAAAGATGTGTATAAACTCATAGCTGATCTCTTTTTTCTAAGACATGAACCAGCTTAGTTTTACACATCCATTATGGCTGCTTAAAGCCCCAATCTCTTTAGTGCTGGGAGTCAAACAGGGTCAGGCTGTGTCACAATTTTAGGATAAAGTTTTCCCCATTTAGAAATTAAATCTGGAAATAACTTTAAATAGAAAAAGACACATTTCATGTTGGACATTTTTTATAAATCTTCCTAACATTCCTGAAGTAAGTCAAGTAATGCAGTGATTAATGTCATTATTCCTCCCACATTCGTTCTGATTAAACTGTTTTATTTTAAATGTGTATTTTCTCAAACCTTTTACCCAAACTTGTGATGCCTTTAGAAAAGTTCCATATATTTTGAGTTTATTTTCTATCTTTTATGAACTCAAGTAAAGTCACTGGGACATGCTGTATCTATAAAAAAAAAAAAAAAACTGTTTTTGAAATATTTACAGGGTAACCTTTTGGATTCTAACGCTTTTAGTGTTCACTACAGTTTTTATTCAGACAATTTGACAGTATATGCCTTGTTGAAGTGAGTATTTTGACTCACTCTATTTACTCCCAAAATTGTTAGCTGATCTTGTGAAGGTATTTGAATCTAAAGGTTACACATGATAGATTTGTTTTGTTTGCGACACCAATTACTCTTCTTTTATAATTGGAAGTTAATACAAAACATGAACTGTGCAGAAGTTTAAATTGGGATTTGTCTGAAACAAAATGCTGTGAATACTTAACCAGTCACTATCTAACAAAAACAAAACTCCACCTATAGTACAGGGTCTATCAAAAAGTATGCACTACCTCGCTATCAAGGCTACTGTTTGGGGTAAATTCTGACTCCAAACAACAGTTGGGCCTTGTAACCAGAAAATTACCCTCGTTTTTGGAAAATGATCCAGCTGTGGAAACACACCTAAGTTCCAGAAGATTTGCCTTCAGGTTTTGTTAACAATTTCAAACATACCAATCGATTTCTATAGCTATAAAAATCCTAAATATAATTTTTAGTTCTAAAAATCTACAAATATGCCTAAAACCAGTTCTGAACACTGATATGCTTTTTCTTGTCTGCTTTATACATCCTTTCCACTATGCAACAGAGCAATGGACACCATGGGGATCTTTAAGATGAGCAGGATGTAAACTATCAACATGAGCCAATAAAGGATAGGAGTGTTTCCGAGTTGTAAATTTGTAGGAGACAACACAACAGATTAGTTATGATGGATTATAAGGCCCTGAGATCAGGGACATCAGACATCCTGCCATATTTTCCACTCTCACACTTACATAAACATTGTTGAATAGGAAGTATGTGCATTTCTAAGTGTCTGCATATCTAAACCTACACACAAATTAAAGTTATGCAAGAAAACATCTGTGTAATTGAAATAAAGTATATATTTCAAGCTCAGCTTTATAAGATTTTTTCAACAGACTACTTTCTATTTGGAAAGTTTATCAGTTTAATCCATCTTTATTACAATAGTGCATCCAGGTGAGATGAGCACTCACAAGATTGATTGTAAGTATTCCTCTACAAAGATTCTTATCAAACTTTAATACAAAAAAGTAGAGACTAACCAGGGCTTTGCTGTAGGAACATCTCTGACAGGATCTCTAGGTGAAGGAAGAGAAGTGCACCTCCAATGCCAAACAGCAGGATGAACCAAAAGCCACGGGGCATTCTTCGTAGTCGTATCCAAAGGGAATTCATCTCCATCCTTAACTTCATCCACACCATAATGCGGCACAGTATGGTGCGTATATAATAGGTTCTGGGGAAATATTAAAAAGGAGAGTGCTTTTAGATCAGTTTAATCCATCTTTATAACAATGCAAAATAAAGCAGCAGGCATAGCGACACAGACCAACATAAATCTGATAAACACATTTTCTTCAGCTCATACAATGTTCTTGAAGTTTTTCACATTACAAACACAGATGCTATGATAATTTGTTGGGATTTTATTAACAAAACATGATCCATAATTGCTCCACTGACAAGCGTAGCCTCTGAATATAAGCTCTACAACTGATCCACCTGGTGTCCCCTTTTTCAATCAGTTAGGGAACATCAAGTTTTGAAGTCTCATTGTCAAACTTTTTTCTTTTTTTTCAAAATACTGACTATATTTAGAAGAAATGAAGCAATTATTATTTGGTTAATTTATTTTCTTATTGTACATTATACAATCGTATTAATTTCATGCTTTGACCCTCTGTGGAAACTACGGCTTTGTCTAAATGATGTAGAGCAGATTTCAAGAAAATTCTACTAAAACTTCTAAGTAAGTTTGCTTTCAACTGTGAAAACAACTAAATGCAGCTAGGGTTTTGCACTTCTTGATGTTAAACTTATTTGTCTGTTTTTCTGTCGTGTTGTGAAAAATAAATGTCATATCGAATTTGGAAAAGTTAAAAAAAATATTTTCTAACCGTTTCACTTTTTTACATTTGAAACCCTAAAATTACACCTTTGAGACCTGCAGTATTCAGTTCAGTTTATTTATTCAGTGACAGTTAACAAGACATGTCACAAAAACACATTTTGCAAGAAAAAAACAATTCAGTCCAGTCACATAGTTTAAATTGATTATGGTCATCAAACAATGCACTCAATGTTAACCAGTTTTAACATTCAAACTGGTTAAAGGGTTTCTAGCAGAACAAAATCCAAAAACAAAAAAATTAATGAATTTAGCTGAATCAACAGTCAAACTGCATTATAAAACATGATTACAATAGAAATCTTAAAGAACAGAATTTTTTTCCAAATGCATTTCCGTTGTGAAAATCATATGATGTAGTGTGGGGTAAACATTAACAGTGGAGAAGGTGGGAGTTCTGGGTGAGGTGTTTCCCAATGTGAAACATGCGGAAGTTCTATTTTGTGGCTAAGCATTTTACCACATGTGAAATTTTACCACATGTCTAATGTTTCACAAATACAAATTATATGGCCTGGTTGCTAGGCCATATAACAAGTGTTTCACATGTGGTAGTTATATTATGCATATGGATTTAACTTGAAAACTGTGGGGAAAAGATGTACATATTTCACATTTTTCTCAGAACACCAAAGTAAGTAGATGCCTGATCACACTTTACAGAGGAGAAAATGTGTTTGTTTATGATCTTTGGGTTTTTGTTTTCGTTTGCGCCCGGGTTTCCCTCACTTGTTGTTCATTTATGTTCCATAAGTCTTGCCATATTCAGTCTCTCTGTGTTTAACATTGTCAGCAAGGTGTTGAAATACTAGTTAATTCCTTTGTATTTAGTTTCCTACTTTATTCTTCTGTAATGTTATCTGTACATTTGGATTTATTCCTGTTAGATCTAAATCTTCTCCCTGGGTTTGCAGTCCATTTTGAGTCTTTGTGCAGCTGCTTTGTGTTAATTCGTCGCCCTTCCTCGGTTTCACTGCTTTCATTTTGTCACATCTATTCCATATTTCTTCTGATAAGCTCATTTGGTTCGTTTGCCATTTTCCACCTCTGCCTCTGTATTTAGGCTCATATCATGTTTCTTGCTGGATTCCTCTGTTACTCTGTCTGAACTCCATGACCTGCTCTTCATACAATTCTCCTGTAAGGTTTCCACAGTGACTGTGACAAACTCCGTTCTGCCACAGTCACTGTGTGAACTTGAGTCTTTCACAAACAGCAACATGAAACTGTCTAATAATTATCTGTAGTTACTAAGAAAACTGCAGTATATGTCTGGTCTGAAAAGGGATTGTCTAAGTATTTATTTAGTGAAAGAATAATAATCTTAGGGTGACAGTGAATTTTATATCTTCAATATATTTCCAGAGTACAGACTAAAGCTGATCAATAAAACTGCTACCGTTTTATTATTTTATTCTAAAGTTTTAAAATAAAATATGAAATCATCAATTTTTTACTCAACTATCTTCTCTCATGCCTTATTAGGAAGCCATGTTTAAGATCCTTTGATTTAAAAGTTATTAATTAAGCAAATTTTTAAAAAAGATTATAATTTTTGTCTGCATACATTTAGCATTTCTGGTCAATATAGTGTTTCAAATTGCAGCAGGACTTTCTATTTTCCATAAAAAATAGAAAGTCCTGCTGCAACCAGTTCTTGTGAGCCAAGTCAGACAATGCACGACCATTTGTCTTTGTTTTATAAAATCACCTATGAAAATCTGTTTTTTGGTTTTACCAGCCATGCATTTACGTTATAATTGTAGCTTTTCTTTACAAGAAAATAATCACAGACCTTTGTTAAGGTAAGGTGAATGATTAGGCATTCCTTTCAATATCAAAAGGCATATTAGATCCACCTAAAAACAAACTCCTGCTAATACACCTTCTGTTACTTGAACTTACAATATATATAATCACTTATAACACTTGAACTGATTGATTTTCACATTCCCACTGCTAGATTCTCACCAATAAGTTTTAATATATTTTTGACGAGAGATATTTCGTCATGAAAAAACAGTAATAATAATAATATTACAGGTAAATTTGTTCTTTTGGTCCCTTCTCCAGCCTTATAAACGCTGTACTGTCTCAACAGAAGGAACATCTGCATAACTTGAAATGCCTTTTTTTATTGAACCTCATATTTTCCTTTGGAAAAAAGATTAATACCATAACAACATCATTTCATTCTGGAGAATAAAATAAATCTTTTTGCTACATTCTTTGGGCTAGTGTATTTTTTAAGTATTGATTGAAGTACAAGGCTACTCAGGATACCGGATGAGTCACAGAGCACAATAATGTCCCTGAAAATGTCCGAGTGTGTAGCTTGACGCGATAGTACATAGGACCTTTCTTAGAAAAAATATCCAGTCCAATAAAACATACAGACATCAAGGACCATTAAGAATTGCAGATATGGAGGTTCAGTTGTTTTCAATATTGCAGTGAAAAAAAATACTAGCTGACAGTTTATCACAGGTCACTATCATTCTAATGTTATCTGATTGGAAATCAAAGCCATGCACGTTCAAAGTAGCTGTGATTTATGGCAAAGCTGCTCTGCCCGGAAAGACAAGTTATGCAATCAATGTTAGAGCATGAGAAACAGGCTGTTTCCTACTGTTACTTAATGGTGTTTTCCTCCTTGAGCCTATTTTTTTTTTGTTTTTTTTGTTAAAGTTTACAAGTCTTTTTTTTTTTTTATCGATTATGCACTCTAGTGTAAGTGTGTCCATAACTGATTGTGCCTTAGTGGATTAGTGCACCATGGTATACAAGTGTGTGGCACATTGGCACAAATGAGGTTGAAAATGGGAGTTAATGTGCAGTACACATTCATTGTTTTGTTGGGATTTTATGTGACATCAAGTCAAAAAATAATGACACATGGTTTTCAAATTATTTTACAATCAAAAATCTGAAATGTGTGGTGTGCAATTATTCTCCCCTTCTGACAATAACAAATAGTTTGTACTACCAACAGATGCTTCCACATGAGCTGTGGATCTCTGCAGCAGGTTCAGAGTTTCCACAGATCTCTAAGCCATTTCTCTGAATAATGCTGTCTTTGCCTATCAGTGAATTTAGACAGCTGTTTTGGTTGCAGTTGTACCAAACTCTCACTGAACATAAATAAGTTGAATAAAAAAAGGTGTAGGTAAAACACAAGTGTTGAAAACCATTATCATTTTTCTTCCAGTTCACAATTATGAAAAGCTTCATATTGGTACTACATAAAATGCAAAGAGAATTTGCCATGTTAAATATTGAAAGCGTAAACATTTTATATTTTTACAAGGCAGTGTAAATTTGCATGATTATTGTTTTATTTAAGCACACACAAACTAAACGACAGCAGCAACAGACCACAGAAAAAAACAGGAAAACACCACATGTAAATTAAGAATTTAAGCCTACTGAATGTGTTTGGAATAATGCAGTAAAAAAATTATCATTAATTTTGATATTCACAATATATAATTCAACAATTAGACTACACAATGTGTTCAATTGCAGTCGCGGAACAACTGATAAACAGAAAAAATAAACTACGAAAAAGACCTGAGCAATGTTGTTACTGAAACCAATAAAACATGCTGAGGAACAGAAGTTGTAGCTTAGCAGCCATCTGTAAAATCGTCTCTGCAATGTCATTCAAGGTGGAGAATTTGGTCAGCTTTCTCTCGGCAACATGTGTCGCCATTATCAGCTTCATCACCAAAGCAACACAAAACCTCGCAACATAGTATGGCAGGGGCGAGATTGTGAGCGCCCCAAAAACATTAAATTCATTCATTTATAAAAGATACTGATTGGCCAAATGTTTATAATTTTTCCCTAACCACCAAACAGGATTGACTAGTTAGCTTCATTTTTGGGGCGCTAATGAACAGCGGCCCAGAAGTAACCTGACTGTTGGCAGGTTTTCACTATTGAATGAGTTAGTTAGATGTAAGGTTATGTAAATAATGCAGATTACATTTAGGCATGAACTATTAAGGTAAATATGTAAATAAATTATTTAAAAAAAACATCATGTTACAGATTCTTTTTAGATTCCTTCTGGCCCTTTCTTCCTTCTTCTTCTCATAAAAGAAAGTGGCGCCTCCTATGGACCAGCCACCATTGCGATTTGTGTACTCAAATTAAAACAAGACGTAGCTCTTTAAATGAAGACATACTGAGATGCAATAAGCACATATGCATGCTCGAACGGTACTCATTCTGTGGACAGTTTTGCCCTTTACATTCTACATGCCCTTTTCAGACTGAAATACCAAGGTAACATTTTCAAACAGAGCATTGATGGTTTAATGAGATACAGTGCAAGAATGCAACAAGAATGAAGATTATTAATGCTACAGTTTTATTACACACAAGTAGGCATGGAGTGGTTTGTGTTAATGTGGAGCATGGTTTGCACACTACAGTCTAAGTTTGTCTTTACAGGGGTACATAAAGACTGTGGGCTTCACCAAAATTTAGTCAAGCTGCAATGACACACTGAGTAAATCTGTCAGTCAGAAATTATTGTGATCTTTTTATTTTATTATGGAAAAAAAAAAACATAAATCCAGCTGTTTAAAACTATTTCTGATATCTAAAACAGACTTCTAGAGAACCACCTCTGTTAAATATTTGTAAAAGCATTCACACAAAAATTGTATGTTGATAAGCTACACTGGAGCCACAGTCTGACAGCAGTGAGACTGTCATATACACCAGCGCCACCGGGCCCTCTGATCACCACCAGGTTAAATGTCTTGCCTAAGGACACTGCAACTGAGAGACGGGGTTGTATCCTACCTGTTACGTGATGAACTTCTACCACTGTTGCTACCATCATCAGATGAAAGTTATTGTCCCTTTGTACATATGCAAATCTGCTTTTGAAACATTGGCAGTTCTCACTGAGCAGCCTTTCATCACACAATTTTGACCAAAACATGTAACCCCAGGTGAGGGGTTGGAGCCCGCTTGGGGTTGCTGGGTAACAGAAATATGCAAAAAGTGAATTTTGCATAATACAGTGTGTCCCCTTTAAAATACATTCACAGGAGTGGCTCCAATTACTCAAATGTGACATCAACATCTGGGCTTTTCTTCATTGTCCAACGATATGATTTACAGTAATATGAAAAACAACACAGAGACATCACTTGGCAGCAAGGATGAAAGTTATATCCTTTATCTTTTTGTGCTGTTGGTTCATTGGCTTGTTGCTCAGAAAACAGTCATATTGTTTCTCTCATATTTCACCACTTCTTTACCAAAATATTTTGTTCAATATTTCAAGTGAGACATAGCCTAAAAGCATAGATTTGCTTTGATGTAAAAAAAAAATTTGAATAATTGCCTCCCACTAATCATAAATATTTTATCAGTAATTGATACATTATAGAAGACAATTTATGTAAATTCTTCCCCAATCTGTTTGAAGATACAAACGTCAAAACAGTCTTTTTAAAAAATATTTTTAATCTTGAAATCATGTGTCCATTTTCCCTTCACAAAGCCAACAGGCTGTGTTGTCTGTGTGAACTATATTTGCACTATATTACTTTTAACAAAACTTTCAACATAATATTAAGCTTATAAGATAAGATTTAGAAATTGTATTTTTTAAGTTGGAGTTCTTTGAAGAATAAATTAATAAAATATTATTTGGAAATGGTATTGAAATAAAACAATTATTATCCACCAAGTGTAAAGGTTCATCTGTTAAATTGGCACAACAAAACTTGACTTTCAGAGCAATCAAGTGTTGACAAATGTGGCAAATATTTCCCCAGTGGATGTAGATGAGATTTATCTGTTGTTGAACAATTCAGGTAAAAGACCGAAGCTAAAGAGAAAATACTTGATGTGTACACGTAACTTCTACCTAAGAAAATCAGACCGTCAGCCTACTTTAAGATTGGACAGACATACTGCAACATAACAACAAAAAATACATATAATCTGACAAAAGAGATTTGCCTGTTAAACATTTAGTGTAGCTCTGTTCTTCACCAGGAATAAAGACAAAATCCAGTAATTTAATCTGCATCTATTTTTTTGAAAGATGTCTAAATAAGGACAAATTATTACTGCATCTTGTTTATCATTTCAGTAAAAACTTTGTTAGATTATGAATAATATTAAATGTATTTAGACATTTTGCACACAGGTATGTATTGGACCGCCAATGTATTATAAGGTTCTTTAACTGTATTTTTTCATCTCTCAGGGTTTCTTCAAGTATCTTTGTATGCTTTTGTGCCATTATGTTCTTCCCTGTTATTATTTTTATTGCTGTCTTATGAATCTCTTAGAGTATTTACTGCCTTTTTGAACCCCAGCCAATCTTCATGTCTTCCCTAACTTCCTCTGCCAAAACAACTTCCTAGCTCTGGCAAAATCAAGCCAGACTTGCCTCTACTAACATGAGATGTCATATATTTCAATGGATTTTACCAAAAGGCCCCTGCATTTTAGATTATGTTTGCATCCTGGTTCTTTAATGTGAGTGGGTTCTGCTGTCCTGGACATGCAGATACCAGGAGCCGCCTCTGGTTCTGTTCCATTTTCATTCTGGCCACCAGCCATCTTTTCAATCCGTAGAGGTTTCTCCATTTCACCACGCCAACCTGCGTCCTGAAAGAGTCCCAAGGGGACCTTTGCTCAGTCAGACTGGTCTACAGCCAGAATGGCCTGTGAACTGTTTTTACCTGTTGCTCCTACACACTGGCTTCTGACTGATGTAGCCTATTTTCTTCCGCCTTAGTCTTTAGTTGTTCAGTGGTTTCGACATCATTATAATTAAGCTATGTGATATTAGGTGGTGCAGGCACTAATATGACAACTTGAGAAGACATCTTCTGTCTTCTCAAGAAATGCATGAATTCGTGAGAAATGAGTTGCATGCATTGCTCAGGAGTTATTTTTGATTTCTTCTTTCAAAAATTGTCTTCAAATACAATGCTTCTATGCACTCCAACCTTCAATTATTTCTATGACTATCATCTTTCCTCTACATTTTCAATTTAGAGTAATATTTCACAACATTACTCTATGTTGTGAAAAATAGAGTAATGTTTCACAACATAGAGTGACACATTACTCTATGTTTGCACAGGTGATTGTGCAAACAGTTCTTGCAGTTTTATTGTCTTTCTCTGAAAGCATCTGCAAGTGTGTGTAGAATCAAGTTTACTTCTTAAAAAAAAAAAAAAAAAAAACAGCCAATTCATCTTCAAGAATCAGGATTGTCAAGAATCGGGATTGTGAAATTCTATCCATAGAGTTACATTTTGGCCTTGTTTGACCATAGGAAGTAATATTTAATTGACATACACCTTAAAGAGGATGCAATATGCTTTTTCTTCAGTAAAGATGTCTTATAATGTGCAGACGCATCGATGTGTAGTACATTACCTGTAGTTTAAACGGATAAACTCCCCCTACTAATCCAGATGTGTAGTTTTCTGATAGCTCCTTAACTGTCTGATTATTCTTTTGAATTCATTAACAGAACTCATATGAAATGTACCTTATATTGTCGAGATTTTCTATTCACCACAGGTTTGAGCTTATTGCAAATATAAAAATTTTGAAAATATGTCTGTACCCATAAGATTCTCATGCTATCGGCATGTTTTGCAAAAGCAGAGTTGTTAAAACCCTGGCTTGGTGGTGCAGTTGATACCTGCTTGCCTTGCACCAATGAGGAAATTGATTTCATTCCGTAAGTTGCAGAAATCTAGAGTCCTTTGCTTGTGTTCATCATCACATGATTCTAGTGTGAGGCATTAAAAATATTATGTAGAGAGGCATGAATACTGGCATATTTTAGTGGTCTTCTTGATTTTCCTTACCTTTTAGAAGCTTTTCTGATCAATACTCTTGTACTTTTAAGCTCATATTTTATGGACTCACTGATCTTGATTTCTTTGTTTGAGCTAATTGCATTAGTTGGGCAATGCCCGGAGTACATTTCATGTCAATAGGTCTGTGTACCATTTATATTTTGATTTACAGGTTTATTTCCACATACTCCCTATGAGCCTTTAATAAGCTTCTCATCTCGACACTTGAAGCTTCAATATGTTGTGCTCTAAAAGAGTTCATTATTTTTCGTTTCCAGTGTGGAACCAATTTTAATTGCTGTTATTTAGTGGAAATTTCAGTTAAGCATATTTTATTTTGCATTGCAAATTTATTTCTTAAGTCCAATTGACAAAAGTCCACTTTAGCTGATGTCTGATTTCAGATGCCAAAATTCTCAGATGTCAGAAATCTGCTCTGTGCCATGGAACAATCTTAATTGTTTTACCTGCATCTTCTCAACCCCGGTGTGTATTTTTGTTCCCTCCCTCTTCTCTTTACTTTATGTCACTTCTTCTCTTCTCAGTTACTCTGTCTGACTTGCAAGTTGACTGTTTCTGTATTCTCTGCCTTTGTTTCAGTGTGTATTCATGCTTATATTTATCTTGTCAGAATCTTGTAGCTGTCAGGTCAAAAACATTTAGCTCTATGTAGGTTTGAAAAATTTTTTCATTTCATATTCACTAACAATGCACTAACAATTTGTAAAACAGGGACCTGGTTTATCTCTGATTTCATTCTAATCATCAGGCATAAGGTAAATAATGTCCTGAAAATGAATGACATCAGTAAATTATGCCAACGGTCCTTTCATGCTAATTTTTTATTTGGAATTAACTATAAGATTTTTCAATTCTTATAACAGGCAAACATTCATAACTCAATTCCTTCTGTACACTAAAATGTTAAACTAAATTTAAAACTAAACTGTTATTAAATTATTAACATTTTATTTCTAGAAGATATAACATTGGGGCATAAAAGGTTTATAGAATCAGCAGTTTTCCATGATACTCTTTCATGTCTGCTGACTACTGAAAAGAAATATGAACAGGAATGCTTACAGTCTTCATAAATTTTTTTATGGATGGCTGTTTTATGAAAATAAACCACATAATTTACCACATAACATTAATGTTTTCCAGCATTAAAGCTCTTCAGCTTGTAAAACTGGACAGATTTACCATAGTTAAAATTATCTGAGAAATGCTTGAATAAATTAGAAATGTCTTTTACAAACTTCTTTGTTTTGAAAAACGGAAGCTGATTTTTTCTATCTAATGAAGCTTTAGTATTCAGGTTATAACTGCTTCTGGGTTATGTGGGATACAGCAAAACTGATAATGATGATATATATGTTTTACTTGAACATACTTCTCTCTTGGGGGCTGATATGTGCAGCTGCAGCTGAATGTTTAATAAACCAAGACTCAGCAAGCATGTGACGTTTGTGATGCAAAACACAGAAGGCCCCTAACTAGAACTATGTGTTGCCATATGTTTATAAAATGTGTTAGTTTAGCATCCCAAGTGACCACCATTGATGTTTAAGTTCATAACTGAGGTTGACTGTAATGCTGCTGTTCCAGTTTGAGAAATGTAAAGGATATTTGATATTAGTCAGTCAAAGCCTAAACAATGCATTGTATCTTCTAAATGTTTATAACAGATAAAAAAAACCTTTGTAGAGAAGAGATGCCTAATCTCTGATTGAGAGAAAAAAAAAAAACCTAACTTGATTTTCACAGCTGAAATATTCTCACAATTACAAGTACAACTACAATTAAATTTTTAAATCTTATATTGAATACCAAGGAAAACTGTGTTTGTGATGTTCTCTGAATACTAAAGGTTAAGTACCAAATAACATGTAGTTGCACTGACTGGCCACCCACCCAGGTTTTTTTAACCACTCAGCACAATGTTGTTTTTTGGTTTTTTTTCAGAGGCAGCCTTCATCAGCCTAAAAATAAAAGTTTGTTATTACAGGCTATCAAAAGCTACTGCCTGATTTTAATTGCACATGTATCCACACACACACAGGCCATTGCAAAAGTGGGTGTGGTTGGTATATCAAAATGACGGAGCTTCAAGGGAAAAAGATTACATTTGGATATTGTTTTTTGTATTTTAGAGCACATTAATGATCACTTTCAGTACTGGCTTCATATTCTTAGCTTTGGCAACACATGCCACATCCAAACATGTGGCATGTAATCTAAAATAACACAAATCCTATACTTTTTCTATATTCATATAAACTGTCTCCATATATATACACTGCTCAAAAAAATAAAGGGAACACTCAAATAACACATCAATCAAACTTCTGTGAAATCAAACTGTCCATCTAGGATGTGTTATTTGTGTTATTTGAGTAATTCCCTTCTCACCCACCGCAGGTGGTTCTTGTCCTCTGAGCTCGGGTCCTCTACCAGAGGCCTGGGAGCTTGAGGGTTCTGCGCAGTATCTTTGCTGTGCCTAGAACTGCACATTTCTGGACTGAGATGTCTGATGTTGTTCCTGGGATCTGTTGTAGCCACTGCTCCAGTTTGGGGGTGACTGCCCTGAGGGCCCCGATGACCACAGGCACCACTGTGGTCTTCACCTTCCAGGCCCTCTCCAGTTCCTCCCTGAGGCCCTGGTATTTCTCCAGTGTGAGAACCACTGTCCAGGACAAAACATCAAGATCCATAGATACATCAGGGACAAAGCCTCAACAGACAATCTGCTCAGTGAATGTCTCAGACAATGGGGAACAGAAGTTGAGGTGCTGGAGGTACCATCATGGGAGGACAAACCCCTACATCCCATGTAGGGGTTATATATATATATATATATAATATCAAAATCCTTTGTGGAAACTCAAAACAAAATCAAGTCCAATGATTGCCTTTAGAAGTCACTAAATCACCAGTTTAGTAGTTGTGATTTGATGTCCATATTAATTAATGTAGCTGCTTTGTGAAGCTTTTTTTTAGAGAACATTAATGACTAACCACAAGGACAGGTTTAAAGATGAGCTATGTTATAATACAATATTGCAAGCAAAGGTTTTGACTTCTCCAAAACCATAATTTGAAAGTGGAAAGAGGGACACAAGTGCAAACATACAGTAACTTGGCTGTACAAAAATATTTACAGATGAATGTAAATATTCATTTACATTCATCTGTAATGTAAATGACAGTCAGGATGATGTAATAACTCTGGAGGAGCAGTAGATTCAAACATTTAGAAGAATGATGGCACCAAAAAATGTTGGCCTGCATAATAAAAACTGTGGAAAAAGACTGATATTACCCTGTGCATACCATCCCTTCTTTGCTGTTATTAGTGTCATTAACTAACATTAAATCTGCTAAACTGTGAATTCCAATGCCCTTCTTTATCAGGGACAGGAAAGCTGGTCAGGATTGATGGGTAGTTGGATGAGACTGAATATAGAGCATTACAGGAAGAAAATGGAAAAAAAATTGAAAAACAACCTAAGATTGAAATAAAGGTTCACCTTTCAGAAGGAAAACAACTCTAGACATACAGCCAGAGGACCAATGAAATGATTGGAAAGCATGATTTGGACCAGTGAAGGTCCAAATCTAAATCTAATTGCAAATCTTTGGTAAGACTCTATAATTGGTCTTCAAAAACATTATCCATCCAGTCTGTCTGAGCTTGAGGTGGTTTGCCAAGATGAATGTTCAGAATTCCCAGCACCTAGATGTTGAAAGCTGATAAAGATTTAAAAAAGGAAAGTATAGTATAATATCTTCACAGTATAATATCTTAAAAAGTTTTTTCCTTCTTAAAAGGGAGGTGTTAAAGAAAATTTAACCAACTAGAAATATGATCCTGCCATTGTCAGAAGCTGATTACAACCCTCATGATAAGTGGAGTGAAGTACTGCAGGTCCTGATGTGAAGCTGTAGACTATTGTTAAAGACGGCGCCTAAACAATGACACAGAGGTTCATGAAATAATACCATGTGTTATTGTGCCGTATCAAGTACACATTTTCCAGCACCGAAAGACTTTACAATTGTAGACCACATTTAGATTCATCAGTGACGACATAGCTCCATTCAAGTGAAATGAATAATATTAATCAGATTCTTCAGCGGAAATTTGGGGTGTTTGTAATCAAGTAAATGTTATATATTTTAGTGATGTGCTGCTTGTCATACATGGGAACAGGCTGTAGAACAGGCTTCCCATGTACTGGCTTCCCAGTGAACAAAGTCAAAAAATGTAATCTTCAATGCCATTGTTGTAAAGTTTGTGGCTGCAGAAAGAAAAAAAAATACAGATATCCTCTGAAGGCACTGGGAAAAAAAACAAAAAAGGAAAAAAGAAGACTGAGAATATGCAAAATAAAAAACATTTTGCTTAATTAACATTATCCAGACCGTTCCTATTTTTTTCTTTTTCAGGATTACCCCACCTGTACATTTTTGCTTTCATTGTGCCTCAATAAACTTCAAAACAATCAGTTTGTACAAACAAAAATGCGACCTTAAAAATGAAAAGTAATAAAATATTAAATCATGGATACAAATTTGTAAATGGATTGTTAGTAAATGCAAGTGATTAGAAGCATGATTTGCAGCACTGAAACAACATGGAATCTCTAAGGAGGGAACTTGGGATTATTTTAAATATTGTGTTGGTATTACATTGATTTAAAAAAGAAAAGAACAGTACACACATCGAAAATAACCGATTCAGAAAATCTTTATACATACAGAATTTACTCACATTTAGCAGAAGCACATTGATAAAAGATTATACCAGAACAACTTTGTTAAGCAAAATTAAGCCATATACGTCAAAGATGACTAACATTTAAAGGCCTTACAGGGATTTGGGGATGAAGCCATAAAGACTCTCACAGTGGGGACACATACTAAGGAGAAACCAATCTTTTTTCCAGACAACTGGTTAGAGAATTATTATTATTATTTTGACTAAAGAGAGAAAAAAACACCCAAACTGTTCTCAGCAACAATTTGGAAAGTCAGGTTCTGTGATGGTATGTCTATTTTATTAATACTTTTACACTTTATACCTATATGTGTGAATGAACTAAAGGTTAAAGTAGTGGACAGCTCTAATTTTAGTCCCTGCCACCAATTACACATATTTGGCACTTTTTAAAGTGAGAATCATGTCAGAAACCTCAAATTCACTAAAATCTTACTTCCCTATCTGTTTTGGTTGTGTCCAGATGCCTGAAAAACTGGATTGACAGAACGACAACAACAAAAAAAACAAAACAATGTTAATGCTGGATCATACTGAGGATGCACTATGCAGATGCTTTGTCTGAACTAATAAAGATTCACTCATCTACGTACTCCATCCTAGCACTGTAGTGAACTTTGAATTTCCCACCCTTTATGTAACAACAAACACAACATTCAGAAACTCATCAAAAGCTAAGATGTAGACAACACTTTAGTGCTTCAAGTTTAAACCAATGCAAGATGATCTTTTAGATGATCTTAGGCACGAATGTAAGAAGCACAGTAACAGCAGCTTCATTGTTAAGGTTACACCTGCTAATCTATGATTTCTAACGGGTTTTTTTCTCCAAGCACTTTCACTAAACCTGTGTTTCGTCAGCCCTTTGTTTACAGCTATAAGATAAATGGCTCTTGTCACTTTGTTGCACAGAGATTGGAGAAAATAAGGTTAGTGTGTCTCAGAGAAATATTGACACAACCCAACCTCTTAATGTCACTCTGTGCAAATAAAAATTTTTTCTATCAAGGATCTGGAACTGGAACTTAAAACTCTTATAGAACACTATCAACATTACTTAATTCAACCAAATACTGCAATAATAGCAAATGCTGCATTTCGGATATTATGATGGGTGCTAAAATTAAATTTTAAATGATTACTAATTTTACTCACTATGGCACTGCTATTACTGTTTCTGGTGTGTGTGATTTTTAAAAATATTTTATTAGTTCTAGTGGCCTCCATTTGATAGTTAATCGACAGGAAAGTGGGTAATGAGAGAAGGGGAAGACATGCGGCAAAGGTCGCCAGGCCAGCTGTGTCGAGGACTAAGGCCTCCATATGTGGGTTGGGTTTAACCCCTGCGCCACCACAGCACACCCCACTCTGTTGTGTTTTTAAATCTTCCTCCAACACATTAACAGGCTGTAACTGTCTCTGATAAGTTGTATCAAGTTTATTGACACAGGTACAAACTAATTAATAAAATCAAAATAATACTTTTTTCCCCTACTGAAGAATACTGAAGTACATTACATCATCAATCAAGTATTTTGTCAATAATGGCAGTCTTGATAATCTTCTCTGTCTTCGGTAACCGCCTCAGTACAAACTGAATCTGTAAGATGGTGGCCATAGGAGGGTTCGATCGATCTGTTGATTGCGTTAACAGCGACAAACACTCTCCTCATTTGATTTTCTCTGGGCTTCATGCCATCCGTTGCTTGAAAAACATGTTCTGTATCTATCTGCGTATGTGCTTCTGTTATTGCTCAGCGGTAGTGGAGTTGGCATAAGCCTTCCCCCCCTTTCACACATAGATGAACACATGCATGCACACGCACACACACACTCATTTTCTGTCCCTCAGTTTACCCCCTGCCTCTCACATAACAAGATGAACATTTTCACTTTCTCTCCTTACTAAGAATCTCTTCCATTCCGCTTCCCTCTAATCCCTCCATGCAAGTGACTCACATTACACCATTCTTCAGTTTAATGCACTTTAATAGCATTAATATCTGCGTTTGCCTCTTCAGTAGCAATAAACACCTCTTTCCAGTTTAAGAAAGCTGCTTAAGAGCAATTGACATATCTTGTGTACCAAAACAGAAACGCACCTTAGGTGAAAAGCAGAATAACTCATTGTACAAAGAGTAATCTGCTTTTTCTGTACAATGGCACCCACCCACCACAGCATGGCACATAGTGTACAGTAAACAGACACTGAGGGAGATTGGACAAGGAGCAGTCAGCTCCCTGTTGTCCTTCCTACTCACTCCCGATGTGTGGAGGAGGCCTGCAGAAACAGGAAGAACACAAGTCCTTGCCACCTTCTGTGCCACCCGTGTTGCTGCGGCAGTGACAGCCAAGGTCAGCTCAGGAATGACAGAGGGTGTTTGCATGGAGATAAGGCTCTCACAAACATCCAAGCCACAGTGCCACTTTTTGAAGGAAAGAGAATCCTGCACCTGAATTATTCATAGGGGTCTCCCCCACCCTAAATAACAGCCGGCAAGCATTGTTTGACATCCCGAATGAATAATTAAGGACTGACCTTTTGTTCGCATTAGAGGTGATGGGCTGAACCACTAGACTTTGTGGAAGAGGCGAGTGGATGATGTGCTGTGTACAAGAAATATGAATTCTTTGCAATAAAATCAGCCCAACACTTGTGCATAAACAGTGATGCTAAAAAAAGAAAGACGCCATATCCCTATGGAATGCATTAAAATAAGACACAATGAAATCTCCGCTGATTGCACAGAAAAAACTGCCTGAAGTGTCTCTTTTTCACTACTTGCATGTTCTTCTGAGAGTTTTACTGTACTTTGTTCATGACACATCAGAGGCAGTGTGATTACACCATTAAAAAAACTGTATGATGTCAAGGGAAAAAAAATACAATCCCAGGTACAGATCGTCGAAATTCTACTCAGCCAAACAGGTTCCTATAAAAATACGCTGTATTCAGAATTTGAAGTTGATGGTAATATGGGCTTGAATGATTTTTTTTGTCATTGTCATGCATTTTATCCAGGGTCTGGTCATGGTGATGGCAAGTCTAGGAGAGAAACCAGCAACCTTCTGTTCCTTTCATCACTTTTTGTTCACTTCAAAGTGAACCCAAAGTGATGCGGCACAGTCTGTCCAGCAAGTTCTCAGTCTGTACCAGTGACTCCTCCCAAAAGGACATGCCCTGAGAACCTCCAGAGATTCGCAGCAGAGATCAGATGCCTGAACCATCTCAACTAATTCCTTTTGACGCATAGGAGCAGTGGCCCCACGCTCAACTTCTCCTGGAAGGGAGAGTTCCTCAACTTATCTCAAAAGCTTAGCTCAGCCACCCAACGGAGGGAGCTCATTTGAGGAGCTTATATTCAGTGTCTCTTTATTCTGGTCACTAGTGGCAATAAGTGAAGCTTGGAAAGTGGATCAACCAGTGAATCAAGAAATTCACTTTTGGCTAAGCTCTTTCTTAACCATGATAATGACAGAGGAAATCACCATCCATCTGTACATTTTCTCTCTGTTCTAGTCATCAACAAATTAAAGATACTAGAATTTCTCCACTTGAGTCATGAAACCAGAGCACAACTTGAGATCCTGTCCATGAACACCTCAAATATTCTTGGTGAGAAGGGGCAGCCTTTATGAAGTTTAATGAAGTGTGGAAATAAGCTTGACATTGTGCTCACAAGTTTTTCTTTGGATATTGAAGATCATACCTTAAAATCTACCTATGTGTGACGTATTCCAGAAACACACCCTTGGAAATACTTTGAGGGTTATAGTCATAACATTTTTCCAGATCTACATAACATTCGTAGAAAAAAAAGCAAACTCCCAGGAGCAATTCTGTTAAGTTAAAGATGTAATTCACTGTTCCTGAGTCAGAAAAAATGCCACACAGTTCCTCATGAATACAAGTTTGGTCCTCCTGGAGAAACCTTTCCCAGGGAGTGTTGTTTTAATAATGTCACTTACTGCTAAGTTAGGTTTAAACTTTATAGAATTTGGTGAAGACTTTACAAAATCTTCTCCAAAATGCCAACTAATAAAACATTGATAACACAGCAGCAGTTATTCCTCATAAGTACTACTTAAGAACAGCTCGTCACAACTCTGAAAACTGAATGCTTTTTGTCCCTTACTCATAAACATTGTTCAAACTAGTTTAAATTTGACATCAACTAATGATATGTTTTGATGCCAGTCTGCTCTAATTACGCTCTTTTATTAAAATCCATTGTTAATTATGGCCATCAAATATTTTGAACTGCAAAGATCCACTATTACTTTAAATCTGCTCAACATTCTGCTTCCACACAGTTGGCATATGGGCAAGCTTAACACTTTCCATTTCGGCATTATTACAGCTTTACTGGCCTGCAGTAAAAATATTGATTTAATTCCAAATGGTGCTACTTTTGTTTATAGTGTAAGCAACTGTACCCAGCTTTTCCAGATAACAGATGGATAAACACATCTTTGTAAAGAACAGTCTCTGTGGTCTCACCAGGTCTTAACATGCTTTTATCTCTATGTTTTTCTCATCTCTTTTTCAACCATTAGCAGCTAGAGCACTGCTGGTAAAAACTTGTCACCATGTTATTAGATAAATGTCTACATCAGTTTGCTTCAAAATGCTCAACTAAAATGTGGCCTTTAAATTAAGAAAAAAATTCAATAATTTAGGTGGTTTTAATTTAAACTACTAACTGTTACTATGTGTCCAGCATCCTGTGGGGCATGCTCAAAAATAGTAATGCCTTTCTAGTATCTGAGACAAATTTAGAGACTTTTCTGATGTTGTTGGGACTTTTCATTTTTACTTTTTTGATAGAACGTCCCTCATTCCAATGTTATCTTGTTGTCTATGTATAACGGTCCTTAACAGCTGCGCTCACAGCAGGGGACGTTCACCTTTCTGCATCCAGATTGTAAATTCATCATCTACCTGTTTAAAGAACTTGCAATGACTGCTGCATCTATGTTGTTGCCACACTCTAACATTGACGTCAACAGAGAATGCAGCCGGATCACCATGATAAAAAGGAAGCTTATAAATCAAATGAACTTGTAGAATATAATTTCCATCTTTCCATCCAATTTGTAGTAAGGACCTATCCAAACAAACAAAACTAGTTTGCGGTGTGATTTACATATGCAGAAACTAGTCAAAAAAAAAAAAAAGAGCCTATTCTCGCTTTTTGTTCTAGAAAAAATAACTGAAGCAATTTTTCTGGGTTATGTTATGTCTTATCTGGTTATGCCTCAACTTTCCTTTAAACTTGAAATGTGAGATTTGAAAAAATGGTAAACACTGTTACAGAAATAACATAGTAGCTAAAGTAGCCAAGCAATCCTTTAGCTATGTTCAAGATCTTCTTTTAAGTTCTCTAGTAAAGTTGATCATATACCCACATGCCATTACTACAGATGTAGTACAGCAGTGCTGGCATTCGACAAACAAGTGTATAGATTGTTTTCTAAATTGAATGACTGTTTTTTTTAAATATCCGTTTTAAAACACCTAGGATGTGTAATCAGGGCCAAAAACTGTGTGGTGAGGTTTGCCTTTAGCACCAACTGCCTAATCCCGTTTTCTTCTTTAGCTTTGTGACACATCAGCTGATTGTTCACTTCAGACGGCTCCCTTAATTGCTTTGCCATAAGATCTCTCTCTCCTTCTGTCTCTTTGTGAGAGAGTGTGTGTATTGGAGGGTTTGAGAATAAGAAAAACAATTACCTAGCATAACTGGGGCAGACACTAGTTATTGTGTCACATTGCCAATGACAGCTTTTCCTGTCATTTGTTTGCGGTGCATTTAGTTTGTTAATATTGATTGCATCCACCTTATTCTGATAACCCTTAATGCTTTGTTTGAATTATGTGCACATTTTCCAGACTAGCATTGCTGAAGATTAACAAAGGGTCTCTCATGAGGCAAATGTATTATGCATTTCACACTTTGAATATGATAATATAAACTTAGAAAATTAATTGTTCAAAGACTGTCAGGATGATGTTAAACATTGGACTCTAATAATGTATACCTGCATATTTATCGGCCTCATCAATTTAGAAACTTAACCTATACAACTCCACTTAATCTTCTCTTTTTGGTCACTTTTGGTGATCCAAAGCTCAGATAAAGGAGCATTGGTTGGGGACTGTCAAATTTACAGAGTTAATTTCTTTTACTCTGATATACTCTCCTACATCATCATTCGCAGTTATATACACATCGAAATTGATGCAAATTAGACGGAAACACTATTAAAGAATTCTTATGACTTTAAGGACAATACTGCTTTATACAGATCCACTGTGCATCCCATAGAAAACACAGAGAGAATGACAACCACTAAGGCACACAATCAGTCAGTTAATGTGACTGTGGTTAGAGAAACTCCTGCACCCAGAAAGGCCATTCAGTGACAGAACACAATGACTCAACAAAGAAAGGCCTCTCCTGAGATCATGTTTCTGTGGGGTGCTCACAATCAAAGCTTACTCAAAAGAGTAATAAACTTAACAGTTAAAATATAAAAACATGGTGAATCTCCTTGGTTAACACCTAAAAGCAGCTGTTAAACACAATTAGCTTCCCTCTTGTAGTCCCATGACTCTGACCTATTTCATACCGAAATTGATTAAGTCTAGTCTTCAGGCTAAAGGTCTGAGCAATGGGCTGTTCTAACTGGATTTTGCTACCCATAATGAACAGTGGTGCAAACAATAATGTTTGATTAGATGTAAGGAATTCTGTAATTTTCCAGACCAAAACTATGTTTAGTCCTGTCACCATATAATCAATACTGCTGGAGTCTTCATTCTAACAAGTTAGAGACCCAAGGCCAACTTTCCCTTTATTTGGCTGAAGATGGGCAATGTTGCTATTTTCAGTCAGTAACTTATTGATTTTCAAACTGTACTGTAGGAAATATTTACTCTTTTATGGAGTTCTTAGTCACTATGCAATGATTCATAGACAATGCTTGTCCTGAACAAAACTTGAAATTGCTAAGAAATAAACTTTAAAGGTTCTTGTGCTTCTCAGTACTCCTGCTTTTATAACCTAAAATTCAACTTAGTGTCAAATCAGCACTTTGCTATCTTGAACTGCTTGTCTGATATGTTTTCAGAACAGTCTAATATGAAATAAACATGTGAAATGACCATGATGTCTTCAGAGTATTAGGTAAAAAAAGGCAATTAAAGTTTTCAAATTACCTGGAGACCACTGAAAGCAATGGCTTTGTTTTAGTTACCAGGGCAACTACAAGAATAAAAAAAACAGATGATGCAAACTCTAAAACCAAGCAACAATTTTCATTTTATTTTCCTTTTATTTGTTATATGAGGTTGAATAACAAGACAAATAAGGGTTTTTGCTTACCAGACAATGTTTTCCCTGAAAAAATGTCAAATATTTACTGATCTTTCATCTGTATCACACTTCATTGTTTATTTGATGTCATGTAAAAATAAGGTTCTGATCGAGTACTGTACTATATGTACAGTACACGATCAGAACCTTAAATTGTTCTGATAAATTGACATTTATCTTCAATATAACATTCTGAATTGACGCCATGTTGTCCTTAAGCGCTTTGCAAAGGTTTTCCACATTTTTCGTCATTCTAACAAAACGTTTCATGTAACACATGGCACATGCAAAGTAGTGCATAAATGTCAAGTGGAATGAAAAAAATATGTATTTTTTTTAGACATAAAACAGGGAAAGGCCAGGTGTGGGTTTGTCCTCTTTCATTAAGGGCACATTGGAGGAGCTATGATGGAAAAGCTTCTCCATGATGTGATTTTTCTCACAAATACTCGATAAAAAAAATCACAACTGTATATATATTTGTAAAAAAACATAGATTATATCCTTCTATTTTAAAAATCAATTATACACTGATTTGTAATGGTCTATCACATAAAGATGTGGCACTGTAAAGCAGCAAAATCAAAAAATTAATTGACAGGATGAATACTCTTGCAAGACACTGACTATTTTGAGCCTTTGAAAAACTGCACTTTTACAATACAACAGATGTAATAGTTAATCAAAAGTTTTACTACCATATCTTAAGTAAATTAAATAAGCACACACCAGTTGTCTATACTTGTTTATCTCTGATAAATGTTGCACAGGAATGGGTCCATATCTCCTGTGGTCACTGGGCAAGAGGCAGGTTTACCCTGGACAGGTTGCCAGTGCATCACAGGACAGCACAAAAACATGCTGTACAAATAACCATGCACACACACAATGCTAATTTTGGCAATATAAAGATGCCAATTCAGTTAATGTGCATGTTTTTGGGTTGCAAGAGGAAGCCAGTGTACCTGGAGACAAAATGGCTGGGAAAACCATGGGAAAACCTTTAAAATACATGGAGAAAGGTTTTAAACTCAGGACCGCCATATTACAAGGCAAGTCATAAACCCAGCAGAAATTTTGCCAAAATTTGCTCCTGGCCATTTTGAAAAATTAAAAGAAAGTTTGACTCCTTTGAGGCAAAATACACCAACCGAGGAAAGAATTTTAAACAGCACTGTAAATATTAAAACCTGACACATGTCTAATTTCAGCTGAGATCCTATTTAGAAGACTCCAGATCAGCACCTGATGGAGTCTTTATGGGTTATTGCTCATCAAAACATATTAACTATAAAACTGCAACACATGTTGCTATGTTGTATAGCTAATGTGTTTTGATGTCGAGCAATAAATTCTCAATAAAGATGCCACAGGGTGAACAACATGTGCAGACAGTCTATTGATCCGGTCTCCTTTCAGGGCGTCCCACATATACACACACACAAACACACGCCCACACACAAAATTTCACTTAAGAACAGAGCAACAAAGCCTCTGTCTGATTTCTTAAATTTTACTCTTTTTTTTGTAATCAATGTAACACCAACACTCAATTGGATCTAACATTTTCATTGAAGTAAGAGCTGTGGCTCTTTCTCACTGTGAGAAAGGAAACCAAAGCTGCAGTACACTCACAGTGACACGCTCATGGGGAGAGCCACTCAGAGGCAAGCACTGATTCCTAGTTGAAAGTGTTTAGGGGGAGAGACTAGGCAACATAGACAGACCATATTTATAGCCAGGGAAAGAAATAATTCATTGTGATCAAAGTGCAGATCATGCTCCATTCCATCAAAGAGCAGATGTGGCAGAATGAAAAGAGCTTTCTTTCTTCTCCACCTGCTCTCTAGTGGCTTCCCAAATGGTAACAGTGAGGCAACTTTATCTGTGTGAAGCCTGTGTGTTCTCCGCTTGCTCTCAGGTGGCTTCTCTTTAGACGCCTCAAAGTGGTAACAAGCAGCAATAAAATAAGCGTGAGAAAAAGCCTCCCACATGCAACATGTTTTTAACATCAGTGTGATGACTGAATATCAGAGTATGACCCTGCAGCAGGATGATGGTGAAACTAAAGTGCTTAGATTTGAAGCAGATAGCCCAGAACAAAAGAAAAGGTAAGGTCGAAGCTTCCAGAATACGTAAAAGGAAGCTTAATGTTAAATGTACTTTGCACAGGTGTAACTATCACAGGTAATAACAAAGTGACCAAGCATATCCTACATCAGTTTTCCCCTCCTTCCATATTTGACTTTACTCCCTCCCTTTTCACACAAAATTTCCCTCTCAATTTTATTTCTTTGTTTTGTTTTTCCTCCAGTGTTTCCTCTTCCTCTCTCTCAGCAAACACGCACCAGCAGACACATGCAGAACTGCGTCTTCCAGTCTCATTTCTCTCTCTTTCCCTCCCACACTCAAACATTCATGCAAGCCTGTTTCTTTTTCTTTTTTATTGCCTGTCTTTGACTGTTTTTACTTTCCTGTCGCTTTCTTCAGCATCCACACACTGCAGAGGCTGCCCTTCATCTTCTCTTTCATTTCTTCCTCCTCCCACACTTTTCCTATCACTACTTCCATGCAGTGGAACCCTTACAGAGGCGCCTGTATAATTTTCTCTCGTATTCTCTTCCTGCCCAATCACTCCCTAAACATGCTCGTACTCTCTTCCTTCTTTCCAGTTTCTTTCTCATGTCTCTCATCCTCTCTCCCTCCCACAACCACGTGCGCACACAAGCAAACGACACCGGCCGTCCAGCTTCCCGGACACCCAGCTGGGCTTGGACAGCCCTCTTCCTCTGGCCTTTCTGGGCCATCTGGAGTGCAATGTCCGTGCTCTGCTGGTCTCCTGCCAGCAGCCGAGCCTCCCGGGGATGAACGCACCATCTTCAAGCACAATTTGTACGCGTCAAAGCTCTGCTGTGTGTCCGGTGACCCATCTGAGTGAAGTCATTGAGTCCTGAATTTCCCTCCTCAAAGGAGCCTCATTCTGCTTTGATGACACCTGCACTCTGTGTCCAACTGCGAGGACAATGGCACAGTAATTGATTAAAGCTGCTGGGCAGCCTTATTAGCAGTTACTGCTCTGTTTATGGTCATGTTGATAAGTTGTCCTTGCTTAAAGAGGGAATGTCACAATTTGGCTCAAAAGTCAACCATTAGGAAAAATACACCATTCACCTGCATAGAACTGAACGTTCAGTAGGTTTATTGTAGAATATTATAACTAATTTAATTTAAGAATGGTAAGATTTATATATATATATATATATATAATATATATATATATATATATATATATATATATATATATATATATATATATATATATATATATATATTATATATAATGTGGATTTGCCTATATATATATATATATATATATATATATATATATAATATATATATATATATATATATATATATATATATGTATATATATAATCTTACCATTCTTAAATTAAATTAAATTAGTTATAATATTCTACAATAAACCTACTGAACGTTCAGTTCTATGCAGGTGAATGGTGTATTTTTCCTAATGGTTGCTTTTGAGCCAAATTGTGACATTCCCTCTTTAAGCAAGGACAACTTATCAACATGACCATAAACAGAGCAGTTTATGGTCTATATATATATATATATATATATATATATATATATTTTTTTTTTTTTTTTTTTTTTTTGGTCAGAGTAGAAAAGGTGTGTGGAAACAAGGCAGCCTACAGACATGGCTGAGTTACGCCAGTTAAATCAGGAGGACTGAACCAAAACTCCTGCAAACTAAAGCAAATTCAAAATATTTCCCCATCACATTGTTTAAAATGCACCGTTCCTGCTGTTAGTTTTCTCTGTCTGTGGAGCAACGAGTCACACAGTGCTGCTCTCCAGCACTTGTTGCTGGGTAAAAGAATACTACTTCTACTCTTTTCCTACATTACTCAAAAAAAAAAATAATAATAATCTGTTTAATTTTCACAAAATAACAAAGGATGTCAGTAAATGCTACATGTAACTGTCCTTAAGCATGTTGTTATAAATAACTCTTAAGAAATCTTTATTTACTATTTTATTGAACATCCTCTTTCGTAACAGAGGAACATTTCACTGCACTTATGTACATTCAGTTATCTACTACTCTATGAACGATACATGCAGCTGCCATTTGCACTGCTATCTGCACTGTTCAGAACTGTTTATTCTTTTGATTCAAACTTCTCAGTACTATTCAAAAACTTCTCATTCAATTATTTAATGTGTGTTTTTCTTATTTATCTATTTTACTTTTAGGTGACCTAACCCGAAAGACTACCTGTGAACATTTTTCCTTCAGCCTAAACCTGTAGCTCAATGTGATATCAAAACAAGTGTGATGAAAAAGAAATCAGCAATAAAGATTCACCAGTCACTCTCATACTGATGCCCTTTAGGACTGACCTGCTAATTACAATTGCCCTGTTGATTTGAATAAAAACAAAACAGAATATGCATGAAATTCTGTATATTATGTTATTTTGAAAAATTGTTCACGCTGCTATGAAATAAAAAGCCAATTAAATCACAATTCAAATGGAGCGAAAAAGAAAATTCAGTAGCATTAGAGTCACTGACAGCAATTTATACACTTTAAATCATACAGGTGTCAATGTACAACTTCTGTAAAATTTGGACTGTGACACGTCAAAAATAATAAGTGTACAACAGATCAGCTATAATTTTAAATCCAATATAAAATAATGGAATTAAAAGACTATCAAAATTAACTAAAAAATGCTTTAAGTTGCATATGTTTGGGTGATGGGTTTAGAGATTGAAGTATCATGTGTTTAGTTTTGAGAAAATAATTAAAATAGGAAAAAAAACAAACTTTTCATTCTCAGATTTTGACCTACCAAACATCGAACAGATCTGATCAAGAAATCTGCCAGTTCCAATATCCTCCCCCTGCTGGATCGATGCATCTATAATTAGTGACTGTGGAACAAATTGCTCAGCTTAATCTCAATGAGATGTTTTTCTAATCTACTAGCGGTTTGCAAGTTAGACACAATAAAACAGAGAATATTGTGCCAGGTGGATGTGAGTAACATGAAGTTTTTAGGTCGCAGAGACCGACAATGCACTGGGTTTCCTCCTTTACCGATCCAAATAAAAACACTTAATTGTTTATAATGTTCTTTATGCAGCAATGATGGATGGGATAAATGAAACATTCAAAGTTTCCCCAACTTATTAACTCCAAACTTACTGTGCCAATTAACTACTCATTCATATTTAAGAAAGATTTTTTTTAAAGGTTAAATTCTAAATTATGAAAATTTAAAAAAATAAAATAAAATAAAAATAAATAAAGGCAAGATACAATAACAAATTGCATTTCTGTGGATGAAGAGGCTATGAAGTATTCAGGAGAGAAACTTTGTGAATCTATTGGTTAAAACTTGAATAAAGGCAAAGCATAGGTAACAGACACACTCGGAATCATACAGTTTCAGCCTACATCCGCTCTAACACAGCGTAATAGCTGTTAAAACTGTTAATCTCCGTTTCTTACACTCCAAAGCACATTACTGGACTCACCTAATCAAAGCTCCAACATCTACCATGACGCTGGGGAACAAAGTGAGTCTGCCTCTCCTCTTCTTCACTAGTTGATCAGCCGAGCCCACCCGTTTCAGCACCACGGAAAGCGCGTCCTTTCCTCGTTGGGTCCTGGCGGGGCGGGAGATGGTGCAAGTTTACCTACACAGCCCGCTGCTGCTGCAAACGCGTCGACGCACGTCTTCTCCAAGTTTGATGCCTCCCCGTGAATTCTCTGACATGCCTCGCCCGATGCTCCTCGGTGGCTTTCAGGATGAGCGCGGCCAATCACAATCCTTCGCTCACTCGCTCTTTTTACTCTCACATCTCTGCGCATCCCAAGCCGCGGAGAGTCTCCGAGGACCGGCGCCTGCTGTCTCGCCTCCGGGCGGGGACGCTTGCAGAAACAAGTGACTTTACAGGAGCGGCTTCTCCCGCTACTGATGGCAGCCCATCTTCACTTTGCAGGGCTCCTCTTTGTCTTCACGACGATGGAGACACTGAGAAAAAAAAAAAAAAAAAAAAAAAAAAAAAAAAAAAAAAAAAAAGAGATGGGAGTTGCGAATTTCCTCCCGCACATCGACTGGCTGTAGAGGAGCGGAGCAGCGGGAACAGGAGGAGTGTCTTCTAATAAAGACTCTTCTAATACGGACAGTAATGTTCCGACATGCATTTTGTCCAAATGACAGAAACAATGGCGCTCTGCGAGAGTTAATTGCTATGTGCACTGCAATAACTTAACTGGCTCATGTTTTACAGACATACAAAAAGTCTGTTGTTACAGATTTATTGTGAGGTTGATTTAATGTGAAGTTGTATGTTTAAACATTTAACAAGAGGATCAAATCGTTAATATCACAATTTAGCTCTTCATCCCGTTAGGAGACCAAATGTTATCATATTAAATCTTAAAGATGACAAGATTTCTTGTACAATGTCCACTTTTGAAAATCTTTCCAAAAACATTGATGAAGTTGCAACTGAAAAATTTCAGTCACAAAATGCACAGAAACGTATATTTATCTGGAATTTAATTTGCAGAAAGTCATTACAGGGAAAACTCAATGCATAATTATGGAAAATAATTCTTCAATTCTTTTGTGTAACTGGAAAATACAGCTATTTGGTTCTTATTTTCTGTAGAGATCTTGTCATGATTTCGAAACAATAGAAGGCAAGTTTTCTTCTCATAGAAGACAAGAAAATTGATGTCAGAGTTTATGTAGTTCACTCATTTTCCCTTTTGTGCACCACCACCGGTTACCACATCCTGGTAACCTGGTGTGTTAGTCGTTGCTAACATTGAGGTGTTAGTAATGACTAACACACCATTACCTTGAGAAATAATGAGCTTTGGTTAATATAACACAGGCTGGGCTCCACTCAGCTCACCTTGGTGGTGACACCAAGTGGAGCAAAGATTGTAGCATGAGTTCAGCTTTCATTTTCTCCTCATTTTTCTCCCTCTCTAAGGTGTTGGCCTGCCTTAATTAGTTTTTATGTATGTGTGACTGTTGCTAGTCTTATATGTTATGGTTATAACAAATAACCACACCGTGTGGTATAAGCAGTTAAAAAAAACCAGAGAATTAAAAAAAAAGAGAAAAGACAAAGAGTCCTTTTGTTCATAACAGACTGTTCCTTATGAATTTCTTATAACACTTTTGTTCTATAAAGTCACAAGATTCATTATGTATTTTATGAAGAACATTTTAGTTCCATTAGTCTTGATTTTTCACAATGTAGCATCAGAGAATTTTTTTTTGTTTTTTATATAAGACATATGTTTGTCCTTAATTTGATCTTTGTTAGCACATGAGGTCCACTATACACCAATCACGTCTCTAATTAGTCAAATCGCAAAAAAAGGAAAATAAATCAGTTTTCAAAAGTAAGGTGTTGAAATAAATGTTCTTTCACTTTACTGAACATATTACACCAAATTTTGCCTTGTATTCAACAAGTAAAAACAAAACATATTTAAATAGTCAAAGATCTCAAGTGGTGACTTTTTAAGTAAAAATACATTCACTGTATGTTTAAAATATATGTATATATTTTGTTGTACTTGTACTTTTTAGCAGCACAAATGCCTAAACACTGACAAGTCCCGCCATTTTGGATTTGAAGTTACAAAGTGGCATACTATCCCAATTCTCAAATTATTCCATGTATGTAACCTTCACACTCAAACCTTTATCAAATCAAATCAAATTAAATTTTATTTGTATAGCACAATTCAGCAGCAAGGCATTTCAAAGTGCTTTACATCATAACAAACATAAAAACACAAAGTCATGTAACATAGAATAAGCAATCTAAACATTAATTTAGGCAGCCGTTATGTGCACTTCGACTGGGTTCACACTTCATACAGATGCGTAGATTGTCACTGTGAGTGCGTGCCCATGGAAACAAGCACTCACATATGTGCACACGCACAAATGTATATACACGTGTAGGGTTAAGGAACTGACACATCAGGAAACACCCTCTTCCGGGCAGAGATTAGATAGAGGCCTAGAAAACGAATCAGAAACTGTTGCCAGGCGCCATTTGCTGTGTTCTCTCACAAAAAAACATAGCGATTATTTTGATCTTAATAGATGAGATTGCTGATTTCAAGTTGCTGACTCTTCTTGACCCTCAAACATTATGAACTAAACTGGAGAAAGGATAATCTCGGTGTAAAGTTACACAGTCACAAATTGACAGCGATAATTTGGGTTGCTTAGCCTACCGCCAGAGAAAACCGGGGTTTGTTTACGTCCCAAAGTCTTAGAAATGCTTTTGTAACCCTTTTCAGACAGGTAGATGTCAAAATTTGACAGTCATTTCCTCTCGAACTTCTTAACTTTTAGGTATGATCTGCTGCTTTTCCTGTAAACCTATTTCATGTTGTCATACAATTATAGGTTTTTACAAGTCAAAATTATTTAAGAGTGAAACAGCACAAAAGACACTTTTTAAATACTGTATAATGTGTAATTCTGGCAGCAAGTCGACACATCTAGGCATCGAGAGGATTTAAGTGTTTCATCAGGAGATTTAAGCAACTTTAAATGCTGCCTAGTTGTGTGTGCCAGTTGGATTCATATGAATATTTAAGAAAACACTGTTAGTGGGATCTTCATGCACAACCTTCTCCCCAGTTTAGAGACAAGGATGTAAACAGAGAAAATATCCAGAAAGTGTTGAGTGGATAGAACAGTAATGTTAATCTTTAGGTGAGAGGAGAATGCCGTTTGCTTAGAGTAGTAACTGGTAGTAACTGGTGAGAAACATGGCTACAGGCAGAATAGACGACAGACAAGACAAGTACACAAGAGACAGGTGGATTTAAATAAATAGAGGGTAATCAGGGAAACAAGACACAGCTGGGATCAATCAAGCGGTAAGCAGGACAACACACAGACTCAACTGACACAGAAACCTAAATAAACTTACAGAAAACTCAAATCCTCACAGCTATATCCGAGGTGAGGTGAGGCGAGGTGAGGAGGCGAGGTGAGGCGAGGTGAGGCGAGGTGAGGCGAGGCGAGGCGAGGCGAGGCGAGGCGAGGCGAGGCGAGGCGAGGCGAGGCGAAGTGAGATCAGATCAGATCAGATCTTTCTGGTCTAATACCTTCTTTGAATAGAAGGTATTACCATGCATATTAATAGAATATGCATGTTCTATCAAATGTTTCCAATATCTTGCTTTATCTCTGCCACAAAGCATTGTTGCCTTGTAATAGATGGGGAGTACCTAATGAAATGGCCAATGAGTGCAAAATTAATATTTTTTGGCTCAATTAGGTTTCCAATTGTCACTATGAATAAGCTACTTTACAATTATTACTATTGTTCAAAAATTAGTTTTTCATTTAGTAAATGTCATTAAGTTTGTGTTTTTTTTCCTCTTTTGTTGTTCCAAAAACTCCTTGTTTTTAAGATGAAATTATTTTTTTAGTGTTGAAAATTGTGAAAATGCATTTTTCTGGTCACTGATACATATTTCTGTATAACAAGTTTTTTATATTCTGCATGCTATTCTTTCTTAAAATATATTTAGTAGTTGTTTGCATTGCTTTACAAATCATTAGTGTCTTCTTGCTTTATCGCATTATATAATATTTGAGCAAATTTTTGCTCAAATAGTTGCAAATCAAATGTGTATTAAATAGGTATTTGCTTTGAAGCAGTATTATTACCTAAAATTGTGATCCTGGTTCTGTTTGAGGAGGCGCGACTCAGTGACAAACATTCAGAAAGGAAGGATGTGAAAGGAAAGTATGACCACTGGGTACATTACATGCAGCTAGACCAATTAAATGTGGCAAGTAATCAAAGCTGGTCCTTTTCTTTAATAAATTCATGAATAAAAAACATTCTTTAAATTTTGGATAGAGGCCAAATATTGGGAGAAACAAACACACTGGGAGGATATTAAAAAAAAAACAAAAAAAATCTCAGAAGCATCAGCATTGAATTCATCCTCCAGAGCTACAGGTTGCAGACCCCTAATCTAGTAGATTAAAACTGTGATCCTATCTCAGTACAGCTAACGCTAAAAGTGCAGCACCTTTATTTTATTAATTGATAAATTAAAACTGTGAAGATAAAAAATAAAATTAGTCCAAGGAACCAATTAGTTACGCTTTCTGAGACAGCACATATATCATCCAAAGAAACTGATTTAGTGTTATTGCCTTAGTACATGGGCCATAACTAGGAAAAAGAACACAGGTGCTGGCATCTGTTGGTCCCCATCTACAACCATCATGCCAAAGAGAAGCTTTGGAGGAACATGCAAAATCTATGCAGAAAGATAGCCATGACTAGTATTTTAAACCCAGGACCTTCTTGCTGCAGGGCAACAGAGCTAAATACTGCACCAGTAGTTGGCCCTTTAGCTAAGCAACATACATCATTAAATGGCTCTAACGACCCAAAATTATTACTGGCTCCCATCTTGCCACCTCTTTCTGGAGGTGTCCCTGTATAAAAGACAAACAATCCCAATATTTAATAGTTAGTCAGTGGATGCTTGTTCTGTTTTTTCTTAAATTCATGAATAAAAAATATTACACAATATATTCTGGCCTCTATATTTGGCAAATTGAGAAATCATGGATTTTGAAATCACGGAGGCTAAAACCGGTGTTGTAGTCTGCCAAATCTGAATAGAAGCTGAGACGAAAACCTATTACCGTATATATTTGGAAAACATAAAATTACTGACTGGTAATGTTGTTAGTTAGAAAATCTACAGTATGTTGACCAACTACCAGCCAAGGTAGTTCTTGGCTGGTAGTTCTTGGTTCTTTTTGGCCTCCCACAAAGAACCAAACTGAATTTACTACATAAAGTAAACAACTTCTTGGATCAGGAAGTTCAATTAAAACTACAGCATCAACATGAAGCCACTTTTTCAGAGGGATTTCAGATGGCTTTGGGCAGATGGGATGTTGGTTATGTGTGAAAGTCTACCTGCTGGCTGAACTCACCCAGCAGCTCCCTCCAACATTCAAATGTGGAGTGTACCATTGATTTGAGCATGACTATCGTGATTTGAGGTCCTGTCAATCTCTCCACTGTGATGAGATCAAAGTGCCACTTCAGCACGTTTGCTTTGCCAAATTATGCTGGAATGAAATATAGTAAATCTCAGAGCCAGCGCACATTCATCAGCCTTGAAAAGAAAGCTCACACAATGAGTTAATTCATCTGGCACTGATTCGAACTAAAACATTTTGTCCAGTCATTTTCTGTAAAAGACGAATGCATCATTGGGACGGAAAAATAGAGCTTTAATGAAAAGAGAAAAAAGGCCTAGGGGATGGATATCAAAAGACAGAATATGCATACATTGTCTCAGATTATTTTTATAACACCCAGCAGAAAGGCTTTCTTCAACCATTTTTCATTGTTATTACTATTAAACTTTTAAATATTAGAAAATGACATGGACTGTTCATTTGTCTCTGTTTGAAACATATTTTTCAGTTTGTTCCTAACTGACAACTACAAATCCTTTCAGACATCGCAGATCTCAAAGAACCAGACATGCTTATTTAATAAAAGCTACTGATGTAAAACAGGACCTCACATGCTTATTAAACTGTTATGTCTGCAAATATAACAAAAATTCATCTTTGTACATAACAATGTTTCAAAGTATGTATGACATGTTGCGAGTCCATCAGGCTCCCACCATTTTCTATCCTTAAGTCAGTATTACATTTAGGCAGTTTTTATTGTGACATGCTTCATATCAGGGCGTGGCTGCTGAGAAGCTTCAGAGGGTCTAGCAGTCATGGCTGACACCTCCTCTTGCTTTTCATGACTTGATTACACCCCCCTCTGCTGGTGCTGGGCAGCAAAGAAATTTCATTTCTAAACTTAATATAGTTCCAGGGACTTTGGTTGCAAATCCAAGAACAGCAATGCAGACACAGGAAAGACTTTGCTATCTGCAGCAAGAAAGCATTGGCTTTATTGTGAAGCTTCTTTCTGTTTTTTGGTTTTTTTTTTTCGAATTGACAAAGCTCCCGCGTGTAAGTGGGGCAGAACATTGCCCAAGTCCTGAAGATCTGAGACTCATCATCCCAGCAGTTACTGCATGTCTCTGCTGGAATCGTATGCTTTTTTAATGCGGGTTGTGTGTGCAGACCTGACTGGAAAACACAGAAAAATGCTCAGTCAGACCTGTTGCATTTAAATCAAATTAGATTTTTTTTTTTTCAGATTAATTTTTTTTAAATTAATATACCATTATTGCTAATTCATTTCAAAATATAAAACTAAATTTTCCTGCAAAGTGATATATTTCAAGTATTAATTATTTATTTGTTTTAATTTAATGATTGTGATTTATACAGGGTCAATCAATAAGTTTGAATATTGTTAAAAAGTTAACTTATTTCAGTAACTATTTATTAAATGAAATATATTGAACCATTTAAATTTTAAGACTGTATTTCTGCTACTTATGAAGATTCACTTACAAAGATTTATTTATTTTAAGGTTTATTGGCTCCAGTGGCCTTCATTTGAAAGTAGTTAGACAGGAAAGAGGGTAATGAGAGAAGGGGAAGACATGCAGCAAATGTCCCCGGGCTGGGAATCGAACATGCGACCACCGCCACAAGGACCACGGCCTCATTACATGGGTCACGCTCTGCCCTTGTGATACCACAGCACTGGGTGTTGTGTTTCAGAAAAATACAACATTTAAGATTGGAGTATTAAGTCAGACCAATAAGAACAAAGATTTGACGTTAATACAAAGATTGCTTAAGACTGTTTACAGATGTTTTTTTTAGAAGTACCTTTAAGGAACACATATTTTAATTTATTGTATCTGACTGTAGCTAATAAAAATTCAAAATGTGGGTAACTTGAAAATTACACTATTACAACAGACCAGCAGCAAAGGTTTTAAAAACAGAAATGTCATTATGACCCACACAATCACAGAGCTGACAGGTGACTATTAAATCCTGGACTCAAAAGGTCAATAAATTAACCGGTTGTTTAAATAGTGCCTTGTTCCATCAGTTTAATGAAAAATTGAGTGGAAGAAAAAACTGTGGGAGAAAAAGGAGCCTATAAGCAACAAGGATAACTGCTCCCTAAAGGGGATTTAGAAGGATTCAAGAGCTTTAAGATGCCCCATACTGTGACATATTGGGGCCAGGTGCTACGGTTAAAGCATTCCTTGTGTTAAACCACAATGTCAGAAGTCTCTTACCTGGGCTAAGGATACGCTTTCTTCAACAAGATGTGACCCCTGCAAGGATAAGTGGTACAGTCAATGGATGGACGATATTAATTTTTTAAACTTATATACCAGATATCAACTCAAAGAACCTCTTCATTCATTTGTCGTTCCAGTGACAGTGACTAGGCAACAAAAGCAGGTGTTGTCATTTTAAAACTTGGTGGGATATAAAGTGTCAGGTTGTCTTATGTGCTTTAATAAACCTGTTTTCTGCAGAATGGCCAGAAGCTGATGGATTTTGAAGGTTGTGAGTTTTGACTCAATTCCCTTGCCAAAAGACAAACAACCACCTCGTGGCTCTCTCATCAGTTTCATCCTCTCAGTGCTCATCGCTCATCCAACTCTGGCATCTGGTGTTACTCATAATCAATAGTGTAGGGATCTGAAGACTCCCTGCAGCAAACAGATGCCATTATTTGGTACCTGCAGAATATTGCTGTTATCATGGTCCAAGTGATTTTTTTCCTTATCTTATACCAGAATACCAAGAGTTTAACACTGTCATTCATAGCACTGGTTATTAAAAAGAAGTTATATTTTTCATTTACCAAGCATTGCCTGCATGTCAACAGTACCTCATCTGCTTAAAGAACATATGGATTTTGAAGTGGTAAATAATTAATTACACTTCTATACAATCTGTATCCCAGGGTCCAATACATCCTTATATAATCCCCCTCAAGCCTATTACAGACTCAGCAATGGCATATTTCTGCAGTGCTCTAAATTGCTCTTTCGGCCCAACTGCCCTCTGATTGATTTTGATAAATGGGCATGAGCAACAGCTTAATAAGTTACAGTGGCCAGAATACATCCAGGATTCCCCCATCAAAGCAGGCTGTTTTTCTCTTTGCTATTGACTGTTACACAGCATACAAACGTCTCCAAAGTCATGCAGGTCACAGCCTCGAAGGTTTGCTGTGTTTTCACTGAGGATTCTGAGGCCTCCGGTGGAGTGGTAATTTATCAGAGTAAACCAGCAGAACATAAAAACATGGCTTTCTCAAATATTGGGGGCACTGAGTTTTCATGCTTCAGTTTGAATCAAAGTAAAACATAAAAGATACGACAGTGTTAATGGTCAACGGTTTGAATTAAACATTGCATGAAACAACATGATAAGTAAAAAATTCTTTGAGAAGTGACACATTAAAGAGCTTCTGGGATAATGAGAAAATAAGAAAAACGACCACAATATAATAAATGAAATTTTAAAAAAAACATCTGGTTTCTGTAGCTCTATTATACCAACTTAATAATTTCTGATTCACCCATTTCAAAAACATGTACCTCTTTAATAAATTTGACACGTTTGCATTACAAAATACCGTATCAAATTCTATGAAGTCTGGATTACAAAAATCTGAACTACATGTAGTTCAAAGAAAGGAAGAAAGAAAAAAAAGGAATGATGGAAAAGAGAGAGAGAAATATTTGATTTTAACAACACATTTCTTTTTCACCAAACAGAAAAAACATGCATACATTTAATGATTTAGACTAGAATGGATTGGAAGATAAATATTTTAATGGGGAGTTGATGTTCTTGTCTATTTTAATAATGCTCAACATATAGGTTGGTACTCATGAAAAGTTAAATATATATAAATGTATAAATATATATATAAAGTTTATTTCTGGTACCATTACCAAGCAATAAAAAACTAACCTCCACTGCAGCTGAAATGAAGAAGGAGCTTTGAAACTTTATCTCGCAATCCTCAGATGAAGATGAATGCATTTGTTCTGCGCCTCATTTGAGGTTTTGAGGACACACTAAGCTGGAGTCAGACCCTGATCAATTGACAGGCAAGGCGCTGCGTGGGCAGCCAATCCCCAGAATGAATACTCCTATGTCTGGATGAGGAAGGAGAGCATTGGACTGCAAAGATATTTAAGACGGGGGGCAGCAGTCTATGCATTTTACTCTGTGTGCTTGTCATTTTCCTAGATTCAGACAGAAAGCTCTGGGTGATGCTTAAAAATTCAGAGGAGTCCATGGCATTTGAAGTTGTTTTGTGGAATAAGGCTTTTTCTCACTGTTTTAGCTTGCATTTTTATTTCTACACAACAGTCTTTTCCTTCAACTCCAGAATCTGTCTTTGACCTCTTTTTATTTGGAGAGGTTAATAAACAGCCTCAGTGGCTCCAGGCGTTGGTTTCTGTTGCTGAGCACCTGCCTGCAGGTGATGCGCTTTGGGATGGCTTTATTTTAGGTATGGAGGATTCATGTTTGCGTCAGAGGATGGCTTGTGTATTTCAAAACAGGGAGATGTAATGAGTTGTGGCCCCAGGTCTCCTCCAGACATATATTTGACTCGAATATCTGCCAGGCCTTACCTCCTGCCAGCCAACTGTTCTTCAGGAAGAAACTGTCTTAAAATGAACAGTTGCTATTGATTTCCTGTTGTACACAGGCTGATGCATTCTCACCAGAATGCAGCTATCTTTAAATGTGCTTTCAATACTAGTTTTGGCAAAAAAATAAAATAAAATAAAATAAAAAAATGTAAATGCATGTATCCCACTTCAAGCTAGAACTTCTCTATTGTATATAATTAAAACATTTTTGACAAATGATCTACACTTCATTGCTGGATTCTATTTGGAAGGTATCTGTAGTTGCTAAAAAGTGAGAAAAACTGAATTTATGTGTCCCTTTAAGCTAAATGCTGAAAACAATCTTCTAAAATAGCTTTACAAATAATTGGTTCTGCCAGAAAATTCAGCTGTTAGCATGTCATGACAGTCGTACCTCCATCATACAGCAACAATCTTCAGTGAGAAGCTTCTTTGGAGTTGTTGCAAGATTGATTCCTACCAGAGATCCTCCCTGCTTACAGCATCACCATTTACAATGACTCTGAAGATACTTGCATGACATAACTTATTACAATTCAATAGTAATATCCATTTGGGATACATAAAGTATTTTTTAATTTAACTAAATTGAACTGACATAAATTAAATCAAATCAAATTCAGATTAATTAAATTGAACTAAATTGAGGGGAAAGTTCACCTAAATAATGTTCCTGACATGTTCTACAACAGAGGCTAAATAAATTAATGAAGCCTATCTATATTTAAAATCATTTTGACGGGCTGTCAAACAATTTTGTTTGTTATAAAAATGTTTGAAGTGAATTTTTCTTATAGATTTTAAAATAACATATTGCATCATTCACAGGTTTAAGCATATATTTATAATAGATTTAATATATTTAAATAATTCATTTATTTTACAAAAAACTAGATGTGGCTGAAAACTCTAATAACACTGAATTGAATTACGTTCAGTGGATGTCAAATGTTTACACCCTGAAAAAATATTTTTGGTGTTGTGACAAATAGATTACCTCTAAAATTCTTCTACCTTTTGTTTGACATCCATCCTGTCAAACAGCTTTGTTTGACAGGACAGGCTTGTTTGTATTTGCATTCTCTAGATCTACGTTACATCTAGAGCAAAAAACTTTGCATTATTATAGACGTTTTGCATAAACACATGCACAGAAACTCTGCAAGCTAAAAACTGGAGGCCATTTATGACGGTGAAAAATTGGTGGAAATGTTGAACCATATTGAAACTGGATCAGGAATGTCACAGAAAGTGGAGTTGATCCTCTTTTCCTTTATGGTTTGCCTGATATTTTTACAAAAAACAATTCAAATCAAATATTCTTTTTCTGTAAAGGCAAGTCAACCATATCTTGCTGCTTGGGTAAGATTCAGCAATGAGTCTCTGTAACAGTAGGCTGTTTAGCAGAGGGTGATGCCACTGACCAGGAAGACAGTGACAAGCAAGCGCTCAGATGCTTTTTGTTTTATTGATACAAACAGGATGCAACTCTCTCTTCTTTCTCTTTTTTTTAAATGTTAATGCAAGATAATATAGCACATCTATTTACTATCATGATGAACATCTAACTTTGATCAATATTTTTCATCTCCAAATTAATCAATTCAACAGGGCATTTTTCCATTCTCTTTCGTTATCTGCGGCATCTCTTATTGATTTAGAAACACCATTCCAATTTGATTCCCACAGTCAAATACTATTTCTAATTTTCTGATGAAAAGCTTGCCATGTAGGATCCAGATTCTATCAATTGAAGTGAAAAATTAAAAACTAAAAGTCATCTTTGTGGATCAGAGGACAACTGTAGCAAGAAGCAAAATACTGGGTGCTTAGCTGGATGGATGTGTTTGTGTCAGCATGCATTTTCTGCAATCTGCTTCATAAAACCAGTGCAGAAATGAAGGAAGTAGTGTTAGCTAATTTATTGCAAAACCATGGATGTCCATGGTACTAATATATCAAAAATCAAGCAAAAAAAATAAAAATGTAGGGTGTTGCTGTCCATCAGAAAAGGGGGAATCATGTCATCTATTCCATCAATATTTTTCTCATAGTTATTAGTAATGCGTTTAATTTATGCATCCCAGATTTTTTTTTAACATTGTTTGAACTATAAAAACTCAAATCAGTGTATCTCTACTTTCTTTATGACACATAGACTGATGTGTCAGATTTCAGCTGGATTTTAAATTGCATGAATATCAGAGGAAGTGGAAGTTTGAGTAAGTGTTAGCAGACCTAGTCTATCCCGTGTGAATTCCAAGTTTGCAGCAGTGGAGCAACTCATGCTCACTGCCAAAGGGAATGTTTTCTTGCCGCACTGCAGCTGCCAACTGCCAGATGAAACTGGTATCCCTGCATGCCATTACTTTAAAAGATGACACACCTCTGATTGCTGGTGCAACTAGGTCTAAGATAGTCTAAGACGTTTAAACCAGGTTATAAAAATGTTTGAAGTGAATTTTTCTTATAGATTTTAAAATAACATATTGCATCATTCACAGGTTTAAGCATATATTTATAATAGATTTAATATATTTAAATAATTCATTTATTTTACAAAAAACTAGATGTGGCTGAAAACTCTAATAACACTGAATTGAATTACGTTCAGTGGATGTCAAATGTTTACACCCTGAAAAAATATTTTTGGTGTTGTGACAAATAGATTACCTCTAAAATTCTTCTACCTTTTATTTATACTGTGAAATTTAACTAATCAAACATGTAAGTGGAGAATATAAAATCCCCCCGTGCTTATCCCAGAGCTGACAAAAAGTCAAACAAGTCTGTCAAAACGTTTTTAAAATATAGGTAGGTTTCATTAATATATTTAGTCTTACTTGTAGAACATGGTAGGAACATAATAAGTCCATCCATCCATCCATTCATCCATCCATTTTCTTACACCCTTGTCCCCAGTGGGGTCGAGAGGTGCTGGTGCCTATCTCCATCTAACGTTCCGGGCAAGAGGTGGGACGTTACACCCTTGACAGGTCGCAAGAACATAATAAGTGGTCTATTTTATTTTCCCTACTTTCTCTTGAAAACCCGCTGCCTTTCCTCATCTGAATCTTAAAAATGTTAATAGTTGAACTTACTTTTTGAGCTGGTTTTCTTTACCAATATACAAGGTGGCTCCATGTTTATGAAATTGGGCACTAGTAAATAAAGCAGAAATTACACTTTTGCCAGTACAATAGCTTTTAGCATCAAGATAATGCTTTGCTCTGTAAGTTGTAAAAGGGTTATAAAAGGATTTAAATTTAATCTCATGTAAACATAAAACCCTCTGTTCTCAACATGTTGACTCAATGATATTTGCCATTTCAATTGTAGATTTGCCAGATTTATCTAGAGAACATCTTTTGTCCACAGGAGAACCCACAGTTGTACTGTCATGTTTAGTTTAGTTCATTTCAGAACTTTATTTTTTTGTCTGGTGAAGTCATTCATTTTTTTGAGGTCCATGTATGTTGTGATATTGAAAACTAAAATCCATGAAATCCTTGATTTCATCAGGCCAAAACACATTCTCCTACAAGGATTTGGGAGATTTTAGCCAAGCTAGTCTTGTAATCCTTCCTCTTGATCCAGAGATAATGAGAATACAGGAGTTATCATCATATGAAGAAATCTACCTTTACATGCTATGCTGGCATATCAGATTCACTATAACTGATTTTAAATGTTAGCCAAAGCAGATTGAAAACTGAATATTAGAGCAAACAGGTAAGGAACCAGGATATTGATCCATGTTTATGTTTTTTTTTAAATCTAGCATGCTAAAAGCCATGTGAATATTTTTAAATTTTACTATATATATAAAAACGGAAGAAGGAAAGAAAAAAGAAAGGAGTGGTAAAATAGTGCAGCATTACAGGGTTTTTTATTTTTATTTATTTTTTATTTTTTTATTAACACATATTGTGAATGATGCTAAAGCAGCCAGCAGGGCTCAGGGTGTGTGGGAAGCACTTCAAGATGGCTGGAAACCCAACAAGAGGATGACCTTGAAAAACTGAATTTAACAACACAAAGCTGGAGGCTGTTTTGTTGAGTCTAAAATCCAAATGTAACCATAAATGTGTCATTTTCTGTGTGGTTCCAGTGTCCTCAGTATTGCTTTGAGATGCAGAAGGCCATAAGAATAATGAGAACTTTTAATGTGCAGGTTGATTTAAAAATATGTTTTTTAAAAAATGCAATGGACTCAAGGTTGCTTCATCTTTCCACAAACAATTTCCTTCCAATCATGTTTTCTCTCAGTAAGGTCCCTCCCCCCTACCCCAACCCACTTTCTCCCTCCCCCATGCATCACAGTTGGTAGTGGAGTAGATACCGCTTCAATCCCTAAATCCCCTTAATGAATCTGAGGGATCCACAGGGCATGGCAAAAGCACTACTGGGCAGTTGTGGCACTGCAGTGATCTCCTTGGGCATTCTGAGAGTGTTATTTCAGCTCTTTCTAATGTACTCTGGGGCTCACACTGCATGATCGACCTGACCTAACTGAAACCACTTTATCCTTTCAGCTCTCTTCAAAGAACCACAATAACAAATCCATGAAATCTTAAAGCTTTTGAAATATCTGAAAACAACCATTGTAGTTAAATAAAGTTTTTTGTCACTTTTGTACCACCATGACAACAATTATTATTAGGAAACAAAAGGTAAGCTCTCATGCAAGTGGATGTGATCCGTGTTATTGACCACACCTAGAAAAGTGTCTGCTTTTAAAATCTCAACAGTGAACCTCAAGGGAGTATGAGAGCACAGTAGATTAAGCAAAGTGCTTTCTTCAGTATGTGTGACATTTACAAAAACATGGTTTACAACAAAACAGATGCCTGTGTAGGAAACAACACAACTGAAATGGGGGAATCATTTCAGTTGCAGAAGCAGTAAAGCTTCTGTTGTGCATTTAGTAGAATTGTCCAAATTTTAAACACAGGTAAAATCACATTTGTACTTTTGCAACTTATGTTACTAATGAAAAAAATATAACATCTACTGTGAAAACAAACTTGAAAGAAAGTATAGTTGAGATTGGCTACCAGCATATTTTCCCATAAAACTGAAGCACAAGGCAGACTTGCAATAGTGTTACAGGAGTATTAGTGTTCACAGCATGGGAAGTGGTGTCCCAGTTCTTTTTGGCTTGCAGATGGAGATGAAAGTGGAGAGTGTAACCCAACAAACATAGACTGAAAAGGAAAAAAATAAATCCGTTCATCCACTGTAATTACTTGTTTTTGTTTGTGGGTTCACAGTGGGGCTAGTGCCTGTCTCCAGCGGTCACTTGGTGACAGACTGAGTGCAACTTGGACGGGTCATAAGTCCATCGCAGGGCTACATAGAGACACAAAGGTCAGACTGTCACACAATGTACACACAAAAGAACAATCTGAAGAGACAAATTCATCTAAAACACATTTTTTGAGACTTTTGGAGGAAACTAGAGTGCCCAGAGAGAACCCACACATGGAAGGTGAGAAAATGCAAACTCCAAGCAGAAATGTTTCAGGCTGTGATATGAACACAGAACCGTCTGACTGAGGAGTTAAAAGGCCTTGAGTTGAGTCAAGAGTTGGCAGCTGCAGCCAAACTGGTGATAGTAGTCATTCATTTTTTGAAATCTGTATTTGTGTATTTACATTTTAGAATTGAAACAAGTGTAAACACAGGGCATAGAATGAGAGTACGTCAGTACCCAGATCCTACATGCTTTAGGGGCGTTGTCAAGAAAATTATGGGAAGGATTGGCCTGCTAGTGGCTCACAGCAGTCATTAAAGCCCTTTAGCTACTACTTGTGATTATACAATGTACGTGTGCATTGACACCTAGCTGCACCTTTATGACGAAGAATGAGTTTGCAGCCATGGTAACTTTGATATCCATTGCAATTATTTTCAAACTTATCGCCTTCTTACCCAACCAGCTTGGCCTCAAGTGACACCACTTTAGTTAGTTTATCATACTTATTTAGGTGACCTAAAGGAGCTACATGTAACTTTTTAAAAGGAACCCACAAGCCCTGCAGATATAGAGATGTGTAAAATCTAACAAAATCAATTAAGGTCTTGGCATGAATCAAGACCAAAACCAAGGACATATCTATAATCTACTTCCTAGAAGCAGGAGAAAATGCCAGGAATAAACCTGCTGTGATTTGCATCTACCCACATTTTCTTCCACTGAGGATAATTTGCCCCTTTGCCTTCAGTCATGACAATCTCATCCAACTTTAAATTGCACAATGTGGAGTCCCATGCTTCAAACTGGCATCTCCTATTTATGTAATAGCAAGACTCTCAAGTCAACAGCTTGCAGTCCATATCACAAACACACAAAAACCATCTGAAACTGGGACCTTGAGAGCCAGTCATTAGAGCAATGAGACCAAGTTCCAGTGACCCCTGCCAAGACTTTTCTGTCTCCTTTTTATCCCCCTGCCATTTCCTCACCTGAAAATAAACTACTCTGACAAGTATTCTGTGATGCTGCCAAGACTTCCTTCATTCTTGCTTCCAGGTTGTCACCTCATAGCTTGACTCTGTCTTAGTTTCTAACTGAAGTAACAAAACAAAGTCTATTATAATTTATCTTTTTTGTATTGAAAAGCCTGCATGTTTTTTATTTGGAAAAATTATGTATTCACCATGAGGAAAATCTTGGAAGGATGTCAAAGTCAACATGATAATGTAGTTTTGCATCAGTTGTAGAATAGACCTGCTTCTATTAGAATAATCAAATAAGTCTAAGCGTACTTTCTTATCTTGATTGATCATGGTGCTCTATTATTATCTTTTGCCAAAATACCTCCCAAAAAAAGAAGAGCTTGATAATTTGTAAGCAGGTTAATGTGGAAGTAGATCTTACATGAAGTATGGCACTACTGAACCTATATAGGTTCAATAGTGCCAAATATATATATACATATATATAATCACTACTGCTTCTACATCATCATCTGTGTTTGTTTATTCTAAATTCATGTATGATATGTTGGGGATTTTACTGGCTTTTCTTCTGGAATCGGGATGTTCGTGATTGGAATCGATTCGTGTGGCTCGGACCTGTTGTACTTTTATCAGCCCATGTCATGTGAGGTCACAGAGGTTTGGAAAATCAAGCTCTACTCCTCTCCTCTGGTCTCGACCACTGCCCTAATCCTCTCTGACTCTGGTCACTATGGTAACGTTTACATATTCCTTCAAAATAAGATACAAATGCGCCACAAAAACGAATATTTTACTTTCGTGAAAATCTTGTTTCTCTGCAACGAGATGCTCCCGTCTGGGAGTGATAAGAGACAGTGACACCCAAAGTGTTGCTTATGCACTGGGTGCCTGGTCTCTACGGTTTGAAGGCTTCATTGCCTCATTAGCGAACTAGTCGCCGCATATCATGCAGAGTGGGCTTGGAATGTGGAAATCACCTACCGGGATAAAGCCATTCTCCTGTCTCTTCTCTGGGCCTTTTCCCCTTCGCAAAGAAACGTTCCAAAGACATCTGATCTGTATCTTACTCATTTTGCTGCTTGTGGGCTCTAAAAGATCCTCCAGACTTAAATAATACATAAAACGGAAATATTTAAATATTTCTTGGGTGGCCGGTACCAGTTGGTCTGCAGCCCGGGGGTTGGGGACCACTGGTTTAGAGTATTCTTTGATTTTAGTGATTAGTATGATCACTAAAATCCTACAAATTTTAGTAGTAGGATTTATGGAGCCTAAACAGCTTTACAATATATGCTTGTATCATCTTTTTCATATTCTATGCTGTCTGAAATTCTGTAACAATTATCTATTTCTATGACCAAACATGCTGTTTCACTGTAAAATCACTCAGTTAAAATTATGGATAAGAAGCCGATTTGTAGATATCACATAACCTATTGAGTTTCAATATGTTTAATATTTTTCTGGAAAATTTGTTTCAATAAATGAGCACCAAATTTACTCTGTGGTTTCCTCCAAATACAAAAACAACATCATACCTGGGAGCTCTCTTAACATCAACTGTAAAGTATCTCAGTACAGAATCACATTTGAACTGGAAAAATTTCTGCATTAAATGAAGGCTTGTTTGGAATACCATCCTTAATAAAAATAAAACAGTATACATATACTGATTTCCAAACCATTACCTCTAAAGTCAACAAAAGGCTTAAGAACCTTTAGTCTGTTTTAATAAAGTTATACTTTATTATAAGAACACTTGTGTGCAATTCAGCTACATCTCACACAGCTTTTTTGATGTTGAAATATTTTTTGTTGTTCTTATATTGTACATGTCAATTATCTATTTTTAAAGCACTGAATTTCTGCACAACACCAACTAATCCAAGTCAGATAAGTTTGACTGTATTGTCTCTGATGAGAAAAGTATAAACACAAATGAATAATATGACAGCAGCAGGGTTTTAATTATCACGTCTCAGATGATAAACAAGGTGCTGAATGTTAAGGTAATAGTGTTTCTGGAACCAGGCCAATCTTAACACCTAAAGGATGAGAGTGCATTTATCAGCTGCAGCTGAGCACTACTCATCGGTGTCCTTGGTGATTTTATAAAGCCACGGGCCATTAGTAACTGATGGCATATACAGTAGTATATAAAGCCTGATGTCAAGTTGATGGTATGATATACTGGCAGTTTGTCAGAACCTTTTTCAGTCACCAGATTCCATTTCCAAGTGCCTTCCGTGTCTAATGCTTACCCTATTCTGAGATATTATGTTTGACCTCAAATAGCTGTTGATAAAAAAAAGAAAATGAAATGTGATACTCCTGTTGGAAGCCAGCATTTCAAATATTTTTGCTGTTTTTTGTGCACATGGTTTGTCAAATGAAGTTACCACCCCATGCCCAATACCAGGATAGTTGTAGCTGCAGTCAAAAAGGACCAAGTCAATTGTTTGATACAAGCTTTATGAAAATTTCATCTGGTCATATGAATAAATTCCTAATATATTATTTTATTAAACTTTCCCCTTCAGAAGTTATTGACAACTAAAATCAGAAGGTATGAGGCAGCATTTATACTAAATTAATATAATAACTATTGAATAGTAAATAAAAGTGAGAAAACATTAAAAATAATGTAAATCTTTATTTTTACATATTTTGTAACATTGTTTGTAGATTTACAAAAGAGGTTCCTGTCCAAAATCCAATGCTGTTTGGGGGGAAACATTTGAGGACTCCTGTCATAATGTGTTTTCAAGCAACTGTACAATAAGCTGACACAATCCTCAAAAAAAACTTGTGGCAATCAGTTTATGTAAAACATTTATTCACATTCACAATGTTGTTAAAACAATGTTTGTTATTGGAGAGTTTTTTTAAAACTGTGGGTTGGCAGCTTGTTGTGGATGAACAAGAGAACCGAGCCGCTCTCTGAGAAACCGATGACTCTTGTGTTTTTGTGAGGACCCTCACAGGATTCTTACAGAGATGGAAAACAACCTCCTTTTGCTGCCTGACACTGAAGGAGGCTTATCTTCATCACACTTGAAAGTGATCAGCCTAATTTTGAAATGAAAACATTTTAGGGTTGATATGGGAGAATTAAATTTTTCCTTTCGATGTTTGTGTGGAGCATTAAGCCCTCTGTGGTGTGTGGGGAAACGGAGTCATCTTCAAAGAGATTCCCCAGACTCTTGAGCTATGTCTTTTCACTGAAGCTCAGCTGACAGGAGCACTCTCTGATATGACTTTAATCAGCAAATTGAATAGGTGTATCCAGCTTATCTTGGAAAGGTTCTCAAGGTATGACGCTCCTGTGGATGAGTGCTTCAGCTTAATGCTGATTACAAAGGAGGAATATTTCCATGCTTTTTTCCTTTCTGTTGTGGATTGTTATGCATTTATGCAGCTCTTGGGTGAGATTCAGCCTTTAAAATTTCTTCTGTTGGACTAATTAGGGCTGTGCTGGCTTATCTCCACTATTGTGCTGGATATTGAAGATTGGGAAGCACTGTTTCTCACACAGTAAGCAACTTATTTTCCCTAGATATCAGCGCTGATATAGCTGTAATCATAGCAACACTGAAGTATTAGCTTTTATATTCTTAATTGCCAGCAAACAGCTTGTGAGGCATCTTGTCCAATTCTGTCAGATAAGCACAAATAAATGCTAAAAAAGATAATGAACTCGCATCCATGTATGTAGGTTACAATTTAACATGGTAAAAATGTTCTATATGATTCTCAAACAAAAAATGATTGAGCACGTCTACTTTTTCCGCTTTTATTCTTTGTCAGAGCTCGTACATTAAAGAAGCAGCTGGAGCAGCTGGGTGAAGTCCGTGCCAGCAATGTGAGATTGTAAAAATGCTGCGAAGAGGCTAAATGAAACTCGTGTCCTTCTTGCTGTGACAAGGCAGCACTAACTGCTGAGCCACAATGGCTCAGTGGCATTAAGTCAACACAGTTAAGCTGGAGCACGCAGTGGCGGATGGAGGCCAGTTGTGCCTATTCTCCCTGCAGTGAGCCATCCCACCTGACTCATTTGCTTGACCTTGACAATGAAGTCACTGTGACTCTGATGGTGTAAATGTAAGCGCCCTCAGGAGACAACCTAACCACGCCGTTCACTAATCCACTCGGTAAGAAGCCTGAACCACAGCCTCCCTGCAGCCTCATCATTTAATGGGGTTGGTTGTGTTGACAGGTTCTGCAGCCTGTGAGTAAAGTATTACCTAACAATGCAAAAAACATTGTCAGGTGTTGTATAAATGAATGGAAGCTCTTTTTTTTATTTTAGCTTGTTTCATGTCACAGCAATTTTGTCCCCAGTGCTTCTTGTGATGGAAAAAATAAATCTTGTTTAAACTGTAACGTTTCTGTTGTCCAGTGTGTACATAAAGTTTCAAGGCTTTCTAAATCTCAAATTTTCTTACGCTGTAAAAAATCTAGTTTTTTCAATAACCACTAGCTGCATTTCCATTGACCATATGCTTGGCTGACATTTCAAAAATAAATTTGCTAAATGGAAACAGACCAATGAGTTTTCGTCTTCTGATAAAGCATTATGGCGCTAGGATGTATCAAATTGTATTTAGCAAAACTGTAATGGAAGGACATTTTTCACATCAAATGAGTCATGATCAACAATCGGATGTTGCTATAGGTGAAGACCACAAAGGAGAAGATGACAGGCAGTAGTTGGAACATCATGGTATGGCATGTTTTTGAATGGCGTATTCACATGTGATCCTAATTGCATTTCTTATTTAATGGAAACACCACAATTCAGAAATTGTGTTTTTAGAACATTAACGGAATATTGAGAAAGTTTTGCACCGATCTGTAATGGAAACAGAGCTACTTTTGCATATCTCTATAGAAACTATAACAAGGAAATAAAAAAAAAATTGTTTTGCAAGTCAAGAACGAATACAAGTTGCTATAAACCAGTCCATTGTATTTTTAACTTTATTTGTAAAAACATGTGACAACAATCAATCATTCTCTCCACTGCAGTTATGCACTACCTTGGTTTACGTAATTAAAACCCCCAGAAACCACATTGCTGTCTGTGGTTGTATTTCAGCAAACTGTGAAAAACTTCAACAGGTGTAAAAAGACAAGGAACAATAAATGTGTACCCTGTGGCACTGTGACACCAAGCCCTTCAAATCATTGGAAAAACAACCCCTTTCCAAACTTAAAGAAGGCCATAATTTTAGATAGTAAAACAGTCAAAAGAATGGCAAGAATACATTTTGAGTGCCTCGTCCATCAACATCATCCACTAATGCCAACACCACAAAACAAAGTTTTGTAAGTGGGATGTAAAGTCTTGTCACGGATTCATTTGTGTTCTATTAAACTGAAATATATATAATTTTTTTCTTCTGTGAAGTTCCTTATCTGTCACCAAATCTACTGTTCATTTATTCGAATGAACTCACCCTGCACTGCCTGCTCAACTGTGTTGTGGTCCAGACTGCTGAATGTTAAGGCCCTTCTTCACTGTCTCTTAGCAACAGCAAACCTTTGTGTTTTCATGTGTGACATTGTTTGTATTATTTTGCTCATGCTTTTAATAATTTGATTTGTATGAAGGGAAATGATTAATTTCTGGCATGTTCATTTGGTTAAAAGAACCAGATGATGTCTGTCATTGCAGCTGATGAGTGTTCAGTTTTTATTTGCCTGCTATTTTAGGTAATTCATTTCCTCACTTTTTCACCAGAATTCTTATGAGCATTTTCATGATCCTAAAATTATGTACCTAACCACTTACACAGGGCACACCCCAAAAACACAAATATATCCGATTTTTGTAAACTGAGCTTCTTTGAACTATTCCAGTTCAAGTATGGTTAATTCAGCTGGAACACAACAAGCTGCTGTTGTTCAGTGCAAACATGTGAAGAATAATTAAAAAGACAGTAAGATGTTAGGTATTTGTTATGGAACTCTTTTCTGATTCTTATTCATTTTTATCTAATAATATACCTCATGGAATTAGAAGCAGGGGGTCCTGACCTCTATTGTGTGTCAGTCATTGTTTCAGACTCTCTTTTTAGAGTATTGTATTTTCATCTCAAAACAATGAAAATTTCTCAGATATTACATCAGAAACTAAGTGTTAATATTTAAAAAGTTACATACATATACAAAGCTTTGCAGAAATACTATAACCCTGAACAGGATCAAGCAGGTCCAGTAAATAAACAGATGTAAAAAAGGCTTGAGTGATTCTTCATTTCCTTCTTTCTTTTTTGCTTCAACAGTTATCTTCTTGTAGTGTTCTAGTGAGGCAAGTTTCCCTTTTTCTGCTGCAGAAAAACATCCCCACTCTGTACTCCTGCCAGCATCATGTCTCACCGTGGCGAGGTGTGCTGAGTTAGTTGCCACAAACAGTGTTTTGCATATTTCTGTGATTAATTCTCCCCTTGTCTGGCCTGTCACTGTAAGTGGACAGCAATGTCTTATAAGTTTGCAGTTGTTTTTAAAAGCTTGGTATGTTAAACTGGATCCTTTTTGCTCTCTATGTCTTCTTCAATAAACTTTTGAGGGATTAACAGAAGACATATATTTTAGCTGGGATAAAAATTGTACATGTTGACTATATTCTCTAGGTGGCTTTGTAATTCAATAAATAAATATTTATAATTATAATTTGACTTTGGGGTGTCAGAGTAAATAGGGATAAACAAATACAAAACATTCTCCTCTGAGTTTAATTTCTAAAGAAAAATGTGGAAAATAAATGTCATAATTATGCACTGCTTTCTGTTGTATCTATCACATAAGACTTGCATAATGTACACTAATGTTTGTGGTTATATTAAATCATGATTCATGACTTAATATCAACCACGCTGATACAATGCAAGTCAAATAGCACCAACAATATCCAACTTGGGTATTGTTGGATGTTGTTAATATCGGATGACAACATGACTTCAAATCTGCACAGAAGCATTCCTACCTTAGAAAGAAGAAGGACAAACCAACCTCAGCATACACTATAGCTGTCACCAGTGATAAATTCCAGTGGAGACTGAGGTGCAGGGTCCAAGCACAAAAGTTCCAGCTGAAGCGTACATTTAAAAATGTCACAATAATTCAATGCTGATAGAGAAGTTGCATAAAGAAGCATTTTTTGCAACCTATGAATAAAAGGAAGTTGTTTAGGAAATGAAATGGAGCATACATACACAAACACCTAGACATATAGACTAATTCTAAAATGCATGTTTCCTCATGGCCAACATCAGCTGGAGTCGTATTTTTCTCTCTCACAAGTAATGGAAGTGTCCAGGTGTGGAGATCCATGTGTTTCAGGTAAGTAGTGAATGGAGCAAGGGAGACATGCAGGCATGTTGCCTGTGGCAGACTGGCAGGTAGCAGATAATTCAGCATTTCAACAAGGCATAGAAAGAAGATGGACGTTAATTAAGGAGGAAATTCAGCAAGGCAACACTAGTATTACCAGAATATCACCACATGTCTCCTCATCCAAATAGTGACAAAAACAATCTGGCAGAAAGCAGAATGGGGGCCAGGAAAATATCAGTCAGCTTGATGAGGTGACGAATCACAGGCCTGAACAAAAAGCTTCAGGAATATGTCCAGGCACAAGCACAACACACACCAGCCCTAAGACAAACCAAAGAAGAAACTGTTATCATTACTAAATTCTTGTTTTATAAGCAATTAACACATTAATATTGCTGCCCTTCCAAACCAATACTTAACACAGAATATATTTGAAATTGGTAATGTAACAACATTACAAGTACAGTTCAGAACATTAGAATGGGGTGGAAAAAAAGGTCCAATATTTTTTCACTGGGTATAGATCGAGTGAAATATTCCAGGATTTTTTCCTTGTAATTTTGATGATTATGGTTTGCAGAAAACCCAAAACTCTTTGTGTGAAACATGGTGGTGGCAGCAGCATGTTCAGCAGGAAAAAGGAAGCTGGTCAAAGTTAAAAGATGGAGCCAAATACAAGGCAGTTCAAGAAGAAATTTTCTTAAAAGCTTCAAAACATTTGAGACGATGAGTGGAAGTTCACTTTACATCAGGGCAACCACAAAATTACAGACAGATCCATAATGGAATCGTTTCAAAAGAACTTAAAAGTAGGCATTCACAGATCCTTTATATCCATTTTGTCTTAGTTAGCTTGAGTTATCTTGCTATGAAAATTGGGCAGCAGTTTCTGGCTCTCGGTGTGAGAATGTGTTGGAAACCAACCTCAGAAGACCTGCAGCTAAATTTGCTATGAAAAATGGTAATACAACATTTTCACTCAGAGAGGCTGAAGAGAAGTGCAATGCATGTTGTATTATTTTTTTTATTTGTGGAATATTACTTTGTTTTTTATTGTGTTTCTTCCTAAAATCAAATAAGAAGTTGGATCTTTGCTCAAAAATTGTCAAAATATGCTAAGTCTGTGGAATCAGATCAGTTTGGGATACCGTAAGTCTTCTTTCCATGATTTTTACATCAATCATGAGCACTGTAAAATCTGCAGCAATCATCTTAGCTGTTTCCCTGGTTGGATAAAAATATTATAAATCTCTATCTGCAAGGGCATGAAAAATTTTCATTTAACTGCACCCCTAAAACTTGCCTCTGATAAAGAAATGAAGTAATACAAAAGAAACTCAATGCAACAACTTTATTAAATTGTTGCCCATTGAAATGTGTTTACTATGGTGATACTTTTCTACGAGGTAGAGAACCTTTTTCTACAAGTTATTTTTAAATCATAATGTGACAAATCAGTAAAAATGGCAAAACACTTTCTTAGCCTTTCTAAAGCTAAGAAAGGATCATATAAAACAGCCATATCAGCAACACTGTCCTAACCTACTAAATCTGATTTGTATAGGCTTACAGTAAAAGTATGTTGAAATTGTATATTCATTTATTTATGGTAAGCATGATGATTTGGAGATAGGCTTGTAATTACAGTGGGGTCAGAGATCCTTTTGCCTTATGTAAAGAGATTACTTTGCCAGGCTTTCAGATTGCTCAAAACTGTCCCACTTGAATTTGCGAGGCTGAAAACATTCATTACATTGTGAACTACAGTTGAATTTAAAGACTTAAAGAGGAAGTGAACAAGATAAACTGTGCCAGAGAAATCTTGGAGCTTACAAAACATCTGCAAACATCTCTGATTTAGGTGGCTGTGGTTCTTTTAAAAGCTTTAATATTTCTTAAGTTCAAACCATTTGCATGTGCTTTATAACTAGATGCAGCCTTTTTTTCCCTCATAGACACCTAACCACATATATTTCCTTATGGCAACATTTTTTTTTGGTTATTCCAAGTGAGAAATTTGATGTGGCTACTTTTATTGAATTTTCAGGGTTATTGTCTGTTTTCAAGCGTACCACATTTTTTCTGCAAATGTCTTTCTGGCTCTAGCCTGTTATAATAAATGAGGGAAATTACAAGCAATCTGTACGGCAATTTAACTAGAGTCACTTTTGAAGTAATTCAGAGGTTAATTGACAAAGCTGCGATATGAGTTGCACTCAGTAATATCATCATTCTCATAGATTAAAAAAAATAAATAAATAATGAATGGGGGTCCATGAAACTCTATTTAGTATTTAAGTGTTTCTGTCTTCTCAGTTTTTCATTAGTAATAATTCCATCTTCTGTACTGTGCATCTGGAAAATGTTTCATTTTTTAAATTTTTTGGCCTCTCCAGGATATTCAGGGGTTCAGAGGTCAGTCTTTCGAAACTTTGGCAATGAGCTTTGAGCTGTTGTCCTGCTGAAAAATGAACTGTCACTCCAGTTTGAAGTCAGGAACGCTCTAGAACAGATTTTCATCCAGGATGTATCTGTTCATTGCTGCATTTGTCTTTCCGTCTGTCCTGACCAAGCATGGAGCTGCCACCACCATCCTTCACTGTAGGAATGATATAAGCCTGGTGATGGTTTCCTCCAAACCTGATGCCTAGCACACTGAAGAGTGCAATCTTTCATCATCCGATGGGAGAATTTTGTTTCCTTGTGGTCAGAGTCCTTCAGCTGTGTGCCTTTCCAAACCAAGTCCAATCAACTGAATTTACTGCAGCTGGAGTCCCTTTAAGTTGTGGAAACATCTCAAATATGACCAATGGAAACAGCTCAACTTTGAGCTTCATGTAAAAGGCTGTGAATCCTTATATAAATGTGATGTATGTTTTATTTTCTATTTCTAATAAATTAATAAAAATCTCCAAAACTGTTTTTGACATTGGGGTAGGATTTGGAGAAAAATTAATTTAATGCAATTTGCAATAAGAATGAGGAAAACGGTGAGGAAAATGTGAAAACGTGATGTGGTGAGAATAATTTCTGGATGTTCTGTGCAGCATTTTTTTTTTTTACCTGCAATCAGACATGGGTGATCATATCATTCACATTACCTGCTTCTGTCCATAAAGCCTCCATAACAAATGAAGACTGAAAACAACCTTTCCAGCTTAAGGACAATACTCTACCCACTGATCCATGCATTCTCCCAGTACAGCAGTTGTATTCACAGATTTTAAATATGCAGAATCACAAAACTGGATTAAATTGGATTTCAAATAAACTATTTGAAAAAAAAGTCACAATATTACTGCATATTGAAAACATGACAAATCTATTCTGCCAGTATGCTCAGTGATGCTCTGTTACATCTGACCTGCAGAGCCCGGAAATTGCTGAAGTCAGCTGTGACTGCTTGTCAGAGAAATGCTCTTAAATTTTAGCTATCATTCTTTCTTCTTTCATAATGTTTCAGGTGTACACCAATTCTGTCAAGCTGATGACAAACTACAAGAAGAAAAAATACTGTTTTCCAGAGTGCATTTGCACCCTGGCCCAATCATTGCAATGACATCAGTTTGAAGTATGAGATTCTGTCAGCAGAAAGCTTATCAACAGCAACATCTTAGTATCTCATATGCTCTGTGAAAAGCAGCAGCAATAACATGTTTAGACAGTAACATTGCAAATAAAATGATAAAATAAGACTGAAAGCACTCCTCATGAGCAGACTTTACCACTGAGAGTGTAATGTGTTTCTAAAGTCCTATTTAATATAGAAGCATGGCTAAAAAACCCAAATGGGTTCCTGATTATTTCTGCATTAAAAATCTTGTTTAAATTATCCCCTTCTATACTATATAATCTCTGTAGAAAAGCCCTTGTGCCTGGAGCTGTAATTAAAGCTTCTTAACTTATCTGCAACAGGCAAAGAAGCCCATCTTGATTACTTCTAATGATCATCATTTTCCACTTAACTGGCAAACAGCTTTTATGAAGGAGGGGGGGGGGAAAACAGATTTTAAGTCCCTCCAGATTCCTAATCTGCACCGAATAGAAATCACTGAGCGTGTGGAAATATTGTAATCAGAACTCGAGGTGAAATCTAAATTTGTGGAAACAAGATCATTTAATTGTATGAACTCCCATTAATTAATCACATTAATAAATCACATTACACCACATAAAAAGTAAACATATTCAGCTGAGTAAAAATTATTTCTATTTGACGTTCATGTAAGCATCATCAGACAAATACAAAAAGAATAAAAAGATCATGACTGATGTAAAATGACAGCAATTAAGGAATTTTTTAGGTGTATTTAAGACTCCTGTTGTGTTATTAGAAACGTGATAAGTTAAGAGTATTTCCAGGGCACTGAGCTCCAGCTTGTGGTCCTCGTCCTCATTAGGACCTGAGGATATAGTGGATATTTAGAAGAGATTTTAACAATAGTAAATTCTTATATTTAAAAAAATGCACAATAAACATTTAACATTTTCTAGGATGTCAAAAAACAAATGTTCACGCAAAGCTGTTGAACATCTGAGCCATGACTGCCCCACTGCAGGAATCGTAGTGAATAACTGGGACTGACACGAGGCTTTGACTTTAAAGACGATTTGCTGGCTTTAGTAAACTATGACGAATTTGAAAATCCTGACAAGGATTATGAAACATTTTCATCTAGTCTGACTTTTCTCTGGGGAATAAAACTCAGATTGAGCAAAGATCAGAGAAAAGTGAAGATTCTAGCTGCAAAAGGTTTTAACTTAGATATTTGAAAAATAATGGGATGATTTGCATGATGAATGCTAAAGTTTCAACTTTGAAACCTAAACTGGTGTAAGTCTATTTGTATTCTCTATAAAACTATGAGTTTGATTGATTTTTATGTGTCTAACAGTTGTAAAGGTCATACTCTGCTTGTTTGCCTTATTCTATGTGTCATATGTTTGTTGCCTTGTGTTGAACCGAATTGGACTCATCTCAAAGTCTCAAAGTCTCGGAAAAGTGCTGCAACATTTTACAAACTCCTGACTCGTGTTTTCTGTTTATGGTTTTTACCCTCAAGCATCAGGCCACATTTGCAAGGTGAATAACTCAACTCTTTGCTGAAAGAACATGCTCTAAATACTCAAAGCAAAAACTAAAAAAAGGTTACCTTAAAGGGGGGAAAAAGTACATCTTGTTTTATGCAAGCTTGTACTTTATTAGTTGAGGGGTATGACTCCTATATTTATGGGATTTAGGAGGTGGAATAGTATACCTGTGAAGATTCACCTTGAAACTCAATCATTGTCGAAGAAATCATTACTGGAAGAAGTAAATAAAATGAGAATGTTATTAAAACTGACCATGCAAGTGTTGCAGACCATCATTAACAGCTTTACAACAATAAAACTGTTTGTCAAAGGCTGACAATCATGAGGACAGCAATTTCTTTTCATTGGTGTTGTCTGGAATTTAAATAAGACTGTTAACATTAATGTGCTTTGATTCCATAAAATAAATATCAAGGTCAATGATTATGAATGTATGTTGCATATTGATGCACAGGAAAGGTAATTGCTTTGACAGTTAGGTTAACTGTGTCACAAAACCAAGAATGTTTTTAATGGATATGATTCAAGTTTTTGAAACTTACTATTTTATGTAGAATCTATGACAGATGTTCAACTATTATTTTAGAAGCAGGTAGATCCTCTACTTCATGATTTGTTTTTATTATAAAACCATGTATGCCGTTATTAAAATAAAAAATGTATACATTTAAAAGAAAAGAGAAATTTTATACAAAAACACCTTAACGCCTGAATGCCCAGGTGCTGCTGTAGCTTTTTCTCAGGTCTCTTCTAGTGTGAAATCAGTGACAGCTTCAGGGCTCTGACACACACACACATGCACGCTTACACACACGCACACACGATCTGTACATCCATCATCTCCATAAACCTGGATGAAAGTAATTTTTGAAGATCAAGGCTCATTTTTCCCCCATTGGAAAATTCATTCTATGTCTTTTTCAATTGTATGAAGGTTTTGGGTTTTGATCATAACAAGGACACTCGGAATAGAATTTGTGTGTCAGTGCGCTTCCTTTAAATAAACATGGCTTGTGCTCAAGTAGAACTATGCAAACTGCAATCCCTTTGACAATGTGTTGCTCCTTGGATGTGGTGATGACTGAAGAAGTGGTATTTGTCTCACAGCTGAAACTCCACTTGCTTTGACAAATCACCACAGAGTCAGCGGGGCACTGTCCTTGTTGGCGCAGGTGAACGTGCCCTACTTGGAATTACCACGGTGGATTTCAAAAGTTATCTTTGAAAAGCATTATCATTGACCTTCTCATTTCTCAGTAAGATTGTTGAGATGATTACTTATCTGTACAGTGACATATTCAGGTCACTGTTGCTGGGAATCTGGTTTGACAACTCAGATTTAGATGATAAAAACAGAACTCCCTGTGCTCAGCAGGGGCAAACACTCTCAGAGCCTTGATCAGTCTTGTGTTTGTAATGACTGCTGACATGTTTATGTCACCCAACCACTGCAGAAGCAAGGCCGTAATAATGTATTGACCCAAGCACACCCAGCTGTTCATAACTACTTTCATTACTTTTCTCCGCAGGAACACAGAAGTAGTCTTACTAGAACTTTATCTGCATAATAACTCTTCTGCACTGACACAGACTGTATCCAGATGAGTTGCTATAAAATGTGTCAGAAAGAACACGCTCCATATACTTCAATAAATTCATTGACATAACAATTTTTATTTTGTTTTTGTAGCCAACATAACCAAACACCAGTTCAAAAACATAAATTATAACAATTAGCGTCTTATATTGCTTGGGTGGGAATTTGGCCCATTATTCTTTGCAGAGTAGCAAAGAATAATGGGCTTCATTTCAGCCACTTTCGAAGGTCAGTGTGCATTTTAGAAGTCATGCCACAACATCTAGTGGGATTTAAATGCAGCCTTTGACTGGTCCATTCATCCTCAATGCCAAACATGAAAGAACTGGCTATTGACATGCTAATTATGTATATGTCAACATACACATGCAAGTCCTGTTAATTTCACTTGAATGCCATAAAAATATGTGTAAGGTCATTGTTAAAGGGGGGTAATATGTAAAATTAACTTTTTTGAGCTTTATATTATGTTATAGTGTTATTGGCTCATCAAAAACACGCCTGGTGAGACTTCTTTCACACGTGTCTGAGAAATCCTTGAATCTTGAATGTAACTTTCTTAAATGATCTTACTCAGTTACATATTTAATTAAATGTGTGTGTGTGTGTGTGTCAGAAATATCCTTCCTAGCGAGTTTCACACCCTTCTGCATCTTCATCTTCAGAATTTTCTTGCTTACAGTGGATTCTTTGGTTCCATCAATTACAACAAATATTCCATGTCCTTAACACTATAGTCCACAACAGTCCCAATATTGGGTCCTGCAGCACTTCTGCTAACAAGATCAATCTAAGCACATGCTATTCAATAGCCAATCTATTGCATAGATAGGCAATGCAGGATATTTGCAATAACCTGCATTGCAATATACAGGATATTGCAATATAGTCAATATCCTGCATATTGCCTATTGCAATAGGCAAATGAGCAAAATGAGCAAAAGCTAACAACAAAATGTTCTACCTCAACAACACCCAGGTCAAACACTAAGCATTAAAAAAAAAAAAAAAAAAAACATAATTAGGCACTAATTAGATGTCTTGCCCACACAAACTACGAATCAGATTAAAACCCAGACTACGCTGTTTCCAACAATACCAGAATTACCATGTGCAAAACTCACTAAACCGGCAGCCAAACAAGACAGAAAAAACTGCAAATTTCGTAGCTAATTTCACGAAGCTAAAAACATAAATCCAGTCTTACCTTTTTTGTATCACGGTCATAATCCATGTTAGACTAAATATTTCCACTCAGGTACTGTAATCTATTGTCTTTGTGTCACACTGATGTTATTTCTCACCATTTTCAACTTTTCTGTCTCCATGGATACCGCCTACATACTCAAACGACTTCCTTTGTTCACGCACAGCTGCAGCTTTCCGGTCATTTACGCAAATGCGTTTTAGCTCGTTTAAGATTGGTGAATGATGTCGCTATAGGATTTTGTAAACCCCTGATTCTATTGGTTGTTAGATGTGTAAATCACTTAAATCAACCAATGGGCTGCAGAAACTCTCCCCTGTATGTTTGGTTTTCCGACTCAATGATTTTATAACAAGAGCGCCCAGGACAGTGCTTTTTAGTAGTAATTCACTCTTTTATTGTTTTTTCTTTCTTTTTTTTTTAATCACTCTTATTAATTGCAAATAATATTTATTGCAAGATATTGGGGGAAAAAATAAATTAAAAAAAAGAGAGAAATTTGTAATTGCACTCATGGTGCCAGACTGTCCAAAATGGCACATTCAGAATGTTTGCCTTGAATTTTATCAACCAATACTTTTATAAAATGTTTATGCTTCATTTTTGTGGAATGAAATTTGGTCCAGCAATTGGTCAGAACCTGTATTGTGAATTGCTAGAGATTCTGGGTTCCCACTTAATGCTTTTAAGGAAAATCCACATTACCTAATGTATTTTATTAAAATTCATTATTTTTATTTTGTATTTTTTCACTGGGTGCCATATGTTTTTGTTCTTTCTCAGTAATACAAATGTTGAAGTTTAGACCTCTTGAGTATTCTCTAGAATGTTACCTTTATTTTGATACCTAAAACAGTCAAATATTCCTTGTAGTTTCTGAGATATATGGAATTCATTTTGGGGGTGTCATTTTTGAGAACCCTCCAAAATGTTTCCAAAAAAGAGGCTCTGGTCTTAGGTTATCACACTACAACCAACCACTTTTTACACGACATCTAACAAAACCCTGATCTTCCAAAGATGAGTTCTGTTCCAAAGTGAGGCTGGCCTGTAGGGTCTTAGGTAACCACACACAAACACACATCACCTTTACAACCCAAAGAAATCAAAATCACTGCAAAGGATAAGCAACAAACAAATTTTGGTTGCCCATGTGTAAGAACAGTGTTAACGTTCTCCTTCTCACTACTTTTCAAATCGACATACAAACCCTCACAAGTAAAGCACTTAACCACACTGTTTTCATTACAGTTAGTGTTCAAATGTTTCATTATTTATAATTTACTTTTATTCACAAATACACATTTGTTAGAATTATGCTCTGAGGCCGTACATATGATAAGTTTAACATAAATGACGGGTGTAGAGTAATGAGATCTGAGTTTTAATTTAGTACCTCAAAGTACTGTTCTTCTCCCCCTTTCACTTGAATTAAACCTTTGCATTGTTTAGTTATGCACCACCAATGTGTGCTTCTCAGGGCTAATTGCTCCTATCCTCCAGTGTGCCTGTGAACATTACCGAATCAAAAAGGTGCTCCTTGACACTCGAGTTGTTTGCAGAGGGGTAATAAAGTGTGCTAAGCTCATTTCAGCCTTGCCTTTTAGATGTTTTTCTCTGTGCCATGGGAGCTATAAAACCGCATCACCGCTCAAGTGAGACATGTTCTTGTGCAGAGCCAGAAATCACAGCTTAGTCTTTCCATCAGATTAGTTTGTCCCTGAACGCCTGTAGGAGATATTGGCGCACATACAATAGGCTGATAGGTGGATGGGTGTGTTGGACAGACAGATGAGCAGACTGGTAAATGAAGTTCCTAAAGGTGAAAAGGGAACACAGCTGCTGAAGCTGTCTTCAAGGTTAATGAAGCACAAAGTACAAAAAGTAAAAAGACAAATATAAAAAAATAATCAGGACCAATGACCATTCTCCAAGGACAGGTTTGTTTTAGAGTACCACTAAACTGCTTTACAGGAAGCAGGTACAGGATTAAGAACAATGTTTATTTTCAATTTAGTTTAGTTTTTTTTATGCAGCACCAAACACCATCCCAAGGCACTTTCCAAAGAAAAACACACCTGCTAATAATGCTTCCCAGATATATTTATTGTATATTAACAGAGCAAATATACTTTAGAGCCACTTCTAGGCAGCACTTACATCTTCAAAGTGATTCTTAAAAATCGTAAAATGGATTGTAAACACTCCATTCTGCACCATTACGCTAGTAAAATGTTTGAAAGACGTGGGTGTGTCCTCTGTAGAAGTATATGGTATTGCAGCTACATGTGAGAAAGGTCTAGTTGCAGCTGCAGCAACTACAAGACACGCCTCCTTAATTAATGGTGATTTTGAATTGGACAACACGTCCACCGACCCCTGGAGAGTTGTTATCCATAGGAGAAAGTGGATGCCAATAATGGTTCAGATAGAACTGCATTACTCTAAATGCTAATGTTATTTTTAATTCTTAAACTTGGTACCAACTTCAGCAGGAAATAAACTGCTTCAGCAGGAAGTAAACTGCTAGATTTAGCGCTCTGGGTTCTAGTTAATTAATGTTACACCCCAAGAAACTGGTTTCACTACATTTCACTACAACTCAGCACCTGAGCCACCAGGTACTGAGTTGTCATAGAGAATTAAACTTAGTTGAACTGCCTATGTCTGACCCATAAATGATGAGACTTTATACAGGTAAAGTATTTATTTACCAAACTTCAGAATTAAAAGTAAAGTAGACCACGTGTGAAAATATACCCTCACATTGAATATGGTCACCAGCAGACCCTATGTCTGGCTAACTGCATAGAACTTAAACAACACAGGTATTATCCCTTTGTTGGTTTTTAACCTTCAAATAACCATAAAATATAAAAAACGAATAACAAAAATACAACAGGCTTCCACGACCACCTGATTTTTAAATAGGGACTTTCCCTTTCTTTTAAATGTTCATGGAGTCCTAAATTGGATTATTTTGAACAGTCCCGAACACATTAGAGTCCTTTTGTCTTAACACCATAACATAAAATAATTGACAGTTTTTAATTAGTGGGCCCACCAAAAATAAAACAAATTAAAGCCGGCAAAATAGTCTATAAACCCCCGCTGCAGGCCTGATACTGAAGACATTCACCACTGATCCTCAATCCACAGTGATGGGTTTATATAAGGTCCTGACGACTCATCTCACCAGATATCAGCCAGTTAATCCACGCTCTCCAGGTAAAAGCGGAGGAAACCGCAGCCAAATCCAAAACAGCGGGTCCGACGCAGGCGTAGCGGGTCTCCTCTCCACCGCTCCGGTGCAGACCTCCAGCATCCAGCTCACCGCTCGCTTCTTCCTCGGTCCGTCAGCTGTCCTTGGCGCTAGTGCACAGCTAAGTTGTAGCACTTTCCAGCCGGTTTTTCCCTAAAACGGCTCACAAAAGTTCAAGCTAACTCCACCGAGTCGCCTCGACATCTCTCATTCCTGTTCTCCCGCCTCACTGGCGGTCTTCTGGTTAGTCCCGCCCCCCGGTCAATCAGAATTCAGGAAAAGTGTAATCACTAGTGATGTTACGTGATGTGCGTGTGTCGAGAAATGCATGTATGGCAAGCCGTTTTAACATAAATTCGGTTTTGCTGCCCTTACATGTCTCAAATTGCTTTATGACTAGACGTTTTAGCGATTTAAGATATCTCTAATTATATTTTGACTAGACAAAATACCTATTTGAGATATCTCTAATTACATTCTGACTAGTCGAATTGAAGTCAGATTTACCATTGAGTTGTATGGGGACTTCAATTCAAGATATCTACAATGAATTACTGACTATCTGAAATACACATTTCAGATATCTACAATTAAATTATGACTAGTCAAAAAGTAAATTCAAGATATCCCTAATTTAGTTTTGACTAGTCATAATTCTAATTAAAGATATCTCTAATTAGTCCATAATTCAAGATATCTTAAATGTATTTTTGGATAGGAGAAATGTAGTTTTGACTAGTGGAAATTAAATTATAGATATCTTAAAAGCAAATAATGACTAGACAAAAATAAATTAGAGATATCTTGAATTATAATTTTGACTAGTCAAAATTCCTTTTAAGATATCTCTAATTGAATTAGAGATATCTTAAATTATTTAATTTTTTTTATTTAAGATATCTTAAATTAACATTCTGACTAGTCAGAATGACATTACAGATATCTTGAATTAGCATACCGTCTAGTCAAAACGTCACTGATTTACGCAGCATTTTGGCGGACAGGCATTCAAGCCTCAGGCTACTTGATTATGCTATTCAGTGGTCCACAATGTCAGGTCAGTCCAGCTCAAATACTCGTGTTTTTAACACAATATTCAGCGCTGCAAGTCGTGCTCGACATTAATTAAGAAATACGGATAATTTATTCTCTGCAACAAGAAGACTTTTTCGACGTCAAGTGCAGAGAAGTCAAGGTAAGTGGATGTTCAGATGTCGGTTCATATAACTGTAGCTTTCCAGGCGACGTTAGCTTCATGCTAGTGGAATAAAGAAATATTCATTGGGATAATTGAAGTAACCTATTTAGTTAGCACTGGAGTTGCCATCCGCCCTAGAAAATATGGAATTGTCTATAAAATACGGAATAGTCCAGTATTTTGGCAAGTAAATTGTACGTCCCGGATTGAAGCGATTTGTTGTGTAGCCTATATGATTTGTTCCTATATCGCAGCAGCAGCGGGCGAGAGGCGGGGTACACCTGGACCAGTCCATCGCAGTCTTTGTTCATTATGAGAAATGGAATTATTGGCTTTCACATTTTAATTTCATAATCTACTTTTTTTTTTTTAATTTGATTTGTGAAACTTCAATAAGCAGCTTTTTCAAAATAGTGATATCTTGTAGCCTTACTTAAAAGCACCTTATATACAGCAGTTACTCTCAGTAAGGTCTTATTACCAAAATAAAATGTATGTATGAGTACTGTAATTGCTTTCTTGATCAGGTCATTACCAAAAAAAACACACATAACAAGTAATGTGGTTCACTTTGGCTATGTTGGCAATTGCACAATTGTCATAATCTACATGAGAAGCCGTGTTAGTCATTCCTTACTGAAACTTATGAAAGGTGGCAACCCCAGTTAGCACACTCGATGTTACAGAACATCACTTAGCATCTATGGTGCATCAATGGTGTGATTCTGTTGTGTTCATTGCAGGCTCGGTTGGGAGGCAGCCAAGCCCTGTATGGAAGACAAATATTTTCTTGCTTTCTGGCCCTAATATTGACGATCTCCCTTCTCCCTCGGATGTTCAAAAACTGAAGAACCATGGATTAGGTGGGCTTATCTTTTTCAAAAAAAGACATTATTTCATACACCCGCATAATGTGACAGAAGGATGGACTTTTGCTTTTAACATCTCCATTTGTGTTTTAATTCACCACTTCATGATTATTTTACTCTTTCACCAGAGTCGTCTGGCAGTCTAATGAGTTTAAACTTAAATGGCGTGTTCTTTGTTATTGTGTTTAACATTGCTTTGTCACCATTGATTATTCAGGCAACCCTGTGCATGAGGGGACAGAAACCAGGAGCTCCAAAATTAACCTGAATTGGAGCTTGTCTGAACTGAATAACTTTGTGTGTCAAAGCTACCCACACATCAGCCTAGATCTGGTTGGCTTTGAATTGGCAAGAGCTGGAAAAGGATGAAAGGTAAAAAAATTACAAGTGAATTCTGTGAGAGAGCTGAAGGAAAAGGTGGGCAAAAGCAGACTGTACATTCTACCACGAGCAGATGTGTCACAGGTACAATTGTTTTGTACACTAAAATAATTTTATGTAGTATGGTATATCCAGAGTAATGTCTTCAATCATAATTTGAAATGTCTTGGCCATGTCTAGGTAACCTACTCAAACACAGCAATGTCCAGGAGTTTGTTTCAAGAACCCTCAACTGCACCAGAAGTACAGGATATCTCTCCAGTGGCTGAGCGTACCAACAGAGAACAGTTGGGGGAAGAGCAGGTAATTAATTTCAAGAACAATATGTCCATTTTATTTTGTATCTTTTTTCTGATGTCGACTTTAAAAATCTCTGTGCTGTATTCACAATAGACACTTCTAGAGTGGCGATTTCTGCAATCCCAGCAAGACAAAGAGTATGAAGAGTCTTTGTTAGCAGACCAAGAAAATGTGAGTTAATGTTTTTGTTATTATTATAGGTTGTTGCTGTTATTGTTTTTGTTGTTGTTGTTATTGTTGCTGCTGCTCACCAGTTTCTTTTCTACCAGGAAAGGAGAAGACAGTCTTACAAGGCTTTGGAGGAGAGACGTATAAAAGTAAGAACTGTCACATTGTTAGGATGATAGTGGTTTATGGATTATCTAAAGGTTTTAGTGCTCATGTTTAAGGCAATTGAAGAACGGCAGCAACGACTGGCGGTATATGAAGAACCATCAAGTGGACTGCTATTGAAGTTCAAATATCCGAATGGATTTATCAGAAAGAGAACTTTCAATATGTCTGGCCCAATTCAGGTAATGTGTTCATTCAGATAATGTATATTATTTATTTATTTTCAATTAACTGAAATTGCATTTTCCTTTTTTTAAAGGTGTTGTTTGACTTTGTCGGACGAGATGAAATGGCAAGTGAAATATTTAGTGTTCAACAAGCAACATCATCCACACCAAAATGATATCAGTCTGTTTGGTGCATGGAGGCATTGGACCACATTTCTTCTCTCAAAGACTGTATGACCAGATTAGTGGCACATTGTCTCAACCTACCTTGGTTAAGGAAGTTGTTAACCATTCATTCAGACAGCAGTTGATCAAAGTTAGTAGCAATTTTAAACATTTTGGATATTGATCATAAGCTTAAAATCAGTTTCACATCAGTTTTTTTTCTCTTTAGATTCAGGATACAAACACAATCGTGGATGCAAACGAAGCCATTATGCAGGCAGCAGATACCCTGAGCATTGTTGGAGCATTAAGGTGTGTAACCTCTCTGGAAGAGAATGACTCCCTTGTGCAATCTGCTGCAGACTTATTTGTAAATGGCCGAGTGTGCACTGCATTGCAACAGTAAGAAAGATCCTAATTTTTCCTATTAGAAATCTTGTTGTATTCTAAAAGTATGACCATATTCTCATTTATTAAAGGTTTGTGGAAGGTTTGAAGACTCTTAATGTTCTAGACGAGATTCAGAAAAACCCTGCAGTTTTTCATTAATTGTTTGTCTGTGAGGAGAAACCACTCTTGGCACGGGACCTGTACACACTTTTCCAAGTGTGTTTTTCTGTGCAAGGCAGCAATAAAAGGAGGATAGAAAATCAAACCATATGTTACTGGACAGACTGGTTGGTGGATATTGAAGGTACAATTATTGTAATATTGTAAGCACAACCGCTTTCAATTACATTTTGTGATCGATTTATTACCACTGTCCAAAAAGAAGTAATCATAGTTTGAGTATAAAGGTAGACTTTTAAAATGACTAGTGACAGGACCAAAAACAGTTAAATTGCTAGAAAAGCCTCTTTTCTGGAAAGTCTTTATGTTAAGCTACCATAGAAATTTTCTGTCTTTTAATAGAGATTATATATTGGGTGATTTCTTGCATAAATGCATACTTTTACATACTATTTACAATGATCATGCTTAGTCATGATCCGTCTTCAAAATGTTTATTGATTTATATTTACTAACAAGAAATGCATTTTCATCACCAATATAACAAGACTCAGGAGGAACAAGGACAGACATTTAACACATTTTCTTCCATGTCTGTAAGAGTACACACTGGATACCTTATAACAAAGGTCATAATTTTAATATTTTGTCTTTCAGAAGGAGAATGCAGTCCCATAACCCTTGAAATGATACTGGTGTTCGCTTCCGGAGCATCCACGGTACCTCCACTGGGCTTTCCCCATCGTCCACAAATTGAATTCCTCCATGAGGCTAACAAAGTCTTCCCAGAAGCAAATACTTGCCTTATAGTACTCCGCCTTCCTGTACACCCAGACTATGAGTCTTTCACAAAGTACATGACAGACGGGGTGCTGCAGGCACCTACTTTTGGTATTGCATAATCAGCTAATAAGTATAATAAGCAGTTATTTTAATAAATAGTTGGAATGTTTTGAAGAGTTAAGTGTTTTAAAGAAAGTCATAGTAAAGGTAATGTAATGGCCAAATTTGGAAAATATTGAAATGTAATTTTTTCCCCAAAGATTGGATGTCTTTTTAACCATTGATTGTGAAACTTTTTGGTTTCACAATTTAAAGATGTATGTTTGAGCCATACTGCAGAAAAAAAATAAGGCTTTATCAAGTATTTTTAGAATACTTTCTAGTGCAGATATCTTAGTACACTATAGATAAAACTAACTTACATGTAACTTCTCATCAAGATTTGAGCTTGTTTTAAGTCAATAATTCTTTAGTGTTGTTGAAAAAGTAGTAGTTACATTGGCATATTAATTTCACTTATAACTGGAAATATTTCCCTTGCTATAAGTGAAATAATATGCCAGTGTAATAAGTCCTTTTTCATTGATATTTAAGAAAAAAATGACTTAAAAACAAGCTCATATCTTGATGAAGAGTTACTTGTATCTTACTTGTCTTATTTGAAATGTAAGATTTTTGCACTGGAAAATCTTTGGTAAGATTTTTTTATTGTGTGTGTGTGTGTAAATGGGCATTGAAGTTTTATCTTCTGGAATGATTGTTCTAGTTCATGTAAACTGAACTGTTTTACTCCAAACTGCTCGTTTGGAGTAAAAACAAAGTCATTCTAAGACTCAGAGGGGTCCAAAAGATGCTTTTGAAAAGGGGGTTGGGAGAGACTAGTCATTTCTACATGAACATTTTCAAAAGTATAATTTTGATTGTTTTTTCACTCTCCAGAATGTTTATTTAATTTGCCATGTCTTTAAACATTTTGTAATTAAATTTGTAAGGTTACCTACTCATGTCAATTCCGAGTTTTATTTGTAGTAATTGTATCTTTAGAACAATGCATTTAATAAAATGTTCTTGATGGTTGTCACTTCTTAAACATAGTGGCATGTACTTAAATCAATAAAGCATTTGCAATTTCTCCACAACATGCCTGGTATTTCTCCTTCAGACCTAAAATATGATGGGCTGCAAGATTAACTGCTTGAAGTTGCTGCTGACTGAGCCTGGTTTGAGGTGGTTCTACCACTACACTAGGAACCTCTTCAGCATCAGTGGTTGGTAGTGGCCAAAGGCCATGCTGCTGCAGAAGTTCTTCAAGAGTCTCTTGAAGATGTCTAAATGCATTAGACATTTCACCAAACACGTTAGTTGCTGTGCTGTTGGCACCCATGTTTGCCAACATCCGTTCAGTCCAGATTTGTGTTGGTGTTTTGTTGTTTTCTGTACGCAAGGAATAGTGGTTCCATGCCTTTCTGAATTGTTCTAGTCGGCTTTGAATCTCGGGAAGAAAAACTATGTGAAGAGAAAGTTTGTGCACATCGTTGCTGGGATCCAAGAGGGCTGAATCTTCAAGATTATAAAATGTGCTATAAAAAGGTTCCAGAACATGTAAAAACACATCCCTCCAAAGACGCTCAATTCTTTGATTATGGATGGATTCCCCAGTGATATAACGCCGACGTTCAATGCCCTGTAGGAGGTTCATCACAAGTGCCACTTGCACATTCTCGCCACCATGATCTGACCTCACTCTAGAAGGTAAGCCATAGAGGCCTGTTGCCTTGAAATAGCACTGTTGAGGCGCGATTGTCTGTGCTACAGTTCAAGTAAGTAATTAAGCGAGAATATCCATCGATGCCACCATGGACCACAAAGCCCCACCTAAATGGAAATACAAAAAATGTATAAGGAATAATGTATGCAAATGTGTAGTGAATTTAGTTCTAAGACATCTACTCTGAAATACATCCTGGATATTTTCAGATACCTTATGAGACGCATGTTGCCATCAATATGCCATAAACTTGGGATACGGCACATGATAGACACGTCGAGACACTGCACTGCTCCACCTCCTTGCAGTTGCCATCGGGTTGATTCGAGCCATCATCTCACGGACCTTACAACGTGGAACCACTAGTCCTTGTGCACGCAACAAGCCTCGCATCATCTGGTTCAAGGAAGGACATGTGGTCTTACTATTTCAAAACAACACACAATTTTACATTTTGAAAGTAATATCTTACAAAATACAGGTTTCAGATTTCACATCTTGTCATACAATAAATTATGTTTTTTTTGTTTTTTTAAATTATTATTATCATCATTTGTGACACTTAACATTAAATAATAAAATAATAATTTTATTTCCACCACTGTTGAACATAGTACTTGTACAGAAGCAATATATTTAGATTCCATACCTCAGTCCCAGAATTTGGATACAGGGATTGAAGTTCTCTGATATTAGTTTCAAGGTCTTTATCAGTCTCTGCAGCCAACCTTCCTCTGATTGGTACACCAAGTGCTTTGGACTTCTTATAAAGAAATGATGTTGAACATCCAATGATGTTTGCCATTCTCTTGACCGTGTGTCCTTGGGCCAAAAGAAAGTCGATCTGCTCTCTTGTAATATAAATAGTGGTCTACCTCGACCACCTAAAATAGAATCATATTCAAATGCATCAGCATAATGTTTACTTTATACATCTGTTTTTCTCTATTTGTTTGTCTGTCTATGTCTGTATCCTCTAGAGGTGTCCCTGTGTCTCCTAAGGGTGACACAATGCATTTCACACAGTGTGTAAATTTATTTTGATATACATAATTTCCTGTTGCAAATGCATGAACACAAAGCTTTAACCTTTTATAGACGCTGGAAAGCAAATTAAAGCGTGAATCAGACATGAACCGGAGGTGCGCTTTTATTTTCAGAGCTACAGGAGGTTTGCTGTAAAACCTTGTGCCGTCTAGCATGTCAAAATCAAGAGCTGGGTGACTTTATTATAATTTCCGAAGAGGCAGATAGCTTTACCACAGTATAAAAACTACATCTGGTTATTACCTGAACTGGCCCGGGATGCGGAATATTCCCCATTTCCAGCTTGGACATGGGTCGATAGCAGCACTTTCAGCTCCTCTAAGCCGTTTTTCAGTGCATTGTGTGTGTCGGCAGAAAGTAAATAAGAAATTATTTGCAAATTTCTGAAGCATTCTTCAACTACACGATTTTCGCGCTCTCCGCATATCGCATACTGAAGAGCTCTTTCTATATTGTGGCATTTTCTTACAATTTTGTCTAAAACTGCCAGCGCCATTGAATGTTCAGGCAATTGTTTGGACAGCTCAGTACAGCCAAAAAGGAGCTTACACGCAATCTCTTAATTCAGATATCTAAAACGGCAATTCTGACTAGTCATAATTACGTGAGAGATATCTTAAATTATAATTACTGATGTGTGACTCTTCCAGTTACGAATCCGGTGACGTCATTTGAGATATCTTGAAAATAATTTTGACTAGTCAAAATGTAATTGAAGATATCTTGAATTATTATTCTTACTAGTCAAAATGTACATACAGATATCTTAAATTACCATTCCGGATAGTCAAAATGTAGTTTTGTCTAGTCAAAATGCATTTTTAGATATCTGGAATGTAATTACGGATAGTCAGACGAAGCCGAATTTATGTTAAAACGGCTTGCCATAATTAAAGGGGCGTTTCCGTAAAGCTTGCTTCATTTAGGGGAGGAGCCGAAAACGATGACGTCCGAAGCCTCGCTGCCGGGCTGTACCACGTGACTGCTTCGGGAAGTGGCTCAGATTTTGGTGCGGGGTTTGACAGCTTTATAAACCCCAGAGGCTCCATTCAAAATGTGGGTTGTTGTAGGCGAGTTTCGGTCAGTTGAGAGAGTGGATAGAATTTTGATAGTTTGGATAGCAGAGTTTGGATAGTGGTTATTTAGTTTGAGAGAGTTAGTTTGCTGTTTGGAGAGTTTAGGAGAGAGATAGATAGGAGATTTAGGAGCGTGAGGACAAACTTGCACTTATTTATTTATGCACCCCGGCATCATCTGTGCCATGTGAGCGTGTCTTTTCAAAGGCTGGAGAAGTAGTGTCAAAAAAGAGAAATCGATTGAAACCAAAAACTGTGGAGAAATTGTTGTTTCTTAATAAAAATACATAAAATCATCCAAGTTACACAAGCATTAGCCTATTCACTACCTCCTCCCTAGTTCCACAAGCACTTTCACTGTCCTCTGCCTGATTAAGCCCATGCCATTTTTCTAGAGTCACAGAAAAACATTATTACACAACCTGCCATATCACATGACACTACTATTTTGGAAAAAAATTACACACAAATACATTCAAACAATATTTTATTATATACATATGTGTATACATAATTTATGTAGACAAATGATTTCGTCCTACACCTTTTGTGAAGTCATTCCCAAGAGCCATAAACAAAAATTCAATGCATCACACGTGTTAAGATACAGCTGGCTGTGATTATACACCTGGCCAGTAGGTGGTTTCGTGTGCACATGAAACTTCAAGAAATGAACCCTTTCTTGAACCAGTTGGTTCAAGTGGTTCAATGCCTCATGAGGCTTCATCTCACCATCACTACTAATCACCCAATAGCAACTGACTTTAGGCAGAACAACCAAAAAAACCCATAAACACAGCATTTTTGTCTGTCACACCTCGTGTTGAGCTGTACAATACCTACAAACTACCCAATATTGTTTGTTCTTAAAGTGGCAGAACACAATATTTTAATAGACTTTTAACTTCAACTGTTTTTCTTTTTAATGAACTCTTGCTCATTTCAAACTACTATCAAACAACTTTGAAATTATTATATCTTTTTGTAAGATATTAAATAGCATACATTAAATTTATTTTTCAAAACAACAATAATATATACATATTTCTGGGAACCCAGGGGGTTACATATACATGACTTGTTTGCTTTATATGTCATTATTGACAAATAATTGGTGATATTGACATTATTTGTCTAAAATAAAGTTAACTTTGTTTTTCTGGATGAGTGGTCAATTTGATTTGAGAAGGTGTGGTCTTAAAATACATATAGGTGGAGCTGAATGGAGGACAGAGATGGATGGGTTTCCATTTTTGTAAGCCGCTTTGTATAATGAGCGGAAAACAATAAACTAACATTTTGCTGCTCAGTCAAGTCATAATGCTACATTGTCTTTTCTGCACTACTCATTTCACAGCCACAAAACAGTCTTAAAGATCTGAAATCAAATAAATCACTAACCTTTTCAATTTCATCAAGAGGGATAAAGTAAATTTAAAATAAACATTTTTTGATAAAAAAGGGGCTTTAAATACTACACAAAGATATGTATGGATAATGACATGATGTTTCTAACCACGCTCTGTAGGACTGCTCCTATCCACTCTACTAAACAGATAAAAACAGTTTTAATTCAGATATTCCATTTGGATCTGTTGCTGCTTCTTGGTGTCAAAGAAGAAGGATATAGTGACAATTTTTGCTGCCAAAATCCTCTGCATTCTGAAAAAGAGAGTCTGAAGAGGACAGATTCCTTCTCACCCACCAAAAGAAAGGCTTTCTGTTTGAAGACTTTTTTTTCCCCTGCATTTATAATAGAGGGATGACACAACACAGTTCATGTCATGGTCACCCAAACACACAGTAAACATCCAGATCAGTGAGGCAACCTCAGGTGTTTTTAAGTGCAAAGTTTTACAGGTGAGAACAGGCCTTGCTGTAGTGTGGTTTTCCTCATTATGCGCTCTCTGCTAGTAAAAAAAAAAAAAAGAATAAAAGAAAAGAACATCTGCCCTGTGCAGTCGACCGTATTAAATAAACCAATACTACTCTCGCTAAACAATGCTCAAAATCTACTCACAATTATTAGCTTTAGTTTTGTTTTATTTCTCCAGAGCACATTTGACTTCAGAAGCCATCTAAATGTATGTTAGTATTCTATCTTCCCTTCCAATGACCACGTCTGATACCATTAGCTTGACGTGACCTTTTAGTCAGTAAGTTTTGGGAAAACTAACTTCAGGCACATTTATAGAGTTTAAGTTGATAAGAGGGTGTTTTCCGAATAATGTTTTACTGCTGCTGTTAGATCCTTAGAAGTAAAACATTGAATTATTGTGTGAAAAATGTCACTGCATGACTCCCTTACATAATGCAGTCTATTCTGGTGGCTCGGAGTAATGACTCACAGCTATTAATTTAGAACTGATGAATCACAGCAGTCTTGCATCACCACAGATAGCTTTTAAATCTCTGGGTATGGCACCATTTTATTAAGTCTCCAAGCCACAACAGTCACTTCTTTCCTCTTCCTCACTGGATAAATTCCAAAATAAATTATTAGTTTTTTTTTTTTTTTTTACTAGAAAAAGACATAAAAGATGAAGATGCATGGAATAGGTGAGATTGTTCTTCATCTTTACTATTGGATACATGGCAAGCCATTGATGTAGTTTCTCAAAAAAGGTCCTCACAGTGAATTATTTGGACATTTTTAGAAGGAAGATTGTACCTTCTCAATAACAAGCAATCTGTAACATGTTTTAAACTATAAACCTACATTTCATTATATTTTCATTGGTTTGACATGACATAAATTGATGGTTTATAAGGTTTACCCACCAGCAGTTCAGACATCAGATCAACACAGACCTAATGACAGGCTCATTTTTCTCACATGCAGTGAGTAATGAATTATAATGAGTTGGTTAAATCTGTTGGCTCTACAAATTTGAGCGAACCTGTTGTGACTCATACATGCTGTTTAATTCAAGGCACTGAATTTGCATAATTTGTTTAATATCTGAGTCAGCAGAGAGCTTTTCCGACTGTAAAGGAAGCCAGAACATTATGTGTGCTATCTACCACAGGCAGCTTCATCTCTGAGGTGCTAGGAGATCACAATTTTAGAAAACAAAATCATGTCCAAGTACCTTGCTTTTATTTGAAAAATCTTAAATCCCAATTTAACCAGGAGCAGTCGCATGGGTGGTCTATTTAAATCAATACATCAAAAATAACAGTTGCACAGATTTCCACAACAGCCCATTATGTACTTTTACGTTTTCATGCTCACACTGCTTCAATAAAAGTGATGGTTAAAAACTGTAAGATCTTTGTTTTTTCTCTTCTTCCGAGGAATAATGACCGATTAAGCAAAAAATATTACCTGTTTTACTTAATCTGTCACAACATACCCAATGGGTATAAAAAGTTTACACTCCCCGACTGTCAGTTCTTTGTTATGTAAAAAATTAGCTTAAGGTAAATAAGTTAGGAACTTTGTCTTCCTTTAAGGTTATCAATATAAGGTTTAAGGTTATTTACCAGAGACATTTTTTTGTGTCATTTTTGCCTTATTAGCCAACATAGAAGCAAAGACAGTGGGCAAGAAATTTCTCTAACGAGTCCTGCATCAGGTCTGTAAGGTTATTAGTGCCTCTCATTATTTTTCCAAGAGGGAGAATGATGGACACAAAGTCTAGTTGGATGTGAGTGTGAATGCTGTGTCAGATGCATTTTTTATGTATGAAACGGGCGAGTAATGACTTAAATAATACCAGCTTGTGAAAATTTGCCTTTTGTTGGGGTTTTCCTCTTCCACTGGAAGTGGGGCCTTAATCAAGTGGATGAAGATGTGTATAGTTCCAAATACTAGTAAATGTTGGCAAAACACTTTTCTGGACCATTACTCAAAACTCAACAAATGAAGAACAGTACAAGTTTGGAAAGGCCTAGTCAGAACAATGACCTGAATCCAATCTGAATTACAAGAACAAGCATTTTCTGTAGAGTTTTAGATCCATTGTTGGGTACAATAAGGTGTCTGGAGACTTGAATCTTTTTTTTCTTTTAATCTTTTTTCATGATGGTTTTGGTGTACATTTAATGTTAATGTTTAATGTAATCTGTCTTGGTCCTTTCAGAAAGCACGTACAGATACTAAGCTTAAGTTCTGACTTATGTGTTTTTTAAATGTTATGTAATAAACTGTAGTGACAAGCAGCAGAGACTCATGCACTCTGTTTGAACTTAATTGCACAGGAACTGATAATTCCTCACAATAACTCACACCAAAGACTTGTGGATGCTGACTATAACTCCAGTGTTTTGATGGTAATTGATGCTCATTGCATGATGCACCACACACCTGCAGTATGTGTATCTTTTTCTGTTTTTTAAAACTTGGTTACAACAACATCACAGCAAGATACTGACTTTTCATAAGTGTTATAAACAATACCCACTTCAAAAACCTAAATTATCCCTGTGAAGCCTGTCTTACCTCTACAGCTGGTTCTGTTGTCATCTAGGCTGTTTTTTCTATCCCACAGTCCCATCTAGAATCATTTACTGCCAGGGTATCTTGCTGTCTAGCTGAACAACCACCTGTCATAACAAACACTAAAGACTGATCTTGACTGAAGTAATTGGGTTATAAAGAACAGTGAGGCCCATTTCACTGCCTTTTGTTGAGAAGTAAAGCCTATTCATGACAGTTCAAGGGATTATGATACCCTGTAATACATGGTACGCATGTATGCTTGCTTGCACACACCTTTTTCAGTTTTGTCTACAAATTTTCTGTTTATAAGATTATGAAAGCCATTCCAAAACAATGAGTTTGTTTTTCTTCAAGCCACATTGTTCAGCAATATACATTTGGTTATTTCCCATGTAGATGACCCAAACTCATTTCAATTCACTAATTTATTACCAAAGAGCAATGGTAAGATCACTTCACATTTGCTCCAGCATATGGTCCAGTGCTGCATTGGTATCATACGCCTGTGATACCAAACACAGTAACCAGAAGAAAAAGCTCCTAATTAAAAATGTTTATTGTTAAAAAAAACAAAACAAAAAACTTAACATTCTTTATGAGAATTTGTTCATGTTTTATTTATGCTGCAGACAACAGTGAGACGTCCATGACCTGTTGTCTGCCCTCCTTGCTTCTATTCTTTTCGCTCCTGCAGTCCAGAGGAAATGCTTCAGGGAGTGTCCTTGCTGCACATTCATTGGCTGAAGAAAAGTATTTTTAAAAGATGACATTTCTAACATGTCTTCACCCTTGGTACCACTAAGGAAATATTGGCTGCAGCATGTCAAGATAATTGTGTCTGAAGTCAAAAGCAGGTTGGCGCGCGCGTGTGTGTGTGTGTGCGTGCGTGTGTGTGAGTAGGGGGAGAGAGGACTGAGCTGTTTTTGGCCTACCAGACAGAGCTGTGAGCTAGCACGCTCCTCTGTAATGGTCTCCGTGCCTTCTCGACTGCCCTTGGCATTAGATGCAGACCTTTATTACCCTGTACGAAAGCGGTTCATAACAGCCACGCTTCTGTCCTTTGAAAAACGAAAACTTTTTTTCTCTCCTATCACTTATTACTGAAGATCATTAAAAGAGAGTTGAAGAGCTGAACTGTTCCGGTTAAGTTACATTTCTCAAATAAGCCAGGACCCGAGTATGGCACATCTCACATGGGGGCTAGGGGGGAAACTGCGTATTTCTCATGGTAGATGGCAATTAAAACGTGTTTTTGTCCATTTAATAAATAAAACTCAGGAGAGTATTCTGAAACAGTTGTTGCCTCTGATTAATTAGAACTTGGGGAGGACTGGTTGGTGTGAGGGGAAGTTGTGAAGAGATCAATGACACCAAGTGACGTAGTCACTGTAACCATGGGTTACTGCTGCTGCTGTTATTTCTGTGTAACTATTTTTGTAAAAACATTAATAATCTCTGGTGTCTGCTGCTCTGTGAGTCATCGGAGGTGCTGTTTCTGCTGTAGAACTGTGGAGCAGGAATCTTCAGGGAGAGTGACTGAGGATAGATCGTCAGACAGAGCAGCTCACTAAAATTTCTTTGACATTTTAGAGGAAACAAAGGCCGTCTGGCAAGCAATTACAAAATAACACAACATGGAAAAGTTGAGTAAACAGCATCTGTATATAAAGGAAAATACCGAAATAAATTAGCAGAATTAATAATGGCAAAAAGTGACAAAAATTAGTTAATTTCATACAAGAAACATGTGAAGCAGCATTTGTTCATAAAACCATATTTAGAAGCATCATGTTAATTTACTGTTTTTGTCCCCCAGCACATAATAACCATGCAAGCCACAACAATGTTGAATTAAAAAATTAAAAATTGGACACAGAAATTTTTATTTGTTCACATCTTTTATTAAGTTCTGTTGAAGTTTTAAGGTCTTTCAACTTGAGCAAGTTCTATTGACTTCCTAATACCAATTATGATAGACAGCAGCTGTTTTTATTTTTATTTTATTAAATATGCCTGTTTGACAGAAATCTCTGGAATAAAAAACTCAAAACAAACTCAATTATATTTAGCAATGAGAAATGTAGTTTTTACTCATGTCTTTTGTGCAACTATCCATTCAACTACAGACACAAGTATGATTCCTTTTGAACAAATAAAGATAGATGTAAATCATTTGTATATGTAACCAGTATGTCTGAGTTTGGAAAAGACCCAAACTTTACCGACAGATAAAAGAATTAACACCAGTTTTACTGTAATCAGTTTAAATTCTTCTGCAGACCAATAAAATAGCACCAGCTCCAAAATCAGCAATTTCACTGCCCACATGACAAATTGAATAATAAGAAAAATGTCTTCCAAATGAATAATTTTCTTCAGAAAATGTAGAGTAATTATTAAAGTAACAGCTGAAATTATTCTAGTAGTTATAGTAATTATTAGGGTTACTGATAAAAGTAACAGAGGACAATGTGCTCAAGTTTGTTCTGTACAGATGGTATATGCTCTTGTAATGTAGCTTTTTGTCTTACTTATGTCGTAGCATATTTATATTAATTTCAGACAAAGTAGTGATCATAATAAATGCTTCTTGACAGTCCCAGATATCAGGTACCAGTAAAGTTTTATAATATCAAATAGTGCTTCATACAACTCAAAGGTCAGCTCAGCTGCAGTGTTCCTCGGTTCTGTCCATGCATGCAAAGGCAGATATTTAATAAATATTCAGCTAGCAGATCAAGTAGCTGATGTAATGATCAGAGAGAGGGGATCTTGGCTGTGTTTGTTGCTCTCTATTCTCACATCCTCTGATTAGGACCGATAAGGAGTTAAGAGTCCTGCGCTAACAAGATTTTCAGTCAAGCTGCGAAACTTTGCAGGGTTGGTGAGACCTGCCACATGGGAAAAGAACTGGCTGTTGAATCACGTTTTCTTAAAAAGTCCATGATGAAGGTATATTAGAGATGGGGGTGTTGGCAGTCTGCAGCTCTGTGCTGAGGCTGAGAGAAACAGGTACTGGAGTAGGAGGTCATCCCTAGAGCATCGACAACAGACTTGTCAACTAAATGTTGTAGTTGAACCGCATAGGAGAGTGATAGAGATTTACATGTACACTCAATAGATATTTGGTCAGTTGTTCACTGTCTTCACTGTCTCAGTCTTCTGTAGTTCAGCCATAAACTCTTTGTTTTCTGAAAATATTTACAGGAAATGCACTTTTGTGGTTAAACATTAAAAAGCACTTTTACTCAAAATGCTAGCTTAGTAGGAAAGCTTTTGACAGCATTTGATGAAGAAAAATCAATAGTGGTGAAACATCTCATGTTTCAGTGCAGTGTAAATATCTTAACCTACAAAAACACTCACACAATTAAATGTTCTGTTAATGAAGCATGTCATCCTAACAGACATTTATCAGCTGCCAAGTAAAATCTAAACATGACAGAATTGCTAAGAATGTTAGATTCAGAACAACTTGGGTACAACATAAGTCGTGGGAAAAGGCAATAAATTTATAGAAAGAGAAATGCAGCAAAACTCTATCAATATTTCACTGATATCTAGAAAGAAAACAAAATCTGTCTGCCCTTGTTAATGGACTGGATAAAAATGCATAATGGGATCTCAAGTGGATCTCCAATCACCAACGTTGTTACAAAGCCTTTGTCTTAAGAACATCCTTCCAACAGCAGAACCTCTTGGCAGCTAGAATAGAGGTTCAACATTATTGGAGTTCTGAGAGTTATTCAACTGCAATGCCTGTACATCAACCACTTCCTACTTTTTTATTATTTAGTCTGAGTGGAGAACAAAGCAAAGTCTGCTGGCATGTTGCAGAGGGTTGAACAACACTCATGAAAGATAGAATAAACATGACAGTCCTTATTGGCTCACAATGCACAGTGACAGAGCCGTTTTGGATTTTTTTTTTCTATGTACAGGCGAAGCTTGATGTAAAAACCCAAGGGCCAAACTCTAACAATCTGTGTAGGGATAGCCTGATACGGAAGCATTAAATCTTAAAACCCCTTCATTTTTTTAGGCTACATTATGGCCACAAATATGGTGAATTATTTATTTTTCTTCTGGTTTTATGCAACAGACCAACAACATCCAAAATATTTAAGTGTTATGCTTTTATTATTTTGATTGATAGCTAGTTCTCTATTTGAAACTTTACTTGATTTCTGTAAAGAGTCATTGAGTGTTTAGAAAAGCAAATATATTGTTTACAAATACGATATATTATTAAGTAGTGTTGACTAACCTATTGTTTCACTCCAAACTGCATCATTCCAGCAACAGAATTTGTTGAACCAAGCTGAACCAAGTGTGTTGTTTTCAAGTTGTGAATCTGAAAATGGATTGTAACACAAAAGATCTGTCAGACACCTTTGTCCCTATTTTTTCTTCTTTTCTGTTGTTGGATGGTCATGTTGAAAAGGGCAAAATAATTCCATGACAATGTCATGTTCACCTCTTGACATTTCTGGATCTGTTGAAGGTCACTTATCAACTTTAGCTACAATGAGCAAGTATGCATCTAGAACACCTGCTCGTACATCCATTTCCTGTGATGTTGTTTGCAAAAAGGAACAAAATAGTTGAATAACAATGTAAATTATTTTTTATTGAGATCTTAAAAGTTGTTCAGTTTTATTAGTTTTGAATCTGCTTGGGACATTCTCAGAAAACCCTAAAGGTTTGCTACTGCAAATTATAGATCTTTATGTGTGTGTTTATGTTTTACTTTATTATCTGTCAAAATATCTAAGGAAAGTTCTCTAAAAATATTATTTCCCTGTAAATTACTCTGGTAATTTTTCTCATTTGTGATTTGAAGTTTTTTAAATCTGCTGATCTAATTATAGAGATGCAGCATAGTTTGGAGTATATAAGTATCTCAACAAAAGCTTTCTGGGCTGGAGGACTTCTTCAGCATTTTAAGGTGCAGTCTGTTTCTTCCACAGAGCCATTTTCTACTCCTACAAATGTATGTAGTGTTCCAATGGAAAAAATGACAACTCAAATCAGATGGGAATAACATTTAATCTCATGCATCAGCAGAGTTCAGCTTCAGCAAAAATTTTACTCAAATAAGACTAGTATTACTTCAGTATATTTTTACTCGAGTAGAAGACAAAAATAGTTATGTGAAAAATAACCCCAGCAAGAGTGAAACATACTTGGTAAAAAGGCTACTTAAGTACCTTGTAACGATTTGATTACAGTTTGTGACTTAATTTGTAAAACCGTTTCATCCTTTGTGTTGGCGACACACAGACACATAAAACAAAGAAATATCCCTATGTATAATCTGTCTTTTTTTATTGGAGTACCTGGAGAATCCCAAGCATGCAAAGAGACAATATGCAAACTCCATTCAGACAGACCTGGTCCTGGTGCCTTGTCTGTGCAAGGCAACATGATGTCTAAGTATTTCAAGGAGTAAAATTAAAAAAAGCAAAAGTGACTAACATCATTAGAAAGTTATAATTTCAGAAGAAACACATTTAGAAAACATAAGGATTATAAAACTGGTAGTTGCAGTAGTTAATGTACATATGTTAGTGAAATGTAAAGTACTTCCTGTGAGAATAAATACTATTTACTGTACATTTACTTGACCTCCATAACGCACATTTTTAAAAGCTACTTGCTAATTAAATGTAAATTAGTTATTATAATTAGTTTGTAGCCTCCTCTAACCCAAAGCATTACTATGTACTCCATTGTATTTTGGAGTTGTAGCACTGCTGCTGTGGAAGGGTATTATTTAAATTGTACATGTGTAAATACAAAAAAAAGAAGAAAAAAAAAAACAGTCTCTGGCTCCAATCTAGCAACTTATCATGGTTCCTCACATATATGTTTGCTCAGCAAAGATACTATATCTCTATGCAGGTATTTAAGACTTTTCTCTCTGCAAACTCAGTTTTTTTTACAGTGACATTTGTAGGTGAACAACAACATCTGGCATCTATGTTCAGTCACTTTTAGAGTTTGTGGAAATGTTTCTACAAGAGCAGTCATGCAGAAAAAGTCCAGATGTATGATAAACCCAAGAGAAGAAAAATCTTGCTTCCATGGGTGGTTTTTAATTTGGACAAGATGGTCCAGTTCTTTAAGTTTTCCATTGCTTATTTGCATGTCCAGATAATTAAAGATTGGACGTTCTGTATTGTGCGCAACGTCAGCAGAGTAGAAAAATGTACATGGCCATTTACAATGGTTGGTTATTTAAGTAGTTGACATTAAACTGTGTTGACGAAGAGCTTTTTCAAAAAATCTGGAGTCTTATGATTTCTAAGTTACAATCTAAAATACATTGACTTGTAAAACTTGAATTTGCTTATTCTGCACAAACATTTTGGGAGATTTGTTTAAACACAGTCCTTTACTCTATTTGTGCAAATAGCCCAACTTGTGTTGACACAAGCAGGAATTTTGTAGGTACACTTATCAAATGTAGATTCAATCAAATTAAGATATTAGATCCTTTAAAATACAGAGTTACTATTTGAAATGTATTTGTAAACAGCCAAAAACATTCCAGTTCTCTCAGTTTCAGATTTGCTCTTCAAAAGACAGAAGGCAAGGCATTTTTTTATGCCATAGCAATGACTTTCTGAGGTAGTGGTGAGCCACGTTGAGATGCTGCACAGCTCAGCATGGCCTCAGGGGATCAGGTGTGTAAGGACAGCAGCAGTTTCTCGGTCAGGTGGTTCTTAGGAACTGGAGATGCTGCTGTGCTTTCAAAACAAGCGCTGGCGTTTGTTTTCAGTGATGTCATCCACATGCAAACTCAGGAATATCAAATCAGCTGATTCTTCTTCCTAAACTCAATGATGAATTTCCTAGTTCTTTGTGGCATTCACTAACAGTTTTATAAACCATATATTAAATACACCCATCCATTCACTGTAGACATATTTTTCCCCAAGCATTCCTAGGCATAGATGTTGAGTGTGTAAACTGTAAAATGAGAATCTATTGCATGTAAAATCAGATCCATGCTGAAGTTTAGTTGTAGGTATTATTTCACGCAAGAGTGCATGACCAAAAGATCTATTTTCAAAAGGCTTTCTGCTATTGTCAAAAAAAAAATTATCCCAAAAATATATAAGGCATTTAAGATACTTTACTTAAGTGTTGCTCTTTGAAGACAGATGAGCATTGTGTCTTAATTTCTAGCAGGAGCCTTGAAAGGCAAGGCTGATTTCTCCGTTTGCCTCCCGGTTAGCCCGGCCTTGAGCTTCCTCGGGCAATTGCCTGGGCTTTCTGCTTCCATTTTGAGTCGGCAATGTGTATTAAATGACATAGGTCTTTATAAGTGTCATTGTCTCACTGGCTTGATGAAGACTTATAAGTGCACTTCTTTCACCGACTTCAACAATTTTAACACTAGAGGGATTTTTGAAGAAATAAAGGGTATATGGTGGCATTAGGTAAAGAGAGAAAGAGAAAGAAAGAAAGAACAATGTACATGTACATACATGTACATTTCCTTCATTATTATACATATATATATATTCTTTAAGTGTGTTTGGGTCGCATGAACAAGTCCATGAACAAAGGCTTGTGCATATTCAGCTGGAAAGATTATTACTTGAGGGACTTGGCCATCTGAAAGGTCAAAGAAGCACACAGCCTGCTTTGTTATAAGTACAGCACAAGTGGAAAAGAGGAGATGTTCTGTTTCTCTCACTTTAACCGGGTAAGTGTGCTCTGTATTATGCATGGAAGCACATTACCTTCCTGGTTATTTGAACTCTAAGTATTTTCACACAGGGAGGCTTTAAATAGGATTTCTCATTAAATATTTTGATGAAGCTAATGGATTATAAATCTGTATGACTACATGCTTTATTCTTGGGTAAGGAAATTTACATCTGTATTTTTAGCTTTGTGTATTGGCGTTCTTGGAAAAGAGGTGTGAACATCATTACAATCATTTTTAATGTTTAATGCATGATGGTTGTTATTTCATGGATTACCAGGAAACCTTGCAAGTAAAAACAAAATTGAAAAGTTCCATTTAAATTTTTTTTTTTAAATTTTGGAAGAAACTTATTGTGGAAGGTGGCTTTCTGAATGATAAAAAAAATATTTAAAAATGTTTTAAAAAAATGTCTGTTTGCATTTTAGGCATCTTCTATGCATTTTTATACTTTCATACTTGTCAGAATCTCAATGTCCCTGTCATGGGTTAGTTGTCTGGGATGAACTTGCTATAATTGCAGGTGTGCCAGACTTCATACCAAGCTTTGATTGGGTTAGAATTTTATTTTTACTTAACTGTGAAACATTGCACTACAGCTCAGTACAATAAAATACGTAATTTTTTCCCACTGTGCAAAATCATTTTATTAAATCTACTCTGTTGGCACTCCAAGCTAGAGTTCATTACTTTTTGTGAGAGAGTATCTCCTTCTGTGGTGAGCAGAAAGAAAAGTTGTCTGCGTGAGAACACAGTCTGAGCCAGTTCTGAGGAGAGACACAGGCTGATTTCTCGGCTCAGTGACTGTAAATAAATGTGTCTAGGGGATCAATACATGCACTGATTCATTGTGACATTTCTTGTTTTTTTTTTTGTTGTTTTTTTTTTTTTTTTTTTTTTTTTTTGGGGGGGGGGGGGGGGGGTTGGGGGTTGGGGGGTAACAGAACTCTGCCAATTTTGTCTGTCATCAAGAAATGTTTAATATCAAGCTTGCTCCAGACATTGCTTGTCTCAGCTTAAAGCCAAATATTCAACAATGAAACTGACTGACAACCTGTCTGTTGTTTTACTCAAACATAATTAAACTTCTCAGGGAAGGTGAAGGAATTGCATCAAAAAGCCAATAAAGCTGGCAGCTAGACGAATGTGGAAGAAGTGATTTCTTTTATCTCACTTTTGCTCATTCATTACAATAATGTAAATAAGCAAACAATATAACATAGTTACTGGTAAATCATATAAAGCAGCCTAACATTAATAGGTAAAAAGACTTCTTATTTTAAACCCTTTGACTTTCACATTTTGATCCATTTCATGCAAAACCTTCTTTGTCAAAACAGTGCGAGAAAAATCACAGATGGTTTTCAAATGTTTCATTGTAAAAATCTAAAACGTAAGGTATGCATACATTTATTCTGATACCCCTAAGTGAAATTCAGGGCAACCAGAATGAATTAATAACCACAGTTCACCTGAGTGTAATTTAATCTTAGTATAAATATAACTAAGAATCTCATAAGAGAATAATCAGTGAACAAACAGCATAATAATCTAAACTATGTGTTGTTCTCCCTATAAACCTGGTTTTAGTGGAAGAGTGACAAGAAAAGAGAGACAGAAAACAAGCGGAAGAAGCTCAGGGCAGATGAAATTGAAATTGTATGTAAAAATTGAACCCTATAAATGACGCGAACTACTGAAAAACCACAGCCATAGTTAAATCTGGAGCAATCCAGCTGGTCAGACTTGATGAATGGAGCTAAATGCAAGAAAATCCTAGAAGAAAGTCAATAGAGGCTGTAAAAATTGAGACGGGGGTGGAGGATCTGCTTCCAGGGCAGTAAACCTAAAAATATAGCTGTCATAGAATGGTTTTGATCAATGTATATGTGAAGACAATATCTTAAATTTAACAGAGAATCTGTGACAAGACTTGAAAATTGATTTTCATAGAGGCTTTGTATGAAATTTTCTATATTGTAAATAAGAATGGCAAAAATGGTAGTCTCTAAATGTGGAAATTTGAGTTTTACCCTGAAAGACTTGCAGTTGTAATTGCAGGAAAAGGGAGTGCTGCTAGAATTGGAAAACCTTGTCTTTCACTTTTTATTAATGAGTTAATTTGTGTTATGTAACATACCAACAAAATTCATCATATTCTGTGGTTGTAATGTGACATGCCAACAGTTCAGACAAGATGATTATGTTGCATGATACTGTAAATACTGTTTTTGCCAAATGGTATCGTGTGCTGCTGTTGATTTCAAATAAAATCAGGTACAGATGGGTGTGTCGTTAAAATAAATCTAAAAGCAGCTTGGCATGCTGAACTACTGCGGCGTAAATGTATTTACATTTCAGGTTTAAGGCCCCCTGTGAAAGATGCCTCGGTTGATGGGAGGGTTAAATGCCTCTCAACCATCTGCAAGGCATTTTCCTTAAAGCATATTGACTAATCATTTATATGATCAAATTCTTTTACAGACTCCAGATGGCAGGATAGTCTGTTTACTATGAAATGGTTGATGGCTTAAAATACAAGGAAATATCTGAAGGAATATAAAAGTCTACCACAACCATTATTCATAAAAGTTCAGTAGATTCAGGATGGTAGAAGGAGGAAAAGTTAGAAAATACAGCTTTGCACACAAGCTTGTAAAGTCATTTTAAAGGTACAGCAGCAGGAAGCAGAGAAGTCTGGAGGCTTTTCAAGGCCAGTATTTATGATAGAGATGCATTTTCACAGATGGGCTTCACCCAGTTGTGTACTGCACTGAAAAATGTAAGAAAGTGTCTAAAGGCCTTTAGTATGTAGTAAATCTGACAAGGGGCAGACTGCACAGCCGTTTGACCCTTGGAGCAGTTTGATGAGAAGGTGCTGTGCGCGGTTTGATCCAGGGAATAGAGACACATGCTGTGTCAACTTGATGTAGTACGTTATATGAGAGGCCCAATGTGAGGTCGTCTCACTTGCGCTCACGCTAAGTCAATATCGATGGAGGAGGGGACATTCTGTGACATCTTGGCCGCATGTCCTTCAGCATTGTTTTCAAGCTGACCGCGCCATCTGTCACAGTGGAAAAAAAAAAAAAACTGGTGTGGCTCTGTGAGGAAAATACTGTTGCCTGTCATCAACAAGTCTGAAATCATGTGGGATGAATCAACTACTGCTGACAAAAAAAAAAAAATTCAACACATTTTGAACTGAGCAAAATGCATGACCGTCAGACTCACTTCTGCCACAAACTTTGCAGGTGCAGTTATTCTCTTAGCAGCAAACTATTTTGGCCTCTCTGAAATGTCAAAGCTTTGGGGGAATAAGCCTATTTACATGTCCCTTGCCCTCACAAGGTAACTATCCTAGACTTTGGCTTGACAGGGTCAGCCTGCTTTAGCTTTGTGTTCTCTTGGGATGTCATTAAATTTCAGTTTCCAGCACCTGAGCCTCTTTCAGAAATCTGACCACGTTCATTCTTATCTCCCTGAGCCTTGATGTGATGTCCTCTTTCCATTACCATGCTTAATTTTTTTGAACATCCAAATTCCCTCTTTCTTTAAACACATTTTTCCGGCCATGATTCAACTCAGTTTGTGTTGAGAGGCCCTTCTGAGCAGTCATTGTAAAGCTGCCGCAGTGTACCGGAGGACAGTCACAGTGAAAATGATGATACTGAAGTACTCTGCTCCAATTTTTAAAGTTAAAGCTGGTAAACAATAAGTGTTTTTGACTAAATCATATATCACAAGCTCACAGAAACACACACATACTGCATCAGCATGGTACAAATTAAAAGCAAGGATATTTTTATACATGGCAAAACTGATAAAAATGCAGAGTCAGTAGTTAAGGAGTTGAGGAGCTTTAAGCTGTTTTTCCTCATATGTCTTTAAAGATAGTGATAGAGCTGAAGCTCTTGATGTTGTCTGCTGAGACTGTCCACTGAACTGTAGCATTAGCTGAGAATGCTGACTGTTAAAACAGTGCAATAAAAAGTTTCAGGACAATTTCTGAAAGATGTTCTTAGAAGGTTTATTCCCTCAAGTTTTCTAAAGAAAATAAAATAAGGCCAAGTGAGGAGAAGCCAAACCATTTTGTGCACAGCAATGAATTTTCTTTCACTTTATAAAGTTAGAGATGACTCAGTCAGTTCCTTTATGTTTTCAAATGTTTTTATTTATTTATTGTTTTGTTTTCAGGATGCCTTTTGTGTCTCTGTTGCTGCTGCATCAGACCTCTGACCTCTTGTTCTTATATTCAACCTCAGAGAAAAAGACTTCTCTTTTCTTCTTTTCTGTTTCTCTTACTAATGTACCAAACACAGTGTTTTTCAAAAGTTTACACATTCATTGAAATATGAAAATTAATGATTTGTGATTTGTTTGATTTTGTCTTGATGCATAATAATCCAAATCTTCACACCTGTAGTTCAATCAAGCTCAAAACCTTTGTGGAGATAACCACAGTTGACCTTGCCATTGACCTGTTGTTAAGAATTGTAGATTGTCTTTAATGTCAAAGAGAACATCTCAGATCCTGATAAATTCTGGTTCAGAAAAGTTACAAAAAGTTAGAACCTGATTACTACTGGTTTTTGACACGGATGAGGTCGATGGGGAGCAACTGACCAATTTTCTAACACTAATCAGATAATCTAAAAGAAAAGAGGGGTGAAGAACATTCTCCATTGCACACTTTGTGGGTTTGTCACATAATGTTCTAATAAAATGCAGTTAAGTCTGTGATTGTCTGTTCTGACATGCTTTTTACAAGGCAATGCATTATCTAAAGTGATCATCAATTGACATTTGATTAACATATAAACAAATTAAATTGGTGGACTTGTAAGCAAAATGGGACGTTTTGGATTTTTTGTGTCTGATCATTTGATTAAACTAAACTAATTTAAATTTCGAGCCTAAATAGGGAAACATCATCCACAAATCTTTTTATAAAATCCCCCAAATTTTTTTGTATTCAGTCAGTACAATTAAACCAGGTGTACCCAGTGGACTTGTCCTTGGAAAGACCTTTGAATTTTAAATTAGCTCAGACAAGCAAATCTATCAAAAGTGTTGACATCTCTCTGGACAGCAGTGTACACATCAATCAATGTGCTTATTGATTTATTCTGACAGCTAACAACTTTCAATGTCTTGTCATTGTTGTGCAGCACTAATGTTGACCTTAGCCAGACTGGGACAATCACAAGAGCATCTGTGTTACAACTTTAGCATCTAATAAATGAAAAAAATGGAAACTCTGAAATTTTTTCTTCTGTGGACTAATTGAAGAAAATATGTGGAGCTTAACCCATGAATCTGATATGTTCTAATTACTTATTGTACAATTAACTATAATGCAGTAGCAATACACTCTTCTACTGCACATTTGGTGGAGCTGCAAAGATCCACAGTTCAAGCCGATCTGTTGATTGTGTATGTCACAAACATAGCCTTCATGCAAGAATGACCAGAGGAAGGCCTCTGTAAAAATAATTAAAAATAAAAATCAAGTTTTATTTAAAGTTTGTCACAAACTATGTAAAGACACAACAAACATGTAGACAAAGATATTCTCATCAGATGACAAAACTGATCTGCATTTTTTTTCCTCCAAAATGGGGTCTTTATTTACAGTTGACAAGAAAAGTCAGTTGTTGAAAGAAGTCAGAAAAAGTAATTCAGGGGACAAAGCACATATAAGAAAGAAGGTACTCTAGATATATTGTAGACAGAGAAAACCAAGCTCAGATTAGCACAAAATAAATAGAAAAACAGAGCTTTATTATTAGGAGCATATATTTTCATTGTCAGTGATATCACCATGACAAACTGACAGGGTTATATTTTTTTGAATTAACCCTAAAAATAATATCTGCTTTGTTCCTGTTTTTTGTACCTGAGCAGTCTACCTGAGCAGTCTGCTGCTGAACAGAAGTGAGGGACAGATGAAGAGTGTTCTCTGCTTGTTCTCACGCTCAACAACACTTGTTCAAAGAACCTAAACATGTGAGTCTGACTTGTCTCCTCAGCAACACTTGTGTACATCACATCTATACCTTAGTTTTGCAAATGCAAGTGTTTATTTTATCTAATGCTGGGATTGTAAGCATACTTCCACAGCCAGAATCTATTTTTTATGCTGAGTGAGGAAGTGACCTGTCAAGAGAACACCTGGAATGTGAAAAATGTCCTTTTTGCCTTGAAGCCATACCTGCGAGCCTTAATGTGCATAACCCACATTTCTGTGCTAATTTCCTCTGCACTATGGTGCCTTCCTGATGTACACTTAATTTAAAACGATAACCAAAAGGACAAAAATAAACAAAGAAAACATGTTGGCTAAAATTAGCTGCTTTGTGGTATAGTATTCTAAAAATAGCCTTTTGTTTCAGAATACTCGTCCTGACACAGATAAGACTACCACACAGAATCTCCGCAGTCCTCAAGATTTTCTTTTGCACTTCCACCAAGCCACAATGTGATTTTGTGCTCAATTGTGTGCCCACTGAAAGGATTATTCCAAACAAAACACCACAGGCTTCCCTAGATAATTGTTTTAGCCAATCTGTTGGAGTGTTGTGTGTCCAGAGCCATCTGCTGTGTTAGAAATGCAACTACTGACTACAGATATAGCTCCATCATAGATATCTTATCTCATAATTTGACGGATCTGTGAAATTTCTCTGATACCTCAGCATACGTTCTGGTTGTTTTATTTTTACAACAGAAAGAAATAAAATAGGATTAGACCTGGAATCCCTTTTGTCCGTTGTGTGTCTGTGTTCCAGGGGCTTCAGCATTGATAAATACAAAGGAAAAAGCATGTTGCCATGGAGGGATTCCTTTACCTCTCAAATGTTTAGTCTTTATTTCTGAGAAATTATGGCCAGCCTTTGAGCCAGTTAAAGTGCTGGAATGACATGGAAAACCAGGTGGAGTTTAAAGACAAGAATAGTGGACACAGATAGACTACCACCCTCTATGAAAAGGTCATGATGCAGTCATGTGCTCACTCTGAGGGATAGTACATGACAAGGGGACAAAGCCAGTGACCCAACACTTACAGAGTGTCCTGACACGCTACATTCTGCTCCGTACACTTTTGATAGGACCTATCTGCTGTCTGATCCACTCTCTGTTCAGCATATTAGCAAGGCAGTGATTATTTTAAAAGCACATAAGATTGTTGTTTACAACATTTTCTTCAATTGTCTTTGATCTTGCAAATTGTGATAACAATTTCAAAATCCAAATTTGAGAAATGTTTTTTTGTAATGCATGAAAGGAAAACATGAGCCCAGCTGAGAGATCCACAAAAAGTCGTTAAAGGCTTTGATATCAATATGAAGTGATAGCTGACTCTCCTGTTGCCATTTTAATTTCTTAAGTGAAAATATATCCCTACTTGTCCTTTGATGAGAACAAAGCTGAAATAAATTTAGTCATCAATGCCTGAGAAACCCAACAAACTAGCACCCCATCCACGGATTGTACACTAAGTTGATGGTGGATGGAAGGGAAGTCAAAATGCTGATATCCAACTTTGCCCTCCCTTTGTCTCAGATCTGGAGGAAAACAAAGTCAGAATGGAAACAAATTATCAATAGAAAACCTATAAGAGGAATGTGAACAGGTATTGATTAAATAACATCTGCAGAAATCAAAAGATTTTTTTCTTGAAAAGTAAAAGTAATGTAACTCCATCATCACCAACTGCTTGTTTCATCATCAGCTTCCCCGTGACCCTGCAAGTGTAAGTGGGTATCGCTGATAGACGGATTGAATAACTTGATGGAATCAACCCATATTGAGATTTAAATAAAACACCGGATTATCATCCAGAGAAGCACAAATCTAGTGAACAGAAAGAATCCACAGGCTCACAGTTGGTGGATGGGATGATCTGTTCTCCAGCCTTAATCTCTGATTCTGGCAGAGACGTCTGCAGTATTTTTGGATCATGAAATGCTTGACGAGCATCATTTTAACTTGTCAATGCATGAAGCAAAACACCAAATGCTGTTTCAAAAATGAAAGAAAAACTCCACAGCTGCACGCCTTTCAAATACAGATGAGCTCAGTGGATGTCAAACCAACAAATCTAAAAGTGCACCCACTGAGCAGAACAAGATGTTGCTCAATTCTGTTGTGACAATAAGGGAAGGAAACAAGTTGGATATTTATTATCCATGGGGATTCAATATGTCAAGATTAGAGAGCGTTTGGTGGTTTCATTAATGAGGTTTGTTGCATTGAGTGATCACAGGGTCTCCATCATCAACAATGCAGGGAAATCTAATTACTCTGACAGTAATTATTCATTCGTGCTGTTTGGAGGATGACTTTGGAAAGATGGTGTTTGATGCCCTTGCCTCAAATTTTGATGAGTTACAACTGAAGGAGTTCCTGTGATCACTAGGCACTAACAGCATCCAGGGTTTGATTGTCATGTTTTGAAACCAGCGAAGGTTAAAAGAGGTTGGTTGTGAAAGAAAGGAATTATGTGACATGGAAAAAACTCTTAAAAACAAGGATGTGGTTTATACAAACTCACTTCATATTGTTTTACATGCTATATGTTGGAATTTTTTTTGTAGCCATGAAGAGAGAAAGATAATTTCTAATCATTTTTAATTTTCAAATGATTCTGTCAAAATTTTATTGTTATTGCTATTTATAATTTCCAGTCAATGAAAAGAATCACTGGATTCTGTATTGTTTTTCTTCAAGGACATTATATTGTTCATACCTTTTGGAGCACCCATTAATCCTGGAAATAATTGTTTCCCAGTGGCACCACCAATTGAGCACAGTTCACCCTGATGTCACTTAACAGCGTTAGGAAAGTACAAAATATGTGCTGTGTGTTTTTCAGGGGCAAGTTTTGGATATTTCCAGCAGAAAAGAGCCAGCAATATTTTCCCTAAAGGAAAGCACCAAGTGACTCCTTTTTGTCTCTGTGTGCATGTAGGTAGGAGAGACAGTCAGCTGCTGCAGTCAGTCTTTGCAAAGACCCACTATTAAAAATGATTATCATTTACAGTTACTGTATTTTAATACGAATCACTGGCAATAGCATCAAGTTTAAATTCATAAATACTGTCCCTTTATTTTCAAAGGAATCATTGTTTAAAAAAAAGTTAGGTTCTGACAGCTGCTTACAGGGAGGTCCTCACTGATGGTTATTGTCTGAGATTGTAAGAGGACAACAAGTCACTACATGTCAGCTTTGCTAAGAACAAATTGTCTTTGCTCTTTGTGAAGCATCATACTGTACATGTTGTGTTGGCCAGGCCTCTGCGATACATGTCACATCAAGCAACAAATATCCCCTTCATCTAAACACTCCAAACCCTTTCAAGCTCTTTCTTTCCTGTGTCGTTATTGTTGTCTTCATTAAAAGTTTATAACACAGGTGTGAGGAACACATGGAACTAAATACAAATTAATTGACCTGATGAAAACGAGCCAATTGCTCTAAGCTTTGTACAGAGGGCCTTGGTTGATTGCTTGGACTAGAGTTGGTCAAGTTACTTGAAATAGTAATTGTTTAATTTATATTTAACCGGGAAAGTTGACTGAGAACAAATTCTCATTTTCAACAAGAACCTGTTAAGGAAACATCAAAGCTTTATACATACATCACACTGACTACTTAGCCAATAATGTATACCAGTTATTACTTATTTTCAAAGGAAATTAGCTACTTTAATAATTGCTTAGATACTTTAAGAAAGCACAAACTGAATATATTATAAAGCAATATACTTTTTAGCCTAATTCTATTCTTTCTGCATATTCCATCATATATAATTAAATTAAACATTTGCTTTGCATTTTTAACATTTTGAACACTGCATCACCAAAAATTGGATTAAATGCAGCAATCTTTAATTTGAAGAATTTTGTTGAATGTCTGCACGTTCCACAATACATTTTAAGAAAAATTAAGCTTTTCTTTGGTTAGACTGTATTTATTCTTATTTCACCATATAAAATACAATTACTTTTATATTTGCACTCCTTTATTTGAATATATGTAAAATACTGTGACAAGATAAAGTACTTTAAATAAGTCTCTCTTGACTGTAGACTGAAGTATTAACAATTACATCTTGTTAATACACCTTGAAAGGAGTCATTATGGGTTTTGAAAAATTTACTTTTGTTTTTTTATTGCAGCTAGAAGTTAATTAATCTGTGTGTTCATAGTTTAGGTATGAATCAGGGCACATTGAATTTAGTTGGTCTCTGTTTTTGCTGAAATATTTATTAGCAGTCATGCAAAAATATATACTCTACACCATAAATGAAATCATCAAAATAAAGTTTAAATCGATGACTTATTAAATTATATAGGTAAACAATGGAATCATATGAAATCAATAAAAAAGCATTTCCCCTTTGCAATGTTTGTGGGGTCATCAAATATTTAATTTGCAACATTTTTTCAGTCAAGATAAACAAACATTGAACAGGCTTGAAAATTACACGATGAGCTCATTTTGCTTCTTTAGATTGAAAGACAAGTTGCTATGGCAACTCCATCACTTCACTTGGCTACATAAATTACTCAGAATCAAATTAGCCCCTTATAGTCACTTACGATTTATTATGACAACCTTTCATTTCTATTTATTAGGGGAAAACTTGTTTGAGTGTGCACTCCAGTCCTTTTTTTTTAAATCGTTTCTATATTGAAATGGAGAGTTTAATTATTCTTTTCAAATATTCAATGTCATGGAGAGGATGGATTAATTGTTGCTTTATATCCCCAAGCCACAAACCTTCATACTCAGTCCAGTTGTACACAGAGGAAACACAACCTTTCCCTACACAAAAAACACTTGGTTGCTTTGTTTGATACAAAGACAAGAAATAGCATCGGTTCACCTGGGTTCAATGGCATCACTATGGAAACGGCTCTTTTGTCGGAACTGAGGGAGCACACCTCAGTAACCAAACATATTGCCACATCCCAGGTGTCTTTTTTGGGGGTTTCTTTGTAGCATGGCTTTGAGGCTTTTTTCTAATGCATTGCAAACAAACAAAAAAAAATTTCTACAGAATTGGATTCATGTTCAGTCTTTATGTCCACAAGATATAAAATGTATCAAATATTGTTATTCCACACTGTTGTTTTATTTTGACAAATTACAACCTAAATTCTTTTACATATGGATATCTTTTAGCTGTTAACAGGGGAATTTCAGTGTCAAGTGTTTTACAGGCTCTTACAGTTTTTTTTTTTTTTTTACAGGATTGTCTTGTAAATGACTCCATCCATCTTTCCATCAGACATAAAGGCTTGATGAAAAACATGGCCACAGCACTAAGTTACCATCACATTTTTTACAGTTATAATTGTGTGGTCAGGGTCATGTGCAGTGTAGTTCAGACTCTTAGAGATTTTTGTTGTAGTCTGATGTGTCCATCGGTCATCATAACATTACTCCCCTCTAGAAATCAAAAATGCTTGTCTTATGAGATTTAAAAGCCATTTTCAGTGAGATCATGGTTCTGTAAAAGGTTTATTTTGCAACATATAAGATAGATGCACAGAAGCTGCAAAAACTGTTTCTAAAAGACTGTCTTTTCATCATTTAAAAATTCTATAGGGGACAATTTAAAGATATTGACCATGAAAAACTGGATGCAAACATTAATAAATAAATTTAAAAAGCCTCTAAGATTCTGTTACAATATAATTATAATGTATTGCCAATTCTGAAAACTCATTCTGTTGAGAAGCTTGTTCAATTACAATAATGCTACTTTGCAATGCTAGATATTAATTTCTGCTTGTATCTATTTCAAAGACTGTGGCTATCTTCATTAATGGTGTTTCTTGTGAGCTTTTCATTCTTCAGTCATTATTCTCTCTTCATTAAAGCCTCAGAAGATGAAGCTTTGTTCCCTTTTTAGTGTTAAATTTACACTTTACTTTGTAGTGCTGTGAGCCTGAGACAAGTTTTTCATAAAAAAAAATTTCACACAAGAGACAAAGTTCAAGTTCATTTGTCTTGGTTTCACTGGCATTTCCCACTCTGGGTCTCATTTTGTCTTGAGTCATACCTTTATGTGTAATTAGCCAAACTACACAAAGAGTGCATCACACCTCTTCTGTCACATTGTCACACAAAAGAGGTTAAACAAACATTTCAATTTGATAATTTCTGACAAAGCAAACTCTGGCACAAGGTTAAGTTTGTCCCCAGTTGAGGTTGAACTCATCAAAAGTTTTTTTCTGGTCATTCTGAATCTCAAAGTGTAGTTGTTGGGCATCTAGTTTGAGAGTTTCTTTATATTATCTGTGTGTGTGTGTTTTTTTTTAAATCTGTGGCATGCACTGGAGTGTTCGTGTAAAGTGGCCAGGACAGGAGTCATCTTCTTAACTGGTCCGGCTTTTGGAGAGCTGTTTCACAGTGATATTAGAATAGAGCAAAAGATGGACAGAATGAATGGATCCTTCTCTGCAGAAATGTCAGGGTGAAAAAAGAGCTGGACCTGAAAGAATTGTGTAGATAAGACTAAAAGTGAAAAAATTCAATAGGAAAAGTTTTGCAAGGCCCTGTATTTCCTCCTGATCTCATCTCACTGTGTATAAATTAAACATCATATTTTTGGAAGATTTCTTTTCAGTAGAGTCATTAAATTTTTTCGTTTTTTCCATGTCTCAGTTTTGAAGTATTGTTGTCAGAATTATTCTTGTAGATGTTTTGATGCTGGATCAAAGACAGCAAGAGAATTTAATTTGCTGAAGGTCATATCTTCCTCTTTCTTGTCGGCATCATACTGGCATCAGAATGAATCAAATCATTATTTTTAGGACAACATTCATTCTGGCCTTCCATGCACATTGCTCTGTTCTTTAATTTGAGAACGGGAACGTGACTCATCTCATCATAATCTTTTAAGTCTCCCCAAATTATATTACAAACAAGGTCAGAACACTTTCAGAAAATAATAAGATTTCGATAATCATTTCTAATCCCCCTCTGCTGCTTCACCACAAGATAAATTGCGTTCTTGATTCATTTTCTTCCAGTGCTGTTTCAAGTAAACAGTTTTGGTTTCCTCTTTTGGTACAGGGATTATTTATTCACCTTCTTTTCTCCCTTCCCTCGTTTCAAAAGGCAGTGCTGTTTATTTGCTTTGGTAACTGTTGTCGAAGCTTGTGAGCATGCAACATTAAACAGTGGAGACAGTTTCAACTCTATACCCCACAATGCACTTGGGTCAAGTTCATTTAGGTGTGACTGCAGGATTGGTCCCTTTGGGGGCAATTAGTTTTTACTAAAAGTTCCGGGATGGTGGAAGCAGCAAGATGTCGAACAATGACTTCACCCCTCATCAGCTACACGCCTGCTCCCCTCTGTTCCTCAACTGTTGGTGTTTTTCACTGCACACCAACCCAGCTGCATGCACCAGTGCTCTGCTCAATAGAGCCTGCTTTTCTGCATCATTGGGAAGGACCATGTAGTGTTAAAATCACCCCACACCGTTTCTAGATCAAATTCCTTAATAATCTGACATGTTTCCCTTTTCTTTCCATCACATTCTCAATGTAAGACAAAGCATTACTTCTCATGTGATCATTAAGCCTGATGGAAACTGATGAAACATCACAGATTTCCTTCTAAAAAGTGTCATCTCTTCATCTCTCTCTGCTGACAAACAAAAGAATTATTTTTGGAACTGAAATAATAATGGTTTCATCGTTCTCTGATTACCATATTAAAGTAAATCCACACAGCAGATATCACCATTAACAGGTTGTGAGAGTAACGCAAGCGCTGACAGCACTGATGAAAGTTTTTGGGCGCAGTGTCAGTCTTTTTATCTAAGGCACAGAGACACCTAGTGACAGAATTTTTTTTTTTTTTTCCATTCAGCAAAGAGAAAAGGCCAGTTGTTATGGTTACAAGTTATAAATAGAGCAGAAGTGCAGGTGACAGGGGAACTGAGTTTCAGGATGAAAGACACCGATGACATCTGCCCCACAAATCATAGCTGCAGATCTGTCAACTTGGAGCAAAACATCAGTGAAGCCACAGTTGCACAGAAACCTAAGCTGCATTAGTTAATGCCTTCATGCAAGTTTTCAGTTGTTTTTTTCTGATTAGGTTGGCAGTAACAAAAGTTGTCCTGCAGATTTTGAAAGCAGTAAGACATGGGCAGCTTGTCTTGTCACCAGAGACTTGAGATCCCAGACTCCCCTATGAGTTTTTTGGGCATTTGTGTCATGCACATTGTTCTCCGCCCCAGTGCCCATCACCAAGGGCCTCTCTACAAAGCCTGTAATTAGAGTCAGCTCAAGGACTTAATAAAGAGGCGCTCACTAGATGGCAGAAGCGCTCGAGACATTGCCATTGGCTCCAACTTCAAAGCTAGAGATATGGCTTGCCAGGAATGGCCAGAGAAAAGCTGCAATGAGATAACAAGTCATGGCTTTCTTTTGATTTGTGGGATGCCAGAACTCTTATTGTACTGGTTTTCGAAGCCAGCAAGGGCATGCGAGTGGTTTGATCAATCTGCCATTGCTCTTCTGGGCAATGAGTGTCTCCTATATAGTGCCCTGTAATGATGTGAGTGGGAGGCAAGATAAGTTAGTTGGTGTGAATTTTCTCTCCCCACTGATTTCCAACCTATAAGAACAAGAATCTCTTCCTATCAACTGCTTTGGAGTACAGTGCCTTCCAGAAACAATCTCAGGAGGAGTTTTGTGATCAGTCAGAGAAGTTTAGTGTGGGTGGATGCGCTTTGATTGTTGTGAACTCAGAAAAGCAGCAGCTTCAAAAGAAACATTAAATGGCATTTGCAATTTCTGAATAAATATTGTTGTTAGTTGCCAGCCTGGAATTTTGTGTTTTTACATATTGGTTATTTTGATCAGATCGTTCACGGAGTTAATTATAGAAGATCACATTCTCATTTGCATAGCTGAAGGGTGTCTTTGCTCACTTTAATTTTATATGAACTACACTCAATCCCTTTGACTTAATTTTGCTGATAAGAAACTTTTTCTTCTTGCTTTGAAAAGCCCCCAGAATGCTCCATGAATCCATTTTTAAACTATTACATAAGCCTCTCCATGAGGATAAGAGTACTCTACATATGCATTACCGATGACTTCGAAGTTTTGAGAAAAGGCTACAGACATCAGAAGTCTTTAACACTTCTAAATATAAAACATTTTTCTCAAAGCAAGGCAAAATGTAACAATCACTTTCAATTTGTCTTATCAATTTGTCTACACTGTCAAATTTTTTTATTTGACAGTATGAGCGACCAGAGAAAACCATTCTTCTCGTTCTTGCCGTTTCTCTTTCTGCTTTGTTTCTCCTTTGGTCCAGTGAAGAAGGACCAAAGGAAGCATAGCATAGCTCTAGAAAATGAGAAAGAAAACTATAGACAAGCATGATAAAGGTAAAGGCTATAAGATGTGTCAAGTTGCAAGCAGCTTGACACTCCTGTGAATGCAGTTGCACATGTTGTTCAGCATTCTTGTTGATTAAATACAAGGAACATCATCTAATGCAATGTTCCCCAAAGCTGCTCCTCAATACACACTGGCCTGCATGCTTTGAATGTTTCCCTACTTTAGCATTGACTCCAGTTGATGACTAACAGGCTGTTACTGAAGTGAAATCATTTCAATCAGGTGTGTTAAGGTGTGAAATCATCTAAAACATGAAAGCAGTATGCCTCAAGGATCAGAGTTGGAAAACAACTGCCCTACTCCTTCTTGTTACTGAGTTAAATTTATGTTTTCATGTTTCTAACCAGGTTGACTCAGTTTTATTATGAGAGAGTATTGGGGTCAAAGGGAGTAAAAGAAGGAGAGAAAGTATGTTGTTGCTCATCCATTTTAAGAATAAAACTGAAATAGCATGAAGAAAGTTGAAAATGAGGTGGGGGGAAAAGCCAACAAGGTGTGATAAGATCTGATCAAAGATTGCTAATAGGTTCAATTACCTCAAAGCATAACATAACTTTTGCATGAATTCGCTGTGTTAGTATGTTAATCCCACACTAAAAGCTACCTAACAAGAGAAGCAATTATTTGACAGTGTGAAAATATCGCTGATGAATCTATTACCACTTGTCACAGCACATTGCTCCGAACAAGAGGCAACTCTCTGAGAATATAATGCCCAACATATCCACAATTAACTTTTCCCCTCCAAACCCCTTCACTGTATGATAACAATTCTGTCCCAATTTTGCCATCTTTTCACTCAGCTGAACTTGCTCCACAAGATTAATCAACCTATTTCAATGGGCCGCAAACAATGTCTTTTAATCTCATTAATTCGCTAATCTTGTTCAACTCTCATTGTCTGTCTGTATTAAATGAGAAATTATGACCTGCAACATTCACTGCAATATATGAAACCATCCTTAAATATAAAGCACAACTTCATATTTTATTTTTAAAGCATGAAACCATTCCCAGTGTTAAATACTGAATACAGATATGTGTGTGTCTGTAATTAATGATGTGATTGGCAGGACTTAACAACCAGAGTGAAGTATACATAGTAATGCAATTCCCAGCCATTTTATTCCAAACTTACAGACTGCACCAAACTCCAATGGGCATTTGTCTCAGAAAGAAAGAAAGCTTATTCTTTTATGATGCTTCTCACACAATCAGACTCTCGGTTATGTTGCCAGTCAGCAAATTACATTCCACAAAATGAACAAAGACAATAAGAAGAATTTACACCAAACCCAAATGTCAGGTTTTATTACTTTTCATAGTGTGTTTGTCCAATTACTATAATTGTCTTGTCCATGTATCACATCAAAACCTCAAACGCTTCTGGAAGCCAACAACTCATCAGCTTGTTATTGAAACCAGACAAGGATGTTAAATTAACAACCATGGTTCCTTCTGATGTTTTAGTCTCTCCCTTTATGGGGTTCAATGAAAGCATAACTGGCCTTCATAGTGCTTGTTTCTCTATGTAGTATGTAGACCAAGGAGAAATCCAGATTAAAGTGCTGGATTGCTTTCAGCTGCTTGCTTTTGATATTCATAAGAAGTCGTACAAAATAGATGGGGAGGGCTGCATAGGTTGGACTGTTTAAAAGAAGGAAGAATAGAACAAAGGGAGCCTGTTGTCTCACATGTCATATTTATGTCAACTATAAAGTCTGACATGGAAAGTTTTTCAGGGCAGAAATTGTGCCTGTCCTTGATGTGCGCAGATAATTTAATCTCATATTAATATTTCACTATTTGCGACAAACCTCCAATTATGTGGTTTGTTTGCAGTCTGATTATTGGACTGTGTGTGGTATGATGCGGTGTTGAAATTTCACAATCTTGGTTGTGCACTCTTGTTTTTGTGCAGTTTAGATGTTCTCTTCTTGTCAGTATGCGTGTGCTCTGTGTACTCCACCCTCGTTCAACAGTTTAGAAATATGCAGTTTTCTCCAGTTATTGCCGAGTGGCATTTCACCTGGCTGAAAATGTTGACTTGTACATTTTCACTTGCACTGTTATTGGTTAGCTTGCAAATGGGCTGATGCAATTTTCTTTATACGTTTGCAGCAACAACTATTTTACTATTACCATCATTAATACACCACATGTGCTAAAAATGAACAAACTGGTCGGTTCTTGAATTTGGATTTGCCTTGCCTCCCTCAGATTTTTAGTATGTCTGGCTTAGGAAGAATAAAACTAACTGAAAGTTGACACAAACTTGACTGAGACATTCTGTGTACTGGATTCTGATGCATAACTCCATTTACCAAAGCATGTGTTGCTCTTTTGAGCATGTTTGATTGGGTCATTATGCTAGCCTTGCAATAGACTGGCTCCACAATCACAGAATATTATGTGTTTATTTTGTGCACAAGCCATCAAAACACAGAAAGTGTTTTCACAAGTTCACATTTCTAACCCTAGAGCTTTTCCTGTCTGAATTGTAAATGCCCTTTTGGTTTTTCATGTATTTTTAGCAAAGATCACAAAAAAATACAGCTATGAACATTTTGGTGAATCTAGGCTAATGCTTCCATTTGAGGTTTCTCTCAAACCTCAAATCTCTCTTGTCATTCTTGCAGTCCATGATCACTCAGGCTCTTCAATCAGGTACTCTGAGTGCTTTCTATGTGATTTAAACCATTCCAGCACGTGTATGACTGCCATCGTCCCTAGTAAGTCCATCGAGATTACCTGTCACTCACAAGTTTAAGGAAAGGGGCAAAGGAGGCTAATTTTGAGTGATGATGGATACATCAGTCTGAATAGGGGGCATTTAAAGTCCACCACCTTTGAACCTTCAACTATCAGAATCAGAACCACTACAGAAACAACTGATCACCTTGCTCTCATTAGAAATCGAGCCGTTTTTGCTCGCAGTCCCGTCTTGATGGGTTTGCAAAAATCCCATCAAAAGTCAGATAGGTTCTGTCTGACTCTGTCTAAATCCATCTCAGCTTCTCAGACAGTCAGGAAAAGCTGATCTGCTAAAGCAGACTTGACATAATTCAACAGATATGACATGCATCTATCAAACCCAGTCAGAAAAACGGATTGAATATTTTATTAGACTTTTACTGTTAGACTCAGAGAGAATAAAAATGTCAACAATTGAATGATAGATGTAACTATTTCATAAGTTTTTATGTTCAGAGTTTCAAACATTTAAATGAAAAAAAAACAGGTTTGCATTTCAGGGTTTCGCATATTAATCATTAAGAAAACTTATAATGGGATATGTTTCAAAGCTTTCAGACATTTAAACTTTCACACGAGAGGAACACTGACATTTACAAGAAAAGCAACCCCTGTTGCCAAAAGTCAAATCTAATGTATTTGTGTATTTTAGACCTAAAACCTTTTTTTTTTTTTTACTTTTAACGTTATGCTAAAACGTGCCTCCCCAAAAACTTTGTTCATCCAATTGAGTGAAAGAGTATTTTGATATTTTTCAGAATCAGGATTAGATATCTTTGTGCATCTTACCTCGAACACTTTCTGCATCAAGTTTATTGACCGCATGTCCACCATGAACACTTCAGTCATTTTAAAAATGAAAACAGATGGTCCTCGTTGTCTCCTCCCCGCACTGTTAAACCTGAAGGACATTTGAGAATAATAATGACTGATTTCCAAACTCCTGGGATGCCAGTAGGGATCACCTCTACTGGACAGCAGTTGCAAAATAATTTAAATTATTTAACAGCTAACGTGAGCGGATTTAGACCAATCCAGTTTCACCATATGACTGGGACAAAATCCTGATGAAATATGCGTGTTGTCCCTAATCTTCATCCATCATAAACAGCTGTGCTGGGTTGCGAATGTGGCTCGCTTAACCTGCAGAGGGAGTGGCCTTTGATCTGGATTTGGCTCTGCTTACCCTAACCTGATCCACTTTTCTCACCATCTGTCATTCCTTTATTAATCATCTTTCAAAAGCAGATTTCAAAAGCTAAATAGCATCAACATTTTCAGTTGCTTGTTTTTAATCACACTCTGAGCATGCTTACACATGTGTATATTCTAATTTCTAATCCCAGGTCCAGGTGTTGACTGCAAATCCAATATTTGTCGTTTTTAAATCAGCCAGTGAATTCTTTCCTGCCAGGTTATAACTTTTCTATTTGAGTTAATTATTCTGTTTTGACAAGGTGTTTACCAGTGTCAAGGACAAAATTATAATTTACTCTGCACATCCTTGAGAGGCAATTAACATAAAAAGGATATCAAGAAAATGAATTTTGTCCTGCTATATTTATTTATTGCTTTAGCAGCAACAGATGTCTCATTGTCTAGTATTTTGTATTCAGCCCAGATAATCCTAAAATTAAACTAAAAGCTTTTCTCTGGAACTGCAGCATGTAATTCTCCACTCTCAAAGGACAACCTTCTGTGTTGCTGTATCATCTCCCTTGACATTTGGATGGTTCTCATTCTCGCAGTTCAGTGTAATCAAGTGTGGTGCATAGTTTTCGTTTATTGAAATCTGCAAAGACTGCAGCAATGCTAAAATAGAAGTAACAACTTTAGGGAGCTCTCCAATTTAACTGATTTACAGCAACTGTCTGGTGCAAAAATATATAACTAAACATTGGAGCTTGTTCACTAAGAACAAATCCTATTTATTAATGAAAATAGCTTTATTAGATAAAATTAACAACAATTATTAACGACTGAGACGATGGTGAGCAACAATCTATATCGAAGATACAGTGGATGTTGAGTGCATAGCTCTAGTTTTCTACTGGATGCTACTAAACAAGAAAAGACTCCGTCTTCTTAGAGTCAAATATACTTCTCAATTTGCAGTACGTATTATTTTGCATATGAACTGCACTTTTTAAATTTCAAGATGCCATATGGTTTTAAGATAAAGATATTAAAGATATTTGTTTGTTTTATTATATGTTGTTTGTTCCTTGCTTTCTATTGTGCTATTCTAGTTCTAACAATTCGGATTTTGGTGTGTCCATTTGAGCCTCTCCAAACTTTACAGTAATATGTATATATACATATAAAATGAGGAGTTCAGATTTGCTGTCAGAATTTGTTTCATCCCACACCCAAAAAATATTGGATTTAATTTAATAACTATGTACACTAACTGATTTTCAAGTTAGTGTATTGCATCTAAACAAAACATTTTCTGTGACTGACTAACATAACTAACATCTTACTACAAATGTATATAAGTGCAGATTTCAATGTCTTCACTTTCTATGCACAATTAAAGATAACTCACTGGAAATTGTGAGCAACACACAAAGCTTTGTTACAGATCAATCTTATTTTAACATTTGAAACACGATTTGGTATCTTTACGTCTTGTGCAAATGCACTTTAAAATTAGCACTAACCATCTGTGCCTTCACAAAAACAAAGGAGTTTGAAATGACTTGTCCTCTGCATGTCATGATGTTATTTATTCTGCTCTGAGGATTGTCCCTACCTTGTATAGCCATGTTTATCTTGCACAGCTCTCTGGAGAGAAGCCTCAAGTCAGCCTTCTGACAACAGTATGACTCTCTGAGGCATACTAACAAGATGGAAACAAGCAAAGCTAATTCTACCAAACCATTCATCTCTCCGTCTGGCATCTGAGCAGATGGAAACATATTAGCACATGATACTTGTGCCACCAACAGAGCACCCATGGGTGCACAAAGGAAGTAAAAGTCAAACTCTGAAGGACATACTGTTTGATGTTAAGTTCAAACTATTTCTCACAACCAAGCACAGATGTGAACATTTTAGAAGAGAAGTGAGATCTGGAGCTACATTTTTATTTAATCAAACATACTGTTCATCTTTTATTTGGGATTAATGATGAAATTCTAGAAATAGAGAGAACTATTCTGAGGTTTCTGGGAATTTTTGTTTTGACACATTAAAAGGACTAAGAATTTTAAGGGCACAATGAAAATGGGATTGTGTGAGTAGAAGCGTTAACATGGAAACATACTGACCTTGAAGCAGTGTTCGTGTGGCTTTAGTCGATCAATTCAAGCAAGAAGAGATCCAGGCTGTCATACAAAGGGCAACAAATGCTGCTTCCAATCATACAGACAGCTTCCATCCTGGTAAAAGAATCAGCCTCGACTTTAATATTTACTGTTAAACTTTAGATCTAAAAGCACCTTAATAGATGCTATGCCAATTTTCTACTTTAGAAAGTAGAAAATGTTTCTACTTTAAATAAAGCTAAGACATTGGAAAAGGAAAACACAAAGAATATCTGTTAACATGTTAGCTTCATCGTCTTGCACCACTCAAAAAGCTGGGAATTTGAATGGTGCAAGTTTATGGTAACAAAACATTTTCTGCTTTATTTCAGTTTTCCATATTTTTATAGTTTCCGATTTTATAAATCACACCTTTTCTGCTCAGATCTTCAGCAAAATGAGGAAATGTTAAACAGTCATGCTGCAACGCCTTTACATCAAACGTTTTGTAAAGTAAAGATTATCTGTGACACCACTGCATCTTATAGGTGTATTTTATTACTACAGTCTCTTACTGTAGTACATCATGTTATACATGTATAACTAAAATGGTTTTGCTAAGATTGATATCTGGTTCCTGAATGGAAACATTGAATAAGTAAGCGAGGAAGCAGAAATCTTCCTCGCTTGCATAAAGTATGCATAAAAAAACTATGCATACTTTCCAAAATAATTACAAAATCAACAACTCAAATCTCTTAACTGGACAATAACATACTAGGTTTATGGAAGTGTTAGAAAGAAGGCTGGTGTCAACTAAAAGTCACAGGAAATCACTTTCAACATTTGCATCAAATCAAATGAGACCAAAATATAATCTTTTGGCCTGCATGAGAAATACTATATTTGGTGGAAAGCTATCACTATCTGCTAACACATTGTCTGCACCATGAAACATGTTATTAGCCAAAGTGTGCTACGAGAATGCTTTTCTTGATCTGGGGCAGGTCAAAGTTGATGGGAAGATGGGTGAAGCTACATAGAGGAAAATCCTCAAAGAAAACCTGTTGCAGGAGTGCCTTGATTTAGTCCTTGAGAGCCACTAACACACCTGAATTAAATGGCTGAATTCCCTCAGAAGCAGGTGATTCAGGTGTGCTAGAAAAGGAAAGCACCTAAACGTAGTGAAGCCATTACATTCCTTCATCATGCTGCTCAATTCTCATCTCCCTTCAGTGCTCCTGCTGGGATTTTTCCCATTGACCTTGATTTCTCAACAGGGTCAATCAGCAAACAGAAGGAGTTGTAAACAATGATTTAGACTTGTTGTCTGCTAATGGTCATAATTTAGAAATGGCAGCAGAGGAAGTGAACAAAGATATTCAGTGTGTTGGCCATGTTTTCAAATATTTACCAATTAAGGCTGGTGCAAGAGGAATGTTTAAGACATTCAATTGTTGGAAAAGATGCCATTCAGTTAGGCACTTCTCTCTTTGCAGTGTGAGATGGCTGTGTGCAGCACATGCAATTTCTGGTAAGCTTCATAGTGCAGCTTACTTCTCATACATCAAGGTCAAACATTAATAATTGGTTATAATCATATCCAATTGTTAAAAACCTTCAGCAGAGGTCAGGCCTTTGGCAGACAACCATTTTTCAATAGGCAAGGCTCCAGAACCTCTGTGCAAAGCAAAGGGTAAAATCAGGGGCTGATTTTTACCAGGCAACTCTTAAAGTAGCAGAATATAGGCTCTAGTATACTAGTTTTGGACACCTCTGCAAGCTGCAAAAATGTTCACCTACACTGGAAAGGTACAGGTCAAACTATGAATATGCTAGAACAATAAGTTCCAAAACTAAATCCATTTGAGAAACCAAGACATGAAAATTGGTGTTCGAAGATGTTGTCTAATCAAATCTGACTGCACATTAGCTATTTTGTCATGAAGAATTAACAAAAAATTTAATCTGCAGATGTGACAAGCTGGTGGAGGCATACCCCAACAGACATGCAGCTGTAATTGCCCTGCAGAGTACTGACATGGGGAAAATATTAAATTACAAACAGGTGGACTTGATTTACTAATCACTTATGTAGATGTGTCACCTCAAATGGGGCTGAATACAATTGTGTGTTGCACATCTTAATGCAGTTTATATGAGCAATTTACAGCCAGAGTGAAGTAAAGAAATAACTTCTTTTCTAATGTCATTGCTGATGATTTTCCCTTTTGGCATTGTGTGAAGACAAACTTGTATAACAGCCATGGAAATGCACCATGAAAGCCCTATGCCACGCTCAGTCACTGTTGGAGAACATTTAATTTTCTGAAGGCATTGTGTCTGATGTTGTCAAAACACATTTGGTTATGCATCTTGTTGTTGTGAAGGTTTTGCAGTAATTAGTCGGTAACTCATCTTGCTCAAGAGCTTCTAATCAGCACAACTCTACCTCAAAGAAACCCCCTCCTGAGAGAACTGCACCAACAAATTCCTCATGTCTGTTTTAACTTTGCTCTGCAATTCAGATGGTAATCAGCTGTTATGATACAGGTAGAGATTTATGTTTAAGAAGCTCATTCCAACAGCTTTGTTGTTCATTCAGTCTTTTGCATATTCATGTTGTGAAATCAGTGAGCAGTGCAGCAGATACATCTGTATGTTAAATCCTGATAAGAGATGACCTAAGATTTGTTTCTGTAGATCGACACTGACTATATGCTTCCAGTATTGAAATGTTTTATCGGAATAACTTGAACTAATTTGTGCTGTTTAGAAAAACACAACTGTTTCCTTTAAATTGCTTAAATTAGGAAATCGGTCATACAAGCACACAGTTTGAATAAATTGAAAATAAACTGTGCAGTGCACAGTTAGGCTGATCTTATAGGAAACATATGCAAATTTTAAAAGGTCAGGAAAAGCAGATGTGTTTGATGCAACTGGTAGTGGGAGGATCAGAGAATACATCATCCTAAAGCTGCTGCTGCTGCTGCTGGAAATGAGGGCTGAAGAAGGTAGCAAACATATCATGTGACGTGAAGGAAACATAGCGAGCTCTGAGGTGATTAGCATTGCTTAAATACCTTTTAAGCCAGTGTCATTATTCCAGGAGTTAAACACTGAGGTATACTGATTTCTCCCTTACACTTTTTTCCCTCCTAACAATACCCATCTTAACAGATGTTTAAATAATTTAATGTAACAGACCAAAACAAAGGGGTGGATAATTGTGGAGTACACGGAATGAGATGTGATATTTAAATATTTTATAGATAAAAATCTAAAAGTGTAGCAAGATTAAATCACATCACCGTATTTCATAATTTATACAACCTCCCTTTTCTACAATTACACATGCAAGTCATTTGAGGTCGCCGGCCTGGCACATCTATATAAAAGAGGAACATTGTGCTCATTGTTCTTTCCAAAAATTTTCTACCTGCAACAACAAAAAAGATTTTAAAATAAAAATGGCATGTTAACTGATCTCCCACTGTACATTATGCACATTATCCAATCAATCTAAAAGCAGAAAGAGGCCAGATAAACCTTCCTCTAATTGAATGATTCAGAATAACAGTTTTGGAGGAAATGTGGTTGATAAATCATGTGGTTTTGTTCATAACTTTGAAGGACTACCAATACAGCTTCTGTTTGTAAGCTGGGCTCAAAAAACATCCTCTGGACATGTGACACAACTAAAGACAATTTAACCATATTGTTCAGCTCCACTTGACAAAGTTCAAGTGCAGTGAAAAAACATCTTGTGTTATCTATAAAGCATGATGGAGGAGAGCTAATGATATGGGTTTGTTTTGAAGCCAACCAGGGCCTCAATCAGATAAACACCGAATCAAATGTGAGATTTCCAGACTAAGCTTGGTTAAAAGTGGGTCAGGCAACACGCAACAGCAGCAGTTGGAAAAGTGAAAATGGAAAAAAGATCAAAGTGTTAAAAGTGCTCTTTTAAATTCCGGACAGCAACATGATTGGAATGCTGTGATAGGTCTGTGTAAAAACAAATTTTCTCAGACTTCAGTGACCTGAAGAAAAGTAGGCTAAAATGCTTTTTTCGACACAGCAAGTGGCCTGGGAGGTCATCCAGAAGACAATTATTTCAGATTCTCGTCTTTAATATTCACTTTACAGGCTTCTGAATCATGTAGTGTATTTCACACAGTTCCTTTGCATTTTCATCCTTTCTTAGAGAAGATGATAATTTTGGGAATTTCTGGGTTCAAAATTTCAAACACATCCCTTTACTGACACAACTCATTATTGTCTGAAAGAGCAAGAGTCTTTGAAGATGCCAAGTGCTTCCCTGAAAATGTCTAAAGTCCACAACATGTGAGCTTTCAAGTTTCAAAGCCAAAAGGTTCAGCTATATCAGCATAACTTGCGTCTGGCACCAAAAACAGAATATAAAATCCTGGGAAACTAGTCCCAAATGTATACTCACCCGCTGGACGCCTGATGTCCTGCAGCTTTGGACTGCCAGGAAAAACACCTTTTTCTTGCTAGTGTACATTTTGGATGAACACTGACAATATGTCACACATACACACAAAGAGTGACTTGAGAGAGAAGTGGTGGGAGAACAGTCTATGAATTTCTCAGCATGACTGCACAGATTATCAAGAAAGAAAACCTTGAGCAGCAAACCTTGATTATATGTTTGCCTTTTATAAAGTCTCAGATGTATTTACACATGTAAAGCGAAGTCTGTCTAAAGCTGCTGCTGTTTAAGTCTTGGCATGACTCATTGAAAGCTGGTAGCTTTGCAGCGAAATGAATAGTGGAAAAGTTGCCAATTCTGTTAATAACTACAACTCCAAGTAACATATTTGCTTTTTGCGACATTAGATTATCCATGCACATCTACAGGACCTTGAAAATGAATTCACGCCCTTTCGGGTTTTTTTTTATTTAGTTGTCACCTTAAAACCACAAACTTCAATATATTTTTCAGAGATTTTATGCAGTATATCTACAAAAACCATCAATGCTGTCCGGCTTCCAACACACCCAATGGGGTGGTATGTGTTGGGTGATGTGTAGTATTAATTTTACTCCATATGTAACCTTTTTCTTGGCGGGAAAAAGTGTTTTTCAGGTCTTATCTGAAAGGGTGTCCTGCAAGTTGTGTCCTCAACATGACTTGTGTTAAACTCCAAAAATGATTTCTTAAGTCAACAATAGGTTTTTTCTTGCTACTTGCATATTTGCACAAAATGCATATTTTCTGAGTGCATGAACAATAATTACCAAGTTGGTAGATTCTTCCACAGAGCTTGTGGATTTGTTTGAGCTCCCATGCATGGAGTTTGAGTTTAGTGAATGTGTTGTAATACAAGAATAAACAACATTCAAAGAAAATTTTAAAAAGTAAGCAAAAGCAGAACAGCAGTTAAGGTACATTTAAGCATTCAAGGTCCAAGTACAAATTTATTTTAAACCTATCCCCCTTCCAGCAGTAGTCATCCAAAGTATTAATATTAACTTGGTTATAACATTCTTTCTTAGTTAGCATTTTCTATATCCAAATCTATGACTGGTAAAATGCATTAATATTTGCAGGCCATTATTTATTTTACAGTGTTCTGTGAGATTTTTAAATTTAACATATTGCTTTACAATCAACACAGTTTTAAGCTTCCCCAAAACTTCATCTATGAACTGTATGTGTTCCTTGGGATCCATGAAGCAGTCCTCTTAAACTTATAATGGCTTGGCAGAACTGTATTTTTACTGATAACAAATTAAACAAATGTGGCCCCTTTTAAGCAACTCGTGAAAGAAACTGATACAAATGCATTTCATTTAGGTGAATCAGATTTAAAGAATCAATTTGATTCAATTTTGAATTTCTAATTAGATGTTATGCACTATCCTGTGATGGCCTATCACATAAAACATTGAATACTGTGGTTTTAACATGATAAAATGTTTTAGTGGTACTAACATGTTCACAGTGTACTGTGAAATTAGTTTGACTTTGTGAAATTAGAAATTAAAAATCTTGTAATGATTGCAAACTGCCTTTGAATGTGAAGGGCAACATTTTGTATGACATTTTCTCTGGCAAGTAAAATAAATGATGGTTTCCAAGATTTTAAGCTTTTAAAGGCTTAACGAATCTGCCTTTCAGGAGACCAAAAGGACTGTCAATGTCTTGTTATCAAATAACCTATCATCATCCTTTTGTCTCTGTGGGGGTGCTAACCATGTTGACAGTTGGCCACAGTTGGATGTTGCCATTCATGACATATCATTTAGAGTTCTTGCATCATTTATCTGCACTGATCCATAATGATTATAATTCAATCTGCTCCTCTGTTGTTTTAAAGGGAGCTGCATCTCCCCCTGCTGTTTTTACTGTAACTGCACCATGGCACAATTAAATAAAACAGGATTGTGTGCAATGGAGCCAGGGACTTCTGTGTTTCCTTGAATTCACCGCTAAGTTTTAAAAATTATTATGCTGCAATAGTATTTGATGTAATTTTTCCCCCCTAAATGAATCACAAAATGAATATAAAGAAGTAATACGCTACGTTTTACAAGCAACAAATTGTAGATTACTGAATTAATATTAAAAACTATTATCTGTTCGAAATTATAAGGTGTTTGCAGACATCTTTTTGCTTGTTTATTTATTAAGCTTTTGTGTAAGAAGGCTACAAAACTTTGTAGAAGGAAGTATTTTTTATTATTATTGTATTCTTTTATTGTAAAAAAAAAAAAAAAACACTTTGTAGAATTTCTATAACTTTAATAACATTAAAAATAATAATAATAATAATTTAGCCAAGACACAAAAACTACGTAAGACAGGTGCGTCCAAAAGGTTTAAGATGAAGCTTTGAGATATGTTGTGACTTTTGATATTTTTGAAGTTTATTAAAGGTTTCAAACTCCAAGTAAAATTACACAATAAATAACAAACGTTCAAGGAGTGGACAACCTATGAACGTTTCAGGTATGTTGTAAGACAGACACGCTTAGCTGCACGAGATTTAAAAAGGACAAATACTACAAAAAAGGTGACGTGTACTGTCACCTTTAACAAAATAATATTTTTGAATAATATATTTTCCTTATCCCTATTATTTTGTAGACTTTTAGAAATTACTTTTGATCAAATGTATTTTCATAAAACTAATATATAGCAGTAAAATAAATTAAAAAGAATAAGTATTAAATAAGACAATGCTAATGATCTATATTTATATTACGACTGGATAACTGTGTTATCCATCGTGCCATAGATGTAGAATGCAGTTTCACCGTTGACACTGTAATGTCCCGAACACCCGAATGCAGCACGACTTCTTGTAACGCACTAATCATTTTGCAGCCAAGTCGGCAAAAACACGAATGTTCGTAGTTTTAAGGATTTTTAAATATTTCGTTTTAAAAACGTTTCCTCTTTATTTGAGCAGTTTCTGTTATACGTTTTTATTTGATATATTCTTTATGAACGGTAGTCTCATCTTTAATAGTCTTTAGTTTATGTTCTCATGTAGTATGCCTAAATATGTTTTATGTCAATATTGATAATGATATTTAAAAAACAAGAAGAAAAAGAAGCACAACTTCCCGTCAGCTGGTGGTGCTGCGTCGCAAATGTCACGTGACCATTTTCAACACGTGACGCTCTGGACCAGAAAGCGTCGACATGGCTTCAGCTGCACAGTGAGTTACCAGAGACAATTTTATTTAATTATGTAAATTTTCGCGTTAAGTCACAAAATGCTTACTTTTGCCACTCATTTGCCATTTTAACTGTTCTCAGGGTGAGCTGCGTGCTGGAGCTGTTGCTAGGCAGAACTTTAATTAGTAGTAATAATAGTTCGGGCCATTTTTCAGTCTGAAAATAGTTTCAGTTTTAATTTTGATATAAATAGATGAGTGTAGGTGTTCTACACAGTTCTAAATAACTGAAATAGTGTTCTGTGGTTTTATTTTTATTTTTTAACAGGATGCACATAGCCGAGGAGATACATTTAAATATTTTAGCATTTGTAGGTTTTATCTTCAAAAGTCTTTGACTTGTGCAAAAGTCTCTTATATTAGAATTAAAACAATGCACATATTCGTACACTTCCGAAAAAATAATACAGTTTTTGCAGAAAATATCTAAAGATATCGCAAAGTTTGACTGTAGTGTAGAAAAAATGTGTTAACATGATGAGAAATCCAGGAAACCTTACACAGAGAAACACATAGGCAGCTTAATTACAAGTCTCTGTATCTGATGAAGATTTTTCTGTTCCTAAATTAGAATAAACCTTTTTCATTCAGGTTGCAATAAAATACTTTTGATTCATGGATTAACCTCTGCTCTAGGTGGAAACATGTTGTGTGTTTTATCTTATCAACAGACCTTTTGCTGGAGATCAGATTTAGTTTCCAAGATCCATCAGTGACAAGTTTGCTTGTCAGTATCTTCAGGCTAAACTGTTTCTTCTAAACAGAACTGGGTTTTTTTTTTGCCGTTTTCTCGAATCCTTTTTAAGCCTATCAAATTGATCATTAGGTGTGTCTATGTTTCAGATAGATTGTCATCACGAATTGGTGTGAACAATTTAAAATTTCTGAAGTACTCTTTAAAATGCAACCTTGCCTTCTGTATTTGAAGTATTCAACCTGCAGAGAGCGCAGAGGCTAAACACTTAGTGTAGATAATGTAGAGTTAGTGTTCAAGATCCCAGAGTGAGTTGGAAATATTGTAGTGCCAGATGAAACGGAAATGTTAGAAAAACGTTGATTTATCTAAACGTGTATCACCATCACATTATGTAATTATAATATTGTAATGACATTTTCTAATATTGCATAGAGATTTAGAGAGGAAGTGTGTATCAGTTCATTTTTGTAAGCTGGCTTTAAAACAAACAAACTTTATAATGTACTAACCTTCTAATAAAATTACTTTCATCAGAAAATATGCATGTTTATGAATAAGGAACCATTAAATTTATTTAAAGCCACAATTTAATACCATGGTATAGATACAAATATAGACAGACATAAAAATGTCTAAATAAGTAGTCTTGTTATTTTTTATTAGGTCATTTAATGGCTAAACTTTTTTCAATCCCTTCTCATGTTTAATTATTGTACCACAGAAACAGAAATGAAACTTTAAAGACATTAGTCTTCAACTAAATGTACTGCAGGTCAGTGTTGTTTTACGATTTGTAATGGTTTGCCTTATCCATGGATAAAAATAATAAGAGTCAGTATGGTTGTCATTTTGCAGGAGGTGCAAGACAAACTAATCTTAAGGATAATCTTTGTAAAAACCTATTAAGTGAATTTCAGTGTCACTAGCCGCTACCCCCACCCTGACCTTCCTGAGATGTATCTTCTTGTCCTTTCAGACCCATCTACTGGCTGGGTAATGACACCCTGAGGGTGTCTGCTGCCCTTTTCGCTGAGAATCGTCAAAGATTGTGCCTGGGGTTGCGAGCTAAAGAGGGTTTACTGCCAAAGTCAGTCGTGTTGCTGCAAGGGGGAGAGCAAAAGCAGAGGTACTGCACGGACACCGACGTCCTCTTCAGGCAGGTGGGTTGTATTTTTGTATTTATTTATCGCTTTATAATCAGGTTACCATCTTTGTGAGCAGAAGATAAAATCTCTTCTTGTTTTTACATTTCTGATTCTTTTTCCTCTGCAGGAGTCTTTCTTCCACTGGGCTTTTGGAGTGACAGAGGCTGACTGTTTTGGAGCCATAGATGTGGACACGGGAAAATCCATTCTTTTTGTTCCTAAACTGCCTGAAAGCTATGCTACTTGGATGGGGGAGTAAGTCCTAAAACTCCTCAAAGAGTGCCAGCACTGTACATAATACCACATTTGTATGTTCTGCATGTTTTCTGGACTTTGTCAGTTGCTGTGCTTGCATCTGTGTACAGGATCTTTCCTAGGGAACACTTCAAGGAGAAGTATGCTGTTGATGAGGTGCAGTACACCTGTGATGTAAGTATGTGTTACATTCCCAGACATGTCGTTTTAGCATGACGATATGATATTTAATGGTAGCAGAAACTGATACTGTTGGGGCAGGTCGTCCGTTTAACCTTATATCTGTAGCTAATCTTAATGCAAATGATGCAAATCCAATAACTGTTAATGCAGGAGATCAGCATGTCCAATAGATTTGACAGAGGTAAAAGATATAGGGTAATATTGAAGAATATGTTTGACTCATAGCTCTATATGTATATGATTCCTCTTTTAAGCCATGTGCAAGCATTTTTATGAAAATCTGGGAAGCTTGTATGGTCAGTCTTCACATGTTTGAGCAATACCTGAGGACAAGTGCTGAGGAAGGCAAAAGATGCAGCAGCTTGTGGTTGTCCACAAGCTAATCATTAGCTCTGAAAGTTTATGGACTCACTCACAAGTTTATGGACTTTTAAGAGCAAAGTTGACATTGACTTCTTCACTTTTAAATGATTAGCTAGGCTGGTTGGGTTCGCTACAAAGTCGTCAAACTCTTAATATTGCAGAGATAAGAACAAAGAAAAACGTATGTCTCTTGTGCGTACCTTCTTAGACATGTGAAGCGGCAGCATACACAGTTTTATAACATTCTAGAACAGCTTGCCATTAATTGTTTTGGAAATGTTGAAATATTTTGTGTCAAGAACATTACGACTCTGAGAATCCATTTGTAATTCACATTTGCCCCATACATACAATATATATATATGTTTTCAAATAGCGCAGCAATGAGCCTATAATTACATTTCTTAATTGAATGTGTGCGCTTTGCAAGTGTTTGGTCTGCGCCGATAAAGACGCACTCACCTTGAGATGCTGCATCTCCAACTGATGCACTCTGATTAACTTTATATTTAATTTAGCAATTAACTTATCCACTTATATAATGAACAAATCTAAACACTAAAACACTGAAACACACACTACACAAAATAGGAGCATGTCATAAGCTGGTCACAATGTTTTTTTAATTTTCTTTTTCTTTGTTTTGCTTTATTTTTAAGTAATTTATGTTCACTTCAAAGAGCTGACAGGGTTTTATGCTCTGCAAAGTGTTTCATTTTGTCATTCTTGTATAAATGGCAACTTTTATAGTAAGATGAAAAAAAACTCTTGTCATATTATTTATGATTATTTATTATTTTGATATTATTTATTGCCTTCTCCACCAAAACCAGGCAACATACAGTGTACTGCATCTTAGTAAGGTCAACATGACATTCTCAAATCCCACCGTAATGTTTGTGAGCACTGAAACAAAAATTTGTTTTGAGATTTTTATGCTGCTGGCAGAGTACAGCAGACTCTCATCAATTGTGGTGCTTATTACTGGAAAGGCCACAGCGTCAGACTGACCTTTTTCAGGAGGACTGGTTCTTGTCTTTCTTGAAGCTCTGCTGGGAGTCTGAGTCTCCTAATTATTTTTTGTAGGTTGCTGAAGTCCTGTCCAAATTGAAGCCATCAGTTCTCCTGACACTGGTAACTACCATTTAATTAACAGGATTACACTTTATGATGTCTGCTTGTATTACATACTAAGCAACTGTATTAGGGGTGTGACATTATACATATTTGTATTCGGTACAGCAAAATCCAGGCTAACCTCCATTAAAAAAAAAAAAAAAAATCAAACCAAATCTTCAGTCAGTTCTATAATGGCCTTTTTTTTTATTTGTTTCCCTTAATTGAAGAGAATCAAAAGCAAATATTGACTTTAAAGCTGATGTACACCTACTGTAATAATTGTTTTATACTGTTTGAAATGTAATAATTGTATTTTCTTTAAAGCGAGGACAGAACACGGACAGTGGGAGCACCTGCCGTGAAGCCTCCTTTGAAAGAATCAGTAGGTATGTCTAATTGGCTGTAATTTGCACTAACAGGATTTATCTTTTATTTGTTAAGGTTGGCTGTGTGATGGAAATTCTTTATCAAAAGAAGAGAAAACTGTTTGCTAAATTAGACAAAGAACGATAATTTTAAATGCTTTTTTTGGAGGCAAAAGTGTTCAAAGTCTTTGTCTCCTGACATCAGAGAAATAGAACCTCAATATGAGCTGCACAAAGCTTTTTATACAGTTCTTATCACCACATCCTGCTTACACACACACACACACACACATGCAAGAACACACAAGGATGAGATGAAGAACAAAGAGAAAACCCAGCACCTAAAAGATAAACAGCTCAGCATATAGAGACACAGGTCAAACCAACATCTGCTTAAACACTTTTTCTTTTTCGGTGATTTCACCCAGATTGTCTGACCTTTGTTTGCACATGTTTCTTGCACTTTGCTCTAGATACTTGTTTGAGCTAATTAAATACAGTTAAACAAACATGTCTATAATAATAAGAAATCAGACAAATGTATAAAATTTTCTATTACAGCTGTTTACATTTATAGCTAAACATACACCAGTGTTCTACATACATGTTAGTGACTGTAATTTTTATTTATTAGGTCTCACTTTATCAGAAATATGTTGCCTGCCTGCATGTATATGTTGTATTTTTCTTTTCACAGATACTTTTTTGTGAACCGGTTGTACCACATTATATTTAGTTTATGGTGCACTTCTTTTTCAGCTTCCAAGTGAACAACACTCTCTTACACCCAGTCATTGTGGAATGGTGAGTGTTTCAAACTGCATTTTATACTGCATGACTGAGAAAGGTTGCCTCAGGAGCTCCAAAATGTTTCTTCAGCAGATTTCTTTAAAAAACACATATCCCAGGGAAATTTTGTTTGTGGTTGTTTTCAGGGTGGAAGTTTTCTACTTCTGCTTCTTTCCTCTGAGTCAGAAATCTCTCTGCATGGACATAATGATCTACGTGCTCGCCTGGTTGTTTTTGCTATTAGAGTTTGAGCCCTCCAGATGAATCAATGTTCTCAGAAATGAGGAAGAGTGCTTTTCAGTCACATCTCTTCGAGCACAGAGCCTGATTGAACCCTCTCCCTCGCTCCTCTTGCTAAAAGTAGCATTGGTCTCTTTTAATTGGATATCTGTTTTTAGAATAGACGTCAGTGTTTCTACTGGCTACCCCTGCCTCAAATTTATTTGATTCCATTATTGCAGGAATTGCTAAACATTATCCCTTGCAATTCCCCCAAAAGAATGAGAAAGATATGAATTAGCTGTAAGCAAAAGGAAAACTGCAGCACTTTTTTGTTGTGAGCAGAAGATTGATGGAGGTTCTTCCCTTGAATATTTGATTTAATTAATGCAGAAGAACCTGGGGTTAATGTTAGACATGCTGTTTTACGCAGTTCATTTCCAACATGTAAATTTTTAAAAGTTAGAAGGGTGAAGTTTATATTAATTAATCTTCCCCCACACACATAAAAGACACTTAAAATTGTCCCAATCCAAGGCAAAAAAAAGAAGTATATTTTCATTACAATGAGATTTTACATCCTGTGACTAAAACACCATTAAATTGTTGTGAAACTAATCCACACATATTTGTTTTTAAAAAGTTATGTTTGGAAATTGCTTTAATTTTAACTTTTTAAGGTGTTTTAAAACATTATAGATATAAAGAAGATTTCTTTAAGGTGTCCACAAGCTGTGTGATGAGCATAACCTGAACTGATTGCTCCTTGTTCTGCCTGGTGTTGCAGTCGCCTCCTTAAGACTGACATGGAGTTGGAGGTCCTGCGCTACACCAACAGGGTTTCCAGTGACGCCCACAAAATGGTAATACACTCTTTTTCAAGACAGATTATATGAGAGGATGACTAAACTGGGGCATTAATGGAGAAGAAGTTGCATACCTCAGACTCTTACAATAAAGAAGCATTGTATCAAAACAAGTTCAAGACTTTTCACTTTAATTTATTGATGCTAAAACAGGAAGCAACATAACAAAAGGGTACATTTTGTTTTTCATACATCACTTGTGAATTTAATTATTGCATCAATATTTGAATGATGCAAATATCAAATGTAAGCTTTGATTTTTCACAATTTGGCCAGTTAAAAATTTCTGAATTTTACACAACAGAGAGTTAGATCTGTATTTTGTTTTTTTATTTCTTGTTTTTCCCTGAAATAATTTTGTATACTTAGAAATCAAAAATGTTCAAAATTTGATACGACAAAACAAAAAAACCCCTAAGATGTCCATTTATGATTTATTTTCACCTATTTTGTTGTGTTTTGCCTTCACTTTTACAAAATAAAAATAAAGGGTTTATTGATTTCTGTGCATTTAGTGGGCACAGATATTTTGTTTCAGATTACTTTAACCATAATAGTTCCTTAATGATTTCTTGATAATTCTGAGGTTAATCTTAATATTTGGCCTTTATTGTAGGTGATGAAAAATGTCAGACCTGGAAAGAAAGAATATGAAATGGAAAGGTAAGTTGTAATTTTAGTCTTTATCAGTGGATCTGCTGCTCTGCATTTGCTGACAAGACATAGCAGCACAGCACCCTGTGCTGATAGATTGCTGTGAAACTTTTAGCTGATATTTGTCTTTCAATTTTATATTTGTTCTATGGAAAGAGACATCAAATATTAGCTACCCGTTCTTCTGTTTTTATAATTCCACGAAGGATTGTCAAGGTCATTGAAGTTCTTTACCATAAAATAAATTTTACTTAATGCAGACAACAAACGTTTTCACTGAAGATTGTTTACTTTTCTTCGCATTGGTAATGCTGTGTTTTTGTTTTTATTTTTAAGTTTGTTCCAGCACTATTGCTACTCCAAAGGTGGGATGCGACACACTTCCTACACCTGCATCTGTGGAACGTGAGGCTATGTTAATTAAATTTAATATAAACTACTTTTTAAGTTTCTTACTTTTTACTTGATGATGTATTCAGTAGCATTTTTTTCTTATTACATAAATCCATGTTTATCCTACTTTTCATAAAGGGTTTAGTGCATTTAAAGTATTTTTGTAGCGGAGTTACATTTAACTATTTAAATACTTACAAATTAATCTGTTTCATAAACTCCTTAAAAGTCTGAAAAAGTAGCCTTTGTTTCCAGGGAGCAATTTCTATTTTTTAATCTCAAACAGTATTCCAATCAGTGAACTGAGAGAGCTTGGCACAATCAATAATTAGTCTTTAGTCGGGTTTCTATGTGGACGGCCCTACAGAGATGTTTCAGGGTGATCTGTTCAAATAAACACAAAGTAAACTCATTTTTTGAGTTTATGAGCTTAAAACATGAGAGAAAAATTTGTAATGCCAGTTAGTTTGCAATCTGTGTCACTGTTGAATAATTGTATACCAGAGAGCTGAAGCTGTGAAATGCTATTGATTTCTTTCCTCCTCATTTACTCCCACCAGGGGCAATAATTCCTCTGTCCTCCACTACGGTCATGCTGGGGCTCCAAATGACAAGACAATTCAAGATGGAGACATGTGGTAAGCAGACTTTAGTAGTTTTTCATCAAACTACTGATTCATGACTCACAATTTGTTTTGGAAGCATTTCAAAAATTATCTTGAAATGTTGGCTTCAAATTGACTTTCTATTGTTTTGCAAGTTTAGCAACACTGGAAAATCAGAAGAACTTGAAACCTAAAACCAAACTACAAGAAACAAATTAATGAGTTATAATGTTTCTTTCCCTTGCAGTTTGTTTGACATGGGAGGAGAGTACTACTGCTACTCCTCAGACATAACCTGCTCCTTCCCAGCCAACGGAAAGTTCACTGCAGACCAGAGGGCGATCTATGAGGCGGTCCTAAAATCCTCACGTGCTGTCATGGCTGCCCTCAAACCAGGTTATCATCTTCTGTGATTCTAAGGACAAGTTAACGAAAGAAAATGTGACCTTTTTATTATTTTAGAAACAATACATGACAGAAAGTCTCCTCATATTCCATACAGTACAGTAATTTTGAAACATCCTACTCAGTTATTTTTGTTGAACAATATAGCCAAAGTATGCACCTTTACGCTACTGCTTTTTTTCTTTTTTTTACAATCAGAAACACAGCTTCTCTCTGCTTTACTGTCATTGAGCTAACAAAATCTACTGGAGATTTTGATGTAATTTTCCAGCAGAAAAGGAAATCAGCCCACATTGCCATAAATACTAATACATATTTCAATGGCCAAGTCATCTCTATGCTTGTTTGGCCACAAATTATCCTGACATAAACCCGTAAGAATCTGTAGAGTATTGACTAGAGGAGAGAGAGAGACACCAGAGCTAACGATGCAGAAGAGCTGAAGGCTTTCCTGGGTTTTCTATGCACCTGAGAAGATTCATAAGCTGCTTATGTTGTTTTGGCATTCCCAATAAATTACCAGAAATTCATTCAACATTTAATCATCAGAAAGATCTTTTGTTGTTTTTCCAGAAAACATATCTTCATCCATATGTGATAGCACCTTCCTGTTTCAGTGGGTCTGACTCAAAAGGCCCTTTTCTTTTTTTTTTTTAAGAAAAGTGCATTGTATCATTATTTATTCAGTTTGAAAATAAACAAAAAGGAAATGTAGAAGGACCACCACGTTGTGTTGGACATGCATGGCAGATTTTTAAGACTTCTTACCATTGGTTTTGTATATTCTTTGGTGCATTTGAAGGGGAGTTTTATCATTTCTGTTAGCACACACAGCAAGCAGTCACAAAAAATCAGGGCTGCACAGGGGCAGCTGGAAGGACCCTGAGGCATAGGGCATAGCTGACTGAATTCATGTGAGGACTAGAAGACAGTGTGAGAGGTATGAATCTCACCTTAGAGAAAATCTCATCCAGTGCAGAGTTGTTCACACTAAATATTAGTGACAGCAGCAGCTCTAGCCCCCAAACTATCTCACCACTACTTCCTCTGGAGAAGGTGCAATTTTACCACATAAGTCCATATGTGTTATAGTTTGATTGATGTCTATATTGTTTTCCAATAAATAAAATGGAAGTTTCAATGCAAAAACACCTGCTGTTCCTTAGTAAATAAAAAATGTTTTGAAGGTGTGAAATGGACTGACATGCACCGTCTGGCTGACAAAGTTCACCTGGAGGAACTTGTGAAGATTGGCATCCTGCATGGAAACGTTGAGGACATGCTGAAGATCCACCTGGGTTCTGTCTTCATGCCGCACGGTCTGGGACACCTGCTGGGTATTGATGTTCACGACGTGGGAGGTTACCCAGAGGTAAGAGGGTACAAAAAATATAAAAATATTTAGAAGCTTTTTCACATTTATACATCGGATCAAATATGCCTAAAATATGACTGACTCAAAGTGAAAATAATCAAAGCAGATGCTTTTGGTTAATGTTTATCGGTCAAATATATTAGATGTTCTTCATTTTTAATGCATTTACAGCTGATCAAGGAGAAATTGGCCGATTCTGACACTAACCCAATGTTATAGGTATACATGAATGATCTTGTTTTCTAAATGTATCTTTTTTGCAAGAAGACACAATTATCTATGTGTTTTAAGGGGGTGGAGCGCATTAATGAGCCCGGACTAAAGAGCCTGCGTATGGGCCGCCTGGTGCAGGAGAGGATGGTCCTCACTGTGGAGCCTGGGATATACTTCATAGACCACCTGCTGGACAAAGCCCTGGCTGACCCTGCTCAGAGCTGCTTCATCAACTCCCAAGTGCTGGCCCGCTTCAGAGGCTTCGGGGGGGTCAGTGTGCTTCTGGAGTTTTTACATGTTTATGTCTTTTGGTCCTGAATCAATGGGAAATCATTGAATGTAAAACAGTTCACAATTCATTCATTGTTCTTTATATAAAATAAATGTTTTCACTCACAGGGCTTTTGAGTTTATGAACTGACCTCAGTTTCTCCAACTTGTCCAGGTCCGCATTGAGGATGACATTGCAGTGACAGCCAACGGCATGGAGCTGCTGACCTGCGTGCCTCGAACAGTGGAGGAGATCGAAGCTTTCATGGCTGACTCTGACAAAAACTTCGGTGCTGAGAATGCCTAAATATAAAACAGTATATCTTGCAAGTTACTCAAGTATGAGCAGTCTGAAATTACATATGATGTTATTTTAAAGAAAGACATAAAATGAAAAGTATCATTAGAAGAAAATTCTCTCATTTCCTCCCTGATGACCGTATAAAGGTTTTTGGTGATTTAAAGTTTTTATCAATGTAAACAGCAATATCCTGATTTTGGGGGATTTTTTTTAAAACTATTTTTTTCTATTTCTTTGTCATTTTCTACAACAAAATGAAGTGAAAATAAAGATTTAAGCTTGTGCAAAAGATTTGTTGATGTTTTCATTTTTACAAAATGGCAGTGTCCCAAAATACGGTAGGTCTGTCTAAACAAAAAATGGGGTTAGTAGACTATCAAGAAGAGAGGAATGTAAGTATTTGTCAGATGTGTAATTGCAGACCACAAGAACCTGGTGAGACTTGAGGTATTTTTTACATAGCTTGTCCCTCTTGTGTGATTTAAAAGTAAATCAAAATGAAAAGTAAAGATGCAAACTATTTGGAAACTTGAAATTATTTTTTCACATTAACATCAGGTGTATAATCCTTAAAATCCCCCCAAAAAAGATTTCTGGGAAGATGTTTTATTTGTATCTGTTCCTCAGAAATTATATAACTGCTCGTCAGCCAGTAGAAAATTAGTATTATTTTTCTCCTCATATAAAACCTAGATATGTTGGTGATGAAAATAAAATTCCACGGTGATAGGCTTTTATTTATGTACATATTGTTAACCACAGCGTCACCTCTGTGACTCTGTGTCTGATTCTCTAATGTAAACTATATCTGAGTCAGCACCGTATGACAACTGAACATTTTATGATTACTAAGCAAAAAATACAATGTGTTGCATCATCCTCTTCATAATAAATCACTACATCTTGTCTCTGTGCAACTGTGCTGGGTAGTAATGACAGTGTGAGGGTTTTCTGCTGCCTTATCTGGGAAAAAGCTACAATTTTGTGCTTTTCTGACTGATCTTTCAATTTTCTTGGAGCATTTTTAGTCTGCCAGGCTTTCAGATTGACAATTTGATCATCAAGCACTTCTGTCTGCTGCAACTGAGAGAAAGCTTTCATGTTCTGCAATTTGGTGTTTTAGAATCGCGATGTTGACCCTATTTGGCTTCAAATACAATAAAATAGTACATGTCCTCTGATCAAAAAATGGTAAAATTCAGTAGCTTTGCCAACTATTCATAAATGTTGATCTGTTTTGTTTTTTTTCTTTTACATTTTTCAGTTTACAATCACAATTTGCAGAATAGTTGATGTGCATTTTATGGGATAAACAAACACAAACTGTGCATAAGTATTTGATAGAAGGTGATATATGATTTACAAAATACTGTACTTTGAAGATAAAAATTTTAAAAGTTTGTCTGCCTGTGTTTAGCCCTACTAAGTTCTTTGTTTTTTAATTTTTAGATGTCTGACTTGACTGGCTGTCATGACATCATTTTGAGACTCCTGCATCATCTAGCTCTGGTCATCTGTAATAATCATCTGTGAAACTCCTAACAACGTTGTTTTAAAGCAAAGCTGCACTTTTCTTCTGTTAACTTGTGAAAAACTCATCTGAAACATTTCACTGCTTGATAAAATTGACCACTTTATTTTTAACAAAGCTGCAGCTCTGCTAGAACCTTACAGTCTTTTATGGCATGATTGACCAATATCTACCTATTCTTTTGCTTTAAATGGTTCACTATCAGTCAACGGGTAAAAGGCACAATACATATTCTCCTGCCTGTCACAGGACCACATACACACATAATCATTTTCAATTACACTTACAACACTTATACTGAAAGCAAGAAATGGCCAGACAAACATGATTTGGACTTTACAACCAGTATATCAGTGGAAAACTGGAGAATCTGATAACTCCATACAGGCTTCTGTTAGTTTTTTTTTTTTAAAGAGGAATAATACCATTATATTTAAATATGAATTATGATGAGTAATTATTTGGATTGAAGTGATACATGCTCTCTGTATAAATCCTGGCTGTGAAAAAAAATATGAACGTATGAAATCAGAGCTGACAGACTACCAACTAATTAAAGGTCTGATTCCTGCCAGAGGGCTTCTGACTAAATAATTCTACCATCATTACTTTGTAGTAGTCACTTCTACGCTTAACACTTGTCAGCTTTAATTACATTAAAATAAAAAATAATTAAATGGAAATAAGTAATAGATGACAAAGACAATTCATTTTTACATTTATGCTACTCAGCAGCTTATCTTCACAGTATTTACAACAACAGACATCCTTTCCTTGGGTTTTTTTTTTTTTGTCTCTTTGTTGCAGGCTTGAGTAACCCGACTAAGGCAAGTTTATGTCGCTCTTGGTACATCTCCACCCTGTTTAAGATATTCTGTCTTCCTGGCCTTTAAGACTTTTACAGAGGTAGTGATCCTGCAGAAAGTACAGACACTAATGTGCGTCTGGCAGATCGGCTGCCTGTAGCTTTGCATTAACTTATTCTACTCTGTTGCAGCAGCTTATGTGTCTTTTGGCATTTAATTGTTAGTTTTAGGAATACAAGAATATAAAAATGTCAAAGTTCACTCTCCATTGTTTTCAAGTCTGTCAATCCAGTGATATTTGGAAAAAGTTGTGTTATCTAGGTGGTTGTCACAAAATGTTAGAGACTGAATGCATTACAAATTGTCTCAGCTGTGCACTGGCAAAGCTGGACTTCCAATTAGCATTTAAGGCTGGTGACCTGTCAAATATCCTGCTTATCTAGTTTGCAAGTACTCAGCAGCAAAGTGATAATTCAATTAGTCTTTTTTTCCTCTTTAACTCCAAGTAATTTGCAACAGATTGCCACTAATAATGCCCCTGTTTGTGTTAGAGGTTTCTTAGTCCTTAGAGAGCTGTTCATTTCCTTTTTTTAACTCAGGATCAAGGATTGTTACAAAGTCAGTGACCAGATGCAATAAACCATTCATTGTCATCACTTGCTGAGAAGAAGTGATTGCAGGGAAAACTATTGACTCAACGGTCTAACGTTGCCAATAATTGGTTAGGAGGAGCAATTGCCACAAAGTTAATGGCTCTATGCAGTTAGGCATCCACTGTCACCACATGTTTGCTCAGGAGGAGGGATTACTGCGGAGTCAATGATTGGATGCAATCAACCAGCTAATCTTACTGCATGCTTGCTCGGGAGGAAATATTTTTGGAACGTTATTATCGCCACGAATCAACGATCCACTGCTGACACATTTTTAGTTAGAAACAGGATTGCTGCAAATTTAAAAACTAAGTTGCTTTAATTGCCCACCTTCACCACATGCTTTTTCAGGGTGTTGCTGGAAAGTCACTGACTTGACACAATCACCTGGAACAAATAACTTTCTACCAACTTACATTATAAACAGAATTTCACTGCATTGCTTTATAACTATGATCAAATTCAAATTTGCTTAATATAATTTTAACCTTTTTGAAAAAGGTTAAAATGTGGAGTTTTAGATTCATTATATACTATATAATAAATATTATATATTTCTAAAATTAATTCTCCCTGCCTGTTTTAAAAGGGCCTGAAGCGACATTTACTGTCATTTGCTACATAAATAAATTCAGTTGAACTGAGTTGAGTTTTCAAAATGATGGGAAACTGTGGTGTTTATTCTTATGATCTTTACATCTTAAGACCGAATCTCAAAGAAGAAAAAATAGACTTTAACAGCTTTTCTCTACACTTATTCACCAGAACGTCTAATAGCACAAATGAACAGACCCCCAATGGACAAAACCCACAGAGAGTTAAACTGTATAATTCTCAACAAGCAAGTGGACAATTTTATCAGACTTTGGGTGAATTATGTGAATTATGCAAGTTATAGACATTAAGCTGCATGGTCCTATATATCTGTGCAATACCTGTATTCAGGAAAAAAAAAGTAAAATCTTTGACTGTGGAAGTGAGGACAGTGTTTGATCCTACAAAATGACTGTTGCTCATCATGTTAGCAATTTATGCAGTAAAACACTTGTGAACTGTTCTCAAGGGACTCAACCACTTACAATCTCGCCAGTCTTTCATATCAAACTTATATTAAATGTGCCACCTACAGCATCATTTGTCTCGCTTCACCATTTATTCTGAAAACATACACAGTTTTAAGCCTCACTCAGCTGTGTGTTCAGGGAATTTGTGGAGTGTTGTTAGCAGTTTCCCAGAGGAGAATCATGGCTGGGTTAACAGCTCTACAGCTCTTATAGGAATCCACTGAACTCATGCCAATAAAGAATAACATTTTCAGACTATAATAGATTAAACATATTCCTCATAGAAAAACACTGATCATTTTGTAGGTTTATCTGGCAACCTACAAAATGACTTTGCACTCATTTTCATACTTTGACACATCAATATTTATCAGGGTTTTTTTTCTCAGTTTTACACTTTGGCAACTGTACAAGGTGTTAGATTTATAAATAGGCACATTTTATGATGCACATGTGCATTAAAATTTTTAATCAAGCCGTATAACACTGCATTATTAAACGAGAAAATGTAATAGTGTTACTGCACTATTGCAAGCTTTATTCACACTGACTAGAAATCACGCAGGCTCTGGAAAGTGTTAATTAATAAGAAATTAAATCTGCTTCAATGAAGAGCTACAAAGACTGTTTCTCATTCTCCTCCCGATATAAAATGGACTTCAAACATACATGACTTCATATGAAAAAATTTAAATACCGTTTATGCTGCTAAAAATTGACAATGTGTGCAATCATTCAATGATTTTCACATTTTATTTGAATAAATAAACAAACTTCTCGACGTCATTATAAATTATTGCGATGCACCTGTGTGTGCCACTCTTCTGAAAATACTTAATAATTAACTAAACGACAGCAACTATGTCCACATGGTGCACACAAGGGAGAGCTGGCCTGATGGTTGTCCAGTACTGGTATAATCCACAAAAGGTCATTGCTAAAGAAGCCAATTATTCAAAGTGCTGCAATTGGGCATAATCCAAAGGAAGCATCCTCATTAAAATCACCAAAAAATGCTTGTATTGTCTTGCTCTGGATATAACGAGTCCATATATTTGATTTTCAGTTGTTCAAATTAAATTACTACAAAGGAACATTTTGGTCATATTCCAGTTTATCGAGATGCATCTTTATAGCTCATATAGTTGCATGAATATATTTTTACTTTTCTTTTAAGTTCATCAAAAATGAGCCTTCATACAAAGTCGCCTGAGCATGTTGCCCTCTGGAAAAGTGTCAGAAAAAACTGATGATTAAACCAAGAGCCTGAAAATGAAATATAAACATAGGAGGCTGCAGATCATTCCCTTACAGATTCCCCTTCCACTTTTAATGGGAGGGCAAAGGTCACAGTGCCCTGCTCATTCACGGCTCATTAAACATGCTGGTTGTTCTGCTGCAAATTTTGTCATCCCTAGAGGTTGCAGATGTGAAGTCTAGGTGAAAACCAAGAGCGCTTTTCATCTTAGAGGCTGCAAATGTCACCAGCGTAAAACCACTTTGGGATTTAATTTGATTTAATTGTTGGTTTGGTTTGGATACACACACTCCAGATTTAAATGCTGTGAAATGATGTTTTGTCTGCACGAGATGGAGCATGTGAACAATTTTTTAACTTGAAGAACAAAAAAGCAAACATTTTCTTATGTCCAGAGGGATGGGAGCATTAATAAGCCTGGAGTGAGGTTTCCCTGTTTAGGAGACAATGTTTCAATTTGAAGGAATGACGGCGTTTGATTTCAATTGGCTAAATTCAGACGTCAATAAATGTTCTTTAAGGAAAACATGGCACAATTTGGCATTCATGGAAGTTACTTTTTTGGGCTTTATTATAAACTTACATGTTGTTACATCATGGATCAAATGTTACAAAGAACTTTGTCTAAAGAAAGAAAAAACGTCTATCACCAAATTAACCAAGAAAGGCTTCACATTACTTCAAAGAGGAAAAACATAAAACATAAAATATAAAATCAAATGTCACTGACAAGCTCCAGGTTTTGTTCAGAGGTTAAAATGTATTTGAGTCAATAAAAAAATTGGCATCAGCAGCTATGACAAGCAATTCTGAGGGTAATGCAGTTATAAGATTACTGTCTATGATCCAAAATGACAATACTAAGCATGATATTCTGCAGAAAATGTAGAATGTGAAGGAATTTAAAGAAAATGTCTAATAAAACAAGTCAATATTCTGAAAAGGCAAGAATACACAGAAGTATGTATTAGGAAAACTATTTTAAAATTATTTTTGCATTAATGTGTCTGAAAAAAATAAATGTGAAATGTTCAGAAATTTAGAAATTGTACTGACTATGAACCAAATTTGTGGAGGGCCAAAAAATTCCTGATATAGTAATGTTTTTTTAATTGTTTTGATCATGAGTTTTCAATTATGTCACAGAGGGAAGCAGCGTTTCATAAATAGACTGGGAGGGAAATTAAAATGTATGAACCATAGCAGCATATTATCAGCTTTCTTAAATTTTTAAAGATGCAGCAATCTGAGTGTATGCAAACACTGTTTCTCATTCTTCTGGTATTTAGCGAGCTGAAATAATTTCTGTAATTATAGCTGGAAAACAAGAAACATTTAGGCTCTGTCCAAAACCAGAGAAGATAATTGTCCAAACATAAAGCAGAATAGATTAGACTGAAAATATTATTTACTATCCCACATTAGGTCTTAGTGAAAATGTTTAACATAAGGAAAATAATGGTGGAAATTATTTTTTAAAATTCTTTAAGCACTTTTGTTGCAGTTTCACTCAGATTCTCCTGAGATAGTACATCCTGGTGTCATTTCAGGCCCGTTACTGACTGGGTAATGATACCCTGAAGGTGTTAGCTGCCTTTTACTGAGAACTGAGACGATTTAGTCCCAAAGTCAATGGTGTTGCTGAAAGGAGGAGAACAGAGGCTGCAGTACTGCATACATACTCATGTTCTATTCAGCCTTGTGGCTGTCTGTGGTGGTTATTTATAAAGACACAATTCCAAACCCAACAGGCAGATTATTGCCCTTTTTCTTTTTGTTATAGTTTTTTGACTACTGCTGAATCTTAGATTGCATCCATCTTCTATTTCCCGCTGTGTGTTAGAGAGTGTCCTATTCTTACTTTGGTGCAAGAGTCTTTCTTCCACTTGGCATTTGGATTGACTAAGTCTGACTGTTGCAGAGCCATAGATGTGGAAATTTGGAAGTCCATTCTTTTTGTTCCAAAGCTGCCTGGAAGCCATGCTACTTGGACAGGGGTGTAAGTTATAACCTCAAAGGGCTTTGTACACTGCCAACTGCAGCACTGATGAAGTTACACAGACTTACAGATAAAGTTGCGCATCATCTCAGCTTTGGCGACATTCTGCAGATCAACTTTTTTTTTTTTTGGTTTAGTTTAAAACAGAAGATTTTGTTTTTTATCAGAAACACTGGAAATTGTGTGCTGTGTTTCATGCAGCCACTCTTTTCCACTTTCAGGAATCCATTTTAGTTTGGGTACATCATGAGTGGCAAGAGGAAAACTTTTTTTGAAAGAATGCTTGCTTGTAGTTTGAGTAGAAAGTATTATTTTACATACATACATACATACAGAAAAGACACCCCCCTACAATAAATATGTTGTTAATACTAGACAAACATCTATTGTTACTTTTATATTACTTTTGCCTCAATCTAACACTCTAAAAAAAAACAACAACTGCTGTGTATAGAGCCTTTTATTACTGGAATATGTTGGCTTCTGTAATTACATTAATTACAGATTAAAAAGCATCTTATAAAAAGGTATTTTATTGTCTTTTTTCTAAACGCATGATGTTATTGCAATGTTTGAAGCATGCACCCTGGGAAGAATAGTAGAAACTAATGGGGATCCTTAAATAAACAAACAAAAGTAACACTTTAGAAGCGCCTGACACTCCAACAGCATGATGCTGGAATGCTATTTTTCATCAGACACATGGAAGCGTTTCAGTATTTACGGTAATTTGGATTAAGCTAAATATCAGCAATTACTGAATAAAAACCCATTAAAAGCTGCAAAAGACTCAGTACTGCAGTGGTGGTTTCTCTTTGAACATGAAAAAATACAAAGTGTTTATTATTTGAGATTAAAAGCAAATGCATGCGTGGGAATGCCACATCTTTTCACAAACCCTCTCCAACCAGTCTGACCAAATTTGAGTTACTTTGGAAAGCTGATAGATGCAAATCTTTAAAGCCTACTAAGAGGAGAAAATTTAAATACATGTTAATAATTTTTCAACCCATTTGGGCATTTGATATTGTACAGTATGCAACCAAAAAGAAGTGAAGCCTGGATCAAGATTGTAAAAAACAAAACAAAACAAAACAAAAAAACTGGATGTATGTTTAAAATAGTTAGGAAAGTTTACTAAAACTGAAAACAAAAGCTTCTGTTCATGTTTGTTCATTGCTTAACCATTTCACCATCAAAAGACAGACCTTGGCATGAAAAGGGACCTGAATTAACGTATTTTCTTGCTACAATATGAAACAAAAACTGATTACGCTCAAGGATGTATGTATTTTTTGGTCAAAACTTAGAAGGAATTCCAGTAGTTTGGCATAACATGCTACCAACATTCAACATGCAGCCATTCAAATTTGAAAAATGAGTTCAGTGACTAAAGAACTTCAGTTCATTGTTCTGCTCCTTCTGATTAGCTGCATAAAAAAAATATTCAAATCTTTACTAAAATATGAAACATGTTAGCTTGGAGCATTGCTCACACAGACCTGCATGTTGGTGCAAACTTTATCCACTAGATGGCTCTATCGTAATATAGTTAAGTCTTTGCTTTCAATGAAAAACAGAAATTATTTAATATAATTTCCTCTTTAATTGTTAATAAACTCCAAACTCCCACTGGTTTGCCACAAATTTGTTGAGGATTACATGGTAATTGACCTGAAACTGAAACAAAAAAATATATTGAAGACAAACATGCAACAACCTGTAGCTTTATGGATGTGTGAAGCATTTTTACATATTAATCCAAATCTTTCACTTGCCTTTAAATAAACTGTGTTTATTTAAAAGCAGTTTAAATAAATGTAAACTGTGTTAGGTTCTACTAACTGGAGTCATGTCAAATCCATGAGGTTTTCATTTTTGAAGTTATTGTTTAGCATGTTTTTGAGAAAAAGTGTAGCCATGAAAGGAGAACAGCATGTTTCAAAAGGAGATATTGCTTTCAGATGACAGCACATATTGACTAGAAAATTGCACCTGCCAATGGTTAAAACACAGGTCAAATTATAAAATGGTAAATAAATTTAAGCACTCAGTTTGAACATCTGACCTGTTTGGGGCAACAACAACAAGCCGCCACTAGGCTGATTCACAGAGTCTGTTTGTAGAAAATGAGGAACAACTTAACCAAACTCCACAAACAACCACCATCGGAAAAGTGTAATTTTCTTAGAAAAGCTTTGAGTGCAAAACCAAAACCATATTCCTCTCATGTTTTTAAACATAGTCTATTTAAATTACATCCTCAAAGGTAAACAAAAAAAAAAGAGTAGGGAATACAGATTGCTTTATTTTTTTTCACATCTACTTGACTTTTTTCCCAAAACAGAACAAATGGTAGAATGAATTCATATATTTGAGTTTTTATGGTAACAAACCAAATCTATTGATGGCATGCTGAATGTGAAACCATTGTTTTTTCTGCTGTGATTCACACAGATGCATACATATCCTTCTCTTTTGGTGAGACAGAGAACTGGCTAAAGGTGAGGATCAATGAACAATTTGCATCCTCCCATGGCTTATTTTAGAGAGAAAATTAGTTCTCTCAGGCTGGATTAACAAAGATTATTCAAGAGATGGGATTGATTTACAAAGTGAGGCCTGCAGCTGGAGTCAGTACTTCATGATGCACTACATATAGACATATCCAGGACATTTAACTACAGCTGCTACATTTTTGCTTTAACCCATCCGGAACCACATACATCAAAAGATCAAGGTATGATCTTTTCACATTTTCAGACTAATATAGTTTTAGCATTTCATAGAAATCCAGCTCTCAGAGATTAGAGGAAAAATGGAGATGCATAGAATAACTTGAGTAGGGATCAGTGAAAAGTTAGTGAAGATTTAAAGAGTCATGTCTGGAGTTCACTGGTGTTGGTCCACTGTGTTTCATTGAGTCCGAAGTCAGTGCAGCTGTTCAGTATTTTGTCAACAATTTTTAGGGAAATGTTAATTTCCTTTTCTTGAAAGGAAATGAACATGGCACTTATCCTTACTGACAAAAGTACAGATATCTGGTTTAATAACAGTATTTCTGTCCTGGGCTGCCAAGGAAACCAACCAAAACCCAATAGAGAATCAGTGGAGTATTGTTAAGCTGAAGAAGATCCAAAATGTAGACAAACGTGTCTTGGTTCTCATTAACAAAAGTGAAGGTCTAAAATTGTGTGTAATGTCTTAATTATAATCTCAACTATTGAAATACCTCTAATCGGTAACCAGAGATAAATTGAGAGGGAATTAGTAATAACAATGCTCGACACTTGTGAGGTACTACATGAAAGTTTATAAACAACATTGTTACGGTAAAAAGGGCTAAATTATTAACAGAGATTTATGAACCACAGACATATCAAATCAAGCCATGTGTACAATGCAGCTATATCAATAAAGCATTAATAATATTTTAAAAGTTGTGTGTACACTGTCAAGGATTGTTCAGTTGTGAAGTAATCATGACCCACAGGGAAGAAAAAAAAAAAGAGTCATGTTTTCAACTTATCAAAAATCACCAGTGTCTGCAGCATCTGGTTCTGCCATCCAGCAGGCTGTGGGACGCCCACATCCAGGTCAGAGGCTGTGATTGGATTAGAGGCAGAACAGTTGAAAAGAAGCCACCAGTGGCCGATAAAGTAGCATCCACCCTGGAGAGTCACATACATAAATAAAGAGGACTCCCCCTCCTTTTAGGTTATGTGGGAGGGTCAGAGAACCATTAAAAAAACTAAACATTTATCAAACTGTTACACACAAACATATATACAAATAATTATATTACAAAAGCTGCTTTTACATCTCAGGGCAGTGTAGGAACGGACACGTCGTTAGCCCCATGGAGGGTTTAATGCACAGAATTTGTTTATGAAAGGAATGTTTTTGTGCTGAGCTTAGTTTAATGAGCCGATGTTAGTGAGGCTGGATGTGAAACCGCTTATTATATGCTGGACAGTTTCCACTTTGTTAGAATATATCCTCCACAGAGGGTTTTCTGGCAGTCTCCTCTGGACAAAGTGATGCATAAGAGCCAGCTGTAAACGCTTCATCTCAAACTGAAGAACAAGAACCCAACAAGATTTTCTGATTCCTCTGTTTGTTGTGGCTCTCGTTGATCCGGATAACGTTCCTTATTTCCAGTACCTGGATTCATGTCACACATGATTTATAGCCTTTTTTGTTCTCCAACAGCAACCTGTAAAAGATCCAACACAAATGGTCCTTCTCAGGTTTTCATCCCTCTTAACATTAATGAGGGTCCTTTCTGGAAAAGGTCCTGTCTGTCCGTCTGTCCAAGTAGGCTCAGGGTCAGAGAGCCTTTGTGGGTGTAAATTAGGATCCTCAGGAAGTCGGTGCTAGCTGTGACCTCGGTGTACTTTCTGTTTGTGTGCAATGCGTGAACAAGACGCACAGCATGCTGTTTTGTAATAATCGTAAACACAGAGGCGAGCCTGGACCACCACGTTGCAATTGTAGTACTTGTCTCTGCAGTTCAGGTCTGAAGAAAGCAAAAACAAAAATCACTAGCTATCAGGGAAACTTCCACATTAAGATCTTTTTTTCAAAACAAATGAAAATGAATTTCGGTGGAACAACTTTAACATCGCAGATACGACAGTGAACATATGTTCAGGAAGATGCTGAAATCATCAGGAGGTACTGATCCTGTGTCAGTGGTATTCCAGACAATGCAGTAAAAGTTGGCTGACCTATCTGAGGTATGCAGGGCTCAGGGCTGCAGTCCTCCCTGTCCGCTGGTCTCAGCTGCTCATCACAGGCCTCAGAGGACAGCATGTCGTCTGACAGACAGCGCACCTCCCGAATGCGGAAACCTCCTTCGCATGTTTTTGAACACTGAGAAGGGCATAAATCAGTGGATCGAGTAAGAACTGCTTCGACAAAATATTTACGTGCAGTTTATACATCTGGCACAAATTCTGTATGCATAAAATATGCATTACACTGGAACACGTTACAGCAGGGGTGTCCAAAGTGTGACCCGGGGGCCATTTGTGGCCCATGAACTGATTTTGAGCGGCTGGACAAAATTCAAGAATCATATAATTAATTGCATTTCAGAGGTGAAATTCCTAATATAGAGCAGCAACAGGAATAAGTAATAAAGCATGCAATTGCAAAATAAAAAAGAATAATAGAAAAAATAAACCTTTACAATAAATTAGAGCAAAATCTGGAAAAAAAAAAAATTATATATATATTTGTTGCAATTTTACTCACCGCACTCCAGTCAGTATGGTACCACTTTGCCCCACAGGTCTTAATGTTGCAACTCTGCTGACTGAGTGGTCGGTCCAAGGATGAGCATTCGTAGGGTGGCATGATGGTAAATCCTTCATCAGACTTTATCAGGCACACCACTGACCTCTGCTGACTGCCTGTGCCACATTCTGCAGAGCACTGGTTTAAAAAACCCCAGCATACAATATTTTAAATACAGAAATGATACACACAAGAAAAACACATAACACACCAAATGTTTTCTGCTAGAGTCTTTTGCCTTTCTTTGTACCTGGCTCCAAGGACCTGTGAACCACTCGATTCGATTGTCACAGGGACCGTTGTTGCAGACCTGGGAGTCCGCAGGCCGCTCGCTGCCACACCCCTCCAGAGGGAGGCTGCTGATGTGGTTGGTCAGGCAAAGAATGCTGCGGGTTCGGACACCCATCCCGCATTCAGCGGAGCACTTTGGGGGAAACGAATTGTAATTAATGTGGGGTAGTCATCAGCAGGTTTGTCATCAAAACATATTTTTTCTTCTTAGTTTAGAAGGAAAAAAATGATATATAAATGCTTATACATATATAATACAATTATATGAAGACTGTGAACATTTCTATCCAAAGCAGGTGTCTAATAATTGTCAAAGAAACAAACTGTGTTGGAAGCACTTCTTATTCTGCCAATAAGGCATTCAAAGTTGTGTTTCCTATTACTCAAAGTTGAGAAGTTAGAAGGTTTATAACATGTCTAAAGAAGATACTACTGATTGCATTTAAAACTGAAGGAAAACCTCCCTGCTTAGAGCTGCTTTTGAAACATGAGAAATAAAACAATCAATATTCTGACTTGACAAAATGTAATGTTTCAATTATTGACTGTGTGTTCTGACTTTGTATTTCTGTGTCTTTATGATGTTAAGCACTTTGAACTGCCTTGTTGCTGAGATATGATATACAAAAAACACTCGATTGAGGTGTAAACATAAAGTTCATAAAGTAGCTTAAGTTTAGTAAAATGCATTCTATTACCGTTACTTTTTCTTTTTATGATTCTCTATCAGGATAAGTCATCTGCTGGTGTAACAGATTGTTTTATTAGGTAAAACTATAGCCACTTTCTCTTAATGTTTCTCCTACTTCTTTCTTTCCTTTATGCAGAAGCCAAATGAAGGAGGATTAGTATGTTCTGTTCTTTCACTCCACCACATGGGCAAGCAGCATGCAAGAAATGAAATTTCAGATCTACTTCCAGAGATTGAGTGGTGATACAGACAGTGTCATTTGAGCAATGTTTTGACCATTACATTATTGTTGTGCAGTAAAAGCAGCAAGCATAAAACATGGCTTGATGTTATAGAAAAAATGGAGACTGGGGGAATATCTGCATGGCTGTCTAATGCTTTTTGTTTTTATTAACAAACCACCGTTAACTGGTGGAAAGCTTTACTGTAAAATCTCATTAATGTGCAATGCATTGCAGGAAGCAGTGGAGACAGGATTATCTCTAATGTTTGTCAGCACTGAACGCAGAACTTTACTTCATTAGTCAAACCACTGTCAATAAATGAGCCTTTAAATCTCTCCATAGGGTGCATGTTTATAAGGTCAGAAAGCTTTTGATTTTGGAAAGCATTTCCCCAAATTCCTGCTCCTCTCTGGGTAAATGACTAATTTCTATTTCATAAACTCAAACTGAAGATGCAGACTTTCGGCTGCCTTGTGCAGATTTTTTTTCTTTCATGCTTTTTTTAAATGTATTTCATCATTTCAAACATGAAAAAGTTTGACATTAAAACGTCAAAGTTAAAAAAAAAAAAGTAAATTCAAATTGAACATTTTGTAATACCTCCTAAGCCTAGATACTGTATACAGTAGGTACATAAAAGTGAAAAAAAAAAAAAACTCTACAGCATCTAATTATTTCTTCTCCTACTCTGTTTCCCCAGTCAGTGTAGAACCAGCTCTTGGCACAGGCTCCCATGTCACAGTTCTCTACATTGCTGGGTCGCAGGTTCATGTTGCACTCCTCATCAGGAACGAAGTCACCCACGTTGCTGACACAGCGCACCTCTCTTGACCTCTGACCCACCCCGCATGGCACCGAACACTATGGAGACACAGACTGCTTGGTTACAACAGGGACCGTTGCCTCTTCATTGTTGTAATGAGTTTAATTCGCTAGACCTATGAAAAACTGACAAGATGGCAATGTCAAAACACTAAGCTATTTTATTAAATGTAATCATAAAATTAAACTTATGAAAAATAATCTTCTTTGCAGGAATAATTTTTCAAAGCTTAAAGTCACCAGATGAATAATTCATGGTTGAGTCATTCTACTGGACTGTTTTCACTCACAGATGTCCACTCAGAGCGGATCTGCCACTCACTGCAGATCTTGAGCTGGCAGGTACTGGCTGTTTCGGGTCGCTCGAGGTGTCGACAGTGGCTCATATGGACATTGAGGGTGCGGTTGGCATAGACTTGGCGGCACAGAACCTGCCGGTGTTGCATGCCCAGTCCACAGGTCTTGCTGCACTCTGACCACTCTCCGATATCCCAGCTAATCCAATGAAAGCCTAATGTTAGTAATACTGCATAAAATATGTATTTCCTAGAGATGTGTCTCGCTAGTAAAAGTTATGATATTCAGATTCAAAACAAAACTGAATATTCAGGATGACTGTATGGGAAAATACAGGTATTGCAAAATACACAAGTTCTGAAATAGCAAACCGAAGGGTGGACTCGGTTCTGTGAAACTCCCCAAATTATTATAATAGTAAATCATTTCGGGGAGACACAAAGAAGAGTTTAATGTTCAGTGGCGCCACCATCCATCAGTAAACACTACTCAATCACTGCATCAAAGTAAAATTCTAAAATAAAACAGGACTCAAAGTTTCCCAGCAGCAAAACGTCTATACCAAGTACCATCACTTCAATAGTGAAAGCTGAAACCATGCGGTACAAAAGTCTCTCAAATAATTAATATTTAACCCCAATAGTGACATTGATTATAATGACTCCAAGGTATTATTTTGATCATTACCTACAGTTTACTTTTTAGCTGTGTTTTAAATACAATGTTTTTCAAGTGAAGCAATTACCAGAAATTAGCCAATGAGAAAGAAGTGATTTCTCTTACAATGCTGGGCAGGGCTGCAGGTTGCAGGCCTCCTCCTGTGGACCTGGTCGGCTGCTGCTTTCACAAAAAGCATCTGACACCTCGACATGATTCAGCCGGTGGACGCAGCGGAAGATTGAATTTCTGAAACCTGAGAAAAATGTCTGCATTGGTTACAACATCTAATTTGGCCAGTGATAAAGTTACGATGAAAGCAAAAACTTTAACATTTGCTTGAAATTCAACACAGTAAATCATATGCCCCAGTTGAGCTCTCTAACCTTTTCCACAGGAGGCGCTGCATTCTGTGGTACCAGTCAGTTTCCAGTTGTACTCCCCGTCACGTCGTGGAGGAACCACAGCAGGTACCTGGTTGTCAGGAAGATGTGGGCGATATCTTCCCCCACCTGCAGAGTTGAAGTTTTCCTGCTGCGTGTGGATCTGCTGCGTATACTCATCCTGTCCTCTGGCAGATTCTTTGGAGGCACAAAACAGAAAATATACCAGACTGCACTAGCCATCACCACCATCGACTATCATTTCCAATTTCTGATCTAATTTTTTTGATAGATCTTTTGATCTTAAAATATAGTCCATTTTCTTTTAAAATTGACTATTGGACTATAAAGACCAGAACTTTAGTATAAGTAGATTACATAATAACTATTCATGTAATCTTTGTGTCATTAATTATCAGCAATTATTTAAAATCAAACTAGGTTGTGCTATATTAAGCCTTTCAGTTATCTACTGGAAGCATCTCTTTCTCTGTCTCTCTCTTTCTCTCTTTACAGAGTTAGCTGTAATTCACCTTCTGCTGTTTGTGTTGGTTGCTGAGGCTTGACGGTTTTCTCAGAGGGGAGAATGTACTCGTAGTGAACCCCAGGGTTTGGTTGTTGAAAGATCATCTAAAAGAAAAGTGATGGAGACTTTGAAGACAAGCCTAAAACCTCTTCACAATATTTTGTCATGCTTTTCAACTTATTTGCGATCTCAAGTCAAACTCATGCCATTAAACTGAAGATAACTTTTTTTTTTGAATAAATTATAATTTTTCTGCTTACATAAACATCCAGAATTTCATTGGTGGGGCCCTCAGCAAGAAAGGATTCCCCAGCAGTACTGCTGATCTCATTGGGTCTGCGGTAGGTGAACATGGTACCTCCACCCTCATATTTCCCCGGTCGGTCGATAGCCCAGTTTCCATTTATAATGGATCTCCCTGAACGGCTTCGCAGAGCTGCAAGAGACAGAAACTAATGACCATATAATCACCAACCACAACTCTGTGCTCAAACCAATCTTCTCAGTAAACATTACACACAAATCTTCTCTATCAGTATTACTTATGGCAAAATCTTGTTGAGAAGAAAACAAAAGACATGCATCTGAAACTATGCATGTCTGAAGCATGCATCTGTTTCAGACATGCATCTATTTTAAGATGCACACAAACATCTTAAAATAGCTCACATACACACAGACATTAATATGATTCTGTACAGACATTTACGTACAATTATGGACATTAATGTTACATTCATTTTGAGGTTTTTATCCAAGCATTTGAACTGCTCTTTTTACAGAATGGAGAAACTGTGAAGTATTCAGTTTATACTCCCTCAAAATTGAATCACCGCTAAATGCTTGAGGAAATGTTTGGTTTTTCAACACCAATATTCTTGACTACTGTTTCAGTCTCCTGATGCTCGCAAAATCTTTCATGCAAATCCTATAACAAACTCTCCCTGGATGTTTTCTGCCGATTTTGTGGATTAAATGCAAGAGGCAATTAGAAAAGCATTAGGAGTGTAACATTAGACTGGCTTGTAAAAGAGTGTTTGGACAACTAAAAGCACTGTTAGATATCTGCAGTGTAAAACAGAGTCTGATCAAGAGAAACAGAGACAGAGAGAGAGAAGAGAGAAAATAGGACATAGTGTGGACATTGTAGATGATTTCAGCTTTATTTTAAATGAGATGTCAAACAAAATGCTGGAGTGAGCTCCGTCTCTTTTTCAGCTGCAAGTCATTTGTCTGAAGAAATGTTTCCACAAGTTACACTTTTCTTACAAGAGAGACTTTTTTGTCTGTTTGGAAGTATATATCAAGCAATAATAGCCCTCACTCTTTGATTTCCGAATTCATGAAAAACACAACACTGTTTAAGCAATGTTATTAAGGTAACATTGTTTGAAACTACAGAGGAGAAGTTAAGACCGCAGCCTTACTACCACAACAGATAGTCTGACTAACTAAGCAGCTGATATTATCTTATTTTGCTATTTAGAGAGCAGAATCACACAATCAAATTGTATCAAAATCAAATTAACAAATCTCATGGATAATGCTATGCAACTGTAAGTAAGCACATATTTTCTAATTGTAGCAGTAACAGGAATAATTGTTGCTGACTGTGTTGAATTATGCTATGAAGTTTTGTTCGTTAAGCTAACGTTAAAATATTCTAGCAGCTGTACTCCTTATTATATCCACCACATGTTCACTTCTGGATGATATGATGTTAAAATACAATGACTGGACTAAAGAATAATGAAAAATCAGCTAAAATCCAACAAAGAGAGTTGAAAATAATTGCTCAGTACCACTTCAAGAAATGATAAGAAAGTCTAGCTCCTCAGCTTTCAGCTTTACTAAAGTAAACATGCAAAGCAAAACCACAGACACTAATACTATTCCACAAAGTTGAGAATCTTCTGTATTGTCATCAAGGTCTGTTTCTGTTGCCCACCCAAGTAGTTTCTGCTCTTCACCATCTCCGTCACGTTGATCCTTGTGGCTCCCTCTGGGATCTCCACGATCTTGTGGTAGCCAATCTTGGACAAGCTGTGTTTGAACACTCCTGAGACCAGCCTGCAGGTTGAGTTATCACCACCGCACACGCCGCATTTGTCAACCACCTTTCCAGATCCAAGATACTCATCGCACCCAAGGCTCTATGGAGAAGAGAGGAGAAGGACAAGGAAGGGTTAAGTGGTAGTTATTGCAGAAGAAAATTCATTAAGGTAAAACACCAAACCATGCTATGTTCCTTAAAATAATTTACAGGATGTGCAAACAAGCCAGTGCCTTATTTTCCTCCTTTTTAGGGTGTGAGTTTTATGTGCCACATCAATTGTAGCAAATTACAGGAAAGCTGGGTGTAGTAAAAACAGAACAGTTAACATCAGCACTCCATAATCAGGGGTAAAACCAGCAAGCTGTGTAAACAGGTGGTGAAGGATCCAAAATGGTTTCGGTAATCTACCATTCACTCAAACAAACAGAGTGCTATTGCCTTTTATCAGAATTTTATGTAGATCTACCATTTGTACAATAAAACAACCGTACTTCTCCTTTAGGACTGAAGCTGTATTCCCACATTAGCAAGAAAAATAAATAAATACATTTTAAACAACAGCTCCTCCAACACAGACTAGATTCTGTGCATGTCACATGGCTGTGAGGTGAAAAACCCAACTAAACAGACAAATGAGACAAACAAATTTACAGGACGTGTATCATAAACTCACTCAATTTTTAGCCTTCTCAGTGGATTTTGCCTTTCTTAAGCTGCGATAAATCTGCAGCAGACTTGTGGCATAACAGGCTTATACAAATAAAACTATAAACAGGTGGTGAAAGGTAGAGTGAAGGAGAGATGGAGGAAGGAAAAGGTGATCTGAGCCAAAAGAGGGAAGCTGAAAAGGAGAAACTGGCTCTCTCCCTCTCTTAGCATTACTCTCTATTTTCAGCCAAAGCAAACATGAAGTGCCCACTTTCACACAGGAAATAGTAAATGATGGAAATAAAGAGAAGTGTTGAACAGCTGAACACTTCTGTGGTCAGTATATTGTGGCACAACTTGGAGTTGAATAAAGACAGGATCACATCATTAAACAACAGTTTGACACAGATCAGCGCAAATGAAACAGCTATTTAGTTTGCCCGATGAATGAAGCATGAAGTAAAACACAGCAAGGTCCTTTTACATTGGTAACCAGCTACATTTAATTCCATGTCTGAAAAGATGAGTAAAAAGTCCTAAAATAAATTAGTCTTTTATTGCTATAACAAAATACCACATTCATGTACAGTCTCGCTGGTGTTTAATGTGGTGTGAATGTGTTTTTCTACATGCAAATAAATTTTATGGCAGACCAGGATGCCTGGTCTGCCATAAAAGTTAAATCTTTGTCTATTCTAACTAAAGCAGACAGTTCCAGTTAAAGACTTTGCAGAGTTTGGTAAACTTCACACATTTATGTTTATGACAGCAGGACAAAGTAACACTTTTTTTCTAACATAACTCCCAACCAGTCAGTTGACAGGTTGGGAGGTGATGGCACTCTTGCCATCATCTTGATTTTGCATTGTGGAAAATAAATGTGGTAATTCATCCAGTCCAGGGGCCTGAAGTTAAAACAATTTGGCATCTGTATCACAACAGACTGATACCCAAGCAAAACTAGAAAGTCATAGGTGGTTTCTTGAAATTCTTATTAATTTATCAAGTAAATCACAGCATTATAATTTTTTTTAAATATGATATTATATATCTAAAATACATTTACCCAAGATTTTTTTTTTTTTTTTTTACAAATATCTACCTTGGGTGCCAATACATGTGTCCAGCAGAGTGAGCAGCTACACAGGAACAAAAAGCAACTTAAAAAAAAAAAAAAAGGAAAAAAAAAAATCTAGTTTGAAATATCTACTAAAAATTGTAATGCATTTAAAAAAAAATCTCTACAGCATGAAGCTATCTCAGCATAAAGCCACAAGCAATCGTGTGGTAGTTGTGGTTGGAAATGATGATTCATGCTGTATAGTTGTTAGTTTCCTTTACAAATACAAATCCAGCTCTAGGCCCCATGATGTCGAAGGGTATAATCACACACCATCATCACTGTTGTCCTCATTTACAGCTAATTAGCCACAAAGAAACATTAGTCCTACCACAGTTTAAATGAATGACCAATCATGTGCAGCAGTTATGGTTGGAGAATGTGATATATTTACTCCTCATTTGAAACATAAACATTTAAAACAATCCTTCTTGATTTCAAGGAGAGCACATTTAAGAGTCTGTATTGAAAAGCAACTTATTTCAACACATTCCTATTATCTATCCTCTGTATATCCGCTTATCCTTGCAGGGCCACTGGGGAATGTTCAAACTTCATAAATAAAGATCCCAGTTCAGGGTTCATTCCCAAAATTTGTTGATTTATTGGGTATTAGGTGAAAATGAAATGAACCCAATTGCCACCCCCATGTGAGTAATTTCATCTTAGTGTAAATAGAGCTGTTCTGTTAGAGATCCTTACAAAACAAAGAACATCATAAAGACCCAGGAACACACCCGACAGGTCAGGGATAAAGCTGCGGAGAAGTTTAAAGCAGAGGTAGATTATAAAATAATATCTTGAGCTTCACAGTTCAAACCATTATCCTATAAAGGAAAGAGTACAACTACTAACCTTCAAAGACATGTCCTCTATTTACACCAATAAGCGGTCATGGAGAGCATTGCCATACCAACTAATAGTTACTCTGGATGAGTGTCAGGAATCCACTCTGCAAGTGAGAGAATGTGTTGACAGGACAAATATGGTCTTTATATAAATGTGGCAACAAGAAAGCTATTTTTTGAAGAAAGCCACGAAAGATACTGTTTTTGAACTCAAGTTGAATGCCTTAGGGCATGTTGGGAGGACCACAAACATGAACAATGATCTGGTGAGAAAGGAGATAAACAAAACCTTTTGGCTTGTTTGTAAATTCTCTGTGTGACAGACAAAGAAAATTGCACATCACCACGTCCACAGCATCCCCACGATGAATCACGGTGGTGGCGAATTTCAAAGTGGCATGGTTGTGGATCAAATTGGGCCAGTCTGGGAATTTCAGAAATTGCTGATCAGCTTGTATTTCTACACACAACCATCTCTCTTGTTCAAGCAAAATGGTTTGAAAAGCAGAAAGTGTGTGTGTACCTAATGTTAATTGTTAAGCTTCATGTGGGCTCTTTTTTTTGGGGGAAGGATCGTCCCGAATAAATTGGTTAGTCCAATTTCAGTCCATCTGTCCAATATGTTAAAGTCAAGTAGCAACAAAATGTAGAGAAAACAGGTAAAGAGTTCACAGTTTCAGAGCTGGGCGACTGTTATGAGTCATGAAGGGACAAGCACAGAGTGGCCCAGAACAATAATATTCAACTCCTTTTCCAAGTGTCTCGCTAAGCTAAACCCTAAAAAGGGCGCTTCCCTGTGAAGTCATTTCCTTAGCTTAACATGTGCATGTGTGTTTATGTGTGTGCATACAAGCAGATAAGAGATAGAAAAAAGACACAGAACCATATATCCATAACAGTTACCAACAGGAAACCAAGGCTACAATTTGGTAAAATTGGACAACATGTAGGAATTATATTGCCTTGTTTGATTTCCACTCCAACTTTCAAATGGTTGGGTCAGAGTTTGGAGGAAACAACATGATGGTATGGATCCATCCAGCCTTGTATCAGCAGGTAATGGTTCTAATGCTGTAATAGGTGTTTACTTGACACTTTGGGCTTTTTATTTCCTACTGAATGTTGTTATTCATTTTCTTGTGTCAACATGACAATGGTTGTGGACAACATGAAGATGAAAATGAGTTCAATATGTGGCTTCCACAGACATCAGATAACAATTCAATAGAGCCTGTTTGGAGGTGTTAGAATTTCAACCCAACTGCTGTACTTCATTGGTCTTCTCAAATGAAACTGGAATAAAATAAACAAGTTTATTTTGCTTGTAGCACACAAGTGTCAAACTCCAGTCCTGGAGGGCCACTGCCCTGCAACTTTTAGATGTGACTCTGCTCCACCACACCTCAATAGAATAATTAGGTCATTAGCAAGGCTCTGGAGCACTTATCTACACAAGAAGCAAACATTCCAGTGTACCAGTGGCACATCTACAAAACGCAGTACAGTGGCCCTCCAGGACTGGAGTTTGACACCTCTGTTGTAGCATGTCAAGGAAGATCAGGAATGGAGACACAAAACTGGGATTTCTACCTAAAATCTGAAGGATCAATGTTAATTCCCCTCAACTAAGCATAAGGAGGCCCAGCACATTTGTTTCTCTGAAATAACTACGAGACTCTACTTTAACCCAGAAAGATACTCCTCATTTGTTTGACAGGAGCATACATGCAAGAAGGGTATGGAATGCAATTTGTCCCTGAATAATCTTTCAAATTGCCAGACCTTCCCTACGGACTGACAAATTCAGCCTTAAGTGTGAACCCATAGAAGCGAGGCATAGCTGGTGTCAAAAGAACCCATGAGCCAGTTCAGGTAAAATGTTGCCAGCTCATATATGCCTGAATATTATTTTTCATAACTACTGAGTCAGCTTTCGAGCCTTGGATTTGCTTCTTCAATGAGGGAGAACAACAGATTTTTTTTTCATCCCTTCTCTATGGGTGGCTTTGTCATGGGCTAATAAAAATGGTTCTGTTTTTAGTGGAAGTAAAACGTGGTTTTAGTGACGCTAGCTTTAAGCGTCACTAAAGCCAGCCTTCATCTGGATGTGGTTATATGTGTCAGGATAGTGGAGTTGTCTCCAAGTCAAGATGCGAACCCAGAAACCATCAACCAAAGTAAATCCTGGCAGGTTTCCTTACAAGCAGATGATATTTAAACTCATTGCATTCCAAGGTCTTTGTTAGACAGGGATTCAAACAAACGAGTCACTAAAGATTTCATCTCTTTCCAGGAAACAAAACAAGTCTTTTTAAATTGGACATGGTCGCTATGAAGGACTCTGCGTTTTGTTTTCTTTTATATATAGGTTTATCCGGTCCACAGTTCAGCTCTGACAGCACTTCCACTGCAGCTTTGACTTTACAGTAGATCTTGTCAAAAGCGTCTCCAACCCAGAGCTTTATTAAAATATAGCTCTAAAAATGCATTTCCCCCGTCACAGATTTGTTCTATTTTAGTTTTTAAATATTTTAGCTTAGAAAACAAATTTTAATAGCAGACATAGTAAATACAATAAACAGCTGAGGGAAGGACATTGCTTCAGAAAGCACTAGAAATATAGCAAGGACATTTTAACCACCATATGGTAGCAAGTATTTTTTGCAACCCTACTTTAGGCCCAAGGAAGGTTCGAGTTGCCTGGCAGCCAATGCTAATACATTGTGTAACTGTATGTTTGTACTTTTTGAATGGTCTGGCTTCTAACTTGCTAAAAATCTGTAAGTTGTATATTACTGCAAGCCATGTACCAGTTTACTTTTGGCAGCCACAATAATATGTGGTCATATTTAAACGTGCAATAGTACAAAAGCAAAAAAATTACAATACCAACTGTCTTGAAAGGCAGATATTAGCGGCAAAAAACTTTAGCCTAGGAGAATTCTAAAATAACAGCCAGAGCAACAACGCTCTGGCAACAGCACAAGAGCAATGTTGCCAGAGCGTTGTTCCCACAGACGTTTAGACTTTTAAAAGTTTACTGGGACTTTTAGGAAGGCCCAGTTAAAGTCCAGAACTGGATCTAATTGGAGAAGTTAGGGCAAATCTTTTTTTTATAAAAAAAAAATTGATATTTACAGATTCCATCCATCACATTTGACAGAGCTTGAGTTATTCTGAGAAGAAAATGCCCATCTTTTAAAGTGCAAAACTGGTAGAAATATACCCAAAGAGACATGCAACTGTAACCAATTAAATACAGATTTGCATTTGTAAAAACAAAGATGAAAAAGGCAAATCCCTTAATTTTCTCTTGACCTATCACATAAAATGTAAATAAAATAAAAAATGTTTGTGGTAGTATTTTGACAAAATCTTTAAAGGATTACTGGGTGAGAATATATTTGCAAGACACTACACATAAATATTTGCTATTTTATATAATATAGACCTTAGTACATGTAGTAAAAGGATCAGACTAAAGTGGTCATGCATTTACATGACTGTACAACTGTTGCTCCTTCGTAATTAAAAGCATCTTGTATCCTCAGATACAAAGCTTAAATAAAACCATTTGGAAAATAAAGGCAAGACTGACTGTGGTTTACACCTAAATGTCTTTTTAGATCTGAAACAGAATGATCTGCGGCTGACAGACATGTCCAATCCTGGCCTGAAATTCAGACTTGCACCAGCAGCTGCAACACCAGCATCCAGATGTGGACAGCTGTCCTGGCCCATACACAACAATAGAAACTACAGTTATGTCTAATATGATCTACCATATATTTCTCTGACTCCTCTCTCTCCTTTCTAAACATATCATGTTTAATCTTCAAAGCACATATATGATTTTGGTCAGTGGCTTACAGACAAAAGAATGCCATAAGATAGACTAGTTGCCAGTCCAAAACACTAAATAATAGTCTACTTCTTCATACTTGTAGGTTTGACAGAAATGCTGTTTTTTGACATTTCTGTTTGATGTGTTTCAAGCCAAGTATTGGGAAGACATAACAAGACTGGATATTTCTCTGGACTCAGCTTGCATTCCACCACTTTGTATTAGCAGTTTGAGTTAAAAATGAGAAGCTGCCTGCTTGAGTCTTTTTACACAAATAACTCTTATGGCTACATGCCGCCAAACTTAATTCTATGAAAAACAAAATGAAATTGAAGTAAGATATGCATAAAGCGATGGCTTCCCAGACTGAAAACCATGTGGTGATTCAACCTCCCAAGTCTTTATCCACATAAATCCACACTGGGTTCCGGCTAGAACTTCATAACCTGCATTTTGGCAGGTGGCCATTCAACTTAATAACAGATAGTAAAAGGACTAATTAAACTGTGAGACGGGGACTGCTAATTCCTCCATAAAATGTGTTCCTGTTTTGAATTTTATTACCTGGTAGATTGATGTTTTATTTCTCTCATAAGGTTTTGAAATAAATGTGTGATTGAATTGAACAATTTGGAAGGTGTAGAAAGGTGTTCTGAAACAGACTGTGCAGAAACTCAAGTCCTGTTTCTGAGCTTATTTTGAAGAGGACGATCTGACATTCATGATGGGGATTTCAAAAGCACTTTAGAGGCTGGTAAAAGTATTTAGTAAGAAGCTAATAAAGTTGTCATAGGTCAGGTTTAACTTTAAGCTCATCTGGAAATGTGATACCGATTTAGGGTGGTTTCCAAAAAGAGGATACAAAGATAATATAATCCGAGTGACAAGGAATTTACAAAGGAGTTGACTTCAGGATTTGACATTCAACTGGAATTTACATTACTGATATTTGACAAACACATAGGCAAAAAGACTTAAAATATATTTTTTTCCCAATTTGGCTTTTGTCTGAGAGACAAAATTATAAGCTTAGATTTTAATAAAGAAGAAATAAAAGTCAGTTTACTTTGCCACTACCATCTGCCTCCCACATGCTGAGATTCTGCACAAATTTAACTGGTTTTAATGAGCAAGTCATCTCTGTCTTTCTTTCAAGTCATCTCTGTCTTTCTTTCAAGTCAGCACTTTATGATTCAGGGGGAGCATTTCACCCTGACCAATAAACACTGCTACCAGTCCTAATGTGAAACATGTTGGACTATGCTTTTCTTGTTACATCTAATTGTTTGGAATTTAATACCAAACTTTTTTTTAACATCAAACAGATACCAGATTTAACGCAAAATGCAGTTTTCAAATTTTGTAGAGTAATTTTGGCCCGCTTCTCTTTTCAGAATTATTTTAATACAGCACCATTTGGTTTTCAAGAATGAACATCATTTTCAACGTCACACAGAGTATCTCAACCAGCCTCAAGCCCAAGCTTTGACAAGGTTGACAAGGTCAGCCCAGACCATGACTTTTGTGATTCTAAAGTAATTCAAAGTCCGATTTTCTGGTGAGCTTCACATCATTGTCCCCCTGAATAAGAGGAGGCACACTTTCCAAAAACATTGCACTTTTATGAAGTCAGTGCAAAGAATATTTTCCTAAAAGATAGTCTTGGCACTACTCACACTAACTTATAACAATGTCCTTGTTTCTCATCTGATCTTGAAATTCTTCAGCTTTGCTTTTTCACTCTGACAGACAGGTTCTTTATAAATGAAGGCTTAAGTTTCCATGGTTGGCACCAAAGACATGCAGTGTCTTTCTCTAAAAATTTATTCAAGTAAATTATTAAACAATAGAGCCTATTTACTTTTGGGTAGCTTTATCTAAATAAATGCAATCCTTATATTAAGACAGCTTCTTTGTTTTTTTGGTCTGATATTAAAATTTCTTTCATTATCTGAAAGAAATCCTTAAGGGGCAAAAACATTTTAGTGGACAGTAGGAAGTAAGTAGACCACTAAAGAAAGAGCTTAAGCTTTCAGAGATTACAGAATATATTCAGATATTCACAATTCTTTGTATAAAAAATATATGCAAAAAAGTATATATTTTTTTACTCTCATTATCAAATTCCAGTGTGAGTGTAACAGAAATTGATTCAAAGCTATCAGAGAAATGTGCCAACACTGCATATAATTTCACAGGAGATATTACATATGATATTTTAAAGTATTAAATGAGCCCAAAAATACAATAAGACATGCTGTTTAGACTTGTTTTGGATGTATAATTTGTAAGATAACTCACACATTTATTCAATTTGCTCCTTTCCCTCAGATTTTAGTCCTGGCACTGGTATAATGGAAACACTAACTTGCAGCCTGACAATGGTCTACAACCACAGCACAAACCCAGGTTTGGTGTTTTGTGTAGCAATCATCCAACCTTCTGTTCTGCACAAGAGAGCTTTGTTCAAAATCAAAACTACGGAATGTTAAACCAAACGGCCCACTTTCACAAAACACAAACAGCCTGGGGTTCATAATGGAGAACTCACAAGACATGAACTGAAGACAAAACAATTGCAGCCATGATTCCAGCTAAGTCACAAGTACTTTGTGTGCCGTTTTAAAGACAAATACGTTTTTTTTCCCCCTGGTGTCCTGCACGTTTTCCTGAGTACACACAGTGGGCCATTTACCTTTTTGTAAGAGAAGTCTACAGGAGAGGTAAAACTTTTTCCTCCCAACAGTAAAACAAGACGTCATCTACACCACAGACTGTCCTGAGTAAATGCCAGAGTGTCTTCATTTGAAGACTCCACTGATAGTAAAGTACTCAGAAACAGCATGCAGTTAAGTGAATCTTCAGCCAATGAACTGGATTGAGTTTCTCCTGACAACAGCACTCTCACATGGATGGTCAGTTTTAGTAACATAATAACAGAACAGCCTCCATTTGCTGAAGGTTTGATTTCTAAACATAGCCTGATATTGACTGTATTATATAAAAATGATCTCCAAATTCTGTTGGAGATCCAAAAATAACTCATTTTAATCAATGTTTTGCTCATTGCTGTGTCATATTACCAAAATACAGAAGCATACCCAATAAAGCCTCAATATTAAGTGACATATTTGTCACCAAACAGATTTTTACATAAAAACAGCTCCAGTGGCTGTTAACAAGCGGTGCCATTGTCGAATGAGGTTGGGCATCCTTATCATGACCTTGGTGCTTGATAGGTTCACATAACAGCCTCAAGTGTCCCACAATGCATTTATTCTTCAGCAAACACAGCTCATCTGAGCTGGTATCCCGAGTACATTTGTTAAGCTCCAGGACTCACTGGCTCTTCCAGTTGGAGAGAAATATAATCCCACAAGCAGCCAGTGAATGTTCTGTGGAAAAATAAACAGCTCAGAGAGCAAGGAGAGCCAGAATCAAAACAGCAATACTGTAAATGCTTCCACTCAGCTGGACCACAGTATAACAGACACTGTCCAATATGTTTAGAACACCAAGAGCCTGGCAATAAGAGAGAATTCATCTTGGTGTGATGCATATGACACTGAAACTTCCAGAGCCTTCAAAACAATCTCACCCGGAGCAATACTTCAACTGTTATAATCAGACACTGAGTGACAATGGGAATCCCCATTCTCCCTCAGGTTCCTCCTGGACCCAGCAGAGGTGATCCTACCTGCGACCGCGGCTTCCCCTGCACACACACGTGGAGCCAGACAAGCAGCAGCAGAGGCACTTCTGACAGCATCCTCTCATGTGGCAACAAAAAGTCTGATGCCTGCTTCCGTCTGTTTCTTCCTCGCCTCTGTGGCTCTGACAAAGCCGAAAAAGAACCTTCTCACTCCAGAAGTGATCTCTGCAAGCTACTGCTGTAAAATGAGCAGGGGGAGGTGCAGCTGTGGGATAAAGAGGGGTACTTTCTTTAGAGCAGAAAGAGTAAGAAGTTGAAATTCAATTGGAAGGGAGGAAAATACGTGTTACAGTAACTACTGACATTAAATTGGAAGTCAGAAAGGAAGCTATGTGGAATTTTTCCATGTGGGATGAAAGGGAGGGAGGAAATTTTAGAAGCATAACCTCGGCAATTAAAATATGTACAACTGGCTCATGGCCATGCTCTCTTCAGAGGATTCAAACAAATATAAACTCTAAATCAGAAATTACCTTTAAGGTTGTTTCTCATTCTATGAAAGCAAAACAATAAAATGGTGTTAAAATGGAAACATGCTAAAAAGGTAAAACATATTTCTGTCAACACATAAGTTGACACATTAACTAAAACATTTTTGTTTTTTGCTGCATAATGCAGGCAGTTAAAAAAAAAAGCCCCATTAAAATCACATAGCTTACCAACTGCACCCAATTTGTTTTCACAATATTAATTCTTAAAAGTCAGAGAAATGTAAACTTAAATTGGCCCTTGATCCAGAGATCAAGGGCTTAGAGATGTCATGACTGTTTCTGCATAAAATGACCTTTTTGAGAATTGACCTGGAAAGGCATACAGTAAGTTAATTGAAAAAGTTTCCTGGTTTTAAGAGGCACATGGAGACCACAACAGTCTGCAACAATCTGAAGAGTTCATGCACCAGAAAGCTACATATCTTATGGCTGTGAGTGGCAGAAGCTCAGCAAAATATGTTTGCAACCGCCGAAGAAATATGATGGTAACTAAATAAAAAACAGTCAGTCAGTGAGCACTCTCATCACATTTCCACTGCTAAGTCTGCAGCGTTTGCAGTTAGCCTTTCTATAACCAGAAGCACCAACATTAAATTCCTAAATTAAGCACTTCACTAGAAATACGAGTAGCATTGGCCCAAAATGACAACTACTGGAGCAAAATGAGGTCTGATACCTTAAGACAACATACACAAATTTACTTTTTAATCTTGATTTTTGGTAAGAAACTCATACAAATCATAATTTTTAAGTTACTCAGTAAAACTTACTCAAATGTTTTTAATAGTTGGACAAGAATAAATTTCCCAAAAACTATATTAGGGAATATTTGAGTAAGAATTTGTTAGCTTTGTACAAATTATTTGCTTTGGACTTTAAATTGATGACTGTTTTTACTGTCACTGAATAGCTAAATCTACACCCAAATATTTACTTGGCAACAATATGTAACATATATGTCAGTTAATTTCTTAATGAATCACCTATCCCCAATATTGGGTAACACTCTTTGTGACTACTGTTCAAATCAAACAGAGGGTTTTAATGCAAAGATATTTTTCTATTTTATTCAACTGGCTTGACCTATGCTGTTTGCTGGAACAGAGCCAGCATGAGACACAGACAGACTCACCCATGCACACACACATGAAATCCGATATGGGGTATCTGCAGGATGCAGAATGACAACTGTATTTTCAGCTGGAGTCATATAATAGGGCAAGGTCCCTTTTCAGCAACCGATCCATCACAGTCGCCGTATCGGCCTTTTCCTAGTCTTCTGAAAAATCTGAGATCTAATATAGACTAGTGAGTGTATGTCGGGCGGGGCCAGACCGACGCTTCAGCACACCCTGGGGTCCATGTTTGTGTCTGTCTATAGGTGGGCCAACCCAGAAGCAACCTTGGCTCAGGTCGTCTGATCCTCCCGGTCTCCAGCCCACACATGCTAGAATGCTGCAGGTGTTCTCAACATTACCGAGTCCAGTTGACTCATACTCTTACAGTTACTGAGGGATGTTTCAGTCTGAAGCTCATGAGGAAAGCTATGATGACTGCAAACACTTTTTGGCAGCTGCAACTTGCTGTAACTGGAAGAACTCAACTTGAATCCCATAACTTAACTGGAATTAATCTTTCAAACCGAAAGACAATAAAACAGTGTTACAACCTTCTTGAAGCATGTGTTTAAATCTCTAAAAGAGAGCCAATCAAGTTTTCCCCGATTATTACTTTTAAATCCTTTACATTTAGTCAACTTGACAAAAACCTGAAGACAAGACAGGAGGACGCAGAAAGAGAAGACATAATTTTTGTGCATCTGGGATACATATTAGTCAAGCAAGACCAGACATGTAGGTCCCATGATTGTTTCCCTCAAGCAAAGTGTTTTGACTGAAGAAGGGAGGATAGAAGAGGATGGCTAATGAATAAAGCAGGTCAGGAGACGAACACTGATAGGAGGGACAAGGTGTGTCTAAGAAATACTTCTGTGTCTACTTATCTCTGGCTTGAAACTAAAAGCTTTTTGTACCCTAACAGAAGTAACGAGGTTTTTCAAATAATACCTCACTAAAAACACTCATTGTATTGGCGGTTTTATTTTAATAACTATGTATGAATCCAATTATCACAGTTTTGATGAAACTCTAAGACTAATGGACATTTTGATGTGGAATGTATTATGTGTGAAATTGCTGGATATCAAGAGCGGGTCTTGAATTTTTAAGTAATAAATATTCAAAGCACATGTACAACAGTACACAAGTGTGGCTGAGTAGAACAAGCTGGGTTCCCACAAGCTGACCAGATCTGAATTCTGAAGAAGGTCTTATCAACAAGACAATCTGAGAACACAAATCCCAGACAGATGTAACAGTTTCTCTGGCATAGCATAGGAAATTAGTAGAACCAACCAGCCATGAAATGGCTCCAGGAAATCTTATAGAGGCTAATAGGGTCAGACATTTTGTAATTATGTATTTCAGCATACAATAGATACAATGGACAGTGGACTCCCACAGTTCAGTTTTAGCAGATTTTTTTTTGTGTAACATAACTCCAAATTATGTGTGGAAAATTTGTCAATTTTTTTATAGAGCATATTTAAAATATTTGAAAGAAAAAGCAGCTTGGGAAGCTGACATATCTAGACACATGCTATTTGATGTCATTTGCAAAGCATCCAATCCAGGACTGCCATTCATTTTCTTTACTGCTGATTAGCTGCAACCCCAAGAGTGGAAACAAGGGTGACTGTAGCTATTAGCTTCTGTGGTGGTACCACAAAGGTTTCCACTATGAACAATAATGCATATTAAAGGATATTTGGTGTGTAAACTATTAAAATAGTCAGTTTTAAGTGCTTTTGTCCCAGATCCTAGAAATAGTTTAACTATTCATGAGGTTGATAATCCACATTTTTCAAATATTTTTGAGGACAGTTTTAATTTTTCATTACATAAACTCTTACAAAGTCCCACATTGAAGCATGTTAAAGTTACAAGTCTCATTTTTTAGTTGTTCTCAACCTTATCATGAGCCTTTTGTGCAACTAAACGTAAATAGTGGCAATATTTTACAAAAACTAGAAAACCAAAGTTTGAGCCACCATTCAGAGTTAAAATAAAGTAGCAGAGGAATTGCAATAAATAGGACTTGTTTTGGATCCAACATTTACATTCAAAAATCATATATAAAAGTTTCTAATACTTCTGTTTTTATCCACATGCAAAATACACTGATTCATGACACTGGAAAAATATATTTGAAAGCAATGGTACTTTCTCACATTATTCAGAGTATTTCATGATGATATCAAGCAAATTAAATAACAGTAAAGCTTTCATAGCCAAGCCAACAAAGTGCAAAGAGATAGAGATACTATCTCTGTCAAATTTTAGGAAAATAAAAACTGTTACACTTTAATAAATTTAGTTGTGTGTTGTAATATGTTATTTAATCTTTAAAATTGTGAATAATACTGCTCCTTCCCCACTGAAAAACTTTGTCCAGCTCTGCTCTGAGCAGACAACCAGGAGCTCCAAGCTCCATCATGAGGTGTAACGACTGTAGAAAACCCAAACATAGCTCAGCATTTGCAGAGACAGCTTTCTCATTTAAAGGGATTAAAGAATGGAACAAACTCCCACAAAGTCTTAAACTTTCTGCTGACCTGAAGGACTTTTCACCAGGAAAGCATTATTAGAAAGCAAGCAGTGTCAGCACTAAAAATTAAAAAAGTAATTAAGGCATTTGATTCTGTCTAATTGTGGTAATTTTGTATGACTCTGTACAATGATTGTAAACAAGATATGTGTGGACATTAAATGTATTATGTATGATTTTAGACTGCTGTATTAACCCACCTCCTAAGGGACTACAAATGGAAACCTGATTAAATTAATCTGGTGCAAAAGTTCTAATTTTAATATGAATATTTTTGAACATTGTCATTGCTAACTTAACTAAAGACAAACTAAAGAACTAAGGTGCCTTCGACAGAAGTGAAATAAATAAATTTGAGTCTAATTTACTGCCCTGAGAACCACATTTGGCAGACATTTAGTTCAGGACCAGTAATAAACATGTCCACATTTTTATTTCTAAATTTAATTTTAACTATCCATTGGCATGACTTTTTAAAGCAAATACATGACATTTTACCTTGCTATGTTGCTTGATCATCTTAATAGTTTTGTGTTGTTAAATGCTCACCTGGTAACATGCATTGCAAATTAGCTAAGGCTATTAATGTTAAAAATGTTCGCTTTTAAATACTTTACAACAGTCACTAGGCAAATAAACAATAAAGAAGAAAGAAAGATGTTGATAGCAACCTAACTAAACATCATACTGAATGCACCTTAAGGAGTGATTTTGACTGAAGGATCTTTCCACGCACCAAGTTCTTAATTTGTTTTTATAGATTTTAAACTGGCTTCATGTCAAGAATTGAGTTTCTTGGAAAACTCAATTACCTCTTTTGTGTAATTGGCTGCAAGGTTGGGATAATTTTCTTGCCGAATCCAGCCCTGTTTAGCTTCAGCTTCTTAATAAGACTGTCTCAGGACATTTTCCAGTTAATCCTTCCTTTGATTATACGAGGTCTATTTTTACCCTGTACTGAATATGCAGCATCCCAAATTATGATGTTCTAACCTCTAAACTTCAGTGTTGGTACACTGTTTTACCCAGTGTAAATTCTCCTCCAAACATCGTGTGTGCAATGACTTTTAAAGAGTTCAACTTCAGTCCCAAGTGATCAGACTACATTCTTCCAGTGCTTTTCAGATTGTCTGCAGCACATTTTCAGTGTGCTTCAACATGCTACATCTTCAACAAATCAAATCAAATTTTATTTGGATAGCACCTTTCAGCAACAAGGCATTTCAAAGTGCTTTACATAATAGAAAAAAAATACTAAGTCATGGAACACTGTCAACAACATTACATTTTGTCGTCATTATACATCAGATCATTGATTAATCTGATGTGGACTCCAGCAGATAGTTTTTCAATTAAAAAACTTTCTATTAATTTCAACTCCAGTTACTAAGTATCTTTCTGTGTGTGGCATTTGGATCTTGGAAAACTCTTATGATTAATCTTTGGCTCATTTGAACACTCGGCTGTTTCAAAATGTCTGTAGCCAATGCTATCATGTTCTGTAGCAATGAGATTGCAAACACTTCTAAATATGTCTTAGGTTTCACCAACTATAACATGCTTTTAGTCTGTTAGTTTGGTTCATTTGAGATCAAAGATTAAACCATTTGATGGTAAATTGCATTAATTGGGAGCCAGATTACTTTATATGAAAGATCAATTTTCAGTTTTTGTGGTTTGCTATGTCTTTTGGGTCTCATTTTATTAATGTATTCAATTCCTATTTGTATTCATTAGACCTTATTAAACAAAGCTTAATTTAGGGACTAATTACTTTCAAATTATTTGTAAGTGTCAGTTACTTCGGATCTTCTGACATTTGTAAATCAGATGTTGATAGCCTCATTGGAAATGCGGCTATAACCCACATGAGAATATAAACCACAACTATATTTTGGATCACATGGAAACACATGCAAGAATGACAGACCGCTGACATCCCAAACAAACTGATAAGGCAAAAGAAAAAAAAATCTCTACAGCTTATTAACAGTGACTCTACAGGCTAATTAGTGACAAGAGTCATCTGCCTGAAAAGAATCGCTGTCAACACTGTATTAAATGTACAACCACATCTGTAAAGAATGTTCTTATAAGTCACTGTGGAGGTTACTGCTTATTTGTGTCTTGGTCAGGAGTCATCTTAAATGAAAATGATCTTAAGTATGAGTTACTGAGGTAATAAAAAGAAAGAAAAAGATGGAGAACCAAAATACTACAGTTCACAACACAAATGTTGAGAAGTGACATTGTATGTGTAAGATAACAATAAAATAATTCAAAAGGAACTGAGATTTTCAAAAATTGTAGATTTAGAAGTATGACGATGGAAAGATGAATCTCAATTAAAGGTGTAGCTTTAATTGAGATTAAAGCTACACCTATCTCGACTATCTCGCTATCTCGACTGTGAGGTAAAACAATTTAAATCTCTTTCTGTTTAAAAAAAAAATTTAAAACATTATGAAGAAGCGATATGGCACTGAATTAGGTGATGTTTTGTTGTGTATTTTTGTGCATGTGTATTTTTTGCATGCGTTTCCTGTGTATTTCAAACATGGCTGTAATATTCTTCTGAGTTGAGTAGCTAATATTCTCTTTATTTAAATGGGAGTGGAGGGCAAATATACTATTACACTTCTTTCTGCTCCTTTTTGTTCATATTTTTGTTTGTTATTACATTAATTATTCAGATTTATTTTGAGTGTATGAAATAAAAAATAAATAAATGGATAAAGACTTGGGGAAAATGTGTCATTTCTGTTTAAAATTCAAAGGGATGTGAGCGTATTGTCATCACAACTTTTGATGTTCTTTCCTGTTTTATTCCTTTTAGGTTTAACTTCCACTGTCTAAAGAAGAGGATGTGAGTTTGTGCTGATATTAACGGTTTAAAATGACTTAGGCTGGATTTAGCTGACCTGCCAAAAAATGCTCGGGATATGGAGTCCATAGACATTTGCTCTTCCTGAGATTATGTCACATTTGTGTCACACCTACAATCAAAAAACTGTTAGGTCATTTCTTTAACTTAAAATGTTTAGTTTGTGTTGTTAGAATAAAAGTCAGTTTCAACCACAAAATGTGACCAGGTTTCACTAGAACAAAGACCAAACAGGAGCTACAAAGACTTTTGAAATGCTTCATTTTTGTGTTTTCACAAGTAATGCAGGTTTCAAGAATGTCTAGTTCTGTTTTAGCGAATCTCTGTTAATTGAATAATTTTTCAATTTAGTTTATGTTTTGAACTGAGACTCACAAAAAACCCCAGACATATAATTTGGTTCCAGGAGGAAGTTCCAAAGCCCCAATGCCGTCCTTAGCATCATTAATAAATTATGGTCAGCAAATCTTGGTTGGAGAATGAGTTTAGGAATGTGTAAAGAAGTTCATTTTTACATTTTGATGAATACCAAAGGAAGGAAAAATCACAATATCACAATCTCCACTGCATGTTTAAATGGAAATAAATTAGAATACATTTGAATTATATACATAGTTTAATTTATATTGTATGAGTTATGCAACAAACAGAATGATAAGGTGTTGGTCAGTTGCTAGTTTGACTCTTTAACCCTGTCCCATCAGGTGGGAGGATGATTGGCTTCTTGATACATTATTTTTAGATTTCTACAGCCCAGTTAACTGCACCACATAGCGTGACAAAATGCTAAAAGTTTTTTAAAAGTTATTGTAAAATACAGTATCTTTAAGGGAATTCAGAGCAGTAACAATGTAGAGCTAATTTCAGGAACATCAATGGAGATCTCCTCAATTGTAAATGCATTGCTCTTTCTCAGCCTGAAGGAGGCCCAGCTCACAAGGTTAAACACTCTTCTATCCCCCAAAGAAAGACTTTATGAGCTGGAAAAGAGACCAGCAGAGGTGTGTGGGTGGAAAACAAGTGTCTGACCCACAGAGATGGAATATCTGAGCCTGCCGGAGAAGGACAGGTCACACTGAGTCCGAGAGTATTAATAAAGAGTCTATATTAGCTAATGAAGTTAAAAGGAGAGATTAATCTGTTATCTCCAACACATCTTTTTTTTTTCCCTCCAGTGGGTCTTTTGTGGGCTTTAGCGTTCCTTATATGAAAGTAGGCTGACAGGAAAGGGGGGAAGACATGCGGTAAATATTGTCAAGTCTGGGAATCGAACCCGCGACGGCCACGTCGAGGACTCAAGGCCTTCAAACGTGGGTCGCGCTATCCCCTATGCCACCACAGCACGCCCAATCTCCAACACATCTTAACATCAACTTGTCCCAACCCAATTGTTCTTCAACTATAATTTACAACAAAAGCATCATCAAAGGTTTCAGTATCTCTAACTTCATGATGCAAGTGGTTTCAGCTCTAAAGTAGAAGCTGGCCTATCAAAGTGTATCCAGAGAATGATCACTTCTGCACAAAGCAAAGAATCAAACACCTCATCAGTGAAAAGGAGGGCTTAATGCATTATTTTACTCAGCAAGTCATATAGAAACAAAATGTAACATTGGAATTTTACATAAAATCTAATCCAGTGGAGCGAAGTGAGTTTCTGTGTCTTTCCATGCTGCAATCTGTTGCCAATACTGATTTTTACAAGGCAGTTTAACGGCACTGTTACTGAACACTAAATTCTTTCTAGTGTGACTTGCAGCTGCTGACAGTAAGTCTGTAGCAGTCTAAACGATGTCTGGCACTAGGTAATTGAGACATTACATTTAAAAAAAATCACATTTCTGAAAAAACATAAATTATTTGATAACCATAGATATGTGTGTAGAAATCAAATCTAATAATAGCTGTGGTGGAACATCTGGAAAATATATCAACACTTATAGATTTTCTGCTTCTTTAAAAAGTGTGGATAATATAGAAAAAAAAAGTATCTGGGACTCAAGTTAGTTTCAAGTTATTTACATGATGTTTGCTTTTACCACCGTCAAAAAATGCTTACAGGTGACTTCAAAATAATTTGTTGGGGATCAAATAGAAAACAAGAAGAGTAATTGAACATAATTTAAACAAATTAATATTAAGAAGTCATATTTTGTTCAAGGGGGGGGTGGGAGTATGATGTTGGGGACATTGTTGTTGTGATGGTACTAAAACTGAAAGTTTACTAATTATGTGATTCCCAATCTTTAACTATGATGGAAACCACATTTAGAACAAATTAAGAAGAATGCTTAAATGATAGCTACTGAAACCATTTGTTCATGTTATGTGATGGACTGGCCACCTGTCACAGGTATAAAAATGTGGGTATAAAAAAATTGATGACTGAAATGTCTGTATATATTATATTGATGTCTTTAATTTTTGTATAAAGTTCCTGGAAAAAGTATGCCAACCTTTTTTTCTTATTTTTACTTTTCTCACATTACAAACTATTCATTATTTTTGGCATTAAAGGGATTTATTGTAAATGATCAACAAAGAAAAGTGCACAAATATAAAGTGGGAAGAAAAGGAAACATAATCTTTAAACATGTAGGATGCATTTGTATCCCACATCAACCCAAGTTAATACTTTGTAGAAGTTATTGTTCCTCCAATTACAGCTGCAGGTTTTCTTCAAGCTTTGCACAACATTTACAGTTTCACCAATTTTTCTCTGCCAAATAGCTTAAGCTCAGTCAGGCTGGATGGAGAATATCTGAAAATCCATTTTAATGTTTTGCCTCATTAACTGGCCAAAGCCAGTTAGTGATTTCTTTGAGGTTTAACCTGCTGATTCCAGTTTGGACACGTTCCAATCTTCAATGTACGAGTATGACACAAAATCATTTTGTTCTTTTGTAACAATTTAACCATTAAACATAACAAAAGCTAAACAAGACAAAGGGGAAGCATGTGTCTTGACAGAAACAGTAGTTTTCAAAATGAGGAGATTGAAACCTTTTTTTGTCTCTAATCTTCATGTGACCATATGAAACCCAAAGCAAAATGCAGCAAGCACCTCAATCAGATTAGTTCGAAAGATAATTTGTTTGCAAAGTAACCTGACTGGATTTGTCACTTCATGTCCACTGACATAAACACATGACCATCTGCAGTGTGTAATGATGAACAGTCTTGTGAGCCAGCAGCTGGGGTTTGTCATGGCAAATATTAAGCTATCCCTACAGTGTGTGCCAGTCAGGCTGTTTATCAAAGCACTCATCCCTCTTTTAACAAGTCTGCCTGCCCACCTCAGCAGAGAATGCACAAAACAGATGCAGCTGTCAAAGAAGAGAAGTGAAGCAAGGTTCTGGATGTTTGATTAGTTTGGGGCTGAGCTGCTCTCTGGATCCTGGGAAACTTGCCAGTCAGAGAGGAAAACTATCATTGAGATCTCAGCATACCAAGAGAATAGATGTGTACTTATTCATCTTCACTGGCAAATAAAAATACAACAAAATCAATTCTGAAAATTGTTACATCTATCATTGTGACATAGAGATAATAAGAGACCATTAATACTTAAAAGCAGCACTATGAATAGAAAGATTGATGGTAAGTTCAGCCATCATATGAGCTTTCCTGTTATTTCATCATTCCTTCCCAAACTGTACTGAGCTAGAAATCCATAACCGAGTATGCAATAGTGCAGGGAAGACCAATTTTTAACTTCAGATGGGCCAAACATCACCAGCAGTGAAGTGTGTGTGGTCAGTGATCGCCCTTTAAAAATACAAACACACGTCTCATATTCACTCACTTGGCTTTAAAGGGGAAGTCAAAAATGGGTGAGAGCTCGACAATAAAGAGACCTTTCTTTCACTATTCGTCTGAGACACTCAGTCATTCAGAATGGTGTCAGTGCCTCAGTGTGAGCTTTTCCAATATACAGACATACAGTAAAAGTACTAATGTCCTTTCAACTTAATTCTGTTTTGTCACATCACAGCCCAAACTTCAATGTGTTTTACTGAGTTTTTATGTAACAAACCAACATAAAGCAGTCATAACTGAAGTGGAAGGAAACAGTTTTTTAAATGTCTTACAAATAAAAAGTAGTATTCAACGCTTTTGTGTCAATATTTTGTATGACCACCTATCACTGTAATTCCAGCTGTGAGTCCATTAGTTTATCTGCACCAGCATTATAAACCCAATGACTAAAATATCTGTGTAGATCTTGGCAAAATAGCTTCAGCTCAGTCAAACTGAATTAAGAGTGTCCTTTGAGCATCAATTTGAAGTTTTGCTAAGATTTCAATCGGGTTTAAGTCTTTCTAAACTGAATGTTGTAAGTACTAAGTACTAAGTACTCATCCAATTCAAAACTGAGCCACTAGTATATTTAACTTACAAGGTCATAATAGCCCAACTGAGTTGTAGACTTACATTCATTAAAATATGTTGTTTTGGGGTGTATATCAAATGTCTGCCTCAATACTGATTTCCTTGCAAAACGGCCAAAACAAGTCGAGAATGTTTTATTTAATAGCACCTGTGAAATGCTGATTTCCTTACGGTATATTTTAGCTGCGTATATGTGGTTTATTGATGTAATTCCTGGTTAAATGCATACTAAATACAACTAAATGCTTCAAAAAGACAGACATACTGCCCTTTTCTCACAAAAGTTGGAATCATTGTTCATTCTTAGAACATGAAGCTTTCTCAAAATGTATTTGCAGATTATTTTAAAATTTTACCAAGAGACTGAAAACCTATGTACTTTTTGAAATATCACAAATAGTATAAACTCTGGAAAGCACGGAACCTTTTGGTTTTTACCCAAAACGTTAAAATTACATTATATAACACAAAAAGAAAACAAAAACAATTTTTTTTCTTGCAAAACCAACTTTTGCAAAAAAAAGTTAGGATCATGATTTTTTGATAATGAGCTATGAGCCTTGGACTTGTACCAAAAAGATGTCCAACATCTTGACTCAAACTAATAATTTTCTGTTTTGTCCCAATTATCCACAAAAACTCAACTCAGTCCCTGTGAAGAAGCAGCAGCAAAACATGTTTCATAGTGGTGGAAAAGTGATTAAATCCAAATCCAGAGATTAAAGACCTCACTAGCCTGATACAGTCTTAATACTGCAGTGATTAATGATTGATTACAATGCATGAGAAACACATAGTCCAGAGCAAGGTCAGCGTTGTGATCACACGGCACTTTGCTGCTTCTTTCGCACATTTCTGACTTTAAAAACCCGATTATAAGAACAGGGAAGTTCACAAAACCTGAAAAGCCAGCCAGAAATGCCACTAATCATCTCTGGCAACAACACAAAGAGCGAGCCTACTTTTACACTGTGCTGCCCTCTCCTGTTCACAGCCATTATTACACTCCAAAGTATACATTTTTATTGTTTGTTAAATGCATTCTTCTGTTTAAAAAAGAATAAAACAAAGTCCAAGGAGAAATAATTATTCCAAGAAAGAAGAAGCACCAACAACATAAAAGAGCCTGGATGAAAATACCAGGCAGGATAATGATGGCTACTTTTAGGTACATGCACTGCAACCATCATCCACGAGAAACCAGACATTTCTGTGCTTCAAGGGAAAAGCTCATCAGATCACAGCTGAAGATTGCTTACCGTACATCGTCCCGCCACACACAGATTTGTTTCATTTTGTCCACACGGCGTGCCATCAATCACCCTCTCTGACTGTCGCACGTAGAATCTGAACCCAGTGGCCCGGCAGTTTAGCTCACAATGCTGCTCCCCAGGAACTGAAAGAAGATCAAAAGGAGCGAGACATTTAGATATTTTGAGATGGTTTCACACTATGTATTAGCAAAAGAAAACAGTGTCAGAGTATAAAAGACATTGACAGACTTGACGATCTGAGTAAAGGAGGATACAAATACATGCCACACTTTTCAGACCTTCATTTGAAATAAACTGGAAGCCATATATCCACTTGCCATCTTCCTCTATGCAATTACTCCTGCTAATTATGGTGGTTATCACACAAAATCCCAATAAAACTTGTTAAAGTTTCTGGTTTTAACCTGACAAAATTTAAAACCAGTTTGTCTGTGTACATATTGTAAAACATTGTTTTAGTTCTATACTTTTACGTTTGTGTATTTTGTTTCCTCATGTTAAACTAAATTAATTACCTTGTTTTCATCAATGATACTTCTAAATGATATTTTACTCAACACCTTTAGAAGTAACATAATTAATAAACTTGCATTTGATTTGATTTCAGTAAAAAAAAAATAGAAACAGTAGTGAACAAACAGCAACATTAAGACCAAGTGACTCCAGAGAAAGGTCAAAGATAAACTGTGGAGAAGTTTTAAGCAGCATTGGGGAATTAAAATACCACAAGGTTTGAACAAATCAGGCTACCATCCTATCGGTCATCTGAAAACGGAATAGCCATGCATCTTAACTGAAAACATAGATCACAGAAATGGTAAATGGTCTGCATTTGTATACTGCTTTATCAAGTCCAGACATCTCCAAAGAACTTCACACTACAGTCAGTCATTCACCCATTCATGCACACACTGATGGTGGCAAGCTACTGGATAGTAATAAAGGGCAGTCTGACAGAAACAAGGCAGCCAGGCAACGGCGCCACTGCCACCAGGCCCTCTGACCATCACCAGCAGGCAAAGTGGATGAAAGTCAACAACAGAGGCAGGAGGAGCGGGGATTGAGAGGAGCTCCAGACATTTACAGTTCCATCAATCTCACTGACTTTTCCTTTGGACTAAACACATCACAAGCCTTGCCTGCTGGTGGTGCTCGCCAATTGAATGGCAGTTTGCTCTAAGGTAGGCGTGGCTAAAATGTAGCGTAACACCATCAGTATGAATGTGAGTATGAATAACTAAATGTAGTGTAAAGCACTTAGACATTCTTGCAAATCATCAGGTCCTACTCAAGTGGCAATTTACCATTTACCACAAGTTGTATACTGGGCAGAAATAATTATAATAATGAAGCCTACCTTCATTAAAAGGTTCCCATTTATAGAGTCTGCCCATGAAAGGCTGGTTGTTGTAGGAAGAACACTGAACCACTCTGATGTCTTTGCTGGATGGAGGACAATCCTGAGACGAACAAGAGAACATGTAAACAAGCATTTATTTTTTCATAAACATGTAAAATCATCAGTAACAACTAATGGCTCTTACTGTCATGTTCTGACAAATAGTTGGAGTCCACAGTCATGTTAGTGAAACTAGATCTCACTGAAGTCCGAAAAAATTTCGATTGAGCTTTTCCTCTGATTTAACAGGAGGAAAATATAAACTGAGACATTGCCCACTAATTTAAATGCACAGACGTGTAGTGGCTGACTGAAAACTGGTTTCCATAGATTGCTGCTTCATCTTTTTTCACAAGTTTCTATTTTACTCTGAAGATTAATAATAAACAATTCCTGACATTCTCAAAACATTTGGCTTGTTTGTCTTGGCTGCACTGTAAAACTTTTATTTGATTCCAGGTGTTCTGAATACAGAATAACTTATTTTTTCTTGATTTGTAGGCATATTTGAGAACAGAAGGCTGCCTCGTGGTACAGTTTTTAGCACTGTTGACTTGCAGAGAAGAACTTTGTGTGTCGTATGACTTTCTGTGTAAAGTCGTTAGAAAGTTGTTCTAACCATGTATACATGTTTTTTCTGGATAGTCTGGCTTCTTCACACAGTTCAAAAACATGGCTTTCTTCAACTAAATCCTAACCCTACTATTGTGGGAGTCCAGACATCCATACATTACTGTTGCAGATCCTGTAGTGAGCATGCTCCCTTGTACAGTAGGATGAAGGAAGCGGGTTGTAAGGTCTCTCGTGGTGCAGCTCGTGGCTAGAGGTGTGACTCCCAGCCTGGACCTCAGCCTGGTTAGAGGATGCAGGCTGGTAAAGGGAAGTCCAGAGTTGTTTTTTTCTGGGATGTTGAGTCCTGGGATGCACATACGGCCTGGTAAAGCGATGGAGGTTGTTGGAGGCATCCAGTTTGTGTGATCTGAGGTCGGTGTGCCCTCTAGGAAAGGCCTGGAGGGAGTTAGCAGCAGGAGAGCGTTTTTGTCTATGGAGGCGAGGGGAAGCTGAGCCTCTGCCTGAATCCACTAACAGCGGAGCCACATGAGGTGCTCGTCCATAGCCATACTTCCCTGGGACAATGAGGGTGACCTTCCTGGAAAAGTAAATGTAGATTATGATGTATTTATCCCAAAATTAACACATTTTATCTAAAAAATAATATTTAGTGAAGAATTAATAATTGCTTTTAAAAACCACCAGTATGTCTCTAGGAAAATGTCAATGTGCTTTTTCTCTTTTTCACATGGAGTCCAACTGAAACAACTCCTTCAGCTGTCCGCATTATTTGCTTAAAGGCAAGCCTGACAGGAAGGAGATCACCACGCTGCCAAACACAGGCTAAACTTTTGACTGTAACTACAAAAGACTGGCTTTTCACTGGAAGGCAGTCAGATGATCCACAGCGATGGCTCCAAAGAGTCACTTTTACACCAGGCTGTTCAGCATGCAGCACACATCCCAACAAAAACATGAGCTTTATAAAGCCAAGTGTACCAAATGTTCCTGACATTTGAGACAGCTTGTCTTTAGTTGATGCAACATGGAAGATAAAATAAAAAATCTTAAGTAGTTGATATTTCACAAGCTTAGAAATGTAGGACAGATCCGTAATACACAAGAAACTTCTTGTGTATTACTTGTGTATACACAAGTAATACTTCTTGTGTAATACTTGTGCATTAATCTACCTGAGATCTTTGCAGATCTTTGTTTTCATTTCAAGAAAATGAAAACAACAATAATAATGATAATAGAGACCTTTGGGCACTTAAATAACTTAAACATAACATAATATGTAAGTGCATAAGTCACTTGCAGAGTGTTTATCAGCTTCTTTGATTAATGCTCTACTTGCTCCACTTCATCTCAGGTGAATAGACACGTCTTAATAATTTTATTTTTCGCATCTTCCATTTTTACATAATTAAATTAACTGTGCTCCATGAAATGTGCTCAATGAAATACTCCATGAAATGATCACTCTAATTTGCCCTTACGTATGGTTGACTGTAATAGACTGGTGACCTGTCCAAGGTGTATCCCACGCCTCACCCAATGAGATTGGGTGCGGAGTGGGGTACAGTCCTAACCCAACCTCACCCAATCTTGTCCTTGTAGGCCTACTTGCCTACAAGGATAAGTAGGCAAGGGCAATGGATGGATAACCTAAAACTTATTTAAACTTTTCCACAAAGTTCTCAATGTCTGCTTCAAAGAACAATTGTATATAGATAAAATTGCACAGAATAAGTCTGTTTAATTTTCAGGAGACATACGATAGCTGTGTTTGTTTTTCGTTGTAAAAAAAAAAAAGTTTCACCTTTGCAATTATGCTTTTCTTTATGTTATGTTAAAGCATAATTAACACAAAGATAATTATGCTTAGAATCCCAATATACATTAAGACAAAGTGTGTGAATGTTCAAAGATTCATGTTTGCATACCATGTCCTGTATACAGTGTCCCATGACAGACTTTCTGCAGAGCTAAGTGAAGTAAGAGCATTACATCCTTAAAATGCCCTCTTGTTCTGCAGAAGCCTGCTAATCGCTCATTCATTTAAGATAAAAGTGTGGCAGCAGGGAAGGCGTAAAATAGTTTAAATTTTATTTATGAAAAAAATGATCTCACTGTTTTCTTACCTGCGTTCGCCTGGCCTGCTCTGCTTCTCCCTCCTCAGCTCTCCCCTGCCGCTGCTGTTGTTGAAGGCTCTGACACCACTGTGGCGAGGAGCAGCAGCAGGTTTCAAAGCTGAAATGACATGGCCTGGCTGCTGGGGCTGAACGGCAGCTCCTCTGGAGGGGTATTGAGTGTACACAGGCAGACAGGGCCTCGTCTGTTCTTGCACCCCTTTCCCACATGTCCGGGAGCAGGTTGACCAAGCACCCCAGGTTCCCCAGGCTCCCTGAATTTCCCCGTACTCTGCCCTGAACTCCTGTTGAGACTCTGTCCTCTGAGGCACCTGTACGGACACAACAGAGTTTATATTAGATAAGCAGCTAAGTGCAAAAAAGTGGGACAGGACGTTTAGATGTGAAAGCCAAGTACTCATGGGAAGCATTCATCAACAAGACTTTAATCTCTGCAGATCTTGGTTTGGAAAAACGCTCAAGTCAGTGACCTCATCTCCTCACCATGAATATCCTGATCCGCCACCTGTACATGAAGCAGACCTCTGTTCAGTGTAATAAAACCCTCATCTGGCTGGTTAGCCAGCATCTATTAGTAGCGTATCCCTGATTGGCTACTTGAATTACTCCCTGTTGACTCTACTTTTCTGTGCAACTGCGCCAGGGACGTTTTAGCAGCGATCAGTGAGCTCACTGTTTGAGGGACAGCGTGCCAAACCGGCATTATGTATGGAAATCCTACTTCTTGAGGAGCACTTTGTCTCTATTCACATCACCCTCTCTGGGCAAACACATGGCTGCAGTAAAAACTTAGCGACCACCGAGTTTTATCGGATGAAAAGAGAATACAGGAGCGGCAGGGGGAGTTGGCAGGAAGCTCCTCGGATGTCAATCAGCCTGGGTAGCTATTCAGCAAGACCTCAGAACTCCCCGCCCCTGGCTCCTTTACTGCTTCAACTGAATGCCACTGTCATCTCTGGGTCAGCATTGGGTCACGCAGCTGGACTCCAAGTGGAAGCACGTGAAGTCAACTTTGTACAAACTGCCTTCCAACTTTTAACTGAAGGGACTGTAGATGTGTCACTGAGCTTCACACGTGAGCTTCTACTATGGGGTTTCTGTTCCTGCAGGGCTCAAGAGGTGGCTGTCTGATAGCTGACGCCTGCCTTCTCTGTGTCACTTGGGTGCACTCACTACTTCTCAGAAGTTCAAATGAGCAAAATGAGCTTCTCTCACGAGGTAATCTAACTGGCTGCATAGAGTAAGGGGGTTTAAATAATTGTATGACAGACTCAGTTTGAATAGGGACCAAAACTGCAACATTTGTCACGTTTTCAGATGGCTTGGTTCACTTTCACACTGTGCCAATCGATCCAAACGCCTTTGAGCAACCCATTCTCCACAGTGCCTACGGTGGCGCTGCACCCAGAATTACTGAAAGAATTACATAAAATTACAAAAAAATATCTGAAAAAATACATTGATTTCAACTTCCTTCTTCACAAAATGTGAACAAATGCGAAATGGCGGCAGATTTTAGCAGTTGTATCTGGAGACATGGGTATTCTTAATTTGGTCATATGTACCACAACAAAGAGAAAAAATAACGGAGAAAAGACGCTGAAGAACAACTCAAAACCATTTTTTTCTCACTCTGTGTCGGTTAAGCTACACGCAGACTCGTTGCCACTGCAACTGACAATAACGCCATATCGGAATTTAACGCCAAAAAAACACTCAAAGATTTCCCACACAAAAAACAGAATATCCAGTCCGTTACAGTGTGGTGTTTTTAGGCTTGATGATTATTTTGCAATTATTAATGAGTGACCGCTGTAGTAGATTAGCTACTGCTGCTATCAGCTAATCCAACACTTCAGTGGTTGATTAGCTAATTTAAACACTAGCTCAGACTCCAGTGATGATCTGTCAGAGTTGGTTTGTCGATCGGCATATTTTGTTTTAAGTGAACCGAAACACACCGAATTCCACATCACATCTACATGCAACGGTTGTCAAAGTCAGGCAAGGATAACTGAACAACTTCTCCCTCCCTTACTATTTTTGTCTTAATTAAAAAGTTTTTCTCACCTTGTTCTTTAGTTGTCGTAGAGTTGACAATTAGTTGCAAAGCACTGCATCCCTTTTTCTCTTATATATCAGGTTTACATTTAAGATTTAGCACGTTATTTTGATAATAACTTTGCTAAACCAGTCGTAGTCATCGTCAGCCAGCGGCATTTTCGTCCTACAGAAGGGAGGTGGGGGTGGGATCTTGCGCGCGTAACGTCACGCTGCAAGGAGTCCATAGTTTGTTTTCTGCTTTTGGAGTCTCTGGTGGTTTTGTTCAGGCAGTTCATTTTTAAGAACTGTTATCCGATTTCATGTTTGGTTTAGTGAACGAAAAACGAAAAAACAATACGGACCACATTACAATTGTTTATTTGTTTTTTGTTGTTTTGTTTTGATCTGCAGTAAGGCTATGTCACTGTGTGGTATGTGAGCTCAGAACTTCATTGGGATCCATTTGCATGTGGCATGGATGCAATTAGCATGTGATACAAGTTAAGAAGGTCCAGGTTGCTCTATTAGCTGGTCTGGACCGGCTGTGTTGCCTCTAATCTTCTTTTTGACAATATCCTATAAATTCTCTGAGAGGTTTAGATCACGCAGGTTTGTGGGCCAAACAAGCACAATGATACTATAATTATTAAACCAGGTATTGGTACTATTGGCAGTGAAGGCAGGCATCACGTCATTCTGGGAAATGAAATCAGCATCTCCATAAAGCGTGTCAGCAAAGAGAACCATAAAATACAGTACAATTTCTTGATAGACGACTTTATACCGACTTTAGATTTGAGAAAACACGGAGCATTGATACTACCAGACAACGCAGCTCCCAAAATCGTCATTGAACTCCAACTAGAAGACTTTAACTCTGGGAGGTTGGTGTCCAGATAAATAAATATATGTAAAAGTGATTTTCTTCTAAAGCCAGAACTTTGGAACATTAAGCAAAAGATAATTGATTTTTCTTCTTGGCCCACATGATAAAGATCTGGTTGCTCTTGGTTTTTCCACTCAAACGTCTGGATACAGTACACTGTGATCAACCAGCTTCCATAGCATTGACCTTCTCTGGCTTAGCCCCATTGTGGAGAGTGTCAGTGACTCTGCTGGATCCCCATCAGGTCAACAGTCTTCCAAATGAAAGTGAGGCAATGAGAAATGACCATCACATTTCTGTATTTAAAAAAATCCTTTTCAGTTGATGTTATGAAATATCGTATTTTCCAGAAAATAAGTCACATGTTTTTCATCGCTTGATTGGCCCTGGAACTTACAGTCCTATGCAACATATACATATTTCTTTTGACTTATGACTTATATGACTTATACTCTGGAGAATATGGTATTCAAACCGTCAAGCTAAGGAAAAGCTCACAAATTTCACCAAATGGGCAATATTCAATGAACTCCAAGTCTAACAAAGTATGAAAACTTTTTTAATTTAATTACTGACATAAATTTCTGGCCAAAGGTTACTCTATTTTATTGATCTGTAATATGCAAATATTGCTCACCTTCCTGTGATCTGCTGTTTGTTGACTGTCCAGTAGTTGTGACCAAAGCAGCAGCTGAACAGATAGTCTGCAAGCAACAGGAAAATATTATTGTTCAAAATTAGTTTTGCACAAAGGTACCACATATTAAACTTTAATTCAATTATATTGTGTTGCTGAATTAATATGAATCATAAAATAAAAAGGCCCAAAAGAAAACTCAAAGCAAACTGGTAAATTACCTGATGGACCAAATCCTGACTTCGAGCATGGCGACTCGTTCCACAGCGTTGGACACTATGAGTGCAAACAGAAAATAATGGTGCCTTCTAATTCACTTTTTTGAGATGGAAAATAAATGCCTTTAAAATGTATTTAGTCTCACCAAATGTCCACTTCTTGACTTTTCTTTTATATTCTCAACAAGAATCATTCAGCTTGAACACCCACAGACAGTGACTCTGGCAGAAACCGTTAAAGTCTTCCACCCACTTGACCATGTGAGTTGACCTCTGACCTCTTTGGCTCCTAATGAGGGAGCTCCTCTGGTGAAGCCCCCCCACCCCACTAGCAGACAGCAGATCTAAAATTCAGCTAGAGAAAGCCTTTCACCTCTCAACCCCACACTATTTAACTCAGTCATGATTTGCACGTTGTCCTATTTAGGTTCACTGAAGCAAAAAGGCTTTCAAACGCGTCCTGATAACAATTCAGCATGTACTGATCCCAGGGGAACAGTGGCTTATTATCTGCAAACATTTAGAAAGGTGCAAATAACTATGATTATATTATTAGAAACCACAAAGTTAAGACAAAATCTAATACCTGCATTCTTCTCACACTTACCTGCAGCCTAATGATGAAGAGTTTCTGCTTTTTATACTGGTGTATCCTCTCCAAGTGCAGGCATCCTCACAATGGAAACTTGAATCTGTGAAGAAATGGAGGGCTTCCCTCTCAATACCTGGTGCAGATCCATGTGACCCTCTGAAGCCATGTTGGGAATTCTGGATCAATCAGACTATAAGCCCCGTGTGTAGCTCTTCATTGAGACTCCAGCGGTTCTGCTTTTACGCGCAAACACAAGGACTGTGACAGAGAGCTGAAAACTGACACGGCAGAAGGAAAACACCCTCTGCTGCGCCCCCTGCCTCAGCCAGCCTACTCCACTTTGTTCTTTGAGCTGTCATGTAAAAAATACGGAGGTGGGAGTCTCCTCCTGCTTTTTTTCCCAGAGTGCGCGCTTGGATTTGTCTGAGCGTGAAGGAGAAGCAGAGCAGTTTAGGGTTTTCAGCGGATCAGCCACATCAACACTCTGGCACTCCTTTTGCAGGGCTGAAACAAAAGCAGCGCACACAATTAATTACTCATCGATTAGTCATTAACACATGTTTGAGCCAATATCTGACAGACTGCATTAAGCTGTATTATGGTGTTTACTGAGCTAGTCTGTTCAACAATACTTAATTGATACCATTGCCTTGCAAAAACCTTCATACTCCTTAAACTTTTTCATCTTTATACACATTATAATCAAAACCTTTATGTATTCAAATTGGACAAACTCACAGTAGTGCATAATTGTGACCTATGAGAAGAAGTATGCATGGTTTTTAATTGCTTAACAAATACAAATCTGAAAAGTGAAGTGAAAATTTGTTTTCAGCCCCTGGAGTAAATAATTTGCAGTGTCTTTTGGGGTGTGTCTCTTCCTGTTTTTCACATGCATTTGCCCTGCTTTTATCTTCATCCATCTTCCCAACAGTTACTCTGCTCAATAAAGATATCCCCCAGCATAATGCATCCATCACCACGTTTCCTGGTGGGATGGTGAGTTTATAGTGATGGGCATCATTAGTTGTTTTATTATCATTATCTCAGCTTATGGAATGCTATTGGAACCATGCCTAAGTATTACTGGAAAAATAATAACAATAAAAAATTTAAATTGTGTATTATTTTTAAACTATCTAACAAAATTCAACTTTTTAAAAAACTTTGTTTAAAGAAAGGTTTTGCTCAAAATTAGCATCAGTTTGTAATTAACTGGAAAACCTGTCCCAATTAATGCTTCAAAAACTTGATTTTTTAAAACATGGCCATGATATAAATTAAAAACAGTTGAGACATTATTTTCTTTTAAATCTTTGTATTTCTTTGACCCAACATAATTTCTTTATTCACAAATAAAGCAATAATCCTTTAAGCAAACTAGATATAGCATAATAGTAATAAGTCTTTCATTTTTAAGCTTCTATGTGCACTGACATATTTTTTATACACTCTGTCTGCACACCGTCACTAGTTTTGGAGTTGTGTCAGGCTTTTGAAATTGCTTGCGGTGTTGGCAGCTGAAGTCCTCTAAACTGTCACAGTGTCTCAGCACAAAACAGTGATGCTATCACAGTTGTTCAAAAGAAACTTACAGAAGCTTTTCTGACAGCGCATGCTCACACAGACTGGACTCCTATCAAAGCAGAATGGAAGATTTTTATGTAATATCTTCAGACTTTGAATATAACAAGATGCTCGTCTCCATATAGAATTGAACTAGTTGGTTAGAGCCTTTCGCATGAAAAGAAACATTTCTCATGATCAAATCCATTTTTTTGAATACAGGTCAAGCTATGAAAGAAATGTATATTGATAAATAGGAATTGAAAAGTTTAATTCTTTCAATATTTAAATTCAAAATTTAAAACTCAGATTATATGGATTACACACACTCATTTGTGGTAGTTTCAATGATAATCCTCTATAGTGAATAAGACCCCAAAATTAGAATATTACATAACATCAAAAATTATTTTTAGTACAGAGGCTATTGAACTGTGTCCTTTGTCTCTGATAAAAATGTGTTGATCTTCGAATAAACTTGTTTCTCAGTACTTCAAGTATTGCATGAGTCTTTCCTTTACTAGATTTTTAACATATCTCCTTGCACCTTGGGAGTCTTTGAAATCATGCCAGTAACTTTTCTGAACCTTGAAAATTTTAACAAACAGCAATAAATGGCTGAAATTGATCACGTTTAAGTCTTAACTCCACATACAACACCACTTCTACTTTTTGAAGTGCAAGTAAATAATCATACAATTATGTTTTATTTAATAAATTAACATACTGACCACCACACAGCTGACATAAAAGCAGCTAGAGAAATGTGTAATTTAAAAAACTGAAGAAAAAAACATTACATATCAAATTAACTGACTGATTTAGGTAAGATATCTGTAACCAAGGCACTGATCTCGGACAGAACAAGTGCCCCAGACAGCAGAACCTGTCAAGTTGTTAGTGTGAAGCTATTTTGACAGTTGATTCCACTTCAGTTATTTGTTCTCCCTTGACTTGTCTGGGGTTGAAGAGGTTATTAGGGAGGGCTTAAGCAAAGGTGAGCAAGAATATAAGAGAAGCAGGTGAAGCCTCTACCTTCAGGGACATTCCAGTGTTAATGTTTGACACTAAACAGAGAAGCTTCACCTCAGATATGACTTTATACCTGCACTGGTCCCTTCAAAATGTTTCAGTTTGACTTTAGATCTGCTCAAGATAATTGTTGAATTTTTAAGAACTTAGCATTTGCTAGGTCCTCATAAATGAAAAATAAAAAATATATAAGTTTTATTATAGTTGATTATCTTAATTTGTCTGATTTCTCTTGTTACCACTCAGTCTGCGTATGGTTGGTTGAACAATCCTTTGTGACAACAATGCTCCCAAAATCACCTGCTCTCTGTGAGACTCACCACCAAAATGATTTTACCCAACTGGTTAAGAGAGGACTGGTCACTCTTTTGAGTTTTAAAGTGGTAAATGTTTTTGTTTAAATTGTATAGTCTTACTTACTCATACTTATGTATGCATGCTGGGTGCAATGCTTCTGTAAAATGTGTTTTCTTTCCGTTTTAAAGGTTATTAAGGCTTCATCTGCTTAATCTGGTAAATGTTTCTAGAGAAGAATCAAACTTTAACATTTGTGGTTTGATTAATCATGATAAAAAATGGGGAACCTCCAGACATACAAAACCTGCAGAAGAAAAAGACACCCTATCCAGGGACCCAGTGCATCAACTAAACCAAAGAACGGGGCTGAGAGATGACAGAACCCTTACTGTCACACTGAAGTAAGGCACTTGTTTTAGTTTATGGTAGTTCTGGTACTAAAAGCTTGTCTGAATACCCAAAAAAAAAAAAAAAAAAAAAGTATATATATATATATTAAAAAAACTTAAATTATACATCAAAGTTTTCAGAAAATAGAACCAATAAAACTATGAACACAAACTTTGTGCTAATGCAGAATCTTTTAATACTAAGTACAATACAGAAAGTCAGTATAGTAAACAAAAAAGACTGTGTGTTTGTCTGTGCCCTTTCTTTCATGTCAGGCAAGACAAAGTGAGTTAATAATGCATGATGCTGATTAGAAGACAGAAAAATCCTTCTATTCTCCAGAAAAAGACTCTGGTAATTTTCAGTCGAGGACGGTGCAGGATTTCATTCAGAAAGCTTTTAAAGTGCAGAGGATTTGTTTTAGGGAAGTCAGTGCACCACAAGTCAGTGAGTCCTTTGAAGCTTCCTTAGGCATGATACCGCTCCACACTCTGAGGAATGGAATCAGTGAAGTTCTACATTCAGTCAAGATGTGCTGACAATTTTACAGACATCTTTAAATCCTCCATCTCAAAAGGGTCTTCAACTAACAACTGATCAAATCAGAAGGAGATGAAGCCCCAAGAATTGGGAGTTTGACGTGGGGGAAAAAAAGCAGCGGGAAGCAATGTCCACATTTGGTAATGTGTATGTGATCTTAGGGTGAACCTTTGGTCCTTTTCACTTGGTCTCAGTGAGCTTTGCAAGGCTGGCTTGGCGGAAAGCCCCTCTGTCCCTCATCTCCAACACGCAGTCTCTCACCATCTCTGCAAACATTGATGGCCAGAGCTTGTGTAAAGCCTCACCCTTCAGATTGGTGTCTGATGCCCTTTTGACCAACTCCTGAAGGTATTGTTCTATCACGGCGGCACGCTCCGATGACTCCACGGTGCCCTCCTGGGATGAAATAAGCATATTCACAGAGTGAAACATTTTGTAGATTAATTATACAGCTGGAAATTCCCTGAGGCACTTTGCGGATACCAAAGGAAGCCCCTAACTGAAATTACTTAAAAGATTAAGTGATGAGCAAAAGCAAGAGTGATTACATTTTTTAAATCCATCGGTGGCAAACTAAGAATTTTGCCAATTGGTTTCACAGTTTTAGTAGAGTAGAATATAATAGTTTTTAATGTTTGTCACTGTACGTACATCTGTACAATGAGATTAAAGCCAATTTCCAAACAGTGCTAGTATCAGAAAAGAAAACTAGTAAAGAAAACAATATCACAATGAATCAAAATGTACAATTGAGAACTTGCTGCCATCTAAAGGAAGTATCTCTATTGCCCTTTCTATTGATGGCAAAAAACTACTGCAAATCAATGGATTTATTTGGCATTTCTAAATACATTTATTTATATATACATATGACAGTTTAAATAAATAGAATAAAGAAAAAAACATAACTGCAACATATCTTAAAGCATGACTAAATGTGGAAATAATTCATTTAATTATTGCATAGCCCTGTCATACATTGGCTTTCTATCAGCATTCCCACCAAAGTCAGTAAGCGGAGCTAAAGGTGCTACGTACAAAATGATTAGTCTGCATTAAGGTTGCTGTGCAGGTTAATCAATCAGGTGTCCAGCTCCATCTGGCAAATTATAAATTTTAATAAATTATAAATTTAATAATGGATTGTAGCACATAAATTATGAAGTAAATAAACACAAAACTAATCTAATACTATATATAAGTCATTTATTTTGTGATTGCCATCGATAGAAAGGGCAATAGAAATATTTTCTTGAAGTAGTAACAAGTTCCTAATTGTATTTTTGATTCATTGTGATATTGTATGTTTTCTTCATGATCTCAGGTTAAAACTATGCCACAAATTAGCACAATTCTTAGTTTACCCCAGACTGATGTAAAAGATGTAATCACTCTTGTCCTTGCTCATCACTAGATCATCTAAGTCATTCCACTAAATGCCTGAGGCAGTTCCCAAATCCTTTAAAGTTCTTATACACACAAAATATAATTGGGACAAGCTAAAATAAAGGAAACCTAATACACTTATTTTGGTGTCATGTTTAAGCAGTTTCAAAAGCTTCAGAAGATATATGTGTAGCTGAACTGGAGCTGACCTGAATAGAATAAAAAATAGCAAGATGAGTTCAGGGTGAACTCATACATTACTCCACTTGATCCCCCAGAGAGTTAAAGAATGTGCAGAGAACCCTAAGACAGTCTTTAAATGTTTTGGATTTGATGTTGTTGTTGACACTGCATGCCATGTTGTCTGATATGCAGTCTGTGGCAATACTTGTAGAGGTAGATCACTGGAAAAGCCCCAAAACTACATCTTCAGGTTTCAAATCAGATTCTAACCACATTTTGCCACCAGAATAATAAAGTAGAGACAAATACATGCAGCAGAAAGTCTTTGAAATTTGAACTTGACAGGTTGTAAATTAATGCTAAGGTTATTTTGAAAACAGGCAGGCATGTGCAAGCTGCTAGCATAAAGATAAACCAAGGTTTTAAGTAATTTAAAACCTGAACAAATTTTCCATTATACCATTTCTTCAGTTAGAAAGTCCTTTGGCTCACAGAGAAAGTGTTGGATTAATGAGAGTTTCCTGTGGCTCTTCAGAGTACAGACTATTTACAGGATATGTAATGTGATATCTATCAAAGGTAAAGGACATTTTTTCAATAATGCTAGATTTATGAGCTGATATTTAATATTACTTAATCTCATTCTACACTATGCAGATATTCTGTATGCCCTGACAAAAATTAACTCGCTTTAGCATGCCAAATAATTTAAGTGCCTTGAATGGCGAGAAATAATCATCTTTTAATAATTGTTTGACCACTTTGGGATTTGTATGTTTTTGCTTCAAACTAGTCACAATGTTGCAGAATACTTATGTATGGAAAAAAACTCAATTTTACAGATTTTACACCCTTCATCCTAATTAACAATGACTATACAAAGAGGCACATCCTATGACTGAATGTTTCGCAAAATGTGCAGTGTTTCTTCAGACTTAATCCTCTTCAATTATGTTTTTAAAGATGTCAACATATTTGGCAAGACACAAGCAAAGGGACGGGAGCTACAATAGAAATCACAGTTTAGTAGCAAAAAAGAAGTGTTTCAACACTTCTGTGATAGCAAGTATCCATGTGGAGATATCTCTGAGATCAGTGTGACATCTTCCAAAGTTGTCACTTTTAGAAGGAGATTCCTGTCTGGCAGTCAGTGTCTAACATTTAGTGCACCTCAAGTGAAGAGGGCTAGGTTTAGCAGACAAATGTCTAGATTTGTTTTTCACACCACTGAGCTTCTGTAACACCTTTGTTAATAAAAGCAGAACAAACCTCAGGGCTCTCTGGATTACAGTCTCTGCTTGGATAGTTAAAGAGCGCTCTGCTCAGGCCTTCACCCAGGAGCTTCCCATTATCCCGAAGCTCCTCTGGACTCAGCCCCGCCCGCCGACCACGCCCCTCCAACAAGAACTGCAGCTGCCTTTTCCTTCAAAGTGGAGACAGAAAAGCAGAACAAGTGAGTCAGAGTAAAGAAACTGCCAGACACAGAGAAACAGTGGCAACAAGAGAACAAAACTAATTAGATAGCAACTTTCTCCTTTAACTCTGTGAAAAGGATTTTTAGGAAATAAGAAAAAGGAATAGTTGAAAAAACCATCAAGGATAAACACATTTCTTTGAGAATCAAATGGATTTGATTCTCAAAAAAGAATCAAAACAAAAACACAAATATCATGGTTTGTATGAAATAAACTACATCAAATATTTCTATAAGTATAAAATCTTGTGTGATAAAGCTTTGTACCAACATGTTCAGCAGTGCCAGGATGCTTAAATTTTACAGAGCAGGCTGGAGGCTAACATTCCACTTCAAATGACAGAGTGTGTGAAAACATGTGGAAGTGTATCTGTGTCGACTGAAACCCATCAGTGTGTAGAAATCAGTTTCATACAAACCAGAGGGCTCAAATCCCAGCAATGCAAATTACTTTAAATAACAAACATGTTTCAAATTATGTGTTTCATATGCAAACACAACAAATGCTTAAAGTGCCTTGCTTTTGCTACATTAAAATAAAGTAACAAAAGCCTAAGCTTCAATTTATTTCATTGGAAATTTAAGTTTTATTTTATTTCCTTTTTCAAACATGTTTTGTCACAAAATTTTAGGAATTCCAGATGAAGCAGCTGGTAAGAATATGTGCCAGAGCAGCTTTGGCCTACAAAATGTTAACCTCGAGATGGTATCCTAATTGCTTGACTTAAAAAAATGATTTACAAATACAAATATCAAAATTGCATTGTAGAATGACAATATCTGAAATATGGAAAAAATACTGTGTCACAAAGCACCGAAAATGCAAAGCGTTTTGCACAGCTGCAAACCAATAGAGAAAATGACAGTCAATTCAAACTTAAAAAGACTTAGAAGAACATTAAGCAAAGAAGCACCAAGCAGCCCATTTAAACCCTGGAGGAGCTGCAGAGTTTTACCGGAAACGGAAAACAGAAAACGCCTAGTCAGGTCACTATAATTAGTTTGACACTATTTAGTAAACAGGTAACTACTGAAGCAAATTAGTTACAGTGGGTTTTATTTGGTTGCTGTCAGTAAAAAGGGTTGAAAACATATATTAATTACTAATGCTTATTTAAGAAAACTATGTAGCCTTTGCAATAATGCACTACCTTTTGCTGAGCTATGACATAAAATCCCAATAAATATGTTAAATTTAATGGCTGTGACCTGACATGGTTAAGGGGAATTAATACTTTTGCAAGGCACAGTACTTATTAGAAGGCCACCAAACAATACTGTAACAACTAAATGCAAATGACAGCTCTGCAGGCAGATTAAGACTTTAACAGTGATATGAAAATGACAGGCCTCAGGCTGATGTGTATAATCCATGTGAATCCAAATGTGCACAAATTAGGTTGAGAGATGAAGTGGTGGGGGCCAAAAAGTTTGAAAATGAAAGGCAGGTTGAATCTCCTTTTCTGAGAATTACAAAGTGTTCAGGAAACCTTCATTATTTCCACTGTGAAAGTGACATTATGCTATAGTGCTAAATAAAAGCACAATGGAGATAAGGGAGGCTTTTTGTTTTAAATATTTAATGTAAATGCTAATTGTTACCACACAACTTTCCTGAGATTTCACAATTCCAGATTATTATTTTAATTAAAAGAATAGAACTTAGTAACTAAAATAACAGGTCAAAAGTAAAAATGTTTAACTGCACTTATTTTTCCTATAAACAAGTCCATGTTTGCCTCAACCAAGCTTTTTAAGAGCAATTTGAGAGTCATCTTGTGCGTGACAAGTAGGGCAGATTCTGGATTCGTGAGGATGTTTTTGTTGACCCAGAGTGACAGACCTTAAGACTTATTTGGCTGGAAGGAATGCTTGTGTCCAGGTGCCAAATACCCACCCTTAGCCAGAAACACAAAGTCTAATTCCTCTGGCTCCTCTGTGCCAGCCTGTGTCTCATAGCTACACACACAGTTGCAGAAACGTATACTCGCACAATGCTACACACAGGCATGAATGCACATGCACAGAAGCCTACATATTCAGGAGCTGAAACTCATTGAAGAATCCAAACATTCTTGATTCATCTAAACAAATACTGCTTTCAGCCTGAAACAGTCTACTGAGCATCTGAGAGTTCTCACCTGGACTCTTCCAGCAGCAATAGGAGCCGGCAACGTGGGGTTTCGGTGGCTGCTATGTGACCCAGTGTCCCAAATACACGCTCTGCAGCAATTACATCATTCATGGTCACCTAAAATCAACAACAAAGTTCACTGATTGCTATTTAGCATGTTTCTACAGTTCTAAAAACTTAAAGTCTTTCATGGTTTATGAAGTACAATAACAGTGGCGTAGGAGAGCAGACTAAAGGTACATTACACATGAGAGTTTAGCTTAGTCAATGTTAATGTGCTCCTGTGAAATATAAATAACATAACTAAGAAAGATGCTGACGTTCAGTCTGCCAAGAGTTAAAATTTAGTTTGGTATAATGATGTGTTCACTTTATATGGTTCATACAGCAAAAAATGAGAAAACACCATATTTCATGTGTCTATAAGTCACTATTTGTTTCACAAAACCTTCTCATCTATAATATACAGTTTCCAACATTTTTGAAAAGAAACAACATTTACATTGTACTTTTGCTACTAGGAGTGCTGTTCTTGTTCTTGATGCATTTGTGCTTGATTTCTAAACTGACATTAACCAACCTGTTTTAGTCAGACTGATAGAATCACCTCTCAATGCGGTAATAGCAGGAAGTCTTTGGGGGTATGTTTCTACATTATCCTAGCCAAAACATTTAACATCGGCCTCTTCGGACCAGGCCACCTTCCTTCACATGTAAATGGCCTGCACTTCTATAGCACATTATCAAGTCCAGAGGACTCTAAAGCCCTCTGGACACTACATTCACCTACTGATGGTGGTAAGTTGTATTGCCTGCCCTGGGGCAGACTGACAAAAGTGAAAGCTGTGACTTATGTTATCTAACAAATTGTTGAGATCTTCAGCTGGATTTATATAGAGATTAAATTATACACAGATAGACCCAATTTACTTGTAAGGTGGAAGATATTTTGGGGTGTCAGAGTAAAGGGAACGGAATACATATCAATATCAGAGTTTTCTGAGTTCTATTTGTAAAATATAAACCTAGACATTCAAGTAATACTTTCCTTCCAATAAACAATAATGCACTAATTTTTATTGGTGTGTCACAAAAAGTCTCAATACTGAAGTCTGTAGTTGTAACAGAGGAAAAGTTCAACATGTATACTATACTACATTATGGATACTGTACTACAAATGCACTGTACATACAGGTCTGTACTGAAACATAAACCAACCCTCACCTCCTGGCCATTGATTTTTTGAAGGTTGAAGTGGTAGAGACGATAGATGATGAATGAGCGCCACAAAGCCAGACTGATCACTGGGTTTCCTTCTGGATGAATGGTCAATTGGTCCAGACGCCTCACCTGAGCCAGAGCAGCGAGCTGGGGGAGACGGCTGATGTTGGTTTCCAGAAATATCAGGTGCTAAGAAAGAAAAAAACAAGTTCCACATAAATTTCTTTAAAATCATTTGTTAAAATGCCAAAGAAAATAAAAAATAAAAATTAGAAAAACTGTTTTCCTTACTCAATTAAGAAAATAAAGCCACAGATTGATTAAATAAAAGTGAGAGTTATTTTTTAAGAAATAGGGGGAAAAACATATTTTCCACAATTAACATGCTGATCACCAACAAAAGCCAATTTGAAGATTCGTTTCTACTCAATGTATATTTTTTCTATTTTAGTTTTGATTTTTTGTTTTCTTTTCAAACAGTTCTTCATGCAACTGGTGACCTCACCGACAGATTTGGGAACTTGACTCTTATCCTCGGAAGTGTGGGAACGATGGCATCAAAGTTAATGAAGCGGAAGGCGATGACTGTGACAGCACCAGCAGTCTGAACACCCCAGCCTCTCTCCAGGGCCTCCAGGGCTCCAAGTCCAAATAAACGCAGGGTGTCTCCATCAAGCTCCGCCAGATGACTGTCAGACAAGGACAAGCTCTGAACGTTGCCACTCCCTGTCTCCACGAGTCTGGAAAGAAAAACATGAAAACATTCTATTTGAAACAGAAGTGTGTTGCCTTGGGAAGTTTAAAGGCTAATCTTCGAGAAGGCAAAGGTGGATACAGCTGGTTAAAGAATTATAAAGGAGCCGGCTGACAGTATCCTGCATGTTTTGGTTAATAGCTGCTCTTTGCTTACCTGCACAACATGAAGTGCTCATTTAATGAGAAGGAAGTCTTGAGAGCAGAGAATCTGAGCAAGGCTAAAGGAGATGTGTACCCAGGTGATAATTGGCAGCCTGTGTACTCACCTTCTTAGGTCTATATATACTCAGGGGACATTGCTTGCAGTGATACTCTATGGTTTTCATAGAGTATCACTGAAAAATTTGAGTTCAGGCCACCAACAAACTACTTATCCATTTTCATATTGAACATAATGACTCTGTGGCTGAGAGCCAGAGTGGATAGACTAATCCTTAGATTACAGAAGCTTAATCCAAAACTATTTTGACCAAGTTTTAGGAATCTAATTCCTTGACTTCATAAAGTTAGTCAGGGTCAGTTGACAACACACAGTACTATACTCTGTAAAAAAAAAAACCTCAAAAAAAAAACAAAGAGATTTTTTGAGGAACTACAAGACTGGGCCTATGGAGATGGACAGGACATTTCTGTAAAATAAAATCAGACTTACTTTGAGTAGCTTTCTCTTATGAAACATCAAACCACTGTCAAAGTCTTTCAGCTAGATAATGATGTTAAACATACAATCGCTGGACTTAAATCTATGGTAGTTAAATCAGTGTAAAGAAGTGAAGAACAAAGTGCATAGAGGAGACCTAGACACTTTAAGTTTAGAAAAAGTTTGTGAGAAAGAATGGGTCAAAGAATTACCTGAGCAATGTAATTAAGTAATATTCAGTAATACTTATTTTTACTGTATAATGGATCAACTAATGATTTCATCAAAAACATTCTGGCTCTGTGAATGTTACACTGCAGAGCTTGCCATAAAGCCACTGCTAAGGATAAAACGCTAAGGATGAAAGATATTGAAAAATCATGCATTGGTATTATGATTATTGTTAAATGTTGTAATAAATATATACCAGCTGTGAAAAGCCACATTTTCCGAATTTATTTCTTTCTGTTGTTTTTTTTCAGCACTCTCCATATTTGGGCACTGTGTTATATATGGGCATCTACTGCAGTTGTGCTCCATCCACGAGGTTGACTATTGCATTAGTATGCAAATTAAGACCTTGTGACACTTGGAATATACTAGCCAACAATTATGCATTGCAGTTTTCTGCAATGTAGACAATGTGCACACTGAGAGAAGTCCAGTGTACCAAATTACCAGCACAATGGCAAACACAATGGTATTTATTTAGTCAACATTAATGCAGTATTAGAAGATATTTCACATCTCTACTACAGCTAAAAACAACACTGGAATGTGAATTAGAGTCATATGGAGAAAGCACACAAAAAATTAGAAAAACTTGTGTGCACCATCAATCCTCTGCACTATGTCAAATGATGTCTCTCCATGATCAGGGCTGAAAGTCTGCCAGGTGGCTCTGAAGTCCATTGTGTCACAATGCTACAGATAAATCATGAAGGCGGAGAGCAAGGCATGTCAAATGATGGGAAAAAAACCTATGGCAGCAACAAACACTGAATCTACTTCAGTTAGCTCTATCTCACATAATCCCACAGCACTATTAAAAGTGACATCTGTCATCTCTAAAGAAGCTTAATCTTCCCAAGTTGTTTCGAGATTTCAACTCTCATTAATGAATCTGAGTAAGCCTTTTTCCTCATCTTTCTATCTCGACTGATGTGTTGACACATTCCACCTGTCTTCTGCCTTAAACATTTGCCAAATGAAAAAGACATGACCCTGCATCAGCTATGGTCTGGCAAATTCTGCTCCAATGAATCACAATGTGATAACAAAATTAACATGCTCAAAGTGGCGTCAGCATTAACTTCAGTGTCATTCTGATTTGTCGCCAAGTTGTGGTAGCTAATGTCAAGCAGAGATGAGATCACGTGTTTTCTTTCTACATGAAAGAAAATTCCTTTTTAATCTAACGAATCTTACGATCTGTTTAAACAAACTGAGGAAATTCTGTTTAAAGAGACAGGACATTCTGTTCTCTTCGAATGTGAGAACAGTGATCAGTTAATACACACTGCTGCAGATTTCTAAGTAAATTTCTTTTATGGCAAGAAAATGCAGACTTGATAGAAGCTAAAGTAGAGAGTGGAATGCCTATACAAAACTGAAGTTTAGAGAACTATTTTGAAAAGTGTAGTCTAATTTTGTGCAAATATCAGTGGAATCTTCATCTTAAAGTCTGTCAATCTGCCCATACAGACTTACATGTAATGCTAAAGTTATAAAACTATAAACACGTGGACAAAATGCAAGTTTAAGAAGAAATTGTTATATCTAAAGTACCCTTAAATGAACTAAGTAAGATTAAACAAGAATTTCTTGTGCAAATGATTAAAGTTAATAAAGAACCTGTCAACTTCCTTAACAACTAACTGCCTTTAGTTGTTAAGGTGGAATATATCAAACATAGCTTAAACGAAATGTAATTTTGCAATTTGACACTTTGAAGTCGGCCTCTTGCTCTTTCCGACACTCGGCATTCAGCATGTCATTACAACAAGCTCAATTAAGCCATTAACAACCTTTCTTGGGACCATTGCACTGAGAAGTAGTTTGTATGATAAGCTCAGCAAAGTCTCTGTTGCACCAGTTGTTTGCTAATTGTTGCTGTCACTATTCAGGAGGATCTGAGTAGGAAAGGCACAGGGGAGGGGTGCTCTGTGATGTGGAAGCTCGGCTGGAGAAATAAGCTGGAGTAGGTGAAACTTTGTGAGAGCAAGCATTTAAGAAACTATGAATGACTGGAATTAGGATTCAAGGTTTGCTCAAACATGTGTGAAAGAATTAAAGCAACACCTTGGATATACTGAGCTGAATCATACCAGTTGTACCTTTCCCCTCAATGAAACTATATTGCACTTTTAAAACAAAAGCATTGGCATTGAAGGTTTATGCTTTGGGACTATTTTTTTACATCATGATGCCGGGAGGAAAGGCATTCTCTGAACCATGTAATAATATTCCTTCAGACAGTCCTCACTTTCATCACAGCCCTCCTCCTCATAACTCATCCAGCGTTGGATCATAGTGTGTGCATGAGAAGCTACCAGACATTTGACTTCACAAAACAGTTTTCAACATCGTGTTATAAAATCTAGCAGGGGAAAACCTATTTTTAACATTTCCCACAGATACTTGTTTTCTATCTCTCAAGGTGCATGACTAAGGAAGGTCTTTTGGTCTTGAGCATGTAAATAACAGGGTCACTGTGTTACTTGAAAATATTTTAAGGTGTGTTGGGAACAACAGCTGTTGCATATATTGACTTCAACTTTTAAATGATATTTTAGCTGCTGAAGATTTTACAGGACATCAGTTCCAGAAGTCAAGTAACCTATCGGAAAATGTATCTCAGGACTTGATAAGCATGGAAATAACAGGGTCACTGTTATGACAATCTCATGACAACTCAGATTGTCATGAGATCTGTGAACAGCAATATTGGTGCATTAAACATGAGAGCAGTTTTTTTCTTACTTTGGATCTCGAGGGCTGTTAGGACGGCTGTTGGTGCGGAGTCTGTTTTCTGTTCCGCCTGATGGTCGTTCTGGTCCTGAACCTGGACTTATCCGCCTGTTGGAAACATGCTAAAACCTTCAGCAACATTAAAACATAATGTGTACAAACCTGACCAAATTAGTGTCACTCCTAATTTGGTCATTTATTTGCTTGTCTCACTGGTTGTGATGAATTAAAATTTTGAGACTTTGGCTATAGGAACAAAGACCTGGGATGAAAGTAGTTGTTTGAAATCATCCTAAAGAGACCACAAATGTCTGGAAAAAAAGAAATCCTGAGAATTTGTCCTTGTCATGACACTTACGACAAACTAGACCTAGAAATGTCCATGCCTACGCCATGTATGATAAGGCCACACAAATTTGAACATAGAGGTATTTATGTCTACTTTGGGTTTAGTAATGGAATCACTGCTGCAGTATATTAAAAAAACTCAGATTGTCATAAATTGTCACATTACAACCCAAAAATGGTTTTAAAAAAATAAAACTCTGAGAAGTGTGGTGTGCATTTGTTTTCAAACAGAAACCTATCAGGACATGGCTATCCACAAGATGAGTGCTAACTATAGAAGGTACCAAGAGGTCCATGGTAAGTATACATAGACAGATTTGGAACTAGTGAAATTTGGTGAGAAAAAAGTTATTGTTCAAAAACAAGCAATAGAAGTCCCACTTACAATAGTGGGGGGACAAAACAAGTATGTGGAAAAAGTCAGTACAAAATTCAGCAGTTTAATCTATGAATGACATGTGTGGGCAAAAACTGATACTGCACATCACCCTGAACACACTATTCTCAAGGTTGAACATGGTCTTAACAGAATCATGCTGTGGGATGCTTTTATTTCCAAGGATGTGCAAGATGTGCAAGATGGCCATCTTTCTGGATTTTACTTCATCCAGAAAGATGGAAAAAGTAAAATACAAGGCAATTGCAGAGGAAAACATGCGAAAGCCACACACAGACTTGGAATTAAAGCAGAAGTTAACTTTCCAGCAAACAACCAGAACTACTAAGGAATGGTTAGATCAAAGCATAGTCATGTGTTAGAATGGCATAGTCAAAGTTCAGACCCAAATTCAATCGAGAATCTGTCATAAGAAATAATAGAATTGTGTTCAAATTTATTCTCTATTCAATCTAACAGAGTTGGAACTATACAAAAAAGAAAGGGTGAAATATCAGCCTGTAGGCATAGAAAGCTATTTGGGACAAACAACAAAAACTTGCAGCTCAATTTGCTTCTAAACATAATTTCAATCAAATAAATTTTGACAGCAATGTGACAAATTGTAGAAAATTGCAAGGGGTAACAGATACATTGCAAGGTACTGCAGGTTTCGCCAAATAGTGTATCCAAAAGTTTAAAAAAAAAGTCTGGTATTTTATAAGAAACATTATGCAGTATTCACCTTGGTTCCTCTGGAGAAGTCTCCTGTGCAAGGCCATTGGTCTGCGCGGGGCTGTGAGCAGGACTGTTCTCTGGACTAGCGTCCTCCTTCGAGCCATTTGTTGGAGGCAGCTCCAAGCAGGCTTTGACACCCTCCCACTGCTGGGCAGCATTACGGATTGCTAGACGACGCTTCTCCTTGATGAATACATCAAATATACAAATACAAAAGGTGTAATTACTCCAGTACATTGCACAAAAAGAGTATACATTTAGAGTGCAATTCAGTTATTAGGAGACCAAAACAATCTTTTGGTATTTGTGGTTCCGTTTGGTCAGTTGTCTGCTTTCAGCTTATTCTGCAGAATGAAGTGCATAACTTGCTGCATTATTCCTTCCTTGTTCTATTACAGTTATTTCTAGATCTTGTTCCTCTCTCAAAGCTAGAAGTAAATTGGTAGCAGCAACATTCCTGCCTCTTCTGGATTATGGAGATGTTTTATATATGAATGCTTCAACCAAATGTCTTCAATCATTGAATACTGTGTATCATTATGCTTTAAGGTTTATAACCAGTAGCAGACGTTTTACACATCATTGTGAGGTGTATGCAAAAGCTGAATGGCCTCCTTTAAGCGTACGGAGAAACAATCATCTGATGATCCTGATTTATAAATCTCTACTCGGCCTAACTCCAGCATACTTAAGCTCTCTCTTACATAGATCTGTTAGTTCTCATTCTTTACGCTCTAACAACATTTTTCTTCTGTATGTTCCACGTGTTCGAACTGAAAAAGGGAAGCAAGCATTCAGTGTGTTGGCTACTACAGCCTGGAATCAGCTCCAGTCTGAACTCAAGATGTCGGAAATGATATAATTGAATTTATTTTGAGCGGTTCTTAAAACGAGGCAACAAGATTCTATGAAACAGAGTCACTGCTTTTAAATTGTTTATTTATTGTTTTACACTTGTGTATATGTATTAATTTATTTTATTCTATAACCACGTTGCTGTGTATTGCAGACTTCTGTCCAGGTCCCTCTTGAAAATGAGATCTAGATCTCAAGGGGGTTTACCTGGTTAAATAAAGGAAATAAAAATAATAATAAAAATAAAAGAGTAAAGACAGTACTTAAATACTTCCCTGTCTGATAACATGAAGTAAGGTGACTAGTCTTGAAAAGCAAATTCCTCTGATAAAGGGATTCAAAAACAGACGATAAACAAAGTCATCAATATCCATCAGTCTGGAACGACTTACAAAGTAATTTCTAAGGCTTTGGGACTTCAGTGAGTCACAGTGGAAGGAATTATCTGGAAATGGAGAATACATTAAGTTGCTCTGAGCCTTCCTTAAAAGAATTGGCCTATCAGAATTACTTTAAGAAAGCATTAACTCATCCAGCAAGACATAAAAGAACAAAGTACAACATTTAAAGCAAAGCAGGCTTTTCTTGTTTTAGCTAAGCTTAGTGTTCAACAACAGCAAGATGACTAGGTAAAAAATGGTGTTCACCAAAGACAAACACAAGCCCATCTCGCATCAGTTAGAAATACTTTAATGATGCTGAAGACCCAAGAGGCAAAAATAAAACTTTTTATAAGTGTTCATCCCTGCTACATCTGGTGTAAAGCAAACACAACAACAAGATTGCTGCTTCAGGACGCAAAGTTTTTAGGGAGCAATTGCTTTTCACACAGGGTCAGTTTGGTTTGGATAGACTGTTTTCCTTAGTAAATGAAATCCTAATTTAAAAACTCATTTTGCCCATGTTACCTGATCTGGTAATCTAATGACATAAAACAGAAAAACTGTTAAGAAATCTCTGGTGGTGGGACGAATATGTTTTCCCAGACCCTTCTTAAGTTCCTGAAATACAGCTTTCAAATAAGTTCTGAGATTTTGTTTTCAAAAAAGCATGTGACATTATTTAAACAAACAAACAAAAAAAACTTGCATATAAACACCACAATTGTAATACACCACTCTTTCATTGCGTAACTATATAGATTTTAAGACAAACTAAAATGAAATAAAATTGATCAGAATAAGACAATTGTTATATCTTCAGCGGCAATGTTAAAGAAAGTATATAAAAATGAGTAAAAGATATCAATAAAAATGGTAGTAGCTGTCTACTTAAATAAAAGAATTAGACCTTAGGAAGCCTCAGTATAATTAAAGCTAAATTTAACTTTTTTTTAACAAATACTCATCTATGTACTAAAAACAACTAACCAATTATCTGCAATTTAATATACAAAATATTAGTTGTACTTGAAATTGCACATCAACATACTCAATCCATGCAGATGTTAACACCAAAACAAAGCAGATAGGATTAGTACCTTATGAATTGTCTGCTTGTGACTCTCCTTCTTCTTTTCTTCCTCTTTTCGAGTCAATACACCTGCCGTGCGCCGATCCTCGTCCTGAAAAGGAAAACTGGTGCAATCATGGTGTCGCTCCATTCATGAGTTGTGAATTATTCAACAGAGCTAGGAGGGGATGATGGGGGATCACAAAAGAGACAGTCTGGGTCTAAAAGACTCTTCTCAGCGCCAGAGATCAACCACTATGGAAGCCGGGTGAGGAATCCTAACACCAGCCAACTGCATCACAGGATTATCTGTCTGATTTCCAGTCTAGATAAACTGAGCCCAGCTGTTGTGGAAAGGCAGAACTCCCAGAATGCAATGCTCCCAAAGCAATCTGAGCCTGCTGGCTAAGAGCAAGGGGATATTCAGCTTTCAGTGAAAAGCTAGCAGAGCCGCAGCTTCAGATTGATCAACAGAGTTTGATCCAGTGAAATGAAAAAATAATTTCAGCAGCTGGAGGAAGTTTTGATTGGATCTTGTGAATACTGTCACACAAAATGAAGAACAAAAGATTCTAATTCTCATCTTGAAAACACAAAAGTCTTCTGTGTTAATTACTTTAGTGCTGAAGTTTAAAGCAATTAAATTCCTAGTGATTTTGTGAATAATTGCATTTATAATAAGAACACTAGAAAGCATCTTCAAACATGAACTGCCATGTGACATTTAATTTTTTGCAAGTGAAAAAAACTGATGGAGTGCCTTCTAAAGTTTTTTATTCTTGAATATTTTTACATTTTGTTTGGTTAGAACTGGTCCAGACCCAAATTGTTTTAGAAAATGTAACAAAGCTTTGAATGCTGTTTTGTTGACAGTGGCTCTCCATCCTTTCTGACAAAGTGTTAGCAAATTTACAAAGCCAGAAGGGCAAAAGTCTTTCAAGATGGTACATCAAAACACAATTTATTTGGAATTTTCTTTTTCTTTTTTTTTTTTTTTTTTTTTTTACAAATAGGAGCAACTTTGAGATGATCTATCATGTAAAAATCCAAATAGAATGCATTAAAGTGTATGGTGTAATGAGTCAGTTTGTGAATGTAAGGCTATGAACATATTTTAAGGTGGTGTATTGCATTTCATTGAATAGTATCTGCAAGTGAAAAAAACCAGATACATTTGGATCAAGTATTTTGCTAATCTATAGAATTAAATTTAACTAAATCAAATATATTTCCCCTCAATAAATGAAGCATATCCAGTATATGGGCTGCTTAAACCTCCTTTTCATTTTCTTCTAAAATGTGAAATTCTTTTCTCTGTTTCATTCATAAGATTTAATCTACCAGCAGTTAGCCTGAGGTCTTGACAGATTAGTGACAGCATAGTGCAGTGGAGGAATTTTTGTCCAAAGCAGATCAGGTGAACTATAATTTAGATCACTGTTAACAGAGAGACTTAATTGCTGGATGGAAGAAAAAAACAGACTGATTTCTAGAACTTTAAGCTGTAGGCAGTAGTTTGCTAAAGATATATTACAAATCACACAGATCATGAATATTGAAAAACCTGGGGTCATTAGACTTCAAAAATGCAAACCTGAGAAAAGGGTTGAAATTCCCTTTTTATGTTTTGAGGGCAAGGTCTGTGGTACTTGTCAGATTCCTTTCAGGTACAAGCTCAGTCCTGGGTGCTCACTTCTACATGCAAACTAATGCTCCTCTGTAACATATTCATGGTATGTGGTAGAAATACAATGGCGCTTATTATGTTAATACTCAAAATATTTTACAAAGTAAAGCAAACAGGATTTGTATTTATGTATCAATTTATCTATTGTATGCATAGATACATCTATACATACTAGAGCTGGTGTGTTTGCATTTAAATGTTCTTCAATAATATGGTTGGTTGAGTATTAGTCTCTTTATTTAAAAAAATAAATCAAAGATTACGACCCCTTTTTAAAGATATTCTGACATTATTTATCTTAGTAAAAGACAAACTAGTTTTTATATGCTAAAAACTAGTTTATTTTTACATATACATTAAAACTAAGATTTTCAGCATCTACAATGATGCTCCTACACCACATTTTTTTCTCTTTCAGTTGTAATAGTCTTTAGAAAAAAATACCTAGTCAGCAGTCAAGATCTCTAAGAAAGTAAAGTTTCAAAAGTGCTTCTCGAACTACTACTTCTTTGTGCCATTAACCCATTAACGCCCGAATAAGCCAATGAAAAAAGAATGAGTCTTACTGTGATGCGCTTCATGTCCAGCTGTCTCAGGTGAAGCACACAGCGCAGGACGGCCTGCTTGTACCATGTCTCCAGGGCTACAGGATTCCCATCCAGGGTGAGCTCAGAAATGGACTGTGACTCTCCAAGGCAGGCTAACTGATCAAAACTAGATAGAAAGGAAGAACATTGTGAGCTCTTAAGAACAATGCGTCACTACACAAACCACTGAGCCATAGCTTATGCTTAAATAATGGAGCTTTTAGGCAGCCTGTAATTAACACTGAAGTCAAAGAAGGACATCCTTTACTATTTTTGTTTCATAAAGGGTAATTTGTAGATATGAAGAAGCAAAATCATGATAATATAGATATAGATTATATTAGCATTTTTGTCCTTTTTGTTTTTTGACTGCCTATTTTTACACCTTTCTGTGGTATATATTGAAATAAACAGGAAAATATGATTATATTCTATTGAATAAATTTATTCTAGTGGCTATTTCAAAAATAAAATTAGTAAATGATTGACATATAGATGCATATAATTCAATTCATTTTTCAATATATATGTGTATATATATGTCCTCAAAATGATTTTTCTCTGAAAATCTGATTACATAAAACCAGTAAAAGAACTTTTTTAAATATATAAATGCCAGCCTACAGAAAAGTATGTCCATGCACTGTACAGTATAAGCACTCAATTCTTGGTCAGGGATCTTTGTACATTTAATTACTGCATCAGTTGTCGTAGCATTGACACAATCAACCTGCAACTCTGCTGAGGTGTTAAGAAAGCACAGGTTGATTTAATAACTGCCATCAGTTTATCTGCATTGTCCAATCTGGTGCTTCTCATCTTCCTTTTTTCAGTACTCCTGCACATAAAAATAAAATCCATAAAACTTTTCAGCTGAGGGAAGCATGAAGTGCTAAAAATGAATTCCAAGTAGATGGCTGAACTGACGAGATAAACACAATAAACCAACAGCAGCAGATCACATGGCTTCGTAAGTCTTCAACTCTCACATTAGACCTCAAACAAACTGGATTTGTTGCTAAATCTGCTAAACTTTTCATTTGCAATTGACTGTCCACTGAGCAACTGTCCAGTCAGATTCTGTTTTTAAAAATTGTAATAATTAATTATGTAACAATCAAATTTTTCTGAGAACCTGAATTGTTAGTTTTCTTTAGCTGTAAGCAATAATAAAACACAAACAGTATATATGTTTGTGTATATATCACCATGTGTCTAATGAATAATAATTGTAATGTGAAGGTTTCATTTAATTTTATTCAGTCTATTTAAATATACCCATTATAAAAAAAACACATAGATAATGCCATTAAAATTCCTCAGCCAGTTTTAATGCTTTGTAGGTTTGCAGGAAAGATGATTGTCTTTAGACAAATTGTTCTCACCAGGACTTATCCCTTCTTTGTGTTATATGTTTTGTAGTATTGTCACAAATAACTCATCTGCAGTGACAAGTTCTGAAATATAGAATGCTGCTAAGAAACAAAGAAATGGGTAAGTGTCATTTAAAACTTGTTTAAAGTGGCCTATCAATACTTTTAAGGCCTTAAAAAGATTTTAAATAAATCTAATCCTGTTTTAGTGGTTTTTTAAGATTTTGTTGAGACCCTAAACAGCACACATTTTACAAGATTTCTGTTTCAAGGTTCTCTATTGGGTAAGATAGGTACACCAAACAAATGACTGTGCTCTGATTATCTACCTAGCAACAGAGCACAACTGTTCCTCTTTCAGTATTATATATATTCAAATGTTTATCCCAGGCTTTTGAAACTCTTGCTATAAATTTACATTCAACAGGATTGGCTTAATTAAAATGAAATACAAAAAAAAAAAAAAGAACTAACTACGCATGCACAAATTACACATTTCTTATATATACATTGTAATTAAACTAAGATGACACTATGGAGTTAATTGGAGATTTTTTTGACTATGTGTGGCCCTATGTTGAATCATGCTGACACTTGACCAACAGTGCAGGCAAGAGATGTCAGGTCAGATCTAACAGTACAAGGTTAACATGGACAAGTAGGCTGTCCCACTATGAATCCCGCATTCAGAGGAGATGATGTGTTGCTCTGGCAAAGTAACTCTGAGATACCTCCTTTTTTAAAGATCAATGAGGAAAGAAGAAAATAATAACATATTTCCAGGGGTGACAAAAGTGTAATTTGGGATATGATTAAACCAAAACAATGTCTATAACTTAACCTCAAAATCTCAGTAACACCTTTATTACTTTTTCTCAGATTGTGTCTTTGATTGCCTGAATAACTTTAAGCATTCATCACAACTATTTCATACATAGCAATTCAAATACGTATATTATGTAAGTAGATTATGTCTGTATTATCCTCAGTACCTGTGTGAGGCTGTGTGCGTTCTGCCTCTTTTGACAGAAGCTGCCAAATCCCAGGGGAAGGGACGTGGCACAGTCCAGCCACCATCCCTGTCTCTGGGAATGAGGGAGTTAAGCAATACCAGCTCTTACCTGTGGATGTTGTTGCAGCTGAGAAAGAGACGCTGCAAGCCGGCCAGGCGGTCCACCTCAGTCTAGAAAGAGAAAAGGGGAGAGGAAAGACAGAGAGATGGATGGAAGTGAAGAGAAGAGGATGTTCAGGATGAGGGCACTGCATCGTCACAGCTCTGTTTGCCTCTCCATTCCCTCAGTCACCTTGCAGCTCTTTGCTCTAGCATTCAGCATCCTCAGCCACTCTGCGCATGCACATACACACACACAGAGCATGCTGCCTTGTCTGCACATGGAGGGGAGGGGCAACAGAAAGAGAGAGAGAATGAGAGAGGCAGCATGAAGAGAACAGTGGGAGGGGAGTGTGTGCTGCGCTAATGCAGAGATTTCCTGCTGCAGGAGGCTAACTTGAAATGCTAACTGGGACATTTACACATCCAGGAGTACAAACAGCTAACAACCACAGAACTACATTGCACTATAAAACAAGGACAGCAAAGGTAAATTCAACAGGAAAAAAAAGGTCTAAATTGCTTTTACTGACTCGTAAGCTCACATTCAAAATCAATACACACAAATACAGTGAGGGGGTGGGGTGAAGAACAGCAGCTGGCCAGCTGGCATGCTGACCTGGACACAGAGGAGCAAAGGACAATGTCATAAAAACAGCACCTAATCAGATGTCAGAAAGGTGGTACTTCATGTAGAGCATCTTACGATGTGTATATGTGTGTGGATGACCAGTGATGCACATGATGGCAGCAGGGACGGCACTCCCAGCAGCAGCCTGAATGAGCTGTGTCAGCATCCACCCATTCTGCAGCCAACGCCTCACATCGCGGTTTAGATTTCCTGCCCAGCTTCTGGTATAAATTAGACTGTAGCCTAGCTTAGGTTATGCTAGCTCCTTCATTGACAGCAATACACCAATGCAGCAGATACGCATTTCTTACACCTATCCACAGTCTACATCCATACACAAAGCATCTTTCATTCTCACTATAGGCCTTAAAAATTCAATAATATAATTTTGATGGTGTGAACCATCTGGCTTATAAACCATTCAAATGTCTGAATGTCACTCACATACACTGGTTCAAATTTGACAGTCTTTGTGTAATGTGTGAGGGTGTTTTTCTGGTATATTTTTCTTCTAAACAACTGAGAATTGTTTAAGCACCACATTATTGTTGCCCACTATCCTGACCATTAAGTAGCATAATCCACGTCACAAAGCTTAAATTATCTCAAACTGGGTTCTTGCATATGAAAAATGGGTTACTCCAATTGCCTTCACAATTAAGGCTATAGGAGTAATCAATAGCCTTAATTAAATTAATTGTTTGCCTGTGGGATGTGGTGGACGGGACAGTTACGTGATCAATGTTTAGTTGACCAATTTGCAGCAACTGTGTGACAGTCATATAAACTGAAATAGCTGAGGGTTAGCACTATCAAGCAGCAAAACATCCCCAGACCATTCCACCACCACGACCCAGTTTGACTGTCAGCAAGGCAGCCTTTTTTGAGGTTCTGTGTCAGTTTTAGACAAAATGTAACAGGATGCATGCCTTACAAAAACATCCATAGTCAACACAAAAAACATTAAGAATCATATGAGCTCAGATGAAAGTAGAACAGTTAATTGTACCTGCATCTATCAGTTAGAGGATCATCAAGCAAGCAACATCAAAGCTTTCCTTTAAATGGAAAAGCACACAAGTTAATAGCACCTTTTACAGCAAATTGTTGTTTGATACGACCATGTTTGATTAAGAACCTGGAATTTCTCAATACGTGGTGCCTTTTGGATCGTGAACAATGTTAGTTTATTTGAAGTAATTCTATTCATTGTATTTCCCAGGGAACCTCAAATACTTTTCTTTGAAAAAGACCCAAGTCATGCTGTCCAGTGTTATCCAGCACTGTACAATGTACCTCCTCCCCAAATCCCTGCCTGTGTCAGCCTTTGTGTGGATGTTGGTGAAGAAGCAGCAGCTGCATACTGTCTTTAGCTAAAAATAGCAGCTCTATCCCAGACAGAATGATGTCATCACTGGGCTGATGAGCTACAACAATCGCCCACCAATGTGCTCCCTTTTTCAACCAACCTGATCGATTGGAACCAATCAGCTAACAGGATTTACTGAGAGCCTGTGCACAGATGCATGCTTGTGCCTCCTTTTGTGCCTGCAGGGGTGTATTTATCTGTGTGCCCGTTCCTTCACCTTTTTTAAACCCTTGCCTCACCCTCTGCTCACTGACAGCCTGCGTGTCTTCAATTTCCACACTTACTCTGAACCCCAATGGATGTGCTACTCCAAAAACATAGAATAAGCTCTCACCAAAGCATGCAAACACCCCACCACAAAAGGGGGATGAAAAGCACTCAAATAAACACCACTACTTGTGGGCCCTGATGGGAATTTTTCATAAGTTGTTGAATTTTGTTGCAGGTCTTTCAACAGGGTTGACATGCAATAAGATCCTAGCAAGTCTTTTCTAAGGTGCACCATGACTGCAGATTAATTCTTTGCACGAAACCTGCTTGAGGTCATATGTCAATCAAACTCCTTTGGTATACTCTGTACAATGTTGCATGCTCTTGGAACATATTTGTACTATTTGGATTGTAATAGGACTATTGTTCCTGTTAAATGATCATTTTTGTAGAGGCAGATGTGATTGTATTCAAGCAAACTGTTTCTATATTAGTTCCTATGGGAAATAATCAGAGCTATCCTCACATAGACATGTTAAGCTAATTAATCTATAGTAACACTTTGAAAGTGTGCTGCAGATTGTCTCGCATTAACCATTTTTAGGCTGCTTAAATCAAGTAGCTCGGAAGATGAGAAAGCCCTTGTGCTAATCCAAAAAGATAGTCTGCTTCTGGAAGACACCTTTTTGCCTCATCTCACTGTTGCTTGTGTAGACTGCTCTCTCTCTCTTTCTTGTTATATAAAAAAGCATTTTTTTCCTTTCCAAGATTTGTAAAATTACATAAACTGCTTTTTTTTTAAACAAATGGATGGTTCACTTTGGTATCTAATTAGAGTGGTGTGGAGAAACTACTATTAAAAGGATCGAGCAGCTTTTACTAACAGACAAAGATAATCTTAGTACATACATAAAATCAAATCAAATCAATTCAAGTCAACCTGGCCCTATATAAAGAAGTAATTACCACCTTGTTAAACCACAATTTAACAGTAAATGACAGTAATAACAGAAAGCAGAGGCTTTGAGAACATAGAAGAAGGGAAGTTATTTCCATTTATTAATCTGGAAAGGACTACAGTATAAACCCATTCGTAAGGCTTTGAGACTCCAGCAAACCACAGCGAGAGCCAAATGGAGAAAACATGGAACAGTGGGGAACTTTCCCAGAATAAGTTCACCTACCAAAATAAATAGTCATTCTGTTTTACATAATCAATAGTGAGTAGGAAAACTTGTTTCCTCATTCTATTGCAAATGAGCTCATGTTACATTTTACATCTTTTACTTTAAATATAAATTCTTGCAATGCATCTAAACACATTATAAATCACCCTCAAATAATTAATTCAGTGAAAAGGTAAGATTTATCTTTCAGATTTATTTTTCAGGAGTTAGAGACTGAGCGATTTATGAAAATTGAACCAGTTAAATGCAGTTCAACAGAAGACAAATTATTTTAACTTATAATCAAAACCAGAACTTTTCATATGTAATCCCAACTTTTTTTTTTTTTTTTTGTCGCTGATTTCACTTTTCATCTGCTTTCCCTTTCGTGTAAAGGAAAGGCTTCTGCACCTGGAGGATAGTGTTTTACTGTACTGTGATAAAAATGCTTGGGAGAAAGAAACACTAATGATAGAGACGAAAGAAACTGCTGATGGGTAGCAATTCCTATCTCTTCTTTTTCAAATAACATTAAATCCAGTAATTACGGTTTCTCAGCTTGAAGGCAAATGACACGATGAGTGATAAGAATAGTTTTCACTCAATACACAAAGTTGGGATTTTTCCCCCTAGCTCAAAGAAGCAGACCAAGTCTTAAGGGATTTGCATACAAATGAAGGGGCTTGTTTTGGCACGCATGGCTCTGTTTATCAGATTAAAACTATAGTAACCAAAGAGAAGTGATTTTCCGCATTTCGAACATCCAGTTTCTCTTTCACTGCACCGGAAAGTCAGTGGGAGGTTATGGATAATGACCTCTAAAGTCTCCCTAGGCAACAAAAACAGGACGGATTTCACCCCAGACTCTCGGACAAGGACTATATTGATTTCACTTCTGGTTTCGTTGTATTTTTAACACGCATGGCCCATTAAATCTTATGAAAATGAGAACAGAAATCATCTATGGAAACTGAAAAAATAAAATTATTTGCACCTCCACCACGTGTCAAAATAAGCATGTGTTTTTTTTTGTTGGTTTTTGGGAGTGGAGGGGTATCGAAAAGTGTGCATTATTCCAAGCAGATGTGAACAAAATAAACATAAACAGATACTTTTAGGAATTTACTTACTTTACTTTACAAAACCCACCAACTTTGCAGCTGTGCTGCATTTGATTAATTATTTTCTTTCATTTTTTGATTCAGGTCATTGAAGAGTTGAAAATAAATTATTAGGGTGTTTTGCAAAGATATTAATGTCCCTTAAAGCTTCCCATATTTTGTATTATTACAACCAAAAATACTATTGGGAGTTTATGTGTTAGATCGTCACAAAATAGTAATTGTGAGGTGAGTAAAAACTTTTAAAAACTGTTTTACAAATTGAAAATCTTAAAGTGTGACCATACAGTCTCCTTTCTTCTGATATCCCTAAATTCAACCAGTGCAGTCTCAATATTAATGAACAAATAGCATCATCAAGGCCAAGAGACACAGCAGACAGATCACGGATAATGGGGAAAATAGTGTTACAAAATAATATGCAGAGCTTTTGAACTGACACTACTATCAACCTGTACACACCACCCCGTCAATAAAACATGGAGGCTGCAGCATCATGTAGCATAAATGATTTTTTTCAGGTGGGAGAGGGAAACTGGTCAGAGATGATAGGAAGATAGATGAAGTTAAATACAAGGCTGGAAGAAAGCCTGCAAGAGATTGCAAGAAGCTGAAGACTAAGCCGGGGGTTTAGCTTACAACAGAACAAGAAGCCTAAATATACAAGAAAAGCTACAATGGATTGGATCAGACCATAGTATATTCATATGCTAGCATTTTCCAATCAAAGTCCAAACCTGAATCCAATTGAAAATTGCTTTTAAAAGACATTCTCTGATTAAATTAACTGACCTTGAGCTAGAAAAATTTAATGAACCAAGTTTTCAACTTCAAGATGGGCAAAGCTGAGATATACACAAAAGATTTGCAACTGTGACTGGAATAAAAGGTGAGTCTTCAAAGTATTAATTAGGGGAGTGAATATACACATAATACACCTTTGGAAATTTCTGTGTAATTCTTCTTTATGTGTGCCATTATGCCCTAGTTAGTGTTATATTACCAAATCCCAATAAAATTACATTAAATTTTGAGGTGGTAACAGGACTTGTAAAAAAGCTGAAGTGTTATGAAGTGTTTTTCAAGGTACTCCAGTTAAGACTTTTAACTTTACGTTCATTTAGTATGTAGGGAAAACAAGACAGACCACATGTTGGTAAAGAGGCTTCTTACCACCACAGAGATGCAATTGTACTGCAGGTTGAGTTCAGCCAACGAGCTGAGGCCCTGCAAATTCTCCACACTTGAAATGTGATTACTGGACAGGTTCAGAACTTGGAGTTCACTCAGGTGGGATATATTCTCAATCTTCCTGATCTGTATCAAAGCAAATTACATAAATTTAACACATTTTAACACATTCAGCACCAAGTCATTTCAATGATCTTCAGATATTACAGTAAATAATTTCTTTTAGGAAAGTGTTCCACAAAAACTGAACAATCACTCTTCCTATGGCTTTCTTGAAATCTCGTACTACCTACATAAGAGCAATGACTGGCATCACAACCAAACACAGTAATTATTGTATTTCAAGGAAGCAGCAATTCACCGACCCATGACTTCTGGCTGAACCTTTAAATTATAAAAACAAACATGTACCTGGAGGCCATTTAGTGTTGAAACTTTTTACTTCCTTCCTCACCGTGTTATTAGTGGGAGGGGATATTTAGGAACCTTTCTGTTATTTAAAAAACTTCACATGAATCCTTCAAGGCTGTTAAGAGGCTGTAAGATGTTGTGCTTGCTCTCTAAATTTTTCTCACACAGAGAAACTTTAAAGGGCCATCAAGAGTTCACGTTCTAATCCGATTTTGTTTTGATAATAAAGTCTGGAGATACTGATAGAAAATGATCATAAAAGGTTGAAAGGTTGGACTGGTTAAATTTTGAAATAATAAAAACATACAATAAAAAGTATGAAAAGTTACATTTATTAAAATAAAGAAAGAAAGCTTATTAGTTACTATTTTCATGTGTCACATCAGGTAGCATAACAACCCAAAGACCTGGTTCAGCAGAACAGCTGTAGGATGGATCCACTGTCCCAAAGAGAGTATAGCTTTTAGAAAGCCAAAGCCAGCTGGACGTGAAACCACATCCTCCTACTAAAATCAAATAGGTAAAAAGATTTGTGTTTGAAGCAAAGTCAACCTTCCTGATTGAGAGTGAAGTGAGAAAAGAAAAATATTGTAATAACAGCAACCATGCCGTACAAAAAGAGGGCTATCCGTGTCCCTTTGTACACAGGTACCATCATTTAAGAACAATAAAAGTTGGACTAAAGTTGTCAGGTCTCTGATGAGGAAAAAAACTGAAAAAGCTTTAGTCTGGAACGATTTGAGAGTAAAACAGTGACTTTGAAGTGACTGGCTCAAAAAACAGTCTGTGAGAATCATGCATTCATCCATAGTTTTTACTTGGATAAAGTTGCAGGGATGTTGTTATGCTGGAGTCTATTTCCACTGGTCACCAAGGAAGAGGTCAACTTTGTACACACATACACGCACCCAAACACACTGACATCTAAGGGCCATTTAGAGAGACCAGTTAACCTAACAGTAATGTTTTGGACTGTGAAAGCCAATTTTCCCTTGATCTGCTTTGATTTGTGACTGGCTGTTATTCTATCCATTAATGTATTAAAAATTCTAAATCCCACCACTTTAATTATATAAACACATCAACCAACACAACGTGAACTTTTTCTGTTTATTAATAAAATTAAATAAAACTTCACATACTTTGATTCATTCATGGACTATTCTAATCATCTCTCCCTTTTTTGATGGATGCAGAAGACTGCGTCAGCAACTTTTTTCTCTTTTAAGTGTTATGATCCTTGTTAAAAACAAAACAAGATTACAATTGACCAGTAAGACACCAGAGAAAGACAGAAATTAGTGTTGGCAAGAAAAATCCTGATCAGCGAAACTCTGAGATTAATTCCCTTTAAACACCCCAAAATATGCGTCACAAAGACTAAAATGATTCATTCAATCAATTAAAGAGACACTTATTCCATTGTCTCATTACCACAAATGGGTAAATTCAAGGGGCAAGAGGCAACAAACCATTCACTGTGAGAAAAAAACAACATAACACTGTAGCAGTCACTGAACAGTAATTGAGATGCCTGTTCATGTAAAGAGCAGCCAGCACCAGAAAAAGAGAAAATCTAACCAGAGCTCTGGAGAAGCTCTCTACAGGGAAGTGTGGGCGGGAATACTGGCACAATGCTAATTTAACCAAGGAAAGCCTCTCTGTTCTATTTTTTTATTTCCAGGAGCTTTTACATTCTCATCTGACAATGTTTGACTTCTTCTGGCAAGGCTGGGCTCTGGAGGCCAAAGAAACAGCCCTCAAAACCAAAATCTTTACAGAAGGAACAGTATAATCTGTGAACACTCCAAGCTGATCCCAGGGCTGACAACATAAAAACACTTATGCATGCCTGTTAGACAAATTAAGCTGGGATCGCTAGGGAAATAATCGTAGGAGTGGACCTGAGAAAAGACCCTGTGAATTTTTTTATCGTCAATGCTTTGATTTCTAATGCTGGTGGAAAAACGAATAGTTTCAATCTTCATAAAAGAAGCCTAATTATATCAAGCTTCAAAAAAAAAAAAAAAAAAAAACAGAAAAAATATCAAGATTTTAGAATCATGTTTTTTCATCAGCAATCAACTTGGTTGCAATGCTTGCTCTGAAAATACACAATATTGCATGTTTTTAAACTATGAGAAAGTTTTGAGAGTAGTCATCTCTCAAAACTTTGCCTACTGCTGGCATAAAGAATCAAAACAACATTTACAAAAACTCTTCCCCACTTGGTAAATTTATTATCTGGAGGAAGAAGGTCAAGATCTACCTGAACTTTGCAGCTTTATCTCATTGTTGATAAATAATTGATAAAGAATTGATAAATAAATAACACTGCTAAATATAAATGAGCTGTAGATTGAAGGACAGTTAAGAAACAGTACCTGATTGTCATGCAAATCCAGAATACTCAATTTGTACAAACGTTCCAAGCAGCAAATTTTATGAATTCTGAAAGGGAAATTCAAACATTAGGCGTATACAATTTAACTGTCATCAATTCTTTTCACATTTTGTCACATTATAGCTGCAGATTAAAGTGCAGGTTGTGTAACAGTCTAAAACTGTGAAGTAAAAGAAAAATGATAGCTTTAATTTTTGTTGTGATAAATCCAAGGTGTGGCAAGCAAGCGTATGTATTAAATCGTACTTTGTCAATACCTTTTAGAACCACTAATCTAGGTGTGTTATACTCTTAATTTTTGATGAAAGATTAATAAATGCTCTGCGAGAACTTTAAAGAGTAAAATATTGTTTTATAATCAAGCCCTATTTCATACTTCTTATATTCCTAACCCGTCTGGTGTTTTTAATTACATTAATGATGCTGCTTATTCATAAATGTTGTCTAGCAAACCTTCACAGAATAATTGTATGTCCACTAAAATTAATTATTTTAATTAATTCAAAATTAATTAAAATAATTTTAAATCTGAAATGTAAGGCACATATATATGTGTGCCTTACATTTCAGATTTTTATTTGTAAAACATTTTGTATCTTTTTCTGCCTCTCAGTACTGAACTAGTTTTAGTTGGTTCATTACGGTAAATCCCATTAAAAAAAAAAACTAAGGTTTTTTTTGTTCTAATTAGAAAAAAATTTTAACATCTTTTTGGGGGATGAATACTCTTGTAATGTAATGCAAAATTAAAACTTACAGTAACATAAAACAGTTCCACTTTCTATTTGACCTATCTAGTAAATACAAAGAAGTTCTGCATTTTACTTTAAACTACAGAAGCATTTGTTAGGTTATATATAACTTGGTCAAATTTAACAGAGCAACACAGTTATTTTGATAACTTATACATTTTAAACAGCCTATTTATCGGCTCCTATTGTGATGACCAACCTGTTCTTCCCCAGCATCAGAACCTGGAGAGAGCTGAGATTTTCAATACCATTCATATCAGAGATGTGATTATCATGTAAGTTCAAGACGGTGAGCTGCTGCAGATGCGACAAATGCTGGATCCTGGTAATTAGATTGTGCTGCAGGTTGAGAAGTTGAAGTTCTTCAATAAAACCCACTTGAGGGAATTCCTCCAGGCAACGCCTAGATACATGAAAGAAATATATTTAGCCAGATGTAGCATCCACAAGTTTTTTCATTCAGTCATTAAAAAAAAAAAAAAACACTTCATTTTTCTTCCCTTCCAGATTCCAATGACCTGATACTTCACAACACATTGTGGTGGAAAGAATCACTTAAGATCATAGTTATTTGTTGAACACAGGGCATAGTAATTCAAAGAGACTATGCTGCTCCCTGGTGGCAGCCTAGCCTATGTTCGCCATAAGCTTTTATCAAAAAATGTGAGTAATTTAATTAAAAAAGTGAATCCCTGTATATTATATGAATTTTTCACATGCAAACTGAAATATTTAAAATTGCCATGTTTGTTCATTTTTGTTGCTTATTGCCTAATGAAGTCCAAATATAGAAATATAAATAAAGGTTTCTATGACTCCCTTATGGTGAACACAATTATGGGGAAGTCTGCTGACTGGACAACACAGTAGTAGAATATCCAACCATGTTAAAGTTGAACAGAAAGAACAAGTGTAGTAGAATATGCAGAGGAAATGGTGGCTAACAGAGGTACAAAGTTCTCTTTTCAGATGAAACTTTATTTTCAGAGAAACTGATTTTTAAAGTTTTCATTGTCAGCCATAATAATGTGTGTTTGCAGAAGTAAACACTGAATGAAAAAGTGACATTACTTTCAGTACTTGAATTGCAATAAATTTCCAATAATATGGAAATTTCAAAAACACCAAATCTTATTTATAGAGATGGACCTGTAATTTCTGCAAATTACAAGAGAGTTGACCTGACCTGATTAAACTCAGCAATCATGGACGAGGCAACAATTTGAGAAACTGGCGACAAAGGTAATTAGAGCTGCAGAGGGATTTAAAATCAATGACTTCTATAATATAGAATGATTTTCAGGTAACTAAAACACATCAGAATGAGAATGTTAATGTTGTTGGAAATTTTGAAGAGTACCTGTCCAAGTCTATGCGTTGAAAACTGGCAGCAGAAGTTATCTGGGTGCAGGTGAAACCCGAAGAAACTCTGTAATTAAACCCTTGAGAACCTAGGAATGTACACATTAAAAAATCAAATTCTGTATTTTAGTAATCCAGCTTCATAAAATATGCAGTAGACTTTATTGGTGCATTATACAAACATGCTGGAAAATGTATAATTATCTGAATGAGTTTTAGAGAAAATAAGTTGTTGCATTTACCTACTGGCTTGATATGTTTTAGGCACATGTGATGGCAAGTGATCGCTGCACTGTGAGGCATTCTGCTTAATCTGCCTCTAGCTTCATTTGGACAATGAAAAACTGGAGCAGCACCAGATAGCCGTACTAAATGCTGGGCAGAGTTGTCACTGGTTTTATTGTTGGAATGCAACTCACTTTCTTCAGACGACACAAAGCAAAATGCAGAAAACAGAACATGAAAGGCCTAATCTTATCATGTGCAACATCATGTCAAATCATATACAGAGAAGTTTCTATGTCAATACATTAGGATGGCAACAAATTTTATTAAATTATTTTAGTAATTGAATTCAAAAAGTAAAATGTGTGTATTACATACACAGAACAATATATTTCAAGCATTTATTTCTGTTATTATGGCTGAAAGCAAGCAAAAACACCTAATTTTATTTAAAATAAAAAAATGTTATCCTATGCTCTACACAATCGAAGTTTGTTCTCTTAACAGCTGTCAGTCAATGACGCATGAAGGTAAGCCACAAAAGTTCATTGCTGAAGAAGACAACTGTTCACACAGTGCTGTATCCAAACATATTAACAGAAGGCTTAGGAGGAAAATGGTGAAAATGCAACAGGCCAGTCTACTAAGAAATTTATGGTCTCATAAATTTGCTTCCCTCTGCTCATAAGCTTTATGGTGATGCCAGCAGAGCTTGGCACCTGCCTAAACTGATAAACTGTCTACCTGCTCTTGATAATAAACAGTGATTTTTGGCCAGCAAATTTACCTGACCAAAACCTCAGAAAGAATTTTTGGGGATTTTTGGATTTTGGAGGGAACAAAATCAACGCTTACAATGCTTACCTGGGTTAGAATCACCAGCTGTTTGTGTGGTACTGATGTTTGTTTGTTTATTAAAATCTTGAGAAACAGACTGAAAAACAATAAACTAAAGTAACTAAAGTAAACTAAGCACTTAAAAACACATGCAATCCTGGAATAAAAAGTACTTCCAAGAAAATAACAAAAATATAGATGGCTGTTTGTGCAATGAATTCATGCAGTGACTCATAATTTTACCTTAATAAGTTTTCAATAGTAGTGGCTAATTTAAAACAACCAACCTTTCCCATTTCAAATGAACTTTTTGTGTTTAGCAGAGAAATAAAACTGAAAACCCAATAACATAAACATATCTCAAACTCGATAGTGATAATTAATTCTGTCTCTGCCATGAATTAATTTTGTATCACGTGATTAATTTATTACTGTTTTAGCCCACTGATCCAACACATTTGTCCCTGACACGTCATTACTTACCATAGTTTGCAGGTTTCCCGCAACCAGTGTTTTGGCTGTCATCAGGTGCAATTTGCAGCTGTTGATCTACACAGAGGACCAGTTTAGGTTGAATTAAACAAAACACGCACATTTGTTATCTCTAACTTTTCCACAGAACATAACTTTAGCTTATTTGGCTTATACTATCATCGCAATGGACAAACTGTTACAATTCATTGTATTTACCACAGGAGTAAGTATTAGGCAGTTGTCGCTGACGTTGTTGTGCTGTTTTCTACCGCCGCGTCTGGTTTTCCCGTCAGTCAGCTCGGACCCCATTACTTGTCCTGAAGTTAACTTCTAAGTCTAACTTTGACCGAGGAAAAAAATATATTTATATATATTTATTATTATTATTTTAGAAACTGAAAAGTAAGATAAAGGCCTATTGATTTGCTAAAAAAAATACCTGAAGCGGAAAAGTCCTGTTTCTTAGAAGCTGTTACCATAGCGACAGCTGCGTTTGACTTCCGGTGTAACTTTAAAGGCCTCCCTATGGAAACAAAGGTACGTCCCCAAAATGGTAGGACCATTTTATTTAGCTGAAAATGGCAATTCAAATGTAATATACTCACCCACAAAAAAAAGAATTAAGATACCTATTAGATAAGACATATTTTGACACTAAGCAAGTTTGGGCAAGGCAACTTTATTTATGTAGCACCTTTCAACCAGAGACAATTCAAAGTGCTTGTACAACATACTATATATATATATATATATATATAGTATATATATGCTGCTCAAAAAAAATAAAGGGAACACTTAAACAACACAATATAACTCCAAGTAAATCAAACTTCTGTGAAATCAAACTGTCCATCTAGGATGTGTTATTTGAGTGTTCCCTTTATTTTTTTGAGCAGTGCATATATATATATATATATATATATATATATATATATATATATATTATATATAAAGCGCCAAAAGTTAATTATATTATAAAAATTTTAGATGTCATCTTTTTGCCCTTAATGTCGCTGTCTAGCCCAGGTTCATGACAATCAAGACATCTCACCTCAGAACAACAAATGGGATCAAATGAATTGTGCCATTTGTTTTCAGTCCCTTTTTAACCAGTCAGTAATAAGCAGTTGCTGAGAACAGACAAGTGCAAATTCATCAAAGAGACATCCCACACACTGCCTGTCACAATCTATTCATGAAGCCCAGGCTGACACATGTGATGGGAGGAGATACTCAACTGTATGACTGACAGCACACGTTAAACTAAAATGTCAATTTTATCCTTTTACTGCATAAATTTAAGAAGCTTTTAAAACAAGTGCTCAATAAAAGGCATTTTATTCCAGCAATCAGCTTATTGAAAGGGTCCTTGTGCATCCATAACATTTTTAGACAAAATGCTATACTGTTTATCATAAAAATATGCGCACTGGGACTTGTTTTGATCAATAGTTAAAATGTAAATATAAATGGCCTGTTTTAACACCCCCAGCTCTGATTTGTTGGCAGTGGCACAGCATGAATGCTGCTGTGACTGATTGAACACATTTGTATGTAAGAAAAAACAAGGTTGTTATTTATAGATATTTTCATAAGTAAAGTATAGGTAAAGCAAAAACATTGCTGAAGGTTATTGTGTAAGTATTCATGCTGCATAAATCCACTGAGTTCCCATAACCTCAGTTTTATGGAAAAAAGCCAAAATTCTTAATGTGAAACATTTCAATGTGAGGAATTTTGAGGTCAGACGCCAAGACTTGTTTGATTTAAACAAGCAGTTATGCTTAAGGCATGCCTTCAGAAAGTAATTTCATACAATACTCTTCAAAATGCTAAAAGTAAAGGGGTTATTGGGCATTCCAGATTTATTCTTGTCAGTTGTGAAGGTATTATTAATAATAAATGAATGTCATTAATTAACTAGCTGAAGTAATCGATGTCAAATGTCAATATATTATAAATGTAACGAAGGAATATGGTTACTAAAAACACAGAAATCAATTATTAATTATGTGCTTATATTGAATCTCTGAAAAATAAATAGGATAAAGTGAGTTAATTTTTTTCTAAAACAGAGTTTAAGGTGACAATTTTCATTAGATGATTGTAAAAACCTCTAGCCTTTCACTGTTTGTGTTCACATACCTGGGAGGTTTCTATCACAAGATGACAAAGATAATTTACTCTGCCATCCAATGAGTTTCTCTTTTTATAAAGTTTCTTTTTTGAGTTTATTCTGAATTCACTTCTGCATTTCTTTCTATGGGATTTCTTCATTTTTAAAATTTATATCAAGCTAGAAACTTTGATCTCATGCCTCTCCAGAACCACTTTGTTTCTTAAAAAGGTTTATGTTCTTAAAAAGGGTTATGTCTAATAGGAATATAACTCACTTGACTACTTGGGTTAATTCTTGTAAGCTTTTATGAATCTTTTGTAAATAACGTGAAGAAATTGTCATGTTGACATTTGTAAAGGACCCAGGATCGTCTTTGTGGTAGTGAATGTTTAGTAATAATAGAGAACAATTTGGAAAAAAAGGAGATTTGTATAAGAAACAAGCACAGAGTAGGCAACAGTAGAACAAATAAAAAAGGGGTGGGCTTACTGAGAGTGCTGATCACTGGATGAGAAACAGATGGCTCATTGGAATTGCTTGCAGGTGTGAAGGAAAAGTAGGGAGTAAACAGGCAGGCTGACAGGTAAGGTTATTAAAATGGGACTCACTCTGATGTCCATCCCGAATTAGTGTCTCACACTAAGCTTGATGTGCTGCTTATCCGACAGGCTTCTCTGGTTTTACTGAGTCATCGTAGCATGTAGACCTCTGTTAGTGTCTGTGGGATTGCACTGCAGTATTCTCAACTCAACGCAAACATCAACACAGCATTACACTGCAGTACACCAGCCACTCTCAATGTGTTTATGTCAAGGATTAGAAAAACAAACAAAAAACACAATTTTCAAATGAAAAATACTGTGATATGTGTGGTATATGTGCGAGTTGAAAAAGGGTTGATTAAAACAATTGAATGTCATTATGCATATGCATTATAATAAAGGATGAATGAAAGACTTGAAAAAAGTATTATATAATTTTAAACAATATTATTATAAGATAAAGTTTTATCCCATTTTTATAAACTACATTGCAACCATTTACTCAATTTAACAGATTTGTTGTTTTTTTAATTACGTCTCTTTTGTAGGTCTTTAGCAAACAATGTAGTGTTTTTTTCACTGCAAAGCAGACTTAAACTTATATTAGAATCAGAACAAAAGTTAGTCACAAAGGTTCCATAATATAGCAAATATATAAAAAACTTGATGTCATTATGAATGGGGAACCTAGAAGATGGAACAAGCATTTTCTAGAGATGTTAACTCCAAGCCTCATTTACATAAATTCAGAATCTAAGAGGTGATTACTCACGTAGGATATTATAGAGTCAAGATCTAAAGTTTAATCATATAAATTAGCTCTTGAATCAGAGTAAATGGTAATTATTCTATACAGTATACAGCTCAAAATATCTTAGATTTGACCTTTTACACATTAGAACTGCTTTTCTCCAGGCCCCTTCAAAATGACCAAGCCAGAATAAACAATTTCAAAAATATTCTCATCCTTCTAAAATAATGGTCCAAGTCATCTTATGCCATTTTATTTTATTTATTTATTTATTTATTTTTGTATATGGGAAATAATCGTCCTTTGGTAAGAGATGTTTTGTTTTGTTTTGTTTTTATTTGTTGTTTTTTTTTCTCCAAAATCACCTTTGGCAAAAACAATTACTGAGGCGGTTAGTTTTGGAAAGTGATGACTTTAGAAAAATATTACAAGGTGAATGGACTAAAAAGCAATGCATCTATGCCTGTCACTATATGTTAAGTCTTGAAAGGGAATCTTAGTATTTAGGAAAACAACCTCCAGTTATCATGAGGGATAAATTATGAGACTGAATGATTTTTGATTCAGAGACTGATTAGTTTATGAAGTATTGTGTATTTTATAGTAGCTTATTCAGTTGCATTGATTTAACTGATTAAAACAAAACAAGGCATGCCAAGAAATGACGTGAAAGTCTTCAAACAAGTTGGCAGGCTGTCACTTGGTTTGAGGAGATAAGTAGGCAACAATCACCTAAAAGCCTGCAGGAAATTTGCTGGAAGTTACTTTATTACACCCAAATCCCTCTCACTTTCTTTCCCACCATGTTGCATTGTACACAGGCTGGAGCAGTGTATGGCATGTGGCGCAGAAAATGACTCAGGCTGCCCACCAGCTGCGAGCCCAGTTTGGCAGTGGGGAGGAGCAAAGCTACTTCATGCAGAGCTGGCAACAGCCAACAACACTGGTGTGGGGGTTGTGTAGCCATAATGGAGAGAAACAATGTCAAGCTGTTGAAATAAAGTTCAGCATCAGATTTATTGGTCATGTCTGTGACACACAACAGGAATTTTGCTCTCTCAAGTAGCACAATAGAATAAAGAATAAAAATAAATAAACGTAAGAAGAAGGTAAAATAAATGTAGGAAAAGTGCAAAGGTAAATAATTAAATCTGTACTATTCGTCTTCCGCTTAATAGAGATAAAGGTCACAGGGATACCCCTCCAGGGTAGCAAAGACATTCATATCTCATTCTTATAGGCAATTCTAAAATGCAGTGCTGTAAAAGGTATTTGCCTTCCTGAAGACTTCTTCTGTTTTCCCTTTTTGTCCAAATTTAAATCTGATTGAGACATGTGGAATGGCATTATGAAGGGTGTCAGTGTAAAAATAAGCCTTCCAAATTTCTATGCAAATCCAAAATAAAAAAGGCTGATGCGAGTGGGATTCTGACACTGTGATTGATTTTCCCTTTAACACAAACACTTGACAGCAGTCATTTCCCCTCAAAAGTGGCCAAAACAGTTGATAGGTTTACAGGGCAATTGCTTTTATGAGCCAGGTTTCTTTGGATGCTTTTTTCAATTAATTAAATGAAGTTATAATGTGCATTGTTTTGGTGGGATAGTGCAATTTATTTGAAACATTTAACAGGAACACAAAAGCTACATTTATCAGAGAGCAAATACTTTTTACAGCAATGTATAGATGGAAGTTGGAGTCATGGGGGAACATGGAAAACTACCAGACAGATTCAAAATGTGCTAACGATTAGTGCAAACTCCTACACCTCTGCAGCCATAAATCCATACATCGATCAATGTTCAATACCTGCTTCATCTTACAAGTTCTCAGGAGGGGTTCAAGTCTATGTTCTCTGTTTCAGATCAATGTAGAAAGAAATGTGTAATTATACACAGGAGACACTAATGTAGCTGGAAACTTTCCACAGATGAGATGATAAACTGATCACATTCAGAAAAAAGGGGCAGTAGATGTATTGCAAATATATCTCAATTAATAATATTAATATTACAATAATTTCTATTGGCAAATTAAGTGCTGTAATGGTCCTGTTTCCCAATATATAGTATTACCATGCATTATTAAATGTCAATTCAGCAAAAAATTCACAGAAATTCAACCAGTCTATATAAATGACTTTATCTTTGTATAGTTTAGTGCACAAAGAAAACTTGATATCATGATGAATGGGGAACCTAGGAGATGGAACAAACATCTTCTAGTGTATTTTCAGTGTATTTTTATAGAAATTATAAATTATTATTAAGAAAAAACATTAAAGTTTAAAAACAGCATAGAAATCCTCTTTTTAAATCACAGAAATGTGAACAATGGTGTGCTTTTCTAAACATATTTGAACACGTGTTCAAACATGTTCAAACATGTTCAAATGGAAGACAGCAGCTTATGATTCTAGTGGGAAATTAAGAGGTCTCCAAATAATTTTAAATCAGACATTTAATTTTTCAGGAACAATGTGTGCAAGTAAAGGGCATTCAAAACAACTGCTTATATGTCCTGCTTTGGCAATCCAAGCAGGTTTACATGAAAGAAGGCTGCAACATGCTAAAAGATGTAATCACAGAGCACGGCATTGTAAAAATACATCCCTATAGAACGAGAAAGAGAGTGCACAAGTTTAATGCAAGGTGTCCTAAACAAAATGTAGACACAAACTAGGACACATGGAGTTAAAGCTAGGTCTAAAATTGAATTATTTGGACACCCAAGCAGAGGACATGTTTGGCAGAAACAAGCCATGGTTTAAGGATGCTTTGCTGCAGAAGGATCTTGCCAACTCACCGTAAAATAAATAAATAAATAAATAAATCCACCATTAAATCTGTATTAGAGGATGCTTGTGGAAATTGTGAGACAGTACAGCAAATTCACTCAGGACTGGCCGAGGATTAAGAAATGGAAAGTCTTGGGATGAGTTAAAGCCCTGATCTTGATCTCATTGAGATGCAGGGGGGTGGTTTCAAACTGGCTGTACATGCAAGATGCAAGAAATTTTCAAGCAAAGAAAAAAAACAACAAAAAAAAAACAGTAAACAAGTAAATGTTATCTTGGTTAAACAAAATGCCTAGAACAAGCAAGACTAATCATTATTAAAGTGATACAGTCGTCATACTTTTTTCTTTTTTTACATATTTTTAAAGATTTTTATAATTTGCTATTTTTGATTGATATATTTCAGAAAGAAGACTGCCCTTAGGAAAGTTTAAGTTTTGAACCCCATCTAGCTGAGCCACTACAGCAGTGCTGATCTCCCCTTTATTGTCCATTATTGCTTTGTATGCAAGTCACACTAACTGTGACTTGCTCATTTTGGACATGTTTTCTTCACCAGTTTTTACTTCACAGACAAATTTGATTAAAAACTATAATTAAATTAATAAAAGTGCAAAAAGATAACATTGAAAAACAATAGGTTTACTTATCTGCTCCTGGAATGTGACGCCCAATCAGTTCCTAAACGAAGAACTACAGAATGTTGCAATAAACATTTTTATTTGCCACACTGCAAATTTGTGTCACCACAAACTAGTCTAAATATGATCAAAATTATTTAAAGTTGATCTAAGAGTCAGTTTTGTATGATGATGTTTTCTTCCTTAACAAGCATACAAAATGCTGACTTCTAGGTTCACACAACACTTTGGGGTGTATTAAGTCATGTTAGTTTACATAGCAATCGGGGAGAAGTGATGAGACATCATTTTCTTAGGAGTGACCTATTATCAAGTGGATAACTTAACAACTACCTGCCAATAGCAGGAATAGGACACAACTAACATTTCACAGTGATACAAATGTACCAACGAAAGCTTGAGTGTATCTAACCTTCTTATGTTGATAGGAAGTAAAACATTTCCACACCCCTTCTGCAAGAGGTGTTTTTTTCAATAATGAACCAAAACACTACATACATGTGACAATGTGCTTTTTAAAAGCCCTGAAATAATTTAGTATCTGTGACTTTAAATACTGTAAGTAGACCAATTTTGACCTAAATATATAATCCTGGACTGCTGCAGGACTGAGTTGCAAATTGTCAAAAATGCTTTCTTGAATACAATTGGTGTCGATTGCCTGAAAATGTATTCGGCATGTTAGACCCTCCGGTCAGAGAGGGGTTTTGCAAATCTGTAGGGGTGGAGCAATCCCGTCTTAGAGGCACCTCTTGTCATTAATTCTTACTTTCTCCCTTTAACTTGCCTCCTTGACGCTCGTATGCACTTGCGCAACCTTCTCTCCACGAGTTGACAGAGGCTAAAAGCCAATTATTCAATTAACAGTGTTAGCCAAGGGGTCGGCCTTGGCGCAGCCTTTTCCCAATTAGACTCAAACACGTGTACCCTCTCCCCTACTTAGAGATGGGCGAATGGGGCACGCGTGTTTTCACAGATGCAGACAGCACTCCGAATGTCTAAAAAAAAAAAAAAAATTCAGTGTGTGTAAGTGAAACACGACAGGCAGAAATATGCACGCTTTAGTGAACGCCTTCATGCGATGCCTCCTCTTTCTCCTTCCTCCTTCTTGGCTTTGTGTCAGCTCTTGCTTGTGGGTTGGGAATGAATGCGAAGACGCGCTGCAGCGGCCCAATCCGAGAGCTCGTTTCAAAAGCAGAAAGCCTCTTACATATGAGGAAGTAAGGGCAGCAGCAGAAGGAGGCTCCAGCCCCTCGGTCTCACTTGGTCCAGGCTGCGTCTCGCTGGCCGCTGTAAGCCCCGCTGCTCTTCAGGGCCCTCCAAAGGCTCGGATCTGGGTCGGGGCTCTCTGGCGAGCCGTGGAGCGCATCTTTGGAGCCCCCTGGGTCTTTCTCCGCCATCGCTGGTGTCCGAAGAAGCGTCGAACAGCTTTGCGCATTCCGTGTCCTGCCCGCGCCTTTGAGCCGAGACAGATTAGCAGCTTCCAGGGAGCAAGCGCCGCTGCTGCTGCTACTACCATCCAGGACTGGGAGGGACACGGCGGAGCCGCCTGGACCCATTGGAGCAACATGAGCGGGGCCGTGGGGGTCCCCTGCGTGAACCCGGCGGAGCGAGCCTCGGATGCGCCCGCGGACCCGAGCGTCGATGAGGTAATCACCGTGGACCAGCACTCGCAAGAGATGGGGACGGTGACGATCACCGTGGCGATTCAGGCAGCGGAGGACGAGGAGCCGGAGGAAGAGCGCCCCGGTAATGTTGAGTGCCTCCGAGGCAGCTGCAGTGAGGACGAGATGGGGAGACACGACAAATCAAGGTAGGACTCTTTTTCCGACTTTATTGGCTGCTCGGTCTACTCGTGTGATTGTATAAAAAAATCATCTAAACTTGTAAAGTTCCCGAAAAACTCTACCCGTTCGAGGTGAAATTTAAGCTTTTCACATATTCATTGAGAGCTGACCAGCTGGTGATGTGACCGCACATGATCTAGCACTGCTCTGTATCTTGTAAAGAGTATAAAAAGATGCAGAACAATAGAAACCAACATTCCGACAGGTGTGATGGCAAAACACGCCAAACAGCATAACTCTGAGACAATAGATAGGGTGAGTGCGTCTCCTCAGCCTCACCGGATGGATATTGCTTTCACCGGGTGGGAAGTGTTTTCAAGGCTGTTAAACAAACACCTGAGTCTGGCTGAGGACAGCAACCTTCCTTTAATCTAATTCCCCTGCGTCATGGCTTGCTATTTTTATCCTCTGGTCTATAAGGTCCCAGTCCTGCGTGCGCAAACAGTGAGTCAGTCAGTGGTGGATAGACCAAAGGTGAAAATGGGTCGCGCTTCAGTCCAGGCGTTTGTGCTTTACTCGCAAGTTGCTCCTTATTGTAAGGTCAGAACTCAGACCCTGTTGTCGTATAGATACGCTGATTACTTCAACATTCCTTCAGAGTCTTTGATTCTGATTTTTATCAGAATCAAGAGTGTAATTCGCATCTAAATCTTGTGCGTGACTTCTAAATGTATGCGTCCGAAGTCTTGTGGATGTGGGGCCCCTACTAGCTGCGTGGTCAGCCTGCTGGCAAGCTGACTGAGGGTGTGTGTGTGTGAGGGAGGGAGGAGGTGATGAGTCATACACAAATTTCATTCAGCCCCTCACTCCAGTCTGCAAAACTACCTGACTGCTCTGCTTCACAGCCTGAGCCAGGTGTTGGTGGGTTTGGAACCATGTGAGACTCAGCTGCTTGACACTAATGATGATATTGACAAGTCTAGTTGAACTGTATAGGACCAAGTATAGTTGTCTTGCAGGAAGAAGGAACACAGCAAAAATTAAGACAACACTGAAGGAATAAAATTTCATTTAAAAAAGTAATTGGAATGTTTTGTTCTCAAACAAATTAGACATGGTAAAAGGAGTGTGGCCTTTGTGTAAAAGCTGGAGTAAATGTTTTTCATTTAAAGGAACAGAGAGTTTCTACACATCCCTGGTTTTCAGGAAGCTTGTTTCAAAGCTGATGAGCATAGAAACTGAACACCTCGCCTTGTCATGTTCTCTTTCTCGGTCAGTGAAGACCTGAGGGGTTTGCATGGTTCATATCCAAAAAGGAACAATATGTTCAGGCACATGCACCTTAATTACACATATGTTTCTGGGAGGCATCGTCAATTTAACTTTGACCTTCCTGATTTGTTTTTCTAATCTTTTTGTTTTTGTGACCAAAACTATAACTTGTGTGTTTGCATTAAGATTGAGGAAACTATTGCCCGTCCACTGACTTTTATACTGTAGACACAGTCTTAACTCTTAGGGCTTGTGATGTGACAGGAAGTCGTCACTATATGCAAGATAATAAATGTTGCAAAACAATATAATTTGAACTAGGGTGAGCATATAGGTATTGGATAAAAATTTATCCTTAAGGAACATCACATACATCAGATGTTTTGAACTGGTTCTGGTTGTTTACAGGAGAATTGAGGACAGCAAGATAAATTCAGACTCAACATTTGTGGAGTGGTTTTTATAAGACCTGAGCTATGTAGGTGCAAGGGCATTCAGAAAATTGAATTACAATACTTAATCAAATGTGACTGTAGATGTAAAAGAAAATTGTCAGGAAGGGGTTAATTAGCATATCTGAACACTGTCGCATAAATGAAAGAGCAAACACTGAGTGATCTTATTGATATTTTCTTTTTTTTAAATATTCAAGGTCCCATCAAAACAGGCACCTAACACACTTACTAGAATAAAGAATTGTCAGAACTTTCCAAAAAACAGATCAAGTTCATACTAGAACTTCTGACTTGTTGCTCTTAAGGAAGTTGGCAGGGCTTTGTGATTATGATTCAAGTTGTTGAGAAAGTAGGACAGAGGAAAAAGATTCTGTGGAGCCAGGTGTTGATGGCACACAAATGAATTGTGTCCAACATTTTCTTAAATGTGACAGAGGAAGAAAATGAAAATGGATAACAAACCAGGGTGGAACCCTGGAAGCACAACTAAAATTAAATTTAAAAATACTCAATTGATGCCAAAGGAAAATGAAGTGTTGTAATTGATGTAATTTTATTCAGAATTGATGTAGGCTGTGGGTAGGAAGGACCTCTTGTAGCAGTCGATAATACAGTGGTCTTGACAAAGCCTCTGACGCAAGACTGTATGGTGATCTCATAAAGAGGATGCTCAAGGTTGTCCTGTAATTTTCTTGATTCTTGAGTAAATATTGAGGTCTGAATTGATTTAACAGTACACACTGAAAACAACTTAATGGGTATGATTCAAAGCGGATATATGAAAAGCCAAAAAAAACTACTTATTCAAAACTCTTTGAGAATATCATGACACTGTAAGAATGATGAATTGAAGAATATTGAGACGAAATCGGTTAAACACACTAAAAAGGTAGACTTTGATTTTAGTTGAGGGTTGGCACCAAGTTTCTTTGAAGTTAGAAATTAAACAGCTGTTTTAATGGGTAACAAAATGAAGGATGTTTATGTGGCTTTTTTAATTGTGAGGCTGATGTGGTAAGCCACCATATTCTTTGTGGGAGGGAGAGTCTGTGACTCCGCGCCCTTCAGATGGAGAGCCCTTGGCAGTTTCAAGGCTTGGTTGGACATGAGATCTGGCGCTGAGACCCAGCGTGTTGATGGCTGTAAAGAAAAATCTGAAAGTAGGAGGGGGAAGCAGGGAGTCATTGGTGATTTGTAGAGAAATGTCAGGATGAGGCTGCATCTCTGCCAGCCATTTAAGCCTGTGGCTTATAGGCTTGAAGAAAGTAAGAAAAAATGTGCAACAGTTTTAATGTTGGTGCTTAGTCTAAAACATGAAACGCTTAGATTTCACAGCACTCAGCAAGTCTCTCCTGACTGTGATCCATGTTCTCTTCCCACACACAGTGGTGCCGGCACCAGTGGAGGGGAGTTGGAGGAGGAGAGCTGGCAGCCTCCAGATATGGAGCTCATCCAAAAGCTGGTCGCTCAGATTGAATTTTACCTGTCTGATGAGAACCTGGAGCACGATGCCTTCCTGCTCAAGCACGTCAGACGCAATAAACTTGGGTTTGTGAGTGTCAAGTTGCTCACCTCGTTCAAAAAGGTAACCATGACTGCAAGTTTGCTATGCAAAAACATAGCAGAAAATCATTTGAATAGTCAAACTAAGGTAGATTAATAAGGCTATAATGACCTGAATTACTGTGTACCTTCAACATGCTAAATACCTCACCGCAGGCTTTTTGTACACATTTTATCCTAATGTTCTTTTTGTTCTCAAGCTTCTAATGGGTAATATAAAACATCCAACCACAATTTATGTTTTCAACATTTAACAAAAGCATTTGATTGTATTTCCCTGTGACATAGAGGCTTACTGTGGGACTGGATGTTTCTAGTGTCAGCATGACTAGCTGTTTTTGGTAATGTTCTCACATTGATTCACAACAGCAGGTGCTACTTTAGGCTCATGCATATTTGTTGGCTTGTAATTGTTTCCATCTGTTTATACCAGAATATTTAACCAGGCTAAACATGGTTAATTTGGACTGAACAGGAATTAAAGGTCAACAGTGTCTAAGCTATAAAAATGAGCAAGTCTGAGCTGTTCACTTCATGATTCAGGTACTTTTGGAAAATGTTGGTTTTGCACTAAATCTTAGTTTATGTGATTGGATCAGTTTTAAAACCCAGTGGGCTCTCTGAGTCTCTGGTCTTGCTGAAATAAACTTTGTCATTCCAGGTGAAACACTTGACTCGTGACTGGAGAACAACCGCCTATGCACTAAAACACTCAAAGATCCTTGAGCTGAATGATGAGGGTCGTAAGGTGCGCCGCAAATCTGCAGTGCCAGTCTTTGCCAGCGAGTCGTTGCCCAGCCGCATGCTACTGCTGAGTGATCTGCAGAAGTGGCCTGAACTGGCTGCTCTCACTAAGGATAATGGAAGCAATGAGGGAGGAGCAACCCAGCAGGAACAGCTGATGAAACTGCTGCTCAAAGCATTTGGGACATACGGCGCCATCGCCTCAGTCAGAGTCCTAAAGCCAGGGAAGGACCTGCCTGCGGATCTCAAGAGGCTGAGTGGGCGGTACGCACAGCTGGGCAATGAGGAGTGTGCTATTGTGGAGTTTGAGGAGGTGGAGGCTGCTGTTAAAGCCAATGAGGCTGTTGGGGGTGAAGATGGAGGAACAGGTTCGCTGGGGTTAAAAGTGGTCCTGATAGGAACCAAGCCACCGAAGAAGAAAGTACTCAAAGAGCGACCTCGCGAGGAGGGGGGAATGCGCAAAAGTCGTTCTCTCAACAGCAGAGTCCGAGAGCTTCAGTACCACGGGGATGACTCTGCATGCAGCTCATCAGAAACAGAAAGCACCCCCACATCACCCAGGCTAGCTAGGAAGTCCCAATCCTGCAATAAACTAAGCCCAACCACTGCTGGCATCAGCTTCCAGAACAATCATCTAAGTCCTGGTATATCACCACGCAACAGCCCCTGGTCTAGCCCCCGAGCCAGCCCTTGCCCCCAGCGGAAAGCCCCCCACTCCCACAAGTCTCCCCTGGTTGGCGATGGCAGGCTGAGCCCCGAGGCTGGCCGCCGGTGGGCAGACTACTCCTCAGACAGTAGCCTGACCCCGTCAGGGAGCCCATGGGTTCAGCGGCGCAAGCAGGTGGCATCTCAGGAGAGCAGTCCAGTCGGCAGCCCGATGCTGGGTAGAAAAATCCAGAATGCTGATGGGCTGCCGCCAGGAGTAATGAGGTTACCGAGGGGTCCGGATGGAACCCGTGGTTTTCATGGAGTCACTGTTGCCGAGAGGGGAAAGACTGCTGCCACACAGACTTGATAACGTGGCATGTTGTGACGCATTTCACATCCCCCAGAAACAAAATGTGAGGTTCCTGGCCCTGTTGCTAAGCCCCCTCCTACATTTGAGACTGTGTAGATATATTTTTGTTGAGTGCATCGGGTTTCAGTCTTTGTTATATTTTTATACTACATTTTTTGTTACCATGGTAACATTAGGGGTTTACCAATGGAAATTAAAGTGAATGTAAACTAATTATGGCTTTGAGAGAAAGCTACAGATGCCACTGAAGGGGACCATGTTGCCTCCATTTTTCTCTAAACTTGTTCTACTTGAGGTGAGCTGGAGAAATAAATTCCACTTTTTTTTTTCTTTTTTTTTTTGCTTCCTCCTCCCCTCTGTAAACTGTTTTGTCCAGTGTAAATGTTTGCAACATTGTCTTTGGATGACATTTAGATGTTTAAGTGGCATATAGGCACATGGACTTGGATATCACCATATGCCTTTTTCTGTATTTGTCAAGCATACATTTTGTTTTCATATGCTGTTTAAATTGAGGCCATACCAGCTCCACTGCCATAAACGGTAAATGTTACATTTGGTTCAGTTCAGTTTTAATTATTTCATTATGGTAGGCATGCTTTGGCATTTTGTAGGGTTCTCTTCTTGCCCTGCATGTGCTTGGCAGGCAGCTGCTTTATTTATTTTTATTTTAGTTTTATTTTTCCAGTCTAAACCCACAGTGGGTTTTTGAGGGAGATTCAAGTCAGGAAGGATAGATGCTCTTATGTTTTTGGAGTCTTTTCTTTTGCCTTCACATCAGAGATGGGGTATTTGTACACTAAAATTCCTATTGTACAAATAAATCACTGAAACTGCCGTTTGCCTTGCTTTTTTTAAACTATCATTATGCAACTGCTTAATATTTTCAAGTATATTCTGATTGGTGAGATAAATGTGATGCTAAAGCAGAACGGCAAAGCAACGAAAGGTGGTGCATCTTGGTAATGCTTGTAAAAACTGCCATGTGGGAGTTGAAATGAAATGTGAAAAATAATGTACAACTCATGCTGTACATTATATTTAACTTCAGGTTAAATAACCTGAAGTACTGCTCTGGCATATGCAGAGTACCAAGTCTACACATTAAAATTTCAGGTTTTGGTGGGTTTTACGTTTTAAACGAATTATTTTAGAACCTTCCCCTTATTTTAACTAAAACATTGATAAGCAAGTCTTTCAAGGGGGAAAATACACCAATATTAATAATGGTGCATACTTATAAATGTGGTTGTGGCAGTGTTCAGAATGGACCACCACTGAAACTCACTAAACAAAGAGGAGTTTAGTGAGTTTAAAACAACATTTTGAATTTATGTTTTAAAGTGCCTCTGTTCAGCCCTCGACCAAATTAAGCTGTTTTAATAGGTTTCCTTTGGGTAAGTGGTCTTAATACAGCCTTTGTCTCCAGAAAGCATTCAAACAAATTTATGTAAAAAATGTATTGGTAAGAAGCTAACAAAATGACATGGATAATAAATACACAGTAGGAGGCAATAAAAGAGAATATGGTGCAACAGGGATGTTTTTCCAAAATTGAAACTAGATGGGGGTGCCAAGAGCAATGTTAAGAGCTGCATATAAAAATATGAAAGCTTAATTTTGCAAAACCAAATTTGAAGTCTCCCAATAGGCATGTCACAGTCTAAAACGTTTTTAAAAGCACTTTTTGATATGAAAACGCATAACCCACAGAAGATGCCCATATTGAAGCATCATTGAGGTTTATTTTCTTTTTCCAACCTGAAGAGCTTGTGTAGAAGGCATTATGAACGGTTTAAAATGCTAATATCAGCGCATAACAGTGAGATAAGCAGTAGTCCTCTATTTTGGTACTTAGGACTCCTGAATATTTTAATAGTTTCTGTGTCTCACAGTCTTGACTTAAATAGGTGATTACCAGTCTTATGTCACCTGCTGAGGAGGGAGTGCATTAATTTGATTCTAGTATGCTGGAGCAGGGAAACATTAAAGATGGGTGGATCCTGAGGCAAAGGTTGAAAACCACTGACCTGAGACATTCACATAAAAATATTACCAAAAGAAGATAAAAGTTATAGAATTCCAATCAGAATAAAAATCTGTAGCCTCAGCTGAAGAGGGCTCATTGAATGGAACATGTCCTTAAAGTGTGGAGTGCTTTAGCAGTGCGAGTGAATTTTGCCAAGTTAGATGTGCCATGTGAGTGCTAAAATAAAATGAAAATACGCTCCTACAAAGCATTAATGTTTTTCATTTTATTTTCCCAAATGATTTTTTTTTCTAATTTTCCCGAGAAGTAATGTTACATTGTAAGTGAAACATGTTTTGAATTTATTTATATTGGTCTCATTTTTATCTATTTCATTTTGCTATATTTACCTTTCAGTCTACATGTGTGATCTGGCTTTCCTGTTTAGTGAGCTGCAGTTTTCAGGCCCTAGCCCAGCTATACAGTTGAATTGACATCTGTATTGGATTGAGCTATTGTTGTTGTGAAGATGAGTCTAAATTGGGTTGCTGTTGGGGTTTTTTGAGGACTACAGCAGGTTTTTTCTTTTGTATTTGTCTGTATCTAGCTGCATTTATGTTGAACTTTTCTCTTTCAGGTCCGACTGGAGAGAGGCATTTGGTGTAATCTCTGGGTGCTCAGAATGCTCTGAATAGCTCCCAAGGTTTATTTATTTTCACCCAGAATGTTCCTCTTTTTCATGCACAATGTAGCTGGTGACATTTGCATATAGGTGTGTGAATATGATTCATTTATCATGCCTTTATTAAAATACAGCTGCTCAAAGGGATTTGGATGTAACAAAAGCATGGTAAAAACTGAGTAGGCAATTGTTTCGTATTGGTAGTCAGTTTAAATAAAATTGCAGGTCTTTGTTTTCAGTTTTGTACCAATTAGTCCTTCTCTGATTAGTGTGAATTTAATTATGTCTTTGTTTAGCCTTCTATTGCCAACCAAATGCAAAGATAAAAGGGTGGTGTGCACTTTTAGTATTGCTTCTCTGCGCACTGTAATTTGTTCCATGTCCTTAGGTGGTATCAAATTCTCCTTAGCAACCACCCCAAAAGTGGGAGAAAGGAAGTGCACAGTTCTGACTTTTAAATTCATGTGGTGGCAGCTTAGTGTTTATCTACTCCTGTGTGCTAGGTTTATTAGCTCCAGCAGGAGGGAGAAAAGCTGCAATCTGTGTTGGATGCTGAGGGTGAGGGTCCCTGCTCCAAAACTCACAGGCATGGTGAGACTAAGTGGGATTGCGTAAGAAAAAGATGAATAAACTTTTGTTCTCTTGGCGTTATTAGCAATTCAAAATTGGGAAGTCGTGAGAGTGTTGGCCTTTTTTCCCTTCCTTTTTTCTTTTTTTTTTTTTACAGCTACCCAAGACTAATAGAGAAAATAAATGTGGGAAGCGTGCAGAAGATTCAAATAATGGTTCTGAGGAGGAAATTTGATATAATTACTTTTAAAGATTTTCATAAAAGGCGCAACTGAAAATGTCATCAAAGAGAGACAATACTGAAATCCTGCTTTGGCTATTATTTCTAATTGGGCAACAAGATCTGATCATTAAGTTTAAACAGAAAAATAGTATTTGTGCTGTATGACTTATTTAGTCTGGACTGGATTTTATTTTCAGACATAATTGATAAGATGAGGTGATTAGATCACATCAAAAGAAAAATAATAGCTTTTTCTTTTCAATGTTCAGGTTTATGTCATCACATTATGACTGTTTTTCACAACTATTATAGCATATTAACATGGTTTTGTGCGCATGTTCTTTTAATGTAATTTCAGTAATAATCAGAGCAGACACATTTTTGGTGAGATTTAAAAAGCAAATAGAACCAAAAAAAGTAAAAACGATTCATGCTTATTTGCAGAGCAGTAATTGCCTTACCCCAGATAATTTGCAATATACTTGCATCAGTCTAGGGGTGGGAGCAGTACAGGCTGTGTGGGGGGCGGTGTCAGAGTTGAGGAACTAGAATTAGGGAGGAGACACTTTCCAGCCTCAAAGCAGAGCAACCAACTGAAAAAGTCGACACAAATACAAGAAGTTACCAGAAAAGAAAGGATTTTTTTTTTTTTAAATCAGTGACGTAAATCCAGAGCAAAAGTAAAAACCCAACAGAACTGATTCTCTGCAAAACCAGCTACACTGACGTACATATTCCCTGAGGTCTGTAGCAATTTAGTGCATTGATTAGGCCGTTAGAACAGGAAGAAATCAAAGACGGAAATGCTGCTCTGTCATCATGTTGCACTTCTGATCCCCTCCTTCTGTTACGCATGAGTGGACCAAAGGGCTCCACCAGTACCAACAGCTTCTTGAAAAGTGAAAGAAACAGGGCAACAATTCATGAAAAATTACCTCACCTCATGAATAAACTCTGATTTCCTAGTGCAGATTGGAGTGCAGCTTAAACTTGGAGACCATTTACAGTTCTGCTTAGGTCTAAATAATTGAAATGTTAATTTATTTCAGCTATTCAACAGTGAAACTTGTCTATTGCACAGATTCATTACCCATAGATAATTTTGAAAATATAGGACCAATGACAAGGGCAATTTTAATCCACAAATGTTATATCCTGCAACATAGCAGAGAAGATAGCTGACTTGACAGCCAGCAGACAGTTAACTCCCTCCACAGAGAGGCAGAACACAAAATGTTATTGCTCAATAGGCTTCCTGTAACCAAACATATTAGTGGAAGTTTGAGTGAAAGGAAAAAAGTGGAACTGAAAAAGAATCAGGGTTAACCAAAAGGAACGCCTTTTCAGAGCGTGGTGGGAATTCTTAATGTGGACTGTGGTAGGAGTCGGACGAGTTTTGCATTTTATTTAGAAATCAAACTCCCAGAGTCTGGAGGAAGCTCAGAACAGACTAACAAAAATGTTGATCTCTTTTCATTCATACCTCTGCTGGCAATCTATGTGGAGATGATTTCCTTTTCTGGTGGGACTTAACACCTGCCACATGGCCCAAAGTACCAACACCTGATTCAATTACCTTGCTTTCACTGCAATTTATTGTCCAGAAAACTTGCCTGACCTAAACCGCAGCACGAATCAATGAGGTATGAGTCACTGGACTAGCCACATGTCAGGCTACAAAATAAAACAATTTAAGCAGCCTGACCAAGTGTTGGTTTGATATTGTTAGCATTCTGTGCTGAATTTTTGATCTTAAAAATCTTTTTGGATCTCTTGAAAACCTTTGCACCATTTTTACAGCATGTTTTTTCTTCAACTGAATTAGCCATCAATGTTCTTGGACATAATACAAAGTTCTCTATAACAATCAGCTTCTTTACCAATGTCCTGAGACTTTCCTACTTTTGGGACAGCTACAACAGTCTGCTGGAAAACAGTCAACTGAGCAGTCTTTCAAAAGAGTTTACTTTTTTCTTAAAATATTACACCATATTGTTTTTCTGAAAAACAAGTTTTGGCTTTCATGTCAATTAAAATAAACAGATATATACCACCATGTAATGAATATGTGACTTTGACATGTTGATTGGAATTAAATTGCCTTCAGTGGGTACTCTTCAGCAAGTGTATCCTTTTGTTTTTCCTCAAAATCTACTGACTTATTATTCACCTGAACAGAATAGCCAACACAAATTTGAAAAAAATATGGCGAAACACTGCCAATGTAGAGTATAATAGGATTTTATTTACATAACTTACAAAGAAAACATCATTTACAGCCACAGCAGAGAAAAACATTCAATGAAACATACAAGAACATAATGCTGTTGGTCGCAAACAGAAACAAAAACCACATTTTTTACAGTTAATAGTGTTTGACAAAGATTGCCAGTAGGATGGAGAGAAAATCTCAAATATCTCTACAGGAAAACCACAAAATGGCTGCAGTTTGCAACTACAACACATCTCTGAAGTGTTTTGGTTATTTATCATGAACCAACATATGTTGCTGTAATATTGTTGCGTTCAAAAAACGTGATTATACAGCTAAAGCAAGTGAAGGATGCTGCATATCTTTCCTCTTTTTCTATCTGAAACTAAATTTCAAAAGACCATATGATAGTTGAAATCTATAGTAATTAATAATTATGTGTCCCCCAGGTCAATATCCTTACAGTTGTCTTATTTCAGAGGGGGGGAAAAAATCAATGCAAAATCACTTAAAATTATTTTTTTAGGAGACTGGCTGTTTTCAGCAAAAAAATATCACCTTACAGTACTCCGCCTCGGCATATTCATACTTTAAGAACATACATATTACCTTCAACCAGTCTTCTGTGAGTGATGTAACCTTATAAAGCACTGCAGCCATGGCAACCATTTGACCCACATTGATGCATCTACCTTGCAATAAAGTAGGAGCAATGAGTGGTGTAAGGTGACAGGATGTCTGTGAAAGAAGCGCTCCACAGGAAGCCAAAGATGAGCATGCTGGAGTGTAACTGCCGGTTAAGTCAAACCAACTGGATGCACATAAACGGCGGCTCTTCGTCCTCCTGCGCAGCCCCATCTGCCCAATCTCAACAGGATTCGGACGCAGAGCGATTGGAACTGAGCATGTTGGTTCCGTAGGCAGAATCATCGCTGGCTTGACGGGGAAAACACTTCCTGCTCCTTAGCAGATGGGATGAGGACGTGTCAATGTGCTGGACAGGCAAACGTGCTGAGAACACGGCATCTCAGATCTTCGATCTTTTGCGAGCAAAGTAGTGTGAGGCGGAAGGGGTTGCAGACAGCAACTTTCCCTAGGGGAGCGCTGCTTCAGATGTAGAGGGAGCCGTCGGCAGGTCCCACATAGCCGACACCAATCAGAAGAACATCTATCAACGTCCAAATACCCAGGCCTCCAAAGCTGAATAGTTTGCCCAGACCCTCTCTCCACTGGCCCAGATAAAACCTGTCTGCCCCAAAACCGCCGAGAGTGATGCTGCAGCAAGAAAGAGCAGAGGCACAGATTCACAGGATGATAATTTGAGAGCACACATCCTGACTCAAACTGACTGAATAGAAAAAAAATGCTGAAAACTGACTAAAAGGGGTTACCTGAGTGCGAGTGCTGTTGACCATTTGTATCCACCGGTCCAGTTACAGAACAAACGCTTCTGAAACCGCCTTTTGCCTACAGAAGAAAATGACATTCAGTGGTCACTTTAATATTAAACATTAAGTTTCAAGAGAGATTTCTCTCATTTAAATAATAAAAAATATAAATGATGTTTTGTACTCTGCTAGCTTTGCCAGACTAACAAAGTCACTTTCTATACAGACAAAAAACACCCAATGAACTCAGACTACTCCATCCTTTGTCACAATACAACCACAAACTCCAATGTTTTATTGTGATTTTATTTGGCTGGTCAACTCAAAGTATTGCAAAGTTACATACTGCAAAAAGTGCAGTATGTACTTTTGCAGTACATACTTGTACCTGAGGTAATATTGCCTGAGGTAATATTGCCATCTTGAGAAATGCACCATTCCCACCTCATCCTGACCAAAAACAACCAATCAGATCCAGGAGGAGTGTCTTAGCACTATCAATCATCATAATGTACTTGCTGCTAAATGTGCTATAGGAAAACCGTTTATCCATTATCTTGGGTGGTTATGCTAACAAGGTGCAAAGTAAAAGAGTAAAGAGAGCAAAGAGAAAGGGGAGGAGAAAAAGGGGAGCATGAGCAGCGCCACACAAAGTTGATTGACAGCACTAAGACCCGTCTCCTTTCTCTGAGTGGTTATTTCTAGATAGCACTGGTAGAAAGCAGAAGAAGCTCAATTTCTCTTTTTGTTGGGAACATTCAATTTTAATCAGGCAAAAAATATAAAGAGCTAAAAATAAAAACTTTGGTAAAGGACCTGTAAATTACAAACCACTCAGTTGAAGGTAAAATAAGACAAAATTTGTGCTAAATTGAAGTGGAAGATAAAAAGAAATTGTGAATATCTCATCACAGAATCTCCAAGCACAGATTACTGCTCCTTTTCTTACCTAGAAAAAAAAAGCATTTGGCATCCAATAAAAAGCATCACAGGGAAATCAGTTTGTCTTTTTGAAGCATATTAAATCTTGACAGAGCAATCACAAAGCAGCCATGAACAATGAATTTCACATCTAAATTTGCATAAAAGTTTTTCTGAGAGTTTTTCACATTTTTGTTTGCCAATAGTAGCTCCTTTTCAGTCAGAGGGAGAAAAAAAATGAACATCCTTTACAAACTGAATACAGCATCAGCTGCTGTATTCAGTCATTTAAGATAGCCCACATATGCTTTGTCTTTAGATGTGCATAAGAAATTAAAAGCAAAATACACCAAGTGGTTTTGTGTAAATCTTCTACACACTGCCATCTACCTGCATGCAAAACTAATTAATTTATATCAATTTAAGCCAGCATTTGGATGGAGACAGAAAAAAAAAAAAAGTCATCCCACGCCATTCATTACTGTGTTTATGTAACGGAAGTAGACAATGCAAAGTTCTGCATGACTCAGAGCTCCATTAAAAGGAAATAAAGTAACATAAAAAAATAAAAAAAAGCTTAAACTGCCCATACCTTTTTACGGGAAAATAAATTGTCCATCAAAGTTCAAAGTGGATGACGAATACACAATTCACAGTGAGCATAGTAATTCTATAAGCATCTGTGGTCATACCTAAACAATGCACATGGTCTAAGACGTCACAGGTGGCGTTGTAGCGCTTGCGGGGACAGGACACCGTCATACAGTTAGTGGAGTTTGAGCAGCGGTACTCAGATGGGTCCAGCTGCCAGCAGAACTGACAGGTGATTGAGAGAGTGAAGTTACTCTGCTGCTCTCCTGACTTCCCCTGGAAATATAATAAAAAGCATTCCTTCAGAGTAACTCTAACCAGACTTTAATGTAAATCAGACTCGTACAGAAGCTGCTACTCACTACGCAGTGAACGCCTTTCTTGGGTTTACATGTGAAAGACGCCGGTTTCCCGTAAGTGCAGTTGTGTTGGTAATTGCACTGAATGCAACTGGCTGGCAGGCGGTCACACAAACCTTTACTTGGACATTTAGAAGTGTAGCTGTCCTCATCTGTTGGGGAAACTGCACAACATCTGACATTGAATTTGGATTGAAAATAAAACACTTTAATAGAGTTGACAAAACTTTTTTTGTCTGGGCTAAGTAAAGTAGGTTGACTGTTAAAAAACAATGATGCAACATAGTTCTGTAGTTATGAATATATTAAACTGTAAACAGTCCTGTTTAATATATAAACTGTATATTATATATTAATATACCTTACATATTAATATCATATTAATATAAAGTTTGCCAAAAGATGCAGGCAAGCTTTTGGAAAATCAAAAATCTAAACATCTAGTGAATTACTGTAACAAACTTTTTAATTCTGATCTAATTTATTGATATTCACCTGTAGGTATGTTACTTTTGATAACTGCATTCTTGTGCTCATCACCAACTTGTGATGTCGCCACCTGGCATTGCCAAAGCTTTGAAAAATTATCTTTTAAATTGTTGCTGTGGCTGGGTTTGATATTTGGCAAACATTTGATAAATTACATGAAATATAAGATAAGAATTCCAATCACTATCAAATTTTATAATAATTTGTACAATAGCTATGTGAATGTTTTGACCTTTGAACACACACAACTCTTCAAAATGTAATATAACGTACTCAATAAAGACAGCTTTTACATCATTTTTTTTTTTACATTTACTTGGTTTTCATTATCTGTATGCTGGTCTTTGAATCAGCAGGGTGTTAAAAGTGATTCAATTTCTTTTTTGTGTGTGTGTGAAGTTCACCTGTACTTAATATGTGACTTTTTTTTTTTTAAATTAGCCCATTTAAGTTTGGACTAGTTTATGTTACACGGAACATGGTAAGACAGCCGTGATTCAGGAGGGAGGAGTTCATCCTATAACGAGTGGGTTGCCAGTTTAAACCTACGCTACATCACTTCACCTGTCTTGCCTGCCAGTAGTGGTCAGAGGGAAGCTATGGCTACAATGTAGCTTACCAACATCAATGTGTGAAAGGGTGTATGACTGATTGTAGTATAAAATGCTACAACTATACAAACGAAGGCTATTTACCATAGATTCTATGATATTTCCCAACTTTACTTTTGTGAAAATGATCAAAAAATAAGAACCTCAATGTTGTGTGGTGTTTAAATGCGACATATTTGCAAAAGCCTGATTTAAGAGACTGCTTTTTGTGTTTTTGGATGCGTGTTCGCTCATCTGTGGTTTAAGAAATTTTGCTGTATGAAATGGTAGTTTTTATCTTTTAGATACATTTATACACGTTAACAAGAACAAAGGCTGAACAGTCTAACACTTTCCCGTGCTTTATCTTTTTCAACAGAAATATCTATACATTTCCAGACTTTTAAGACTGGAAAGGAACCCTGCAAAGAGCTGTCTGTCAATTCAGAAAAACAAGACATTAACAGCTATCTAAAATATTTGCACCAGTGTGATTGTGTTAAAAAAAAAAAAAAAAGATATATTCCTCATGAAGATTTAATATCATTTGAATTTACCAGAGGCTACAGCTGGGATCACCGGGCTGGTGATGATAGTTCCATGCTGGGCGTCTCTTGTGTAAGGAGGTTCCTGGTCAATATGAGGAGAACTCAGGTATCCTAAAAAGCGATCATATTTAGTAAAAAAAATTGCTTATAGGGCAAACATAGCATAGTAGTTTGTTACTTTACCAAGACGACAACAGAATATAGTAACTTCTTCTAAATTAGTAGTTACAGCCACTGTTTAGTTGTAATTACAATAAAATAAAGGTTCGATCAAAAAAAAAATCACAGAATTGTTTTCATTCAGAAGCAGCTAGGAGCAGGGGCTAGCTTGCTATGCTAGCTCGGTGTTACTAGCTTTAGGTGCAAAACTAAAAGCTAAAGTCTTCTTCTTGAATAAATATAGCTGTATTTGTAAACATACCATTTACGCACTGTAAAACCAAATCCATAAACAAGATGACAAATATTCCATCGTGTTTGCAGCTCCGTCCTCGGTCTGGTCTCCATATGTGACAGCTAGCAGCCATTGTTGCTGCGGAACAAGAAGCAGCAGTTGCATTCACGGAGTGTAGGAACCACGAAGATGGATGGCATGTTGTTGCATCCGACTACAGATTATCGCCATTTGTCTTTACCGTTAGTGTGTTTATATAAATGACACTAAGTAATAGATTTAATCAGTGAACAAAGCACTAATCTAGATGCAAACAAGCGATTCTTTTTTTCCCCTCGTACTTGTGTTTACACGCACGGATTGCACGTAAACGTATAACTCCGCTGCTTAGTGTAATTTCTTGGTTAATAGAAATAAAGAGGATAATAAATATAAGAAATAAAAATAAAAAAGACTTAAAAAAATTAAATTCGGGCTCTACTGAGTACAAATTAAACATTGAGGGAACATTTCCGTTGATGTTGCATGAACGCAGCATGTTTTCGGGGGCGTTCCTTTAACGTTCTCTTGACTCTGAAGGCTCTTTTTCAATAATGACTCTGAAGGCATCTTTTTCAATAATTGCGAATGAATGCGCAAATATTTCAGTAAATAGACATGAACATAGATAATCATTCAAATAAGCTGGAAATAGACATTAAATGTAAAACAATTAAAAACGAAAATATTTAGTTACAATTTAATTCTCCCAGTTTAAGCATGATTATGCAAGTATTTTAGGTCAAGTTTTAATTTTCAATTAATTTTGTCTGCCTTAACTTGAACATTAAGTTCAGTGGGCGGGATGAGAAGCTGCCAAAGAAAAAAAGTGATTTGTGTGAATAGGTTAACCAATCAAATGACGGGGTCAATTGTAGAGCAAAAACGAAATGTTCACATTTTTACATTATTATAACAGAAAACAAAATACTGTTAGCTTTTTTGAGACAATAGAAAGAGTTAAATGCAATATATGCAATTAAATTGTAATTCCCACTATTGGGCTCCTTTTATTTAGATGGTAGCACAATCATGTGGAACAACTAAAAGAGAAATATAGTTTGTAATCCAACACTGGTATGTTCCTGATCTTACACATTAACATGTAATGTAATTATGATCTTTCACATCACACCGAATAATATTAATTACTGCCAAATAATGTAGAAAATGCCTGGAAGACTGAATGAGAAACAGTAAAACGTGAATGAAAGTGAAGAGGCAATACATTTTGCTGATTTTTTTCCCTTTTATTTCAGGTCTTTTTTCTCCCCATGAGGGTTGATCTTTGTGAGAATAGGTGTCAATTTCACATCATTTTAATGATCATAGCAATCTCACACTCTCATTTATCAGTTCAGTTTCCTTCTAATTGATTTAGACTGCCAAGAAATTATTTGGTATTCAGACCCAAAAACCAGATTTTCCCCTCCAGAGCTCACTGACAATCACATGAACATTTACTTTTTTTCTACGGCCCCATTCATTAAAATGCACTTACACAAGATTACGATCCATTTGTGTCCACTTCACATTTATGACTTTACAAAATCCATCTACACACATGCCATCATCTGTCTATTCACAGCTCCTCTAACTCAACTGCTGTGCATGAAGTAACTTAAGGACAAAATTTGCTTTGCCCATCTTCGTCAAAATTCTTCTTCTGCATTTCGACAGCGGGACTGTTTAAGCAGGGTCAAGCGAGCCATCACCTCAGACACCGGCAGTTCTCCGTGGACCTTGTTGTCTCTTGTGCGCACATTTACGCTGTTAGTCATCTTCTCTTTCTCCCCGACAACTGCCAAGACACGAGACGACAACAGCTTGACATGACACCACGAGCACAGCTACCCTAACACAGTCCCTGCTTTGTATCGGTGGCTTCAACAACTGTGGGTGGTTGGCCAGCTTGAGCGACCATTCGGCTTGAACTGTGACTGTAGTTAAGGCCGTTTATTTTGACTGACTCAACATCTCATGGTTCTTTTCTGAGCAGCTGTGCAGTGAAAAAAAACTAGGACTGCAAGCAACTAACGATTATTTTAGTTGTTGATTAATCAATCAATTATTCTGATGTTTAGTCGGATAAAAAAAATGGGAACATTCTGCAGATTTTTTTATTTGAGTCTTTTTTACACAAAACTAGAAACTAGAAACAAGAAAAAGATGCAAAAAACCCAATTCAATTAATTCTTTAAATAATATAAAAAAATATTTTATTGCTTAAAATGCAACAAAGGTTTCCTATAATGTATGCTTGATCAAAGGATGCATTTGCAGATACAAATAACTTCTAACATCAACATGTGAAAAGCCCTTTTTTTTCTTCACATTAGTAAAGCGTAGGGCTAACCTGTTTATTTTTTGAATTACTCAAATTTATTGATTACTTAATCAATAAATTTATAGCAAAAAGTGCTTAATAGGAGAACAATTTTTTTTAAAAAATTTTAAATGCAAAATGTATATCTATTTATATAATTTTGGTTTAATTACAGCTCTGATTAATTTGTTCTGAATCTATATACTCCAGTTAACGTTTAATCAACTGGTAAATTAGTTGACAATTATGTCAATTCTCAATTCATCACAATTTATCCAATTAATTGCTTTAGCCCTAAAACAAACTGTAAAAGGTCTTATCAGTTTAACTACAGATTGTATATTTTTCATTTTTCCACGTATCTTTTGAAAAAGTGATCACATTGGAAGGATGGGGTTGTCAGATGTTAAAAGTGAGATTTCATCTTCTGCTTAGATTAAAATGTAACATATGGTAAATTCTGAAGTTACCATAAACTATTTGGCTGCCCGTAATGTACTCTCACTTAAAAAATAAATCTATAAAAATATTGTTAGTTCTCCAAGATGGAAGGAACAACCTTCCCAACTAATCAAGTTAAAGAACTGCAGCTCTATAAATAAGAAACGGAAATATAAAACTGATTAGATTTCTTACACCTTACAGCAGCTTGCATCCTCTTCATTAATAAAGTAAATTTGGCATCACATTTTCTCACCCAGGATGAAATTATATTGAGCCAACTGAGCGTTTCGGATTTTCTTGTTCAGGAGGCAGCCAGAGTCCAGATCAGCATCTGCCATGAAACCGGCTTCTGTGAACTGCTTGCACACCTGACAGAGAAAAATACCACTTAATGTAATCAGCAGCATGCTGTACAAACATATGACACCTTTCAGTGACACAGCGATGTCTATTTTGGGAAATAGAACACGCACCTTGTTGGCGTAATCCTCACAGGAGGGGTTGACGGGCACCAACATCACCTGTCGTGGAGAGAGCCACAGAGGCCTGTTGAAGAGACACAGATGGGTTGTGATGATCCCCATGTAGCGTGACGCTAACAAACCCAACCTCCTCAAAAACTGAAAGTTAAAAGGCTGAAATCACTGTAGTGGGAATGATGAGAGCGAGAGAATTGTGCTGCTGTCCAACACAAAGCCATGTAATTAAAAGCAAGCATACAATTAGACTGGAACATGAAAATACCCACAATAAGAGGAAAACATCTAATTCATCACGCATATGCATTTGACATTATGGATTGTGATTTAAGGGCTTGAGGAACAGGGATTCAGCTCACCATTTTCCTGCATAGTTCTCTGTGAGAATGGCAATCATCCTTTCCACTGAGCCCAAGATGGCACGATGGATGATGACTGGCCGTGCTTTGTCATCCCCATCCTTTCTGTTATCACAGAAAATCAACAGAAAGTGATGTGGAAAGAGGAAAAGAAAAAAGTGTGAATAACATTTTTATTGTGATTATAATGTGCATATTCAGTTTAATAAACTCTTCTGCAAGTTTTATGATTAATCTGACATTTTTTTCTTGGATTGTGACAGTTTCAGATTTATTTTTATTTACAGCAATTTTCATTTAAATAGACGTGGACTTACACAAACAACAATTTGACATTCTACATTGAGAGATCTGACTTTAAAATGTCAGATCTCTTACACTTTCCCACAAGAACCCGAGAGTGTTGAACAATCTTCAAAACATGAATAGTTTTATGGCTGAAGTGTTATTTTCAAAAATGTTTAAATGTCTGTCAATGGGAGTTATGTTACTTTGTTAAATTAGAAAAGAAACCCCTTAAAAATTATACATAATAAACTATAACTATAATTTTATTAAAATCTGATTGGAATTGTTTTAGTTTTTCAGTATAATTATTTGTTTGGAACCATGAATGTTTAAAAAAAAACATTTAAGGTCATTGAGTTTTTATTTTATCTACTAGGACAGTTTGTTTATATTTGCTCTCTATTGAGAATAATATTTTATTATTTTCTATCTTGGTCTTTTTCAATTTCTACAAAGCCTTACTCCTATTGATTAAAGTTCAATTATTCCACATTTTGACTCATTTCTTTAAACTCCTGAAAAGATGGTTAAGTTTTAAGAAGACTTATATTAAACAGTTTTAAGCCTCCATGTTACCCTAACTTCAAGTAGCTTATTAGCATTACACAAAGTTAGAAAGAGTAAATTAATTGAAAAGCCATTAATACTTAAGCGTTCGAAGAGCTGCTGCTGTAGAGGATCTGCATCTTTTTCCTCTCTTTAAATGTTTATTAAAATTCCTTCATGATGAAGAGCTCAAATTTGCATACATGTCTTGTTTGCTTGGCTTTGGTGCAACACAGCACCCAGACTCAGCAGTGTAGCGGCATTCTGATTAGCTGACTCACCCCACAAAGGTCAGATTGAAGCGAATAGGCAGCTGGAAGTCCAGCTGAATGGTGGCACACTGGTGGTAACGTCCAATTGCATCTTTGATCTTAATGTCAATCTGTAACGATAGAAAAAGAATAGTAGACCCTCAGAATTGAGCTGACCTTGCGTTTGCCGGGAGGTTTTAAGAAAATACTGCTAGACCTTGGGTCCATAAAAAGCCCCGTCTCCAGGATTGAGTTTCCATGGCTCCCCAAACTCATTCAGGCTGTTTTCAAGTTGCTGTCAAACATGAAGCATGCATTGCAGAGGTCATTAGTAAATGCAACAAGCAGGAACACGACTGGATGTTCAGTCTGTCCTGCTTAATATCAAATTACATAACAAAACTGAAAATTTGTAATCCAAACAAAACATATGAGTAATGACTTGCTGTAAACACCGCCTACAGAAATTCAAGGAATTTGACATGACTCACAGATGTGATACTATTAGATGATCACATAGGTGACAGTGAACCGTATCTCAGAAGGAGAAATTAATTATATAAATTCATTGCAGCAAATAAGACAAAAATTAGACCAGTTCACTCTTTTATTTATTTCAATGTGCAATCACAACGCACACCACAGTTTACCTTCTCAGCCTGGTTCCACACGGCTATGTCACCCAGATACTTTTCTGGACGGGTTGACAGATAAAGCTGGAAGGAGAATCCGAACACGTCGTAAACACAGCGGAGGAAGTCCAGACAACCCTTCATCTCTGACTCAATCTGTAATTAAAAAATAAACATGAGATGCTCATGGTAATATTGCTTTACCATAGCGAACTTTTAATAAGTATATTAATTTTTAAATATAGTTACTATACCGATGACAAGCCGGAGTGTAAATATAATAGTGTGTTTAAATTTGGTGCAATAATGTTTCACAAACTATAAATTACACTGCATTTCCTGTTTTTGCTGTTTCTTCTTTTTACTTAAGAAGAACAACATTCTAATACCGTTGGCATTAGGAAATATTTTGTTTACGTAAATATCTGATCCTAACTAATTATAGATTAATAAATAATGATATAGATTGTGATATATTAGAACACTTATGATCGATTATGTGAATATTATGGCAATAAAATATGATAGCATGTTTGTAAGAGATGTTCAGAAATCTAGTATTAAAACTAATACCCAGTTTATTTAGAATAAATATCAGAACTAAAGGTTCAACCTGCATTTTTCAATGATAAACTATGATAGTTACAAAGGGGGGCTAATATTCCCCTTAATAGCATAATAGAGGGATTATTTTTAGATTAAAGAATTGATATTTTGATGATACTATTTCACTAATTTATTCTGTTGCACACAATAAACTTGAAGGTTGGATTGCAGATCTGACCTGATCCATCACGCAGAAAATGTGAGCATCATCCTGCTGGAAGCGCCGCACTCGGGTCAGACCAGTCAGAGTTCCTGACAGCTCGTTCCTGTGCAGGACCCCGAAATCTGCCAGCCTCAAAGGAAGCTCTCGCCACGAGCGAGGCCTGTGGCTGAACATCAAGCTGTGGCAGCCAAACCAGAAAGAAGCAAATCAAACTGCAACAAACCTCTGCTCGGTGTGAGAGGCTTTCATGTGCAAACCACTGGGAGACACTCTAAATTTACCAGTGGCCAGGGCAGTTCATTGGCTTCAATGCAAAGATGTCATCTTCCACAGGGAATGAGAACATGTTTTCACTGTAGTGTTGCCAGTGGCCAGATGTCTCCCACAGCTTGCTGTTGTAGATGTTGGGGGAGGCGACTTCCTGAAAGCCTCTTCTCCAGTATTCGTCCTGGATAAACAAGAAAACCACATAAGGCTAAACGTTCCAGATGGACTGCACAGGTACTTCACTGAGAGGAAATGAGCCACGACTTTTGGCTTGAAATCCCCAGCCACTGCCACAAAAACAGTGTCTCATCCATTTTGTTTATCCATTTTTTCGGCCCGAAGAGAAACCTGTAACAGCCTGTAGATCTGTTTTGCTGCCAACAGTTGAAGGCCGGTGGAAAAGATTTCTGTGAACATGTGAAACTGTGAAAAACATAAAGGAGGTAGCGAGAGAAAGCACACAGAGTCAGCTTTTTCTGAATAATTATTTTTAGCAGAAAAAGAGCATATTATTTCACAAACGGCTGCCATCAGTCATGTGTATGAGCTTCATTTCCTTAAGAGTTCTGATTAAATATTCTGAAAACATATATTTAAGGGAAATTTGAAATGCATAGTTTCAGAGTGAGAACTGGCTTGGGTGATGTGATAATGATCTTGCACTGATTCTGTGGAGCCTATGTGCGGCACTCTGGCATGGCTGTGCCCGTGGGTGTGTGCAGCCTGCTGTGAAAGCCTTGGAGATGTCAACTCAACTTTGCAAAGACGTCAGAGATTCCTGCAGAGCCAATAAAGTCCACTAAAGTTTCTCTTGTGAAATAAAAATAAGCCTTTTTGAAAGTGACAATGTGAAAAGGTTGTAGTTTTTTCAACCAAATTCACTCAAATACCCCTAAATAAAATCTTGCTCAACCAGCTGCCTTCATATGATTGCAAACTAAAAAAAGCACTTTGTATTGCAGACTTTCATTTCTTATTAAAAATAAATTGAAAGTCATATATTATTTTCTTCCTACTTCACAATTATGCACTACTTTGTTTTTGTTTTCAATTAAATACATTAAAGCCTTTTGGTCTAATATGACAAAATGTTAAACAAAAAAGGTATGAATACTCTGCAAGACACAGCATTAATTCCAGCTTGCCACACATTGAATAGAAGAAAATGAATAGATAAATAAAACACTTTGCAAAACTTTCATCACAGTTGAGACAACCTACATCAATCAAGTTGGTGTGAAGACTTTCCCATTTTCAGAGGCGAATTTAAACTTATAAAACCGACCACAAACATTCAGTTTGCTGCTAGCAAAGTGGTCTGTATTGTAGTGAAGTGGCAATCACCTCCAGCCCACTGGAAATGTTAAGTATAGCCTGAATCTCCTGAACTCAAGAGTGTGTTTCTGTGTTACAGCCCCCCTGCAGCGCTTCAGTTTTAAAATTATAATTGCTGCCTACAGCAGAAGCAGAGAGAATTAAAAAAAAAAAAATCAACTTTCATGTAAACTAAATAAGAGTCTGAGGATGTGAACAGAGCAAGGGGACTCCGAGAGCTTTGAAAGGCAATGATTGTTTTGAAAGAAACAACCGAAGTTGCTGATTGAACCTGTCGTACCCTGATGAACTCTGTGAGCGTGTTGTAGATGTAGGCGCCACGTGGCATGAAGAAGCAGCTGCCGGGGCTGAGATCGTGGAAGAAGAACAGCTCCTGATCCTGTGAGGAAGACAAAGGAAATTACTTTTTAATACCTTCTCATCTGCAGGTCTAAGCCAATGAGAAACTCTTTCATACGCAGCAGGGAGCAATTCAATCATCACACGTCAAGGTGACCTCCCAGCTGGAGAGCAGGGTCAACCATTCTTATTGAAGCGAGCAGGAATAAATCGAGCAAAGTGATAACAATGGCAAGGCCCTCTGATTTTATAAATTAGGCTCTCAGATGGTGACACCTTGCACCACTTCTTTGTATTTCAAGAGTGTCAGATTGTATTTTGGCACCTAGGGTATAACAGGTTCTTAAAGATTAGTATGAAAAAAATAAATAATTCAGCTCGGTTTCTAATAGTCCACTTGTACGTGAATGCTGAGCACAAGTACAAGTCCCTAAGCAAGCCTTTCTGGACCTTAGGTTCAGCCAAAATAACTATTTCATGCAGGTGATGTTCCAAAATATCAATAAAATATTAATCTATTAATCTATTTTGTTAAGTAAAAAATATATTTCTGAACATCTGAATGCCTATCAATACATGTCCAGGGTTCATACTTATTCTGAAAGCGAATTCATAATTTATCATAACTTTAAACATTGATTAATGTGTTAAATTGTGAATGTGACAGCTCTTTTATTCACTGGAATGATGATGTGTTTGAAATTTTTAATGTAAAAACTTAAAAGATTGCTCGTTTTGGAGATAAGTATTCAGGCCACTATGACTGCAATCAGAGTGTATTTACATTTTTCCTTTCTCCAGTCCAAAGAAAGTTTTGGAAAGCCGACAGTAATCTAATTCATTATGTTGAGAGATAATCATTTCAGTTATAATACATCTGATAGAGTAACTGAAATGCCATAACCCCAAGTTACTCTAATTTGCTATGTTTTTATAAAACAGAAGGCCACCTGGAGGCTTTTTTATGCATTGCCCTAAATGAAAGCAGAGAAACGTGCCACTGAGCAAAATCTTTAACTCAACATGAAGCTTTTGACATTATGTTGAAATAATATTTAATATAGAACTGTTATAAAAACGTGCTGACTGAGGACCTGCCGTCTGCAACCTTCATGCAGAGTAACCAGATGGGGTGAATGGACTATTCGTATATGTCCTAAATATGCCAGGATGAAGCAGCACAGCGCCCCCAGCTGGTTTATGACAGGAAGTAGATTTGGATATGAAGGGAACTGTATTGTCTGACCAAGGGTAAACTAGCTGAGGTAAAGGAAAAAAAGCTTAAATAAATGTTTTTCTCTGAGATGTGGTTTAAAGTTATTTGACAAAAAAAAACAAACAAAAAAAACACAGACAAAGACTGCTATGGGAAGAAGATACTTCAGCAATTATGTTGGTAGTATAATTGCAGAGTAAGAATTGTCTCTAATTTTAGGCCTCTACCTGCTGGGCTAAAATGCATCTGCATGCACTGACTCACTTTGCCAATCTTTCTGTGGTCTCTATTCTTGGCCTCCTCTTGAAAGCGTTCCCACTCCTTCAGCATCTTTAAGTCTGGGAAGGAAATCCCGTAGATTCTCTGCAGAGTTTCCATGTCCGAGCGGCCCTCCCAATAGGTGGAAGAGTTCTGATGATAGAGACAAAGAAAGAAAAAAAAAGAAATATTTATCTGAAAAGTACTTCCACTATAAAATAATGATCTATTTTGTGTTGGTTTATCACTAAAATCCAACATGTGGCTTCAATATGACAACATGTGAACAGGTTCTGTATCTTAAAAAAAACAACAACGACTCTATACTAACTCTGCTATTTTGACTCACCTTGTATATCTTCATTGCCTTGATCTTCCCTGTGTGTCTGACATGAGGGCCTCTGCATAAGTCAATTAAGGGCCCACATCTGGAAAATATTCACCAGTCATCGTAAATGACTGCATAAATAGAGAGATTTAAAATGACTAATTGTTTTTCTAATTTGGAAAAAAAGGACTTGCCTGTAGACTGTTGTCGTCGGGGTGGTAACTTTCTCATTCAGAATGCGACACTTGAATTTGTTGTACTGGAAAGAGAAAAGGCTTTAGATGAAAAAAACGCTAAGATTCAAAAAGATTTATTCAAAGCTTTTGTGCTTAAATTGATACATGTAGTCTAGATAATTTCAGCTAAGAAACATCCACCCTAACTGACTACTTACTTTAAACATTTTTAGCAGTGTCTCTTTACTGATTTCAAGTCTCTCAAAAGGCTGTTTCTCTTTCACCACACTCTTGCACAAAGCCTCCAAGTCTCCAAACTCTGTGCTGGACACTGACCTGGAAACACCAAACACATGCAGATCATTTACCCAGAGTTCAACTTCAGTATTGTTGTGACATTTCAGTCTATATCCATCAGCAGAGTGATCTTGTATTTGGACTCAGGTCGCATAATAGGGCTACAAACGTTGTTCAATTGGCAACTAAGTTTAAAATTATAAGTTAAATATCTAATTTTTCTACAAGTTCAATGTGAACTTGGCAAAATGCAGATACTTAAAGAGTACTTACTTCTGTCCATCTAGGAACATGTCGTAGTAGAAGCCATTCTCTATTGGGGGGCCGTAACACAAACAGCCTCCATAGAAACGCTCCATGGCTTCCCCCAGGATGTGAGCGCTGGAGTGCCAGTACACCTGGAGGTAAATTGAAGATACATGGAGAGCCAATTATAAAGGCTATAAAAATATATATAAAGTTCGAAAAATATTTAAAGCAAATATCTAAAAACAGATAATTATCAGTCTGAGAAGGAATAGTCTGTAAACACTCACATTTGTTTCAGACAGAAACAGCTTTATTATTATTAAACCTCTTAACTTGCTTATTTGGTTTCATCTCTTCACAAGAGCTTCTCTCAGTGTGTCAATCAAATAAATTCTATTAACTGTTGTAATTCCTGCACATCAGATCCCTTTCATATAAAGCAGCTTTGATGATAAAGTGTTTCTTTTCATAAAACATTATACTTTTTTTTATTGTTGTATTGTCCTTTCCAATTGAAGTGATTTAATAATGTATAAAATCTCTTCGGTAAACATCTTGTGTTTAAGGTCTTTCTCTCCCATCATGTCCCAATTTTCTCTTTTTCCCCCCTTCATGAAGGGGGAAAAAAATCTGTTAGTTGTAGCTTAATATATGAAAGTAACCTTAAATAATTAAAGGGCTAAACCTATGATCAACTGACAAATGAAAGCTTTTATTTGTCTACTTTTTAAATATCTTTAAATAATTTTAAATATTAAATATTTTAAATATCATTTGTTGCTGCAAAATCTACTGATTGAACAGTCCTAAAATGCAGGAAACTATTTACAAAGTCAGATTTGGATTGGCCTCAATTTTCTGAAAAGAAAAAAAAGAAACAATGAACTCTTACATCAATCTTCTTGGTTGGTTTACATCAGAGCAACCATGATATGTATTGATTAATTGAAAATCAGTTTAATTTCAATTGAATCTCTCCTGTTATCTCTTCTTATGAAATTTGAAAGAACGGTTTGGGTATTGTCATATTATTGTAAAGCAGAAAGTTAAAAAAAGAAGGACTGAAAGATTTAAGTGATTCACCACAAGTTTTCATTTGCACTCACAGCTTGAGCATCTTCATTTTCAAAGCGCAAGATCTCAAGAGAGCAGTCCTGCTCAAGAGGTCTGTCCAGATCCCAGAGCTCTCCATTAACACGAGAAATCACAGCACTGTCAGCCAGGCCTTGGCTGAAAGACAAAATACAGAACACCTTCAGAAAAGCCGCATCCATAATTATGTCACGTGTTTCCTTCTTTACGTCAATAAAAAAAGTAATAAAAAAAAGGAAAAATTACCTGATATCAGAGGCTATCTGATATGGTGTCGTAACCCAAGACTTCCCTGGCACCTTTTGGCCATCTGTCAACTCAACAATAATGGGTTTACTTTCTGCAGCCTTCCTCGCCAGCAAGGCATCACTCTCCTTCTTAAGCTCCTCGTAGAGGCTGAGGCGCTCAGTAACATATGGAGGCCATGGATTCAGCTTCACAAGGAATAAATGTAAATGAGAAAAAGAAAAAACTGCAATCAGTGTCAAAAAACTGCCTGATATTAATTATATACATACAAGTTGGTAAGATAAAACTAATATCTTCATGGTTCAACTTGATTCCATTGGAGGGAAGAAGTTTATTCTAGATTTTACAGTAAATGGTTCTGTCCATTGGTACCGTTATCGCCTCCCACCTCGACTGTGGACATGATTTATTAAGGGCATTCTCACATTTGTCCTTTTCTAAACTCAACAGGCATTGATGCCGAAGAGATAATATGTCTAACACTAAATAATATTCACTCACAAGTAAGCAAAATTAATAAATTAGCAAGTATATTTCACTTGAAATAACTTTCTGTTAGAAAATAACTATGAACCAGTAAGATTTACCTCCTTCGTTCCTCCATCCACTCGTCCTTTATCCTGCTTCTTCTCCTTCTTGTTTTTCTCACTGGGTTTCTTGTCTGGGATTGGCACCTGCTAATGAGGAGAACAAAATTGGTTTTGAAACCAATTACGCAAAAATAATTTAGAACTAAAGCAAAATAGAAGTTGTCTTGTTTAAGTAAGTCTTAAACGAGACAACAAGATTGGAGAATATCTAAAGTAAACACTGCAACAATAGCCAAGTCTGAAAGAAGAGAAGGTGTGTATACATTTACTCAGGTTTGAATGAGAGAGAAATTACTTTTTCAACTGCATCCATTAGTTTGCGTTAGAAATCAGTTTTGTAAAAATAAATAAATAAATAAATAAAATAAAATCTACAAATTTTGAAGAAACACATTTTTGAATGCCTCTGGCATTTGCTCTCTCCAGTGGTCATTGGGGTAGGCCTTAGATAAACAGCTATTCGGTCACAGGAGAGCACAGACATACTGGACAATTAACTCAGAGCAATTAGGAAAAACCAATTAACACAACTGGAAAAAAAAGTCAAAGTCCCTGCTTAGAAACCAGACATCTTGTTTGTAAAAAAAAACGCGTGGCTCTATTACTGTATGGTTTAATTCACCTAGAACAGTTTCACTCACAAAGCAGGTGTGGACAAGGCTGAACCAGCACTACAGTGCAGTCATTCTACACAAACACAGTAACTGAGTGGACAGCTGTCTGTGGACGAGGGGTGGTGTGACCTATTCAGGCCTGCTCCGCTAGCAATGACTGATCACTGCAACTGATCCATTTTTTATTCTATATTCCCAACAATTAATCCAACTATAATATTTCAGTATTTATTATTACCCCGTTATCAGTTCGGCTGTCTGTTTGTTGTGGTTTTACGGTATTCCTCTCCGGGGTTTTGCCACACCGTGTTTGTGGTTGTTTCCTTCCCAGCGCCTCCTCCATCTCCAGCTCAGCCTGCAGACCCCTCCGGAGGTGCAACAACCGGTACCGGAGCTTCTCATTCTCCGCCCGCAGGTTTTCGAGCTCGGGACTTACAGAAGCAACCCCGGCGCGGCCAGCCCCGCCGTTTAGTCCGTCCCGGAGAGCGGAGATTTCAGTGGTGAGAAGCCGAATCTGCTCCTCCTGGGCGCTTAAACGTGCGGCCAAGCAGTGCGCCATCTTTAAATGACCCCTGATGACGTCTTACATCCGGCAAGGATCCGGGAAAAATAAAAGGCTTGCTTGAAAAATTTAAATAAGCAAAAAATGGTTAGTATTTACTCAGTAAGTCTGTGAGAAAATTGATTAATTAATTAATATTTTTTCCAAATATTGCAAATTCAAAGAAAATACTGGCTGTAGTAGTTTTAGAGCATTCACGATCCTTACAAGGCAAAATAAGCCAAAATATTAGACACCTAAAAATTGGTCCCTTTTAGGTGTGGGGACATTGTTTCCTTGATTTGGTTTTTGTATAATTGAATTCAGAGATGTATTTTATTTTATTTCTATTTTGATAAGTACCGTGAACAAGAAATTTTGTTGCGCTTTGCATAAATGTTTGCAGCTAAAATACACAATTTAACAGGAGGGGACATCAAACCTTAAATACGCGAGAGCAATGAGTTGAATGTTACAACATGTAGAGAACAGGCTAAGGAATCTCTGATGACTGTCTTTTTATTACACTGAACAATTATATACTGTATATATTGTATATATATATATTATATATATATATATTATATATATATATATTATATATATATATATATATATATATATATATTATATATATATATATATATATATATATATATATATATATTATATATATATATATCCTCTCGGGGTTATATACATATAACCCCGGAAAACCTTGAGAAGAGAAAACGTGAGTGAGGCTATAAGGGTTAGATCACATTACTCTTATCTTAAATGCTCCCATCAAGCTGCAGTAGCAGAACTTTCCACTGGGGGGCAGTAACGAAGTTTGAGACGGATTTCCTCGTCAGGTATCTGTCAGTAGCGACGTAAACATTTCATTCATGTGCGGTGGATTTGCCTACAGGTTTGTGGAAACTGACTATATCTTACTTTTTTGTTTTTATGAACCACGAAACGTTATGAATATTTAACATTTGCATTTAAAGGTAGCAAGAGACGTAAAACACTGGTGTTGTGTATTTCCAGTGCAGTCAGTGGTGTATCTTAGCTAGCTGTAGTTTGGGTAGCCAGCACAGCAACAGATGAAACAGTTTTTAGTTTTATAAGTAGCCCGTCTGCTGGTTTCTTGTTTCAAAGACTTTAACACGCGTCTCTAAATTGTATAATGTATCATACTTTAGAACTACATGAAGCAACAGCTATTAGCAGTTAAAGTAACTTAGTGTATTACATACCTGTGTACAGAGATTTATCGGTGCTGCTTATTGATACGCCTTCTATGCTTAAAATGAGCTATAAACCCAGTGATTATGGCAATTTAACCAGTATAAAGCAGAGAGATGAGGATAAGATGTGGGTCTCACCCTCCAACTAAAGGTTGAAGATCAGTTTGTATAATAGTTAACAGCAACATGTTGACTTTGCATCACAGAAGTGACTGTGGGAACCTCTGATATTGCTCTGTGAGCATGGCCTCAAGCTCCAGTTTTGCCCCTCCAAAACTAGTAGACTTCATCTTGACAGAGCGCCTGGGCAGCGGCACATATGCTACCGTATACAAAGCCTACAGAAAGGTGAGTTTAGGAAAGAGGAAATGGAAGCCTTTCTGTATGTCTGTATAAGTTAAATGTTTCTTATTATTACTTTTTTCAGATTTACAAGTTTTCTGTTTTGATTTGACTTGATGGTCTTTACTAGTTTTAAAGAGTGATATCTAAGCTCTTCTTTGTGATCTAACAGGGGAACAGTCGAGAAGTGGTGGCAGTGAAAGTTGTAGGGAAGAAAACTCTTAACAAGGCCTCAACCGAAAACCTTCTCACAGAGATTGAAATTTTGAAGACTGTGCGTCATCCTCATATAGTCCAACTCAAAGATTTCCAGGTATGTGCTTGTAGAATAATTGCTTTGTAATCACACATCCAACTTTAGCATGTGAAAGTATGCTTTGTACTTTTACACAATAGTGTGTACAATCTTACTCGTCAAGCAGCTTTGTGTTGCTGAAGAGCAAAATGGTGAGATTTGAATGTTTAACATTTTTTTTGAATGCCATATATCACTAATTCACAGCTTTTTCTTTTCAGATGTGGTCAGACCTTTACCTTATGATTGTTGTGTTTATATCCATGTCTGAAACTCTGTACATAGCAGATGGGTAAACAGTCAGAAGGACATTTTGGATAGCATGATTAATTAACATCATCTTTGGACATCAGAGAACACAAAAGACTTTAAAGACTCTGTAAAAACAAAACATTGTATTACTTGACAAAGTTTGTTCTCACAAGTTGCACCTGCAATTACCTGAATGGTCTGGTTGTATATGTCCTACTAAAGCTACCTATCCTAGCCATGCATAGGTCATGTTGTGGCCCCTTTCTTCACCTTTGGGTTGTTGATTTATCTATCAATTTTTTTGTTATCCAGGGGGAGAAGAGTTTTTCCAATTGAGACACTTTTTATGCTCACTCACGTTGTGATGTGAGTGCTGAAAGTTGCAATCAGAAGATTTTAGACTTTGTAGCTAATCTTTAGTATTTTTCTTCTCTTATTTTTTTCAGTGGGATGTGGAGAATATTTATTTAATCCTGGAATGGTGTTCAGGAGGAGATCTCTCCCAATTTATTCGCAGTCGCAGGATTTTACCTGAGAGTGTGGCTCGGCGCTTCCTGCAGCAGATAGGTAAGGCATTCCAAGTTTAAACAACTCTTATTTTCAAATGTTACACACATTAAGCCCAACCATGTAAAGAAATATGGTTTGAAACCTTTTCTTTTTTTCTGCTATTATATTTTAATTATTTTGCATCATTTGTTTAAAATATATACTTTTCTTTACTTTTGTACTTTAGAGCCAGTAGCATTTCTGATCTTGTCTTTTTATGTGACGTTTACATATTTGTGCACAAACAGCCTGCGCTCTTCAGTTTCTTCATGAACGGAATATCTCACACTTGGATTTGAAGCCCCAGAATATTCTACTAAGTGGCTCGGTCCTCAAACTGGCAGGTGATCTCATTCCCACCCAAAACAGAACACAAACCTTTATGAATTTACTACACAAACAATTAACAGAAGCTATCCCTTGCAAAAGCATATAGATTGTTTTGATCATTTTTACCTTTATGCAGGTTAAAATGACAAACCTCAGCGTGTTTTGTTGGGATTTTAAAGAATAACGTTTTCAGAGAACATATTGCTTAATATTTGACTTGCTGTATAGATTTTGGGTTTGCCCAGTACATGTCACCGTGGGATGAGAAGAGTGTGCTGAGAGGCTCTCCTCTCTACATGGCTCCTGAGATGGTGTGCCGACGCCAGTATGACTCTAGAGTGGATCTGTGGTCAGTCGGCGTCATTCTTTACGGTGAGTGCTTTTTAAAAAAAATCACTTTTGAAATCCTCCAAGATGAAAAACGCACTTCTTCAGATTAGCCATTTATAGTATCTTCATTCACTAGCATGAATTTATATATACAGCTCAGGTCTTGAGCTATGGAGTGTGAGCCCCCTCTAATGGCCATTAATAACAACCTGACAAGGCTGCCTTTTCACAAGAAAAGATTAATCACACCAGTGGACCTGCCGGCTTGAAAGAGCGCGCTCAGTAGGTCAGAACAGAATTGCACCATTAATCATGTAATGGCAGGCTGGTGAAGGGCCCTTTATAGGATTTATATTACAGTAATAAAATCATAATGTTGCAGTCACAAACTAGACTATTTCCATTGATTGGAGCTCTTGACATCAGATTGTGTTTGAAAATTAGAATTTTTTAGGTAGCTCAAATACACCTCACTGCTCAATTTAATTTCTTTTATGCAATACCTAAAAAAAATAGCACTTTCACATCAATCTATTGAACTTAGATAGTTAATTCCTCTGCGTTATTGCATTCAGTGATTTTTTTTTTCCAGTTGGAGAAGCAATGAGTTGAATGAGCACCACAGGATAATTAACAATTAGCAGCCAGCCAGCGCCACTTGGGACTATTCCTGTTTTCAAATGTTAAACATACAACATACTGTGGAAATTGGTTTAGAATAGAGAGAGGAAATGAAGTGTGACGATTTGCACTCTGAGAACAGGTATATGTAAAAGATGTAATACAGTAGATGACCTTGAAGGGGTAATACGCTGGTAAGTTCTTTGGTCTCAACTTTTCCCTATTTTGAAGGCTAATTTTGCTTACAAGACTTCACTACCCATTTTCTTTGTTGTTTCATACATTTGTTTATTGATTTCGTATAGTTAAAATGCCTTCCATTTCCTGTCTTAAATGTTCATCAGACATTAAAGTGTATTGAGTTTTCAGAAGGCATATTTGTTGTGTTATTCCATTACTGTTATGTCACTTGAAAATGGTCTCAAAACAACAATTGCAATAACTCTTGGGACAATTTATTGTCCATCAAAATTTGTTATTGTGAGAGACCTATTAATACGATAAATAACCTTAGGAAATATTAAGGGGGATCAACTAAAGTCGGCTTTTACAACAGTTTACAGATCTTTTATAAAACTAAGCAAGTGTTCTCTTTTTGGAAGTTCTTTCTTTTAAACAATATAATACATTTCCTGGTGGAAGAGGGAGTACTTAACTCAATCATGTGCAAAAACACAATTGTGTACACAACCGCACTCAAATCAGCAGCATATCTGAAGGGAAAAAGTCAGAGGCACTAAAACAAAAGCTGCAAGCTGTTTGATTAATATTAAACTGCTTGTTCTTCATGGAGACTCATACAGTTAGTATTGATTTGAACTGAGGTTTGAAATGTTGTTCTGAACTGTATAAAGGTCTTAAGCCTCATTTACATTGCCTTGCAAAAGTCTTCATATCCCATAAACTTCTCACATTTTGTTACATTCTAGCCACAAATTTCAGTGTTTGTTATTAAGATTTTAATAACATTTTATATTGGTTTTCTTAAACCAACATAAAAAAAACATTAGCTGGTCAGAGTTCATGGAGGATGGATTGAGTTAATATAACACAGGAAAATTGTGATAGAAAACCTACCAGAGGTGCAGAAGAGTTGAGACCGAGGCGGAGGTTACCTCTCAGCAGGACAAAGACCTTAAAGGGGACATATTATTCAAAGTTCACTTATTGCACATTTTTGTACTTCCATTTTGGTCTCTACTGCTTGTAAAACCAGCCCATGCGCTCAAAACTGGCAATAAATTCATGCTTTTTGGTATCTGGAAAATTTTGATTTAAAGTGACAGGAGATCCTAAAACACCTCTTTCTGAAAGTAGCTTAAAATACACAAGAGGGGAGCGTCACATTAGGCTAAAACTCCTTTATATTGCTGTTTATTTTACATTTAAACTTGCTGACAGATAATATCAACTTGATGTCATTCATTTAGTTTGATTTGATGAAGAATCTATCCCTATCAGTAAATTTTTCTCCATTATTTCTATACACACAGAGGCTCTGTTTGGACGAGCTCCATTTGCATCAAAGTCATATGCTGAACTGGAGGAGAAAATACGGAGCAATCAACCAGTCGAGGTAAACATTTACAATTTAAACTAATTGCAGTCAGTTCTGTTCCTCCAAACAGTGCCAGATTTTAACATTGTCTGGAATAGTACAAGTAAAATTGCTTTTAAATTGCCTTTAATTTCTTAATCTGATGTACAGTACAGACATAATCAGACTGAGTAGGAATGAGAGAAATTAAAACTCCCTAAAGGCATCAGTGTAGTCATGTTTGAAGCTTCATTCTTGTCAATCTGCCTTTATCCCACTAGATGGCAGAGTTTTTATATTTGTGGGGAACTGGTTCCATCCCTTACATTTAGAAAGCCTGTTTGGGATAACATCTACAACAGGTTTTTAATGAAGAGAATTGCTTATAGAGACATGATGTTCAAAAATACTAGTTGTTTCTGTTTGAAGACAATGTGTCTGAATGTTTATCATATATGTTTTCAGATTTGTGATGTGCAAAATATTTTTTTAAACAAATAGTTATTTCTGTTTATGATTTCTGGTACATATAAAATAAACCCTGTTTGAATTGGGCATCTGGAAATTCAGCCTGTGTTTACTTTTGATGAAAAGTGCTTTCATGCCAAGTGAATTCCCAAGAAAGCATCAGGCTTTGATGTGTGGAATCACATTACAGCATTGTGCATTATCCAGGGATCCACATTGACTCTAAAGGTCATCTTTTGTCAGAACGTAGAGATGTGGGACACAAGGTTCTGTGCTAACAAAGCACTGTCCTTTCTTTTCTTGGATCATCCTGTGACTTGCGCACAACATAATAAGGTTGTGTTTTGTGCATTAGCTCCCTCCTGGGGCCCGAGTCACCAAGGACTGCAGAGACCTTCTGTTGAGGCTGCTCGAGCGAAATCCAGATGCCCGGATCACCTTTGAGGAGTTCTTCACTCACCCTTTTTTGGATATGGAGCACATGCCAAGCGCAGACAGCATAGTGAAAGCAGTAAGAGAAGGAGAAGACATCAGCTTGAGGACAAACTAGCACCACAAACACTACAGGCTGATTATTATTTTAAATGGTTTTAATAGTTCACAAAAACAGATTTTTCTTTCTCATTGGTGTTTTAAGAAAGCGCTGGTGCTGCAGGCCGTGCAGAAGGACCAGGATGGGGAGCGCTCCGAAGCACTGTCTTTCTACTGCAGTGCCCTCGATCACTTCGTCCCCGCCATTCACTGTAAGGGCAAGATACACTTTCATATCCTGTCTGTAGCTTATCTCCTACACAGCATGTTCTTTAAGCAAAAACAATAAACAGAGAAGGAATGCTCATTCTGAAATATTTCCACTTCTTCCTTAGACGAGACAGACCGACAACGTAAAGATGCCCTCAGGCAGAAGGTATGCCTAAAGGAACTTTTCATATGTGTAGCATGAATAAGTTATGCAAATTATTTTTATGTCAGCCACATAACCTCAGAGTTAATCTAAAGGATTAAACAAGGATCAAAGATAACAATTTAACTAAGATTATGAGAAGAATTATTGTGAGTTTGTGTTGACAATAATTTAAAAGTAGTTGTGCTCAAGCTAAAGTATATTTACTAATGATTTAATTGAGCAAAACAAATGGACAAATAAAAAAGCAGAACAGAAGATAGTAATTCTAATATTACTTTAAAAAACAGTGCCAAACGGAGGCAGTGTTGTGACTAACTTTCAAAATAACATCTTAAACTGGTTATAGTCTAAATTGATCAATATTGTATTGATGTCTCAACATCCTAGAGAAATAAACTCATCGACTAGTTTTAAGCTCAAATACATAATGGTAAGGTAGGGGGAAAGAAATACAAAGTTAAATTAATCTCAAGTTTTGGAGTCACTTCGATTGCTCAGGTTTCAGCAACAAAAACTTGGCAAGAGAAAGAATTAAGCACAATGGTTTTAATTTACCAAGAAATGAACAACAAACCTCCAATTTATGGAAGAAAGACAAAAAATATTTTTCTGCAGCAAAACAAGATGAATGTAATAAAATAAATCTGTTCAACCAAAACACTTTACAGAACCCAGACTGAGCTTTTCTCTTGGCAGTGTGTTATTCCAGGGGAGGAGTTGTCATGACAACCAATCAGAGGCAGTGTTGGGGTAGCCCAAGAGATTTATCACAGTTGACAGCTAATAATAACTTGGATTCCATTACTTTCTCTAAATCACATTCTTTAGCCTGAGACAGAGAACAAATATACAGAGTATATTACTCTTTACAAAATAGTATGCAGTTACTAGGCCTGTCTCCACTCTTTTTTAAGCATGGGTTTTTACACATCACTCACTATTTAAAGTTACAATTAAGCAAGAATTATTGTAAATCTATTATGTTTTTTTCTGAATTGATAAAATGACATCAGAGTGATGTTGACATATGATGGCATTCAAACAAATTTCTTTTTTGAGCACAACAGCTGTTGAGGTTTTAAAACATTTGTATTTTAGAGCTTTCTGCCCCTTGTCAAAGAACAGGATATCGTAAAGCCAATTATGATATGTTGCTGAACACTACAAATAACAACAATACATTTTCTCTATCTGCCCTTTTTATGCAGTGTAAATGGAAAAATGTATTGTTGATCAAAGAAGAGTCATTGTAAGGGTTCAACCCACAGGTCAGGCAATATGTGTCAAGAGCTGAGGAACTGAAAGCTCTTCTCGCTTCGGACAACAAGCGGAGCTTCGAGGAGGCTAAGACATCCAGAGACGTTCTCCGAGGTAAGAGCATACAGCTTGTCTTTGTTTCCAAATAGTTCTTAAAACTATTTTCCAGAAAGCTCATCCATATGGGCAGCTCCAAATTTATATTAATTGAAGTGGAACGTATTGGTAAAGGTTTGGGGTGCTCCAATCTGGTTTTTCGCTGCCGATTCCGATACCGATCACCCATGAGGCCGATCTCTGTCGATCATCGATCTTTGCCTATCGCCTGGATTGACTGTTTATTTTTCGCATTAGTTATAAATGATACTATGTGATCTGGCAAGATTAAAAAATTATTTGGTAATAAATTCACGTAATTAATGTAAACATGCAACATACTTGCAGGAACAATACAACAGCTAGTCATTCAAAAGAACAACTGAAAAACCTGTAACCAGTTAAACAACATTTAACAGTAAGGTTCTCTGTCCTCTAAAGCACTTTGAACTGCCTTATTGCTGAAATGATAAACGGATAAACTTGATTGATTTATTGGTATCTTAAGAACTTGCTAAGGGGCAATTTGTGTGGAGAAAATCTGCACTACATTCAAATTTGGAACCCTTTTTTTTCACTGAGATCGTGCCTCTTCTGTTTATTCCACCCTTGAAACAGTTATTAGACCTGAGAACAGTTCAAATACATTATTGAAACCACCAAATTAATCTTGATGACCTTTATAGCTATATAAACTACTGACTTTAACTTTATGCACTGTTTTTCAGCTTTATTTAATGTTGTTGATAATTTATCCAAATCACAAATCCTTGCTGTTTTCAGCAGTCCTTTTTATGAGTTTAATGACTGTGAAGTGTAGGCTACTTTTTTTTCTTCACAGGCACTATTACTGAATTTAGAATTTTTTTTTTTTTTTTGTAGAAATGTCTAAAGACCAACCACGTCTCCTGGCTGCGTTGGAGATGGCCTCTACAGCTGTTGCTAAGGTTAGACACTGAGAGACGACATCAAGGGCTTTTGAAGACTGTTCTTGTTGGTGTCGCTGGGAACAGACTAGAAACATTTTCTATACCAATAAAAAATGGAAACATTTCCCTAAAAAGTTAGGAAACAATATACCCAGTATTAAGACAGCTGTCCCAGGTTCCTTTTCAGCCAATAACTCCTACAAAAGTGTGTTCTGTTTCACTTTGTTTTAATAAAATACTGCATGTTTAATTTACTGCTGAAGAAATAAAGTAAAAAGAATCCACAGAAAAAATTAGGAGACTAAGTATCAATGCACACCACACTTTTTAGGTTTTCTTTAGTAAGAAGGTTTGAATATGATCCTTATGATTTCTCTTTATTCCATATGCATTTCCAGTTTAAAAGTGTGTTAATATTTTTCCAACAGTTTCACCATGTTGTGCTGACAAACTGAACCTTTAGAAAACCAAGAATGAATAAATAAGTAATGTGATTTTTGTGGAACTTGTTTATTGTGATTTGATTTTAGCAGTATCAAATCAGGTTCTGATAATCTAAATCTGCTTTTAAAGGAGGAGAATGAAGCAGATGATCTTGAAGCTTTGGATATGTACCAGCAATGCTTAGGAGAGCTACTGTTGGCATTAGCAGGTAACCAAATGCATTTATTGCATAATGTTCTCAATTTAATGCAATATAAATATTGCATTAATACTGATAAATTAAACTTAATTTATCAGGTAAGTTTACTAACCCTTACCTGATAAAGAAAATACAGACTTCTGAACTTACCTGATATCAAAGGTAAGCTAAGGAACATCTTAGGAAAAAATGTACACTATTTTATATTCCCAAAACGTATTATTCATCTGCATTCTGAGAATGAGCTTAGTGAGCGGGGAAGGGTTGAAAAACGTATCACGATATTGAATATTATACTATGAAATATTAGTGAACAAGTGGCATAACATTTCCTGTTTAATCCATAGTTTTCAGTCCTCTTCATTTTATTTTCAAGTAGTTATGAGGCACGGGGCGAAATCTTAACTGCTCTTACGCAAGTTACTCAACATATTGTTGCTAGGTAACCAAAGAATGAGTGAGTGATATGATGTCACACATCTTAGCTTAGCGTGAGAGGTTGATTGACTAAATCCTATATCCCCCAGAATGCTGTGCGATTCCAGATTGGAGTTCAATTAATATTCTCTATATTGAATACTGAATTTTCCATCAGATGTTTTTTATATTGATTTTTATTATGAGTCTATTGCAATATGTAGTTTTGATTTTTTTTGTCCAGCTTTAGAGCGGGGAAGGGCTGCTTTGTTATAGATGAGGTTATAAATTTGCTAAACAATCTGATACTACAGAAATCATATGTAGATAGAAAGAGCCGAAACTTCAAATGTGAGATTAGTTCACTAGGAAGGAGTAATGAAGATTTGGAGTCTTTCAAGTGACAGTCGTGGGAGTAACTGAAGATACTCCAGCAACTCTCTCTGTGGCTTGGCGTCCATTAGGCCTGGTTCATGAGCTCATATGGGAGATCAGCCTAATGGAAGAGGTGGAACAAAGTCATCCAGATGTGGCTTTGAGCTGGGATGAGACCGGCTGCCAGTGCCCTGTGTGTGGTATGAAAGCCCTGCCATCTGCTTCCACTTCAGACACCATATTTCAACTGTGTGTGTTACTGAAACCTGGAGACAAACAAAAACTATTATCCCAGTTACCACAACTTTATTGCTTAAATGTGTTATGGGGATGAAACTGAAGAAACTCTTTATGTAATCATCAAATTAGATGTGCTAAGAAAGGTCTCCAGGTTGTCCATGGAGAAGTATTTCCTGTTTCTCCACTGTCAGGGTGTGTTGTTGTCCAGCAGATTCCACCACGGTGATTGTTGGGAGAAAACATTGGTTCTTTGTTCACCCAAAATCTCTTTGCTGTTCAGCTCCCCAGTGCACCTCCCTGCCACAGAGCCCTCCTCCTTTTTCTCCTCTTTCTGCCACTCTACCCTCCAGCACAACCGACTGTGAAAACAATGGCCTAGATTAGAAAAATGTCCACTTCTTCAGCCTCCTGTCAAAACACTAGTGAAATCCAATCTAGTAGTTTGCCTCTTCTTGAACAAAAGTGATAAGGTACTAGACTCCCTACCTATTTTAGTTTCATTATTTCTCTGTTCTTTTTGTTTTTTATCCCACTCTCTACTCAATCCAGCTGAGCCCCAGGGTCGCAGGAGAGAGCTGCTCCACAATGAGGTGAGTCGGTGAAGCAATGGTTCCACTTTTAGCACCAACAAGCTTGCTGATAACTATCACATAAACCATGTTTGTTTTCCTCAACATTAAGGAGGGGGGAAACAACATAAGTCATCCTCCATAAATATTATCACACATTTGGATCAATCTCTTCTCTATGATTTTAAATATTTATGTTAACTATGTGTGAAAGCAATCATAGTTTCTTGCCTAAACTAAATTGTACAATTATGGATAATATCTTACATCCATACAGTGAGTTATTCATGCAATTAAGTTTCACAACTCAAGAACTGTATTGTTTTTCCGAACCATGACTGGTCTAATCAGGTTGTGTTTTGACTGTTTTGCAGTTTTCTGGAAGTTTGTTCCAAGATTTGTACCTATCTACATATCATACATTTGCTCTGCTGTGAGAGAGGGCTGACTGACAGACACACTTTTTTATGTGTGCGCTTAACAATAGTCACCCCACTGTTACCAACTTATCGACTGTGTCGCTATATTTAACGATGGTTAAACTAAAAAATCAGAATCATCCAAAATTGCATCAGGCTTTTTAGCGATTGTTGATCAGCCAGAAAACTGCAGTCGGTTCACCCCTAGTAAACACACCATCACAAATAAATTTCATAGAGCCAGTAAAGTCTGTCAGTGAAAATAAGCCACAGTTGTTGACAGTTTCTTTAATTGAACACATTCAACTATTATGTCACATGAAAAAGTATAGGGATGGTTCATTGTTAGGTCATTCCCTTTCAGCTAACACATACATATATACCTACTGAAGTTTATTGAAGACAGTTAAGAGACACAGCTGTCATATCAGATTTATCTTGTCAACGCAGCTTTATGAGCTGGTTGTATCCTCTAAAAGTGCAGATACTGAACATATGAAAATAATGGCAGAACTCTGAGATATTTCTGCAGCAGTTAAAGTCGCCAACACCACAGCACCATCTATAATTCTCATATGGCAGAGAGAACCACCAGCTGCCATCCTCGATTTGACTGCCCAGCCAAAATTAGTAATTAGGCATGTATGACCTTTATCAGACATGTAATCAGCATGCCAAATTTTACTCAAAAATATGACATCTCAGGCTGTTATAGTAGATCTAGAGCATGCTAAATCTGAGTTTCCAAAACTGTTTGGCTGTGACATTAAAGAGCTCTTTGGTGAGAAAATTAATTTTTGTATAAATGTATATATAATGAAGAAAAATTGAAATTCTTAGAATCTCCAGTCCCTCAAAACCCTCAAATGAGTCTTTTATTACCTGTGTAGATTTGCCGTTGATGCCCTGTAAGTGTTTTCTTTTGGTCCATTGTTTTTCAAGCAGCTGAGCCAACAAAACATCATATTTCACCAACCAGCCCCAACAGGGAGGGCAGGGCCCTGAGTGGGCCTCATGGACCTCCCTGTTTGAAGTTTTATGGGTGCTTGCCTTAAGTAAATTCAGATGCGGTTGTAATAATCTAATGCAGCATCGAGAGGCGGTGTTTGGGAAGAGAGGGGTAAATTAAAAGCATGTGGGTTTGTTAGAACCCAAAACAGCCGACACACGCTGCCTCAGTTTGTGTTCACAACTATTTTAGAAAATCCTACTTTTAGAGTTTCTTGTTCTAGCTCCTCATAGTTATTATTGTCCTGGTGTCTTTCAGTGTCATGTTCCGCTTACACATGTATGTCTCCCACATTTGTTGTTGTTGCTGATTAGAGGGATCCTGATTAAAGTTCTGTGGGGAGATAATATCAGGTTCGGAACCGGATCCTGAGAACCGGCGGTTAAAATGATTATTGCATCTAATGACTCTTGAAGGAACGTTGCAGAGCTCTTAGGTGTTTGCAGTTTGTTAGTCCAATCTTTAAATGTTGCTGCAGCTCTACCCAAGAAGGCTTGATGACACATGGAGGTGTTACAGAGTCAAGAACCTTCTGGATCACTAGAGGATTTATAGCAACCAGCTAACAGCTGTTACCAGTTGCAAATGTTTAACACATGACCTATAAAAACTAACAAAGAAAAATGTGGAAAACCTTAGCAAGAGTTAGAATGTAGGATTGTATTCACAGTCACTTTATGCAAAATTATTGATATTGCTCAAACTCTGGGATTTTTTTGAAAGTGGAAGGAAAACAATTCATCTTAAATGTGTGGTGTGCACATATGTTCACTCCCTCTTAGTAATCTGATTAGTAAATACAGCAAATGTAGTCCATTGTATCATTTTTCTTCTATGTCACAACAATGCACTACTTTGTATTGCTTTGTCATAGATATTTTAAAAAATATTGTTTTGCAAAGCATTGTATGTTAATCTTGTTGGGGGGGGGTTTGTTCTGACAATATATGTACAAATATTTAAATGTAGCTTGGATATTTTAGTAAGTTGTTGTTTATTTTTGTCACATGTTGCCCTGATATTTGATTATATTAGATGCATTTCCCATTCTGCCTCTGGAGCCATCACTAAAATAACATCAGCAAAAATTGTGCTCTCTCTAAAAGTTAGCAACTGTCGTGAACACACCCTTGTTTTCAGGGTGCCTAATGTTATTTATGGGAACTTTTCTGTCTTCTGTCAGATAAAAAGCCTCATGACCCGAGCTGAATACCTTAAGAAGCATATCAAGGTAAAATATACTGGTATTACTATCTTGAGGATAATTACTTATTTTGACTTCTTTTTAAATGGTTATAAAGTGATTCATAGAATGCTGATGATAAACTTAACTTCAGTGGATTGTTGTTTGTCTTCATTTTCAGATGGAAGAGACTGAGAGAGATGTGTCTCTGGATCGGGAATCTCTTGCAGAATCTGTCAGAAGCTGTGAGTTTCCCTGCTACGCTGACTAAACCATTTCATTAAACCAACAGCGTTGTACTCCAGTGTTTGCAGCTACGCTGATAAGTAAAAACATAGCGGGGTTGTTAGAGGAATGTGGCAAGCATTTGATGCCACAAACTGCAATAAAATATCCTTTCATTAACGGTTTTTCCACTGGTTAAATATGAGCCATCGTCTTGCTGTGTTGCTTGCCACCCTGTAGGGCGTTCAGGCTCTTTGATTTTGCTTTTGGACAGCTCCGTGCAGCTTGGTGCTCTTGGAAAGCCCGACTTGTGAAAATGAAATATGATGCAAAAAAAGACTGACCTTTAAAACACAAACCCTTGGAGAAATAACAGCTTCTTATTTCTATTAAATACTCAGCGGTTGGATGTTGTTACATATTTTCATATGCAGCTGGACCACAGCGTACCATTACTCGGTTTTTAATATACCTGGATCTCCACAGTGGTTACATATATATAGACAAAGTCCTAATTCAGAGTATTTTCTGGGCTTAATTCCAAGATAGTGGATACCTAAAACCCAGACAATATCCTGTTCTCAGGAATAAATTCCTTAGGAATTATGAATTTTAAAGAAATGAGGAAAGGGGGCAGGGGAGGGTACTAAGAAGTGAGCGGGCTGCTCTAGCTTTATGAAGAATGTGGCTTCTTACCCTGCCACTGTTGTTTTAATGAAACCAAACTACAGTCGGGCTTACCAGCTGGCCTGGATCCAATAGCAGCTGCTCCAGAGTGGGTCGCAGCAACGCCCATGTCTGTCTGGTGGCCTGGGACTACACGAGAATATGCAGCAAAATGCTGAGAATCATCACACTGTAACCCTGAGATGGCAGAGCAGCAGGCAGTGTTCTTTTTTATAATCAATGTAGCCTCTCCTAAAGCACTAAAGACCCTCAAAGACTTGTTAACTGAGGGCACATGGGAAGTAAGGAACAGAGGAGGCAAAAACACAAAGTTCCTCTCACACAAGTATTTCATATTGATGTTTTTCATAGCAGGGAATTAACTTCTTCCAAACAATCAAAAATAAGTTACTTTATTTTTTTTCATTCACTTGTCGTACATTACAAGACCAAATTTCTGTTAATTTTTATGATTATGGCTTAGAGTTAAAGATTTGTAGGAATTAATTACTTAATAATTATTTATAATGGCCTTCACAATCAAGGAGAAGACCGATCAAGGAGAGTGTCTGACAGTCACTGACACTCTCCACAAGGATGTTAAGCCACAGCATGATAGCTACTTCTTTATAGAGTAATGAATGAAAGTTATATTAATAGAAAGTTGAGTGGATGGAAAATATTTTGCCAAAGAATGGTGCACAAGCCACAGGCTGACAAAAGCCTTTAGTGGAACTCTCCCAAGGTTCCTTCAAGAGTCGCCACACTCAGACTCACAGGCTGCAACTCTCACTGCTTGTGTAAAATCACTCCAGAACCTGGAGGGGTAGCGTTAAAAAGGACTGGGCTTTAGGTCACTAGTCCAAAGTTTGTATGTAGTATTCTGACTAATAAACTGAATTATGGGTTTTCATTAAATGTAAACCATAATCCTCAAAAATCAAATGAGACAAATGCATCACTATGCATAACGAATTTGTATAATTAATTACTTTTTGTATTGGATTACTGAAATCAATTAACTTTTCAATGGTATCATCACCACATAATGCATAACGACAAATGTGATTACCAGCTTGTCGTTATGAATTACTTAAAATATGTTGGGAAGCCTTTTTATTTGGAGCGAATGGTAGTAATGACTAACATGAGTCTCCTATTCCTTTTCAGCATGCAGCTTGCAGTGAGCGAGGCAGCAGCTGTGAAACCCAGGAATGCCCTGTAGGTCGTCCGTCAGTGTTCAGGATGGACATGGCGACCTCACCACACCAGACCTTTGCAGGGGCCAAAGCAGACCGCATCCTAACCAACTGAGCATACTATCTGGGTGGGATGTGACAGTTGTCAACCAAAGGTGTACAATGTTTTGGCTGCTGCTTTAAAGGTCCCTAAAGTTTAAACCAAATGAATTGGCAGGTAAAGGACTTGGTTTAAATGTTGTTTCAATTTTAATAAGGGAGACTGGAGGGTGCTAGAGTCCTGAAAGTAGCTCTTGAATTTTGGATTTGCACACTGGTGAATGTGAAAGTTTCCTGCCTTTTACTGTGTGTTGTTAGCGAGCTGAGCCTCAATCCCCTCCTCCAGACACACCATTGATATGTAAATTCTGGGCAGCTTGTCTGACAATACCAACACTGTTATGCTAAATGAGTTAAACTGAGACCGCTGCATTAGTTATCACACGACATCTACAGGTCCTTCCAGCATGCTTAAGAGTTGCACGAAATGCAAACGCAATCAAATATGAACTGTAACATTTAATCACTGGTGTTTAGAAATGTATTGTTAACTAGTCAGATTTGTGCAAGCCCTTCTCCATTGCCTTTACTGTGGGTCAACCACAGGCTCATCATGCTGTAGTTCATCACTGACTGAATCCTCATCAGAGGTGTGGCTCCTGCTTCACTTGCACTGGCATCATGTTTAGGTTTGGGTGGGGATCTGTATCTGAACTCCTCAGAAATCCTTCAAGGCTTCTGATAAAGATTAATAAGTTGAACCGACATGCTGAGTTCTTTGGTACGTTGGATCCAGCTGTAAAAATTGTTCCTAAAGGGAAGATTTTTAGGCAGCTGCAATTTCCACACTGCTGTATGGTTTACCTTTTTTTTTTTTTAATAAAATACCAAACCTGTTTTTATTGTGTATTTATTAGGAGACAAAATTATAATAAAGATGCATATTATACAAAAAATTGGACTTTCAAAGTTAGTTTTTTATTTTCTGCCCAACTGTCGACACCACATATTAACAGTTAAATTTTTAAATGTCTGCATATTGGTTGATTTTTGAAAGCAGAACTGCTGGGACCATATGAATATAAAAACAAAAGTCCACCAATCTCTGGGTAATTACCTTCGACAAAATGTCTGGGAATGAATGGTAAACCAGCAGCCATGAGGTTGCCATAGGAACCCACATCCATCATTCATAGTTTGACTTGATCATTCCATCGATCTTCATCCACAAGTTTAAAAGCTCCAGTTTTTATTTGAATGCAGATTTCCAGTGTAGTGATGGCTTCAGAATAGAGTGACAAAAATAAAGCCATGATGGACTCCATGGTGTAAGCAGAGTATCCTGGAAAAAACAAAGATGTTATGAGAAATTACTAATACATGACTGTTTTGAATGGACATAGGCTGAAACTAAAACCTTCCACAATAATTTATATTTAACTTTATAGAGTAATCACTTTGTTTTTGTGTATCAAATTGAAGAAGGAATTTGTGTTTTTTTATGTTGCAATAACTTTACTGTAAAACAAATCACAAGTGGATTTAAGTATATTTCTCATACTAGACTCAGCGACAAGATGAACTAATCCTATCTTACATATTAAAGTTTTATAAGGGAATGATACTTTAAACATTTAAGCTGCAGTATGTAACCTTTATAAAAAAATGCTTTCTACATGTTTGTCAGAACTGTTAGTATGTTGTGACATTACAATATGAAACATATCTGTGAAAAAATGGAGGTCCTCTGCATATGGGCATGCTGTCATCTGCAGAAATACACTGCACTGTCAGAAACATCTAAGAGCCAAGAAGAAGATCTTGGCACTGTCAATCACCTCGTGTATTCGCTGCTAAATAAGCAAAAAATAAATGTTGACATATATTGACAGGTATCAATACCAAACATTTTGAAAATCTTTTCTTTGAAAGCTTCTCCCATTTGTTTCCTTAATGTTTAAATTCTGTCAACCTGTATGTTGTTAAATAATCTTCGTTATTTCTGCAAAAAATTTTCCGTGTAAAACTCAGATTTGAAATTACTGGCTCAAAAACTGATGAAGTCCCAGAAAACTCAAGACACGTTCCACCTGTCACGCCAGCTGTAAAAGCTTTTGTTGTAAAAGAGAAAGCTATGCAGCTCCGATCTGAAACATCCAAGACGGAGAACCATGCGGCTCGGAGCTCTAATTGGCTCTGGGTGCCATCACCGTTTGGCTCGGCTTCTTTGCTTTAATCAGAACATGAACAAGTTGCCGCCAGGAAAACTTTGGCTCCTTTTGTGGCCCTTGTGATTTCTTTGTTGCTTAATTCTGGGAGTGCTGCCAATTTATGCTGCCCCACAAAAAAAAAAAAAAAAAAAGTTTTGTGAATGTTCTTCCAGTAATACAGCTCATGGAAGAGCATCCAGAGATGGAAAACATGACCCAGTTTTCCCCTGAATCACACAACTTGTATCTCTGTGGCTCTGATAGGCGTCCATTTTGTTTCAGCTCCAATCGCACCACAATCCCCCCTCTCTCTTTTCTGAGTGGACCTGATATCAGTGTCCTGCACAAAGACAGGACACTGATATCTCTGCAGTTTGGACTGGATAACCTGGACCTCATGATCCCCACACAGAGCAGGCTGGTCATTCACTGTGCTCTAACAGCTGTCATAAATGGAACATCGTGTTCTTCTGCGAGACAAGAGCCTTGAAATCCCCGGGGTGGGTCTCACTCTGGAGCCGTGGACAGAAGAGTGTGGGTCTTGGAAGCTGGGGTGGTTGGGTTGAGGGTTGAGGGTTGTTTTAAAGGAATGTTGAATAAAGATAATTTAGAAAATGGGCTCCAGCACACTGCTGCCTCTGTAACCCCCAACCCCACCAAAAACACTCAAGTCCCCAAGGCTTCTCTGGCCATGTTTGTTTTGATTTTGCTCCCAGAATTGGCTGGAGGGAGGCCAAGAGGGATTTGAGGGGGTGGCCTGGTTGTTTTGGAGAACCTTGGGATGCATGGCAGTGATTAAGAACTGAACTGAAGACAGCCTCTGTAAACTGGATGTAATAATGCTGCTCTGTAGCTGTGAGTCACTTTAAATCACTCTCACTGTCACAGAGCCATCCCTCAGTTAAAACAAAATTAAGACAATCTGCTCTGTGCTTGGAGACATAAAACTCTACCACCTGTTTGCTCACATGGAGGGGAATGCAAGTCTTCTCACAGCATCAACTTCTATACATTTAGTCAAACAACTTCAAACTTCAATGTATTTGATCAAGATTTTTTACTATAAATCGAACACAAAGTAACATGTAATTGTGATGGAGGGATTTCTGACTTTAAATATTCTCATTGTTTTACAAATAAAAATCTGAAAAGTGTGGAGTGCCTGTGTATTCAGCCCTGTTTACTCTGATACCCCTACATAAACTAGTGCAACCAGTTACCTTCAGAACTGGTAGAGTCTATCTGTGCGTAATTTATGGTTATTATACATGCAACTGTTTTTGAAAGAAAGCATTAAGAAGTCATATTTTGCCATTTTTAACAAGCTGGTTAAACAGCATGCCACACTTTTCAGACTATTTTTTATTAAACATTTTTAAGCTTCATGGCATTTCCCTCCCACTTCACAATTGTCCACTACTTAACCCTTGATTGTCACATAATATCAAAATAACATACATTGTACATTTTGATTTTAGGATGGGATGACTGTGAAAAAGTACAAACAGTATAAATACTTTAACAAGGCAATATGCCAGCCTTCAAACACATGATGGGTTTAGCCACTAGTCTTTCCCACCTGATATTGCCCATTCACATTTGTTCCGTTCTGACAGAAAGTATACAACGGATGTTTTGCTCACACTAAGCAGCAACACCTAATGGCTCTTTTATAGTTTGTCAATGACTTGTCGATATCTTAGAAGGCAGGGAAGAATCCCCAAATGGCAACTCACTTTTAAAGTGGGTCATATTATTGACGTCCGAAATGCCAAGTAAAACTTTTAGCAGTTTTTCTTACAGGGCTGATGGTATCATTTTCACTGAAGCCTTAACATAGACTCCTGAATTGTCATTTGTTTCCAGTAAAAGTGGACTGAGCAAAGACTAGACACTTAAAATTCCTCACTAGGTTTCAATTACACCGACCTAATCCCTTAAGAATCAGCATTGAAAACAACCACATGCAAGGCTTAGTGAGACAGTGTAATGCTGAAACAGGACAGACAGTTTGACCAACAATTACCTCTTATTTTTGGTGGTCATTTGTTGTATTTCATGGTGTCAATCAGAGCATGAAGATATACTGAAAAACCCCTTACAAAAAAATATAAATCATTTACCTGGAAGACATCAGCTGTTTTACTTTGAATAAAAAGTCACAGATATGACAGAAACTTTAAAAGTTGAATTGCAGTAATTAATGGCAGAAATGTCAGACTAGAAAAATCCTTATGACAAATAATAACCCAGACATATTGCCTTTAAAACTCCATATATTGATTCATTCCTTTGTCAAAACACAACATGACACTTGTTTAGGCCATACATATTTTATTATAAAACCTCCATGTAGAAGAGCTTTCTCTGAATTCATGTTATTGCTACTTTTCTAGAAACAATGCAAAGCTGTCTGGTTTCTTCACACTGACTCTGATCTACATTTGTATGTTTATCCTAACCAGATGTAGGTGAAACCTTATTTTACTGCACACGATTGTAAAATAGATACACTTTCTTCATATTCTAGATTTATAACTTAACACACAACATAGTTCAAGATTTAATTTCAAGTGACAAAGATCACTGCAACTTTCCCTCCATGACTAAACAGCTTAAAAAAGGCAGATGAGGAAAAGATGGGATGACAGTGAAAAAAACTGCTGGTTTGAATCACGCTTTCTATTGGTGCAGACATTTAAATGGGTCACATTAGCACCTCGGTTTAAATGTGGTGCGTGGCTAATTCACTCAGCCTAAAACTAGCACTGTAAAAGCATACAAGGCACGTGTTTGACAGCAATAAACCTCACTGTGAATTTGTGCAAGTAACAATCTCTTGTGCGAGTTTGGGCTTTGCCTGTTTACAAAAGAAAAAAAATCAATTAAGATATCCTTAAATAAGACACAGAAACACAATTAACTCTCCACGGTGCCTGGATGTCTCAGTTGCTCGTTTCTTTTTAATTTTATATTTGCAAAACTTTTTAACATAATTGTGAAGTGTGTATTTTAGATAATGATTTTACTCCCCTTGTGTTTCAATGCCATGTTTTCCAATAAATGAAGATATCTCCTTGTGCTTCATACTACAAATTGAGTTAAAAGAAAATTCTGCTTTTTGATGACTTCAGCAAATGCTCAGAACAAAATGCAGACATTTTATGTTCACCCATTTTGGCAGCTGACAGATTTTCTCAAAGTGTTGTAGCCATGTGAAAGCAATAATAAAGTGAGGGAGCTTTTAAAAGCTTTTAGGGGGTCCAGGCTGCAGAGAGGAGGAAGAGAGGGGTGGGGAAAAGTCAGGAAGAGTTCAATAAAACAATCTCGGATGGGGGAGGGGGACAAGCAAAAGTGCTAGAGAAGCACTTCAGTTAATTTAAGTAGTCAGACCCACACCCTAGCCTGTCCGGGTTCCCACAAATATTTGAAGTGTGGTTACTGCAACAATGCTAAGGCCTCTGCAATGGAGAGGAGAGCAAACAGAGGCTGGATGGCTCCAGTGTTTGTCTAAAGTCTTAATAAAGCCACACTTTAAGAAGCAATGAAAGCTAACCAAATAAACAAGAGCTGTTTAAAGGCACTCAAAATGTTCCCAACAAAATCTGCTTCAGGCCATTTCCTATCACGTAAAAGAAAATAGTAAAGGTATATTTGACAACACTTCTGCGCTCCATGTCAGAGAGGCCATATGATGGGGCCCCTTCATCATGGGGTTTGCACTCTCAAAGAAAAAGGTCTCCCTTTGATTGATAGATCCAAACATTCCAGTCGGCAATCCATCTCCTCAGAATAATATCCATAGAAAGACAAATATCATGAAGCTGGGTAACCTCTGGCACGCAGAGGAGCTGTCAGTGTAACCCTCATCCCTGTCAACTTTTCGATCATCATCCTCATCTTCGTAGATCTCCTCAACTTCAGGTTGGTCAGAAGCAACGCTGTGGTCCCCGATGGAGCAAAGCTTGCTCATGTTCTCCTTGACCACCTCGCAGAAAGGTCTCTCCACGCCGTCACAAACGCAGCGGTTCAGCAGCACGCCGTTCGGGATGAACAGCATCTGCTGGATGGTGGCCTTGCACCTGGAGGAGCACCGCCTGCCGTTGAACAGCTGCCCGCAGTTCGACAGGTAGGCCGTGAGGGAGGAGTGGCAGCTGCTGTCCTCCTCGCACCGCTGGCGGGCCTCCATGCAGCCGATGCCCCCCGCATCGCTGGGGTGTCTGCGGGGCAGGCACGGCTCTATGGCCCGCTTCGCGCCGAGGCAGTTCGGGTCCTGCCCGCAGTCACAGGTCTCCAGATCCGGCCCGCTGCGGGTGTTGTTGAGACGGATCAGCGCCTGGATGCAGTGGCTCGGGCACTGGCTCCTCGTCCCGCGGATGTTCCCCTCGCATGCCGCCAAGTACTGGTTGTAGGCGAGCTCACACTCGGGCTCGTTGTGGCACTTCAGGATCGCCTGCCAGCAGACAAGCTGGGCGTCCAAAGCCACCAGCAGCCACAGGAGAAGCGCCAGCGGGCTGCACTGACATCTCATGCTTGGCTGAAGTTTGAGGCGTGTGACGAGCACATCAGGATCGGAGCAAGTCAAGCAAGCGAAGGTCCGACAGAGGTTTTGTTACCAACGAGGTGTTTGTACAAATGTTCTACAAACCTGCATCCGTGTTGGTCTCGCTTCCTGTTGTTGGGCTTCGTAACAGCAGAAACAACCAGGAGCGGCTGCGAAGTAGAGAAAGAGCGCAGAAACAGTCATCTCTGGAAGTGTGCGCTTTCCAAACCAGGATCCTCCGGACTGCAGTCTGAGAGCTATCCAAAGTCAACGAGAGTTCCGCTAGTAGTACTAATGTTTCTCACAACTCCTCGGTTCGTTTCACCCAAAAATATAACTTCTAGCATCCATCCACGCTTCCCAGAGTTGTTTTTGAAGACATAGTTCTATCATGCTGCCCAGCTACGCGCGTCTTTGTCCTGCTTCTGGCTGTGACGCTTCACGGTCCACCGAGCATTTCTCCACAACACCCCTCCCTCTGTCGAAAAAAAAGAAAGGAAAAAGTCCCCCCCTCTGGCTCCCCTCTTCTTCTCTTCTTTCATTTACTATCCTGGTCAATGATTGGACGCAGATTGGAAACCCACTTCTAGCGCCACAAATCCGAAAAACTGCAGCGCACTGCTAAAGTAATCATACTGTCTGACATGTCAGATTCAAGCCCACACTTCAGTGTGGTTTACTTGGATTTATGTGATAGACCAACACAAAGTAGTGCGTAGTTGTGGAGTAAGAAGGACATTAACGTTTTATTTACTTATCGCATAAAAATGAAGAAACTAAAGTCTGTCAGGTTTGTATTTACCTTTTTAATTTTATACCTCATTAAAAAACCCAGTGCAACCAGCTGCCTTCAAAAGTCGCCTAATTAGTGAATAAAGTAAACTTCTAACCACTATATCTCCACGGCTGTTCTAATGTTAGAGAACATTTGTGAACAACAAGCAGAGAGCAGGTTGAGATTCCAAACTCTGAACATCTCAAGGACCACTTTTTAATTTAGAACCATGTGAAAGGATATGGATCAACGGCAAACCTACTGCATGATGGTGGTCCACCCAGACTGACAGGTCAGACTTGAAGCAAAGAAGCCAGTGGTTATTCTGGAGAATATAAATGAAAAAAAAAAAAAAAAAAAAAACATTTGTAGTATGTAGCCACATGCCATAGGGAATAGAGAGCACATGTAGAAGAAAGTCATGGAAATGAACATTGTACATGGTAACTTGGTGGTGGGAGCATCATGCTGTAGGGATTATTTTCTTCATCTGTGACATGAAAACTCATCATAGTGGATGGGAAGATAGATGGAGCTAAATACAGGGCACCAGGGTAAAAACAACAACAACAACAAAATATCTGAGGCATTGGTTCAATTTACTCCAAACATGTGAGAGTAAACTTTGATTATCTTCTATTTTCTTAAGTCTATTGACATTTTTTATTGTTTTGTGCTATTTGGACAAAATAATTTCCATGTGGGAATCAATAATGTAATCTTGACTCTTGAAATGGTTTCGCTCAAAGTACACTCCTTTGTTAGAATGGCCAAGTCAAAGTACAGACCTAAATTCAGTTCAGACACCATAGCTGTGAATATGACAGCTGTAGCTGCTGCTAAATGTGGTTCTTCAAATAATTAATCCAGGAAAGGCTGAGACGCATTTGTAAACCCAGCTCTGGGTTGGCCTGTTACAAATTGTGAAAAGGTTCAAGGGCTATGCAGATTTTTACCAGGCACTGTAGAAAGAGACAGGCTGGATGAAAACTGGTTATAATTTTGCTTGCACAAAACCACAGATCTGTGTGGTCTTCCCCCCTTGGCTTCTTCTCGCAAAACATAAGTTAAAGCAGCAGCCAGGAGGGGAGCTTGCAAAATGCATTCCATTACTGAAAGGTCACATCTGCAACTTTTCTGCTCCAGCTTTCACCAGAACAGGAATGGCTGCTTTCTCTTACAGCTCCTCGCTAATTGTCACCCTACCCCTCTCTCTCTGTCATTCTGCTCAGTTTTAAGCCCCGATTGAGAGAGGAGAATAGGGGAGAATGCTATTTTCTGGCCCGTTTCACCCTAATTGTGTCAGATTGGCCATGCAGTGGCCCAGTGTCTTTCCAGGCTGAAGATTGTTCACGCACTGCGGCCTATCAATAGGGAGGGGTTCAGCATCAATATATTTTACAGCTATTCCCTTTCACACCACACTTGAAAACCAGCAATAGCTCAGGCTTTCCTGCCATTGAAATGGTAACTAACTTCTTTTTTTGAGGGGGTAAAGTTGGTCCACGTCTCCCCCCTCATGGAGCTTGTGCCAGTTTTTGGAGGAGCTGCCCAGAAGAGTTGGATGCCCAAGACGAATTTACCCAAGGCTATAATAACTTCTTTAGACAAACAAACACATAAATAAATAATCTGGATGTTTAAACATGCACTTCAGAAGTAATCAGTAAACAGGGTATAATTATGTCTAATTTAATCTAAGTACAACTGTTCTGTTAAATCCCTCAGTAGATTGTTAATCATTAGTGAATAAACAGCATTAGTTTTGTAGGTGAATATCACACACAGTCCCAATAAAATACACTATTTGCAATGTGGCAAAAAGTGAAAAAGTTAAGTGGATGTGAAAACCTTTGCAAACGGTAAACAAAGAATAAAGAAACTAAGTAATGGAAAGTTATGTCCTAGTACTTTTGACTTCTATGGGTAAACTGCAAATATTTATCTTTCTGCATGATGACCAGGGACTCATGAATTTGATAAAAGCTTCATAGCTCTCTCTGTTGTTTTTTTTTTAAATAAAAAATATAGAAAATAAAAATTTGGTTAATTTCCTTCATTTAACAACAACTTGCTAATAATTATACACTTTAATTGTCTAGAACTGCATTTTATTTCTCTCAATTTGGATGTTTTGCATTTGAAGTAAATAAATGTTGTTGGATTTACTGTAGACTCCTTAATTTCTATATAAAGTAATTTGTTGCATAAACTAAAATTAATTTAACATTCCACCTATATTAAATTCTATTTCACAGGGCATTTACTATGTTGTGAATTCTTATCCAATCCTAAATGGGAGTAAAACTCCCCACCTTGCTTGCCGTCACTGTGCATTCCTCTGTGTATTTTTGTCTCCCTCTGGTGTTCAAGCTGCCTCAGTTTTACCAAAAATGTTAAGACAAAAGTGAAATGAACCACAGCATCATAAAAATTTGTTTATTGCAGTTAAAACGCAAAAAGGAACATCACAGAAGAACTCTCACAGCTACAGACATACAGTGAAACAGCCAAAGATCAGGAGGGGCTTCCATTGCAGCCTTTTCCTTAAAAATCAGATTCACAGGATAACAGCACAGAATTTACACTTGTGTTTTAGGATTATTGAGTTATGAATTTCAAGTTTCACACCTATATAAAACAAATAGTTTGTAATTTATGGCTTGGCTTCCAACTATTGATACCATGTTCTGATCTTTAATGGCAGATTCTAGTAGCTTTGTTTAAAAATAAGTTATTGCAACTTTCCTCCTACGTTATTTATATGTTATGAAGATAATATCCTCTATCACAAGAAATTTGCCATTGCACTCAAAATGTATTGCCTCGGCCTTCATTCAATAGCAGCGTGGCACGTAACAAAATAAAATTTCTGTTTAATTTTGGGAAATCACACAACAGTAAGCTTCCTTTACATAAAACACAAAAATCCTACCATACAGAAGTTGGAACAAAAGTCTAAAATTTAGACACATAAAATAAAATGTATTTTACATTAATGCAACACCGAATCCCCTCCTTACATCACAGGCAGGATGCCACTTTAAGCCTACACTGACTGTCAGTGTGCTCTGTTATGTTACAAGCACTCCCAGCTACAGGAACAGATTCATTATTTTTCCTTTCACAAAGACGCCGTTTAGCACATCACACTGGCTTAACAACACAACATCCACCAGCACGAAACGCGAATACTGAGATGGCAGATGAGATGGAGGACGAGGCGAGGATCATGGGACGGATGACGACACTACAAGATTCAACGCGTTGTTGGAAATGGTGAGAATCAACCTGCTGGAGCCAAACAGCACAGAACTCTACATAGAACATAAATATCTGCATGTAGACTCAGCTGGATTTATACACACACCAGAGGCAAACAATCTGATATATCCGTGCCATTTCCTCTGCGTTGGTCAGAGTGTTATCAACAAAGGCTTTGGCATACGACTGAAAGTATTTCCTTTCTACCAATCTGAGCAGCCATCAGAAAGCAGCATATAAACAGATCCACACACAATTTATATATAGATATATAGTGGATAGAAATGGCATTGTATGGAAGCCGGATTAACTTTGCACACAGTTACATGTTCATGTAAAGCATTCATCACTGCAAGTCTTCACACCTAAACAAGTGAGCATTTATTTGTAGGTTTTAGTAAAACTGACAATAAAGACAAAAATTATTTAATAAATTAACCGCTCAGATAGCAATTCATTTATCTTGGAGCTTCAGCCTTGACAAAGGCTCACAAGAAATGCTGCAAAAACAACAGAAAAAAACAAATGTCATGGAAGATTAACCTTTTAGTTGTCCTAAACAGTTTTTGCCCATTAAATTGTCTGATTTTGTTTGTATAATTAACATGAGCTGTTGTCCAGAGCCGGCTCAAGGCTGTTTAGGGCCCCCAGGCCAGAAGGGTCCCCAAAGAGTCCTCTAATTCTGACCAGAGTGCTGGTCATTTGGCTAATTTCCCATTTCACCCTTTTGCTGCTTTTGTACCCAACTCAAGATTAAGCTACTTGCCACAAGACCAACTATGAGATATTTCAATGCTGTTTAGGGACATTGTGTACATGCTTTAATACCTGATAATTTTAAGAATATTTTTTGATATGCTTAGAAATGTTTGTGTTATACTGTAAGATAATGTTAATCCCAAAGGGAGATGACTCAGAGTTTAAATCGGAGCTCAGAATCGCTCATCTTTCTCAAGAGAAAGTCAATAAGAACCGCGTGAGCATTACTATGGCTAAAAATTGTCATAGTTTGACAAAATACTTAACTGCACTCAGAAACAAAACTGATACACAATGGCAGAAGAATACGCTTGAAAATAACTGACATTTTTGTAGCTTGAAAGCAAAACCAGTCAGTCACCCATTCTGCTTAACTCTACTACGCTGCGAAAGCGCATGAGTAAGTCAGAAAAAGTACCCATTATCCAGGGTCTACTGGCCGTTTTCACCTTCTAAAACACTTTTTATCAACCACTATTTAATTAAAAAGAATGAATAAGTAATGCAAACTAAAAGTGGTTGTAGAAACTCTGGTGGGTGGGTAAAGGTCTTCTAAATCAAAATTTGTTTAGGGTCCAGTTCTAACCTGAGTGTTAAGCTTGTGCATGTGTGTTCTTGTTCCAACCAAGCAGCTGACCCCGTGGTCCTGACATTATTGGAGATGCACGCCTTAACCAATAAAAATCCTCTGCTGAGTTTTGGAGACAAAAGGGGAGGAAATACACACATACACACTGCTACGACCTCTGCTGCAGAACTGCATGGTGTTGTCACTGGCCAGGTACAGAGAGTGAAGGAGAATGGGAATACAGGGAATGAAGGATCTGGTGCACCGTACAAATTTACCAAGAGGAGAACTTGCTCAAACCTGCAGAAATGATCTCACTGGTTTCAGTTCTATCAGAGTGCAAATTGGCTCATTTTCTTACTTTTTCTTTTTTGTAAAAACATGAACAACATTCAGGATGATTAAGACTCAAAATGGTTTTAACTGGTTAGAAGGCGAGCCAAAGGTCTCATAGGCTCCAGTCTGATTTTGATCCCCAATAGACTATAGTTATGCAACTCTGCTAACTGACATTCAACCAAAGCAATGAGAAAATGTCTACACCCAGAGAAGCTCTACCGCTGATAAATATCTGCACAAGTGAAATTCTGTTTTCTGGAACAGCTCAGGCCCACTTCACATGAGATTGCAGTTTTCCGTCTGCTTCTTGAGGTCTTCCAGTGTGGCCTGGGCTTTGTCCTTCAGCTGGTCGATGTCCACGTTCTGGATGTTGGACAGCTGGCCCAGCACGGACTGCTTGTGCGCCTCCTCCTGGTTGTCCTCAGCGATCATCTTGGCCAGCTCTGTGGGCAGCACCACGTCGTCCCCTGCCTGCTGGATCTGGGTCTCGTCGAGCTCATTCTGAAGTGGAGAAACACATGAAGAGAAAACATGCCAATGTTAGTTTCACGTGTTTGTCTGAGAAGCTGAAGTACATGCATTCTTTAAATTACCTTTGGTAGTCTGTACTTTTCCCGAAAATGGGTTCTAACTGTAGCCCTCTCTGCTTTCTTCTGGGCAAAATGAGCTTCTCGTTCTTGTCTGCAAGACAGGAAGAAAATTACAGCCTACAGGCAGAATGTTCTGTACGAAGTAAAAGCTTGAGAAAAGCTCTACTTTGAACCAAACACGGCACAGAAAGGTCGCCTTCTAATAATTATTAGGCTTCTTGAAAATCAGAATCTAACATGCCAGTTGGAATATTTTCTTCATAGTAAGCCTCTATCAATTAATTTGAACATGGAAAAAATTAGTTTCAAGTTTCCAACTTGGTCTGGGTCAAGGGTAGCCTGATCATTGCCTTCATGTATGGTGGGATTTCTTCGACAGAGCTGGATTTCTCTGGTCGAATTTCAGCCAGGCCAACCAGCAAATAGGAATAGAAATTGTGGATGATAACTTCAATTTTCTGCTGTGTTTTAGAATTTTAGTCAGCCTGTAGTTTCAGCAATGGTAGTGGTGGAAGAGAACAACGCCATTTAGTTCTTGAGTCACGGCTAAACGTTAGCAATAGGGTAAAATTCTAAATTTTGACAAAGTCCAGACTTCCAGCGAGCAATTGTTTCTCAATAGCCAAGAGGTTCGGTTCTGTACCAAGCAAAGCATAAAAGAAGGGGCTTATTTTTACCAGGCTGGGTCATGGAGGGTAATGTGGAACAGCAGTGTCATTGTTGTGGAGTAACAAAATTGAGATGTCTTCACCCCTTTCCACATCTGCCACACTGAAGGAAGTATCTAATATGTTTCCTCTTCAGCTCCAGCTACTTGCTAATGCACGGAGAGTTAACCTAAAGCTTAACTTGGTCTGGACAGTCTGTGACAAGTTATGACCTTTCATGTCAACTATTCCCCCTTTTTATCTTGGAACGTCATTCGTATGAATGATCTTTCTCATGTTCCAGGAATAGAATTCTGAAGATATTTACAAATCCCACTAATCCGAAATCCTTTGTCCTCTTTACCAGTGTGATGAAACACCAATCGATCAAGCGCACACGGCCAAACATGCAACATGTGCTCCATCAGATCCTCCATCTTGTAGCTCATTTCTATGTACTACACACAGTACATAGTACTGTGTACTGTCTTGTTACAAAATTAGACTGACCATATGCCACAAATAAGTTTTTGTGCACAATTCCAAACTTTCACAATTCAAGCTCGAGACTAACTAGCTTTGCAGCAATTTGAAATGATTTAAAAGAGCAGAAAATGTTGTTAAAATGTGTGAAGAAAATTACCTTCCTTAATTTATCATCTTGAAATGGTATTGTGCTCAGTTTTCTGCTCTTTCTGGTGATATGTTGTCTTCTCCATCTTCACAGTAAAATGATCCTAATGTCCAGAATCAGAGGTTTGAGGCACACATTTGGAAACAGGGGAGTAGATAATGTAGAATAAAAACCTTCACACTTGAATTTTCAAAGGTCATGTCTAATTTGCAAAATTTTAAAATAGGTGAACAAAAATGTTATGAGATGTATTTTTATGTATAACAGTGTATTTGCTCCGTTTCAGCTCTTCCCAACAAGCCGATAGTGTTGGCTTTTTACATGATCTAATACTTGTGGATAACAAAGTGTACACTTGTAATCAGGTATACTAAAATAGTTTAGAAGTTCAGTATATGTTGAGTCATGTGTTTGGGAAAAAGTTATTCCATATGATACATTTATTTATTTCTCATTTAGCAGTGAGCTATTACCACTAAATACCACACAACTAGGGCAAGACAAATGACAACTTCAGGAAATGAGAAAGAAGTAGGAAATAAAAAGCCTCTTCAATGTACCTATTTCTTTTTAAATGCTTGGTAGCTCTTAACAAGCCCTCAATCCTCCTCCTTCTCAAACTCAATCCCTTATAGACGGGATTCTGCCTTTGTCTCCTCAGTTTGTGGTGCCTCCAGCAGAGGGCAGGCAGGAAGTGTTTTCTCCACTTCCAACTGCTAGAATGTTAATTGGTAAATCTGCTGTGAGCCACAGACGTTGCGAGCCAGTCGGGCAACACAATCTGAATCAAACTTGCTTCAACAGTCAGAGGTCAAACATCTAGTGAGAACAACAACGAAATGAAAACATTTTGTGCAAGATCAGAAAACCGAGTGCGTGCTTAGGACAAAATAATCCATCCATCGATAGGGCTGAAATATGAACACTTGGATAAAATCAGCAGCAGCAGCAAAATTCAAAGAAACACTAGAAGGGACATTGCTCGCACTCATTGTGTCAAAGGAAAGGTCCTCTTTTCGTTGAGATGGAGCATTCATTTCTCCATGTGATCCGGAGATCACTTCACATTAACATGCCAAACATAGAAAGGCCATGCAGCGCACACCAATGTGCAGCTTCTGTGTCTTCTGTCTCTCAAGGGCATCAGTTGACTCGGGGTGTCACTGTTGTGTCCTGGCAGCTCAGGGTGATGAAATGCCTGTGTGTGTGATCATGGCAGTGTGAGCAGTCCACATTTCACCTCAAAAGTTTCGCTCTGTTTTAGGAGGAGCTTCTCCTGATCTATGTTCATGCTTAGCACCTTCTGACTAATAATTCTTTCCCACCGAAGGTCATGTCATGATGGAAGACTGTCAGGCATCTCTCCTGTGGAGCTCAGTGGGCTCTGCTGAGTGTTAATGGCTTCACCTCCCACTCACTCTGAAAATGTCTGCACATGGTCCCACAAGACAGTTTTGATGAAAGTGTTAGAAGGGAGGTGTTAGCTGATGGTGATAGGAAGCCATAATCAGCAGAGGAAACGGGACATTTACTCTGTCCTGATATGCAACATCATGAACAAACACTGACCATCTAACAGGGTCCAGCTATAAAGGCTGGAGCAACTTTGACGACCTGCCTGTTATGTTTTATTCTTGCATTTTTACATTTCATGACTTCATCAGTGGCTTCAGTTCGGTGGAAAACTGCACACACTAAAACGTAGTAGAGCAAAGAGTCACACAGAAATGACGAAAGCCGCCTCTGAATTAATTAACGTAAGTTATGCAAATTTGGTTCCACCTGATTTTTCATGCATCCTATCGCACAACAGGAACATCTTTCGCCCCCGGCACAGTAAAGGTATTCTGCGAAATAAATAAATAAATAAATAAATAAATGTAAACGTGAGGGGTTTTTTTTTTCCCTATTTTGCCCGAGCATAGAGATGGAGAGCTCCTCCGGGCGAGAGGAGCAGCTGTGTGAAGAGCGCTCCTATTATTGCACTGATGCGTAAAAAAGCGCGCCGCGCACAAAGCGCTCCTCGCTTTTCACCCATAGAATCACATAAGCCATAATTTTAACATATTTCATAAAGAAAAGCAACAATAAATTAACACCTTTCTCATTGCTATTCCACACAACATATTTCAGTCAGCGCTTACTTTTCCTCCTCTAACTGTTGCTGATATTGTTCAAATTCCTCTTGAGTCATCCCCTGCGCGGAGGCTTCTGATTTCTCTCCCTCGGATTTCTCCTCCGTGAGGCCGCCTGTCAGGTTCTTCAGCTGCCCTCCCACCACGTGTTTCACCATGAAAGCCATGGCTGCGGTCCGGAGAGTCCTCGGTTTGAGCGGCTGACGTTACAGAGTCGGTGCGCTCCTGGAGAGAGCGGCGGGGTTGTGGGGAGAGATTTCTTCCAAATCGGCGCCCAAATCAGACACCTTGAGTCTTCACGCAAAGAGTGGATACGAAAAAAAAAAAAAAAAAAAAAAAAAAAAAAGAAAAAGAGCGTAACTTTGGGAAATGCTTGAACCTGGAATCAGAGGAATGTGCTATCAGCCCTGGAGGCAGCGTCGGATAGCTTGACAGTTTCAGCACCACTGGCCCCGGACAGCTCCGCGTCGAGATGGACGGAGAGGAGCAGCTCAGTTATGAGTCAACAAGTTTGGCGCTGAACTCTACCAATCCCGTGACTCCTTCCTCCGCCACCACTCCCTCCCTCCACCCAATCCCAGGCTCCGGACTCGGAGCGCGCTCACACAGCTCGGGAAGCCGTGATTCGCCGTCTGAGGATGTGCGGCGATGGACTCAGGGAAGAAAACAACACGTGACGAGCGTGAGTTTCTCCTGGTCGCTTCGGTGCCTCCGTCTTTCTCAGGGACATCCAGCCGCCGCACAGTTTGTCAACAGACGAGAGAGTCCTGATTGCATGTTTATCCAAGGATTCATTGGCTTACAGTGCATAACCTTTTGTCACATGCATTAAAGTATGTCATGAAAGTAGCACATGATAGTGAAGTGGAAAGAAAAAGGGACGTTTGTCCAGTTGTTCATTTAGTAATTAAACTGTGTCTGGAAAGTGTGGCGGGCATTTGTTTCTCCCGTGAGACACAATTACAGCTGTCAGGTCTTTTGAGACCAGCTTTGCACATCTAGAAATGTTCAGCCCTTTATCTCCAAAATAGCTCAAGGTCAGTCAGATTTGATGTATGTGCAAAGATAAATTTTTAGGCTTCGCCAAATCTTTTAATTATATTTAGAAATAGGCCATTCTAAAATGAATAATTTTATATCGAAACCATTCCATTTTAACTTTGTTCGTACATTTGGCTTTGTTGTCCCGCTCTACAGTGAAACTCTACTCCAGGATTGCCTCATCCATCACAAGTAATGCAGCATAATGCAGCCAGCACCATGTTTCACTTTAGCGATAGTTTGCTCAGACACTTTGCTGCTTTTTAGGGTTACTTTTATTTCCCAGTCTGTCAGTTTTGGAGGCTTTCAGTTCTGTCACAGTCTTTTCAGTTTCTAGAGAAAGGAATGCTTTATGAAATATTCAAAGGTTGGGAAATTGTTTAAAGAACTAATTTGTGTTAGGCTATCTCATTTATTGAAGTTTATGGCTGTACGTGAATGTAGGAAGGTTTTTTTTTATATGTACTGTATGTGTTGTTATCACTCAAGACGGATGCATTGCACACAGATCACTGAAATGTTTGCACAGTGCACACCAATGAGTCTGTGACATGAAAAGATGTGTGCAGTGCATGAGCAGATGGAGTCCAATTTTTAGCCAGCAAATGTGGTCTCCAGTGGCAGGAGCCACTTAAGGTCCTGCTTTGTCTAATGGGTTCAAAATATCAGCGTCTTATCAAACCCTGGTACTTTATGGTCATATTTCTGTTTGGTGATGTAGGCAGAGAGAGCTTCTGTCAAAAAATAAAAAAGGCTTGTTAAAACAGTATTAAGGTAGATGACATAGTGTTCAGCTGGAATAAACATTTTTAATAAAAATGCGACCTACATTTTTGAATTTGCATCTGTTCTTACGTGAGAGAGAGATATATATTTTAAATCTCTATTTCTGCAAGAGTTTCCAACAACCAAAGTGTGAAAAACAACTTTGATCACAAGTCAACAACTTGAGAGTCCTGATCCTCACAGCAGCCTGACACCGAGCCTGGCCTACTTTTCCAGTCCCTGTGGATCGTGGGGGGAGACGGAACAACGTCTCAGTGTCTTTTTGTCACAGGCTTAGTGAGACCCTCTTAGCCCACACCTGCCTTGCTCTAAAACCTCTCCCTACCCCATCCCAACTTCAAAGCTGAAGCCGGTGAACGGTCTAAAACACAACACAGCGAGTAAGATCAAACCTAATCTCTGTGAAATTGAATAAAAGGAAGGAATTTGCCTAACCAGCATGTTTTAACATCACGTTATATAATTTCGCTTTTGATATTCAGTCCTGTGGGATCTGCTGCAGGAGGAGGTCTCCGTCACTTTTCATGGTCTACAAGTATTTTAGCAGGTACACAGCAGGAAGCGCTAATCCAACACGGTGCACACAAAACATGGCTTGATGGTGTGAAGAGCCTCAGAAACTCACTTTCACAGGTACAAATATGGAGAGCAAATGTTTTGTTGGTAAAACTAGGGCAGATATTTGATCATTTTTAGAGGCAATGTCACATCTCTGTTAGATATACTCAAGATGTCACACGGTAAAACTGCAAGGTTGTTTATTCACTAACAGCCTATTAGATTTTCTGATGTTCTCATTGTGTTTGTCAAATCCTGATCATAGCTGTAGGACAAAGGGATGTTTAATTTCTGTGTGTTTGAGATGTGTTAGCTAGCTTTAGGAGAAAACATTAGCACACAAATTCAGCTGGTTTAACCTTTATCTTCTGACTCTCTATAGTGTCATTAGTGAACAGTAGCACTTTCCACATAGGAACATTATAGGTTCACAGTTTGCATCCTATCACACCAATCCATACATCTAAATGGGTAATATTTTCCTTGATCTCCTCTGATTGGTAATCAGCAGGTTAACAAAAGCATTTTTTCCCCATTTAATAAGTGCATCAAACTCTCAAATTGGTTGGATCACCTTTTTTTGGTTCAGTTAAAATCAGATAGAGGTTAGAGACATGTACTTCAGTGGAGCAGTGGGAATTTTTGAATTGCAGTCTTAAACAATGGGTTCATGTTCAAAAGCTACATTATGAATTTGCACCACTCTGACAGTTGTTTTACCTGATGACTCAATCAAAGGCTTACTCCATAGTGTTTTTTGAATAGGTCAAAGTTCAACTGCCTGGCTTGATGGATTGAACAATGCTCCACAAGTTATTTAAATCTTATGCTGTTTTCTAATCTACCCTGCTTTCTACTTCCTGTCACTGTTAAAAATTTCACTCAATGGTTACATTTAAACCGAGATAAAATTAAACTTGGACTGCTAACAAACTGGGTGACTTCGGATGGCTGCACTGGATTTTGTTTGAATGTATTAAAGTAAATGGAGATAAATACAAATGTGTGCCACCTTTCAAATTTTTGTTTGTAAATCATTTTGAAAATAATACATAACTTTTATTCCATTGTTATTGTACACCACTTTGTGTCAGTTCGTCCCATTTCATAACAATATAATACATTAAGGTTTGTTGTTGTAATGTAATAAAATGTAGGTTTAAGGGGTGTGAATATATACTTTGAAAGGCAGTGTGGTTGCAGAGGAGAACATTTTTTTGTCAGGGTGAGCAGCAAACTGAAGTGGATTTTCAATCATGTAAATTATGTCTGATTACACTATTCTGGAGAAATCATCGAATTTATCATGCATGACTAAATACTAATTAATATAAATAAAAATCTTAGTTCATCAGCTTCACGTTTCTGAAGTGTACGTAGCTTTAACGTTCACAGTTATTTTCATTGACAGGGCACAAATGTTTCAGCAGGATCACTGAATATCAGCAAAGATCTTTCAAATGTTGTGGTCGCTCATCTCGGATTCTGTCAAACTGTACCTTACCAAAATGTAAATGAGGCAGTTGCAGCTGAAGAATCGGAGTTAGATGAATTCCCATGTTATTTTGCAGTCTTTCACTCACAGCAGAGTAACTAGGAACCAATCAGCTGTATTTGTTCAGTAAGAGGGCATGACATTGACATGAAACCTTCAGAGTGAAATGCAGAGGAGAAAAAAAACATTACTCATGCTGCCTGATTTAAAAATAGGCTCATGTTTATGCTCCCTGGCTGTGCTCAGTTCATGTTACAGCCTACTCAGCTTTGACCTCGGTCTCTCTGTATGGTGAAAATGAACGGCTCAGGTCTCCAAATGTGAGCATATATGATGAATACAGCCATGCTAAGCCTTGGTAAATGTATCTACCATAATGCACATGCATTTGTGCACACAAGCCAGAAACATCTCATTTGGATTTAGCATCTGTGGAAATTCTTTCTGCTCTAATAGCCAACGTCTACCACTGAATAGCAGAAAAATTAATAATGTGCTTTGCTCACATGAGGTAGCAAATATTTGGCATCTGAATACGAATCTGAATACAAATTTGAGGCTGCAACAACAAAAGGTTAGATAGCCGTGACATGTCGTGGTTGTTGTGAGCCTGGAGCGATCACAACGTGAGTCAACATCACTGAAAGTGTCATGCTGGCTTCCGCCTAGTCACACTTCCAGCCTGGATGCTCTTGATCTTCTGGGATTAGGAAGCTGTGTGGGAATCAAGAAAGAGAGAGAGAGAGAGACGGGTTTATGTACACCATCACTCACAAACGCTGATCCACAGCAGCCAAGTGTTACACCTTTGTTTCCGTAGACAAGGGATTAGACTCATCAAACAAGCATGCCCCGCAGCAAACAATGTGCACATTCAGGGACTTCTTAAATTTACACAGGAGGAGATGACGCCATTAGGAAAACGCTGGGATGCCAGTCTGTGGGAAAAGCTGTGTGTGGTGCCCGCCTGGTGAGATGACAAAATATCATACTAATCACGTTAGGATTGAGAGCTGATCTGAACATTCTCAGACAGAACTACTTACTGCATGAAGCAATGCTTCACTACTTTTAGAAAATATTCTATTTTATCTGAACCTGCATCAGGGGGTTGACCAAAGCTGGAACAGACAGGTGGGGTCACAGCAGCAAGGCACCATACGGAGCAAAGCGGGTTGGCCCTGCAGACGGGGTTTGATGCCCTGCAGGCTGTCCACGAGGTGTTAGACCACACCACATGGCAACATGGCAACTGTCCCCACAGTTTACATCAAGGGCAACTGCAGGGGATGAATATAATAGCCCTGATTTAGATCATGGAGGGACTATTTAAACTTTTTTGCCATTTAGTGTTTAGAAAATGAAGAACATTCATATTCATATTTGCCCAGGCTGTAAGAAAAAAAGAAAGCAGAGAAGAAAAAAAAATCAGACTTTTTTTTAAGTGCAGTGCAAGCAGATGGAATCTCATTTGTGGTGCTGACAAAATAAAATTATCACATTAAAAAAAGAAAAATCGCAATGAGACATCTCTTTCCAGAAACCATACCTCAGCCTCACTGGATAATCCACAGAACTCGCTGCCAACCGCTTTCAGAGAAAGTAGTTCAGATAGAAACTTGACAGCAAAATCTGTGGATTATCCAGGCTAACTGGGACACAGATTTGGAAAGAGATGCTTCTCTGAGAACAAAGTTCTCTCCCAAACCTGAGAAGACAGACTATCCCTGCAGATCTGACACCAGAAAAACATTAGAAAATGAAAATAGCTGCTGAAAATGTGCTGCAATTAAATTTTATTTGTTTTGATTTTAATGAATAAAGTCACTTCCTTCATTTCTGAATGAAATCAAAAGCAAATAACATTTATTTGGTTGTATTTCTGGCTCAATTGCAGAGTCATGCTTTATTCCGATGCAAAAAAAAAGCATTTTAAGAATCTGTAGCCTGCAAGCAAGGGTTTCAGCTAAGAAAATTTACATGTAATGGAGAAAGTGGCAAATACAAGGAGGAAGCCAGCCTGGGATCATTATTACACTTCACTTTGGCGAGCATAAAAGTGTGAAAACAAGCTGCCAAGAGACACATTCTGCGACAGAATTCACAGCAGAAGAGTACGCGTATCAAAAGTGAGAAACATGAAACACAAATGTTCAGATATAAAACTGAAATAGGTTGTGAAATTGAGTGCGAAGGGGAAAAAAAAGTGCTCGAAATCCTTTGCAGCTGCCTTGAAATCTGCACTCAGACGAGGAAATGAGAAGGACAAAAAGCACCACAGAATGTGTTAAGCATTGTTCTGAATACTGTGTTTTTCACAGAAACGTGTTATGTTCAAAGCTGAAAAATGCAAAGAAACTGCAGCTTGTATGATACTGACAAATAACATGGAACAGATGAATCCTGTTTGACTTTCTCTGTAGAGAAACTGGCCGCAGTTTCAAGGTTTTCCTATAGGAAAACCCTACTTGTGTCAAGAGGAAAATAATTATTGATGCCAAAAGCAACTCTCAGAATCCACTGCAGATGGTTAGACAAAGAATGAAAAATATCAGAACAGTCAACAATTCTTTTATTCACATAGTCACCTTTACATTCTTGGAACTGACATTTTATTGGTCAGTCCGAAGATCATCACTCCAACAACATGTTTAGGTGATCTAAGGTTTTAAAATGCTGCTGACTGGTCACCAAACCTTAAAGCATTTGAAGCTGGAAACATTGTTGTTCTTTTTTGTGGTTTGTCTTTGAACAGAGATTATAGAGAATATTTTTCTTCTTCAGGTTGAGCAGTTTTAACTGATAGATGATTAATTTATCCCACCCTTGTGTTAAATCAACACTGAGGAGCTTTGTAGAAAGAGTTCCAGAAAAGACATTTCCCTTTCCAATATGACACTGGTTTAATTAAACGCCTACATGGACCAGTGACCCCGATTTCACCCAACACCTTCACCTCATCCATCATCTGTGCTCCTGGACATGAACGTATCTGTGGAGATTCACACAGTGGCAAATTCACAGATGTAATTTTCAAAATGGGTATGGTCAATTCCTGACTGTATTTGTTGCAGTGAAATATGAGGTTTCTAATCATTTCTATGTCCAAGTCCAACTTATAAAGACATCACATAAAAATTACCATGCATTAAACCAATAATAAGACTTGTAAAAAGCATACAAGCAACACATGACAAATAATAAAACCAGATGTGAAAATATATTATGCTGATGAAAAATAAAAGAATAGAAAATTATACAAAAACACAAAAACTAATAAAACAAATAACGATGTTGCAAAAGCCACATGGAAAATACAATTTTCAAATAAAATTTTAACACAGTAGATAAAGATGTCTGTTTAATATTTGAAGGTAATTTGTCCAAAGTTTGGGAGCCACAAATAAAAGAGCTCTATCTTCTTCTCTCACTAGGTAAAGGCAGAAAGCCAACTGATCTAAGGTTATGCGAAGAAACATGAGGTATAGAGGTCAAAGAGATACTATAGAGAAAAAAACATGTACAGTAGGCATTTACAAGCCAAAATTGCAATTTCAAAATTATTTCATTCTGCCATTCTGCTCAGAAAATGTAGAGCCATGTATGCCTTATTTTAATGGATATATTTTAAAATAATTTGGCATTGTTTCTTCAGGATACACTCCAAAATGAGCAGATAAAAGAAGAGGTATGAATACTGAACCCCGAGGGACCCCCACAGAAAAATGCACTTGAGTGGAAAATAAATGTTTTATATTAACATAGAAACTCCCTTCTCTGTATCCCAAATGGAGCTAATCAAGTGCATTGCACATTTAAGTCCATTGAATCTGACTCTAAAGTTACAGATGAGAGATAAAAAAAATACTTTGGTCAACCTTATCAAATGCTGTAGTTTTATCTCAAAGTTTACAAATAACAAAAACAAAGAGTCACTTGCTGAAGAGGTAAAACCTCATTGGAAAATCCAGAAATCCAGTCTCCATAAACCCAGTTTTGCTTAGAAACCCATTCAACTAATATATATATATATATATATATATATATATATATATATATATATATATATATATATATATATATATATATATATATATATATATATATATGCATATATATTATATATGCATATATATATATATATATGCAATAATTTTTGTCATTTGTTTAAATCTACCTGGAAATTGGAATCACTCAACCGTAAACATTTTAATCTCCCAGACACACACACACACACGCACACACACATATCTGTGCCTCCCTCTGGAGCCTCTAACATTTCAGAGCTTGAGCAGCACAGTTTAATCCACCTACTGTGTATTAAGACTGCTCTATTTTCTGCTAAACCGCTGCCAACCTGTTAAAGCCACTTAAGCCACATTTGATATAGGAATGGGCCTACATCAAATGCAACTTGTATCACCAAGTATGCCCAGGATAAAATTACCACTGGCATGTTCTGCTTCTGCAACAGCATGAACTTGTATTAGTATAAGCAGCTATACAGTGGGCTTAAACTTCAGGAAACGTAGATGCTGTACAGTTGGAGCGAGAGTCACTGAGACTGTTGTGTGCTTGGTTATAGAAAATGTTTAAATAAGTAGGCATATTTTTATTTTGAAAGTTCTTGGAGGAGGGTGAGTGAAATAAAGTATGACATGTCAAAGATAAGCTAACATGGCTCACTAATGAACCATCTTTTCCTCATTTTCCATCCCTCCCTCAGTGCTCTGACTCCCCATTCGTTTCTCTCCTCCTCCAACACTTCCTCTTGAGCCTCGTTCACGCCGCTCCTTCTTTCCCTCTTTGAAAATCCTTGCCACCCCCTTCTCCCCCTACGTCTCATTGCTTCGTCTCTCTCTCTTTCACTCTTTGCCTGATTTAGACCTCTTGCCGGAGAGGAACATCAGAGCACAATAGGTTAGTGCTGACTGAGCTTAAGTGGAATGAGAAAACCGGAAAATTTTCTTTCATGAATAGATCCAAACAATCAGCAGTGTGAGGGTGAACAAATGAGAAGAAGATGAGATAATGCAGGCTGAGAAGCAAAGGGCAAAGGGCAAAAGGCAGGAGGAGGGTGAAAGAAGGTGGAGCGAAGGTCAGTGGGCAGTGTGAATGTTTTCATTACAAAAAATAATGAATTGTCTCTTGAAATGTGTGACTTGATCTTGTACAACACAAGCTCACGTCGGTGTGTTCAGAGTTTCTTACAGACTTTCTTTAACACTCAGATTTGAGTTTTCAGTAACACTTTGATGGGTTGTGAATAAGACTGTCATGACATCATCATAAACATGACATAACACCTGTCATGAACATGAGTAAGTCTTCATGAATATTTATGACTGTTGTCATAAAGTGTCATTTGGTAAATCATGACACTTTACAGTGTTACAGTTATTCTAATTATGAAAATTTAGAAATCCTATTCTACTTTAATATTAATATTGAATTGACCTGTTGCAATAATGTGAAAGCTTAGAAAATGCTCACTGACGTGCATCAAAATCTCTGCAAAGTAAAGAACATAACTGGAAGAGCTCAGGAACGAGCCCAACTTCTGGCTAGTTTTAAATGTTATATTGGGTCAATTTATTCTTCATTATTCCACATCTGGCCTAATTTATGTACAAAAGCAGCACTGAGTCACCAACCAAAAAACACAATAATGAAAGAAGCTTACCAGCCGATGCCACATTATTAAGATACTGACAACAACAACAGATATTTTCTACTTTACATCTCAATGTTGCTTGACTTTCCTTTACCTTTAAGTTTGTATGGTTCATTCATGGTTGCAACCTGTTCAAAGGCAAAAAGGTTCAAGGGTTATCAGTATGTATACTTTTGAAATATACTCTACCTTGATATTCATGTTCTTCAGTGAAAATTGCAGATCATTTAACTTAATGCCTTTAGTATAAAAAGGGATTTTGAGAAAGCAAGTATTCAGAGCCACTCATTTTAGAATCTTATCTTTCCTCAGCCATCAATTGCACTACTATATTTACTATATATAGCGAGCATCTTTACTTGCTAAGAAAATTACATCCACTCCCACCCACACACACAGACATCGTTTTCTCTTGGAAGTACTTACCATCTACACGAAGGGCAGAAAATACCATAATACCCTAAACAACGTAATGTCCCCAGAGCTAATCCATTCTTATAAAACAATAGTGCAGTGATCCCTCTGGTCACATTTAAGCATTCTTGCAATTTCAGAGACAGATGGGTTCATTTTTTTTCAACCAGAAAACCATCAAGCATTTGTTCCTGGCTCTTCAATCAACTTGCAAGCTTCTTTTCCTCTTACTGTTTCCACTGTGTCCAGAGTTCTAACATATGAGTCACCAAATATTTTAAACATCCTTCATCAAGGTTTCAGCTCAGTCTACATGGCTCTGATGTCGCCTGCCCTGCATGAGGCAGTAATAAGAAATGTACAAAAATTTATTTTCTTTAATATTGTATTTACATTTTTTTTGTTGTGAAAACATTACAGAATTGAAGTTTATATCCTGCAGACATTTATAAACTTTTCTCCCAGAGCATTTTCAGGTGCCTAAGGGGGTCTGTTGAAGATGTCACACTGTCAGATTTTTAAAATGCAACCTCTCAAACACACCACCCCTGATATGCTTCAAACAACCCTTCCTTCTGTGAACAAACTGCAGCGGAAAAATAAAGAAGAGTACATCACTGAAATGATGTTATAATATAAAATCACTTTATAAACTCTAATTTGATGTACACAATACAATAAACAGACCTCACTCTAAGCCTGCAAATGTTTGTGTTTGTTCTAAATCATAAAGCATGAGCTGTTCAGATGCAGTATTGTGTGGCAAGCTGCCGTTGGGGATGACTGTGGTTAAAGTGAGTTCACCGTCTGTTTTGTCTCTGCGTGCACGAGCCTTCCCACTAGAGTCAAATGTAGAGAAACTGGCTCACCAGCTCTGTTCCTGACCTCAGCATAAGCAGCTCTGGAAAACAAACCAAAACACTGTTAGGATGTGTGCCATCTTATAAGCTCCTTTACAAACAGGTAAGATTTGGTGATGCAAGTTAGCTTAAAAAAGATTTAACAATTTCTGTTAAACAAATACTTAATGCTTTGTTTAGTGTTAATCCAACTCTAAGAATTTATGTGGTATTAATTGTATGCCACATATGTGCAAAGTGGACTTTGCATGTCCTTCTAATTCTAAAAGTTGTTGCAAAGTCAGATCTTCCCCTTAAACGGTAGTTGTGTTTCTAAACAAATGTGGGCAAAAGTTTGTTGGTATTCTTCTAATGTTGAAAAATCACAATTTCACAACTGTGGTGTTTCAATAAAAAAAAAAAAAAAAATGCATTTAAAATCACATGTGAACAAGAAGGATGTTGCACCATCATCCTCCTACAACTTCCTGTTGTCTTCTTCATCTTTTCCACGAGGAGTAACATCCGGTTGTTGATCAACATGACTCTTGTGATGTGTTTCCATTGCAGTATGCAAAATACACTAATTCCGATGCAGCCGAAAAACCACATCACGCTAGCATAAAACCATTTTAAGGATTTTTAAATTGGTGTGCTTCCATAAAGCACATTTATTTTCATATTTACAATTTGGGCAATTATATGGTCAATGGAAATGCAGCTAATGTCTCTCTGGATAAAAAATGGACAGTTTCACCCAGATGCACAATGCCTGTGCAAGACAGAGCAGCACTGCAGCCTTCTTCTATCCAGAAAATGATCCCAGCCCCTCTATCTTTGCTTTTTGACTTAATTTAACCATATCAGTTAACAGAGAAATATATACAACATGTTGTGTTCATAAAATGTATTTTCTTTTCCCAGTTGTAAGGCAAGAAAAAAAGAGAAAAAACTACCAGTGTAGGGAGAGGGGGTGGTGGTGAATTGGTGGTGAATACTTTCACAAGGCACCATGATTGCTCCACTCATTAGAGATGTGCTGAGCAGCTGCAGCTGTGCTCACAACCAGCAGCTGGATGCTGTCAGAAATAGGGCCATTGAACAGCCCATGGATCTTGCAAAGCGTCATTTTACGTCTCCTTTCCATGTTTTTCTAAAGTGACGGTACATGGTGAGTGAAAGGAACAAGCACACCAGCTGTTCACAGAAAGACTGAAGAAGCAGTAGCTCCACCTCACCTTCCTAAGGCTCTGTGCCGACATAGAGGATTTATTTTCTTTCCATATGTTTGTATTTACGCTGGGAACTAATTACTGGGGCTAATTTTGATGGGGTTTTATTTATTAATGTGTTCTGCATATCGGCAGTAGTATGCGGTCCTCAACCAACACTGCATTGTGCATACTGAACATTTCTTGGAATGTATACTGTCATTCTGTGCATCTTCTCATCTAGTTGTGACCCTGAGCTCAGCCTGAAACCTTAGATATCTGATTGACTCACCAAAAAAAGCTCACAGATTCAAACGACGGTGTCTGAAAAACATCTTCTAGCATCCAAAGACTCCAGTAGTGGTAGCTAAAGGGATGTGGTGTGTTTTGGCTGAGAGGAAACTTTCATCTTCTTTCTCCATCTCCCTTCTCTTGTGCACCGCCATGCTGGCAACATGCATCCCTTTGTCCCTGATTACGTAAAAGCGTTGATCCCCCACAAGCGCAGTGAAAAGTCCTGACAGAAGTTATGACCCCGTATCTGCAACACCCTCCTCTCTGCAGAGATTGCACTGAAACGATGACGTTTCCCAGCGTAGAGTCACACGTGCTTGAGTCACCACAGAACTGAACTCGTTCTTATATTTAAAATAAGTACTGCTTACACTATGAGCACCAACTCCCACAGTCTGAATTCAGAGAGACTTCTATCTGGCTCACAAATGTGAAACAAGAAGAAATGGACAGAGTGTGTGGGGGAGTGGGAGAGAATTTGTGGATGTTTTTCTGTGTTATTGAGATCCTTCTGGTGAAAATGAGCAGCCCGCAGGCGCTCCAGCTTTTTCTGTCTGCCACACTGACCCAGCTGCAGCTAATACACCGTCACTGAGCATGTGTGTTTGCCTCAGCCTCTGGATGTGTTCATTCAGTCGAAGCACGGGAACGCGGACGCTAACATGGTGAACACAACCAATCTGAGCAAGGAGGCCTTGTGAGGCTGGGACAGATTGGAATGGGGGCAAAGGAGCTGTGAAAACATGTGTGTGCAGCTCATGATTTAGTCCTCTATAAATAGATGTCTGACATTTGTTTTCACTTACACAAGTGAACATTTTAGTGTCTTTCCAGAATTTTGACGGTGAACATTTTTTTCTTTTCATGTCAGCAAAATGTCAGCACCCTCACATATGCTGCGACTAAGGTTGTCCTCTAACTCTCCCTTGCTGTACCTCTCTCATAAACACACAGTTGACCTCTCTTGGAGCCGCTGCACGGGCCAGCTCACCGTCCCCGATGACCTCATCCATTCTCGGCTCTCACACGTCGCTGCCTCCAAGTCCTTGCCATCCTCTGAGGCCTCGTCTGTAAACACCAAATGTGCACACAAACCCGCACGGAGGTTTTCAGAAGCCGTGTTGCTCCCAATGTGAAGAGCGAGGAGTGTGAGTCAGTGAGTGTTCGGTCCGGGCATGTTGTGGGCGGGGCTAATCGTCCTCATCCTGTCACTTCCTGTGTTCTTCTATCTGCTCAGGTTTTTGGATGAGTGTTCACAAAAACAGCAGATCATGTACACAGATTAGAGACCTAGCAAATACATCCACTGCCGTTGTCTCTAAATTCTCTAAATGAACCAAAACACCGAACTTACAAAATGAAGTTGGACTGAAGCTGAAGGAGACCCTAACAGGATTTGACCAGGAAGTCATCCAACTAAAATTTTAAGGGTGCATATACATCTGCCCATTTCAGTCAACTTTAATCAAACTGTAGGACATTTTCCTAAAAAGTCTGGTTCACTGCCAAGCAAACCAGAAGTAAATACAACCAGAACAAACACGAGAGTTTAACGCAAAAGGGAGAAATGGCTCATGGTCCTTTATCAAAGACTAAAGGGAAATTCAAAAACCACTAACATCCATTTTTGTTCACATTTCGTGTCTTCTTTGGAGGTTTTTGTGTCGTTTCTTTCAGTGGTTCTTGATGTAGCGCCTCCACAGGCGAGGAGGATGAACAAATGGTTTGGATTATTTGATACATTTCAGTGTGAAAATGTAACAAATGTTGCAGTTTCAGTCCCCAATTGAACCAGGTGTGAAAACAACCTAACTGTTATGCATTACACATCAAAGCATTTGGACTCAGCTTCTTGGAGTCAGTACTTTGGTTATTCACCTTTCTCTGTGTTTACAGCTGGTTTTGCATTCCAGAGGCAGACTTTACCTGATTTATATTAACACATGAATATGCTCTGTTTTTAGCCATTCCATTCTACTTATGTTTGGAGGTTTTGGTAAACCTCCACCCCAGTCTCAGCATTTTTGCAACTTCTAACAGATGTTCTTCCATTATTTTCCTGTACTTAGCTCCGTCTATCTTCCCATCAAATCTGACCTACATTCAGCCCTTGCTGTTCAATGTGGGTTTGTTTTCTGCCACAGATATTACAGTTGCCACTGTGAGCAAACTATGCTGGAAAGTTAGTCTCATATTTTGGTTCAGTCACAGTAAACCTAATCTTCTTATTTCCCTCAAGAGTTGTTCTCAAAGGCCCCTGTGTACTTGCAGCAATTATTTTGTGATAATTTGTTTAATTATCATCTACGCTGGATATTACCAAGTGTCCTCAAATCAAATTTGAAAGTTTTAATAATTTGACTGATATTAGATTTGAATAAGCAAAGAGGCTAGGCTGAAAGGAGGTAAGACTGGAAAACCTGTGAATTTAATTTTGATTGCCAATATGCATTTTTCCCAAATTTGCACGCTCAATTTCAATCCAGCCATGTGGCTTTTTTGCTGAAGCAGTGGATAGAGCAGGGGTTTGTGGTGCCTCACTGCAAAGAGTCTGTTTATTTTTCACTGCTCATAAAATCAGCCAAGACTGCAGTTTGATAAACAGCATCTTTTTCTGTCTTCTGTGTTCTGCACACCTTGTGACGCACACAGCTGTTTTCTTTCATTCTCATGACTCATGCTCTTATTTGGTGCTCAGGACGTAAATCAGAACAAGTGTCATTACAACTGGCAAGACTACGCAACTGACTGCAAACTTCACCTACAGCTGGTTTTGAGCAATTATAGAAAAAAACTGAATAACATGAGCTACAAATCAAAGAAGCATATCCTTTATCTTACCAGTTTATTTGTTGTCACATTTTGGCTCTTTACCACAAAATCCAGCCTGCAATTGAAAAATAAGTTTGTATTTATTCAAACAATGCTGTCAAAACTTTACAGACCCTGAAAAATTTCATACCGCTCATCCTAGGGTGTCCCTGAGTTTTCAAAACATGACTAATTTTGTGATAATCAAGTGTTCTGTCCAATGTATGCTGTAATTTTATGTTTAAGTCTTTCAAAATTTTTTATTTTGCAAATTCAAAAATCTTTTAACTGGTCTGTAATTAATCTTTATGAAATTACATTAATAATAGCTCAATGGAGGAGATTGGCTGGAATTGATTTTTGTTCTTTCTCTTGTCTAAAGACTGAAGTAGAAAACAATGCCAGAATATATTTTAATTTGTGAGTGTCTAAAGTGATATTGCTGAAGTATTTCCCAAGTTTATCTCTGGTCAGATGATCAACTTCAAATCCAGAGTAAGGAGTACCAACACATGCAAAATTCATTTTTTCTCAGTTTTAAGTGGCAATTGTTTAGTATTAGTTTAGTATCTTGGTTTATCTTTCAGTTTTTGAGTTTCTTTTATATAATAAATCATAAGCAAGTAGACATTGAAATGGTTGAAATAAACACAATGTCGGATTACATTAATTACTACATCCAGACTAGATTTCTCACAATCTTTAACTGAAATGTAATAACATTTGAATGATTGATACAAAATTAGTCGTCATCTGTGAATATACAGAAATTTCCTTGCTTCCTCATTAAAGTTGTTTGGTGGAAGAAACACAAATATGAATCCTTATTATAGAAATTTAATTGATTTCTGTATCTATACTGAGAGTTGTTAATCTTGTACAACAACATAGTTCAATTCTAAATAAGTGTACCCTTGTGGTAATGATGATGTACTCCAAACTGAAGCAAACAGAGCAAAAGGTAAGAAAGATGCAAATAAAGTTACTAAAATGCTCCAAAACTTCAAACCTGCAAGTTTGAAGTTTTTTTTCTGATCAAATGAGCCTAGAAAATGTTAGTTTCTGCTAAACACACCATTCTTAATCTCTACCAGTTTGAGCCAGGTTACTCCTGACTTAGCACCGCAAAAGTAGAAGTTACATAAGACACTGTCTATTGGTAAAAATGTGTCTGCATGAGGCCAGCTCTGATGAAACCAACTGAAAAACGGCTCATATGCTCTGCTGAATCAAGCCCTCACCCCAAAGGCAAACTCATCATCTCCTTCCCTGCCGGAGCGCCAACATCTCCTCCTCTCCTCCCTCTTCCTCCATGTCAGACCTTTGCTCAACCAAATTCAATTAACTCCAGCGCAATCAGAGCGTTTTAGCACATGTCACAGCTCGAAGGTGAAGGTGAGGCTGGCTCCCAAAGTAAGCTGATGACGTCTGAGGAGCTGAGGCCGAACGGCGGAGCCATCAAAGCTTCGGATGCCGGATGGTGGATTTATGTGACAGGCTGCCTGAAGATGTTAGCATTGCTGGGCGTCATGGATCTCATAGAAGCGATCCCAGACTCTGTGCCATGTGACTCAGATAACTGTGTAGATTTTCGCCCTCAGCCAGGAGAGAGCATCCTGTCCCCTGTTAAACATTTGACCTGCCACTGTCGAAGGCTTCACACCTGGCTGATGCGTCACAGGGAACAAAACTATCATTAGCATCTTAAGAAAGTATTTGTAATACCTCAATCATTTACAACAAAAGAGTAAGATCAAGCTGATTCTACAGGACACCCACCATAATCTCTGTGACGATAGCACCTTCCAAAGCATTCACGTTAATCTATTTGGTTAGGTTATTATGCAATGGTGGTGCACTGCAAAAACATAAAATCTTGCCAAGTATTTATGTCTAGTTTCTTGTGAAAATATGTTAGTACACTTGAAATAAGATAAAACTAACTTAGAGTAACTTCAACAAGATAAGTAAGTTTGTTTTAAGTCAATAATTATTGAATTTAGATTATAAAAGGACTAGTTTCTTACTAATAAAAATACTTTTTTTTTACCACTACAGGTGAAAAGCATGTGCCAGTGAAACAAGTATTTTTTAACCTGTATTAAATAATTGTTGACTTAAAATAAGCTTACTTATTTTGTTGAAAATGTACTTTTAAGTCACTTTTGTGTTTTTTTAACTGTTCTGAGGTATTAGCGCTAGAAACTGGACAAAAAGACCTAGTAGGATTTTGTGTTTTTGCAGGGTAAAAAACCAGTGCAAATGCAGAACTAAAAATGTGGCATCCACATGTACCAATCCCATTTTAGTCTGATACCCCTAAATAAATTCAGTGCAACCAACTGATTCAGAAGTCTAGTCAGAAGTATCCAGATCAAAGTATTAATTTATATGTTACAATGGTTCAGTGGCAAGATTTGAAAACTTACTAATGTCCTCCATTAAGCTTTAACCTATTTATAGCTTAATTTTCTATATCTTTAAATCTAAAATAGACATATAAAAAAGTCAGGTGGTTCTGCAAACTGACAGAAAAATAGCAGCAAATAAACCCCGGTGTGACTCTCCAAAAAGACAGCCAGTATTTAAAGATCTCCTGTAATTGTACAGTAGAAGACATTTGGGACACAGGCATCTCCAGATGGTTTGATGAACCAGGGATATTCCAGGTCATGCTGCTTTGAGGCCTTTGTGTTCAGAACAGCTGAAAGAAATGTGATTGACAGCGATCCTTTTACAGCCTGTCATGTCACATGTAGTCTGAGATGATGAAATTTCCCTGTCTTTTTTTTTTACCTACTCAGCCTTTTCTTCTTTTTTCCATCTATTTCAGAATTCAGACTGATCCTTTTTCCAAAGTAAAACACAACAACATGAATATATTGAGATAGAAACCTGCTGCAGTATCGCACAAGTTAATTACCTTGTCTACTCACATGCTAAGATAGTGCTTGCGTGTGTCGTCAGCAGTGATTATCTTAAAGTCTATCACCCTCCTATAAAGAAAGAAATAAAAAACAAAGCTGGTAGGAATTAAATGATTCTAACTCTCATCCAGGATTCTGGATTCCAGGACTCTTAGAATACAATTATATTTTAACTTGTATGCTATTAATTTATCCTTTGACAAAAAATATTTAAATTCTCATGAGAAAGCTAAATGAGCAGCTTCACAGCTCTGAGTGTAAACACTCTGCCTTGTAAAGAGTGAATGAATATGAAGCTTCAAACAGTAGTGGTCACTCGAGAGACGCTTTCTTTACAAGTCTGCTTCGCCATATCGGACACTCTCATCTCTTTGAGGAAGAGTTTAAATGTAAACTCGTAGAAGCCACGTGAGTCACTCACAACATGACCACCCACGCCTGAGTGTGGGGGCTGATTAGTAATTCTGCTTGGACTTAGACAGGAGGCAAGGCTTTGAAGACAAATCCCAGCACAGTGAAGAAATGCTGAAGAACAAACACGATGCTGTAATGCACCTCTGATCTCCAGTGGACGATTTTCATAGAGAATTTGACAACATAGCTTTTTCTTGGAAAGGATTTCAGGTTTTATGTCTGTGAAAAAAAAAAAAACAGTCAGCTGATGAAAACCGACATCTTAAACTTGAACAAAGGTTCCCCAGCTTCAGGCAGGAAACATCCAGCAGGGGAACCAAGAAAATGGGTGATTTCATAGGATTCCAAGAGCAGCAAAATATTGTAATTTGTTCTTTCAAAATATTTTATTATAGGACCGAGTTTATGAATGATGTCTCCTAAAGCAGAGCTGAAAATTGCCAATGGCCCCACCAAAGCAGAGCTACAGCACAGAAAGACCAAGGATCTATCCACTATCAAAAGGCTTTGTTGTATAGTTATAAGCACAAACTTCAATATATTTTATTGGGATTATATATTATAGACCAGCACAGCAGTCTATTATTGTTAAGTGAAAGTAAAATAGTGCATGAACCTGAAAACGGAGCAGTGTCTGCATTTAGTCCACCTGAGCCAACACTTTATAGAGACACTTTTCCCTGGAGTTTCAGCTCAAGTCAGATTGGTTTGATTTGTGAACATCACTTTTTCAGCTCCTTCCACAGATTACTTTTAGGTCTTTGGAGATTTTACTCAGAAATCTGTGTTGATCTAAACACCACCTTTGTACATTTGACCGCATTTTTGGTGTCATCCAGTGAACAGAGGATGGACTTTATGCCAAAATAACATGAGAAACTATTTGAAATATTAACCAAATTTATCCATTCAAAATAAATACACCAATATGACAAAGACTTATCTCAGTAACTAAGATAAAGAGAAGAAAACTAGGGTCAAAATAAAAAGGCAGCTCACCTCTAAAAACTCCCTCACATAACATGCATTTTAAAGGCTTTTACAAAGACGCTCCACAGCAGAGGAGCTGCATTTTACATCTCATCTCCATCTAAGTAACCAATCTGTACCTGTTTGTCACCTGGGTCCACCAATCATGAAGAGGCATCAGCACACTCAGTCTTACATATTAAAAACACAGCCCCTTATGACAGTGGTCATAACACTACTCTTCCAGAAAGGCCATATTTGTTGAGTGCACACCTAATAGCCCATCTTTCAAAGGGTTCTACCACCTGCAGCTCCTCCGGAATTACCATAGCAACTGTTTTTGCTTAGTTTAGGATGACCGCTATGACTTAGTAGGTTTGTCTGTGTGCCATACTCTTTCCATTTTAGGATGATGGATTTAACAATGCTTTGTCAGATGTTTAAAGTTTTTAATATTATTTATAACACAACCCTTCTACCACTGCTGTATTATGTAGCCTTCATGATGCGGTTTCCTTTCACTGATTTTCTCTAATAATCTCTGATATTTGAGATTGTATTACACACTAATGGCAAACAATTTATTTTTTTGGGTAACTTCCGAAGTAAATTGATTGCACTGGATTTTATATATGGCTAGGTATTGTACTAAAGGGGGCAAACAAAAATTATCGCTTCACTCTTTAGATTTCTACAATGAAAAAGTCCATCATCAGTGCTCCACGGCCACTGAACAGGGGATCTATTAAACTGGAAGGGTCAAACATTTTCCTGAGAGTAGTTTGTGTTGAAATTACTGCATCAATATCTGCATCGTCACTTGAACCAGAGAACTCAAATCTGCTTGGTATTTTCTTGTTATTGGCAGTAGTAGGGAGCACGGGTGCTCACTAACAGCTTGCTTTGCAGCGGCTACAAGATTATACATGTCTGCTTACATGCGAGTTGCCACGACGCATCAACTTAATTAATGTGAATGTGCTCGGAGCAGCCTGGAGTCATTCCTGCCCACGGTAGTGAGGTTGTTACATCACTCTCATGCAGAGTAGGAAAATAGGGACACACAGAGGCTACACATGGATGTGCTATTATCGTGTGTTATGGTTAAAAACAGTCCCAGATCTGCTTTGTTGATTTTGGAGAGTCCTTTGTGAATGAAACAGGAATGGCCGTTTGGGTGAGGTTGTGTGTAAGTGTGCTTTGGAGCTGCAGCTGCTCAAGCCACACACTCTGACTTCTGGCTGCATTCATTAGCTCCTGTGTTCAGCGAGGATCTGGCACACGGCACTGAGCAGGCTTTCAGCCCTCATCTGTGTCTCTCCTCCCCCTGCGCCTCTGGCCAGACTGCAGGAGTAACGCTGAGTTAGTGTGCGTGTGCTGGCGTGTGTGTGTGTGGTCACCCCCACTGGGTGGCTGAGGGATGGTGGGCATGGGCTCCTTCTTGAAAGTGAAGCATTGAAAAAGTAAAGCAATCTAGCTGCCAAAGGTAGCATGGCACACTTTCATCACCCGCCTTTGAATTCAGTCCAGAACATTTTCATGCACACTGATGAAGGAGTGAGTAGATGTGTTTAACTTCTTGTGTTACTCACGCTGACCTCTGCGAGGTGTGTTCACGTGCAGTTAGTGCAAAAGCTTTAAATGTATGACTTTTCTTGTCTCTTAGGCATTTGTGAACCTTAACATTAGTTGCGGTTGGCTGCAGATCCTCATGTGTCACAACAGTTTATACTCTGTCCTCTGAGGACGCTCTCTGAGCTGCCTAAACAAAGTCTAGGAGATTTGTGAGGCAGGAAACCCTAAATGACATTACATTGGTTTTCTTTTCTGAGACTGAAAACTTTGATTCATCTTCTCCTCTTCCGTTTGTCATCATATCTTTACAAATCACACACATTATGTATACATTTCGCAGTCTTTATATCTACAGTGAATTCCAGTGTTATAATGTTTATCAATTTAAAAGTCAGAACTAACACATCCAGCACCATCGCTCTTAACACAGGGACACCTCAGAGATGTATACTCAGTCCCCTGGTCTTCACCTGGCTGTCAAGTGGATGAGATGCAGCAGCAGTCATCTTGCGTGACTGCTGCTGCATGACCATAGTGATTGCTGTCTCTCACAGACAAGGCTATAAGTTGCTACTATTGTTTTTCTGTCATCTTACACAAGTCTGTCCACTCTCCACTGATATTAAAAAAAGCATTTTTGACCCTACAATTGCTGCTCAATGGATTTTATGTTTTTCAGACCATAATCTGAAAACCATAGGAATGGCTGTGGGTAAAAATCTCGACTCAGCTGTTCTTGATATACTTATACCAGCACATCCTGCACTAATGACCAAAACTTGTTCAAAGTCACTTGAGTCCCATTTCATCAAAATTCCAATGGTAATTTTGATGAGCAGCAAGTTCTCTTCACCACATTTAGATGCATTCAGCTACTGTCATGTGAGTTGCTATTTTCGTAAAAAAATTCAACAAAGTTTTTTTATTCAGCACAAAATTTTTGACATTTATGTCAATTTTCTAATGGATACTGCATGCCTTTTCAAGACTTTCAGCAAACAAAATGCTGTGTCAAGTTTGTCATGGTCTCCCACTGTTAGTGGAACACACAAAGACATAATCTGCTCAGGCAGCTTGCCGCTCTGCCCACTGTTCCTCCATTAAAACTGATAGCAAACTCCCACTTCTGACTGACAACAAATGTCGGGCTGTAACTGTGACTCACACTCCAAAGATTAATCAAAGCTCGCATCATCTGCCAGGCACCAGACTGTCAGGAGGGGAAAGAGTCCTTCAAGCTCAACCAACAATCTTTGCACTCCAACGTCTCCAAACGGTGGAGAGACGTCCAAGAAAGCTGTTTGAACTTCAAAGCTCGCAGATCCTGCAAGCTGACGTCTGTGAATTGGAGTCAGCTGGGTCATGTTTACGAACCCAACTGGAACACTAGAGTGCCAACAATGCCTGTATGTAGCCATTCTATTGCTGGGGTTGATTGTATCAAGCTTCGTCACTGTTGATGATGTGGTCATTTTCAAATGACGAAATAATAATATATTTTTGCTGCAGGTGGCAATGAGACTGGATGACATCAGCATGTTATGCAGATGACATCACACAATTTTAGTAAAATTCTCCTCAGGATTTAAAATCTGATCATTTTGGAAAGTATTTACACATTGGAATCCATCTGATTGAAAAGAAAAAAATATTTTTTGTTATTTATTTATAGTGATTTGTACTATGTTGCATTTGAGAGCACAAGGCAGATGGGCTTGTATATATAAACATTCTCTGATCTTACGCATTTCTTGACATTCTTTTGCGTGTTTAATGTAGATTCCTTGCTTGCATGTTGTGCAAAAGTGTTTACACAGCTATTTATTTTTACATTTTGTCACATCAAAAAATACAAACGCCAATGTATTTTAATGCAATTTTAGGAGTCAAATCAACACAACTTATTGCATCATAGTCAGGTGGAAGGAAAATGAGACATTGTTTTCTTCCAGGATTACCTGTACTTAGATTCATCAATGGCTCTAAATTTAGATGTCTCCCTTTCTCTGGTAAGGAAAATCACCGGCAAAGCAAGATGTTGCCATTCACACATTTTACAGTGATGTGTTATGTATTGCAGATTTGACCCCATCTGATCAGTTCACTTTTCCAAAGCTCAGCAGTTCTTCTTCAGGCTTTCTTTCAAAAATTGCTTCTGTCTGACTGGAGAATACCTGAGTATTAGTTATCTTATTCAAATAAGATCTCTGTGGTTCCTCCAACATTACCATGATATTAATACTCTCCTTGCTTAGCCTTTTATCTTAGGTGAGTCTTGTTAGGCTTACATTTGTGCCTGACTCCATTTTCAGATGACAAAAGAGGAATAGAGCTCTGTGAGATGCTCAAAGCTAGACACATTGTTCACAACCTAACCCTGCTCTAATTTTCCCCGCATCTTTATTCTTGACCCTGTGTGTTCATTGGTGTTCTGTGTTGTGTTATTCACAAAAAAAAAAAAACCCAAAAAAACCTCTGAGGCCTTCACAGAACAACTATATTTATACTAGGATTAAATTACACACAGTTGTGTAATCTGTTTACTAATTAGGTGGCTTCTGAAAGCATTTGATAGTGCTGCATTTAATGTAGTGTATGATAAATGGGGCTGGATACAAGTGCCACACTTGTAAAATTTAAAACATTTTTAAAAAATTAGATCTTCATTCAACTTTAGAATTATGAATTTGTTTATTTTGATCGATCACATTAAAGTCCAGTAAAATACATTGAGGTTTGTGGATGAAAAGTGACAAAATGTAGAAACATTTAAGCACAATATGTTGGTATTTTTTAAATTTGGCATGGCTATTCAGAATACAGCAAGTAGAAAGGTACTGGAGCTGTTGTGCAGTTGAGGTTCCTCTCTGGGGCCTTGGGGCCCTTCACCATCTTCTTATCGGAATATGTGTTGGCACCGCCCTCCCCTCGGATGGCTACCAGTAGGCCGGGAGTCTGGGATAGGGGGAGGTGAAATGTCAGGCACAAAATGCAGATTCATGCTGACAAGCAGTGCAGGAAGCATGTTTACTGCGACTGAGGGAACCTTGATATTTCACAAAGTCAAATGAACATGTCAGCCAACACTGCGGGCCAACTATTGGGTTATTTAAAGTCAGGGTGCAGCAAGCGGGCTGCTTACATCATGGGATACAGAAACTGGCTCGTTATCCTCAGTCTCCAGCCCATCTCCGTCTGTGAGACGTGACCAGCGCTCATACTGAGAAAATCAATGAGGGTTTTGAGTGAGAGGCAACTCATATCGTCTTAATTTAAGCCATCATTACATCACTGTGGTGCTCTCATGCTCTCACCTGCTGGATTGGCTGTTGGACCCACTTCCTGTGTCTTATCGGTGTTCTGCACTGAGCCCATAAACAATATGTCAGCCACAGCCTGAGCTTTGATTAGCAGCGGGACACCAAGAATAAGGGGGAACAATATTCAACCAAAAACGCCGCTAATGCACAAACAGCATGGTGTAGAAGTGACAATGCAGCCACTTCTACTGACCTGCCAACTACAAATTTCAGTTTTGTACCCAAACAGCTTATGATTAGTTAATAAATATGTAACACTTTGCACTATAGCACAATCAGCTTTACTCAATGCCTTTTACGTCATAAAATGTGGTTCTACAGCTTTGTGTATGTTGGAAAAACTAACGCTGCACATTACCACTGCGAAACATGGTGGTGGCAGCATCATGCTGTAGTTATTTTAGTAGTTTAGATAACCCCTTAACATTTAAACTTTTTATTAAGAAAAAAAATGCAAAACTGCTTTATGAATTACATAATTCATAAAGCATTCATAAAACATTAAAAATATCTGGAGATAATGATCCTAAGATACATTGTCAGCCTTTGACTTACCCTGAAAAAGCAGGTAGTCTTTTACCTTCAGCTTATACAACACTGTTCATTTCTATGGAGTCGCATTGAACTGTCCTCCAGCTGATGGACAGTGGCCAGATGACCCTCTCACAGGTCGGACATCATGCTGTCAACCTGGATTACTGTGCATGAATCATCAGCAAGGAGGAGCAAACTGAGCAGAGGTTTAAAATGCAGCAACTCATAAGATTATTCACACCCTTATAACTTTTTCACAATTTGTCACCAATAAACAAAGTATTTAATCTGGATTTTATGGGAAGACGTAAGACTGTGATGTGCTTTTGTAATCAGCCCCTTTTAACTGCAATCAAGTGCCTTCAGAAGCTCAAGTACAAATTTTCAAGGAGTGTGGATATTTTGACAGGCACAGTTCGCTGCGACATGGTAATCAGTGGAGATAAGCGACAATCACCTCCAACCCCACCCGGCCCTCTTCATGCTGTATAGGATGATTGATGAATAGATAGTAATAACTGGAAGCCGGATACTCCAAATAAATACGGCTTCATGATGTAGCAGGAACACCCAGTGGAATAAGTGACATACTCCAAATGTCACCAGGCTCCTAGAAACAACCCCGCTGCTGAAAAAGGGATCTTCGTTTTTTGAAGAAACTAAATCCTTTCCTGTACACAAACAGCAGCAGGAAGTGGTTTATTTTTAGACTGATCAGCGAAGTGGCGAGCCCACACACAGAAAGGCATGTGAAGCCATGCATCAATTTTTAAAAAAGAACCGGAGGACGTTAGAGACAGCCTGTTGGCCTGATAATGTCAATATTATTTCTGTCATCTGAACGCTCGCTTCGCGACTCGGAAACAGGCTGAGAATTAAAAACTCCCACTCTCGGTGACAGTGCTACAGCTGTTTAAATACAACCCTTGGGGAGGGTAATTCCAGACTTCCTCCTCTGCAATCTGCAGCATCACAGACAAGTGTCTCTGCTGCCAGAGGTCAACATTTTGGGAACTGTCTTCTTTTATTTTGACGATTTAATGACAGAGACAGTTTGTGTGAAGTACAAAAGTCTTTCCCACATTTTGTTAGCTTCTAGATATTTTATTGGGGATTTTTACCTTATACTGTTGGTCAACACAAAATAGCACAACATTGTAGAGTGAAAGGAAGAGAGTTGTTCCTTATAAACAAGATTAATGTTGTGTGAGCCACATTTATATTCAGCTCATCTGAGTCACTACCTTGAAAAACCTGATTTATTGAATTACCTGGAAGTCTTTGGAATGATTTTTTTTTTACAAATAAAAGCAAAGTAAAACCAGGTGAAATGCATCTCTAAAAAGCAATTTCAAGTAACGCTACAGGTTTTCAGAAGATGTTGGGCTGGACTTGCCTCTACATTCGGGGTTGTTGTATTGCTTACTCTCAACCCTTGCTCTACCTTAAAGTATGATGTACAACTCTATCCGTCATCTCTGGTTAACTTGTAAATTTCTGTGAAATAAACTATATGTGCTACTTTGTGTGGATCCATCATAAAATCCACAAATATTTGTGGCTGCAATGCAAAGTAAAATGGAAGAGTTCAAGGCCTGAGAAAACTTTTAAAGGTACATCCAATTCGGGAGAGACATATTTTTAAATAAAAAAAATAATAATAAAGACCAAGTTTAATGCAAAGAGAAGGTGTAGTGCACCCCCCAAAAAACAAAAAACTATCTGGTATTAAAATACTTGTAATGACTAGAAATCCACACGAAACAGGCTGGCAGCTTCAAGGAATCCTGCTTCATGTGACAGAGAAGGTAATGTAGACCTGAAGCCTGAGCCCACCTGTCCAGCTCACCCTCATTCTGTCACACATGTAGATTTGTCAGCTGCAGTTTGATGTGTGAGAGTGTGCGAGAGGCTGGCAGGTGGGTGCGAACGCAACACTGGCGCACACAGGCCTCGTCTGGAGTCTTCCTCGGACCGGTGTTGTTGTAATCAGATTAATTCAGGAGCTAATTAGTTTCTATTGGGCTCAGTCTGACAGCTGACGGTCACACAGATCCGTATAATAACTTATCAAAAAGCTGATTAACACTTCAATCCTCCTGCATGCACCTCTTAAGAACCAAAAGCTGAGTGCCTGTCACGATTAGTTAAGCGTGAAGGAAAGACTTAAGCATCTTGATGTGGGAGAAAACTCAACTCATGTCAAACTGATGTGTCAGGTGGGATTCAGATTATAACTCATAATTCCTTAAAAGAAATGAGTAAAATTAAACCCAATAGAGTTGCTCTGAAGCCCTATTTGGGACTATACTGTTGTTGACTTTGGTAGGCTAAAAATGGCCCCTCGGCCACCTAATGAGCTGCATGTTTGCCAAGAAGCTCAGAAGAGTGTCTCTGAGCTCCTGAGGTGGATGTGTTGGTGGACCTCTGCAACAGGCCCATCTCATGCAGCATAACAAATCAGAGCCACCGTGATAGGTCCTGACAGCGGCGCAGCCTTAGCCACGAGCATAAAGCGCATTTGTTATGTAACGGGCCTATTGTTGCCGCCCTGTCACTGCTGTTAAAATTCATTGGATTTATGCAAAATTAGGACCCACACAACATTGTAGCAATGGAGGAGGAACGGAGATCGGAAGAGCTTTAAAGTGGAAGCAAAAAGTGCAGAGAAAGTAATGGACCGCATGCTCCTTCCTAAGATGATGATCCCCAGAGAGCAGTGAAGGCAGCACTGCGTGAACCATGACAACTTGGTCAAATGACACTTTTTCACACATTTAAGGTTCTGATGTCAACAGGCCTCGCCTGTTTACTATGCTCCTGCAAACTACATTGACATATACATCATTATCTCAGGCTCAAATGTCAATCATCTCACTCAGACACAAGCTCACTGCCTCTCTTGGCTCCACACAGTTTGCTGTATTTTTCAAAATTTATCAAGGCAATGCTTTCACAGGGCATTAGCTACATTAGGGTGTCAAGGTACATTTTGTAAAACGAATTTAAGACATTTAAAGACTTTTTGCGGATGCGGACACCATGACAATGATGCATTCCCACACTGTTCAGATGGAATGATTTATTCATAGTCATGATAGCATAATAAAACAATGAACATTGAAAGCATTGACAGCTGAACCCAAGGCCTCTCGCACACAGCATGCACCACCCTGACCCCAGAGTTCAGGGATGCCAAGCATCCAGAGCACCAAGTCACTTCCTGGCTTCTCAGAGTCCTCCTCCTCTGTCCCGGTCAGTTTTCTCCTTGTTCTTTTCTTTTAAACCTTTAAATATAATTTTGATATAAAAACAAGCCCACGTATGATGAATCGACCATGTGAGTGAAGTGCCTCTCCAGGAGAAGATTACAGTCTTCTCCTGTAATCACCCCACACCGCCACTCGGGGCAGCAGGATGAAGATGACGCGGCCCCTCGCTAAACACCACCTCTTCCTGTTCATGTGCTCTTCTTAGGGGAGAAAAAACTGAACAAAACAAAATATAGAAACGGTGGAGTTGTCAGGAGACTGTAATAAAAAAAACATTTACTGACCTCCCTGAATAAAAAGAAATAATAATAAAAAAAAAAATAAAAAAAAAAAATGACACCTCAACAGTCCAATTAAGCAGTGGAGGGTTGTGGAGCTCTGTAGACTGGAGGCACTTTGGCACAGAGCGAAGCCCCCCCCCCCTCCACCTGACAACATAGCAGAGGGTCGGGGGTTAGAAGGATGGAATGACAGAGCTGGCATGCAGAGCCACGTGGTGATGCATGGATACTGGAATGATTTAAAAAAAAAAATTTTAAAAATCAAAAGGTTGGGGGTGAAGAAGAGAGCACCTGACAAACATGGAGGAAAAGGCCAGCCCCTCCTCCAGTTAATGCCACGTTTCAGGAGGAAGGAGAAAAAAAAAAAGGAACGAAAAGGCATAATGCAAGTGGATGAGGATGAGGAAGAGCAGCTCGGACCAGGTTACAGAGCGCGAGCGAACAGTGGCAGGTGAAGGAGGACGAAGAAGAGGTGTGAGGAAGTTGCTTGGCAAAGCTATACAACACAAACAGGAAAACAGTCCTAGTGAGGAAGCAGGGTGGAGCCTGAGGTCGGGGGAGGGAACACGGTTTGGCAGTCCCTTGGTTTGGCAAGCAGGAGGAAGGTGCTGTGGTCCCTGTGGTCCCTCTTCTCCTCCTCCTCCTCCTCTTCCCATGATCCGTCTGTACAGGGCTGCTCCTCATCTCCCCTCGATCCCCGCCTCCACAGCTGCTTTTTACAGGTACAGCTCCTTGGCTCTGATATGCTGCAGTTTCTCCCTCAGCATGCGGAAGGAGGGCCGCATAGCGGGGTCCAGGGTCCAGCACTGCTTCATCAGGTCGTAGACCACAGGCGGGCAGCCGTCTGGGGCGTCCATCTTGTACCCCTTCTCCACCCGGGGCACCACGTCTTTTAGTGGCTGAGAAACAGACAGGCATAGAGCAACTTTAGAGCCTCAATTGACAACTATGCCATTTATAGCCATGATTACAGTTTTTAACTCGCATGCTTTGAAAAGCAGAAGTAGAGACTCTACTGCACAACCAACAAAAAGGCATGGTAAGTTAACAACAAAACACTTGTCTTTTCCAGTAGCCATTGTACAGCACGTATAGTAGTAAAAACCAGCACGACAAATGTGCTGGAGCTTTGCTGGGGTTTCTTGGTAAGGGTGCAATGACTCATAAATTGGAAGTTTTTGAAATGGCTTGCTTTGTGCAGACACCAGAAAAACATTAACACATTGCCAAAACACAGCTGGGTGTTTTTTTTTGTTATTTTTTTTTTTAAACATACCGTTACTGTTTTTATAAGCAGTAAGGACCCAAATGAAATTACAAAAATATGCAAAATGTAAATTTTCCATACTAGATCCTTTTAAGATTGAAAGTGTAAACAGGTTTTATTACATGTACATGTCATTAAATGAAAAGCATCAGAAAGCTCATATAGATTCATTGCATTGATATATTTTATTTCTGTTCATTAACAACTTGAACATAAAATCCAGTTTCTCTGAACACTAAAATGTAACATAAAACCAATGTAGCTGTGTGTAAGTCCATACATACTAATAGAAGGTTCAAGTGGAAGAAAAAAGTGTTTTAGAAAATTGTGCACAAGCAACAGAGATGACAGCAATCTTGAGGGAACTGTAAAATAAAATTCATTTAGAAGTTGGGGGAGAATCACAAGTCATTGTGGTTGTTTAAAGAGTCAACACACACAGATAGATTGGTGTGCGTCAGTGATGATTTGGGAACCAGGCCATCTGCTGGTTTTAGTGCATTGCGTTTTTGTAAGTGTAAAGCAGAAGCAGCTTGCTGACAAGAAGTTGTAGAGCATGTCATGCTTCCTCCTGCTGACAAGCTTTATGGAGACAGGGATTTTATATTCCAGAAGGACCTCTACAAACTGCTTAACGTAAGAATGACTTGGCTTTATCAGTTTGGTGTCACTTGAGTCACCGACGAATTTGTCTGATGTAAACTCTACAGAGAATCCAAAGAGAATTGTCAAAAGGAAATAAAAGGACAAGAACAAATGTACACAGGCTGAAGGCCACTATTAATGCAACCTGAGCCACTTTAACGCAGATTATCCCGTTATGCGTTGCTGCAGCAATTTATGCAAAAAGAGCAACAAAAAAAAACCAAGCAGTAAGCAGCAGAAGGAACATTGACATTTCTGCATTAAATATCCATTTTTATCGGTTTGATGTAATATTCTAATTTTCTGAGAAACTGAATTTTTGGTTTTCATCCTCTTTAAGCAAAAAGAAAATAAATAAACAAATTGAGTTTAAATGTTTCAACTGAATTACTGAAATAAATCAAGTCTGATGATATTCAAATTTACAGAGATGCGCCTATGCCTGTATATTCCACAAGGTGAAAAGGAAGTTGGCTTCTGATTCACTGTGATAAATGGCTGTTTTGTGGGGATTCTTTTAGGAAATAATAAATGCAAAAAAGATATCTCAAATATTGACTGATTTCATGCAGCATTTCAGCAACTTTATTTTAATTTTTCCCATCTTGATTTAAAATTCATGAGGTGACCTTTATAATTTTAAAAGATGTCAAAACTGAGGTTTATTATCTTTTAGGAAATGTAAACTCAAACATTTAATACGTTTCTAAAAATGGAACATAATTAAAGCAAATTCCAAACCCTGAGGACTGTGTAAGAACCCGCTGTTTGTTTATCCAGCTAAAATGATTCTCCTATTACACAAAAATAAAACCAGACTCAACACTGGTCCCAGCGCTAAAGTCTGCCATCTGCTGGTTTGTCTGAAATTTGATAACCAGAGATGACCAGTCAGGATACTTACAATTCTAGGGTAAGGCACGCGGCCGAAGGAGTAAATTTCCCAAAGAAGGATTCCATAACTCCAGACGTCCGACTTGGTGGAAAACCTCTATTGGATAAAGACAAGTGAACCCATTAACACGTTTTTAACGTGTCATTCAGAAAGTGACACATAAACACTGCTGACATAATTAGCAGCGATTTGACAGGGTGATACAGCCGGCTGCCTGAGGAGGTGCCGTCATTAAAGCAGAATGCACAAGATCTGGATATGAGGATCCTAAATTTAGTGCAAGCTCATATTTGTGACGTTTGTTAGTAAAGTTGAGATTTGAGCATCTATATGGGGATTATGTGCCCACTTTTTAAAGCAAAATAAATTATTTCCACATGATGCCCGCAAGACTAGAGATAAGCATTTGAGAAAACTACAGAAACTCTTCAAATAATCTATAACATCATTATTTGTATGGGTTGCAAAAATATAATGATGTTATATCATTATACGTTTATAATATTGTACAACACTTGAATAAAATAACAGCACGAAACAAACGTGATAACAGAGTATCATCAATGTAGTAGGTCAGAGTTGAAAGTTTCAACAACCAAGAGTTGCCTTGAACACCCAAGAATCTAATCAAGCTTCCTTCTGAAAGAATCTCAGAAAAAAGTGTCTTGTATGCTTGGATTATTAGAAGAAGTGACATGTTTTTCCATTCTGTTGCCATATTTTTTGGCAAAATTTTAACATCATTAATAACTCATCTTACAAATTATTGGAAAACAGACAGTGCCGTTTAAGCAAGTAGTCGTTCTGGAGGGGTCACTATATGGCCACGATTAGACAAAGTTTTACCAATTGGTATTACAAACTGAAACTTGAATGTATTAAAACTAGGATCTAATTTGAATGCATGTTCCTGAATTTGCCAAAAATGACTGCGAAGAATTGGGATTCCTTTAATGATATAATTTTACCTTTCTGGATACATTTGTTATGAACTGAAACAATGGAAATAAATTGAATTTAACTGAACTGATTCAGTTAAATCAGTTGAGCACTTGAGTTTAGAGCTATTTCCATTATTTTAGGTAATGTAGATTACGTCAATCAGCTGAAGATAAAATACCTAAAACAAATCAGGGATGTAAAATTGACTGGTTTCTATGGTTACCTTGGTACAATCTGCCTCAAATTACTGTTCTGAAAATGCTTTAAGATAATATTTTGTAACTGTACTAATAAACCCAGTGAAATGTTTGATTAGTTTAAATTAAGGAAAGCCACAGCCTGCCAGTGCAGATCTGCCGCTCACCTTCTCTCTCAGTGCTTCTGGGGCGGTCCACTTGACGGGCAGCTTGGCAGTGTCCTGTATGGAGGAGGCCTCCTTGGTGAGACCAAAGTCGCTGACCTTGGCGATATTGTCATCAGACACGAGCACGTTCCGAGCTGCAAGGTCTCTGTGGACGAAGTTGTTGGCCTCTAGGTACTCCATGGCTTCGCACACATCACTGTGGGTAGAAAGAAAAGGACAATATCATAACTGTAACTTTATTACATGACAGATTAGAGCAAATGTGTGATCTGCTCTTGACAAGAGGAAAAGTCAAATATAGAGACAGAATATTGTGTTTTCAAATCCACTATCTTTGTCTGGTAGATATTTTCTTCCTTTTCTTGCTTGATTTCATGCAAATAAAATCTACTTCTAATAAGAGAAGACAAGTATTCAATGCGTCACACTCAGAATAAGCCACTGAACACCTTACAGTGGATTAATACACAAATACCTTCAGAGTGGAGCATTCTTGCTAATTTTACGGTCTTTTTTTCACAGGTGCTAGAAGACTGCACTGTCTTAACAACTGTTTAATTAAAAAAGGATTAAGTCAAAGCCTATATTTGCCAATGCAGCAGCCATTTTTCAGAGAAAACCATCAGAACCGTTTGTTTACAGACATACAGATTATTCAGGAGTGCTTCCAGCCAAACGGCTGACGCCATTCCCATGAAATTCTGCAAAACTCCTGACAGCTAAACAAACATTTTCAGAATTAAATCTAACCAAGATGAAAACTCACAGCGAGAACTTTAGCAAGCAGTCCCCACCAAGAACAGTCCGTCCTCTGGAGCGCAGGTAGTCCACTAGGCTGCCCTGTGGGATATTAAAGTTAGTAAACTGCTAGATTATGAAAACATCAAAGGATAATTCAGAAAAATAAACATGTGCAGCATTCGGTATATTTAGTCTCTGGCATAATCATGACAATATCGATCATAATCTTTACCTGCAAATTACTGATTTAATAACTTAAGAAAAGCCAAACTAGTTCTACAACTGGTTATATTTTTAATTTTATTAGCGAACACACCCACACTGATCTAACCGACCTTGGCCATGTATTCTGTGACGATGTAGAGGCTGCCCCTCTCCTCCACAATAACACCAAGCAGCTGCACTAGGTTGTTGTGCCTCAGTTGCCTTTGTAAACAAACAGATGGAGAAAATGATGCTGTTGGTATGCAAGAAAATACATAAATCCATTTAGCTTCTCATGCTAAAGTAAAACCTCATTAAGAAACAGAAATATAAAAAATTGTTTCAAATTACAGAAGAAAAAAAAAAAAAAAAAAAAAAAAAGTCTGATCTTACGTCATGACAGAGGCCTCGGCAATGAAAGCTTGTGCTGTGGCATCATTTTTGATACACTTGACAGCCACCTTGGTCCCTCTGTAGTCTCCCACCATCACATCTAGTCAAGAAAGACATGTTTTCTTTTCAATATGATGGAAAGTCTTCCCCGTTTATTGCAATCACAGCTCTGATACAGATTGCGGTTGTCCTCATCCAACTTTCGTTTCTTGAACTTTTGCTTCCAACAAACCAGAATTCCTTGAAACTTTAAAAGTAGGGATGCAAGTTATAGATTAATGAGTTAAATATGCAAACAAATAACTTAAAAATGACACAATATGATTTTCTGGATTTTGTTTTAGATTCACTCTGTTCACAGAATAAATGCAAGATAGTAAAAACACAGCCAAGGTCTAAGGAATTACAAGAAAAGTGAATCATCTGCAGAATGATTTCAATTCTGTATAAAATTTAACTATAATTATATTTTAAAAAAATAATAAATACTCACCTCCAAACTCCCCCTTTCCAATTGTCTGAAGAAGCTTTAGTTCTTTTCTGTTCAAGGCCCAGCCACCTGCCAAGAGGGGCCAAAAAGGACTTAACTGTGATGCAACATTAACGACATTATCTTTTGTTTCAGAATAATCAGAGACCTACAATCAAACTAATCACAGCTGTAATAAAATATGTTTCACTTTGACTAGAGCTCTTTTTGTGTTGACTTTTAGAATAAGTGCTGCGATAATCAGCCATGTTCAGAGAGATGCATGAAGTTCAGCAAAGGCACATGGAGGAGGAGCCGGCTGGTACAGATTAATTTTGCTGGTGAAGCCCATGAGTATCCACACACAAAAAAGATTAATCACCCTCGTGATTAATGCTATTAGTCTGTAGATGACAGCACAACCTTAGAGGGCATGTAGGGTTTGTATTTTACTCCATGCGCATGCATGTGACATTGCACTTACAAGGTTAATATGACAGCAAGTAAACAAATGTCTCTGTGAGCCTCGGTGGCAAAAGCCTAGTGGAGTGGTGTAGTAAAAATGGAGGAAACTTACTCCTGGAGAACTCGTCCTGTGCCGCCACAGTCCCTTCCATCAACTTGGGTTTAATCAGTCTGGTGCAAAGCCCGTCAGCGTCTTTGGTGTAGTGCTGCGCACACAATTTAGCACAATTAAGACGTAATTTTTAGGTTTACAATGTAAAACTACCCTGTTTTATGAAGGCTTAAAACTGCAGGCATTAAAACTTAAGACATTGGGTGGTGCTTAATGATTCATCACTTTGTTCATATTATAATTCAGAAAAGCCCTTTATCTGCAAACAGCTGCAAATAAAAACTGTGATAAAAGGAAAACTTGCAACTACTAACAGCACAACTTCTTCTGAGCACTGTATATTTCACATCCAGACGTCACATCTGAAATTGAACCATAAATAGGTTTGACACAGGTCACTTAAGGCCATAGCAGTGACAAGACAAGGCTACAATGATACACAGTATTCTGTCAGCACTCCAGCTCTGCGACACAGCAGAGGGGAAATTTAGTGTGAGAGGTCAGTGATTATGAGATTTTCCACACAACAAAACAAAACCGTGTCATTGGGTCATGAAATCAGATTGTACTGACATTCATATATTGTTATGGCTGGCTGATATGGCTTAAAAATAAGATTTTTGATGTTTTAATACCAAATTCAATTTACAATTTTAGTCTATTTTCTCCTCTCACTTTTTTCCCCTTACATGATTAGCACTGACAGAAAATACCTTTAAAAACTTTTTATTTCAATAATTCCTTCTCTGAATTGACCTAAATTAAAAGTTGAAACAAACAGACGCTGTAAAACATGCATGTCAAACATGAAGGTACTTCTTAGATGGGTTAGCATAACTCTGAAAACCCCCAAAAAATCAATTGATGAAAAATACAGATTTTCCAAAAATGAAATGTTCAAAAACAGAAAATTAGAGTAGTTGATAAAATCAAAGTATCGCCCAGGCCCAGATATTAGACAAATAAAAAATGGAAGTTTGTTGGGTTCTGAGGGAGCTGAAAAAAGGTTGTTACTCCAATTAGGTGCAAGTCATCATTACAACCACCAGAGGGAGAGCAAGGTGCAGGAAGAATGTACTCTGAACTAACTAGTTCTCATGCCTGCCAATGGATCCTCAAATATTAAATAATATGTATATGGATGGTTATGCCGTATTTTGGATTTTCCTATTGTTGAACTAACTCATTTATGTGTTTGGTACGGTGTTTATCAACTGAAATTCTCCAAATAGTCTGATTCTGCTTGTGTAATATGTTGCAATTGACAAAAAAAGTGATTTACATAATTATCTTAGCTAAATCAAGATCTTCCCATATGTAATTAACATGGAGGCTGTGATTATGAAGTAAAAATACTCAATGGGTGGATAAAAGACAATACTTCATTATGCGATTATATTGCTGCTACCACATGCAGCCATTTTTGCTTTTATCACATGCATAACATTACTGCGGATGCCATAACTTAACAAGCTGTCAGTAAACAGTATGTTTACGGATAAATAGAAGGAAGAAGCCATATAAAACATGCTGTGACCAATAACAGCAGAGTGTTGTTAACCAAAAAAAAAAAAAAAACAAAGAATGTGAAGAATCCTATCTAAGGCTATTTACAGGGGAATGCAGACAGTCTACCGGATAAAGATATGGAGAGACTGACAGAAGGGAAAATGAAGGAGAGCGGGGAATCTGAGCCAGCAGGGGGAAGAGTGAGATGGATAACAAAGAGGAGGACAAAAAGCAATATGCCAGGTATCCACAAGGGAACTCGAAGAGGGAAAGACTGACAGAGGGAGGTGGAGAAAGGAAGTGGGGGCAGAATCGAGTGTGGAGGGTGTGAACAGGATAGACAGAGATTGTGGGTGGCTGATAATAGGAATGCACCAGAAATGGAGATGATCTCACTGCCAGCTGGCAAATTCCCATTGTCCACTTCCAGTGCCCCACGGGGTAAAAAGATGAGGCCCAATTAGAAGTGTGATAGCCGCCAATCTAACTTCTCTCCCCCTCTTTATCTGAGAGGATGAAAGACCTCTCTTTCTCTGCCTGCCACCACGCCTCCTGTCTTCCCCTCTCCTCTCTGTCCTTCCTCTGAACCTGCCTTCAGATAGTGGGCAGGAAGGGAGCCGATCAAACAGAGCTCAGTATATGCTTGAGTCTTGATGTTAAGGGAAAGGTGGATAGTGAGTGTGAATCCTTCTTGTTTAGAGTTATGCAATCATGTTTCAGCAAGAATGAGTACTCAAACTTTAATATGGTGGCAAAGTTCACACTGTGCACAAAACTATTTTTTTCAAATGCAGTATTAGTACATTTTAGATTTTAGTCTGCTCTGTTGTGCCAATTTTGAGCTCATTTCATAATGAGCCGTTTTAGGCCCTATTGTCACTTTAAATAAATACAAATAAGCCACACACTCATTCACAGTCGCACGAGAAAATGGATGCAAACAAATCCGCAATTATACAACTGTACATCTTTGAAAAGCAGAAGTAGAACCTCCTGCACAGGTAACAAGAATGCAGCAAATGGTTTCAGGATGGCAAGTCAACAACAAAACATTTAGCTGGGTTTGATAGGTGACGGCATATCGCCATCAAATGAGACTTAATCAGGAGGTTTTTTGAAAGAATTCATTTTTGCAGATACCAGAAAAACAGCTGGGTGTTTAGGTGCTTTGGCTGTTTTTAGAAACAATAGAAAAAATTGAAAAAAATTTGCATAACAGGTCTTTTGTAAGAAATCCAACAGGTTTGTTCTTACACAACATGAGCTACATATATATATATATATTTTTTTTTACGTATTTTAAAAGCACTTCTTTATAATGATGATAACTGAGGAATACAGTAGACTACCTATCTAATAACATTTAAAATAAACAACCAAACAAAAAGAACAAAAAACATCTGAGTTCAACCCTCACCTCAACCAACTGCATGAGATTCTCAAAGTACTCCTCCTCGTCGATGGTCAGTTTGCCATTGTGGTAGATGATGCGGTAGTGCTCCACCTTGCCGTCACAGCTGACGCACAAGGTGTAATCGCCGGGGTAGTTTGTGCTCTCCCTCACCAGGAAAAGACCCGTCTCAGGGGGGTAGAGGAGACGCTCCGCCTGCTCGCGAGTGATTTTCCCATGAAACCATCTAAAGCGATGGAGGAATGAGAAAAGTAAAGCACAGAAAGGGAATGTGAGAGTTTGAAGTAACTTCGACTTTATAATGTCGTTCATATTTTGTCAGATTACAACCACAGATTTTAGTGGATCACCTGACAATTTCAACTGAAATTATTGCAAAGTCAAATAAAATCTAGTGCAACAAAATTCCTCTAGAAGTCAGTGGAAGAGTAAATAAAATGTTTGTACTTTAAGACAACCAGTCATTCTGGGACTAAGAGGTATGATAGAAAACACTGGTGAAGAAACAGCATCATGAAGACCAAGGAAGACATCAGATGGGTCAGACATAAAAACTGGAAGAAAGTCTAAAGCAAAAGGTCTTTGAATTGATCTTCTTGTAAATGAACAACAGTAAACAAAGCCAGAGCAACAATCAAAGCACATGCATGTGCTAAAATGGCCCCATCAAAGTCCAAACCTAAATATAAATTAATAATCCATGGCAACACCTGGCTAAACCTCAGATGTATCCAATCTGACTGAAGTTGACCAAGCCAACAAAAAAAAAAAAAAGGGTTAACATTTCAGCCTCTGGATACAAAAATCTGATAGAGGCGTACCCCTATCAGATTTTTTCACATCAGTCTGACACCACTGACTCATGGAAGTCTGATACAAATGTGCGTTTTTTTATTTGGTTGGAAATAAAAATGCTACAAGACAAAGCATTTTTTCCTATTTTTTTGTTTGGTAAATATTAGCAACTACTTAAAGCAGTGTTTTACGTAAGGTAGTGCTTACTGGAGGATGCAATTACAACACAAACCATTATCCCACCGGCTCAATCAGGTCTTTTTTTGTCAAATGCCTGCTGAGCCAAGAAGATGCTTCCTCAGAGTAAATGAGAGCTAAAAAAAGAAGTTCTATAAACTGCATTTGGCCACAGTTTATGTACTGAGAAAAAAAAAAAAAAAAAAACAGAAGAAGAGAAACTATGTCAATGTCACTAAACTTGTGAAGTTTCAGCCGCACACAGTGATTTACTATCCTTTCTGAAAGAAGAAGTGAAAAACAGGAGTGCAGCAGTAAAGGGAAGCCAGCAGCAGCGCTTCCACTCAGACCAGAGGCAGAAGCTGTCTTGTCTTAGAGATTCAGTGAGAATGTACCTGGTTCCAAACAACAGGAAACACACACACACACAGAAATAAAGTCTGGGGGCAGAAGAGGAAACTGACATGCAGGCACAGCAATAACAGGAAAATACAAAAAGGCTTAGACAGGGCAGCGAGTCAGACAAGCCAAGAGACCCACACCCGAGTGAGTTTAGGGGGAACTGAGAAGTGACCTGAACTTTTACTAAATGGAGGAGGAAAAAAACAAATTGAGTCCTTTGCCAAGACACAAAGGTGCGAGTTTCTTTTTACATAAATGTCTATTTAAGATCAAATGCCTTATTTTAGAATAAAGTTCAATAATGCTCTCGCTTGCCTCTGACAACACAGAACACTGCACAGTTGTTCATCGACTTCTGCTACTCATGGAAGAACTATTCCATGAAAACAGCTTCTTCCTGTCAGTGTTTGCTGGTCAATGGGTGGTAATTAACTACTCTAATTGATTTATCCTGTTTTTTTGGTGCTTGCCTCAGTTGCACCCCCCTCCTCCTCAGTTCTTGGGCTCATGAGACGTCGGAGGTCTTCGTGGTAAAGCAGCTTAATGCGGGTTGAGTTGATTAGATCAGCGATTGCAGCTTCTCCGATGGACAGAAGCTCTTTAACTCCCACTAATCTGAGAGTGGACGACAAGCTGTGTGAACGGCCGCGGATGCTATCAGTGGAAACACAGTGCTGCCTTGTTCCGAGAAACCAACTGCAGTTTTCAGACGTGACATCATGGTAAAACAGGACGGCGTCCTAAACATGCTTGGTCCAACATGGAAGGAGGAAACGGGACACCAGTGTTCAATGTCCTTGTTGTTATAGGATGGTGCCACAATGAGGAGCAGAATTCACCCACAAGAGGGCAGCAGAGTGAACAGAAGCAATAAGAGCCCCCAAGATGGCATCTTCTGCCAAGTATCAACAAGTGAGTGTGAGAATGGGGACAGAAGACCACAGCTGAACCCTTATGTAACCCAGAATAGAGGGAGAGGCCATTACTGAGACATCTGTTAGTGATTCATGACAACATTTAAAATGTCCCTTTGCGTCACTAACGGTAATATCAGAGAACGGCTTGTGCATAAAGAGAGCACTAAAATGTGGTGATATCAAAATCCTAGCAATTAAAACCAGTAAAATATGACCTGGCCTCCCCATTACAATACAAATACACAAAGAATTTTAATTAATACAATAGCACACCACAAATGGTTCTCTAAGGTTTACAGTTATAAATTTCATTAAAGTCTATGTCAAATATTCATGTTAAAAAGTTAAACTCATGTAATGCACATTCATTACAAAAAGTATGTTTCTAGTGCTTAGGTATCTTAATTGTTATCATTGTTGCTTATAGGTAATAAGAGGCTTGCCCAATACTTGGAAAAAACTAGAATGATTATATAACTTACAATGTATAAGCAAATAAACTTAGTGGTATTAATGCTTCTCAGCTGTGGAGTCATTAAAGACATAGATCCAGACAGTTCCTATGAAGAAAAAAAATATTTCCATGTCAACAACATCGATTTATCTAAGTAGTGGCTTCTTCTGCTGTTAAGGCACACAGAAAATACTTTAATGACTTTACCAGAAAATCAAAACATCATCAAATATATCTCTGGCCAAGATAGCCTGAATGCATGGTACTAATATAATTAATAACTATATTTAAAAATTATTACTGCAAGCCAAGTAGCACTTAGTGAAATGAACACTGAGTGACACTGAAATAAAGACATAATATTGTGTAGTCTTAAATGGTAAAACAGAAATGTGATGTTATGATATATTATAGCCTACAAAACCATAAGGCTGTTGATTGCTCACTGAGACTACAGAATGAATTACTACAGAAGCTGTCCTTTAACTGTTGCCAATTTAAGAATATTAATGAAACGTAAAGTGGAAAGAAAATGTGGGATAAAAAAGGGCGCATAAGCAACAAGAATGACCCTCATATTGGCAGAACTGTGAAGCAAATCTGATTCAAGAATTTGCCTCTTTGAAAAATCACATTAATGCAATAATTCATGCAAATATTGAGTTCATATGTGCCATGGTGCAAAGATTTACTTCTCAGAGACTGACATTTCTGAATTAAAAATATTTCTATTGGTTTAATGCCAGGGTCTGCAATCTTTACAAATGGAAGAGCTGCAAAATGTTGCATAACCTTTTGTGAACAGACATTAAATATCTACTATAGGAAATTTGTGGTTTTGAAGTTTTAAAACAAAGAAAACCATAAAACATTATCAAAGGAGCATTTATTAATTTTCTTACATAGGATGTTGATGCTTCAGGAAAATTATGCAAAAGAAACACACGCAAAAAAAAACCCTCTAGTTTCCAAAGTAAGAATGAGAAAAAATATATACATTACTAATAGTTGTGCCATTCTGTTATGAAAATACAATGCAGGATTTATTCCATGGAAGAAGAAACCTAAAAAAAAAAAAAAAAAGATCTGCTATATGTATTTTTTTAAATTGGTTCTCCACTTATTTAGCCTAATTATTAGGAGCCATTCTGAAAGGTCCAAAGAGCCACTTGTGGTTTCGGAGTCATAGGTTGAAGACCCTTTGTCTAATGTAATGTTCAAATTCAGAACAGAATAAATGCTACTAAAATATAACTATCATGAATCTGCATTTCACTTTTTGAATTGAATTCCTGAAATATGTATTTTTTTTGATGATGCATCTATATATAAACCTTGCACACAAACACTCCATCATGCCAGAGCTGGATGAGCATTCACACCAGTGTGGACAGACGATACCAGGGGTGGCAAGGAGAGAGGGGTTAGAGCTTTCAGCAGCAGCTCATGAAGAAACAAAAAGGGTCAAAAGTCAGTTCAAATGCTTCCTGCCAACATGATGTGAAAATCAGCCACTGTAAGTTAAAGAGGCAATGCTGACGAGCACCAGCCCCATAATGAACGAGGACCTGATTTCACTAATACAGATGTACATAGTGTAGATTATACTTTTCATTGAAACGAACAAAAGATAAACCAAAATGGCAACTAACTGCTAATTACCAATTTAATTTTCTAAGGTCGTGGAAAAATGTCAAAATTTTATCCAATTAGAAATTGAGTATAACAATAGGTCACTATAACTTCTTCTAACTTCAACTTATACCAACATAAGCAACATTTTTGCAGCACTTGTTTCCTTTCGCTTCACGAACGAAAAGCTAATTTTGAAGTCAGAACATTCAGGTATTTTCTGTTGCTGCAGAAAGAGAGACATGGCTTTCTTGTGTCATTTGATTTGCATGCAGCTTTCATCATGTCCTCTTTTACTTGCTACAATTTCAAAAAGAGCCACTCTGTCACTCTGAAGCGGTACACAGATGCTTCTGGCCTCAGACAGTGACACAGATGAAATGAGACACCATAAAGGCGGAATTTCCGTGGATTGATGTCGGAACTGTGCTTCTCCTCGCTGCGGGGAGCCAAAACAACTTATTCACACGGTTGAGCAGCAGACACATATGTGGCACAAATGTGCAAGATGCACAACCATAGTAACATCCCTACAGTATTTCTCCTGCAGTGTTTTTAAAAGTGTTGCATAAGAATGCCCAGCTGCTTTTACAACGCATGACATGCTCCATTAGCACTCTGGTACTTACGGCATAAGACTGAGTTTCCCTCCTGATTTCACTCCTTCCCTTTTCTGGACGTAGTTGGCCGGAATGGTCCCCTCTCTGCCCACTGTGTTTCTTGCTTTGTACCAGTTTGGATCCTAAAAAAGTCAAACACCAAAAGAGTTAACTTCTATCACTGTTGAAGCTGAAGGCATACTCATCTGAACAGTACATTTAAACCACCTGCAGACTAGGACTCCACAAAACAGGGCAACAATATGATCTTGCCAAGTTGTTTTTTTGTTGATTTGCATGAATGTTAATCTCCCTCAATAAAATAAGGAGTAATTGAGATGGATCTCAGGTACAGCCTGAAAAAGCAGTCATCAGACTTTGGCTCCTACCTGATACTCCCACTTTATAATAATGGGCAGAATGTGTTAATGAAATCTATCAGATGGTAAGATTAAGATTCCTAATCCATTTAGAGATGAACAAGTGCTGTAGCACTACGGACAAAATGGATAACCTATGTTAATAAAACATGCAAGAAATTTGGCTTGATTAAAACAAAATGTAGTAAAGAATTGGTTTATTTTGCAGGAAGTATCTATTGGCCATCTAATTTCCTTTTGGTTATGTATATTCAAGTAGTGTCTCTTCAGAACAGTACCCTTTTGTTCTCTCTCTTTGTTCTTATTCTGTTGTGCTTTCTTTGTTTTAAATGTCAATGTAAATGTGAAAGAATTTCATCACAGTTGATATAAAGCTTTTGTAACCTCTATGTTTTGAAAATAAAGACACTCCATCTCCCACCCCCTAAAAAAAAAAAAATGTAAATATTGATTATTGATTGCATCTCATCTCCTCTTTCTGCTCCTATCACATGTAGTAAAAATAACTCCCTTGAAAGGAAGAATTCATTTTTTTCAGATAGATCTCCTTTCGAGGAATTATGAGACTGGTTTATACAATTAAATGTCATCTAAATCCACTAAAACGAAGTTGGATGATAAATCAACACCTAAAATTGTTCTGCTCCTGAATCCATTTCTGGTTCCCTTTACAACATTATCCTGTTGAAACAAGTAGGTGTTAAAACAAAATCCACATAGATGGCAGGAAACAATGTGTCCCAGCAAAAATAATTACTACACGCCATCCGCTGGCTGCCCTTCTTCCCCTAGTTCATCTTGGTACTATTCTTCAGGTAAGCAATCCACATGCATCTTATCTATATGATGTAAAGAAAACATGATTCATAAAACCAGGCCAACAGCTTCTATTGCTTGGTCCAGTTCTGATGCTCTCATGTTCCCTGTTTGCTCCTTTGGACATAAGATATCACCGCAAACTGCAATTCACTGTGTGCATGAACTTCTTTTGAAATTTCAGAAGTAGTAGCTTATTCTGTTGGAATGGATCAGCCTTCACTCCTTACGTGCATTCAAAAGCCTCAACCCCTAAATACAAAGTGAATACCACCCTTATTCACACATTAATGCTCGTCATTCCATTTAAATTGGGAATACAAAGATGAGTCTTACACATTAATTCTTACCCTGGTGACTCCAATGATGGTCAGTACATCTCCTTTACAGAAAGGCAGGTCCTGTTCAGTGCCAGGTTTGAAGTTATACTTGGCAACGCACTCTGTGCCAGACGACCATGGCACCTGCTATAAAGAAGACACAGAAAATGCACCTCTAAATTGTAGGAGGGCTGTCACAATTTCTCAAATGATTTGAGTATTTACATTGTTAAAATTCCTTGAGGCAAATTATGTGACTCAAAGCTTTGTTAAATTTTGTTTCACTATTTAGCGCAGGTGATTATTTGTGCTGTGCAACACGCTTATTCGTTTGAGGAATGCCAAGTGCTAGGAGCATAATGTCCAATTTTCAAGTTCGGTCCAGGGAATACAGGGGGATTTCATTGATTGATGTCCAGGTTTTATAGTTTTTCAGGGCACCGATAGAAAGCCTTAAAATGACTGGTACGTTGCATGGAATACGACACCCCATCTCCTCTTGGAGTAGCTTCCAGCTGGTTTGGAGCAAATGGCGGTGAGGAGCATGGTGGGTGTATGCATATAGGTGGAGACATGGAGATGTACACGGAACTCTGTAGTTGATGCTTACTGTAGCGTTTCAGAAGAACCGGAAAATACATTTTCTGTCAATTTTTTGTCATGTAGTACAAATGAAAGCTCAATTTCTAATAAGACAGTAATTTAGAATTCAGTTCGGAATTCTTAATAATTCCAAACTCAATAAATGCATAGAAGGCTTTAAATAATCTATATGAAGCTGTAATGCTGATGTAGTAGTTTTGAATAATCCATAGGTGCAGACTACCCATCATGATTAACGCACCGTCATCATTAAAACTACTGACCTGATGTTTTCTGGCAGGTCTAAGTGAAAGCATTCTTAAATAACAATGTGAATGAGACAATGAGTGAATGAGTACTAAGCAGTAGTTGTGAGTCTGTGGCTTTCTGCCCCCAAAAAAGTGAAGTTTGTCACTGACAATAACATGCTATCTACTGGTGAGAAATATTATCCGGCAGCACTAATATGCTCATATACTCTCCTCGGCTCTAGTTGGATTGCATTGGGAAAATGGAAGAAGCACTGTTAAGTTAAGCTCTTAACATGGCATGTGACAATGCAATCTAAATAAATTCCTTTACTACCCACAGTTTACCTGGCCAATATACAATCTGCTTAGTGAATGATTAATAGAACCAGGTCAGCTAAAGATGGAGCCTTGATAGTCAAGGTTTTTTTTTAATTCTTTCAGCTTGATCTAGATGATTAAATGAAGATGAAAGACTTCAATCTCTGAAATGTAAACATATTTCACTGCAACATCAATTCAGAAATAAATGCAACAGTATTATGTAAAATAAAGTAACATAATAAAAGCTAATCAAATTAGGGACGCACAGATATGGAAATTTGCACCTGTAAATATATATCATTTTAGCTTTTTCATATTAAAAACTCATTAATATGGCCTTGTTTTAATTAATGGGCCAATACTGATATGCTAAAAATGACTGATATTGGCATATGCTGATGTTAATGCATTATTGGGTACGTGATTTTTCTAATAAAATTAATTTGATAGAACACAATTAAGCTTCTTTTATTAAAAATTTTGCTGGAAAAAGATTGACAAACATTAGAATTTGGTACAGATGTAGATGACAGCAGCACAGAAAAGCTTTCCAATCTCCATAGCTTTATGGTCTTAATACAGTCTGATTAATGATCAGGTGTGGCTAAACTTCTATAATGAGTTATTTAATTTAGGAACCAAATGTTTACATTTTAAATTAAAAATGAACATAGTTCAGTCATTTGTAAAGAAAAAAATAATTTTGCAAGTAATTTTGGCAGATGTCAAGTGCATTCTTAAAAGAGAATGAGAAACATATTTTAAGGCCACTCTTTAAAGTGCTCAACAGATGACTTGTATGATAAAAATGCAAATGGCAGAATAAAAAATGAGTTCAACACTAGCCTGTCAGACACCGAAAGCAAACAAGACAAAGAAAGCCTTACATGGATCGCAGACATGGTGAGGGGAATTGGGCAGCTGGTGTCCTTGGGCAGGCAGTGGTCAATGTTCAGCTAGTAACATCAGAGCTGCAATACACAAAAGCCAACAGCATTAGGAATCACGCACATTAAACAATATATCAAACTCTACAGATTCTTCCAAATACAAACTGAAATAAATTGCACCATTATCCCTCTGCTCATTGTTGTCCTCCCACCAAAAAAAGAACCAAAAAAAACCAAAAAAAAAAAACACGTGCAAATGTGTCTCAAAGACTGTGAGAAAATAAATTACTCACTGAGACAACCTTCAAAACGTCAACAACTCTGAACTATCAGAGGGAGGAATGAAGTTTGGAATGCAGTTTATCACACAATAACTCATGTGGATGTTTATATAATGCGGCGATGCAGACTGAAAAAGACAGGAACGATTCACACCTCTAACTGATTCACCTAGAAATTAAAAGGGATCGGCTGCCAATCAAAACAAGTGAAAATTTGCAGATTCAATATAAAAGAGCTCAAATAATGGCGACCCCATTTGGTGCACAATAGATCACATTTATTTGCTGTCTTATTGAATTTCAAGATCCTCCTTTTATCCGTCAACTTTGAGCTTCAGCTCATACCCCCTATTCTAAAGTATATTAAGATGAACAGTCAAGCAAAGAGGCAATTTGAAAATGTCAACTGTTTATTTTTAGTTTGACTGCTTTTAAGGTCCTGTGCTGCCATTGGTTAGGGTTGATGAAGCTAAAAATCTGGCAATTCGGTTCAAGAGACAATTTCTTGGTGAATCTGTAGTCTGCAGTTAATGACCGTAAGCAACCATACCAAGTGTTATGGTTTTCCACTTCAGAGGTAAAGTAAATGGAGCATGATTTGATTGTAATGTTGAGGGCAGGAGTTTTGCTCTTAGTGGAATAGATGCACAATTCCAGAGACAGTCTGAAATGCTTGCAAAATAAGATAAAATATTTGGCCAACTCAAAGCAGTCAGTTTTCTGAATTTACAAAAAAGTATTTTCAAAAGAACAAATCAGAAGCAACACTCTAGATAACTGTAGCAGTCATAGGATAACAGCAACCACAGTGACTCCCATTCAAAGCATCTTACTTCCAGCTTGTGCCAAAAACAGGAAGTTGAAACAAGGAGGGTGGAGAAACACAAGGAGGAAGTAGCTGACGCACATTTTCCAAAGCTTTATAAAGGGAGAACTGGGTTGTATCTGGACAGCAACATGGACAAAAGTGTCTGTGGCTACATTTAAACCAATCACAACTCATCTCAACAAGGCCAGGTTGGCAGACAAAGAATAACACCCAAAACTACAAACTAAATTCTGGGCCAAATATCAAAACCAAAATAGGTAGGTGCTAATAAAAAAAAATAAAATACATAAGAGATTCAGAAATCTCTCGTTGCTGTATATAATCTTTAATCCATAGGGGGAGTGTAACGACCAGAGAGCACCAATGGCTAAGCTTTGCAGCATGACCATATCCTGTGCTGAAACAGGAAAGAGCCTAATTGCAGACCAGAACAGATGTGTATGCAAACTGACAGAGCCAAATTTGTCTGAGGCTAGGCTGCTCCAGTGAATCCAAAGGGAACATGCTTCTTTCCTTTTTGCCCTTCTTTACTTCTGCAACACCAACTCTCAGCCACACTTGCTGGCAAAGTGGTAGAGGAGAAACAAGCAAATGCTATTCTTATCTCGATCCAGGAGTGAAGAATGCCTGCAAGCTATTCAGGAGCTTTAGCATCAAACTGTTGAAATCTTTATTCTTAAGGGAGTTGAGTGGTTCTCAGTAAGGCCTTGTGACTTCTCAATCTTCTGCTGGTGAATAAAGCATCATGCCGCTTTATGCACTTTTAAATGGAATAATTCTACAAGAAAATAAAACCTTGGAAAGAAGATCCAGGACAGCAGTATTTGAAACTAGGTTTATTCCAATGAATAATAGGACGTTTCAGGATAAATGTACATCTTCTGGACTGAAGATCTGTATCACAAGTCAAATTTAAAGGGTTTTGGATACCTTATTTATTCTGGAAAGACTGCAGCAAAAGTGGTGAACCAACAACGTCGTCACTGGAAATTTTAGAGCAAAGAAACATTACATGAACAAACTCCCAGACAGCAACTGAACCAGAAATGGGATAAAGGACAAAAGAAAGCACATTTTCTCTTTGTAAGCACTTCCGTTCTGTTTCACACACTCTAAATCTGCAGTGAAAAATTAAGTTTGTTTTTTAGCCATCTGCAGGTGTTCATACATATTGGTGATATTTATCATTTATCCATTTTCTGGACATAAAAGTTCTGATCCAGCAGTTTGATTTTATTTCTTACTTTTCACAGTTTTAGGAATCGCAAACTTACATAAAACTTGAGAAATTGACATGACCTAAGAGATCACATGAAAATAATTTTTATAAAAAATTAGCTGTTTGTAAGGATAATCACTGTAAGGCAAACTAGAAGATGGTCTAAAGGGAAAGCTTCATGGAGAATTTCAGAATACTTGTCATTGTGAAATGTCATCTTGTCTTATTTATGCTAGATTGAAATCAATAGCCCACGGTAAAATTGAATTTAATGAGCAAGCATTAAACAATAACTCGTTACACTCAACAAAGAAGAGCATTGCATGCACAATAATTGCAACATTCCAACTGAATTCCACGACTGGTCAGCAAATGACACTATTCATTTGCAACAGAGAGACTTCTATATGCAACATTCCCCATCTTCAGCAACTTTTTGCTAATTATGCTTCTGCAAGCTGCTGTTGGTGTCTTTTTAAAACCTAAAATTTAGCTTAGACTAAAATTCAGCTCTCAAAGTAAAAGCATTTGTTTAAATGAAATCATTTATTTGAGCAAAAATGACAACATCTGAAATATGGTGTAATGAATTGTATTTTTTTAGATACCCAAACTAAAATGCTTTATCTGCATCCCTTTATTTTCATTTCCATTCAGATTCAAATCATGGTGCATCCAAGTTTAAATCGGTTTGCTATGAAAAGCATTATGCATTACAAATCCCTGAGCCAGTAATGCTGAAATGGTGCTCATTACAAAAAAGTACCACAATTCAGCAAAAAAAAAAAAAAAAAAAAGCAGTAGGCAAATTAGCACCCATTTAACAAAAACCAATCAATTCAGAATTTTGGAGGATTGCCTGATGCATCACTTAAGAGAACCAGGTACTTAAAGATGATCTGTCCTTGAAAATAACGTGCCCCTGAGGCGCATTAAGTTTGCGCAGTTTCTAAAGAAAAATATTAGTTGTCCAAGATTTCTGGATTTTAATTTGCTGGAGGATAATATAAAGTTGTGGAAGACGTCTTAAAGTCAAACCTCTAGCAGAAATTTTCTGGGGAGAAGAAAGAAATGCAGACCTTCTGCAGACCACATTGACTGAAAATGGACATGTGGTAAACAGACAAAAACATACAGCCAACATTTTATTAAAACTAAAGAAAACTGTGCAACTGCTAAAGAAGGTAAATTAGTAAACATATCTAATAGTAACCTGTACTTGTTTTAGATGACAAAAATGATAGAAATGCTGCTGTGTTCAATTTATTTTAATATAGATATGACAAAAATCTGTTTTAAATTTGCTTATGCTAATTTGGATAATTTGTCCAGGTAAGAATTAAAAATGTGATGTAATCAGGTCCATAAATCTTTTTTTTTTTCCCCCGTTTTGAAACATAAGCCACGTTAAGCAAATGTGAGGTACACTTATCACTTAGATGATAGACTTATTCCACTAAATGAGTCAAATCTTACATCCTCAAATACACTTTGTCAGACCATCACAAATATGGAGAGGACGAGTTGTAATAAAAGTATCGCATAATACCATCGTATGATGTAAAGTCCTTTTAAAGACATGCTAAAAAAAGTGTGAGCAGAGTTTTGTCCAGCTGCATCCAGTATGGAATGACATGGTACTTGTCCTCCTCCACTTGTTGCTAGCTGAAACAACCCTAGTAGAACTTTCTCTCACAAGGAAACCCAACCCATCTACTTTGAGAAAGAATTTGGGATCGCAAGAATCATCAACTCTTTTCACTCAAGGTCATCATAATGTTGCCAAGATCTGACTGCTCTGTGATCTGCTGACCTACACAAGGAAACACTTTCCAAACAAACAAAAGGTATTTATCTAGGACATAAACCCCCTTCATTTAGCAATTCAAAAAAGCTCTTGTGGTACATGGAAATTTTAGTGCAGTAAAGTTTTAGTAAAGTCCCACACAAGCAGAGTATGAAGCTTTCACTGTAGAGTGTATTGGCAACAAAGAGAAAAGTGTGGAAAATTATGGAAATATGATCTGTCATGTACGCAAATATTCAGTGCAGGCTGCCAATAAAATGCTTACAGGGCTGAGAGTTTGCACAGAGGACAGCTTGGAACTGTCAACAACAAATGACTCGTGGCTGCGTCAAATTTCCCTCTATGTAAAACACTTGACAGTAAAGCTGCCTGCAGCAATAAAATCCAAAGATTTAAAAGAAATAAAAACTCCACAATATTTTCAGGTTATTAAATATATATTTTTGATATATAGAGAAATCTCTTTTTGCATGAGCCTGTCAGATTTAGCATTTAAAATACAAAATTGAAGAAACTGTATTAAACATTTTGAAAAATGTGGTCATAACGAGACTGCATTGTGCAACTCCTATTGTTTGCATGTTTTTATTTGCATGACAGTACAGAGGGGTTTGTGTCAACCAGGAAGCAGGCTTTGGGAATAAGGGTCAAGTTTTGGACATCCTTAGCCTCAGTGTTCTCAAATTTCTCTCATTGGCTGAGCAGTCTCCCATCCTAGCAGTTACTCCATCCACATGCTGCAGTTATCCCATAGCTCTGATGTCAGGGGTTTAAAGCTGGACTAAAACTAAATTTTTATGCAGCGCTGCTTCTTCTATAAGTCAAAATAAAACTACTAAATCTTTGAACTGAAAGTACCAACAAAATATTTTTTAAATAGAACTTATATAAAAAATAAAATAAAAAAATCAAACGTTAAAATAAAGAAATAGATGTGCCTGAGCAAAGCCATTAGCAGAGAAATAAAAGGCAAGACAACTATACTACAAACTCACAATTCTATACTTTATAGTCATCTCTTACAATTAGATCCAAAAAATTCAAAGTTAACAATGAGCATAAAGCTATACTTTCAAATTCAAGCTGAAAAGCATCAGGCAGGCACGAGAGAGTGAAATAAATTGAGATGCTCTTGCTTACTCAGCCATGATGACTGTGGCTCTGTTTGCCATCTGCCACATCAAATGTTTCCAGCGACCGTCACCTTTTTTTTTTTATCCCCTGACCTCTTTGTTTTGTCTTTTGTAGGAAATTGCAGCAACAGAAAGATAGCTTTGGCCTTCTGGATTTAAATCATTTGGATGTTTTTAAACATTTATACTAAGTTCAAATATAGTCCAACACAACCTCAGATTTAGAGCAACAAACAAAGACGTATGTCAATGTTTTTGTTTTGTTTCCACACATAGCGACTGGACATGGCTCAAAAGGAAGGGCATGTCTTGACAAGACACAGTAACAATATTGACTGCTTTCCTTAGGTTCATAATTCATTCAAACAAAGATTGTGTTGAGCTTTAAACCAGAAATTGCATCTAATTCCCATGAAATCTGAGCCTTGTACACCCACTGTGCTTGGTACGGAAGGATGACAAACTGTGGCTGCAGGCTATTCCACATTGCTCTGGACATCTCAGGAATAATCTGCCTGTCAATGTATCCCAGATCCCACAAAAGGCCTTTCAAAAACATCAATGAGGAAATTTAAATGATTCTCATTTCCTTTGCACAGTTTGACAGTGAATTTCTAGGATTAGTCCAAAAAAAAAAAAAAAAAAAGAAAGAAAAAAAATTACAATGAGAACATGAGCCCATCTACTTTCCCCTCTTCACATGGAAACAAAAATATCTCCTTCACATTGTACCTAGAAGAGTAAGCTCCAGGTTAATGTTTTTTCTTTAAATGCAGGTAAACCAATAATTGTCCAACTAATATGCCTAAAACTATGAAGAGAATTTGTAATGTGTTGTAAACATATCTGATCAAAGCAGTACTATAGTAAATTCACTGTCTATTTTGATTCAGAGGGAAATATCTTTCTATACATTATGTCTTTAATACTTCCACTTCAAAACTATATAAATTTCTGTTATACCAGGCCAGCTGTTAAAATAGCTTTTAATGACATGTCAGACCCCAAGTGGGACAGTTTGGGCAATTTTACTTCAGAGCATAGCTTAACCCTACCACAAGCTGTCAGTCAGCTGTGTATGTCCAAATGCAGGAGAACCACATCACTTTTTCCCCTTTAAAGTAAAATGAAAGCTGGGTGAGAATTTTTCCAGTACTAAAAGAAATGCAACCATGGGTGAGTTAGGTTGCCTATTGATGAACAGAAACATTGTTTATTTACTTGACAGGTTCTTATCACATTACCAAACAGAAGAAAACAATGTGCTGCAGGATATGATTTTTTCTTTTACTGATTTTTTACTTCTTCCACCTTTGCATAGAGCTGCCACAACCAGCCACCAGGAATGATCATTAATGTCAAGTTTTAAATTAAATGCTTTAGAAAATGATCCTCATTTATGTTACCTTCAAAATGACTAGCACTTTCTCTCTATATTGTTGTAAAAAAAAAAAAAAAACCCTGACAGCAGTCTGGAGTACTCTACTTTACTTAGCCTTTACTTTAAGTATCATGGCTAATAAAGCATCTGCTCTCATTGAGAAATGAGTTGGGGTTGTAAAGGGTTTTACATCTCGTCAACGCTGAAGTGGAAGGCCTTCATGTAAAGTGATAATGAACAGGAGGATTGGATGCTATGTAAGATTTTGTCTGAAACCACAGGAGGATTCAATACATGATGAGCAGATGAAGAGACAACATCCAGGGCTACCAACGAGCAGTAAAGACCTCCATATTAGTCAGCTATATTCTATATAAACGTTTGTTTATGGAAAGATGTGTCTGAATTAATCAATGTTTCAATTTTTATCACATTTAGTCATGTAAACAATATTAAAATATCTTCTTTTCAGTTAATCTAGAAAGGAAAAAAAAAGTTGATAGATTAAGAAAAGTCACTAATGGCAATCATATTCCATTCAAGTTAATAAAACAATTTTAAAACTTTTGCTGAAACGTAGCAAGAAAACATACTTGTTTCTGTTCTCAATAAAATTAAATAAAAATAGAATTGTTTATTACTAGATATTAAAGATAAAAAAAAGCATTTTAATGTGATGTTTTTAGCAGTAGATGTAATGCAAAAACATGTATTAAGTGATATATTTTGTTTTAATATCATAAAAAAATACCTGCTTCCAGAATATTAAATTACAAATCAAAACTGGTCCAATACAATTTTTTTAATAACTGATAAAGCAGTGCAGGAGTGAAAACTCTCCCACAACATGCAGGCTGAAAGGTGGGGAGACAGGGAGCAACCCTCCAGCCTGCCTCTCTGACGTAACAAGTGACAGGCCTGGGCTCGCTGCTGATGACAGATTACAAGAACAGGGATGCAGGAAGCAGAAGAAAGAAAGGAAGAGGGAGACAGAAGAACCCGCCCACCCATTTCACTCACCCCCGGCCCCCTTTGAGTTCTGGGAAGCAGAGGGAGAGGAAGGGTAGTGATGGTTGCTTATTGTTTAAGCTCTGTGTGCCGCGGTTCCAGGCTCAGCACACACTCATCCAGATCTGGCTATTTATATCCACACAATATCCATGCAGACAGAGGCAGGCTGCAGCCGTTTTCATCATCGAATATATTGCGGAGACACTGAACCGAAAGGTCTGCCTGTGGAGACGGTGTCCATTTTTTGATTTTTTTTTTAACAGGATATCCCCTTTTATAAACGGAGAGTCTCTGTGTTTGCAGAGTTGTAAGCTGTTTTATTTATTTATTTCATTTTTATTTTTTTTGCTTTAAAAGCATATGCAAACTAAAAATCTAAATTAACTTAAGTCATGTTGAATATAAAAAAACTGGATTTCAACCCTGATCAGTTGAAAAACACCTGCTTTTGGTCTTGAGACCGGGTCAGCCAATCTATACTGGTTGGCTGTAATGTAGCTTGAGCTAAATAAGATCAACAACAACTGATTTCACCAGAAACGATAACAAAAACGTCTAGTTTTTTTACTCATCTATTTCTGATATGGAAAAAAGTCATCTGCCAGATTACTCTTTCCGGTAATTTTCTACCGTCGACAACTGATTGAACTGGCAAAAAAAAATTTAACCAAAGTCAACTTTAATAGATAACAGGAAGGCTAAACATTCTCAATGTAGTGATTCTAGTTTGTTCTTTTAAGCCGTCAGCCAGTCTGTCATGGAAAATGCTGAAATTCTAAAATTTTAATGGCAGTCACTTCTGCCATTAATATAAATAATTACAAAGACCAGCCAACAGTGTTTCAGTTAGCACTGCACGTAGGAGCTTCCAAAGCTGCATTTTCTTTTGTATATTTTCATGTACAATAAATATTATATATATAAAAAGACCTTTAATGGACAAATACTGAATCGTGAATAGACAGGAGTTCACCGCAAGAAATTCTTATTGGCTTCAACGCAAATCATGAGTGTTAATTTCATTTTGTTGACAGACCAAATCTATCTGGCAGAGATGCTAAAGGGACACAAAGCTTAGATACGTCAAGGGCAGCAGCGGAGAAAGTTAATGGTACCATCAGAATGTAGAAGAAGCCAATAGTAAGTAGTGCGTAGGTGTTTGGGAGACGACTGGACAAACTTAAATGTGCACTGCAGAAAGGCATGCAACAAGTGGATGACTGAATACTAAACGAGCGTAAGCTAAATAAATGTTATGTACATTGTGATGCTTGCACTTTCTTCAAGCAATATCACGAATAAATTCAATTTATGGATTTTAGTGCCACATACAACATCTAAAATGACAATGTAATGATTTAAGTGCACATTTCCAAAGCAACCTCTCCGCCACACCATCTGATTTGCTGGAAGCTCAGTTTCACTTAAAATTCCTGATCATTCAACCTCCACCCCCATAGTCAAAAACAAATGACAAAAACAGATCATCAGGCGATCTAGTGAAACTGAGTTAAAGTGCTCAGTTTTACATTTCAGATTTATAGAGATGTTTTGGAAGGGTTTCTGCTCCTGCATGTTTGATTCAAATGATTAGATTACCTCCTCAAAAATGTCATCAAATGAAAGTATTGTTAATCAGCCAAGTGTGTGTTAGCAAGGAAACACTTAAAACATGTAGGACTGTGAGATCTGAGGAATGGCTGGCACTAGAATATTCAAGAAATCTTGGAAGTCTTTCATAAACTGAATTATCTTCATTTTTTTGTTGACACTATGCTAAGGAAACTATCTAGCTAAACTTTAGTCTTTTTGCCAAAAATTTCTGCTTACTGTCTCCTGCCTCTCTATCACAGTTAACGTAGGTTGTGCTTCCTCAAATGCTGTCCCCTGTGAAACACATGATCATATGTGGAACAAAGGGGAAGAAAAGCACTTGAACAGTAAATACAAGATAAAAATTTGCCTTTAGGATTTTTTTTAACACTGATTGGAGTCATTTTGGAACCATTCCAGCTTTAGTTTAAATGAAGCTCAAACAGAGAAAAGGGTCATGAATACTAATTATCAAATGGTGAATAAGAAATTTATTCAGACATGTGAAACAGTTTAAATTCTGATATCTGTCCTGCTACTTTGTCAGTATTCCTATGTGTTTCTCAAAGCTCCTCTAAGTAGAATACTTATTTTTAACCTAGAAACTACATCTTTTTTAATAAAACAGAATGTGTTAATACGCTGCTATTCTGGGCTTTCCTATGCCGTTTATATCAGCTCAGAGTTGCACAGGTGTTTCTTGTCTGTCGCAGTTCATTAAATATCACATAATACATACTGATCATTTAATTTAGTTTTCAGTCAGATAGTAATTTTTATTAGTGCTTTCACTAACAAAACATGGCATGTTTTGAAAAGTCTACTCTTTCAGTCCCTGATCTCTTGTGGTTTAATGTTTTGGGGGTCTGGTTAATTTGTTCCATTACTGTCCTTGGGGACGTTTTGGGGTTCTCAGAGTTTAGCATATGTGTGTCAGACCAGGTGTTAGTCATTTTAGATCATGATGTATGGCATACTTTTGCAGATGTACCAATTCTAATAAGTTTTATTCAAAAAGTTCAGCAAAACTCCTGTTTTGTTTTGTAACAACTTGTTAAAGAACCCATCTGCTGTTGCCTTATGTGGGAAAACAGCTGTAATTTGCAAATTTTTTTGTCCTGCTGTGTAAAGGAGGGTCAGAGTCTGACTTACTGCTTGCAGCTGCATAGAGAATAGGGCACTATTATTGGAATGAAGAGAAGATTTTAAATATTGCCATATTATGTGCCACAAATTCAAAAGAAACTGGTATTATGTCTAGTCATATCGCCAGTCCCTTTAAGATGGATGCATACACAGAAGTTGCCTAACATTTTAGGGCTTGTGAAGAAAGCTAGAACACCGCCTGCTGCGGATGCTGCTGTTTTCATCGCCTCCCCCTCCCCTTTGATAGCTAAGCATGACAACTCCACCATTCAGAACAGAGGAGGAGATGAGGAGGCAAAGCACGATGATGGTGACACAAAGAATCTCATTAGAGGCAACCACAGTGGGGTGCTGGTACAATATGGCAGCAGCATTAGCAGCAACTGCAGCTTCAAATCTCTTCAATAAAAGAAGCATTCAATGGCAACAGAACAGACAGAATGGAGAAAAATCAGACTCAGTGAGCAGAGAAAGAGGCAAGGGAGGGAGAAGCTACAGGCTGGCCAGCAACTGGAATTGCAAATTGTCCTGGATCACTGTTATGGTTCAGGAAAGGGATTATAGAGATTACCTGCACAGTAAGTAATCTCAAATTGAGAAAGAGATTCAATGTCTAAAGCCGCTGAAAAAAGAAGGTAGATGCACGAGAGCAAGCGAGATGGAGAGCATCCTCAATGCAAGACGGAAAACGATATGAAAAAATGATGCTCACAGATGGAGAGGACAGAGGTTAGGGAAGCAAGGACACAGCAAGGAGGAAGACGAGTGAGGAGCGGAGAGGCTCTGCATCTGAGGCTCCTTAATATTAACAGCAGTCTGTCGCTTCCTGTGCCAACCATGAATAATCCAGGCTCCACCCAGCAATGCCAACATGCTAAATTATTCATTCACAACCACAGACCAGCATTAGCGCACACTGTGGAGCACCCTGTGGGGCGCAGGCACATTTCCCTGCTTAAAATCAACAACATGCATGTGTTCACATGCTGGAGGCATTTGTGTGCTACATGCATATTATTAATACACTCACATAAAGTAGTAAAGACATTTCTTTTACCGTTTCTGACTAATTACTTTTTAAACTTCCAAAATTAACAATGCCATTAATGTGTAAAGACAACTAAAATTAAATTGCTTGAAACAAAGGATCTGATACACACATTTGTCATTCTTCCATCTTGGTATGCATGGTAAACAGCAGAACCTGTAAAATTATAAAAACGTTACTTCAGTGATTAATAAACACAACCAAACTGTGTTCAGATTCAGAATTAAAACGCACCGTAAAAATAACCACTTATCACTCGTTACTGATTCAGCCGTAATAGAACAACCCAAGAGACAAAACTAACTAGGTCACCCTTTCCTTTCCGAGTCTACATTAAAAATGGAGCCCAATTATCTCGGAGGAAAACTGTCAGAATTAACCAGCCCAATGTTTTGTTTTTTAGCTTTGTTGATGATCTTTGTGTGAATGAGTGTGTGAGAGTCCAAACTAAGCACTGTGGTCATATCACATCAAGTTAAGACAGCAAAGCTTTGATCAACTTCACAACTTCTGCAACAACCAAATAGCAAGGCAGGAATTACTAAACAAAACTAAACTCAAAAAAATAAAAAAAAAGCTCTAGGTATTATTCTGAGCTTCTTTTCACAAGTGAAACGAGGTTTTAGGAGTGAGAAACCCCTGGATGTACAGAAAAAAATATGCACGTAGCATAGAAGATATTTTGCTAATGCAGGGCTGCTGTTTGCAGAGCCACCAACTGGATATCCTGCCTGCAGAGAGAAGTGCTCAGGGAAATCTTCAATGGAAGCCTAACACAATGTGCGATGATAGCCCTGTTCACTACTAGCTCACTTATTGAAACAAGGCCTTACAACATTTCCACAAATTCTAATAAACTATAAAATCCCCAGATGACACCAAAATTATACATCAAGTATGAAATTATATGTGTGAAAAAAATGTTACAGTTTCATGGGATCCAGTGAATTAGTGTGCTGATGACCCCTTCCCTGCCAGTGCTCTAGTTCACTGCAGGCCTCCACACGTTGCCCCATCATCCTAGTTGTTTAAACTTTGACTTCTGTTCTAGTTTCCTGTCTATGCTGTAGACAGGAAACTAGTCTACACCACTAACGATGCACACCCTGAAACACGGGAACACGGGATGAATTTAACACAAACATCCAATACAGAAATGCACAACATCATCTAATTACATGTATTTAGAAACAGAAAGGTCCACTCCCTCTAACACTCAATAAAAAGGCCTTTAAAATGTAGAATCAGTCACATTTCTGTAGCTTTGGAAACTACCTTTTTAAATCCTTGGTATACAGCTTGGTAGTGCACAGTTCAACGCTAAACTGTACTAATGAAAAGATGTTTGAAACCGTTTTTTTTTTCTTTTCCCTTTTGTGTTCTAGAAACAACTGAATCTCATCAAATATGAGCTGTAAAATGATTGAAACTGAAAAATGAGAAAGGTTCAAGGCTAGTATAATGTTTGCATTTTGATAATCATTTTTCTGCTACTTTTGGATAAATCCATATTTCAATACATTCTTACAAGACTTGATATGCTGAGGAGGATTTGGTAGATTAAACTAATAGTATTAATTCATACATCTCTAGACAAAAGTAGGTAGATGGTTATAAAACATTTCATCTCAGTTTTTTATGCATTGCAATTAATTTTCACAGGAAATTAAAAAAGCATGACTCAACAATATAATGTTTTGATAGTAAAGTATCTGTAAAAAATGTGCAAAGGTTTATTCTGGAGCCCAATATGTATAGCATAATACAAACTCCCCTGAATGGAACAAAATTGAATCCAAGCAGCCAACTTCTGATGTAAAAACGGCAAAGCCCTTTAAGTGACCAGCAAAGAAATCGTTTAGATTTACCGTTTCTGACAAATTACTTTTTAAATTTCCAAAATTAATGATGCCTTGATGTTTTAGAAGGGATGTTTTAAATCCCTTCTAAAACATTCAGAAGGGATCTGGAGAAAATTGCTTTACAGTGAGGTCAGATAAAGCCCTTCTTACAGCACTAACGACGCACACCCTGACTGAAGCGCTGCAAAGTCAAGCTCCTCGTTTGGCACAAATCAGAGAAATTAATTCACAGGCTAACATTTATCCAAGCTGCCTTTATGACAACATAAATTAATAGCTAGGGAGTGTCTGCATGTTTTAAATGTTTGGGACGGTACTACTTTCCCAAGAGACGGAAAAGGCTTTACAGAAACTTGAGACCAGAAGCTTTATCTTCCTTCGATGACATCAGCAAATATAGCAAATGGTATGCGAGTACGGGTTGCTTGTCACGGAAGAGTGAATACTAAGTACCTAAATTATACCCAAGCAAACTGCATCATTGGCTGTCGCTTTCATTCGCCATTCAAACTCAAAAGGTGTTTCAAAAATCAGCAGACGCAACTAACATGCCTTCATCAGACAAGGTAGGACACTCGGCACTCACTGGGTTACAACAAAGATCTCAAACTCCAGTCCTCCAGGGCCAGTGTGCTGCAACTTTTAGATTGTTCTACCTCAGCACACCTGGCTCCAATATTAGCTCATTAACAGAGCTCGTTAGAGCTTGACTGCCTGTTAGTGAGGCAATTTCATCAATTAATTCACGTGTATAGGTCAAGGAGCACATCTGAAAGTTGCAGGACTCTGTCTGGCCCTCGAGGATAGCATTTTGTGACCCCTGGGTTAGAGACAGAATACAACCTACTGAAATCACCAGACCACCACACAGAACACACAATTATGTGTTCACATTTAGCAATGCACACATTTAGCTAGTTTATTACTTGCTTTGCATTCACTTCAGCCTGAGTTTTTGACAAAAGCAAAGTATTAGCAGCATAATGCCAGTTTTAGCACTGCAGGTGTATTTATATAGGTGAGCGGATAGACTGAACACTGTGGGAAGCTGTGCATTAGGTAATTAACACAAGTGTAGCTTTACGGATGAACTGGAAAAATTATTTCATGTCATCCCAGTCTCAGCAAATGGGTGGCAAAGCTTATTGTGGCGGAACATAGCTGGTAGACGTGTTTCTGTGTGTGACGAACAAAGGTGTCAAATCCCGTCACTAACATAAACACAAATGTCTGGGCAAGGTGAGAGTTCATCTATTAAACTGAATGAAGACGAATACAGAAAACAGCTGGAGTATAGACATTTTTTATAAGTGTATTTGTGAGCCTGCATCTTTACTATTGAATTGAATATAATTTCAGATTTCTGTATAATTTTTCTTCAGGTTAACTTGGAAAGTCAGCTATTATTGTTACGAGTTAATTTTCTAAGCTACAGAAAAGTTGTTAGCTTAAATATAAAAAATTGGACTGATGTTGATATGCGATAGTAATACTGCTGTTAGATTTACCTATGTTTTATTTTATCCAATTACTCGATTAATCGTAAGAATAATCGATAGATTACTCGATTACTAAAATAATCGTTTTTCAACAGCCTTAGACTTTTGTGCCTCTTGTGAGGTACAGACTCACCTGCGGAAGTATTCCAAACTCACATCACAGCCCAGGGTGGCTCTCGCTGACCACTCCAGGCCACAGTCCTTCCCTCCGTAATGAGGTTTGGACACCACCAATGGATAGAAAAGTGTGCTGCATCAGAACTTACTCTGCAAATGCATTTTCATCTCCAATGATAACTTTTTTTTAAAAAAAAGCCAAAAAATAACCACAAGGGACCGTAAAAACCATTTTGCAAAATTGAGGAAGTTAATTTGAACTTTGCCATTTCCATCAAAATGTTCTAATGTGATACTAGAAAATCACAAAGCACAGCAAGTCATTCATAAGATTAGCATTTTTATTAAATCTCAAGCAAAACCTGCTTCCAGATAGAAGGACCAATTTAACTTCTTCAATAAAATCTTTAAAAAAAATAAATGACACTATTTCTTGTAATTTAAGCAAAGAGAACAAAAATGAAGGAAATTCCACAGGACTTTTTTAAATAATCCAAGTACAAACAAACAAAATTCAATTCACTAAGGTTCTCAGCCTTCTGTCACATAACTTCAAAACAATCGCAGAACACCAATAGAAATAAAGAGGAAGTCCAGAGTCTCCCAGTCATCGCGATCACTACGGATTTATTTCCACCTTAGGATTACCAAAATAACTCAGCTGATTTTAACATATCTTTAAATGGAGAAAACGGTTTCTTCCTGCTGACTGCATTGTTTTCCTTATACTTCCCTGACATGTATGACTATAAAGCACATGAGTGATCATGACGTAGGTTTGGTATGATAGCGCAAAGAATAATCATGCAGTGAAACCAACTACAGCAAACATCCACATACACAGGAAAAGATGGCGGTATTCTTATGAAGGAAACCAGTAACATAACATTTGTTTGGGAGGGGATTTTCTGTTTAGGCTTCAAAAAGTTTAAACTGAAAAGTACATTCTTCTTATAAATTTGTCACAAAAAACAACAAAATACAGGAAACAGATGAACCACATAACACCTCACATGTAAGTCATGCTATAAGTGAGGTACAGATTGGTGCAGTTTTAAAAAAGTACAACGTGGTACTTAATGCACTATCTGGATTCTAGCATCGTTGCTAGAATACCAGCAAAAGTCAAGCAGCAAGTTATGGAACATAAGATTTAATTAATAGGTTATCATTTCTGAAGACACTGAGCAGACAAGTTGTTGAATTATGGAAAACCTCAACAGTCTCGCTAGAAGCAAAACAAACAAAAAACTTTAGTTTAACTATAAAACAAAGATATATAGTAACCGTTTCAGTAACTGTAAAAAAAAGCAGCATATGAAGTAATTGTATAGTTATAAGAATCCAAAATAAATGTATGTTTGTTAGCAACATAAACTTTACTGAAGTTTTAAAATTTTCTATTGCCTTGTTCTGGCAGATTAAAGTCCTTTTATGAGTCGAGATATAAATTGCTGACTGTTTTTGACCCCAGATAATGTAACCTGGGGTAAGCATACCTGTCCCTGCCTGGTTTTTGCTGTGCAATGTTTTTCTCGTTCTTACAAAATAAATTTATTTGGATGTTAAAACAAAAAAAAAAAAAAGAAAGGTAGATAAAATCATTAGTGTAAGGTAATGTTTTTAATGTTAACATACAAGATGTTTGGGAAGCTGTTTTAAATTAAATTTAGCTAAAAACTTTATTGAAATAGTATATTCACACTGAGAATCCCATACCTAACTCACCATAACCATATCCTCCATCTTAGGACAGTGCTGGAAAATACTATTTTACTACCAATTTCAAAACAAGATATTAGAAAGAAAACCTTTCGATGTAAACAGATGTCTACCATGTAAACTTCTTAAAATAATGCTGTTTACACTGTCTCTGGTCTAGTCGAATTCACTAAAATTATCTATTCCTTTTTGTTTTTCCATTGATAGCTATGTGATAGTCCAGTAAAATACACCCTCAGATTAAGTATGATGAAGACAAGTTAGTTTCCAGTCACAACTGGCATAAAACAATAAGGAAATCCTCTTAACAAGGAGAACATCTGAGTTGGCCAAAGTACAGTCTCTCTTATCAGCATTACTCCACATGGAAAATAATTAACCCTGACGTTTAGAGTGTCAACTGACAGCCAGATACAAAGCACAGGTGTTAAACATTAATGTTGTCTTTTTGTACTTTTTTAAAATGTCGGCGAATCGGAGCAAGAAGCAGAGTAGACATCTTCAGTCGTTTGTTAGATAATGGGAGAATCAAGCTAAATTTTATTTAGATTCTAAATGTTATTTTAGTTTAGAAATTTAAATAAATAAATTCTGTTGTGGTCATAAAAATTTAGAACTATTATGAAAAACTCTCCATGGTCATGCTTACATACTCTGAATAATAAATGAGTACTATTCAGAGTATGTTGGAATTGCTATTTTTCCACTATTGGTTTCATGGAGAAGGAAAATACAGAAAACCTATATTGTTTAAAATATAAATTATTCATGTGCTATTTAGGGATAACATTGCATTGGCTATTTTGACTGGTGTACCTTTTATAAATTGATATAATCATTAATATAATGAACACCACAAAGCATTGTGATAAATGGAAAGTTCATATGAAATTTTTAGATACACATTTAGTTTGAAGCCATAGTGGTTAGTGGAATAACATGGAAGTGTCATTAAATAAATGTTAAAGATTTAACATTTAAGTTGAAATATTACAACTCCATATCCAACTTGCAGAAGACACTGACCGAAAGAAACCCCCTTAGTTCATATTAGGAAATTACTTAAAATACCAAGCTTACAAGCTCCAAAAACGTATACTTTCCTCTCCACAGACATTTATAAAAAGGACTTAATCTTTATTTAAAGATTAAGTCAATACAGAACTTAAGACCATATGTTCTGTGTTAACCTACAAAACAATAACTACATAGGAATATGTTTTTCCTTATTACATGGGCGGTAAGAATCTACTAAGACCAGTAGAAAAAAAAAAGTGATTTTCCAAATTCTCACTCCCAAATATCTTCAGTGTTGAAAGAAGGAGCATTAACATTTTTCACTTTTCTTTTTCTAACAGCACTTCAGGAGCGAAATCCAAAAATATGTGTAGATTAAAAATTAAAGAAACGAGTCAAAACAGTCATGAAATGTTAATGATGCTGTGATTTCTTCCCCTTTTCATTTCCCTTAACCTTTCTAATTTTATCCTTGCTAGAATGCCAGCAGAAGTCAAGTAGCAAGATTTGATTAGGGAAATGGGATGTAAAGCTGTCTAAAATGCCAGTTTCTAGAAATATTACAAAGTTTAACTTCACTTTCTCTGTCAGGAGGTTGCCAGTGGGAAACTTCTACTGCTTGAGGGTGAAACACTGAGTCTCAGGGGTGAGCTGGTAATAGAGTCCCGGCCATCAAAAAGATCCCCAGGCAGCCACAAGATAGACTAAACAGGGAGTGTACTTGTAAGTATTTTACTGCACAAGATTTTAGTCATACTACTCTGCTGTGCAGCATGATTTCCTGAGAAGGAGTAGTGGTAAAATAGAATATGTCCTCAGGTTGGAAAAGCATGGCTCAGCTTTCAAACTTTAAAATGTATTTCACAAAGCCACTGTGTAAAAAAAAAGAGCTGGACTGATTGTGGTTAAAACAAATCTATAACATGTCATGTGTAGGTATCACATTTAGTGAGGTAAGGACTGGTTACAGCTTCAAAAAGTAAAAGGCAGACAATATGGCCAATTAACAAGTCAAGTCACTTCTTAGACTCGCAACATTATATATCAAATCAGACTGATGCTTCTTCAAAACATAGACATGTAAAGAAAAGAAAAATAATGAATAAATTAACAGTCTGCTCGCTCTGATATTTTTGCTGACAGACTTCAACTTTAATCTCACAAATTGAGACTAAATTAAAGTTTGACTAATGATGCACCATTCTGTTAGACAGTGATTGAAATTGGTAAATTTGACCCTGATCAAAATTGTCCAACAAAAATTCACTCCTTTTAATAAAATGCTCCATGCTTTTATTCCAGTTATTTGATTCTAAGGCACTTGTCAAACAAAAACGTAAAGATGGAAGAGGCAGTAAAAATGTACATACCAGCCAACAACAAACTAGAACAACTAACCTGATTATATAGTTGAGAGAACAACATGCTGTGCACACCAAGGTCTGCCTGCAATCCCATCATACCTGCTTCAGGTTCGGTCTGGTTTAACAACTTTGTTACTTTAAAGACATATGCCACTGCAAGCTTTAAAAATATTAAGCCTTTTAAGTGTTTCTGAAAAGGCGGCTTTTGATGTTTTAATTTTTTTGATCTGCTCGTGTCTCAGAGCCTGGGAACAAATTTCTCAGCACAGCTGGACTGCCTCCTAGTCATGATGAATGTTTAATAAATTTTTGAGCAATAACGTCTGGAAGAAAACTATGGAAAGCTAATTTTCCGTTTTGTTGTTCATGAAAGAGAAGACTGATGTGGAAGACTGATAAGTTTCCTAATAATAATCCCATGCAGTCAGAGAGGTTTATAATTTTTTACTTAGCATCAGTGTTTGTCAGATTTTATAAAAGTGCACAATTGTTAGACACCCATTTGTGGAAGGTTGTCGTTTATTAAAAGGTAGTTAAGTTTTCAAAGTATAATTTATCTGCTTTGTGTGCTTCAGGGAATGTTTAAACAAAATTCCACTGAATCATTTTATTTTTTCTAAAAATCAGTGAACACACTGCATTGTGGGAGAGAGGTGAATTGTGTACTATCATTTTTCCTCCCATTATACACATCTAAAACTAATTAGACAGGCAGAATATCAATATATGTGTATTGTATCATACTGTAGATGCTAGTCTTTATGTATTGTAGTACTTAGTAGGATGAAGTTTTAAAGGAAGAAAACTATCTGGTTGGTCAGAATAACAAAATCCTGGATCAAAAACTACAAATAAAATTTATAGATGTGCAATCTATATAGGACTGTAAGGAAGCTGGCAGCAGCCTAAGCACAATACATAAAAATTGTGATGGAGATTGGTTTTGATTTACTTACATTTCCCTCATTCCTCTGTTTCTTTTCCATCATCATGATGCTTTCATCATCATGATGTTTTCATCAATATCTGTGAGCTTTAATATTGCAGGCAAATCATCTATAGCAGTTGTGGGCATCTGGGATAGCAAAGGTTCATCCAAATGGTCAAATGTACAAGTTGTGCAGAGCAATCTAAATATGACAGGCTGTCAAATATCGCATCCAAGCAGCCAATAGTAATATCAAAAATGCTTGCAAAAAGACTTTAATAACTGTGATTTCATTTATTCTGCAAATTCAGAAACACTTGCAATAATAGGTAGATTTTTCTTTTCAAACAAAAATCCTTTTCAATTTTCTTATATAATAAAGTAAAGCCAGAATATTTTTCCCTTGGTAACACACAGGGAGAATTTAAAAAAACAATCACGATTATTGTGAACTAATTTAACTCACAAGTACTAATTTTTGAACAACACTTGTTGTGCTTACCATGTAAATTTTCATCCCCCAAAAATCCAAAACTGATATACAAATTATTTTAATTGCACAGTCCCTGATGTGAACTCAACTTGGTATGCAGCAATACAAACAGAAGAGGGTTATATGGGAAACAGATTAGACCAATAAATTGGACCATAATTCACCGAATGTAGATAAAGAAACTATTTAGAACCTCATAAACAGGAGACTACAGTTTTAATGTATGATGCATTCTGTTTCTGAAAGAGGAAGCAGTGCAGGTGCAGAGCTTATGTCAGTTTCCATTTCCTTTACAATTCCTACTTAAGTGGACCATGACATGCTTTCCCACTTTGCATGTTACAAGGTCCATAATAAAAATGCATCACCCATAATGTGCATGTTTCTTATCAGACACTGAACTCAGCACGCCTGGATGAGAGACTTATGAGCTGCCTTTTATTTAAACTTTGGTGCTAAATGCATCTATGTAGCATGACACAGAGCTTGCAGGGTCTACTATATACTTCCTGTAATATAATGTTGCCCATAAATACCTGTATCCTGTTAGACTGTGCATGAGAGTCTCAAATAAATCTGTCCTCTTTTATTGCCATTGCTGATTATAAAAGATGAAGAAACATGTCGGGGTGGGGGGTTGGGGGGACGTGGAGGTCAGCGGGCCTTGGATGGTTTTCAAATGAGCAATGAGATGGATCCTGTGCAGACAGAGGAGCCATTTCTTCTCTGTTGAGCACATAAGCCTGGCTCAAAGCTTGACATGAGACAGCAACACTGCTATTCACAGAGACAAGCCCTCTCCCCTCCCTCAAAATGGATTCAGAGCTAATTAAAAGAAGGCCAATGTGAAGCTTTTAGAGCAGTCTCGTGGTGCTGGCCGGACATCAACTGGACAACTCTCACCTGATGGGGAATCAGTGAGGATTACTGGCAAAGAAATATGTGACAAGCAGCACAAAGTGGTGTTCACAGGGTTCATCTGAAATGCTTCAGCCTCTTGGGTCAAGCACTACAACCTTAAAGCTTCTTGAAACTATAGCCTTTTGACTAGAAACACAATAAAATACAAAAAGTAATAAAATGCAAGACATCCCGGCACACGGCTCGCAGTTCAGCCCTGACAGATCTGGCATATGGGTTGCTAACATGTTGCAGTCTGGTTCACCAGATTCATCAGAGAATAATGAATGCCAAGCCAAGCCCCTACCCTCTCCAAACAATCATGGTAACAGATTTCTCTAATAAGATAAGATAGCCACAGCTCTCATCAGCTCCCACTTAACCAGCACAGAACAAGCTGATGACATTTCATTTCACGATTTAGGTATGAGGCTGTAAGCAGTATCAAGGACTATCAAGGTTTTGTGGAGGTACGGTTTCAAAACTGCTAAAGATTTGATCCACATGGTTTCTATTAGAGATTCACAACACAAATCTCAAATTCCAGAGACTGGAATAAGACAATTATGCCTCAATTGGCAGGTCAAAAAATTTAAATGCTGACGTTTCTATTCTATTAAAAGCATCAAAACTAAGAACTTCCACAATTTTGGTCTATAGACACATATATATGTACTTACAAGCACTTTTTAGGTTAATTAAAGTCAGATAAAAACTTAAGAACCTATGTTGCTGCATAAATAGAAATCATTCAAGTCCTTTGTTTTCTGTTTGGATTAAAAGTTACAATTGGAACACCATTTTTTCTTCTTTTGCATGATTTAGTCCTTTGAAAAGACAGTAACTTAAAATGGGAAACAATCTAACACAGAATTGGCTGATCAAGTCAAAAGAAAACTAGATAATTGGAAGCCAGAAAACCAGAATTGGTCCATTACTATTTCCAATGGTTCTTAGTCTGTTTGATAATATGCAAGAGAAATTAACAAAGAGAGAACCACCCATTACTCTTAATATACAAATTTTGCCAAAATACAAGAAGGATATCTGTATAGCAGCTGACTGCAGGCTTTACCCGAGCAGATGATCTCACGAACAAGCAAACTTAAACTTGCACCGATAGTGTTTCTCAATCCCGGTCCTCAGGCCCCACCTTCCCTGCATGTTTTAGGTGTTTACCTTCTGCCACACACCTGGATTAACTGGCTTCTGCAGTACTTGATGGTCATGCAATCATTTGAATCAGCTGTTCTGGAATTGAGGGGCAGGACCTGAGGACTGGAATTGAGAAGCATTGCAATAAAACAATTACTGTACAACAAAAATAATTATTTGGAAATGATTTTATATTTCTGCTTCAGTTAATATGTCATAAATAAAAAATAAAAAATAAATGTAAAATGTTACTGCCAACACTATTTTAAAAAATAATTGATATGTTAAATTATTTTGGCAACAATACCACTATAGTAATTGTTGCTTTTCTGCTTTTACTGAAAAGGATTATACAATGTGATACTTTTCTTAACTTTTTGTGTTCATACTACTAATAATAATAATGAAAAAGTATATTTACAACATAAGAGTTTTGTTTTGGTTGTTTTGTTTTTCTGTCAAGAGTTCAATTAAAAACAGAGCCAAGTCAGTCACTTACAAGAAACAAGCCAATCTAACCAGAACTGCTGGTTGGTCAAACCTGCAGAGGCAACAAGACCTTAACAGGAAATATGGTCAAATCTGACCTACCACAAAACACCAACATGTTAGATAAGAAGCGCAAACACTGAGATAACACTAATCAGAAGAAATGTTCCCCAAGAACAGCCTAATGCTAAAGATCAGGACCTGATTAACCTGACAGTCCTCACCTAAATTTCTCTGTAACATTATTAACTCTGTGTATAGTAATATTACATCACATGCAGTCACACATGAACTGTTACTGTCAGTCCTGCCATGGCTTGTACAAATACGTGCTTTTTAAGATATCAGAGGTAAACCTTGATGAACTGAAAAAGCTAAACAATGCAAAATTTGCAGGGACACAGAAGCTTCTTTTGAGTGCAAAAATAAAATGTGAGTATCTTGGTGTCCCACGTTTTAAATGGACGGAGCAATGCATTTTATTCATCCATGTTTTACAGAAACGATTAAACTGTAAACACAAGATTGGTTCATTTATCTGCTGCTGAAGCTTGCAGTTGTCAATTCAGAAAAGACGCGCAATATGTTTGGCACAAACACAAAAGGTTTTGGTTTAACCAGATTCAAGCTCTACGTTAAAGCTACTAAACATATTGTCGGACCTGTTTAATGTGAACTTTATTTGTCTCACTAGCTAAACCTCAGTAGGCAGTTCTTCCCTCTTTTTTCCAGAATGTCAATTTATTTTACCCTAAGCTTTATGAATGGTGTTCTGAGAAGAAAACAATAATTGAAAAATCTTAACTTGTCCGAATATGGAAGCAGAGGCTAGAAAAAAAAGGGGTGACTCAGTGGTTTGGGGTGCAACTACTGAAGCGCCAATGACATAATGGTCATTAAAATAAGCACATAGAGGAGATATAGAAATGATTTTATTTGCTTTGTGTGCGAGTGCTTCTCATTATATTGCTAACCGTATTAGCAGACACAAAGAAAATGTAAAACCCAGTCAGACCTACCATACATCTGAACTACTGTCCGATAATGGATCTCGTGACGTTACTGACCATTGAGCAGCAGCTAACGCTAACATTGACCGAGATTTAAGGTTAGCTCGGCACAGCAGTGATTGGTGTTGGATAACTTCTCCCCACACTGTTTGGGAAATGTAAGCTTAACACCAAACCATTGAGATTAAACCACATTCCGTTGAGAGCTGCCCTGAACCTCCCCCTGGTAAAACGCTGCAGCTGCAGTAGCAGCAACAAACCGAGACAAAACAGTCACTGCGCTGTGGCCAACTCACCCAAAAGATACCGCTGAGGTGTCGAGCAGATACGGCTGGAGGTTAGCGATGAACGCCCATCAGTAAAGCTCCTGCGGTTCGGGGGCATCCAGTTTTCGCGGGGCTAATGTCGGACAATCCGAAACGTGGCTTTGCTTTGACGGCTTTCTGTCCTCCGACTGCATATGTGTGTGTTGTGTTTGTGTGTGTCTGCCAGGCCTGCAGCTGCTGGAAGGAAATGGGCTCCCCTCCGTCACCGATACGCGCATGCGCATGCAAGCAGAAATAGAACAGCGAACGGTGTGTGAGCGCGACCGCGTGGCCAACAGGTGAGCGTCAACTGATGGCAAACTTGTTACATGGTTTTAAAACGGTTTTTTTTATGCCATACCAGCTCAAAACAGGCCATTATTTTGAAGTGGAAGGAAAATTATGCATGTTTATTATTATTATTATTATTATTATTATTATTATTATTATTATTATTATTATTATTATTATTATTATTATTATTATATTCAGGAATATTTACTCGCTTAAACAAAATCCACAGTCCACTGCAACACACAGACAAAGGACACCAGACAGATTTTAAAACACTTATTAGTCCAGCTCTTAAATATGGAAAAAGTATTGCAAAACCCCAACTTCATCATGCATACCAAAACAGCACTTCTCTGGATGAGATGCAATGATACTACAGCAGAGGTTGGAAATGTAATTGATTAAATGTCTTCCAGAAATTCAGCTTTTAAGTAAAAGTGACAAGAAATAAAAACTATTGTTTAAAGAAATCCACCATAATTCATAGCTCAAACCATGATGCTCTGGTCATGTATTATGGTGTACATTTTAGGCCATTCTCACGTCTCAGGAACTCATCCTCATCTGAGGTAAACAAACTGTCTCAAATTTCTTTTTTCTTTCCCATTAGTGTCATATGTATTATTGCTTCTGGGAAAGCAACAATAGGAAAAAATAACTGATGTTACCACTTGTTTGAATTAGCCTATTTAAGGCAAATGAAAGTAACCTTGAATAGGCATTCCGAAGTCCTTGTTTCTTTGTTTTCTTATTCCCTCCGTGGATTTAAAATTTCTCATGTCTCACAATCCTGGGTATTTTATTATAGATTTAACCATTCATTTACTGCTAATTGTGTTCTTCTTTCATTTCTACCTGTGTTGCTGTTGTTAGTGTGCCAAAATAGCACGTTGATGACGTATTTTGAAACACACGATCTGATAACGGCGTCACCTGTTGGGAGCTTCTCTGTGACTCCTGAGAGCTTTTATTCTGATGTCATTTTTATCTGACGCCTTTATTTCTGAGAACTTTTCATCTAATGTTGTTTTTTTCTGAGAGCTTTTATTCTGACACCTTTTCATTTGAGGCCATTTTTGCATCGACTTTTTATTCTGATGCCGTTTAGTAGGAGGTCTGATGGCTTTTTGTCTGTGGTTTGACATCTGAGGCTGTTTGATCTAATGTGTGGGGATGTTTTCCTGAGACCTGAGGATGTCCTAGTATGTATCGTACATATGAGGCGTTTTGACCTATACAGAAAACAGTGTTTGATAGTAATCTAAACCTCCAAGCTACTTGGATACCCTCCCCACTAACGGTGGTTTGCAAGAATCATCCTGTGAAAATGCTTTTCGTTAGAATGGACAGGGACGTGTGTCAGAGATGATTTCAAGATGGGTACGGCTAAATTCATGCCAATCTGATGAAAAGGGAGAGACCTAAATCCATTTGGAAATCTGTGACAAGACTTGGAAAAAAACCTGATGTTTACAGATATTTCAATGTAACTTGTTAGTGCTACTACTAACACCAGGGAAAATGATTTTAAATACAGTATAGGAATAGATTACTGGGGGTTTATCAAAATGTGGTTAAATGATGAATACATTTCAACTTTTGTTTTGTCATTTAGCAGGAACGGCTGTAGTGCTGTGTGTTGGTAAATCAAACTAAAACCTTCTTGATCTCTGTGCTGGTTGCATAGAAATGGCATATTTACATCTGAAGGCTGAGTGGAAGTTTATTGTGGTTCCTGAAAAAACTTCATTGGGAACATTAATATCTTACAAGTGGAACTGAAAGTTGAGAAAAACCTAAAGATGTGCTCAATTTTGACTCCATCGCCTGAAGTTGCTTACGATGGAGGATCAATTCTAAGCGCTGAAATCCAATTTCTGTTTGCTAAGTCAGTAGCTGACTAGGTGACCAGGAACTGCTCCCTCTGCAGTGGGTTCTGGTAGCTGTTGAGTGGGTTCTCAGACAGATACAGGATAGAATAAATAATCAAAAGATGTTTCAGAGTTATTTAAGTACATTATTACAGAAAACTATTTCCATCATATTCGTGAAAATAGATTTGCTGTGTGTGTTGCTAAGGTTGGGATATTTTACAGACGAGTTTTAAAAGATTTCTCAGGTTGTCCACTAGATGGTGACATTCTTTTGATTATGTAGTATGCAGCAGAGGAGAAATCACCATACAAAGAGTTCATTACTGTTCATAGATCTTTTCATCAGTGCAACTAAGTCTTTCATAGAAACTGAATGTAAAAATGTAAATATATTTTGCTCCTCTAGGGTTTATTTAGAAAATAATTTCATCTGCAGGATTCATTGTGCTGCAAGGTACAGTGCTGTGGAAAAGTGTTTGCCATCCCAGATTTATTTTGTTTACTAGTGGCTTTGGCTTTGGAGTTCTCCTGTGGTGGTCATTTTTGTTCAGCTTCTTTTTTATTGTTTAACCTTTAACAACACATGCAAGAGAGGCACGTGGCGCTTTAGTTGTTGTTTTGGGTTCTTTTGTGACTTTCTGGTTGAATGCTCAATGCATTTTGAGTGATTTTGTTTGACTAACCTGTCTTGGGAACGTACACTGCTTGTGCATGTATTTTTTTGCTCTTGTGGGCTATAGCTTGAACTTTTCTTCATCTGTGTTAATCACAGTCAATTCATACAAAAAAGGAGACAAACAGACTGCCAAAGTGAAAAAGATGCTAAGAGACAAACAAGTTATACAAGACTGGAACAGTCAAAATCCCCAACCAATAACGGATTTCCTTATTTCTATTCTGTGTACATAATCTGTTTGACCTGGTACGTGCCAAGGTAAACAATCCATACCCTTTCATGTTTTGTCACGTTACCAACTGCAAACTGTGATGCATTTAAATGGGAATTTACACAACTTAACAACACAAACTGTTAAAATGAAGAAAATTTTAATAAGGCTTTCAAAAATTTTAAAAAATACAATTTGAAAACTATGCAGTCATTATCAGAATTGCTCTGTTTAGAGCTTAGTCCTTCCTCTCATCAATCCCGACTGGCTTTAGTGTTACTGCCGAAAAAACGGATTCCCAAAGCAGGATGTTGATGTTTTACAATCTAACCCTGCTTTAATGTTCCCTTTAACTGTATTCTTTGTCTTTTGACTGGGTTCCTTGGTTTTTATGATGCTGTTTGGTCCCTAATGTTCTCTAATATCCGATGCCCTCATAGTACAGCTATTTGTTTTGAACATAAGTTACACATAGCTGGATTTTGTTACTGATAAATAAAATTACTTTGTGTCTCATTTAACAATAATGACATGCTGAGTTAAAACATAACTGCTTTAACCTAAACAAAGTACTTAAGAAAACATTAAGCAAAAAAAGAGCACTCGTGAAAATTAACAAAAACTTTTGTAAAAGCTTCATCAGCAAGGTCCTAGTTGGCATGCTTACTTGTAATGTAATGTTTATTATTAATATTTTAACATGAAATCTGAAGTGAATTTATTCAAGCTAAATAGTTTTAAAAATCACTAAATGCTAGTTTAACAGTGAATGGACTTCTCCAAAATTAAACTCCAAATTTCAACAATAAACCTGTTTATTTTTTTAACTACTTCAATTGCTTACCATCCTGTGCAAAAAATAAGCTGGCTTCCCTGTAAAACCTAATAATAAAGTACAATTTATTTCTCTAAAATAATTGCACTACTTCTGTTACACAGTTAAAAAAAACTCCAGGTAAGTTTCTTTTGAAACACAGAAATGTATCAATAATAACTTTTTTAAAATATATTTTCATAGCTACATGTTACTGCTTGTACATTGAAGGAATTATTAGGAGAGTGTTATCAAATTATTACATCTCTCCTTATTTTAAATTGAATTGAATGAAAAAGCAATTGAGGATTGATGACAGTGACAGAAGTAGTGGCACACCCTTTGATCTTACTTTTGATCCTGACAGAGCAGTGCTAACTTGATCTGAGCTCTCAGTAGTTCCGGATGTACATTTGAGAAGCACCAAATCACAGTGAAAAATTGATAAAAAGTCTGAGACAAAACTGTTAAGTGATCCATTGAGTTTCTGTTCTGTGATCCTGAATAAGACAAACTCTAGGAAAGGTGAAGGAAAAACAAAAACTGAGCTGCACTGCTTTAGTCTATGAAGATGTTTATGAAATAGTGCTGCATCAAGCAAACCACATCAAGGGTCAGAATTAAATCCCTCACAAATATAGAAAATTAAAAACACAATCAAAACAGATGCATATTCCATTAAGAACTGTTAGTGGTAAATAACCAACTTCATTCTCATTTAGAAGGCCTTCCTACAATGAAAGACTGTTTCCATTCAAAATGTCCACACTTTCCCAGAATCAAATTTCAAAATTTCCCAATTAATTTCATTGCATAACTATAAAGGTCACTATGGCCACTACAATAGTCAGGCTTTAAATAATTAATCAGATTAAAAAAGCAAACAAACATGGACAGACAAATGGAAAAAAGTCTAAGAATACTGATTGGTGAAAAAAGCACTGTGTATGATGCTTACAAGAGCTGTTGGAAAACAATATTTGCTTATCATTTGGAAAAATACATGGTTCAAATATTGTCTCTATAAATAACAGAACTTTGCATTTCGTAATATTTTGTGTTGTTTTTACTTTTAATTGAATTCAACAAAAAACTACCTGCCTCTAACAATCCTGCGGTGAAAAAAGGAAAAAAACAATAAAAATCTTCTGGCTGACCAAATCTTGTTCCCATCTAGCAAGATTCCCTGTTTTCCTTCACCATTTGTCACTGCTGTGTGTGGCAACAAAAGTAAGACAGGCAGTCTTTACAAAACATGGCAAACATGAGGTGCTCAGAGTGAGACGCCCATTCCCAGTGGACCCTGAGTTCACACGCACCATCTCATGATTTCTGACCAATCCCCAGTGATTTGCACTGGGACTGGGCTGCACTGGGCTGGACCCCCCACATTCGTGGTTGTGTCAGTCATAACACACAGCAGAGTTCGCGTGACAAAAAATGAGAAACATCCTACATATCTGAACACCTGCACCTGTATACAAAGATCCTGTGGTGAGAGATTTGGAGAGACTACACTTAAAGGAGACGTGGCTTCCAGTCACTCACTGAAGTGCAGTTCCACATTTTTGCATGATTAAAATCGCAAATGTATCACTATATTTTATTAAGATTTTTTATGACAGACTGATAGAAAGTGGTAGACAACCATGAGGAGTGTATCTGGTACATTTGTATTTATTCCCCATATGAGCCAATACACAGTAAAAAATACCCTCTGGCTTTAATAACAGCTGTAAGTCTTCTAAGGTATGTTTCTACCAGTTTTGCACAAAATGAGACTGAACTTTTTTACCATTCCTTTTAGCAAAATCAAGCTCAGTCTGAGTTGTATCTGAAAAGGACATTTGTCAGCTTTTAACACAAGTGGAGGACCTTTGACAAACTCTTTATTCAAGAGATGTGGTCATCCAAGAAAACATACTGTACTCTTGCATGAACTATCCCTTTGTTTTGGGCTTTTCTTACAAAAACATTCAGACAGAAATTCTTAGTAACACTGATTCAAAACAGGGGAAACAGAACCCATCAAATGCAATGTACCAGTTGAACAACAAATAGAAGGTGAGTAAATAAATTTGGAATGATGAGAATTTCCCTAAAAGGAAGTGTTACAACTTAACTCTGAAGAGGAAAAGAAGGCCATTATTGGCAGAGAGAAAAATTACGAAAGAAGCATTTCCTTTATAATGCTTATAATATGTGTTGTGGCTGTGTTGATGTGACACCTGATGAAAAAAATCTGAATCAGGAACAGTCAAACCAAGTTTACATCATTGTCAGCTTTACAGCAGAAAGTATTGCTTGAAGTGCATTTAAATTTGTTCAAAGAAGCCTTATTTATTTACCTCTTTAATTTTTATCCACTATAAAAACCACAGCCAATTATCAGATGACATGCATACGTTTGAAAAATACTTTTTTTTAATTTATTTTTTTAAGATAATCTTCTTGGGCCATCAATGAAATTCACACACTATGGGACCCTTGAGTGAAAAAGCCACAGTTTACACAAAGTTCTGCGATAAAAATGTGTAATATTATTTCTATTATTCAAAACAGAAAACTAACAATTATTCTTATTTCTGCTATATTATTTTGATATGATTAATCTTCTAAAGTTTCACATAATGTTTATTTATTGGTATTAGAATGCACAGACCTCAGCAAAAATACACTACACACACATTGTTTTATGCTTATAAAAGATCTTGTCATAATACTCATTTCAAGTCCTTATTGAAAATTAATATTATCCTTTTATGTTTTTCTGCTCTTCGCAGAGTTACACCAAAATTAGCTGGTCAGTTAGTATAGTTAGCTGTCAACCAGCCTGTAAATAGATGATTAACAGATGTAATTTGTCACTTAGTAACTGGGTTTTTGAAGCAGCAATATTTCAGTAAGGGCCTTTCCAAAAGGCCAAATCATTCTCGCGCATACAGAAAAAGTGTATTCACAGCAATGGGTAGGGTCATAAAGCATGAGATTCAAACATTTGTCAATTGATTATATGGATATTAAAGTGAGTTGTATAATGAAAATTTTGTCAATGAAAAGTTTAAATCCCATGAAAAACTTTAGGCTTTGTTTGGTGCTGTTCATAGAAAGATGGATATCCAAACAACACATAGTAGAGGGGTCTGAGTTAGTTTGACCTCATGTTCAAAGCCATTGGATTTTTTTGTGTCTGTCAGAAATGTAGCACAACTTTACACTATCAGAGTTGTCCTTTGTTGTGTAATTTTAAATGCTTTGTTAACACTTTGTGAATTCAGATAAAAACTGAAGTTAGAGTAAATCTTGCCAGTGTTATTGCTAATCTTCAGCTATCTATTGCCTGTGGCACATTAGGAGGGTAATGAAAGTCAAACCGGGAGAGGAGTTGGGCTTGGCTCAGAGTCTCTTTGATAAATAAAACTGCGGGGAGGCACTTTATTCTCTTATGGCTGCTTCATATCTCTAGGGTGATTACTGGGAATTTGGCAGCCTCATGGGTGTACACAAATTTACACCTCATCCATGTCGGTGCCAACAGTTACAAGACATGCAACTCAACATGGTTAAAATAACACACAAATCACGCACAAAATATAAAACAATGAAGTTGGGCCTCAGCTAATACAGCTGCTTATCTACTGTCTTCTGCTATTATTTTTATTGGTCTTGCACGAAGTCTGATAATGTGTTTCAGAAATGTGGACCATGCGGATCGTGTGTGAATGATAAGCACGGGAATGTTAGCCACTTGCTGTCATGCAAAGTGCTGATTTGATTGCCAAGCTCAGAGGAAATACTACTACTTTTCAAACACTTTGCCGCCACAAAAACCACCCCCACAAACACATGCCATCTCCTCCCTTTCACACACAGGCACGCATCCGCTTTCGATGCTGTGAGAAACAAATCTCAACAGTCAGGTATCTCAACCAGGTGACAGTGAGTAAAATAAACTGAGCTCGAAACAGTTCCTGAAGCATGACAAGCAAAGGAACAGAGAGCCACCAAAGCCAGTTGGGTTATAGGCACATGTGCGATTTGGAGCTTGGAGAGAAAGATTGGGTGTCAGCAAATTGGTGCAACGTGAGGAAACATATCTTTGCAATGAGTGTGATTACCTTAAATCATTGTGGTAATATTATTCCTGCATAACAGCCTAATATTGGTATGACGTGCACAAACTGATAGTTTGTAACTATCAGTTACAAACTTCATTATTTTTTTTACTCAAAAAGTTGAATATTTAAAAACATAGTAAATGCAGCCCAACATATAGGGCTGCATTAGCAACACATATAGCAGCTGTTTTCTTTGACTGTTTATATAAAATCACAGAAACCAGATACATTTGACTTGATCACAATGCAAGCTGCTGTCTGGCCTATTTGTGCTCCAGTTTCAGTTAAGTCAAACTAGATAATAGCACATCTAAACTTACAGACTTCTACAATAAACAATGGCGTTTGAAAAAGACTTGCCAAATCCCCATGTCACTGAGTTATGTCAACGGAACCAACAGCTGGGCACTGTTTTTCTTTCTACGTTCTCGCATTGTTGATGTATCTGTTTACTGGCAAAGATTGCAGGACAAGAGCATTGCAGTTTGTTCCTCCTTTGGAGGTGCTGTTTATGTAAGGCTGTACGGCGGCACTATAATTACAGAGTGCGGAGGATGGGGATTATGATGACAGCCCTGGGAAGCAGATCTGTCTGCCTGGAAAGAAAATAAAGCTCCACTTGGCAGCTATCTGTCAAGCGGAAGACAAGTGTTTCCACTGAACAACACTGTTGCACCTTAATCATAAAATTTTATAGAAAAAAATATATCAAAGTGTGAAGTGTCATTCCTTCTTCTTGTAAACAGTTTTAGTTCTGGGAAATCCTTGGGTCTCTGTACATGCCAAGTTACACTGAGATCTAAGCACATGTTTTCAAAGTGTTCAGGGTCAAAGGCGGTGAGAGTAAAAAGCAAAATATTCATCAGGTACTTCTTCAGTGGTGATGTACCACTGAGTCAGTCAGGGATAGAAATCGGCCACCAATTATCTCCCTTGTTCATTAAATGAACCAAAACTGAAAACTTGAACTTTTTTCAGAGGATGATTTCTTTAATGTGAATATTAAAGTTGATCATTAAAGTTAATCTGCTGCCACACATGCAAAACAGAATTATTACACTGCCAAACACCTCCACAAAAAATTGGTTAATGTTGGTTGGTTGGTTGGTTGGTTGATTGGTTGGTTGGTTCCCAACATTTATTGTTTCTTTGGCTTCTGGGTGGTTTTTTGTTTAGCATCATAGGATCATAGGAGCTGTGGTTGATTTAATTCGTGGACAGTCCTGAAAACCTCATGGTTGTTGGTTGAAAGAAACCAAAATTGCCTCTAAACATTCCCTTTCAGCCCTAGATAAAACACAGAGATGGTTAATCAAGTCTATATATGTGCATCCTAACATACAAACTAATATATTTCAGTTCAGAGGCAACCAGTCTGTGGTTCTACTGAGGTGTAATGGAAGCCCAGGTTGTGTTAATAGCAACGGTTAGCTTGTCTGCATTGTTGGATGTTCATTTTAACAATACTCTGGGGTTTAGATCAGGCCAGTTTACTGGTCAAGCTAATGCGGTGATAACAAAGTTCTTAAATCTGTATAGAGAAAAGCCAAGTCCAGCTACAAAATTAAATCAGCATTTATTAAGCATGTCAACAAAGGGAAACATGAGGTGTTCATAAGTTCCTGGGAGAACATAGGAGGACCAATACCAGCAGATAACGAATGCTTCCTAAAGAATCACTGGCTGGGATTTTCCACTCTTTCTCTTGACTCTGGGGCCTTAATATGCAAAGGAAAGCCAAATTTCCTTTGGTCTGACAATAGGACAAAGAGCGAAGATCAGACTTTATCAAGCCAATGTATGATAAAGGATTAAAACATGATTCTGACTTATCTGCTTCACAGCATCTGGATTTTACATCACTTTAGAGATTTTTCCCAGCAAGCACAACAAAAAAAGCTAGTGAGCTTCAGAGTTCTTATAACTGTCAGGGTCGACTGAAAGTGATTTTGTGCCCCATTCAAATTCAGCTTTTAGCTGTTTCCACACATAGCTTCTGTGAAAAGGCCTGGTATGTACAGTATCTGTTACATTTTCTGAAGTACGGACACAGAATAAGAGGTCAAAATGTTAATATGTCCAGGAGCAGACAGTCACAAAATTGAGGTTGGTCTGTTGAGCACACCCATTCTTTCCAAGAACCCTGCTATCAGTCAGCTGATATGGTTATCTGTAGAAGTTCTCATCTGTGGACAGAAACACAAAGCTGAACCAAATCTGTTTGTTCTGTGGAAATTACCAAAAGGGCCAAAAAGGCCCTTTTTGGACTTTGAGGTGAAAAGACTATTTGAATTTGAATAAATCCAACTAGTTGATTTCTTGAAAATTTTAGTCAGCTGTTATCTGTAATTTTGTTTATAGAGAGAAAAGAGGCGAAGATGCTTCAGTGTTTGTAAAACTGTAATGCTGCTGTGAGTGCAGACAATGTTTGGGATGTCCTGTTTATAAAGCTTGTTAAATTGATGACTTTAAGGATATATAGAATAAATCTCTATATTTAGAGATTTAAATAATCTCTAAATAAAGAAAGTCAACATAATCTATTTTAAAAATGACACACAAACAAGAAAACAGAAGTTTGCATAATAAATTTGTTTCTCATCATTATTCCACATGTTTTCAGAGTTATGAACCATAAATATTGCTCTACAAAATGATGACTTTTAAAGTTGTTAGCTCTGGTGTAACAATTACGAGCTACAGATCTCAGCCTTTCCTGTATTACTGTAAGTGGTTTTCCTGCTTCAGGTCCTGCAAGGTGATAATCATGAAACCTCTCATAACCTGGACTCTGGGGTTTGTGTTTCTGTAACCTTTATGTCACATGTGTATGTTATATTAGCCACTTATGTAAGAAACCTGGAATGAATTTGAGTAATAGGGGACAGGTCATCATTTCTTTTAGCTTACACAAGAAGGAACGTGGGAGATCAGTAGTCGGGCCATGATAAACAAAAACCAGGAATACAATGCTTTCACAGGGATATGTCCTGGAGATTTTAACCATTTCTCACACTCTGAATAATTTAAAAAGGCTTGTCAAATACTGCACTACAGAAAATAAAAAACTAGAGTTATTACTTGTACTTATTATCTAATAATAAGAACATCAGAGTGTAAACCAGTACTTCACACTTTCACCTACAATTCTATTGCATAAGATGATGCAACTCTCATGGAAAACAGAAACACACTCTATCAATTTCAAAGCTAAAGTAAAATGACTAAACTAATTTTGCATTCAGTGTCTTGCAAAGATATTCATACTCTTTGAACTTTTTTTTTTCACATTTTGCGATGTTACAACCACAAACTTTGATATATCTATGGGAATTTTATGTGATACACAAAGTAGAACATGGTAAAGTGAAAGAAAAATGTATGTTTTTTTCTTCTGTATCAAAAATAAAAATCTAAAAGGAACAGTCAACATTTAATTAGAGTTACTTGAAACAAGCTAAGTTTTGTCTTTTCCAGATTTCCACATTTATAGACTGTTTCTTTTGCCATTCTTCACTGCAAGTCTGAAAGACTCCATAGCTTTATCAAAAGCCTTCTGTATTTATCTTTTTCTCTTAGCTTTTGTGCAGATTTCACTGTTAAAAAATAGCTGGTGTCCTTCCCTCCTGTGCTTGTCAAAACAGTGTTCTTACATAACCAGACTGTCCTCTCGGCCGGTGTTGTTTCGGCTTCGGACAGGAGTACACAGTGGAAAAATTGTGTTCATCCAAAATAAGCAGTCTGTCCAAAAGGCCAACTCACCTTCTGGTAAACACATGGAAGTTATGTCATCAAATGTTACAATCATAACACAAGTTTGTAATAGTCTTAATTAGGGATGGGCTGGTTTACTGTATGAAAAGTTTTCGTCATACAGAGTGCTAATGTGACAAGTTTTCTTCCCATGTGTGGAAGAAAGCATAGCACTGCCCCTTCCCTACCTATTTCTGTATTTTCCCAGTCAGCTGGCTAAAGAAAATGTACCTAAACCATTTTTTATTGGTTAAAAGAAAGACAAACTCAATGCTGCTAACTGGAGGCTCTACATGGGCAGATAGTTCAATTGTGGCATAAGTATAGCTGAATATTCTACACAGTAAGCACTTGGAAGCTGCATAATTTTGGAGATGTTTACTCTCTCTTCCATTTACTTAAATCTGTTCTTTTCTTTTGTTTGTGAAAATTCCCACAAAGTAGCATATTTAGTATTTTTGTTTAACGTTTCAGACCCAGATTAAACATTTACATATAGAAATATCTGTTTATCTTTCAGTTGTGTTGTGTTTTACTCTCAAAACATAATTATTCAAATTACACAGAATCTTGTGTAAAAACTAAATTTACGTCATATGTTACACCGCATTTTACCCTTGCTTTGGGGTGAGAGCATCATATGTAGTTTTATTATATTTTCCATTTTAAATAAAAAAAATACTTCCATACATTTAATCTGTTATCACAGATCACGTCACAATCAGCTCTGAACTAAAAAAAATTATAAAGTTGAATTGTAAAACCAATATTCTTTTCTACAAATGACCCGATATCTATATATTGATTGAATAAATTACTGAATTATTACTGAAAAGTCACTTTATTTCAGAAACTTTATAAAGATATGAAACACATTTCTTTATATAGATTCTATATGAATGAATTCATTCATATGAATTAGACATAGATGAATGTCTGGAATCCTTTATTTTTGTTAAAATAAAGGATTCCAAAAAAAAAAATTATATATATATATATATATATATATATATATATATATATATATATATATATATATATATATATATATATATATATATATTATATATTTTTTTATCTTGAAAACAAGATATTTAATATTAGAAAATTATGCTAGACCACAACAGACCAAACATATTATATTATAGAAATGTGGGTTTAATAGAAAGTATGTTTAATATATGTTTAAATTTTATTTTCAAAAGGTACTTTTAATCTGACTAAAAGACCTCATCTGAACGCATACTCTAATTCACTGAATATGACTGTAAGACAATATTATACAACACATTTTATATTCTGGATTGAAATCTTACACTGATTGTGACTTCCAACTATTTATATTCTCATAGAAACATTGAACAGCTACCACAGAAAGCATTTTACAGCTCACACACTGAGTATGCAGTAGGTCACATTCAATAAAGTTTACATAAATGTAAGCACAAAACAAAAAAGCAAAATGAACCAAGAGAGAGAAAAAAAACTGGAAAAACCTGGCCTTCAACTCCAATCATCTCAGCTCTCACGCTAACCAAGAGACAGAAAGGCAGCGTCGCACGCTACTGTCAGTGTGACAGGCACTTTGGACTCTCTCACGCAAGATACTGGGAAACTAAGTTGTTGTACACTGTTAATACAATGCTGTTAGCAAACTTTGGGTTTACTTCTAACCAAATACATTTTTTAAATTATTTTCCACAACAATATTCCAAATCATTTAGCAGTGAGTTGGTATGTCAACATCAAAGAAGCATTTGCACAAATACTTAAAAAATACTAAAAACAAAGCCATGCACCTATTTTCACTTTTAACACAATAAAAAGTTTTGATGCATGTGATTAAACATGATCAATCAAAGGAAGCAAGCAAAGTGACACTTGATCAACATGTCTATAAGTCACTGTAGGTCAGTCATTTCAACTGTCTGAACAGGACAGAAGCTAGGGTCCCATTTACCACAAACCAGCTATGTATTTATTTACAAGGAAGTGTTTTGTCATGCTTTGGATCAAAATCTGAATGAACTGGGCAGAGATCCAAGTTAAAAAGGATAATGAATAATAGGTACAGTAGGCAGACACTGATTTTACTTCAAACAACGTTCCCACCACAAATTTGGATAAGCACAGAGGAGTTCAGATGAAATTTTGCTGCAGAACTCATAATTGCAAAATTAAGAAACTTGCTTTAACTCCATCTCTGACAGGCACAGCAAAGAAGACTTGATAAATTATGGTCTTCATAATCTTTTATTCATCTCACATATTCCCAGTAGTTCTTAGCTACATTTGTAGCATTTGATTTTTTAAGTCACATTCTTTAAAGCAAAATTATATGTATTCTGACCATAACATACAATGATGAAAAAATAGATTTATTTTGAACATGGAGTAAAATTGCATAGAAATTTATCATCGATAGGGGATCAGAAACTAGAATGCAATTATATATATGTTAATTACAATATTTTACAGTGCACAATGATGGAAACCTTTTTCTGCATCCCATAGATGCTGAAAAAGCATCTAGGGATGCTTTAAGTGATGGGAATAATGGTGTGGGCTTGCATCAAGCCCACTAAAGCTGAGCAGGCAAAAATGGATTCATTCACTACACCAATTAGCTTTGCAAAAGTTACTTTCAACAAATGTTAAAATTTGAATGTTTTAACTTTTTTTTTTTTTTTTTTTTTTACAATACTTCAACATTTTGAAACATTTAAAAATATTTTTTACAATTAGAAGTGTGCACATTGTGGTGTACCTTGTATCCAGCCCTTGTTAATTAATGTATTGATATATAATATATGCTTAAATATTGAGAAGTTGTTTTCTAACATTTTTGGACAGGTTGTCAAACGCTGACAGGTCAAAATAGAGATACACAGGCCTAACAAGAACAAACACAAATTCACTCACATTCATCCTTCAGAGCAATTTGATGAGACTTATAAATCTAACAGGCATGTTTTTGGACTGTGGGTAGAAATCTGGAGTACCAGGAGAGAACTGGTACATGCACAGACAGAACATTCAAATGCCATACTGAAAGACTCCAGACAGGGATTCATATCCAGGACTTTCTTTCTACAATTGCAACAGTGCTAACAATTCCTCCACCATGCACCAACCAAAATGCAAACAGAAAATATAAATCAGATGATCTCAGATGCTTTTCCAATATGTATTTGATGTATAAACTCAATGTTAAATGCTTGCAATTTGTTTAACAGAGGAAGAATGTTTCTGTAATCCAGATGTGAACTTTAAAGAATGAATCTGTAAAGTTGTGACAAAACTCCAGCCATAATTTTGCTTTAATTTCAAAGACCAAGCCAGTATTCTGGTTATGAAAGCACATTTTGTAAGCACAGTTTGCAGTCTGCTTAACCAAAGCACTAGTTCTTGACTGTCTGATGGAATTTGCTTCTGCTCCAATGGGCCTTTGGATTATTCAAAAAAGCAGCCAGTTTCCAAAGCCCCATTCCATTCCCTCAAAGAGATCAATGGCTGATATGTAGAAACCATTCCTGGAATCTCTGATGTTGTAAAAGCAACAGCCCACCCTATTTTCCCTTCTTTGTGAAGGGGACTTCTTGGGAGCATGGCATTGCGTGTGAAAGGACCGGCCCTGCCCAAGCCACTCAGCACTTTGGCCCCATGCAATTTGGGCATTAGCTCCCTGGCCACCGGCCTGAGAGCAAGAGATTAAATAAAAACTCAAAAGGTAAACATTGCTTCCACAATTGATATCAGTTTGGCCTTCCGAGCACACTGGGACAACGTGGCTTCCTGTTGGGGAGGGGTGTTGATTTCCTGTGCGAGCCAACAGTGAGTGAGGGCAGAAAGATAGGGAGAGAGAGGACAGGAGGGCACGGAGGCATGAAAGTCAAACTTTAGGAGCAGACACTGAGAAGGAGGGGGAATGTTTATTGATTTTAGTCACACACATATTGTAAAGAGGAACTGTGGTACAAGCCTTTAGCACGCTATGGGAATCTTATGGTGGGGAGGTCATTGTTCAGTCCCAAGCTCATATTTCTCAATATGAACCACAGTGATAACACACACATACACTTCCAAACACAAAATGGCTTTGTCATTAAATGAGAAAGGAGGGGGAAAAAAGCTTATGTCATATTGTGTACATTTTAATTTTAGTACACAAAAGATTTATTTTGCAATAGTGTTGCAGAAAATCACACAATGTGCTTTGGCTGCTATTACTCATCTATTGTTTGGTGATGGGGAATGCCAAAGCGAACCACCTTTAACAAGAGCCATCCAAGCAGACTTCCTGCTGGTTGATGTTGACTGCAGGAAATACTGTTCTGAGCTGATTTAATCAGGAAGGTTCAATGATACTTAGTATTACATGAACACTCTGGATGGCCATAAGATTTTCTTTTCAATAACTCAAATTCAGTCGTGGTGTAAAAAGACATGTTACATGATGGTATAAATTCTCTTTGAAAAAAGTTTAATATTTTATGATTAAAATCTTCCATTGTGTATCCTTAGTTGGTAGCTGACCATTTTGTGAAGCTGGTGTGAAGCTGAAACTTAACATGATAAACAACTAAATTAAGTGCCATTGCAGAGCACCAGTAAAAACCCATCACAGTGCAAAATTCAATATAAACAATAACACAATGGCAGCATAATTTGGCTAAAACCACTGTTGAACTGCATTCCTGTTACATTGTCACGCATTTATTTAGACTAAAGCAGTAGCTGACATCACAAGGGTAAACTTTGTTACACAAAGATCTCAGTTTTCCTTTACAGCAATAAAATGACATTTTATCAGTTCATTAAGTTTTTTTATTCCTTCTAACATTGGCCATACTAATAAGATAATTAGCACAGTCAACTGAAATCTGCAGGTGAAGACAATATATTGCTCTTTTGGAAAGTGTAAAGGCTAGTTTTGACCAAACTAGCAAGTTCACAGACCAAACTCTGTGACACAGAGATCTTGAACTAAGCAAGTCAAACTGAGCTATCTTGCAAAAATGGTGTCTTTTGACAAGCAAAGCAGGTGGAGATGTTCCACAGCAGGCCTTTGAAAGTGAAAAGAGAACTTCAACAAAGTGCTAACAAAACAAATACAACACTTTTCAGATTTACACTTGTAAAAAAAAAAAAATTGAAAACCATGTCTTTTTCTCCCATAGAAAATCCCAGGTAATGAAACAACTTATGTGGTGTAAATAATTTTCCAAGATGCTACAAGTCATGGCCTTTTAGGGGGTGAAATCAATGGGAGATTGTACACTGATAGTGAGTGAAGAAAGACACAATATTTGATCATATGTTAAAAGTAAACATCACTGAGATTATTATGTTATAATAATCTCAGTTATTACAATCAAAAACTGTGAAGAACTGTCAGATAGTCTGCAAAAATTAAAACAACGATGATGTGCTATTGTGACACTCCAACATTCCATTTACTCATGTTTGTTTCATGTTCTCCGCATCATTCCCACTGCATACTAAGTAGCTTTAGAGAGCAGCTGTTTTTCCAAAGGCAGCCATACTACATTATAATTATGTTCTCTTAAATGTAAAAATAATTGTGGAGATTGACAATTCCTTTCCCAATATCTTATTTTCTCATTATGTCACACTGAGGAACAGTATGTTTGATGGATTGCCTTAAAATACACACACAGGTATGCCTTTTTTTTTTTAAATAATCAAATGTTTTAAAATAATTGTTTAAAGGCTTACAAAGCTAGTCAAAGCATTGTTAAATAGATGGATCAAATGTAAATTTATTAAATTAAATGACATACTTTATTTATTTATCCCTTTACTCTGTAATGTTTCTGTCTGCATCATATAAGACTGCACACTAAAAGTGGTTCAATTAAAAAGACATTTAAAATTAATATATATTACACAGCTTGCAGCACGGATTGTAACGAAAGGTGCCACTCTCAACATGGCGGCCGAGCTGACGTACGATGAGGTTGCGGAACGACGAGAAAAGATGCTGCGAGTCCTTTATTTATTATAGAAATTAACTACCTTTACTGTCGTTGATTGTTGTAAATAAGTAACTGACATGATTTAATGATGAGCCTCTGTATTATTAGTTGACAATATAAAGATTTATACCTTTAAATACGTCACTAGCGTGAAGCTAAACTTTGAAAAAAAGGATAATGTAGTTGACACAGTGTTGAGGGTTTACGTTACTTCCTGTTCCAACCACGTGAGTTTGTTGTGATTTTTCTCCCCTCTTCCTGATGGAAGGTGAATGGATTTAAAACACGTGAGAAATCATATCTTTAGTACATCACTTATTAGATGATAATGGTTCCCATGAATGTTTGCTAAAATGAGCCAGACAACTGCATTATACACAGCATTTTATTTTATTTCTGTTGATAAAATAATTCCAACCTTTATTCTTCTATACAATGCATGGCATATATGAGATATATAAAATTGTACAGCATTAGGATATTTTTCCAGAATCATTTGAAATGCCCTGATTAATCATTTTTTGGCACAGACAAGTAGTTCACCTCAAGCATAAACAAAAGCTTGAATTATAAAAATGACCTATAAAAAATAGACACACACAATCACATTTAGGGATACAAACATAGCTTCAGGGTTGGCATGTATAGTATAGTGAAATGAAAATAATTAGCTTACATACTTGAATGGAATGGTATCATACTGCAATATTTGTTTGCTACAGCGACTTCTGGTACAAAGTGTAGATTGCAGTGCCCTTCATAGTAATGCCTAAAATTTATTCTCCATCCAAAAGACTAACAACTCCTATTGTATCCTTAATCACTTCTAAATGGAATTCTTTTAGATTACAGGACTACACAGCAATATGCATCTTCTTGTTCTTCATTTGTAATCAGAGACAATGGACAGAAATATTGCTTTGCAGAGCCTCAGACTACAAAGTGATAAACCCAAATGTAGACATCTCTTACAGTCTGCAAAATACAACTTTCCTTACCTGCCTCAATCCCATTAGCTCTATAGATAAAGGTCATCTAGTGCCCTCGATTCTTAGAAAAATACTTCTTTCACTCACACTTAATGTAACTCTAAATCTATAGTATCACAGTGAGAATGTGAGACACCTTCTCACATTCTGTGAGGTGTAAGATACCTTCAGAATCTTGCATTCTGAATAACGTATAGCTTCACTGGTCATCCTTAGCTCTCACTGAAACTCCCAGATAGCAGCGTTTGTGTTTCATTGTGAGGCCATATTCTGGGGTCATGTCCACAGGCTCTCCAGGCAACTTGTAAAAGTGGAGCTTCTGGATGATAATTGCTAAGAAGAGGAAGACTTCATTTCGTGCGATAACCTCGCCAATGCACCGACGTCTTCCCAAGCCGAAAATGAGCACCTTCTCTCCTTCTAGCTTGTTGACCTCTGTGCCATCATCATTGAGGAAGCGGTCTGGGATGAATGAAGAGGGGTCTTTCCAGAGCTCTCTGAAAGGCAACAACATCAAATGAAATTCAGGCTTGATCCTATTGATTCCTGATTTATCTGGATTGTGGTTTTCTTTGTCATGTAACATTTCACAACTGTTTTGATGCAGTTAAAACTCTAAGAGAGTTCAAAATTGAAAAGTAGAAGCTATCAAGAAACTTACGGGTCATGGTTTATCTGCCACTGGTTGATAAAGACACAAGTGTCTTTGGGAATGAAGTAGCCATTCAGAGACGTATCTTTCGTAGTGCTGAAAAAGGCAAAGATCAAGCTAATTGAGAATCCTATGTTGATCAATATGTTGATGTTGATTTTTTTTTTTTTTTGCCTTCATTACATACTCTGCCAGCTAGCAGCTAACTCTTGAAACAATAAATAGAAAAAAAGCAAATCTTACCAGTGCGGGATTGTGAAAGGTAGGTATGAGGAATGACGGAAGAGCTCCAGGATGAAAGACTCCAGTAAAGGCAAGTTGTTTCTATCAGCAAGAGTAGGTGTACGATCCAGACCAATCTGCTCCTCTAAAAATGAGACAAGTTGGTAAAATATCAATCCAGGTTAAGATGGAAACTGCATGAGTTGTTTTCTTAAGAACAATAAAAAAATCACACTCTATTTTGTGAGTCTGGAGCATTGATTTTTATTTTATTTTTTTGTAAGATTTATTGTTGGCAAGATAAAATTGGCAAAAAATAATGATTTAATGAAAAAGCTCTAACTTACTGATTTCCTGAAAAAGCCTCTCCTCAACTTCTGGATATGACATAAGGTACATCACTGCCCATGACAGACCAGTAGAGACAGTGTCAAAACCTAGGAGAACAAATACGTTAGTGAGGAAGACCATATTGTATAAAATAATGTTTGCATACAATCCAACCACTCAGCATGTATTAAAACCTACCAGCTCCAAAAAGATCGTTGACAATGCCGACAATTTTCTCATCTGACATCTGGATATTGGAGTTCTCATCCAGCTTCCGGTCCTCACAGTGATCTATTAAGGAGTCTGTGATGTCACGGATGTTGTCCTAGAAATAAATGATTTGGCCATTTAATTAAACAAACTATGACTTAAAAGTAAAAATAAGACTGGGGCACATTATATTTTATCACTTATGCAGTAGAGTACCTTGTCAAAGGTGGCGTAGTGCTCAGTGACAATCTTTTGAACAAAGCTGTTGAAGTGGTTGTTGAGTTTGACAAACTTCTTCATTGATTTGTTGGGAAGATACTGCATAGCAGGGATGAAGTCTGCAGGGTTGCCACTGCCTGTCACCTGGACAAAATCTTCGGCGAGGTTTACTAAGCTGAGCAGCTCCTGGTCATGGTGGTCATAGCGACGGCCAAAGCACATGCCACAGATGACATTGGCAACAGAAACAACTATGTAGCGGAAAGGGTCAAATTTGCCTTCAGCTTTCATGACATTCTGGAGTTCTTTGATCAGATGTTCTGACTCTTTGCAGATGTGCTCCTCCAGCACGCAGGAGTATTGTGGAAGCTTTCCATCCAGGGAGGAAAAAGAACGCAGTGCACTGTAGGCCAGCTTTCTGCGAGCCCGCCAAATGCCAGCTTGGTCTGTGCTGAAGGCCAGACTCTTGCCATCATTGACAAAGCGGAAACTGTACAGGTCTGGCCTGCCGGCAAAGTCATCCCCCTGTTTGGTGAGAGCCTGTTTAACTGTTTCATAACCACTCAGAACGACAACTGGACGCATGCCGATTTGAATCTGGAACACATCTCCAAAGCGCTTGCTCATTTCAGTAAGACTTAAATAAGGCTTGCTGCCCAGGTCTATCAAATTCCCTATGATAGGAAATGCGCTCGGGCCAGGGAGTTGACAAAGCCCCTCTGGGATCTTTCTGTGGAACTGCTTCAGGGTCAGGTACACGAAACACACTGTCACCAAGGCTATCAAACCCTCAGACACTGAGAGTGCTCCAATGAATGGCAGTATCATTAATGCCATGATGACAACGTTTCTCTGTTCTCTGCTCAACCTGTGAATTAAATAGGAGGGGCATTAGATCAGTGTTGACAGAGAGAAGAAAGCAGTATTGTGCAACATAATGATTGCACAGCAAGATCTCAAGTTAGTGAGAACCGTGCCATGTGTTTGACTCTGCTGCACAGTGGTGATCTGTACACACCTGTAGACTAGGCACAGTGGTAGTAGATGTCTTGGACATCTAGTATGTCAGTATTACTAATTTAAAATAAAGTCAAGCATCATAGAGTCCTCTTAGTCTTGTTCCTATCTTAAAAATTACTTATGCAGGTAGTCACCTTACCTTCTGTTGAATGAAAAAAAGAAAACTCTAATTCCAGAGATGTGTAGCCAACAACATAAAAATGTTTTGCAAAGGTGTCCTTTACGTTGCTGATGTCTTCAAAACCGAGAGTGGACTTATAATTTATAGAGCACTGCACAATCTGATTGGTTGCTGTGGATGACATCATCTCCCCTCCTCCAAATTTCTGCGGCTCTCCTTTTCTAATTCTCTGCCATGAATGAAGTTTGGAACATAAAAAAAGTTGGTGGGTGTGTCTGTGTGTGGTCCTTACAAAATTCGTGTGCATTGCAAATGCTCCACTGCTTTCTTCAAGTTTAGGTGTGTATGAGACACTGAACTGGCTGTAAATCAGTGCGTGATCTGCGATAAGACAGTCCAAATCACTGTCATTATGCACTTGTTTTGCAGGTGTTTCAAACTTTGCAGTATATGCTATGTATTTTCTGTGCAACAATTTTGGCATTTTCTAATGCAGGATATGTGGTACGATTAATACACTTGAATGCACTTCGGCTCGGTCAGTGCAGGTAGGATATTTGCTGACGCAGAGACCTTCTGCGAGTGCGATCTGTCAGGATAACCGCAGTTCATGCCCGGTGAAGGAGCTTCTTGATACGAAAAGGATTTCTCGCATGAAGCGGACTTAATTGGGAGCAACTGAGACGGGTTATTTGGTTGTGATTGTGATATCAAACAAACTTTCATCCATCGTACCTTCCGGATTTGGAAGTGAGGACGAGACTGCTGACCATGCCAGCCTTTTCCAGGCATGGTTACACAGTGCTGATAAAAACAGATGCCATTGCGTGCTTGTACCTGTGTGCACTCCGCAGGAGTTAAAGATTGACCAGTTGCGTGAGAGCGCAGAGATCAAACCTTCCCCTCCCCTTCGAGGAGGATGCTGGGCAGAGTTAGAGGGAGGGGGAGCGGGGGGGTGCAGGCGGCGCTGCTGCCGAAGCGAAAGGCCAGACGAGTTCATACACTTAAATAAAGCGCTGTGTAATGAGTGGCTTAACTAATGCACTGTTAAAACTTCGAAACAAAAATCCAACTATGTGTTAAAAAACAAACAAAAAAAAAACGTAAACAAAAAACATTATTAAGAGCACCAAGCTGGTTCTCAGCTACACTTTTATTGAATTTAAACTTTTGTCCCCTCTTAGCTCATGCCATGCCCACGTTGTTTTCTGTTCTGTTGAATTAATGCTGGACAAGAGGGGAGGAAAAGCTCGCAGGTATCTGCAGTTGTTTATGTTTACATGTTCTGACAGAGCTCATGCATCTTCATAAAATATAATATTGAACAATTTAGAAATCTTGTCTCATATAGCTAAAACAAAGTCATTAAGTAATGCATATAGTTTAAGCAAAAAGTCAGAACTTTGTCCCTCAGGGGAAAATGTTTCTTATGACAGATGAAGTTAAATCGTTTTTTTATGTAGAAGTTATGAGCATGTAAGCATGTATGGTTATGGACAAGAAATCTAACTTGTTGTGTGAAGATCCACTGATTGGGAGGATTAACCACAAAACATTATTGCTAGAAGATGTCAACACAATGCTGTATCAAAGCATTCTGATGGAAAGTCTATTGGAAGAAAAAAATCTACTAGAAATAAGTGCACAAACACAAAACTTTGAGTCCGGCAGAAAGACTGTCACAAGTGTACATTTGCTAAAATGACTTTTGCTAAGTGGTTCTACGTTTTCTTTATAAATGAAAGCAAATTTTGCTTTTGTGTAAAAATCAGGAGAGAAGAGAGACACAGACCAAGTTTAGACCAAGTATAATGTACAGTACACTTGTCCGTTGCTTTTATTTCTACTTTAAAAATCTTTTATTGTTGTTGTTTTTTTCCTAAGTAAATAAGTTGTGGGTCATCATTAACTGTAAATCATATTCACAACTAAACATTGTAATTACCTTGACTGTAATGGATCTACGAGTGCTCATGTAACTTTTTCTGAAATGATTTACTGATATAGGTAATCTTTTAGGTGCTATATCGTGAAAAAATATACAACTAATATCGCTGTTATAAACAATACAGCAATGTTGTATTTGTGTCTTTAACAGTTATTCTCTGTGTGTGCTATTGAATTTGAAGGAACATGGTGTCCAAAATTAGAGAACCCATAATAGCGAAATGCTGTCACAACAACAATGTTTATTCAAATAAAAAGACAAGCAATCACAAGGGGATATTTATTTTGGTTATTTCAAAAGACTGCTAAAATACGTTTTTGCCGACGGAGGGCGTTATATCTCGTTTATCTCCTTTAGTTTCCTTCATATTCTTAATAATAATAATAATAATAATAATAATAATGTGACTTTTTTTTCTCTTAATAGACAGTTTGTGCACGAAAATCCAACGGCCTTGAGCACAACTCTCAAATAAAATTACACTTTTTCTTTTGAATAAAGCCCAAAAATCATAACTTAATTTGTTCGCCAATTCCCTCCGGTCCGCGCTAAACAGCGCTGCCCCGATCCCCTCGGGGGCTACATGTATTGAATCTGCAGGGTTTCTTTCTCCGTGCGCTCCGGCGCGACGCCTCTGGTGCAGCAGGTTGCGTGAGAAACGGAGCTGCCGTCCAGAGGGGAGGGTCTCCGTATTCTGGACAATCCCAAATCTGCTTGGTTAAGTCACGCGAAGGCTGTAGCCCTTGGAAAAGACACAAAGGTTTAAACTCGAAGAACAAAGACGAAAAAAAGCTCAAATCTTTTTTTTTTTTTTTTACGCGCCCCACTCATTGCCAGCACGACGGTGCACGTGTATTCGCTCGCGCGCTGTAGCTTCTGTAAATGAGAGGATCTTGTAGCTTTGGAGTCATGCAATCTGCCACTCAGGCTTCACTGTTTGCAGTCATGCAACACGCTGAGGTCGCTGTAGGGCAAAACGAATCACGAACACTGAATAAGATGACCTCGTGGCCCCTCCCGGACCTTTACAAGCTCCAAGAGTTGAGCCCGCTGGTAAGGAGAGCAACTAATAAATCATAATTCTTAATAATTATGATTTAAAATTAAAAAGATGCAAGGAAAATAAAAAAATATGTTTAATTTTATTTCATTGCATCTTTTTCTTTTACATACAAATAGCACAAGATTAAATAAGTAAATTAATAAAGTTAAATATTTGATTTCAAACTTCAAAACAGATAATTTAGAGACGTAAAATAATTAACATAACTTCTTTCCAAGTGAAAGAAGTATCTTTGGAAAGAGGCATATTTGCTTTCACCACGCCAATCATGTTATGTAGTTCAAAGTGCATTGCTTTATGGAAAACAGCAAAAGAGGTAAAGAAAATGACATTTTAGAAAACTGTAAAAAATAGCAATCAATTTTCTGCATCACAAAAAAGAATGTGCAAAAGGTTAATTTGAAATAAATAAATATATTGTCAATAAAATTGGACTTGAAAAATGTAAATTACATTTTAAAATTTTTTGCATTCAAGCCTGGATGTGCATCCACATAAAACCATTAATATATATATATATATATATATATATATATATATATATATATATATATATATATATATACTTTTTTTTCATTTTTTTCCAAAAAAAAAGAAAAAACAAACAAAAAAAAACAATCAGTAATTCAGTACAAGTGAATTTCACACAGTTTTTGTGTTGCTTTTGCGTTGAATCTTGTTTCTTATGTTAAGTTGTGTCTCTGATGTGTTTACATTTCAGATTTCTCTTTCTTTGTTTCCCAGTACATTGTATCAGCGAATTCAACAGCTCAGCTTCAATTACATCCCTTTCCTCACAGCTGCACCCTGTTTCTAATCAACCACCTGCTCATTGTTCAGCAATTAATGCTCCAACTGAAATGTCTTTCACGTTAGTCAGTTCTGCGTCAGATTTTCCTGTTACCTCTACCATGGTTCAGGTCCATGTGTATTTTTCCATTGTATTCTTTATTTAGTAAAGTAAATAGTTACAATGTTTTGCCTCTTTTCTGCATTTGGATCCAGCTCTACACCGTTCTGAAAATCTTTTATTTTTTAATTACAATTTTTTTTTTCTTTCTACCGAACTGCTATTTGGGTATTTCACCCTAAACAGTCAGCTTCTTTAAGGATGACATTTAATGGCTTATGCTTCTTTATGATTGTCCCATACGTAAAAAAAAAAAAAACTTGTGATTGAGTGTAATAGTTTTGTTCATTTGGTGATTGCTTAAAGGGTAATGAACAGATTTATGAGCTGACATAGTGATCATTTGCTGAAGAAGCCAGCTGCTCAAAGTGTTGTGTTTCCAATCATAACAATGAAAGTTTGAGCAGAAAAAAAACATGGTAGAAAAACAGTATTATCCTAGCAATATTAGAACAGTTAACAAATCCCACTGCTGATGAACTTTAAGGAGATGCTGTAGGTTTTTGTCAAGAGGAAGTCAAGAAACACCAGGCTCAGACCCAACAATGCAGGTGAGCTGAAAGTCCCTTTTAAAGCTGGGCTTGTTTCCTCCATTCCATGCTGTGCAAAATGAGCCCTGACCACATACTGAGGATGGAGCTAGACTGTACAGTACATAAATATCAATTTTAGTTTACATTTAAGTGATAAAATTCAATTTATGTGATATTTTACATAACATTCTTATCTGACAAAATTACTTTGGGTTTCTTGTTTGTATAATCATTCAAATCAATAGAAAGGTACAATAAATCTTTCCCTGTGTGAAATGTACAACTTCAATTAAATTATGTCTTCAAAAATAAATTATGATATATTAAGATCCACTTGCATTGTACACTTCTGTCTCATTGATAATATAAATAAGAGCTGTTTCATGGAAGGTAAAATGCATTTCTCAATGGAACAGGAAGGTTTCAATTGGTGACTGGAATAAGTAATGAAGAATGTGGATGATCATGGAAGGACTGATGTAGTTCATAAATTCTTTAAAAGATTAAAGGCAGCAGCAAAACATTATCTGTGCCACTGTGCAGATCCACAGGTGTGTTTGTGTGAACATGAGTGCAGCAGGTAAAATGGAGTGGACACCAAGCTCAAGAGATTTTAAATGTTAGATTCTCTGTGTCTATTTTATGAGAACTGTGCAGAAAAATTAAGAAAAAAAAGGTTTTGCCTCCAGTCATGTATGTCTCAAAGAGTTTGTGGACATAAAAGCGAGTGTAATGACTGAGAAGGTTTTTAGTCTTCTCATGCAAACGTTGTCACGCATACCCATTGCGTGCATGTATGGATCTTATTCTCCATGCCTTAATCTATTCTGGTGCATACAAGCCTTATGAAGAGTGTTTCTTTTTTATTTTTTAAACTGATTTTAAAGTTTAAGCATCAAAATAAGTGCATCTTGCAGCCTCAAAGTTCTGAAACATTAGTGGTTTGAGATGGCCACAAAAAATAATCACATCATCATGAATTTTCTTTTTGTTTTTTAACCTCGGTCCAGGGTTGAAATTCTTGTTTATGGGAGCAGGATGTATTCCTTGACAGCAGGTAATCTGAGGTGATTTTAACTTCCCGTGTAACATTCCATGACAGATGTATTTTGCACATCTTATGATATAGAAACCAAAGTTTTGACTAGCAGGAAAAAAAATATTTATGGTTCATACTTTCTCTGTATCTCTGATTATTAGAATATTTCTTAAAAGCGGAACTTCACTTTAACTGAGACACAACATTGTGACTATTCTTCTGTAAATAAGAACAATACCTGCGCCCATAGGACATCTCCAAACAGCCTCCAAGGCTTGCGTGTGCCCCATCGAGCAAATGCTAATAGGATTATTTTGTGCTGCAGGTCAAGACACCTCAGATGAATGCTGCCATGACCTAATGTAAACTCACAGCGCATTTCCATCACTGCTTGGTTCACCCAATTAATGTGGAGCTGAAAAGTTCAGTTGGTTGTTTTCACTAGTCCATAAAGCAACATGGAAAAATAAAATGTATATAAAAAAAAACCGTTAACATTTATTCTGAACAAATCCCCCCAAAATGTTCCATTCAACAACAACCACTTTGATAGTTGGTTTTAATATTACGGGTGACTTAAAGTTCTGATTTGGGTTCTGAATTTTGACTTCTACAATAGCTTCCATTTCTCCTTTACAGAGCTCTCTGCTTTTCATATTGATTACACCTCTAATTTTTAACCACAAATAAAATCCCAATTTAGACCAGACAGTCAGCACAAATTACTGGTTGAATAATTAATGTAATATGACAGCAACAGAGCTGTGTGAATAATATGTAACTTTACTTAGCTAAAATATTGCTCTTGTTACCAATAACACCATCTTCTAAGTATTATACAGGAAGCAATATGTCAATACTGGCTGAAATTTTGGTCTGACATTTCCAGGTCAAACTTAGAGATTTGCATTTATCCCAATAATGTGGCAATAAACCGAATACCGTATCCCTTAAAATGGCACAATTTCCAAATGAATAAGTTTGGGTGCTAAACTAACCTGCCTCCAGTCCAGATCTCGCTCCAACTGAGAAGAATTTGATGCATCTTAAAAAATGCCTGATGAAGAAGACTCAGAAGAACTCAACTGGAATCAGACAAAGATGACAATATCTCTTTGCTTCTTTGATGTATAAAGACTGAAAATACATGACCCTGTCTTCACCTTTTTATGATGTGTTGCTGTTGACGTGTATTGGAAGTACATTGGCTGTCTGTAGTTCTTAACTGTGAATAAATTCTGCATTCATAAAGTGTTTCTCAACCTTGTATTTACTTTAGTTTCTTAGTTAATTCTTGCATTTTGTTCTTAATTAATTTCCATTTAGTTTTCTTTGTTTAGTTATCTTCTCTTGGTTTATTGTTATGACCTCTTCAGTTTTGTTTCCTGTTACTAGTTTTAATTTATCGTTTGTATTGACACTCACCACCAGTAATCTTCAATAACCAATAACTCTATAAAATGAACACTCTATTATGAAATCACCCATGGAGGGATTACTTTCTTTAACTTACTTCATTTTTTTGAGGGATACACAGTGAAGGTATTGTGATTTTAATAATCGTGTTTATAAGAGTGAAATTCTGTTGTCCTTCCATGGAAGCGGGCAGCATCCAGACGAACAAGAAAACACTTTTTAATATAGGTTTCTGCTTTGGCACAACTAAAGCTCAACATATGTACAAAAATCCTCAATAAAACATAAAATATTTAAAAATCAGACAGCAGACAAGTGAATCACATCAAAGTCATCAGTCGGTGTAACACTGAACTGATGCGGTGAAGCCACCAGGAGAACAGAGTTGCGCCAAGAAGCCACAAACACTGAAGAGAAGAAGAGCTGCCATCGATACAGTCGATCAAAGTTTAAACTTGTATTGTTGTGCATATAAGATGTAAAGTTTACCTTGGAGAAAACGCCCCCCAAAGGAATCCCAGTGCCCAACTTTTGTAAAATAAAATTCCACCAGCGCCCCCTGCCGACCTCTGAACGCCCCCCGGGGAGCGGTACGGGCCGTTGAGAAACGCTAGGCTAAGGCATAAAGCCTCTTAGCTTGTATTTGTTACTGAGACCTTGATCTGTAATCAGTTTTCAGATATTGCTATTTGTTACAAAATTACCTATTTCATAAACATGAAAAATATCTTAGTTTACTTACATTTGATGTGCACAATGTCCCATTGTGCATCAAATGCGGATGTATGAAATTTGCAGATCAATATTCGTTTGAATTCATGGCTATAATTTGTAGTTAGCATGTTAAGAGCTCTAACAATAAAAAAACATGGTTAGGTTCATGAAGATATTCATGTTCTTGCTCCTTTTAAGTGATCCTGAGATAATTAGGAAGAGATAACACTGTGCTTTGTCTAATGGTCAGTGATTGGAGCTACAGGGCTTTGTGGCAGGGGTTAAACTGTTATTTTGGGTAAAAACAAAAGGATGTAATCAGTAGACAACAGGTCAAAGTGAGTTTGCCGCTTTGTCATAAAAATCAGCTAAACAGCCCACACTGATATATCCTTCGCACGCAACCAATGCAGCACCAACACTTGCATGCCATGAACGCAGAAGTCTTCACGTATTTCCATGCTGGTGTGTATGTGTTGAGAGGAGCGTGTGTTTTGTGAGGTGCTTACTAGATCTCCTTCCTTCCCCTATGAAGTGTGAATACCAGATTAGTAACTGAGCCAACAATTTCCTTGCTTCTCTCCTCTTTCCTTGCAAGCCAGCACGTTCATACTCTGCAACAGAAACAATGGTTGCGTGCGGAAATATCTTGCTCATTTATCTTTCTGTCACCTTTCCCTCTACAGTGGAGCACGGAGGTGTCATAACTGAACATAAAAGGGAAGGCAAAGGAAGGCGAGATCAGTGTGGACAAAAAAAAAAATTACAAGACAGCATGTCTAAGTAGAGTCACTGGCAAAGATTTAAAAAAAAGAGAGAGAGCAAGAGCAACAAAAATGAATGAAGTATATCCAAGAGGAAATTCAGCTAATGGAAATGCATCCATGAAGAAAACCCCTGGCTTCTTGCTGCATTAAGGCAACAGTATTTATAACTTAACCAATGGACAACTGTGTGCTGTGTGTGACTACTTCAAGATGCAAATTACTGGCTTTTTTTTTTTTCCTTTGCTTACACAAATAGTAAATCAGACAATTACTTATCAGCAATGTGCCAATTATTTTATTAATGGATTTGATGACATTCACACCAGGACTAGAATGGTTTGCAATTTGAGTAAAATTTCATAAAAATGCTATTGGCGCAGGAAGTTTTAGAATTGTACAACTTGCAATTTCAGGCCTTGGTTTTTGGACAACTTACAACTTTCCAAATTGGAAAGTTAGCAGGACCATCCCAATTATTATTCCAATTATTTGGAAATTATCACTTCCAAGGGGGAAAAAAATGCATAGTTAGTCTATGGCACTCAGATTACCCGAGATGTCCAGATCTTGAATCAAAAATATTTGCAACGTTTTCTCTTTACACTGGTAGAAAATCTATACATTCGTCTAATTTTATTTTATTTTATTTTGACATATTCAGAAAAAAAAGGGGGGGATTTGAAGCAGAAGGTGTCACTTCTTGTTCAGAATACAAATATTACAGGTCACTTTAGTTCCTGTGGGGAAACAGCAAATGGAGGAGCTTAGCACGCAACAATAGTCACGCATGACATACAGTATATCAACAGTTTCATCCCCTATGCACACATGCACGGACATCGTCCCTTCATGCAGGGTGAACTGTATCAAGCAAGTCAGCCAATCAAAGGGGTTAGAGAGAGAGCGCGAGACAGAGAGAGTGATGCTCTGCTGTTAACGAAGAAGGCTCACGCTGCCTACTTTTCTGCCGATTTTTAAACCAGATAAATTAAGTATCTGGACTTCTACATTGTTATTAATATTATTAAAGACATAGTAATTTTTAACTTATGGGTATATATTTCTATGGACTCTATGAAACAATGACTTGAAAGTAGCTCAGCAGTTCTACAAAATACAATATAATAGCCAAAGTAAAACTGAACATATACAAACGCATATTTTAGCATCAAATTTATTTTATTTTTTTATAACCAAAGTGTTTCCTAATATTGTAAAGTAAGGCCCCCATATTTATTACATTTCTATGTTTTTGTGACTACAAAAACGGCACTTTGTGAGCATTACCTTAAATAGACGATCTCTGAGTTAACGATTGTGCATTGCGTGCAGACTGTGTTTATTCGGACGGAAGTTGAGAACGGACAGAGGTGACGGTCAACCTTGTTTATAAAACAAAGTTATTGTCCACCATTGTTGTAAATATATTTGCTTGTTTTCTTGTGGATGGAGGGTAAAAAAAAAGAGACAGAGAAATAGCCTAAATAAATAAATAAATAAATAAATAAAATAACGTTCTGAATTTTGGAGTATCTCACATACATTTTTTAAGATTTCAGAAAACCTGCTTTATTTAATCTACCCCGGCAGGATTAACATAACCCAAACTTACTAAAATTGCCAAATCAGTTCTGTGCCCCATATTCTCTAATAAGCTGGCATTTTCAGTATGGCTCAGCACCACAATATACAGATGGCTCTATTAGTTATTTTTTATTTGTTTTATTAGGTGAACAAAGAAGCCCCCAAATACAGTCTAATTCAGTTCACAGCAATAATACAAAACAACAACAAAAACCAACCAAACAACAACAAAAAAAAGATAATACCTATTGTCACAATGGCTTACCAAGGTAATTAAAAAAATAAAAAATAAAAAATCAACGATTAGCTTAAAACTTCTAAAAGTATTCACACCTTTAGAACTTTCTAAATATTTCAACCACATATTTCAACCACAAACCTTAGGACTTTTGATTTAACTTATATGTTAGCTTAATATAACATACTGTGTAGTGGATAAAAAATTATGTAAAGTTTTAAAAATCCTTTATGACTAAAAATCTGTTAAGTGTTTTATTTAACCCTTTTACTCTGCAACCCTTTCTCAGCCCAACCAACTGCCTTGAGAAGTCACTTAATTTGTACATAGAGGTCAAATGCATGAGCAGTATAAATGCAGGTAGTGTCCTGTTCTCTTCAATACATCATACAATAAGAGGTAAAAGTTTTTCTTTTCAGCAGGGAGAGTAAGGATGGTCATAGTTGATGGGAATAGGGATAGATCAAAATTAAGGACAATAAAGGAAGAAACCTAAATAACAGCCAGCTACAATTGAATGGTTTAGAATAAAATTATATGCATGTCTTAGAATGGACTTGTCAAAGTCTAGACCTAAATTTAATTGAGAATTCATTGCGATTGAGTAGAATTGGGAATGGCTGTTCACAGACTTTCCTAATTCCAGACTGACTGAATTTAATCTATTTTGCAAATAAGAATGGGCAGAAACGGGCATGCAACATAAAAACACAAGGAGAGGTGGTTTTCCGAAGCCTGGACAAACAGGGTGAGCGGGGGGTTAAAAACAAATTAAGGATGTAATTAATTTTTTTACTTCCAATTTTCAGTTTTTTAAAACTTTTGTTTATCCTTCTCATAAAACTCAAATAAAATGGTTTGAAGTTTGAAATGTGAGTACTTTTTAAATGCACTGTGTAAAAGCTTACATGTCTCGTACATTGTGTTCTTTCTTTTTTAGACTGTCACAATAAAATGCAAAGTGATGTATTTAACGAGAAGCATGATGGAGAAGGAGTCAGTTGTCACATCGCATATTTATCCTGTCTGTACAGCAGTGTAGAAAAATGAGCAGCCTAGAATACTTTGTTGAGATAACACTTGCACACACTTGTTTTTCACACTTGATCAAGAAAGTTTATATTACTTTGCACCAGTTGCGGCTGTTTTGAATGCTCCACAGATCTTTTTAAAGACCTCGGCTTCTTTCATAAACTTGATTGTGTGTCTCTGAACAGCTGGAAAGAGTTGCTATTCCTCTCTGTGATTTAATTCTGAAGACACACCAAAGGAGGGAGCATAGAAAATCACAAGCATTACTGATTTATACACCTTGTGTTCAGATGAAAAGCGGAGAGAATCCAATGGAATGCTAAGAAGAGATGAAGAAAAAAACCCTTGCGTGAGGAAGCTCTGGTTCCACAGGTACACGCGTACCACTGAGGCTTTTGTGTGCCAAGCTTTATCTCCTTAATCAGTTCTCTCTGCCACTAGTTAATCATTTGTGCATGCCAGGTGCTCAGACACACTGGATTTATTACGCGCAGTGGGAGAACAGAGGCAGAATGATAGCATCTGATAGTGCTGATTTAGCTGCAGGACAGAGGTGTAAACTACACCCTTAATGCCCCCTTCTTTTGCACTGGGGGGAATACGTTATTAGTGTGTATTGTGAAGCACTGCCAATATTTGATGTTCCTGTGTCTCAGCGTGTCGATATAAATAGATGCATGGAGTCTCAACACATCTCAGTCCTTGTTAATGTTTAAAATTGTATACTCCTGCAACTATAATATGTGCAATTTATGCTCCAAGGATAAAACATTAGTGGGAAACAAGCAGAAAGCATTTCTGTTACGCAATTCAGGGTGACTCAGGTAGAAAGAGTGTGTTAACATCACCGGCTGCTGTGAGCCGCCTTGGCATGTGTGATAAATGAGGGCAGTAATCCAATGGCTTGGTGTACTCTCACACCAGCAGATTAAAGATGGTGATCGTGATACGGCACCGCTCAAGAGACATGACAGAAACTACCGAAGGAGCTGCCACGCCTGGCCTGTGCATAAATCACAATGGCTGCATTCTAGAATGCTATTGTTTTTGTTGCTGCTGGTATCTGCAGGGTTATAGGTGCATGCATGCAGCAGACATAACTGAGTGTGTGAAAATGACACAGGAAACAGTCTCGTTGTTTGTTGCCAATGGGTGTAACATGGCTCAAGTAAATTTTGATCCCTTCAGGCCAACGCTTGTTGTCATTCACTTATTTCTGATACATGTGCATCTTGTGAAGAGAACTGCAAAACTTATTTTTCATGATTTTCTTTTTCAAATTGTCTGCATGCTTGCTGAAAAATTGCCATCCACAATCTGCAGCTTTTCCATATAAAGTTAGAAAGAGTATCAGAAAGTACACAGGTTTTTTCCAAGGAAATGTTAGTGATGTCAAGCGACATGTAGTGACAAGAAACTCTTTTATCCAGTCTGCCTTGCAGTGCCACATCAAATGATGTTACAAATAGATCTGCCAACAGCCTATTACTGAGCCCGTCAGGCGAGGAAGGATTTCAATCAATCTCAGCTGTGATTTATGAGGAATGAGCATTGCAGTTGTCCCCAAATTAAAAAAGTAATTGTCATAAAACTGCACCTGCCTCTCAGATTGAGTTATTTCTTTGTAGAGCAGTTCATCCTGGACCCAACAGGTTGTTTCAAAATAATAGAAATATCGCACGAAAAAGTTGCTTATCTTATTTCATGTTATTTAACCTTTCCTTAACCAGGTTAAGGAAACCTGATTAAGGTTGAGTTAGTACAAAAATTTTTTATTTACAACAATGACCTGGTGGGGAGGGAAAAACCTGTACAAAGATCAAGCTGCAAATGTTGCGGTAAATAAAAAAACACATTAACAACACTGTTAAAGTCATAAAACAGTAAAAACAATACCTGCTGCTTTCAGGGAGGCAGCTGCTCAGAAGTTAAAGTTTTGTCCTGCAACTAATGGGTTACCCGCTCAAACTCTGGCCTGCTGGTGGTGGTCAGAGGCCCAGTGGCAGCCTTGCTGATATTGTGGCTACAATGCAGCTATAACAATGCTGCTTGAAAGAATCTTAACTGCACACTCACAATTTAAAATTGTTGAGGTTACACTAAGGGTTTTTTCATGTTAGATTTTACTTATTTATTTATTGACAGGAAATAGAGAACAGGATAAGTGACTGAAAGAACAGATATGTATTTAATTTTTATGATTTAAAAATCTGTCATCTAATGTGCTTAAACAGAATAGAGATTTTATTGAAGTGAAAATTGCATGCAAGGTTTGAATTCATTTAAATTTTATGTTTCAAAACATTTTTTTTTCTGAAAATGTGCTATAAGTTGCTGCTACTGACCAAAGCAGCTTTATCTTTCAAAATTTAGCAGTAACTTGGTATTACTATAGGTTTTTAACTAAAAAGTAGTAATTTGAAGGGTGAAAAATAGCTCTTGTGCCATTTTAATGGTTATAATAGAGTGAAAAGTGGCCAGAGTTACGCAGTTTAAATGGAAACCTTTCGGTCAAAATTCCTTTTTCTTCTGATTAGATTTAAAATCTGCGAAGGACATTGTTGGGAAAATTCAGTAACAACAACAGAAAAAAATAAAACAAATGACAGGCAATGGAAGAAATCTATATACTAATAAATGAATGACGTGGTAGCCTAAACATATTTATTTATTTCAAACAAATTATGATAAATGAACAAGAATTAGTTTAAGTCAGAGCTGAGACTTAGTTCAAAATATTTGAAGTGGTGATTTAGGAATATAAATTAAAGCATTTTATTCTGGCTAAACTGCAAGAACAACTGTCGAGAATGAACTTTCACAACCCCGGAACCAAATTACACCAAATCAAAGGCGAGTTCTTTGGTCTATGAGCTGGCAGAAAAAAAATCTTTTCGCGCATAGCTACTATTCACACATGAATCACCTTATAAATACGACTGTATAGATCTTTGTCGTGACACAGAAACACTAACCATTGTGTCACCGGTCAGCCACCCGTGACACAGGACAATTAGCTACACAGTGGAGCATTACATTAGACAAAGACATTATATAATCATGTATTGTAAGATAATGTACAATACAGGTGTCAGAAGTATCACTGGGCTACCAATCACTGTCACGCAGAGGTTATTTCTCTAGACTTAGCAACACTTGGATATGTATGTTTATCATCTTTAAACTTAAAAGTTGTCAACAAGCTATATGAAGAAAACAGCAACAATAGGTTGCTTTCATAAATATAAATAATGACTTTTATATGATGCAATATCTTTTCAACCCCTTTGTTTTCTGAAATAAGTGTGTTTTAAAACTTTGCATGAAAACTCCTGCATGGTGCATAAAAAACTGTTAAAGGATGGGTAAAGAGTAAGAAATGTTCCTGCTTGGGTGTGGTGCCAACTTTGTCTATGTTTAAGTAAACGCCTCAATTCCTTTTGCACAAATGCAGGTGTGCAACATAGGTATGCAACTATGCCAATGTGCACTTCCAGTTCCCTCAGTATGAGTCATGAGTTTGCTTTCAAGCAATTTATGATGCACAATGTCTCATGCTAACGAGACGTTACCATGAGATAGAATGTGCAGAGAGAACTGGATAGTGGCCCAATAATAACTTTTAGGTTCTTTTCTACATACAAAGTAATGATTAACCAAATGCATATAAAATACTTATATCATGTATTCTGAAATGCTCCTGCATGCATACACACACACCCACACCACACATACATGTACATATATAACAGCTCTGGATTCTTAATTTTGTCCAACTCTGGAAAAAATGAAGAGAGTATTTTGCACTGAACCCCACTGAAAACCTCCTGGTTATTCCACCAAATATTGATTTCTGACCTCTTCCTGATTTAAACATTATTAATGTTGTTTCTAAATTAATATGTTTTCTTTGCATTATCTGAAAGCACTGCATCTTTTTCATTATTTGACCATTTCTCATTTTGTGCAAATAAGTATAACATTTTTGCTTGGAAGTTTGGAGACATTTTGTCAGTAGTTCATAGAATAAAAGAACAATATTCATTTTATTCAAGCATATACATATAAGAAGTTAAATCACAGAAATTTAATTCTCTTAATTATTTTCAGGATGCATTGCAAATATACATTAAAAAAAAAAAATCTTTATATATTACCCTAATTTTGCTCAGAGGACTAGATGAAAACATTTAGTCCTCAGAGCCAGCACAAAAACAACCCTAAAGACACTCCCTGTGACACATGAATGAAAATGTTGGCTTTTTTCTGAATGACAGGAACCGTCTGTCATTCAGAGTTCTGCAATGTTTTCTTTAGTTGCAGCAGAAGTTTGGCAATCTCTCAGTACAGGCATGGGACTTGTTTGCTCCACTAAAAAGCACAACCAATATAAAAAAGCAAAAATTATAATATGTTCCCATACATATTCTATGCATATACCATAAATCCTCTCAACAACACAAGAAAAATATGTTTATTTTCATGTAGCACATTTCTACTTTCCCATTTTGATCCAAGTTGGAAAAAAGAAAGATATAAAGAAAGAAAGAGTTAAGTTAACATGTTTTAGTGTTGCTCTGGCAAACCATAACACAACTGAATCCAGTTTTATTCATTTCTTTGATGTAGTTTAATGAGACAAAGTTTTATGGCTCTTCCTGCAGTGTAAGTGGCTCTCTGCCCTCAGGATGTATCCATCAAAGAGAAATGATGAAATACCAGCACTGCTTCTGAACATTGCCTGACTTCCAAAATGAGCTGTAAATCTGAAGTCCTTTTCAGCTACTAGTCAAATAGTTTTATATTCAGAAAGTTCCCAGCCTTAACATGTTCTGTCCAACTTTACATTTACTTAGAACACAACACTGAGCATCATGCAAGGAACTGGGGGTTTGAACTTATTTATATTAAGCATGGAACATGGGTTTGCACATTTCTGGACTGAGATGTCTGATGTTGTTCCTGGGATCTGTTGTAGCCGCTGCTCCAGTTTGGGGGTGAGATGTGAAAACTTGGGTATATATATATATATATATATATATATATATATATATATATATATATATATATAAAGAAAGAAATACACACAAAAACCTTCACAGACTTATGATCAGACAAAATGTCTAACTTTTGAAAGATTGATATAAAAGCTGTCATATCTTAATATTTGCACCCTCCTTGTATGAATATATTTGACAGCCTGTTTTCCAGATGAGGCTCTTTTGAAAATACACTTACAGAGAGTCAAGATAGAAAGCCCTGTCTGCCCCAGCCAAAAGCAACACACTGTGGTGCTGTGCTGTTCGTGTCTGAATCAGCAGCAAGATAAGTGGCTGTGCACGCACCAGCCTTGACCGTCTATGTGATTTATGTTGAGATTGAACTCATGCCATTATACGTTGTCAGAGTTTATCACCATTATCCAGCTCTGGTCTTTTCTAAAAATATCAGCATGCTCTCAGACTTATGTAAAAGATAATTGTGGGACAGATGCAGCTGATTACCTGCTACTAAAATTCTCCAGCTACTTGACATGCAGGAGATGTTATAACCTGCACTTGTTTTGAAGAATGTGCACATTTCAGGGATAGACGTCATCAACGTATTATTAATATTTTCTTAAAGGATAAAATGGGGCAATGTGAAAAGCTGTTATTGTTCTGCTGACAAGGAAGTTAATGAGTGGGGCACTTTGCAGAGAGAATGGCAGCTGTGAGAACAGACAGTCTCCAAGCATTAATCAGCATGGATTATTCACACTTAAAACCTGACAATACTGAAATTCTGAATCAAGCAGTTTGGTGCAGAACTTAGACAGTGGCAAGTGAAAAAAGATTTCAGAAATTATTTCTATTGATCTACTAGCTTCATGCAAATATTTATTAATCATGCACACTGATTTCCTATCAGTGATCTTGCTTAGCTCTCTGAGCACAGATTCATCACCGACTTCCTTGTACAGCATTTTATGATCGGTGAAGTGGAAAACTTCCTCCATCGTCTTACATCCCAAACTTCTTGTCATTTAAACTACAAAAATGACAACTAGCTTCAATACTAATGCGACAATACTAATGTATTGTTTTCAACCTCTACATTGGTTGAAAACGCTACATTAGTGTAGAAGAGTGAAGGCAATATACCTGGGAAGGCGTTTGCACATGCTCTAGTAACATTAGAGCATGTGCACAACCAACTACACAGCTTTGGACTCAGGGTCTGTCTACAAGTGTAATACCAATGTCTAAAATTTTGTGCTTTCTGCACTTTTTCAAACATCAAACCAGTTTTTAAGGTATTTTATATGTTTTTTATCTTTGAGGATTATATTTAGTTTAGTCTACCCTCCCATAGGTTAACTATCATGCTTGTCCTGGCTAAAGAAAAAGTACCTTCATGTTTCACAGTGGTGCATTAAAAACAAACTGAGTTAATTTTTCTGTACCATTTCAAGCTTAGTGTTGGCCTTCTCTGCTAACTTTCAGTTGTTTTCTAAACTGTCCTGTTCTCACATCTTTTCATATTTCAGATTTTTACTTTCAGATATGTAAATGAATACAACTATGAAAATCTGCAAACTTGAGCTATTTGACTAGTTGATAGGCCTGATGCATGAGGCTATCTTGCTTTTATTCAAGTAAGGAGCTATGATTTATAATTTGAATATTTTTGCAAGAACTAGCCCAATACCTCCTGTGCCGGTTTTGATAGACATCTGGTAGCACTGGCTTCTCACATCATACATTTTTTTTATCAAGCAGCCTTCAGACCACCCAAAGTTAGCATTTAAGAGATAAAACACATGCACACGTATACAATCATGGTAGACATAAAAATGCACATGGTGCACGTGTCAGATTACTTTAAAACATATTTGAAATGGATGTCTGCAGAAGTTCATTAAAGAGTTGCATTGACATAATCATTAAATCATTGAGTTTGAATCAACTTTTCCCGTTAGGACTTAGTAATAGTTATTTGCAATTAGGTTTTAGCTCAATGGATAACACGTTTAGTCATTTTAACTATCATGCCCTTGCATGTTGTTGTGAAACATTTATGTTTTCAAAAGTAATTTTATCTTTGCTGGAAAAAATTATTTTGTCTTAATGGAAAATCTTCAGGGCTTACTGAGCTAAAACACAAGACATGTGAACATGCCTGAAGAAGAGGCAAACAATGAACAAATCCACAAACATGTAACCACTTGCTTCAATTTTACAATCTGGAAGTCTCTAATGACCTTTTCTAAACCCTCTGCAAACAAGCATACAAGTTGATGCAAATTCACATTTCCACTAGACTCACAACCTTTCCAACCATTAGACTTTCTGCTTTTTTGTTTTTTTGTTTTTTTGTTTTTTTTACAAACCAGTTCCTCAACAAAATGTCTGACTTTATTTTTCAAGCTAGTCACAACCATAAATAAGAGCAAAGAGATTCTAATAACATTTATGTTGAATTTTAGTGCTTTGGAAAAACTATTTGTGGGCCTTGAACAATTTCAGACTTAATCACAACAGAAGCAGAAATTTCAGTGCATTTCACTGTGATTTAATGAGAGGTAAAATGATACGTAGTTTTCAAGGTTGATTTGTTTATTTTTTACAAAATCTGAATAATATGTAATGTGCTGTGCATATGCATTCACCCCTTCATCAGCTGCAAATTCTTTTGCTGTATGTGTCTAGCAACTTTATGAAGACTGAATGTTTCTCTTTAGTTGGCAGCTCATGCTCAGTCAGCATGAATGGAGAGTCTTTGAACATCAGTTTCCTGGAAGGCAAACATCTAAAGTCCACTTTAGTTTTATCAGACCACAGGACAAACCTCTATAAATTAAGCTCTTTACCCCTATATGCATTTGCAAATTGCATATGGCTTGTCTTTTGAAGTAAAGGCTTATTTCTCTCTGAGTGGTATTTCAACCCATGTTGGTACAGGACAAATTTCACTGTGGATAAATCTGTCTAACCAGCTTTAGCAGCATCTTCACAAGGTATTTTGTTCTGGGTTCATTCTGCACATTTCAGACCAAACTATGTTCATCTCTGGGAATATGACACATCTCTTTCCTGACTATTATGATGGTTGGACATCACCATCATGTCTTTACTTGCATATAATTGTTTGTTTGAACAGATGAAAGCGGCACCTTAAAGCATCTGGAAACAGTTCCCAAGGATGAACCAGATTTGTGCAGCTCCACACATATCTTGGCTTATTTCCTTCGACTTTGACAATCATGTCAAACTAGAAAGCAGTGTGTTCCAGGTGTGGCCTTAATTCAAAAGTGTTTCCCCCAATAACCTCACATGTATGAGTTAACTAACAACAAGTTTCCAAAGCCATGACATCATTACCTGGGCTTTTGCTCAGAGGCGGAGATAATTTTGTTCTCCCCAAGATCTTTGACAGTTAGCAAAAAATGAGGACAAAATGTGATGTGTCTTCTCGTGTGCATATAGTGATACTTGCCATCACACACAAAAAGACAGAACGGGAGAGCGCTACTATGTATGTCCCTTTAACCTTTAATGTGCATCCCTTTGATAAGATAAAATTTGTAAAACTGTTGCTGTCACAGGCCAAAGCGAGGGGTCAAGTAAGAAGATGAATCTCTTGTCCTCACGCAAAGCAGCACTGGCAGTACTTGTGTTGTTGTCCAGGAGAGACAAAGGGAGCTGAGGACTTGCTCATCCAGTTTTTTCACACTGACTGCTGAGTTGTGTGCATGCGAACAGCTTGTAAATGACAGAGGAAGCCAAGGTGTATTAAGATCAAATGCCTCGGGCCAAGGGAGTTTACACAGCCTGCTGCCATTAATCCACCCTCTCAGATTTTTCAATCTGTTTCTACCATAACCATCCCAGTCAGGAGCAACTTTCTTGTGAAACAAAGTAAAAATGATTCAAACGAATTGTTGGTTTTTCATTCTTGAACAATGTTTTTTTTTCTGTTTACAATCTTGCTGGAATCTCTAGGGTGGTGTATCGGATCGTGACATTAGAGTGGTAAATAAATCTTGCTTTTCCTTTGGTGGAATGAAACATTTTCTTTTTATGTGCATCATATGTACATTTATGTAACCAGAAGCTTAGCTTGCGGTTTTTGCGCTTCAGAGTCAGAAAGTGCTGATATTTTCAGTTTTTTTCATCAGAGGAATGAGTCCTTCTATGAGATCATCAGTCGTGGTTTCTTGAACAGCCTAATGCAGATTCACAGATAACATACTGATCAAGGGATTGGTGGCATTCTTTTGTCAATGTTAATAGGTTGATTACTCATTAGAAAAGCTAAATTCTCAGGCGTCTTTGCAAAGCTATTACGAGCAGGGAGCCATAAGGCGGCCTACAATCGGAAGAGGGTGCGTCCAAAGACAAGCACTAGAGGAGAAACAGGCTTCAGAGTAAACTGGAGTGTTTATAGCTCATGGCCTCAGGCACGTAGCTCAGATTTAAGAATGAGTTAGCGTGTCAAGATAGCGTGTATTGCAGCAGACCACGCCTGCACCTGTCAGGTGTTTTGTGTGTGTGCCTGTGTGATTTCATGCAATATGTGTGCATGCTCCCTCTTCCCGTTGCATGCATCTGAATTCTCCAGCGATGATAGACACAGGTGATTTACCCAAAGTTTGCAACTGTAGCACATTCCCAGAACTAACGAAAGAAAGTATTTCGCCACAGAGGGCTATAGTTAACTTATTCTTTAGCAGACAAATAAAATTTGAATGTTGAAACTTTTTGTGTCACTTTCAATTGTTATACTTGCACTTAAAAACCTGCTGTTGTTTTTATTGTTCATGCTCTGGTTCGACATTCAATGTAGATGATGAGCATGAGTACCCTAAGCTTTCAAATTTGGTTAAATGAATTGTAATAAATGGGAATCTATGTACATGAATGCTAGATTGTTTTTTTATATATAATCTTCTGTTTTATGGACAGCAAAATGGGTGTATTTGCTATAAACCATAGTTATTGTCATCTTTAGAATTACAAGTTTTTCAACCACAATTTATATTTCGCTTCCCCTGAATTAAACTTTCTTCTCATTATCAATGCTTTGCAAGGCTTTCTGAAAGTCATTTAAAGTTTTTTACACTAATTTCTATAAAACCTTTTCAGCTGGCAATTGGAGAATTTTGTGTTGGGCGTGCATGAAAAATATGAGAATTGGAGGAGAAAATAAGCGTAATTTCTTAAAAAGCCGCATTTTTAAAATGCCGATAAAAATCAAAGCACTTGTTTCCAGACTTGAGACACACACAAGTCCTAGAAAAAAATTTTCATTAATACTGTGCCACCTTGAGAATTACTTAGGATTAAAGTACAATTTTCTAAAACATTGTATTTTAGTTGCTTAAAATACAACAGTAAACTTTCTTTGAAGATAGAAAAATACTACGAAAAAATTAAAAAGTAAAAAAACTGATGTAAGATGCTGCAACTTTTTAAAAGAAAAAGCCTAACAAGTACCAATCAACAGCTCTTCCAGATTTATATGAAATTCTGAATTTGTGGAAGCATAAAGAAATTAACAACATCCTGGACTTTTTAACAGAAAAGGTACAGAAGGTTCAAATCCAAGCCAAGTTCTTTAAAATATTTGGAAATTTAATTGTAGCACTGGTGGGCTTTACTGAACTGCAGATTTACAGGAAAAGCAGTAGAAAGAGAACGCGAAAGATGTGCAACAAACGGCCCTTGAATCAAACCCAGGATTGCTCTGTTGAGGACTCTATCCTCTCTATCAACTAAGCTTCTCATTTTTCCATGGAGCCAGGGCCATGGATATTCATGTATAGTTTTTTTAGCATTTTACAATATGTACTCTACTCAAAAACAAATAAAACCGAACACTTTCAGGGCTTCTTTTGGCAGTACAAAGTCGTGCCATTTTCTGTCAAAGACTGACAAATACTGTGTGCATATCTGCGTGTAAGCTCAGCTGGAGCTGTCACACACAGGTGTCAGTCAGTGTGGGACCTGTAATTGATAATATATGCCTCTCCCTTTGCTTTAACTTGCCAATATAAACTGAAGGCTCAGGACCTATCTATGAGCATGTATTATGTGCAACTGGTTCTGTTGATGCGTGTGAGTCTGCTGCAGGCAGGTGTATTTTTGTGATTGCAACAGAGATGAGAAGAGGATTGAAGCTGCACCTTAATGTATTCTAACATTTCTAACTTTTCCTCCTGGTCATTATAAAGCTATGAGTACAACTGATTTAACAGCACAGCTGTTGTCATTAAATGAGGCGGTAACTTTGATAGGATTTTACATAGAAGTGAGGTTTTACTTATATCCACATTTTAAACTTTTTTAGAATTTTAGAATTTATCTACAACATATAAGGCAGGAAGATTTATTACAGCTTTAGGACCTTCTAATAATATAAACTATGTGAGCAAAGGCAACGGGAGAGAATTGAATAAATAGCTACAATAAAAAAAATATATAATTTCAAAAATGCATGTTGGCACATAATGGGGAATATTAAATAAAGAATGATTATGAGGTGCATCATGGTATTTTTGGATTAATTTCAGACTGTTTAGTTGGCAAAGAATGGACTGAAATTTATATGATTTTAAGGTTCCCTTGAAATAAGGTTTTGTACACATGAAAAGCCCCAAAACATAATTACTATTTTTGTTTATAAAATTTGTAAGAAAAACCATAAATTAAATAAGTCACAAATATAATTAAAGGTTTAATGTATATTGGTAAAAAAAAGACAGTTACTTGCTACCTATTTCTCTGCAAAATAAAAATAACAAAAAAACAATTTCAAAACCATGAATGAGTTAAGCTTCACTTCATATTTATGTGCTTCCATAACTTTGGTCTATTATCCTGTACCCTCCAAATATTTTATGTGCAAATTACAGATAATGCTCTAAAATATGTTGTCTGGTCTGTATCAAACATGTGCTGACTTTATGTTATTCTAGGCAGCAACCATTTTTAAAAAAGAAATTCCGTTCATCTATGTGTCCCCTCTCATGGTGGTTTCTTTGAAGCTTGCCAAGAAAAAAAGTAGGTGAGAGATAAAATCACAGCTATGTCAACCGTCTCTGAGAACCTGCATCAAACGCTTGCTAATGTTTCTTGAAAGTTAAACAAAATGAGCTATTTTTAATGTGTACGTGACTGAAAAACTGACGCACCAGCAAAGGGTTCCATCTGAGGTGATAAGTCATCTACTGGATTCACTTTGTAGCTCAAAAATAGAACAACTTTGAATAAGGTTGTTATTTATAGGGGTTTCCCTTAACTACTTATAACAACAAAAGGTGTTCCTAAAATTTGACAAGGTTTTTCTGAGTGAATAGACTCAGAAGGTGTTTATGTATATTGAAGAATAAGTTATGTGTATAAAACGGTTTTGAAACCGCTTAGATGACAGATACTTTAGGGCAGCAGGAAATGTGGGAAGATAGATTGGGAACAGCATGAAACAAAGAATACTTCCCCTCAAATAAAGGCCTTTGCTGTTGTTATTACCACCAGGCTGTTCCAAAGTTCTAAGATTATTTAACTACTTTTATATATTGTTCTTTTTCATAGAACTCATAAAATTGCTATCATGTTCCTGTAATAATGTCATATTGCAAAGTTGACTTTTGTGCTGTGCTGCCTGATTACCCAAAAAAACAACAGGGAGGCATGGCTCAAAGTGATGTGATCACAATAGTAACTCCCTGTTGATGCCCTTGAATACATTCAAACACACTCCAAGTTTATGGACTCTTCAATTTGATCACACTCATGCACTGCACACTGCACACATTTAGACACATGCACACACAAACAGAATCAGACTCTTTGGAGTAGCAGTAACATCGTGCAAAAGATGCATTTATGGGTGGCCGCAGTGTGTCAGTGCGGAAATTCCTTTCATACTAGGAAACATCTGGCTAAGCTTTGGGAGTTGTATCTTTATTGTCATCTAAAGATGTCAGCAGATAGTTGCACAACTTAGCTCATTGTACAACATATCTGGAGTCTGGCATCCCATGAGTTTGGGTTGAATATCTGATATATTCAGTTTTTTTTATGGTGCCAGGAGTCTCAGAGGACTTTGGACGTGTTTTAAAAACAGTGGACCAAATGCCAGCAAATAACATGGTTCTCAAAACCATCACTGAATGTGGAAATTTTATTAAGAACTTCACAGACACATCAGTAGTTTTAGCTTCACCATCTTCTCAGTGCTGAGGTCATAGCCAACGGTGACAGAAAAGGGTAAAATTAGTTTAATGTATGGGTTCCACTTTTGGAATTAAATCACTAAAGTAAATTATTGAGTAATTTATATCCGAATTAAAATAACATTTTTATTGAGATATTTATTTAAATAAATATAGGGTTGCTTTTTCTTATGCTATTTCCTGCATTTCAACAGATGCAACAGGTGCACAAGTAGCATTATTCGTAATGCTACTTGTGCAATGTGAACTCTGTTGACTCTGTCTCTGCTGTCCCCTACAGACTGAGAGTGAAGCTTCCCATTGCATGACAAGCAGTGAAGGAAATGAGATCATCTCTTTCAGTCCCTTGCCTTTCTCTTACTGACTCGGTTTTCAAATTGTTTCACGTTGTTTTTCCTGAACCCTGTTGACCTGCCAGAGATTGTACTGAGAGCTGTGACCGCACGGCAGGGGGTGGAGCTGTCAGGTGAGAAAACTGCAACATGCACGCAAAGATACTAGGAAGGACACGAATACACACTGCATATTTCATATCAGAAAAATGTATGTGAAAATGCATTTGTTTTGATTGAAGAATAAAGAACAGCAGAGTTTTCTGTGTCTCACGTTAGCATCAATCTGACTCTTGAGAGTTTAATTAACATTTCTTTTCGGAACTCGTTATTAGCTATGTTGAGGTAGTTTTATTTCATATTATCAGTTACAACAACAAAAACATTTTTTGTTTTCATTAACCTCTGAAGATATAACACTTTACAATGTAGTGGATCTCCATCATAAATGTAATTTATATATATATATATATATATATTTATATTTATATATATATATATATATATATATATATATATATATTGTATATAATATAGATATGTTACATGAACACACAGAGTACCTAGCTGGGGCTCCTTTTGCCTGCCGTGATAAGGAAGTGATCAACCTCTGGCACTCCTGAGGCGTGAAGCCCAATTTGCTTTAATAGTGGCCTTGGCGGTCTGCATTGGCTCTGATGTCTCTCTCTTATCTTCCTTTTTGACAACACTCGATAGATTCTGGATGAGGTTTAATTCAGGCAAGTTTTGAGGCCAAACAAGCACCTTGATGTTTGTTTGGCACTGCTTTTGGCAAAGGTCCTACTATAAAAATAAAAATAAAAATCAGCATTTCCATAAAGCTTGTCAGTAGAAGGAAGCAGGAAGTGCTCTATAACTTTCTGGGACATGGTTATACTGACTATGGACTTGCTCAAATTCAGAAGGCCAAAGTCTGCAGATGGCATGGCTCTCCAGAGTGTCAATGAATGTGAAAACTTTGCTAACTTAAAGCAAGTAAGGCCAGGTAAGAGGCCTTTGATGCTGCTCCTGGTTCAGTAATATTAACTATAGCCAATTCACCCCTTGTCAATTTCTTCTTCACTCTTGAATGGATGTTTCTTTGCCATGCTCTCAGTACTGAGGTGACAGCCAACATTTGTGTGTGGAGCCCATAAGAATAGAAAAGTGTCTGGAAAATAAATACTTAATACCCAACATGGGATTATAAGGCAGACATCTGAAACTGATTTGATTGGAATATCCTAGTTAATTAAAATAGCTCTAATTATATTTTGACTCAACACAGTTACCAATCAGAGATTTCTTTAATTACATTCTGAGTAGTATAAATAACATCTGATTTACTGTGAAATTGCATGGAGCCTACAATTCAAGATATCTACAAAAGTTCATATTGACAGTTAAATTATGACTACTCATAAGAAACTTTGAGATGTTTTGCTTTTTGTTCTGGCAATTCATAATTTCAGTTAAATATATCTTCAATAACATCAATATTAGAAATTTCTTAGATGTACTTTAAAATAGATAATACATAAGACTCAACTAGAAGAAACTAAAATGCTAATATCTTGAAAGCAAATAATAACTTGGCAAAAGTAGCTTGGCAATATCTAGAAACGTTTTTTAGATTTTAAGGATTAGACTTGAAATGAATTAGAGATATATTGAACATTTTTAATTTAGACAACTTTTCTAGTTCAGATATTGTGAAGTAACATTTTGACTGATTATTCTGTCTGGTCAAAATGTACCAGATTTACTTAGCATTTGAAAATGTCAATATAAAAAAGAAAATCCTCTTTTGTCACTTTGTGAATGGGTTGATAGAAGCACTTTTAGCTTTTCAAAGCTGTTTTAAGTCTAATGTGTGTGTCAGAAGAAAAAATAAATAAATATCTTTGCTGATTTTTGAGAGTCTTCAAGTTCACAAAGTTCTCCTTTTCCTCATATCCCATATTGAGCGCCTTCAGGATTGTGGCATTTTCTGAAAATGTTTGAATTCTGCAGGCAAATATTTGGACAGCTCACTGGCACAGTAATTCAAATATCTAAAAATATAATTTTGACTAGTCATAATTAAGTTTGCAAAACCTTGATTTGTATTTGTATTATGTGTGATTCTACTTTTTAAATATCTTGAAAGGCCTTTTGATTCAACAAAATATAATTAAAGATAGATTGTTCTTCTTACTAGTCAGAATGTAAATGGACATATCATTCAGGATAGTCAGAATATAATGGTGTGTGTCATATTTTTAGATATCTGGAAAGTAATTCCAGACAGTCAGAAAAAATAAATGTTACGCTAAAACCGATCCCTTGACTTTGAAGTGTTTTATTCATTGCTGATGTCGAACTCGGGTAAGATCTGCATGGACTATCCAACATGGTCAACCCAATAACATTAAGTTGAAGTAAGTTTTCCCTATTGTTACCCAGCACACTTTTTCCTTTCACCCAACTTTCCATGAATATCTTGGATATGCTGCTATCTGAACAAACTGAATGTTGTGCTTTCATAAGATGTAAGCCATAAAAAGCCAGATTAACATAAATGAATTACTAAAATATAATGGCATGTAATGTGTAATAAATTTGCTTAATGTATGTGTTTCCCTTTTTGAAATAAATTACTGAAATAACTTAGCTGTTAAATTATATATCTTCTTTTAGATACTCCTGTATGTCTAAATAAATATAGGATTGTTTTTGCTGTGCTGTTTTCCGCATTTCAATAGATGCAACTGGTGTATTAATCCTAATTCTACAAGAACTTTGCCTCTGCTGTCCCCTACAGACTGAGAGTGAAGCTTCCCATTGCATGACAAGCAGTGAAGGAAATGAGATCATCTCTTTCAGTCCCTTGCCTTTCTCTTACTGACTCGGTTTTCAAATTGTTTCACATTGTTTTTCCTGATCCCTGTTGACCTGCCAGAGATTGTACTGAGAGCTGTGACCGCACGGCAGGGGGTGGAGCTGTCAGGTGAGAAACCTGTAACATGCACGCAAAGGTACTAGAAGACAAATAAAAAATGCACCTGCATATTTCATATCGGCAAAATCCATGTGAAAATGCATTTGTTTTGATTGCAGGATAAAATACAGAAGAATACACTGGAACTGTTAATCAGGATTGAAACTTTAAAAATACTCAGATCCAACAGTGTGAACCAGATAGTAGCATCTGTCTAAAATTTGAAAGTTTAATTATCATTTATTTTCTTTACTCATAATTCGGTAGGGAATTGTAGCCCAAACAGTCCCTCACTAACAGAATATGGCCAGTCATCATCCTTCCAACTCTTTCTATTAATTTGCCCTGACCTGTGACCACTTCCTTTTCAAGAAAAAACATCTTGCCTCTTTAGTGTAAAGGCATGGTAAATGTGAATTTTGATGTATTTAACTCCTTCTGAGACATTGAAGAACTAGAAGAACTAGATAATTATTTACATGGCAAATTAATTTGACAAAACAAACTTCCTTCTTTGACGGAAGTTCTTGGAAAGATTTTTTTGGAGTTTATAGCACCCTCTGCTGGCAGTACTGCGTGCTTTATGATTACAAGTTCAATGTGGAAGATCACTGCTTCACAGTTTGATTTACCTCAGAAAGCTTTCTCAGCTGGGTTTGGCTCTAAAGCATCTAACCTGTAATTTTGTGAATTGCTTTGAAGTCTGAATAACAAAAACTTTCATAGAAACATTCTTTCTAAGAGAAAGATTTTCTAGTTCCAGCTATTTATATTGGAACATCTGCATGCTTGCAAAATAGCAACAAGTATTGCTGTATTCAATTTATTAGATTTGTAAAATGTTTGCCAAATACAGACAGATGTTGGCACCAGTGTTGCTGCTGTGTGAAAAGCATTCAAAATAAACTGACCTTTCATTACAGCAGCATTATCTCACAGATTTTCTTTTACAATAGTTTAAACATTGATTTAAGAACTCATTTGTTTTTTTGTTGACAAAAATCCCATTGAAAGATACTAATTGTACCTCTGCTGTCAATATTCTCTAACAACCTCTTCTTGTCAATCACCAATTGCTCTCCAATGGTCAGAACTGAGACTGGAGCATGCAGTGAGAGTGACCTTTGGCCTCTTTGCACAATCTCTCTAAATCACACAAAGTTCTTTCTTCTTAGTCATCGTTATTTTGTCTCACAATTTTGATGATTTGTCTCACAATTTTGAAACCTTAATCAGATGATTAAGGTTTGATGAACAAGACGATCATAAAAGAAGTTTGATTTTTTTTTGTCTGTGGATTTGCTTTCAGCCATTACTTTTCTAAAACACTTTCACACACTTTGTTTTCTGGAAGAGGCCACCACAATTTTTTTTTTGTGATTTATTGCACTCTAATGTTTCTAAGGCTTTTGGAAAAGAAACAGACCCACAGAATCACAGATCCTAAACTTAACGGTTCATATGTGCTGTGATTTTTGAACCGAAAACTTGTCATCCTTTTGACTTGACATGATGACATTTGTTTTACAATCCATGAGTATCACTCTGACTGCAGATATGGACAAGTTAAGGTCCAGTGCTCCTTTATTTGTGGCATTTTTTGACAAGTCAAGATCAATAGAGATTAAATGGCATGTTTTCTTCTCTTTTTTTATTTTAATGGATTCCAGGATCACGTTAGATTTATATCCTTAAAAAGCAAGAAGTCATACAGTAGATTAGTGAAAATTCCTAGATAATCCAATCAACTTTAAAATATAAAAACCCTTCATTTGGATTTTCCTTTTATGCTTTTTTTTAAACAGTCATCACAGATTTTGAGAAGAGCAAGTGTTCACACTAACAACGGTTTGTGTTGCCTGACCACAACAATCCAGGTCGACACAAACTTTCCTCACATGGAAATTTGGGGTAAATTCAGACAAAAACTGGCATTGCGTGTCCCAGGCTTTACCCAGGTATTTATGGGTTTCCATTCTTTTGCAACTCATTGTGATCTACTTTAAAACATTTTTAAAAGAACCTCCAGAGAAAGCCGACTTCTGTTTAGGATTAGTCATGAAAGCAAGCAATAAAATATGATTTTTTATATATAAATTCAGCTTTCAGATTGAGTTTTGTTTCATATGTTTTCCTTTTCATAAAACCATGATCAAAAGAATTCAGTATGGTACTTTGCAGATGCTTGGAAAACTAAAAGAAAAATACTGTTTTCAAAGTTTTCTATGATACATCTGCTAGGTTTGGATTATATCTAGGAGACAACATGTGCAGTCACTAACCTGTTTACATAAACAATACAATTTAAAATACAATACTGAGTATAAAAGTGTATCTTAAATATCAATCGTGTTATATTATTTACATATAAAAATGTCAGTAACCATATTTTGTTTTTAATTCCTGCATCATAATGTTAAAGCAACATGTGCCACCAGTTTTCACTTGTTGCATAGAGTTTTTTTCTCATGAAAAATGAAGCCCCAATTGATGTTTATACAATTACAACAACACAATGCTCATGAATCTCATGAAATATTTCCTGAGTTTGCCTCAGAGAACTGCTGCAAATGTCAAACCTCCGCGCTGGACACTGCAGGTGCAGAAAAGACAAACCGTGCAGACCCTATGTTGTAATTTTTTTCTTTTTTCCATAACCGATGCCCCTGCAGGCAATTCATCAGTGGCAAAGTAGAGCTTCCATGGACGGACACAGGAAGAGGAAAAGATGTAGATGATAAAATTCATCGTTTGAAGTGGTTCAGCTCAAAGGCAAAGCTCAGAGGCTCAGACAGGCGGGCTCATATTGTATCTTTCTCACATGATGTCCTGCACGCACAGGGTTCATACACACCCACAGAAATGAAAGGCAGCAAAACTGTGTTGGCAGCAGTTACAGAGAGATTTTAAATGTCTGCTATGTCTAATTGGCACAGTTTGAAGCATTGTCAGAGTTCCAAGAAGACTCATTGCTCCATACAGTGACATGTTCATTTCCTGGGAGGTTGCTAATGGGTTTGGGTGGTTCTGAACAAAACTAGAAGGTAGGCACTGTGTTTGGTTCTCTGGCCTTGAATGCATGAATGACGATCTCTAAGCTGGCTGTGGAAGGCTCAGGTTTTGAGCTCTCCTTGTCCAGAGGACCATTCAACAAAATCCTCCTCCCCGCTGGAATGAGGAGGACTGTCTAGAGAGATTCCCCTCCGCTCACCAAACACCTTCTCCTGGAGCTCAATGATGTCATTGCGAATGTCAGCCATCACTAGCAAAAGGAAGTCGAAGGAGCCAGGTGGTCCCTGTAAAAAAAATCATATAAAAGGTCTAAATAATTTTTTTGATAGTTAATATGTGCAGGTTTTAAACCATATTACAGAACATGGTCAGCACAGTGGACACCTATATTCAAAACTCTGCAGTAAGGTTACTCTTTTGACTTTAGATGTTGTTACATACACTGCCATCTACTGGGCAACCAGCATAAGTTCACAAAAAATTTACTGAAACTCGCATGGCCCCCAGGCAGGCAGAAACACCCAGGTAATTGCTAGGTACAGATTTTTTGCTGGGTGGAAATCCCAATCAATTGTTTTCCAATTAAAGTAAACATCATGCATCATTGCCAAGATTTTGTCACACAATTCTACCATTACTTCTATTCAAAAATCTCCGGTGGTAGTTATTTTCTCAAGCTGATAGCACATGGTGTAAAACACATGTAGGAAATGTAATTGGACTAATTAAAAAAATGAGCATGGTGTTAGTGATAGGGTCTGCAGATGCCTTTAAAAACAGGAAGGATTGGGATGTAGTGAATGTCTGATTCCAAATTCAGAAGTAGCAGAAGATGCTGGGAATTTGCCTCCAAGCTGAGATCAAGGAATTCACTTGGTTATACTCACAGGGGGTCCACTGGGTCCTGGAGCTCCTCTGTCACCCTGTTGGTAGGAAACAGCAAAGATGAACCAGTTTTTCTCAACTGTACAGAGTATATTATCACACATGCAAAGTTTCACTTGGGGATATAAGAGTTAAAGCAGCTAAAGATGAACAAGAAGCAGTACTGATCCAATAATGCAAGTTATCCATGTGTGCTCACTAACTATTAAAATTAAACACAGAATTACAATTTATAGGTCTGATTTGGTTGGACAAGCCTAAATTTAATCCACATAAAGTCAACTGAATCAATGGAACTGATATAATATTTGCTAATTTATTTATTGTACACTTTGCTAAGAATCAACAGATGACGTTTGTGGAGAACTCCTGCCATTGTACTGCAAATAAAGTGAATTCACCTGAACTGAGTTGGGTTTTTATTAAGTAATCAGTAGGTTCCCATTAGGGAACCTATTGTACGCAAAATGGACATACCAGATGCTAAATAAGGATCTGCAAGTTATGCTGTTCAACACAGAGTTTGTGGTTAGTGTTTATATGCTAGAGTGTGATTTTTTTTTAAATTGTTTTTATAAAATCTCGTGCTGTATGGATACTACAATGTTAGCGCAGTCAGTGCAGCAGCTAAGTGTCTGCATTGCATTAGTGCAACACAGGCACCAGATGGCGACTGCAGCTGCACATATATGCAGAATCAAGAACAGAGACAAAATTAAAAAACAAACATGTACTTTCACAACCTTTAGTCCGTCTCTTCCTGGAGCCCCGGGCGGTCCCTGTTAAAATGATAACGACAAGATATTTCTCAGCAATTTTGACTTTATTAAAACATATTCTCCAAACGAGTACAAATCCTCCACAATGCAAATAAAGAGTTTTTTTTTACTAGCTATCAAGTGTCACATACAAAGAAGCCATGTTGGATTTTGAAGTGGTGGATTGACTTATACCCTCCCTGACCTACCTGCTGTTCCTTGGTCTTCAGAATGCTGTCAGTGACTTTTGGATTTTATTCATCAGTCTCAGATTAAGGGAGTGAGCATACAAATATAGCCACGATTAAAATAATTTTATTTATAGGTTAGTTTGAAAACATTGAATTAATTTTCCTTCTACACCAATGCAAAACAAAGTGATTTTCCATCACATAAAAACCCAGTAAAACACATTGAAGTTTGTAGCTGTTGTAGCCTAAATGTAGCCTAAATCTTTAGGGAGACGAATACTTTTTCAAAGCAGTGTATGTTGCAGAGAAATCCTGTGGCATCCTTTTCCACTGTTCTAATAAACTCCCCAAAGAATTCCTCAGTTCTTTAAAATACTCAGAAAGATCTGACTTGTTTTCAGAGCTGCAGGTTCTTTATTTTCCCTGCAGTGATCCCTGAAATGTGCATACAAATGGAGAAAACTCCACTGTCTGTTTCAACGGTTTTCCATTGTGCCTTGTGAACTGTGAAACCATTGAAGGTTGCAAACTTTTTATTGAAATATAAAGTAATGCATGTGAACCGAAGCAGAAAAAAATATGGACCTGGGGTATTTTGGGTGGAACAGTTGTGTCATAAACTCATCATGTACTCTAGTTTTATGATGTGTAGGTGTGTTTGATTAAGATTTTGATCTAATGTATATTTAATGTTCTGAATTAGTGACCTACACTGTTGATTGTTTTTTGATTTTTCTTACCATTGGTCCCCTGCGGCCCCTCTTTATGTGCCTGAGGTCAGGTTCTGGTCCCATGGGCCCCATGTTTCCCCTTGGACCCCTTTGACCAGGTGGACCTTTTTCCCCTGGATCCCCATTCCTTCCTGGTTCTCCTGGATGCCCTGATGAAGACAGGCAGATTTTATTTAATGGAGGAAAAGTAAAATGGAGGAGAGGGTGATAATATTAAAGTAAAACAAAATGCCACTCTAATTTGTCTAAATAAAATAAACTACTATGGTTTTAATCTCTTCCATAAAATGTTTTGAATACATTATTTTTGAGTTGTCACAAGCATCCTTGTCATTTCGTTCTTACCTGGGAGACCAGGAGCACCTGGAGGGCCAGGTAATCCAGGAAGACAGGGGCTGTCTGTACTTTTTCCCGCTCGAATTGGCTTGTTGCTGTTGTTTGCCAGACCAGATACCTGCAAACACACCAGAAGATGAATATGTCTTTGGAAGCATTAGCGTAAAGTTAAATTCGAGTAAGAGTGATCTTAAGCCATGACATTAAGCTCACTTGTCATCCCCTCAGCATAAAATTAAAATGTTCTTATGATATTTTTGGCTCAAGTGCTTTAAATGTGACAGATTTCTTACCTGGTTGTGCGACTGTGTGTTTCCCAGCCGCAGCTTGAGTTGAAACAGGCTGCTTTTCATGTTCATGAAATCTTGACACGTGAACGAGCAGGAACCAGCACTCATCAAGGTGTTGGACTTTCCCGAAGAACTCACTGCACGACAAAACAAACATTCTTTATCTTCTGTCTGGTGAAGGCTGCCCATTTAAACAGGATATGCACTACTAATGTTTTTGTAAACACAACTTTGAGTCCGAAGAATGAGGCAAGTTACTACTTGTGTTTTAAAGAATCTGTAAACAATGTAGATTCATCAAGCCTTTCTGAGGACTAAATTCTCAAAGCTAAGAAGCTTTAAAAATGCTCAGTCTTGTGTTTTTCCAAATACAAGAAAGGTTTCTCCATTGTATTTTAAAGGATCTCTGTTCTTTTCTTTTTTTTTTTTTTTGGAATTATAATGTTCAAGTTATTTGTTAAATGTAGTCCAAATTCCTTTAAAAAAAACCCCAAAAAAACGGAAAATAGACTTTTATTTTGGCACCATTTAAAAGGTTTTAAGCCAGATTTCAACTTTAGTATCACGAGTAACAAAGTTGCATAACCACTACTTTACCAAAATATAGCTCTCACTGAACATGCAAAGGTACAAAACTTATTCAGGACACAAGTGAGACATAAAATTGAACTCTGTGGTGCGACTCATAACAACAGTCAACTATAGATAACAATCATCATGTGGAAGAGATAAACAATATATGCCAAAGATATTTTGTATATGTTCAAAATGACCAGATAAGTTTCAGAAAACATATGTCTACTCACAGTTGTGCACTAGGATACAGGACCGCTGGTCTGGTGCCAGGATGTAACCAGTGTGGCAGCGGCACAGAAAGCTCCCCACTGTGTTCACACATTCATGGTCACATGGACTTTTACCAGAGACCTCACACTCATTGATGTCTATAGGTAAATTAAAACATGCAAAGAGACAAAGAGAGGAAGCACAGCTATAAAGTGCAACATGAAAACCAATAAAAAAATCAGCAAAATGTCTGATATTTTACATCCATAATATGATTTACACAGAAGGGGTTGTGGAGGCTGAAACTAAAGGTGTTCACTATTCAAATAATATCAAAATTTTTGTGTGTGTTATTAGAGACAATGTGTTATAGGAACTCTGATGATGGCACATGTAGCAAAGAGAGAGCCGTACTGACCCATGCAGTAGGGAGACTTGTGGGTGCGGTGTCTCTCCCTATCAAAGCGATAACCTGGGTAACATGTGCAGACCACTCGACCAAAGTTATCTGTGCACTGCTGCTCACAGGGTGACGCAGCACACACATCCACACCTGAAGACAATTAGAGAAGACTGACTCATTCCACTCCTGGGAAATGCTCCAGCAGCTCATGGAAGAAAATATCAAGAGAGTCAAACTTATACGACTTAACGGGCTAAAATCCGCCTTTTATTGTATTACACTACAAAGATCAGAAGGAAAAAAATGTAAAATGAAAGAAGGATATGAATATTACAAGTAAAGCTAAAAATTACAATTACAATGATATAAACACCAATAAAAACCAGTACATCAGTTTAGAACAAGTAGGAGTAATTGTTTGTGCGCTATTTGAAATAAGAAAAAATATATTTCTTCACAGTGAAATCATGTTAATTTTTTCCTCAAGCTTATCATAGTAAGACAACTCTCTGTAGTGTGCTTAGATAGTGAGCGCTATCTACTTTATAACTCATGTGGTGTGGTCTAAGATTACGTTTCTTAATATTTTATATTGACAAAATCATGCTAGATTAAAGTTCCAAATCTGACACAATTTAAACCAAAATTGATTAATTAACTTTCACAATATCATATCAAATTTATCAGCTTTAGCATACTTTAAGATTGTTACCACCCATAAAGCGAACATAAAATCTACAATCTGACCCCTAAGGGCCTCGTTTTTGAAACTGATGCTACCTTTAACTCTTTAGATTTTGTGTAACAGAGTAACACAGTAATGTTTACTTTTCCGAAATTAATCTTCTCCTGGTTTATGCCCATTACGTTTGATTTCACCACAATGCTGATTTTCTTTAAATCACTCTATTGCAAACGCTTGTATTCAGCTTGGAGGCACAGCACCATCTAGTGGCTGATGGGAAATAAAGTTAATGCATGTCACAAATAATGTGAAAAAATGTTTAAATATCATTTAAACAATAGATCAGTGGCCCTGATCTATTGTTTATTAGTATTTCTGGAGCTCTTCTAGAGGTTTTATTTGAAAATTTTAATTGTTTTTAATTTATTTCCTTACCAATTTCAAAGAAAGTAAAGAAATTCCTCTGACCCTGTCAGCATAGTTTACACATGAAAGGCTGCTTCTAAAACATGTTGTAAAATCAGTCAAAAAATTTGAATATGAGTTCTGATATACTCATCTGTTAAATTTAAAGCATCATGGAACATTACAACCAGCACATTCTTTTCTTTAAGCACACATTTCTATTAATATATCTTAAATGTTTTCATTAGCTGCAATCATCATATTTGATAGAAATTAATGCTTCAAAACATTAGCTTTTGTCTGTAATCTGCAGTTAGACAGAAGTGTGCATACACTAAGACGCATCACTTTTGTTTCCTCTCACACTAAACTTCTCTTGTTTTAGATCAGTTGGAATTTTCTGCAGTTATTTCTATTTGCTCAATTCCACATTAGTGAGGACAGATCAGAGTATGGTTTACCTACTTTCAGGTATGCACTGGCCCATCACAAACCTGAATCCATCACAGCACTTCCTCCTGCAATACAAGAGAGAAGAAAATTAAATGTTGGTTCGTTAACATGATCAGGAAACAAATTGTCTTATTCAATAGAAGTTATTCTACTGGGTGAGGGTTTTTTTTCTGTGTTCCAATAACCACAGTGCATTTATTTGGAAACGATACAGCAGGCTTTAGCATAGCATACACAACATGAGATAGATTTTTAAAGCTTAGTCACAGCATGACAGTTAAAAAAGTTTTCAAAAGAATAAAATTGCATGAATGAACAATACAAGTGTTAAAACAGGCAGCATAAAGACTTCCTTCTATCCAGACAAAACCACACTGAGAAGCAAATTTTTAGGCTGGCGAGTAAAACGTAAATAGAGTTAACTGTTGTGCTAACAACAGCATTTGTGTTAAGAATAGCAGCAGAGAGAAGTGTTGATATCTCACATCTGGAAGTCGGAGGACAACAGACCACACAGAGGAATGTGTGCAGCTGATGGAGTGACCCATAGATCATTTACAGTAAAAGCTGTGGAGATCTGGGGCACCAAACACACTCATTAGGAAGTCCGGCTTGCAGTTCACTCACTCTTAAACTGAGAGAAAGCTGTTATACTAATGGAATGTGTTTTTTACTTTCAAATTACTGCTGTGAAAGGCATAGTAAGTATCCACAAAAAAAAGAACAAAGCTGCTCTTGTTATAGCTTGTCTGATTTCCTATCTGTCATCAAAATTGATTTGTGCACATATTTCCATCCATCCGTCCGTCCATCCATTTATTTTTATACATTCTGTATCTAATTTAATTAATTTTGATTTACTTACTTACTTTTGAACATTCACTTATGTATTTTTTTTCACTTTTTAATTATTTAAAAATTGACTTCTTATTTTTTAGGTTACTTTTTCATTTGGATATTTAACTTTTTGTTGACTTCTCCATTTGGTTACTTGCCAACTTACGTATAAATTACAGCCCTTAATTACCCCTTCCCTGTTTTATTAGATTCTGTTACAGACCACAGTGTACTAATTAGCCTGCCACTGACAAGCACAATGAAGAAGAAGTTCAGAACATTTCCTTCTGATTGGTGTAGATTGGAGTTGTAGAGCATGTATGCATACTCCCCTCAGAGTAAGGGGTTGGGGTGTTTTATATGAAGATTTTTTCTTTTATTTATTTATTTATTTTACTATAAATGATTTCTAATGTTTGGAAGTGATACTCGTCCAGCCAGCCCACAACAGTTCACCACACTTTACAGACATTACAGCTGGAAAGAAAAAGCAAGGAAGTGGCTTAGAGAGAGGCCACGGTACAAATATTACACATGAAACTCATGCAGACATTTGAGCAAGAGGCAAAAGGGGATTTAAAATGATGCCCCGTCTACAGACATCTCTTTTTCAGAATGTTGCTTTTATTGTCCTCCAGCCTCCATACAATGTAGCTTTAAATCACAGTGAGTCCCCTAGTATGCCTCCTTCTTGTGAATGAAAAATAACCTATAAAACACAACGGCTGGCCCACACTGATGAGATCCAGATGAGGGTAGCTTTAATCTGCAGCTTGTAGCTGGGAGTGTTGAGAAGGTTGGATAAGGCCAGACATGGAGGTGAAGTGGAGAAAGGGGAGGGTTAATGCTGAGATTAAGACTGACACCCATTCAGTCAATCAGTCAATCCATCCATCAGTCAGTTGGTCTTCTGAGATGAATTGATCTGTTACAGATGCTGAAAGTTCTTCACTTTGCATGAATATAAATGTTTATCTGGTTTAAGAAGTCTGCCTTTGATTTGTATAATTTATCTGATAGGACCACGAAAGTTTCAAGTAACCACCTTTTATAATTTATCTAATTTTCAATTTTTTTGGATTTATTCATTGTTAAAGAGAAAATGTTGCTACTTGAGAGCCAGAACATTGTACATAAGGTCTGCCTCATTCGCATGTTAAGGTCGGTTTGACCTGTTTCTTCTGCAGAGTTTGAGTCGTCTGAATTTCTCCTTTCCCACAATAATCCTCCCTGAAATTCTTGAGGTTTTTTTTCATGAAGCATTGGTCAAGTGGGCACACTTATGTGCTGTGGGATGACTTTATGTGCTGCTGGCTTGGTTTTGTGTACATGCTTCTTTCAAAAACAACAATAAAAAAAAACATTTTGCTACAGAGATTTTTTTCTATTTGCCACTTCGAATGTGGGTAAAGCTGGGTAGCCATATAACAAGATATAACAAAGAATAAGAATCCTAACCTAAGGAAACAGAATCTACACAGTAGACTTAAACTTTAAATATGTAAAGGGCCAGATATGTCCTCTTCATTATATCACATATTGATATATTGAATCCATAAAATTTATACAATAAAATTGGCAGAATTGCAGAAAAACGTTTTAGAGGTTACAAAAAAATAGAGAAAGGATCTGAGGTTCACTTTACAGAAGGACAGCTGCCCTAATTATACAGACTTTATGTGTAACAACCTAAATTCAATTGTGATTCTGCAGCAAGACATGAAAAATGTTCACAGAGGTTCTTCATCAAATATAACTGAGTTTGAGATATTTTGAGAAATAAACCTTAAGAGACATATCCCACAAGACCAGCAGCTGCCCCAAAAACTTCTGATGGGCGGAAGAGTGGAGTGCAGGATCAACACTTTATGCTTTTGCTTTTGGAAGGTGAATGTAAACTGTTTAGAGAGCCTGCAGGCCAATTCAACTTGACACAAGCTCTGAAAAAAAGTTCAAATGAAATATAGGTTACTGTTTTGGAACTCCATCAGTGTGTGTAAAAATGTTTTCTGTTAGAAGAATTTTATTGGCATCAAATGCAGACTATTAGTCTAATTTAAAAGCAACATTACAATATTCTGACTCCCAAGTGATGTGTGAGGGCTGGGATATTATCCAGTAATGAGGATAATCAGTCAGAATTTATTAATTAAACAAGACACAACTCTAACAAATTATCTCTCTGCCGGCCTCCTTTTTTGCAGCAACCTTTGTTTGAGATTTGAGACGTGTACATAGACTTAGGCCAATGTCAGGATTGTATTTCTCTGATCATTCTAAATTTTCACTAGATGTTGACATAATTTCTTTTTCTCCATTTGGTTCTTACCTGTTCTGCTCTGACTGACATAATATTGGGCTAATGTTGCTCTCTCTTTGTGGGGGTGACCTGATGGCTGCTACCATTTCCTACAAAGGAATATCCATCAAGTTCAGTTAGACTTAGACCAGGACTTATCCAACCTGCAGCAGCTGCTTTTATATAAAAGAGTCTTTGTTGCATGATTAGTTGCCTTCATTTAAGTAATTTAAACAGTGAAAGCCACTGTTATCCTAAGTTAGAGTGAAATACTCTGAAAGTTCCCCATTAGCTTCAGGTAATCTTGGACTGTTTCATTATTTTTGCTAAGATGATTTTGTATTTATGGGGAATGAATTCAATCTGATCATGTATTTTTATATTGTCATAGGAGCTGAGTCAAATAGAGAAGCTCATGTCCAGCAGGCATATGGGCAAAGTGTAAGACCTCAACAGAATGTTAAACTGGAGAAATGTTATGTGTCTTAATTTGGTCTAAAAAATATAGATAACTTTTGATTTAATAGCAAAGTTTTGATTTACACTGCCTTGCGTACATAGATCTTGGAAAATTTCAGAACACTTTCAGATTTTACCTCTTTTTCACATTTTCAAACATGTTTTGGTAGACCAAAAAATTACGTAACAAGGAAATGAAACAGAAAGAAATAGTTTGAGAAGCAGAACAACCAGTTTAGACTTCGTATCCAAATACTCTATCAAATCAAGCTGCTGGGAAGTCCTGGAGAGCCAAGTTAGAACAACTCCAGTACTTAACATTATTGCAAACATCTTGGTGCCAGATACACTGATGCACACTATGAGAAGTCTAGTAGAGTCCATGCCTTAAAAGATCCCATAAGGTACGTGGATGTAATGTTATGTTCAATAGATTGTAATGGTTTTAACTATATTTTACCCTTTGGGTCCAAACCTGCCTCTTTGTAGATAAAAGGTTCCAGACCCCTGGAACAGCGACTGTTCACTGGAATATGGCAATGTAACATGACATTCTTGAACTGTGGTCAACAGTACCACTTTTATGTGAGCTCATTTTCTAAACTGATTCTTTGGATATTATCCATTGCATCATAAGAAGCAGAACTGGATTGTTTAGTTGCTTTTTCTTTTACTAATTGTTTACTGTAAGCGTATTAGAGTGAAATGGCTGCCATGTTGAAGTTATTTATGTATTTTTAATGCTGTTCTGGTGTTGAGTTTTGGCTCAACCTGTGTGTGCATGTTTTGAAATTAGCAGCGCTGAGCCACACGTTTTACAGTAAATCAGGCGTTGAAAATGTGTGTTAATAACAAAAACAGAATGAACATGAACAGGCAGTCCTTCTTGGCCTCTAGTGATAGAGTCAATATGGGTATCATCAACCATGACAGTTGGCTGTGGGGTCTGACATCTTGTGTACCCAGAGCCAATAAATTACAATAAACAGAACCAAAGATTGGGTATTACATTGCGCACGCTGAGTTATGCACTCTAAAACTTCCATTAGTTCTGATAGATACAAATAAAACAGAAATCTCACACATTGACAGCAGCAGACAGCAATAATCTTTTTGATTAATGGTGGGAAAAGGCACTTGATCCGAACTATGGGCTTTTCTTTATGGGTTTGATTCAATCAAACATCTAACAGACAGTTGCTAAACCAAATAATCATTGTGGATATAAATGTAGCCCAAACCAATTCAGAGTATAATGATCTGCATCTCAAATCTGTCTTTTGATCTTGCCTTTTTCCAAATAAATTTATTCTATCAGTCATCTCAGCTGGTATGGAGTTGACCCAGTAAGAGGTGTAAGCAGGCTCTTGTGCAACCTCACTCTGCTGGTGCAGTTTCAGCCAAAATCAGCTTGAAAGCACGGCTAGAAACACAAAGACAAGATCCAGAGGCAGGCATGTACCCAGATCACTTTACACTGAAGATTATGTACTTTAGAAAGTGGTCTCCTCCCACGGACGGGATGCTCTCTATTATGGTTTCTGCTACAGCGTTGCCATGATTTATTTGAGCAATTGCAGACAGGAATGCACTAAAAACGATATTATGGAGTAAACCTTCGCTGACTTTAACCCCAGTATGCACTGCAGTTGCCCTGACAGCCTGGGTGAAGCTTTCCATTAATGCTACTCTGCTAACTATGCATAACAAGCCCAATCCTCCCAACTAATAGGTAGAGATATAATGACATATTTATAATCACCTATGGTAAAATGTGTGAAAAACACACAAAATGAATCTTTTATTGCAGTGGCGTAATCCCACAGTGGAAAAATGAGAAATTAAATATTTAATTTGAGCACATGGAAACATTTCTGTCAATACTTTATGCTCCCCCACCCAAGTTGGCCAAAAGACAATTCTTACTCTTTTATAACATTTCTCAAGGTTAGAGCGAACACAGAAAAGGATATATAATTTCTCTCTGCACAATCTCTCAGAACATCCAGGTACTTTCTTCTACTCACCCCACAGAATTTCTGTAGGATTACGGCAGGCAGGCCTGGATGACCATGGAAGAAGTCTGATTATGTGTTCATAAAATATTTCTGTGTAAATTTGACCATATGTTTTAGATTAATAGCCCTCTGAAAGATCTAATGATCAGTTTCCTCTTTTATGATTTAAAATCACTTGTTATTTCAAGCAGCCTCCACTTTTGTTTTATACTAAGCGGGTTCTAGTGTTTGGTTTTAGCGCTGGTTCTTTATCTGAAAAACTGGTTCGATCCTGGCCCCAACTTTGACCTCGGGCAGAGGAAAAAGCCAGTTAAACTAGTTGAAGGTGGGTATGTGGAGTCCAACAACAGATCAAAATGTACAAAACTCCAAAATTACTTTTTAATTTTGACCTGCCTGATTAAAAAAATGAAAACAAGAAGAGCAACTATCTTCTGCTAAAACATCACTGACCTTTTTATACAACGCCTTTAAGTGGCTGACATGTCAAGCATCAGAGATGACAGCTTATCTAATATGGGTGTTTGGATGAAGAGGAAAGAGAAATAAAAGTAAGAAAGGAAGTAGGGGACATTGGCATGAGGAGGAGGATGGTTTTTGATTCAGGGATGACGGTTGTTGTGAGCTCACAGCATTCCCTTGTGGGACTGCGGTGGGAGGAACACAGGAAGTGGAGCTCAGTGGAGGTCAACGGCCTCTTGACATACCAGGACAAGGGCTCAGCCATATGTGTGCCACTTTGATGGATGTATCTAACTAATGAAGCTCATACGTGTTACAGTTAGGGCATGCTGTATCCATCAGCCAAGATGTAAGTGATTTATTTGTTTTAAAACCTTTATAGATGAAGAGAGCTGTAAAACTTGGCTTGCTGCATTGTATTGTGCATGGTTGTGGGGTGATGCATTACACTGAAACACATTAGCATGATGAAGAAGACAAATAAGACGGAATTTTGGAGGGGAGCCACGTCTTCATGTTTTTTTTTAAGTCGGTATTTGTTTCATACACAGACAGATTTTGTTTACGTCTTTTCACCATATTGCTCATTTTCTGCCTCTTGTGAGGTGAGAGAAGTTTATAAGGTGTCTCAACTGTTTTCACAGTTCTCACTCAAAGCATGTTTAGAAAACCATTATTTATACTTTTACCTCCCTTTGGTTTCACAATAGAAGCAAGAAATTCAGTATGTTTGACATCCATCTAAAAATACTCTAAATGCTCAAGTTTCTTCTTTGTTATATTTCAGGTTTCGTTTTTGTTGAAACTCTGCAAAGGTTTTACAGAAACTTCTTCCTAGAGATGATAGGGTGTTAGTACAGCAGCAGGTCAGTTCTAGAGGGTTACATGTGTGTTATTTTTAACTTGTGTTAGTATACATGTGTTAAGGTGTTGAGTGTGAGCGCCTCCTCTCTGTTTATTTGCTCTGCCAGTCCACTTCCAGGGCCCAGGCCTCAGGGGAAGCATCAGACCTGCCACCTAACAGAGGAAGCTTTGACTGGTAGCTCATCAAATGAGGCCTGCACCACTTTGACCAGAACACAATCCAACCTGTGCTTCTCCTCCTCCTCTCTGATTTGCCTCAACACTCTAAAAATTGCAACACCATCTCTCCCACCCTTCTAGAAAGTTTTCATTTCTGTATGTTCAGGCCTCAATATGCAAGTCATGAATGTAAAAGTGTTTGAACACGATAGGCCCCATTGTTTTCCAACTTTTTTTTTTATTATAATTTTTTAGGGTTGTGCCGTCTCACACCAAACCTCAGACACCACAAACCATATCATCAAACAATGACATGGTTTGTTTGATGATATGATGCAGTTTCCCACCACTTTATTGTGATGCTAGCGATCGTGTATTTTATTTCAAGCATGATTTCCTGAGAAATGCTAACCAGATTTCCCCAAAACAGCGATTTGTTTTCACTAAACGTTGTGGTTTATTAAACTGTTGTGAGTTTAGGGCTGGAAAAAGAAACTCTGGCAATATGCAAGCAAAACATTTATTGGCTTACTTGGAACATGAAGGAAGAATTGTGCAGAAGGATTGCATCATGAACATTCCCCCTAGTTTTATTTCTCTTTATAGGAACCACAAAAATCCGTACAGGCATTTAGATTTAGCTAGATGGAGTTTGCATTGGAACTATACTTGTACAATCATTGATGATATGAAGAAGGTGAAATGGGCTGAAGATGTTATTGTGGGGTTTAGGAGACTGATACAGCTCTCCTTGTGGTCTTTGGCCTTTGTGACCCTGTCCAGACTCAATGTCTCTGCAAATATTTGGCATCTATGGCCCCCTGAGAAATGATCCACCCTGTCCAAGTCAACAACCAATCTGTAAACACATAATGTTTTAAATGCATAACTTTCAAATTATGTATGGATATATCACTTTCACAGCTATTCGAAGGTTGAAGCGCCAATGAACTATTACATTATTAAGTAAATATTTAAGTAAATGTAATTGCAGCAACAGCATACAATCACTCACCTTTTGGTGCAGGTGTGGTGATCAGAGATGATTTTACAAAGCAAAATGCATTTTTCTAAAGTTGAAAATTGTAATGTTTTATAATAGTGACGAAATGATTATTACTGTGCCTCGTAAGCTAATTTAAACTCAAACATTTTACATTTTGTGCAAAAACGAGAACCTTCAGTTTATTTTGTTGGGATTTTATGTGACAGTTTCAACACCAAATAGCATTGTGAAGAGGAGAAACTTTATAAAGAAGTTTCCGAGATTTCTTGTAAAAAAAAAAATAAAATAAAAAAATGTGTGCCACTAATTACTTTTAAATATTACCCAATTTGTAAATAAATCCCACTGTGTGTTGTGTAATCCCAGTATAAACCCAGCTGTTCTGGAAAGACCTCTGTTAGAGAACATTGGTAAACAAACAGCATCATGTAGATACAGCAGACAGGCCATGGAGAGAGTTGTGGGTGGGTGGTTGTGACATCATGCTATGGTGATACCTTTCTTCGGTATTGGCAGGGAAACTGGTCAGAGCTGGGAGGACATGGAGCTAAATACAAGGTAATCCTGGAAGAAAAACGGCAAAATATTTAAGGCAGGGGTGGGGGTTCACTTTCCATCAGGAAAACAACCCTAAACCAACACCCGGCTGAGATCAAAGCATAACTGTGAGCTGGTCAAAGTCCTGACTTGTAAATTGATGCTCACAGATACTCTCTGTCCTATCCAAGTCAGCTTGAAATATTTTGCCTAAGAATTGACAAACATTTCAGTCCCTATCTCAGCCAATCTGGTAGACACTTTGCCCAAATATTTCCAGCTGTAGCTGCAGTGAAAGGAGCTTTTACAGACTGAGGTGCTAAATGTGAAGGCACAGTACGCTTTTCAGACTTTAATTTGAAATCCTTTGCACCCTTTCCACAACAAAATTGTGCAGTATTTTGCTTTAGTCTATCAAATAAAATCCCAATGAAATACATTACAGTTTCTGGTTGTAGGATGATAGCAAATGTAAAATAGTTTTGCAAGACCCTATGAAATAATCTGGGAAGCCAGAGTTTAAAGTCTGATAGCTGTGTGTTAGAGCAACGTGTTTCCATCGTCAGGCAAGGCAGGATTTTCTGGAAGAGTATATTGGCATGAATAAATTAATAAAAATCCAGTTATGGACTGGCAAAGGATTTCACATTAAAATGTGACTGACAGAGACTGAGCTCCATCCAGTCGGGGGTAAACTGGGACAGAAGGGTTATATGCATACCAGGGTGAGTGAAATAAAGTCAAACTAATGAGAGATCACTTATGAGGGTTTGTGAGTTTTCATGATAGAAAAAACTCTGGCAAACATTTCTACTACAAAATGTAGCTAAAGCTCAAAGTGATGGACCGGTAAGACCTGGAAGGTTTTTCAGTTCTTGTAAATGGTCTCACTTCGGCATTGATGTTGAAAAATCCTGGAGGTATTGCAAGATTTATGGTTGTTTTCATCTTTAACTCCCTGGTTGTTCAGTGCCAAACAACGACCCCTGTTCTCATATTTCAGTTCTGTTACATGAAGCAGAGTTTCATATATGCAGGCACATGCTCCCGGCAGTGCTTGTCGACATCAAACAATACTTGCGACAACAATACAGTTCTAGTCTGTTATCAATTGACTGGTGATTTGTTTTTCTGAGTAACCGACAGTGACAGCAAAGCCATAAAAGGGTTGGAAAGAACTAATCTGGAGCAGATTATTTGCAAAAACATTAAATGTACTTGTCCAGAGGGGTCTTCAGGTGTGCACTAATCAAAAAAAGATGGACAATGATGCTAAAGTTGTTGGGGAGGTCTGAATTTGGGTCTGTAGCTCAACAAAGACAATTAAAAAACTATTAAACACAGGAAGCTCAAAGCAAAGGTCTCATAAATGTCTTCTCAAGGAACAAAAACGAAGAACCATGTTAAGTTTTAGGGAAAGACCTAAACTATGAATGGAGTTCAACATGGCTAGAAGAAATCTTGTGTCAAGTCCAAATGTGACCAAAAAAGGCTTGTTAGGGTTCCCACACCTTGAAGTGTACTGATCACAATCCAAAGAATACAGAGAGAAAGAGAAAAGGATAATAGAAGAGAGATGGTGCAAAAAAAACCCAAAAATGCCAATGTTTGATGACTATGAGTTTCCACTCAAGAGCTTTCACACAACAGTGAGACAACAGTTTGAGGCCAGGAGAGCTGAACCAAACTCTGAGCTGTCAGTGCCTCTCTGAAGTCCCCTCAGATGGATTAACAGTAGACTGCTGGCAGGTGAAACTGAACCTCTAGAACACACATGCTGGTATATCATATGCGAAAAGCATAAAAGTGCACATATGTTTACAGTTTATCAAATTTGGTCCCACTCACTGCAACCAGACATCCACCAACTAAGACAGTATTTGGCAGCGTTTTTATTCCTGTGAACACAGGTTTACAACCATATAAAGGTGATCTCATTTATCTGCACCTGTGCACACAAACAGGCTGAAGTCGATATACTGCATCAAATGTAGCAATATTCAGTCCAGACATCCACAAATTGTACCATTGTACAAATAGCTAGGTGAACAGTCTTCAAACATCTGTTTGAGGATGTGTATTCATTGCTGCGTCTGTTTTTTGTTTCGTAGGAAAATGAAATCAGGTTGTTTCAGACCTAAGTCTGACTTTTTTATTATTTTTGTTGGTCCAGTAACTATCACTAATTATATCAGTGTGGATGCATGTCAGATCTAAAGTGTAGAAAGTAAGTATTGAGCATGTCAATGGGTTTTTCATATATTTCTACTAGACTTAAATTCACACCAGATGTAGGTAACGACCCCAAGCACTCCACATACAAAATGAATTAAAAAGAAATTACTCTATAGAGTAGAATGACACATGCAATATGCATTAAATACTCAGTGAAACCTATTAAACTTTAAAACATGTCAAAGTGTTGGTAAGGTGTGATTTTTACCATATATTTATCACAAACTGTTTCAGATACTGAAGGTTCTGTCAACTTGTTCTAGACCATCGTAGCAGTTTTAATTTCCTTTCGTGAAACCAGCTTAAGGTTTTTCTGGCTAACTGTGTGTGCTAAATCCATCCATCCGTCCATTTTCTGTTCATCCTTATCCCTAGTGGGGTCGGGAGTTGCTGGTGCCTATCTCCAGCTACGTTCCGGGCGAGAGGCAAGGTACACCCTGGACAGGTCGCCAGTCTGTCGCAGTGTGCAAAATCAAAACTAGATTTTTTATTTTTTAAACGTTTTGTTGGCTCTAGAAGCCTTTATCTATTGATTTTCAGACAGGAGAACAGATTAGGAGAGAGAGGGAAAACATTCGGCAAAGGTCAACAGGCCGGGTCTTGAACTTGTGATGGTCACATCAAGGATTAAAGTCTCTATAAATGGGACGCGCTTCACCGCCGTGCCCAAATCAACCTTGGTTTCCTCCTCAGTTTTTCATCAAGCGCTTCTCACAAATTTTTTCATCCATCCTTTTTTATAATTACAACATGACTGCCAGTATACTTTTCTTATAAGAACACCTCCATACCTTGTTACCTGATCTTCAAACTGTACTCTCAATATGTTACGTTTGGGTGATATTCAATGTAAGTCCTCCTCTAAACACAATGTGTGGAATCTGAATGGCTGAATGTTCTGATAAAGTGTTTTATCAGAACATTTTGTCTTCTCTCACTATATTAGTGACTTGTTCAAATGTTTCGCAGCAAACTTTAAGCAAATTTCAGCATGCTATATCTTCAGTGTAAATTTAGTTAATTTGCTATGGGTGCACAAAATACAATACTAAGGGTTTTATTTTGAAGGTTATTAATTGCTTTCTTGACATCATCATTGCACCCCAGTAAATATGTTACTTAGATATGCTAGCTAATATTAAAAAAAGACAATTTGATGCCATTATTAGAATAAACACGAAAAGAAATAAAGAATCTGACAGATGCAGAGAATGTCAAGAATAAGCTTGTTAAACTGAGAAAGAAACAAGGATGTTTTACAAAGCTCCACTCTTCCAGGGATGCAGCATTTAGGACCAGCTTTGTAATATATTTTATATCTTAAAAAACTGTAAGATACAGTCAGTTTATCGAGGACTATTTGGTGGAGTCTACAGAAATAATTTTCCCAGAGAAAAATTATGCGAATATAAATGCACCAATGTGTACTGCAATAAGGAGGATCATCAGGAACATCAGAGGAAATTTGGTGTTTTAGCAGTAAAAGAAAACTGAACATTTTTACTTGTTTTCTGCAATACAGCCCAATTACATGTCTTTCTATGGATTAAGACTTTGAGATTACAGAAAAGCTGGCAGCTATTTGGTCCAATATAAGACAACAGGCAGTGATTTGTTCAAAGTGGTATAACCATCCATGGACACATTACAAATATAATGGGACAAACTGGCAGGTGATGGAATTTCTAGAGAGAAAAACTATTTAAATTGAGATTTAAGAAACTGGAATAAATAAAAACATAGACACCGGAAAGTCTAATTTTATTTATTGCAATTCAATTGCCATATACCTTATTACAGCCAATCCTTTCAATGTATGGAAGGTAAAACTGTGTGGAAAAAAAAAAAAAACTAACACAGGCAATATAATGGATTGTTTTATAGCCTGTAAGAGGGAGGAACTCTGACTGCAGATCCCAGCAGACCTTGCATGTTCAGCCCTGCAGCCTTTGAGCCACACATGCAACATGTAGCAGACGGAAGAGAGAACACATGTGGACATGAACACACACAAATGCATATAAACGTCTGCTTCTCATCACCTGCTACAAAAAGCAAAAAGCTTTCCACAATCACAAGCAGATGAATCACACTTTACTGATTTATTCTGCCTGTTTCTCATTCTTCACTACAATCCCCAAACTTTGGTGTTTACATCACTGCTATAGATCTTGGTAAGCAGGTGGTCTGAATAAAGCAAGTTTGTTGCTGTTGTTTTATTCTCACATGGCAAAAGTGATCTGCTGTTGTCTGTTCTTGTTTTAGACATCCCAGAAATTGGAAGCCGATGAAACTTAGGTGAGCAACTGTGGGAGAACATAAAAGCATTATGTGAAGAGAGACAACTGGACCGGAGTTTCTGTCGAAAAACTTTAATCTTGGCATGATAACTGTAAACAATAAAAAAGAAAAACTGCAGGACTATTTACTAAATCAAAAGATTTATGTTGTTGGGACAGATGTTAAATAAATATTAAGTCAAGACAACTGAACGTTTGAAAGGTTTGTCATGCAAAATCCATTCAGGCTAAGGGTCTGTGTCAGTGCCTCAACAGCCATTATGAACAGATGACTCCTACAGAAGGGCTGGTTCAAAGTCCTCTTTACAAATGAAAACAGAGTTTGCATTTATTTGGATATCAAGGTATCAGAGTCTGGAGGATGAGTGGAGAGGCTCCGATTGCACTGCTTGAAGTCCAGTGTGAAGTTTCCACAGTTACTGATGGTTTAGGTTGCCATGTCATCTGATAGTACGATGTCCACAGTAAACTCTGACGTCTACCAGAAAATGTTAGAGCACTTGATGCATTTTTCTGCCGTCAAACTTCATGGAGTAGTTGATTTTGTTTTCAAGCAAGACTTGGCACCTGTCCACAAAGGCACTAAACCCTGCTAATATGACCAAGGTGTTACTGCTTGTGTTTGACCACCAAACTTTTGTGACTTGAATCCCACTGAAAGCACATAAAGAATAGAGTGCAGATTAGCCTCCCCCTCTTGAATTGAGTAGGATTTCTGGTGTGGGTAGTGGCTGAAGTCCAATGTACCTGCTAAACAGACACATGTCTGGTATGCATTTGGACAGCAATGCAGTTGACCCAGATACATCCGTATATCACTGTAGAACTAATCCTAGGAGCTTCCATTGTGTAGGTTTGCTACTTTTCTTGTGTCTTTTCCTTTGAAAAACTGAGCCTACCTTGAGTTGCATGTCTGCTTTCAACCTGCCTGCCAGTTGGCAGTCTCCCAATTTGATTTAGTTCTGCTGCTTTGCTTGCCAACTTTTGAGTCTGTTATCCTGCTCTGCTATTTTCACACACTCTCCTGAAGCTGCTAAGTTCTCAGCTATCTTTAACTATTATCTTCATCTGTGTTCATTTTATATTTCTTTTGTTGAAACTGAATACCATTTTGTGTTTGGCATGGGCACCGATTGGCAAGCTAAGCTCCCAAAATTGGATGAAAAACTACTTTTTGGCAACTAGCAATATCAGGAAAATCCATTACTGGGAGTGAGACAGACTAAAAACTTTCTCTCATCATCTATCACCACTGTATTTTCCTTGTTTTTGCATTTTCTTTGGTAACAGTTGCAGGATAGTGTGAAAGAAATATGTATATGCTGATTCAAATTCTCAGTTTTTAAGCAAATTTTACAATTTCTAAACGATTCAATCACTGTTTAACTCAGTCATTGTAGGGAAACTGATATTGTGAATAATAAAACAGTACTTCAATAAAATGCCATTTTATCTGTTTTATTTTTACATTTTTATGAAATACCCTCTGCCTCCATCAACTCCAAAAAACTTGTTTGACTGGCCAAGTTCTTTCTCATGTTGGTGTTTGCTACAAAACAAATTATGTCCATGTATAACATGTACTGATTTGTGCATATTGTTAGGTCTGGGATGAAGGCAGCAGCAGGGTGTGGGCCAACCTTTTTACTGCAATCTTTACAAACATCATCAACCCTTCATTACAACAGGCTGTAGTTCCTTTCTGCCTTTCAAACAACCACTGCCATTTCATTCCAGACTTAAATAAGAAGCAGTCAATCCAGATGGAAGATAAGACGTGAGCATTAATCACCAGTCTAACACCACACAGAGTTTGTTACAGACTTTCCGTGTCACAGAACATTCCTTCTGATCGCTACCTGCAGGTGTGTGTCTGTGTCTGGTGAATTTAAGGATAAAACAAGCTTGTTCCTCATTCGTTTAAATTACTCACCGTGGCTATATTTTCCAGAAATATTATTCAAGCCAGAGTAGCTATACTTCGCAACAAAATTAATCAAGAAAAATAAAAAAAAATACACAATAAAATTACTCCTAAACGTTTTGGGGTTTTTTTGCCAAAAAGTTACAAAGTAACAAAGTGAATGCAAGTAGTTACTACTCAACCCTGCTGAACAGTAAACTCTCTGAAATGACAAAGTCTGTGGTAAGCCTTCAGACATGCTAAATGTCTGGACATGAGCCTACACCTGACCTGACCTCAACCCCAGAATTAATGCTCAAGCTACAAGGCAGAAGTCTGGCTTCTGTCTTACTGGACCCACACAGAGTCCAGCTAGAGAGACAGGAGCCATAGAGCGCAGGTCGAGATGGAGTCCAGGCCTAGAGCAGAGTCAGTCTTAGTCAGGTTTCAGTAATGACCACTTAAGATGTTTCTGAGTGACGTCAGAGGGGTAATTGGACTTAGACTTTTCTGTAAAAGCTTCTAGGAATGTTGAGGTTTTCATCAGATCTTTATTAGTAAAGTAAATGAATCATTCTAAACTTTAAAGACGTTAAAATAATGTGGCATGATCGTAGGGGGTTCTCCTGAGGATTTTTTTTTTCTGATCTTCTTGGCAGTTTCTACATAAAATTTCTTATTTGGGAAACACAAAGTTCTTCATAAGGTCTGCACACATTTTGTTCACTAGATGTTTGATTATTTTCAGGAAAGATTAAAGCAAATAAGTACAACTTGATAGAATGTTTAGAATGCTAAACATTTCAATTCAACATTTTATGCAGTAGGCAACACAAAAAAAATCTCACTGACATTAAGATCACATAATGCATGGAAAATAATTGGTAGAGATCTTTTTTAATGACAGAAAGATTTTCACAATGCATCTTTATTCTCGTAAACAATAGCAGAAAACTATTTTGAAAAGTGAAACAGAATGCAGGCTAAGTTTGTCTAAGAAGATGTAAGCGAATGCCTGGTAAAATGTGCATTGAATCACCAGGGTGAGTCTTACATGAGTTCTAAAATAATTCAAAGAATACAGCTGTGATAAACCCTCACCAACTTGAGCATTTAAGCTCTGTTTTATAGCACAGAGAGTAAAAGAGTAGAAATACTCTTTTTATGTCTGCTGTCCGTCTTTTCTAACCTGCATTCCATAATCAAATACATTCAGCAGAACATTTCTACCGGGGCCAAGTTTAGGTCAAAGCATCGGGTTGGAAAAGTATACTTATTTTTGTGCTTATTTCTAGATCATATGTGTCAACTATTGAAAGTCATAAAGCCTTGTGACAATGAAAATACTGTTGTGAAGTTAAGCAGAGCTATATTTATGCACAACAAAGAGAATAACTGAATATATCAGGGAAGCTGTTTTGCAGAAAACAATCAGATAAATTTTAGGGAACGTATGCAAGAAAGTGGCCAACAGTAAAATGATATAAGACCCCTGCAAAGATGCTTCAGATACTAAACTCCAGGCAAAATGTCCAAAGTCTGTGTGACTCAGCCTTGAAGTGTTCTTGGAGAAAAATTCAAGAAACTTTTCCTTGGATTACAGCCCCAGAGCACTTGCCAAACTCTTTTTTTCTTTGTTCTTGTTCTTTCAAAAGGAATTTAGCAAGCCTTCTATGATGAAATCAATCCCATTGACAAAATCAAACTATTCTTAATAAGAACAAGTGTTTCAGCTCTTTCTTCAGGAAACAATTAGTTGTAGTGAGCAACACTTTCCTCACTTAGTTGTTACTAATATTGGAACAATCAGGTATTATGCAATTTGTTTCTTCATCTAATTAATTGTGCAAGCTTTCTATCTTGAAATCAGTCTCTTTGATAGGATCCAGCTTTGCCTAGTAGGAAAATCATATGTTGGACTGTTGGTTCTTTTCATCGGAAACATTTATTTACAATCAATCTTTCAATTTGGAATATTCACTTGCAAACACACTTTGCCATATCTTCACCTCTCGGTTTGCCAGCTGCATGCTATGATTTAGCCAAAATTAGCCTTTAGTAAAGCTGTTTTTTTAAGCAATAAAGTGTTAACTTTGATAGTGTTGTCATTTTGCAACTGCTGAGAGACATTGACCATCCATTTTCACAAGCTGTCTCTCTTGTGAGAGAAAATAACTCTAAATTCAGTAATATACTATTTCCACCGAGGTCAATTTATTTTCTGTATGTTTAATGTTATGAGACTTTCATGTCCCTGGTTGATTGATCAGCCGTTTGTTGACAAAGTTCAGGCAGATTTGCATGAGAAGTCCAGATATCTACATTTTGGAAAGCTTTTGTTCATTGGTTTTGGAGTTTGTTATCTTTGCAATAAAGACATGCTTTTCATATCCTGCTAACAAAGAACGTCCAGACATCAAAACCCAAGGCAAAAGAGATCAAAGTTGATGTTCTATCTTAAAGTAATCTCTACTGTCAGAAAACAATGCTGTCCTCTGTTAAGAGTAATAAGAAATTCTTCTACATTTTGGATGATGTGCCTGTCTTATGTCTGGAGCTCAAATGTCCTGCAGCAGAAAATGCAACATCATGGAAAGGTGTACACCTTAGGTAAAACTCATCAGCTTATGCTGATGAGTGTGATGCTAAATGAGGACAGAGAATTTGGGAGACCACAGACAGGATACATCATTCCATGATTTGGTAAAAAACCACTTGCAGCAAAACAAAAGGCTTTTATCCCACCATATTAAAATAAAACTGAACTCAACTAGAAGCCTATAATTTCAAGAGTGCTGTGATGGTGCAGGGGTTAAGCACAACCCACATATGGAGGCCTTAGTCTTTGACACGGCCATCGCAGGCTTGGTTCCCGGCCTGGCGACCTTTTCTGCATGTGTTCCCCTTCTTTCATTGCCCACTTTCCTGTCAATTCACTATCAAATAAAGGCCACTAGAGCCAATAAAACCTGTTTTTAAAAAGCCTGTTATTTGGATGATTACCCAAGTACAATGGATTAGGTTGCTGGGAAAATCAAATTAGAAACTATTTCTGGTGGGCTAAGCAAATCCAGATCCAGACAAGCTAACCAAACTATTGTTTCTGTATCATTGCAAACAATGAATGAACTGACAAAACCAGTCCATTCATTACCCACACAGGAAGTTAATTGTAACACTTAAGTCTTAGAAATGTTTTGCTTACACTACCCCATAATATCTCTATGTCCAGATGAGACTCTACCAAGAAAAGTAAATATCTGTGGGAATTCCTTAGCTACCTCACAAGACATAACAGAGTGGTCAGAATTTCAGCAGAAATAACAGCAGCAAACCTGAATGCTGCCAGAACTTTTGTGGTTCTAATTATTGTTTATGTCACAAAGAGTCCTCAATGTGGCTAATAGTGGTCAAACGGTCATGGAAATAAAGATCTGTTGAGAGCAACAAGTCAGACAAATATTAAAAGCGAAATGAAAGCAAATCCTAATATGTTACCTTTGAATATGTAAAATGTAAAAAAAAAAAAAAAAAAAAAAAAAACTAGAAGTATTTGGAGCAAAAACTGTTGTTAAAATTATATCACGTTAAAATTGAATCTGTCTATACAACATTTTTCCAATTTTCCTTTTTTGGTCTAAGCAATTGCCTGATCACACATTCGCGGATTTTATCTGCACAAATGAGCCGTGCATTGTTTCTTAACCAGAATGTGTTAATCAAGTGAAAGCTTAATTTGTTGAGGTCATCAGTTTTCTATCAGACTCTGCAGCTGAGAGTGATTAGAGTGAAGTCAGTAAATTAACTCTGATCACAAACCTACTGTAGCTGCCAGCAGCACAGCCAATGTTGAAACAATTCACACATAAACATGCGAGCTCATAGACACTCAATATCACTTAGGCTACAGTCTGGGTAAACATGTGTGTATTAGGGCTGTCACCACATGAATGTGACCACCAGAGAACTGAGCATGAGTAAAACAGGAGAAATGTTAAAGTTAATCGGATTCACATAACTCACAATACCTTAGCAGACAAATAGGACTTAATCAACTCTCCTGACTGTTTAGAATATAAATGTGATGCAGTGATGTGTTTTTTTTTTTTTTTTTTCAAACTCATACAAAGCATATTTGATAGTTTGCTGGTCCTTCAGTGCTAATCTCCTTGTACAAACCCACAAAAACCTATGGGCCAGAAGTATTTTGTGTAAAATTCAATTACTTTTCCCTCTAAGACATCAGCTAGGCTTCAGTATAAGCAAACAAGGTAAAAACTAAACATTAAAACTACGTAACACGATGCATTCACAAATGAAGTATTTCTGCATGGAAGCAATCGTGCATGTTTAAGAACCATGATTTGCTTCATATCTTTCTGCAACTAAGACCAGTTTGTTTGGAAGAGTGTGAACATGTCACCTTCAATAAAACCTTCCCCAAAATCTCACATTACTGGTTAGATGCAAAACGAGTCTCATGCCAGAAAAAGAAATAAAAAAGAAAACCCCAAAATGAAGAAAAAATGTGAAGCCTGTCTCAACACAGCAGCGTTGTAGGTACAAATTTAAAATCATAAAGATCAGAAACCATAACTACACCTGGCAGGTTTGTCAAGCTTCAGATTTCTCCAAATGTCTTACAGTTTATATTGGCTGAAGGCAAAAAACCTCATAGCCGATAAGTATAATCCCTCTTCCAAATCCCCACACAACGATAGACGTAATATAAGGATAAAAGACAGATTTTTTTTTTCTAGCATAAGATTAAACTATTAGTTAGTGAATTCAGACCACATCATAAGTGCTTGGAAGAAAGCTATGCTTCAGTAACTCTTAAATACACACAAATTTAGCTACATGGTTTGCTTTTGAAGTAAAAATCCAAAACACTTGCAGCCAAAGCAACTGAAGCATTACTTAATGCACACTAATAATCAGGTGGGAAGCCAAAAAAGGAATTTTAACATAATTTACAATATATTAGCATGTTTACATTTACACCAAATGGTAATGGAAATCAATAATCCAAACAGTAATGTTTTGGAACTATGAGATAGAACCAGAATACATTGAGAACATTGGTCGATTAGCACGAACAGGAAAAGATGAGATGTTTAAGTAAATCCTCGTTCAGACTGGGTTAAACAATGAATTGGGTACATATTATTGCTGGATATGGGAGTTGTACTGAGAATGACTTCATACATTTTCCAGTTGAGTTTGAAAACCAGTGAGATTTACAGATTATTAAAGGCTTTGATCTTTTTCATATTGCTGTCTTTATTATGTTTTAAATAAAAATCCATTTTGAATCTTGAGAATTTGTTGAAAAGCTCAAACATTCACATTTGCAAATGTGACATCAGGATTCAATTATCTAAATTTTTCAAACTTGAGACTTGGAGTTTAACATTTTTTGTAAAATCGGATTAAAATTGTATTGCACCTTTTAACCATCTATGATAAAGGATAGGAACATTTTGTATTTATTTTTAATTTATCTGACAAAACAAAATAGAACATTTGGGTTATGATGTGCGAGTTTGAAGTTGGACCAAAATGCAGACTGGAGTGGGGAGCATGGATCACATTGAAACATGTTTAATGATAAAACGACAGGGACAAACTTACAAAAATCACAAGAAGCACAGGGAGCCAGAGCAGAACAGGAAGAAATATTTCACAGACCCACTGATGTTGAGGGAGCCAGCAAGGAGGGACTGAGAATGAGTTGTATATATACCTGGGAGGTTGATTACTGAATAAGAAACAGCTGACTGATTAGAAACATGTTGCAGGTGTGAGGGAGAGAGTACAAGGCAGGCTGAGGAGAGAGAGAAGGGCAGAAAGAGAGAGGGAGAAAAAAGAGAGAGAGAGAGAGAGAGAAAGTAGCACGGGGCAAGAGAGAGTACACAGGGAACTAGGAATGAATCTAACACTAAAGAATAACTAGAAACAAGAAATGAACATAGTAAACTAGATTCAACAAGGAAGGACCAAATTAAAGTAAAACAGAAACTAGGGAATACAGAAAGATCAAACTAGAATGAAATGATCAAGCACCAAAACAACTTAAGATCCTAATAAGCTCTTCATTCGGTGATATTTGGACAAATTTGTTTGTACTGTTTTGTTACTTTTTATGAAAAATTTGAGAAATACTGTTTTAGATTATTCGTTCTTGTTTTGCCCATGAGTCTCCCTGTAAAAACTGTTTTCCAGAAAAAGTGAGGTTACGATTTCTACTACTACCAGAATTCAAGTCCTTATTGTCTCAGTTTCCAAAAGTGAATCATCATCTGTTGTCACTGTTGAGTGTGGAGGTAGTTTAACATTTTCAGCAGAAGAGACATTGTTCAATTGATTGTAATAAAAATAATAAATTGGAGTAAGAATCTTGGCCTTGTCTTGAAAGCTTGCAGTCCATTTAATGAGACAGAATTATGAGGCAGTGCGAAATTCTGGCTGGGCTAAAATGAAATAGAAAGCCATATTTGTATTCACATGTAACATATCAATCTGGTGTAACATGAAGTCATCTACAAAGTCCATTTGATCTTGGTCTGTTTTGAATGGCAGACAAAGAAAACATGGCAACGAAAACACAACCTCGTCTAATTGGACTCCTCCAGCTCCACACATCTCTGCCTGAGCCAGAAATTAAACAAGACTCAGAGCCCGGTACGGTCTACATCTGACAATAAACAGATCACATGGTCTGGCATCACCCCAGACCTGGTGCCTTATTTATTCCAGGATCTTCTTAGGCCAACGACCACAATCTAAAGTATCTCATAGTCATACATGATATAGCATCAGCTAAAGGTCACAAAACCTGTTTTACATTAAATATTGCTTAATGTCTTCATTTATTTTAGAATGGAGGATAAATTTATTTCAAGTTCTGTGATTTAATGACAACTGCCAAAGTCAAACCCTAGAAACTGTTTAATATGGAACAAAGAGGTAAAATGGGGCCAAGAGCTTTATAAAGCCAGACTTTAAAACCGTTGTAAATTTCCTGTAATCTTTTTAAACTCACTGGAAACGAGTTTCTTTCCTAATAATTCAACAACTTCATTAGATTTGGTGTTTTTGTGTTATGGCCTAGTTTCTTATTTTATTAAGTTTGAAAACTACAACTTTTTTCTCTTTTCAGACTTCTGCTTTTTCAGTTAGAATGCAGCTCTGACCCCTTGAGGGACATGCCTTCCCAAAATGTTTTAGATCTGGAAATAAACTGAGAAAATTCAAGTTCAAGCTTTGTTTTGCTGTTTCAGAGCCAGCACAGATGGAAGCAGCTAGGCAAGGAAAGGAATAATAATGTGCTAAAGGCTAAAAATGTGCCTCTAAAATAGTAATATGAACAGAGTGATGAATAACTAAGACAAGGTAAAGAGTAGCTACTAATGGCTAATATATAATATATAATGACACATTTACAGACACTAGAAATGATTATTCATTCTCAGGAAATGAGTTTTTTTTTTTTCTCCCAAGAGAGTGCTAGAGTTTCCAGTCAGGGATGTGTTGTGAAGTTGTGGAAATGACACAGCAGGGTGGGTTAGTGGTTGCTGAAACCTTTCCATAACCCTGGAATAAATCAGAGTGAGAGCTCCCGACAGACATTGAATGCCACTTGTTCAGCCAAACTGTCCTTGAGCAAATCACTGCTCTGGGAAACAAAAGTGAGCTTAATCGTTGAATGTAAATGTGTACTAAGGTCTAGACATATAAAGTTAGTAGGAAATGTCAGCAGTGATACAGAGAAAGGTTACACCACGTACCTGAAACAAGTCCCGTTCTTCCCTTCAGCTCTGACACAGGGATACTCCACAGTCAAGATTTTATTATCTGGACATTCCATCCTACAAAACAAAGAACACAAGAAAAGAAAAATGGATGTGATTGACCCCTGGTGTTTTAAAGTAGTGCTAAAAACTAAATCCTTGTAAACAGCGAGTGGAGATGAGGAGAAAGCTGAGCCCCAAAGATCCAGGAGAGGTTCAAGTTTATTACTTGCTCCACCTTTGTAGTTTGAACTATGACCTCTTGACATAAGGCCTTAAAACAGATTGACATGTTCTCACACTGGGTTTAATACAGTCAGATTTTATTTTACTTTTTATCTTCTTCATAGTAGTATTTTATATTTGTTGCTAAAAATTGAACAAAGTGAATACATACCTTGGAACTTGGTGACTACCTAGTTGTCAATAGTCTGTTTAATGACATTACTCTGTCATTAAATGGTCCAAACATTTAATTAGTTCATCCCATAAAAATGTCACAGTGTGGTTCACCACAAATACATCAACTCACTTTCATATGATACACAGCAGCTGTAAAATCAAGGAACTTTCTTTTCCTGCTAGTCTAGTATATTTGATATTACGGTACTTGAAGGCTTGTGTCACTGTGATCGTATTGTAACCACGTCATTTGTCTATGCTAAACATTATCCTATGTAAAGGCCATGATATAGTGTCCACTAAGAGACTGACTCTAAGAAGCCTGAGTTTTAAAGTATTTTAAGCAATATTTAACTTTTTACATTTAGTCTAGTTGGAGCCTTGAATTTAAATTTATGTTGGGATTGTTTTACATTTAATAATATTTAAGATTACTTACTTGCAGCTTAGTGTGATCGGACATCGCCTGAGTCACTATCTTGCTAAAAACAGGACACCCTTCTGTGCCATGATTTAGCTGAAAGCCCTTTGCTAAGTCACATTCAGCTGTGCACATCTAGAGAAATCTTTGCCCATTCTTCTTTGTAGAAAACTCAAGCTCAGTCAGATTGAAAGAATAACATCTGTAAACATCAAACTTCAGGCCTTCCCACATATTTCCCAATGGATTAACGTACTGAGTTTGACTAGGCCATTCTGAGATCAAAGGCATTGTTGCTCAGGTTTTATGTATAGCCTCATTGTGCTGGAAGGTTAATGTCCAAATCAGTTTCATTTTCTGCCACCTCTGGCATGTTTTCTTTCAGGATTGTGCTCCATAAATCCTCCCAAACAACTCATATCTCTTTTCTTGTTTTCACTGCTGACGAAAAACATTTCCCACAGCACAATGCTGCCACAACTCTGTTTAGTTGGAGAATGAGATGGTTACTGTTGCCAACCTCATTTGACATTTTGAATGTGTTTCTTTCTGTGTCCTCTATGACTTGTGAAAGCCTTTAAGCAGGATTTCTCTTTGATTTCTTTCAGCAATAGCTTTCTTCTTGTTGCTTTTTCAAAATAGCACGGCAAATACATCTAAGTTGTTTTGCAGCTCCCCCAGAGTCGCCATGTGTCCTTAGTTACCTCTTTGGTTAAGGTGAGTTAGGCTGAAGCAGCCATGTCCTGGCAATGAGTGCTGCCTAATGTTGTCTGTTGAGTGTTTAGTGTTTTCCTTTGTCTTTATGATGCTGTTTATTCTCTAACAACAAACCATGAGGTTACAATACTAACATGAAGACTCTGTTTTGTAATAAGGTGACTTCTCAAAACAGTTTGTTGCAACATAATATTTTTAGAGGTTAGCAATCAGGGTGCTGAATATAGACGTAAGCTTTTTTTTTGTTCTCATATTTTAATGATAACAAAAAATGCAACCTCCCCTCCCTGAAATATTTCATTTTCCTTTCAATCAGATTCTCATCTATGGGGTTAGTGGTTTAATTTGATGTTCAGCGGGTCGCATCTGACTGACAGCCACCTCCTCACCTCCTGACCTGCTCCCACCGGGTACCTGAATAACATCCGTCACATTATATATAAACAGAAGCAACACTTGGCTGGCAATTCTGCACCTATAACCCTGAGGAGTTTTGCTCTCTGCGTCTCATCGGAAATCAAATTAAATTAGACGCGCCGCAGTGGTTCATCCAGGAGACTCCTCTTTGACAGCTTGCTCGCAAAAACCAATAAAATGCAGCACAAACTCTATTACGCAACCGTGCACTATGGGTTACGTACTGGTTTGGAGTTTAAATTAGATTAAGCTTAACCTTTTCTGCCAAGAATGTTGCCAGACTTTGAGCCTCATAAACTGTTAACTTCAGGGAGGAAAATTTTTCTAAGTACTGTGATTTTAGCCGGAAAAATAAATGAAATAGTTTGGTTATAGATGCAAATAATTCGCCACTTTACCTTGACGTGTCCACTGAAATCGTTGTCCTGATAGAGCTGGCCCCAGATTCCCACAGGAAAACAGCACAGATTGCCCCAAACGGTAGAAAAGTCGCACCATTAATTTGACCCATGTCCCTCTTTGCGCTGCGGGACAGATCATCTGCTGAAGTAACACTTAGCACCCGCCAAAGTCCTCTACTTTCATGTGTCAGTGACCCGCGTAGGTAGTGCTAGTCAAAATATCAGAAATCGTGGTCAAGTGTCCCGCAGAGGTGACGCGCACAGAGACTGCGGGATCAGTGCGCAGTGTGTCCGGACCCTGTTTCCTAACTTTACGCAGTGAGCCAGACCCCTTGGAGAGCCGCTGAAGGCTTCACAGCCCATTGCGCTCCCACTAATCCCTCTGGATTTACATTCCTGCCTCCAAAGAAGAGACTTCAGGCAACCGAGTATCCAGTCAAAATGCGCAACGCTGGTGGCTGCACATGCCAAGATGTCAGTAAAAGAGACCTAGACCTATTACTCCATTTTAAAATAATCTTATTTCACCAGATTCCACAAATTTGGCGCCATATGTGAACAAATACATGAGTAGCTGTGGGGGAAAAAAAACCTTAACTGACACAAATAAGATTTTTAAAAATCCCTATGTGCAAAATGAATAAATAAATAAAAGAGAAATAGAGTCTTGGTAGACTAATGGATTTTGCATCACACCGTCAAGTCTTAAAATATTAAACGACTTAAGTTAAACTTAATATAGAGAGCATATTTCACAAAACTACTGTGAATATTTAAGATTAAAAATGTAAAAAAAAAAGAAAACAAAGATAATCTAATTTAGACTCATGGAAAGATAACTAATTAATTAGCATTTAATTAATTAATTGCAATTAATTAATAATCAATTCTAAAATTATAAAAATATTAACAACCTTAATCATTGACAACAAAATGTGCACATCTATATATAGATGTGCACATATATATGCACATATTACATTTATATAGAATTTGAAATTAAAATACAGGAAATAAATAGATGAAGAAATAAATGAATTAATGAAGAAATGAATCAATGAATCAATGAATCAATGAATAAATAAATAAATAAAGAGCTTAGCTGAAATTTTAAGAAAATAAATGCTTCAGATCCACTTTTAAAGCCAGATATGTTGTGACTGATCTCAGGTCTCATTGCAGAGAATCCAGAAAACAGAACCATAAAAGACCTTTATTTGAAAATCTGAATGGCTTGTGTGGATGGATTCAGTTTGAAAACTTTTACGAGGATCAAATATTCAGAGCTCTGAAAACAATGAGAAGTATTTTTAATTACTGTACTTAACCTGAAATCAAATGAGATATTTTAAGATGGGAACAGTCTGCTCAAACCTTTTGATTTTTTCTAAATTCTGCCTCGGTGTTAAAAATCAAAGGGATCACAGATATGTTAAAAATGAGGATTAAAATTTAATCCACAAGCAATGTTGACTTTATTCAAAGGCAAATAGAAACTAAAAATTCCATCTGCAAGGTACATGGATAATGTTCATGAAGCTGAAAAAACGTATCACTATGAAATGCTGCACTCAGATGAAGCAGAGCAAGAACAGATTGTAGAATAACGATTGCATCATTTCAAACTCTGACTGCCTGGGCTGTTGTTCCACTGAAACAAGAGTGGTAGTAAAGGTTTTAAACGATTTTTTATTAAGAAAATAATGACATACAACCTTTTAAGCAAATTAGTAAATATGCTTAGCAAACAAATAAAAGGGGAAAAATAAATCCAAAAATTATGCATTTAAAGCAGTTTGATTGTGTTTGGATTTGAAAGTTGTATGATTCTCTGCTATAATTTGCTAAGTATTTTGGTAGAAACTCTCAGGTTGTATTTAGGTTTTAAACCAAACATTTGAGTTGTTTTTTGTGGGGTTTTGTGCAGTATGGTTATGATACTAACAAATACACATTAACTGATGCAGCAATATGGATCACCATCCCTAAGACTTGTTTAAACAATAACTCTTGACCTTTTTAAAAGTCTGTCCTGGTTTCAAATCCTTACCTGCCTCATTGCAGGTGAAGATCAACAAATAAAAACAAATGGTCTAAAGTTAAAACCATTCTTCGTCATGGTGCATAATGATGTATAATATAATTGTGTGAAGTGTTCCTGAACAGAATTTGTAACATGGTTCCTGCTAATGGGCATTACTTTATCAACATGCTAAAATGTAGCAATTATTCACTTGTGTTTTCTTTGCTATTAGACGAAATATCTCAATGAAATGTTTTGCCGAGCTAACAGCCTTGTCAATGTTTATCTTGGAAAAGCTGCTGAAGGAAGCGGGTGAAGGTGTCTGCTGGAAAAAAGAACAAATGTTTTTTGAGAAACAAACCTATAAGTAGATATCTTTTTAATTCATAATAATTATCTAGTCATTATTAGTGTTGTTGGAAGCAAGCATCCAATCACAACCTGATTGCTTGAGATGTAAGTTTGCTATGGGCTTTAGCCTTTGACTGAACACAGTGAAATCTGATTAACCCAGTGCACTATGTTCGTTTCCTTTCTGTTCACACACAAGAAAGAATTGTGGTATGTCAGTTCAGAAACTGTAGATTCGTATGTACTTCACCAAGTGTTTTTTTAACTACTGCTGTGAGAAATGAATCTTATTTGGCACACATGTCTCAAATATTACTGTACACCAGGCTGAAGAGAGGCTGTGATATATAGTGAGCATTTCACAGCATTAATATATATTAAGGCCAAAGTTATTGAGTAACAGGAGTAAATTGGAGCCAAATGTTCTGAAACATAAAAATGTGAAAATAAACATACAGTGAAATAGATTTAATAATAAGTGGCATGCATTTTATGCTACACTTTTCTGACATTTGTATGGATCACCCATCATGTACGTGTTCTTACCTGTTGCAGGCTTTGATCATGTACCAAAAATAATAATTAAAAAAAACATTATATATGTGTGAGAGAACTGTGACCACTCATGCCCTCCGAGGACTAAATAGCATAGTGGTCAGTGCATCATCTGATGATGCGAGGTAACTCTGCACTTAGTGGTGGATGTTTTCTTCCATGCCATTAAATAGAAACATCTGGCTTTATTCACAGCAAAATGAATAACACTGGAAGTACGCATGCACTGTGTACACGCCTTCATGTGGTATCCAGCACATCAAATTAAACAGTGCGGACTCCTTTGGCTCCATTTCCCTCCAGAATCAAATAAATTCATAAAATACATAAAGCAACATTATTAAGGAACCGCAGCAAAAAGGCAGCTGTTGAAATGGAGGCCTCTGCCTCATTATTGCGACCACACAGGACATGGTTTCTCTTTTTCCCACGCAGGAGAGTCTCCTTTTACCTTGGTTTGTGGCTTTTATGTAGTATCTATCTGGATACAAGCCACAGAGAGGAAATGTGAATTTCATTCAGTGCTGAGGATACATTTGCTGTGACTTAAAACAGAAAATGTTTTAAGTCAAGAGAAACTCTAATCTTTTATTTTGTATTTACCCACATTACGCACACCGACTGTATAACAGGAGGTGCAACGTCTTCTTTATCCCAAATCAACTTATGTTTGTGAAAAAAATTATTAGTTATATAAATGTTTTCATCAGGCTGTGGATGACCCACTGTTGGTTTGTGGGAATTTTCCTGATCTAAAACTATAACGCCCCAAAGGAAGAAAGATGCAATTTCCTGGCATTTGAGCATTATTATCCCATGTAGGATTCTGATTCATGTTTTCCAAAATACAGCAAACATTTTTGGAGACCAGTACCTTTTGATTGTGCATAAGAGGAAAAACTAATAAATCAAAAATCATATACGAAAATCACCTTATATATCTTTTAACTTGTACTTTTATAAAACCACTGACATGCTAAGATAAATTTGGTATTACTTTAACTCCCTTCACCAATAATGCCTTTTATCCTAACAATTCATCATATGTTCATATTGAGTAGGTTTCAAAAGACACACAAAGCTTTCAGCTTTGGGAACATAAAATAAGATGTTCCCATCTTATTTTATGGGAATAAAATAAGATGGGAACAAAACATCTTATTTTATTTCCATAAAATAAGACGGTAACATCTTATTTTATGGAAAATAAACCCATAAAATAAGACACAACCTTCACAGAGATAACTTATTTACGGATACACATAAGACAAATTTGGTTCCTTAGATGCTGTACACAGAGCTCTTTGTATACTTATTTAGTTTATTTTTGTGATAGATCTTTTCCACAGGAATCAAAAGTATTGTCTTCAAATATTGTCTTATTTCATAAGGACACTTATAAAATATGTCCTGCAGTTTTTATTAAATGTCTGTAACTTGGTTACAGAACAAGATTGGGAATATGTTCTTCATACCTCTCTTATCAGAATGAAACCCAGATTGTTCAAACCAAACAGATAAATTACTTCTCAGAATCAGAACAGGTCTCTTGATGACGTCTTGATGATGAAACTGTTTTGTAATCAAATTTAAACCACACAAAGGATTCAGGTTTTGTTTTTGTTTGGCAGAAATAAGCTATTAAACTGACCTTTGGCTGACCTTTGGAAAATGGATGTGATTTACCTTTTTCTCAGTGTTTCAGTTTTAGTTTTAGAGACAAAAAAACAATCCACTTTCTAACATCCATAGACTATGTTTATGTCTGTTTAATTTCTGCGGTAAATGCCCTCAATAAAAAAGAGAAGATTCTCCCTATTTACATCTTAATACATGGGAAATTAATCTTCATAAAATTTTTGAAAAAAACACAACACATAAAACACAATCTAGTACTTGTTGAAAAAGCCTATGATGGCACAATATTTTTTGCTGTTGGCCACCAGGTTTTCCCACAATTTTGTGGAAGAATTTGTTCTCATTTGTATGTGTAAGAAATATCTTTTAAATTTTTTACTTGTTGCTAAGAAACTCAAACCTTCAGCTCCCCACACAGATTGAGCTTCACAGCTGAGCTTATAGGATTCTCCCTCGGTTTTTGGTCATTGTCATAATGGAAGATTCATGACCCTTCATCAGTGTTCTCACTGAGGGAAAAAGGTTCTCGTTTAAGATTTTACAGAACATTTACCTGTCAATAGTCCCACATCATGATGTCAGGATGTTTCCACCACACCGTCCGGCTGATGAGCTTCCTCAAACTGGATGGGCAAAATTTTGCATGGTGGTCTAGACTAAGGGAGATTGTTTGTTATTTTATGTTTCTGCATATTAAAAAGCTGTCACATTCTTTAGTCTATGTCCAGCTTTGTCACTTATCCAGGTCAGATGTTATCCCAGATGTCATGTGACAAGGTTTTTATTGTGTACATGGAGTTGGACTTGAAGAAATTGGTTTAATAGGCAAATGTGCTTTTCTCTTATAAATATTTGCAAACATAAGTATATGTTATTTATTATATAATAGATTTTTGGGCCACAAAGGAACAAAACCAATACAAAAACAGATAAAGTTCTGCCTGTGTTGAAGGAAATCAAACGGTACTGAACAGGAAAAATAAATTAGAAGTTTTGTACCCTGACAGCTCCAGACTGTTCGTTGATATTAATGAACCTTTCCACAAAATAAAGACTGCACATTTCTTAACAAATTAGCAAACTTACAAAATGAAATGCAAGCTGGCAGAAGCTCTTTAAAAAGTGATGTGACAAAGCCAGGGAAAGAGAGGCTTTAAACTTGGCTTTCAAGTTCTCCAAGTGCTGTTCAGCAATTGGCAGATCAGTTTTACAAACGACTCACTGCATGAAAGGGGTTGGAAATTTTATCATTATTTACTGCCTGTTACACTGGTGCATTTGACAGTAGATACAAAGCCAAAGCTTAGAAAAATCTTGATAGTAAGCTCTTCACCTTAAATGATGTGTTTGAGCAGCATCATAATGAGTCTTTTGCCAACATTAGAAGTCAGATTTATAGTTTAGCAGACAAAAACTTCCAGTCAGTTCAATTAATTTGGGTAAAGAGTAGAATTTTAATGAGGTGACTTTATATTACAGTGGCTAAAAAAGAAACCCTCTGCAATAATTCGCCGTACTACTTAAAGACTCGAGACACTTTAACGGCAGTTCATTAGAAGTTAAAATAAGTGCATTCTCCCATCACCAATACGTTTTAGAAAAGGCAGCGACAGTGGCAAACTCTCAGCTTTGGAGTGAAGTTTCACAAGTTTTTGTTTGCTTTACTCTGCAATAATATCAGTAAAATATCTAAAATATACGAACAAAAGCAATTATTTAATGTAATCACGTGGCCTTTCTCAGACAGACAGTTTTTCACCAAATAAATTTTACAATATTTGACTCAAATTCAAAAATAGGCAGTTGTGTCTTAATTAATCCTGATTTCACTGTAGTGAATTGGATTGTACTGAAAAGAATTGGTCTGATTTAAACTTAATTTAGATTATGTTTTTGGACATGAATTGACTAAAGGTGCTGGTGAACATGAGATTTGTGGCTTGTAAGATTTTAATTTGTCCTTCTTTTATGTTTGTTTTATTTTTTAGAGACAGAAATGATGCTATCAACATAAATTTGACATAATTTCTGCAGGCATTTAGGAAACACACAAACCAGTATATTAGAGTTTTTTTTTTCTCTCCTTTCAATCTTTGTCAAACAGTAAAAGCTCATTCTTAACATAATACTAATATAATAACATAATGATTGTGGAGAAATCATACAAACTTTGTGCACTGTTGTCCTAACCCTCAGGCAATCATCATTGTATTTTGAACAAATTGCCATCATCAAAAACTAGTCCCCGGTTGAAAGCATAATTCATTATTGTAAATTCATAGCCCCATTTTGCCCCCATGAAAACTCCCACCTCTACTGTAGCAGCACAATCTTGTGTGATTTATAGTTTGTGAGACACTTTGAAAGTGAGAGGCTCTCTTGGTCTCACAGGTGCACCCAGCAGTCAGCAGCTGAGAACACAGACTCTCACTAGTCTAGGTCTGACATGACTCAAGTCTGAACACATGTCGCCTTGTCCACTACAGAGATCACTGTCTAACATGTGATAAAATAGCCTACATTAGTAGGAAACAAAATAAAGAGGTATTTTATTATGGCCAAAATGCAAAAGGTTTTGCAGGTGAGAAATGTCTGAATGTCTTTGATCCCACCATTAGAGGCAGGTCATTAAAATGAATAACAGGAGCAATGACCTCAGGGTTTCAGGCTCATTACTGCAACATTTTGAGAAAATAAGACGCACACAGAGAGTACAACTGCAAATATGTAACACGGTATACAAGATTACCCCAAATGCTCATGGTTCGAGGGGTTAAATTGGAGTTCGATCACCTGCAGACAATGTCACAGAAACACATCTGTCCAATAACTATAACATGTGCATTTTAATACTGGCAAGAAATTGTGACAGAAGTTATTGGTTTCACCATGTTAATAAACAAACCTCCCCAACCTTGAATGATAATCAGCCTACTTATTTGTGTGTGATTGAACTTTAGATTTTTCTTTCTGTTTTAGACTTTTTTGTTTACATGCACAAGCCAAGGCCAGTATTCCAAAAGTCCGTATATTATCAGGATTTTGCAGTTTTAAATAGTCAGTTTTTGCCATTATCCACTGTTGTGAGTGACAGACTGGACTTTTAAGACCTCTTATACAATGCTGCTATATTGTGTCTCTAAGCCACTGCTCTCTTTATTTCTCTTCCTGGATTTCTCCTCCTCACTGGATAAATTAGTATATAAATATTACATTTATTAACTAAAATTAGAGCTAGAAACCTAACCTAACACTAACTTCTGCTATCACTACTTTTTTTTCTTGTATGGCCCTTGTACTATGCAGTGTTGCCCAGTCTTCCAAACATTTATGTTACCACTTCGTCTTTTGGCTTTCTTCTCAGCTAACATGCACCTGGCTCTGGGTATTTTATACTTTTCAGAAGTATTTCAGACTCAAAAAGGAATGGAATCATTAACTACAAGCCCGAGCACTATTTAGCTACTTGTAAAATTGTTTACAAGTCTCTAGCAAACAGATCCCGTCCTGTGTGTGACCTCCATTAGTTGTGCGAGTGGCGTTGTAAGTGGCTTAAGTGCAAAGCTGTTCAAACCGATGTAGGGGGGTTAACCCTATTCGACACCCTGACCAGTCAGGCCAAAGAGGTGGCAACCCCCTGCTGTAGCACCATCACCCAATGATCCAGAGAGATCTCCCACTTTGTGTGTGCTCAGCGATTGGTTTAACGGGGCAGAGAGCGTGGCTACGTCTGGAATGTTTCCCAACACAGCCATGACCTCCTTGGATGAGAGGGATTACAAGCTGTGGGAGAGGACCAATCTTTCCTTGCACGGTGAGCAGATCCTCACCCCTTTGGCTTGCTGATCAGCGAGCCAAAGGGGTCACAGCCTGGAAGAACAGGACTAGCCTCTACTCTTCTGCACAATCAGGCTTAACAAGGTTTATGATGTTTACAAAGACCCGCTGACTGACTCTGACCTGACTAAAGAGCAGTAAAAATATTTTAGATTTGAGGTGGAAGGAAAACACAAGATTTTATTACTGCTTTGTATCTCGGTAGTGTTGTTAAGTAAGACCTTAGAACTTTACATTTTCTCACAGCAGCTGTGGCTTGATTGAACTATAGTTGAAGCATGTAATATTGCTGAGTTTCCAGCCATGCTCCTTTCAGAATCATGCCCCGTTCGCTAAATTACACCACATGTAGACAAAAGTTAGATAAGACAATAAAAAATGTGCATGTTTGAAGTTCATTTCCCAAGACCGATTTTTCATTACACATTGCCAACATGCAGCGGGGTACGCAAAAAGAAAAATGTGTGAATTCCCTGGTTGAAACGGCAAACTCTGGGAAGACAATGTGAAACCTTTTGTCGTAATTCAGACTGCACTGCACAGCTGTGTGGCCTGGGAGAAATATTACAACAGACAGTAAGTCACACGCAGAAATGTTGATAGAGCACTCTTAATGGAAAATACAGGCTTATTGTCCACAGTGTTGCCAGCAATACTGCTAAATCACTGTGCTTTAATTAAAAGTGCTTCCTACAGATCTGATGGTAATCATATCAGAGAAACCCACAAACAGCCAATTATAGCTGCACATTAAATCTCATGCCCCATGTGAGGTCTTTCTGCAACACAATGTGACCATGTGTTCTGTATGTGTGTGGCTGAGCAACACAAACAAGGTAAAGTGCTGCAATAATTTGTGACTAGTGCGCTCGTACATTTTTGCAGTTTTTCCTGTCCAGATGTATTACAGAAACAATGCTATGCAGTTACTCATTATTTTATACTCAGATCAAAAGAAACGTGAAATTGAGCAGGATAGTATTTTGACTGAAAATTGAGAATCACGTAAGAGAAAAATAAATAAATAAATATCTGCTGATATAATTGCATGACAGATTATCAACTAAAATCAATAACATTGAGAACAAGCTGGAGACAAAAACATATTTAGTTCTGACCAGCATTTCTACTGTGGTGTGCTCTGAAATTTGTCTGTACTATTCTCCTTACTATTGTGTTACAAACATTGCCTAGTTTAATTTAGAAAAAGGTAATGGAGCTCTCTGACATTAGCTAAAAGGTTTCACAGAGAAGTTGTAGGTAAATATTTGATATTCCTCTAAAACCAAACTCCTTCCACACACCATTACAAAACATTGAGCATGTGTTATAGGATGTTCCCCTGTATGCTGACATATAGTTACACAGATATACTACATTCCCATAGAGCTTTGTTTAAGGTCTAGAAAGGTAAATCAGTGGAAGATCTTCTGTTAAAGAATGTAGACATATTAGTTTATTTTTATCCACTGAAATAAGGATACTTTCTTCATTCAGGTTACAGTTCTTATTTATTCATAAATTTTAAAAATAATAAAATGAATTAATAAATAATGTCATCTTAGCAAATCAATCAAAAATATATTCTTAGCAAATCAATAAAACTAAATCTGGTCAATAATCCCAAAACCTTGTTCTAAAGTAGACAACATAAATCTTTTTTTTTTTCAAATAGCAACTAAGATCACAACATGGTAGCTGATTAAAAACCAACTCAGAATTTGTAGTTACTACACGACTTGATAAGACCTCCTTTTTCTTATTTATAAAGCAACACTAACCATGTTTATGAGGGATCAGCACTAAGACTGGAGCATGTCTTTAACCAATCAAAGTGCTTGTTTGAAACTTCCCGTTGTTTTACAGTTTCCTTTCACTTTACACGGCAACCAGCACACATGCTAAACACAAGACAGACCAACAGTGTTCCCATGATCACTGACCCAAATAAAAGGCAGCTTCTCATATTTTTCTTGACAGCTAAGCATGGGTAACCACAGTGTCACAGGTCAAACCTGGTAGGTATGCCCACCACATGAATGCAATTTAAACAAATACAAAGAACACAGAACCTATGGTAATACATAATGTGTGCATTTGTTTTAACGAGGTTGTTTTGGGTTTTTTTGTTAAAAATTGGCAGTTGGGTAATAGGAGGAAACCTAAATTCATAAAGGTAAAATTAAGCAGGAGCAGAAGGGGGCAAGAGACAAATCTGCCACGATATGTGTGGCCACGACAACATGTAAGTGTTTAGTCCAGGTCTTTGGCTGTTTCCACAGTTCTCTGCGAATGCCGTCATCACATTAAAACAAGGAATGCAAGTAACAAGGAAGTTATGTCATTAGCAAACAAGTTTGGGATAGATTAAAACCAATCAATTTTCTTAATCAAAACCATAAGACGAGGAGAGACAGTAGGTCTGCTGCAAGGAAACAGAGCTGAGAAGGTAACTTTTAGCTTATAAAACCCAAAAGGCATAGTCTGTATTTCAACAGGATTTGCTTTCTGACTCATTTCTTTGAAGTGAGAAAGGAGAAAACTCCCAACCAACCTCAAACTCTCTTACATTAAACATGATTTCATGATAATGACCATCATATTCTCTGTGAAATAATTGTGTGTTTTTAAATTGTTTCCTGTACTCATATTTTCTGTATTTGTTAATCATTTATATGGCAGTGAACATCAGCCTTGTCATCATAAACATTTTAAGCTTAATTAGAATCAGTTATCAGAGTGAATCAATTCATATTAACAATAGTTGTGTTGAGTTAGTCTCATAAAGTATATTTGGGAATACCACTATTTAAAATTAATCAAACTATGAAAGTCGATTACACATCTTCAAAAATGTACAAAAGAAAGTAGGCTGGTAATAAACATTACTTGTTACTATAACAATAAAAATAGGCTGACTGGTTACTGCTTAATCTGAAATAATGTGTGTTTAAAACAAAAAGTCCATTCAGTTAGTCTCCAGGTGGCTGGTTTTACTGTTTGCAAATGTCTGGATCTGTTTTTAAGGGTCACTCTTTGTAACAATGCTAATTAACTGGATTCAAATCTGGAAAATGTGTCCATTTTCAACTGCATTCCAAATATGTGCAGGTAAGCACCACAAGGCTTATAAAGCTCACTTTATTGATTTAAAATTGTTCTTTGGCCTCTAAACCGGGTATTAAAAATAGCAGTTTCTCACAACAGTGATTGTTTGTGTCCCTGTTTTAACTCCAATTTAAATTTAGCACCACCAAAAGGTCATGCTTTTGTCAAACAAACCAGAGAAAAATTACCCGATCAGCAAAACTGAGATAAAATTATCGAGTGTGGATTGCTGTTGTGTGACGTTTCCAACATAAACATAGTTTCTGATGAGAATAGAGAGTGCATGTGGTTAAATTTGTGTTTCTGTGTTCAACAGGCTTGTATGTTATGGTATTCTGCTCCTGTGATGCTGCTCTTTGTTATGGTAATAGACATTGGCTAACTTGTTTAGCAGAGCAGTTCATTAGGATGAAAGCATCTTGAACTTCTGACACACTGTTTGATACAACCACAAATTTTAGGGTGTTTTATTGGGATGTTATGTGATAAACAAGTCAAACTAGTGCAAACATAATGAAGTGGAAAAAAAATTGCATTTGAAACCGGATATTTACATACACTGAATAAGAAGACACAATAACATTTTATCTTGCTAGTTAAATGTGACAAAACCTCTCTTGGTCAGAAATACCAAATTTATTTCTGTTTCCTAAATGCCAGAAAACTTAGCAAGAACATTTTTTAGAGAATTGTTTGCAATTTTCCTTGAATTTAAAAGAACATACACAGCACACCATTCTGAACCCACCCCAACTGTCAAATATGGTGGTGGCAGAATCAAACTCAACCAAGAATCTTTGGCAAGATCTGAAAACTGCTTTTCCAAACGCTCTCCATCTAATGTGGTGTTGCAAAGAAGATGGGCACAAATTTCAGTCACCAGATGTTCAAAGCTGGTTGAGACAAACCCTAAAAGACTAACAGCTGTAATTGGAGCAAAAGGAGGTTTCACAAAGAATTGAGTCAGGGGGCAGAATACCTTGGATGCCGCACTTTTTGTGTGTAAAAAATATTTTGAACTCCTGGATAATTTTCTTTCCAGTTCACAACTGTATACCATTTTGTGTGGATCTTTACATTTATATTTGTGGTTGTAAAGCGACAAAATGGAAAAGTCCAAGGGCTATGGATACTTTTGCAAGCCTCTGTATGTAAAAACACCATGTGATGCAAAAAGCTATTGATGTGTGTCAACTGGAACGTAACTTCCCAACACTGAAACATAGTGCTGGCAGCATCATGCTGTTGGGATGCTTCTCTTTTCTTTTACAGTGATGATAATCTTTAAACTGCATTGGAGGTTCATATTTCTGGAGGACAACAACCTTAAACATTCAGCCATCCCCACTTTTTTTAAAACAATGGAATGTTGTCCTGGAAATATGAAAAACCTTAAATGATATAAAAATCTTTGCAAGGCATCCAGTTTTCTGTCTTTGACATTCAGCCTCTGCATGTTTTACATTAATTTGGAAAGCAGAAAACCTGCCACAGGTTTGAACAAACGCTTTAAATTAAAAACATATTGTGGTCAAACGTCATGAACCCTTTAAAGTTATGATTCTAATTTAAATTCAAAGTAACACCGGAGGACTCTGCAACATAAAATGTCTGTTTTCTGCAGACTGGAATTGTTTTCTTAGAAGATCTCAAATCTAGAGGTTTTATTTTCTGCTCCCAAATCAACACATAATGCTCCCATCCAACTACAAATGTTTCCATTAATATCATTGTCACATAATCATCTGACTTGTATTATAGGTTTGGGCCTGTTTGATTTATTCTGTCCCCTGGCAGTCGAGTAGAGCTGAAGTGACACAGATTCAACAAGGTTTGCAGAGTCTATGTATTTTATATATATATATATATATATATATATATATATATATATATATATATATATATATATATATATATATATATATATATATATATATAGCAGACTGTTTGCCTTAATTCAGCAGTTTGGAAATATATTAATCAAACAAGCTGTAGACATAGTATATTTGCTCCAATATGCTTACAATAGTTCATAAATCTATTGTTGTAATTTGTATTACCTTTAGGCTAGAAGTTTATTCTAAAATATAAGTGCACTTGAAAAAAGGTTGATTCAAAGGTATAGGTATACTTTTGTATCATACTTTAATTGTGATATGCTTAAGTAAAATTTGATACAACTGATTGCTTTCATAGGTGACCAAACATATAATTAAAAATTTGTAATAATAGAGCAGATAAAATTGTCCACATGGCCATTGTCCTATAGACTGACTGTCAGTTTCCTCTGTAAAGTCAGTTCTTTTGATGTTTTTATGGGTTTCCTTTAAACAAATAAATGAGAAAAAATCAGAGAAAAAAGGAGAGAGGAGAAAATAAGTCATATTCAAACAGCACTTTATAAGAGGAGTTTTAGTTCTGCATTACACTCCCCATTGTCACATTTAATTCATTGTACTTTCTTTATTTAATCCAATTAATCCCACTTAAAATCTGTTGTGCAGCCTAATGTTTTACAACCAGCTAAAGACAAACTTGCTGACAAATCCTCAACTATTCGTTATTTTCAGGAAGGAATGTCACATAGCATTCCCCCCTGAAAATAAACTTTGTGGCAGTCCTCCAGGAGGAATGCCACAAAGCATTTGGGCTTAAGGCACCCAAATGAACAGGGTTTGCGCGACAGTACATTAAAAGGTTCAAAGGCTTGTGAATTGCTTGAAAAACAAAATACTGACGTTCAACCCAAGCATCGAAGTCTGAGAATATCTGTCCAAATAATATTTTATAAATACTCTGTAGTCACACTCTGATGTGCCCTTGTGTTTCTTCTGTAAATGCCACAATGTGGTTTTTTTCTATTGAAATGTGGTCCTCAAAACATTTGATATTCTCTGGGGCGGAAACACCACTAATGGCAGCCTTTCACATTGTTCTCAAAATTTCACAAGATTCTTTGAGGTTCGATAATGTGTCTCACGCTGATGGGCTTGTCAGAAAACACAACAATAGCTTTGGGTGAAAGAATCTCATGTGCTTTTGATTATGTGCTGCCTGGTCCATTGTTTACGCTGTGAGCAGAGAAACACACTGAGTCCAGCTGTTGTGGAATATTTCTGCAGCTGTAACCATGCACCACGCCGTCCCACAGGTTGCACAGCGGGGGTCATCCATCACTGATTTGTTGCCTTTTCCATCGTCCTATCCTACATTTAGAAGTCAAAATGTCAAAAAATTACAAAATTATAATTTTGAGGGATTTCTTTTTTTTTTATAAACTAAACTAAAATGAAAGTGACATTAAGTTTTAAGGAACATCCCCATAGAACTGTCAATATGCTTTCATGTTTGCCATAAAGAAAATAGAAACTGGATGCTTATGAATGCTAAAATTTAAAGAAGCTCAATTTATTGACACCTGCCATTGGGAGCAAGCATCAACCCTACGACCCTGCAAGGACAAACAGAAATAGATCATGGATGGATGAATTAAGAGTGAAGTTTAAGCATTTGTCCCCTATTTTGCATGCACAAATAGTGCTTATTCATAGACCATAAATTTAATGAAAGTTTATTTTTATAAACAGGGAATGAGTTAGCACATATTAGGTTGGCTTCAACCGCTCCTTGTTAATGACATGTGGATGTTCCTTAAGGCTCCCTAAAAGTGGCAACATGTTTACATGTTTCCTCCACCTGCCAGCCAAGGTCTCAGTCAACTTAGCTGCACTCTGTCCACTTTCATTAAGCTGCCATTTGATCTAGCGCAGTTGAACTCGAGACCTCTGACCAGGCTGCAGTATCAAGGGCAACAGCAACCTGAACCATTAAGAAGGGAGGGTGAAAACTTGCCAGATGATGACAGAGTAGCCATTTATCACAATCACAAAAACATCTGATAATGGGAAGAAGGAAGACTGATTTTGCTTGTGGTTCTCTGAACCTCTTTAAGTCTGCTGTGGTCTACAGATGTGGAGTCTGACTGTGAAGTTAATCACTCACACACACTCAAACATCTCAACAAGACTTCACAAAATACAATAGTAAAACCCCCTGCTACTGAAAGGTGTGTACCGTGTGTACCTTTCAGTAGCAGGGGGCACAGTGATGCATATGTGCCTATGTCTTTTAAATCAAAAGTGAACAAATGTGAATAATTACTTGCTCACCTGGAAATGCCTATCAGCAGTTTCCTCTGTCTAAAAACTTTTACACAGAGACACATACACACAGATGTAGCCAATTTTGATTCAAGCTGATGCAATCTCTAACTTAACGACAAAGTCATACATCTCAAGTACAGGCATATTCAATAAAATAAAGTGTTATTTAAAAGCTTATTTATTTTGGTAACTAATTTCACTAACTGAAACACATTCTATGGAGTAATTACACACAGCTACAGAGAAATGTGGGCTTAAAAAAGTGTATTTGGTACATAAATAAAGGCTAATGTTTTTAAAAGCTACTTTTAATCTGACTAATGAGATTCAGAAACATAATCAGATTTTTTGAATATGACCTCCGTTTCGGTCCATAGATGATATATCTTTGATATCCACTAGATGTCATCATTCAAATGCAGTATGAGTACATACTGATTAATGTTAGTCTTGAATGAAATATTTGCCTTTTCAGTTTGTAGGATAAACGTAAATATTTATGGAAACAATTCAGAAAGTATTTATGTGCATACAGAGTGGATAAGACTTAGTAACATTTCCATTATGCTATTGTCGCAAAAACAGTGATAAGTGAAACAAATACAATGATTAAATGAAACTTTAAAAAAATAAATGAACAGAAATGGTCCAACCATAATGGAACTCTAATAAACAAGCAGCTCTCACAGATAACAAATAAGCTTTATGGGCGACAGCCTCTTAACAGGTATCTTTTATCTGATCCTCCTTTTAGAGAACCTCTGAGGATTCCTCTGTAAAGTCAGCAAGAATTTTAATCCAATAATACAAAATTGTATTTAAAACAATCAATATTGCTTCTAAAACCTCTGCTTTTCTCACCATTTTCTCAACTAAAAAACATGTATCAATGTTGTTGAGGCTTCAGAGCAATTTGTTGACAGACCAGTGTATCTGAATTAGAGATTAAATTAAACTGATATGCTCACTTTTCATTATTTTTGCTTTACTAGACAGAAATGGCTGTATCTTTATGCAAGGCAGAAACTATTGCTTTCCAATGGTTTCCCCTTGAACTTTCTCACATGCTGCAACCAGAAATGTTTATGTTTTATTGGGCTTTTAGGTGGTAAACCGACACAAATTAGAAAAATGCTTATTTGTACTCATTTGTCTTTAATCTGTCATCCCAAATTGTCCTTGCACATCTGTAGACGCTGAAAAGCTATCCCAGCTGCTGATGACCTGAACAGGCTTGGTGATATGGACAGCATTGATCAGAGAAGCAGCAGAAATGTCCACTCCAACTCTGATGGAGCTCCAGAGATCAGGGGGGAGAATTTGATGACATTAAAACTTAATGGGGAAGCTTGAAAACTGCAGCTCAGAGAAGGAGCTGCACCATCAAAGGCCTGTTAGGTCCACCCAGACGTTTTGTACAGCTTAATGGCTGCCATATCAGGTGAAGGGTTTGTCAAACATGCATAAAAGAATCAAGGCAACACTCCAGGTGTGTTACATTATAACATAATGTAAAGGTATGTTTTTCATAATACTGCTCCATTTATGGAAGATGGAAGCAGTTCAACTCAGGGGGGTAAAGAAAAGAGTTGGAGTGGAGACTTTATGAAACTGGACCATATCCACAATGTTTGATTTTATTTATTTTTAAGTGCTGTTTTTTTTTTTTTATCTTTTACAACATTTCTAAAATTCCTACATTTTTCATTTTAATTTTTGGTATTTGAGTTAATTTCTGATGAAAATCTCATGACCTTATGCTAACGTATTTGTGACCCCAAACTGGGTCCTGGCCCTTAACTTTGAAAACAACTGGTTTAGATCAAGGAGGGCTGGAAACAAATAGATTCTACAGTTGTCAGATGATTATTTTTGTTGGATTATCACATACAAACTCAAAAAAATTTATAAGTTTTGGGTTTAATGTGACAAAATGTAAATAAAATCAAATGGCCAAGATTTTGTTTAGTTTGGACAAACTTCCAAACACATTTTTATATCTTGTCTTTTTCTCATGGCAGCAAAACACACACACACACACGCACACACACAAAACTTAAGACCATCTGACATGCAATTTTGTGCATTACAGCAGAGAACATCATGTTCCCCCGTCTCTTGAATAGAAAGACCATGCTGTCTCTTCAGATGAAAGCAGGTATCCATTGACAGTCAGAACATGTCAGGCTATCTAAAAAAAAATGAAATGAAGGAGTGAGTCTGCAGTATAGAGTAGAAGATATCTTTAAAGCTGTGAAACTGCAGATTTGCAAACAATGAATGTTCAACAATAGTGCTAATTTTCCCATCCTTGGCACAATCTTTCATTAAATTATGATTTTTTTTCCTATGTACCATGTTGTACATTTTGAATTACTGAGTAAATACTTGAAATTCAGTTAGATGATAAGTTGTGGATCAGTATAGCTAATGTGGATAATGTGGAGGCCTGAGATATAGACTGCTCTTGTGATTTGAACCTGACATAGCTGGATGTTGGATGTTGTTTATTTTCTAGAGTCCAACAGACTAAATGTAGCCTTCAGACTTTTTAAAAAAAAAATAATAATCCCAAGACAGAACTTCTGAGCGACAGAATAACTTTTTCATTTTGGATTCATGATATTTGTGGCTTTCATTTAGGCACACAAAACAACTGCCAAAGGATGTGCTACATTACATTTTTAATAAGAAAACTTTCTTGTTCTTTTCTTTGATGTTTTCAGTAAGAAACTTTTATGTTCATCCTCAGAGAAAATAACAGAGTTATGTGAAATGATTGTAGCAGCAGCCCCACTGCAGGGCCACACAGACAAAAGACTGCAGAGGCATCAGCAACATCTCATTTAGTTTGTCTCCCACAGAAGAGTGGGAACATCTGAGGAGTCTAAACAGGGAGGAATGCTAGTGTCAAATGCTTTACAGCCTCATGCCAAGACCACAGCAATTTTGTGTAATGATCCATGGATAGGGAGGCGCTCGTTAGTGAGAACATGTTTGATATAACTAGATATGGTTTCGTCAGTTATTAAATTAAATTGCACCACTCATGTTGACAGCCTGGAGTAGCTCTGTTAAATAAGTTCTAACTGTTTACTTTTGTAGACTTCATCACTTAGGTTTTTTGGTTGAAGCATTGAATGTTTGGACAATGTTTCCTCTGGTTTTGGATGTTGTGCAGCTGGACAACAACTGCAGCTGTTGTCCAGTACACAATCATTGCCACCATTGTGTATCGGTGACAATGATGCATTGTTTTTACAACAAAGAACAGCTGATTATCATCCCAAAAGCAAATGAGATGGATTAACGGTGTTTGCCAATATCTTACAGTGTCATCCAGAACATGTTACTGTGGAATATTACCTCAGCTGACCAAATATTGAGTTGTTAGCAGTCATGAGACTGTCATATTCTTCAGTCAGAGGCTTATTCAGATTTGTGGCAATACTGACCGCTACCCAAGATCCTTTCTCCTCATAGCATCACCATAAACAGCAAATTTTTAAATCTACTTGGATGATATGAGTTATGACAAAATTTAATTTCCCTTTGGGATAAGTGAAGTAATTTAATTGGATATGAAAATTTGAAGACACAAATACAAGGATGTAATATATCAGGACAGGTACATCATGGATGTGCAGCACACAAATCTGCAGCTACTGTATGATACTGTCATGTAAATATGAACTTTCTAAGACATGTTTCTGACTCCTTGTTAAATCTCTGGCAGGAATAACGATGGCAGTTCTGAAGGGTCTAACTGAGTATTAGAGAGGTGTACCTAATGAAGTGGACATGAGTTTACATGAATTGACAATAAATTAGTAACTTGTTACTTTTGCTTTCTTGTAAATGATATTTATTTAATTTCAACTTGTCAAAATACAAAATAAAACACCACCACTACTGTACTAACCTAGATAATAACAGGATGTTTGAACACCTCTTGACATGTAGAAAGTATATTTAGAGAAAATGTCCACTGCTTTCAAATTTACCTCTTTAGCAATCATCCAATATGTTACGTAGTGTGAATCCAAATTACTTCGTAAGTTTTTCAACAGCTGTCATTTGGTCACAAACTTTGAGATAAAGGATTTTATTAAAAAGAACCAAGCATCATCTCTATTCCAATCCATCTCCAAATGGACAGAGGTGGTTCTGCTGACACCTGTTGGCCCACTGCAGTACTGACATATAAAAATATGTCCTTCCTTAAGATTTTTAAAAAATCTTTGCAATAAGCAATCTGGGACCAACTTGTGCTTTCTGTTAGAGGGAATTGACTATTTTATCTTTGCTGTAATTTTTTGTTTTTCTGTTCATATTTAAGAAACAAATCCAATCAATGTCAGACATTTTGGCTTTCAGTGAACCAGCTAAAGAATAAAATAATGAAGAATTAGCAGGCATCCCAACCATAACAATGCAATTTTAACAGCTCTGTACAGAATGATAGATATAAGAGTGTGAAAGAGGGACATTGGTACAGTTACAGATGAAAGAAAAAAGTCACACTGTCAAAGATGTAAAATACACACATGCATGTTGGCCTTTTTGTCCAGCAAGCTTTGAAATTTGTAGTTTCTTGGCACAAAATAAACAGTTCTACAACATTAGTATAAGTTTCACAGTACATCCAAGTTGTTACAATGATACAGTATTAAGGAATCACAGTGAAGTAATGTGATGGGGTGAGATGACTGCTATATTAGACAAACTTGTTACACATCATTCCTACCACCCCAGTGCGATCAGTGATTCACCTACTATAGTCCCATAGATAAATGTGATCCTACTTCACCTATATTTTACATATAATTAGTCCTACACTGCATCTGACTGGATGGCGTGCCAGCGGGTGGTTTCTGTTTGTCCTGGACCGCAGATTTCCCTCCAGTGCTCCTGTCCTACATCTGAAGCATTGCTGCCAATCAGTACGCGCCCCAGAATACTGTTCTTAGTGTAGAGACGGCCCTGTAAAATGAATCCAGATTCAGTTAATGTCGAGCTTTCATCGATAGCGTGTAATTTTAAAGCACACATTTCATTTGTCTAAAACTCAAACCTGCATCACGATGAATTCGATAGCCAGTGGCAGCTGGGTGATGTCGCCAGGTGGAAGGTCAAACAGGAAGGGAGCATTCCAGATGGGGTTTGGTCCACTGGACACTTTGGTCTCCTTTGTGTCAATTATTTTACCATCCCGATGTAAGTTGATGACAACATAGTGATCTGTTAAAAAAAAAAGGCTTTTTTTTTTTTTTTTTGCTTGCTAGTGACAATACCTCTTTAATTTAACTTTTGAGTTAAATATTTTATTTTCACCTGCCAGTTTGATGTGACTAGCTGGATTATATGATCTAGCTAAAAGCGAGTTCCTCCAAATGTTACTCAAAATTGGGTATATTTCCTCCTCTGTGCACTTGTCACAAAAATTTGCTCATCATTTCCATGTGAAGACTTAGAGAACATTTTATCTTTTATTCAGGTGCACATGGAAGTGCCTGGTACAAAGTTTGTTAGTGTTTCAACAGTCTCTAATGGGTCTTAAATTATTTTTACTTGAATCATTTTATGTGCTTATTATTTCAGATGTACTTTTCCTGAGTTGATTTGAGACATTTTTTAGTTTTTTGTTAGCCCTGCATCTTCTTCGGGCAGACAAACAGTTTTAACATTGTTTTCAATGTTAGAACTTATTTAAAAAGATACATCAGATCGCATTGTTTCTGTCTATAATTTTCTTCTACAGTAATCAAATGCAATTGTTTATCTTATTATTTTCAGCGAAAGTTTATTTACAGAAATCTTCCGTTGCTACACTCACATAATCTAAACAAACGTGTTTATTTCCTCGTAGCTCCGCTTTTGCATATCTCCAACATCACCTGGAATATATAATCACTGTTGATAATCCGTTTAAGAAACCTTATCAAATTTATTATAATAGACAACACCATGGCTCAAGTCCATTTGTTTTGAAACATTTTTTCTTTGTACAGATATTCCTGCATCCTCCAATCCTAACCAGCAGAAAGTCAGATGCAGCAAGATATGGCATAGACAGGAGGGGAAATGACTTCTGGGCTGATCAGTTTCTGATTTAATTATGCCACACGACAAACAAGGAATTGGTATGCCTGACTGCAGCTGAACTAAGCAGGAGACTGACACACATAATGACAAATTTTATTGTTAATATTAGCCTTACCAATTAAGGGAATGAACCCAACTTTAAACTTATAGTGGACTAACAGGATGCAGGCAGATTTAGCTCTAAAGTGAAAGTTCCTTGTGACTTTAATTAATGTCAATAACTTGAAACTGAGAAAGAAACATTAGTGGGAAAAAAAATTATGTTGAAGCCTTCCAATCTCAAAAATTTGAAGGTCATTATCAAAGCTAAATCTCTAAAATACAATTTTTAAAATGTATACTACATTGTTTTATCTTTTGAAGGACCCCTTGTCACATTTTCTATGAGAACAAACTTTTTGGGTGAATAAAAATAATTTTATTCAATAAAAATAATTTTATTCACCCAAATATTTATGCTCTTTGTCAAGAGCATAAACAATTATGAGCTTGTGATAACAAGCTCATAAAGCTAAAAGCTAAAATGTTGATTGCTTTTGTTTTCAGTGGACTTTGTAGAAGCCATTAGATATTATACAAAAAGGTCAGATCTGTTATGTTCATTAAACTAAGCAAGTCAAAAATTATTTTATTTTAATTCTCTTATTAACCCTCTGATGTGTGAGTGACTGACTATACAGTCTTCAGTGAGTGGATCTTTTTAGACCCAGGTTACAATCAATCTGCCTGTCGATCTCCCGCTCCATTTTTTCCCTCATTGATAAACAAGATCCCGAGATACTTGAACTCCTCCAATTGGGCCAGGACATCCTCCCCAACCCGGAGAAGGCACTCTATCTTTTTTCAGCTCATTTATTTATGTATTTATTTATATAGCTATGGATTTTTATTTAATTTATTAGTGGGAAAAAAAATTATGTTGAAGCCTTCCAATCTCAAAAATTTGAAGGTCATTATCAAAGCTAAATCTCTAAAATACAATTTTTAAAATGTATACTACATTGTTTTATCTTTTGAAGGACCCCTTGTCACATTTTCTATGAGAACAAACTTTTTGGGTGAATAAAAATAATTTTATTCAATAAAAATAATTTTATTCACCCAAATATTTATGCTCTTTGTCAAGAGCATAAACAATTATGAGCTTGTGATAACAAGCTCATAAAGCTAAAAGCTAAAATGTTGATTGCTTTTGTTTTCAGTGGACTTTGTAGAAGCCATTAGATATTATACAAAAAGGTCAGATCTGTTATGTTCATTAAACTAAGCAAGTCAAAAATTATTTTATTTTAATTCTCTTATTAACCCTCTGATGTGTGAGTGACTGACTATACAGTCTTCAGTGAGTGGATCTTTTTAGACCCAGGTTACAATCAATCTGCCTGTCGATCTCCCGCTCCATTTTTTCCCTCATTGATAAACAAGATCCCGAGATACTTGAACTCCTCCAATTGGGCCAGGACATCCTCCCCAACCCGGAGAAGGCACTCTATCTTTTTTCAGCTCATTTATTTATGTATTTATTTATATAGCTATGGATTTTTATTTAATTTATTGAGATGATAAAAGAAAGAACCTTGAACACATTGATCAACAGGTTTGGCATGTCATTCAACACATTTTCTCTCTTTTGGTTTTCTTATCTTGGGTGTCAGACACACAGAGAGACACACAGACACACACACGCACACACACAATACACATGCACAATAAAGTATAGGCGGTAATGTTAACTAGTTGGTTAGATAACTAGTGTTGACTAACTTTGAAGAAGGCTAACAGGTTAATTCGTGACAATAACTGTCACAGTAGTCATGATTGACACACACATTTGTGAGGTAAAAAATAAAGATAACACTTATATGTAAGAGTTCTTGCGTTGTAAAATATTATTATTCAGGGGTAATACTCAGTTCTCAGTGTGTATGGTTCACAAAATATTTTTTTCCTGACAGTCACAGCTGGTAAGAAACAAATATTTCCATTAAATTTCATAGGAAATAAATGCGGGTCATTTCTGACCCACACATGGAAGAATGGGGTAGTAATATAAAACATGCTATTTCTTAAAATGTATTAAAGGTAAATTAAAAATTTTAATTGCATGATATCAATAACATGTTTGTTGATGAATACCTGGAATATGAAGTGATGAAAACTTTTCATTAGAAAGATATTGGAAAAAAATGACCTCTCCGGGTCAAAAAGGAGCCACTTACATATCAGAGGGTTAACCTTCCCTAAAAAGTAACTAAGCATTTGGATATTTACACAGTTAAAGTGTTCCAACACATGCACTTTCTTGTTTAGCTGTGAAGTGGATCTTCACCTGGTGTTCCTGGGATTCGCGTCAGCTTGACCAAATTTTCAGCCTTTCGAACCATCACTTTGATTCGCTGAGCCAGAGTCTGGTACTGCAGCAAGATGAACAGTTGGCCCAAAGTCCGTGGTACGCAGATTGAGCTTTTCTTGCATCCCAGAGCATCCTGAGAACTGAAACTCTGAGGACAAGTAATAGGGAAGATCTACAGGTTATAAAAACAAAAACAGCATGACTCTCGTGTGAGGAAGAACATTATTTTCTCTACAGATGTGCACTTTATATTCTTTTGATGACAGAAAATATATTAATGACAAGCAATATCTGATTCAAGTAATAAATTAATAAAATCTTCCCATTCTAAGCTTATCTACATTAAATTGTGAACCACTTAAAGCTAATAGCCATAATTTTTTCATTTTTCTTGTTTTCATTTAAATTCAAAATAATAGACATAAGTTCTTAGTCACTTTAGATAAAAGCAACTGATGTGAACTTCTCACTATAATTTCCATCTGATTTTATGCCAACTCTGATCAGCTTGAACTGTGAAAAGTCCAATGAGTCACTTTCTGCTGTCAGATCAATGAACTAAAGCCCAACAGGGACTGCTTGACTGCTTGATGATTTTATTCAACAAGTATTTTTCAGCTCACTGCCACTGTCACTATCATTTCACCTCAAATAATGTCACTCAAATAAACAAAACCTTTCTAAGTAACAGTTTTAACTCAGCACGGGCATGCTTACTTTTCACTGTGAATGTAAATGTGTTGATCTCAACAGATGCCTTGTGTGTACGTAACATAGAAAGATGATAGCATTACCCTCATACACATTTAGTACTGCGACATGCATATACATTGTAGGGTACTTTAACCTGTACAAATAAAGAACCAAACAGAGAGTATTATCACTTCAGCCTTTGAAAAGAGGAAGAGTTATGGCGGTGCCTCATAACAACTCCAACTTGCCTCCCTGCATCAGCCTGGTTTTATTGAAAGCAGGGTGGGAGTCGGTCATAAAACAGAAACTTAAAGATAAGGAGTAGTCCCTCTGAACTGACTGAAACCGGTTTCTCCAAGAACAGAATGGTCCACCACATCCAATTTCAGCTTAGAGCAGAGAGACTAACAACTTATTCATGAGATAACTTTTGCAAAACTCTGACATACATGTTATAGCATTTGCATAACTGTCACTGAAATAGTGGCACAATGACCCCAAAATAAATGCAGGCAATATTATGCAAACACTGTACTGCTGAATATCCACTGACCTTAGCATGTGGGATGCTTGAAAATGAATTTGACTGCACATCCTACTTTTAGATAAATAAACAGTTATCTGCATTCTTGGAGGCAGTCAGAGCATTGAAATTTAATGTCCAGAGTGTAAGTTAAATATGGAAAAAATAAATAAAATACAAAGTTTCAAAAGTAACTTTTGCATTCATATTATGCAACATGTTGTGATGATCTATCATAAAATTCAATAATCTTTTAGCTGTGTTGAAAGCTAACTGTGGTTTTGCTAAAACCACAGCACAGGCATGCTTCTGTGGTTTCCATCTGATATTGAGTGTGGCAGATGTACTGTCCACACTCAATATGTGGACAGTACATCTGCCTCTATGAAAGCAGGTGGTTTTTCTTAGATAAATAACTGATTGTGTAATTTCCCAAAAATCCAAAAAAAATTTCTCTGCAGACTGAGATAAATATGACATTTGCTGTGGATATTTTGGACACTCACATTAAAAACTGAGAGCATGCAAACAATCACAGGAAATTAATCATTGATTGGCCTCTTCTCAAAATGCCTGTAATCTCAAAACCTTTTATTCCAACAAAATGTCAAAACAAGAAATGGCAGATGAATTATTACCAGTAACGTCACTGGTTACATTACAATGATTAGAAAAGTGATGTAGTAGTTCATATTCAGAATGGGCAGACATCAAAACTGGAGCCACAGAGCCTTGACCAAATTACACATCACTCTTTCTCCATTTTCCAGGAGGCAGAGCAACCGTGCTTTTTCTATAGCCAGCCCACATCCACCTGTTTACATTCAGCAGCTGCTCTTACCGAGACTGTGGAAGATGATGCTGTGGAATGGAATCAATAATCTATAACTGTTCATTATTATAAAGGGGAAGGGGACAGGAAATGGGCTTTCCCAACAAGAAGTGTGGCGTTCGTGAGTGAATACAGTCCATGGAAGCCTCAGGCTCACCCCCCACCAAAAGGCTGTTATTAATGCCTTTTGGCAGCATTGCAGCTGAGTCACAGAGAGCACTGTGTGGGCGCTCATCCAATTTGTTTCACTCGGCCTGTTTGTTCTGCAGTCTCTATCAACAAAATCCCCATGACTAACATCTATGGAAAACTGGCTAATGGCATAGCTGATTAGATGTTGGATGTGACCACAGATTAAATATGTTATTTAACAGGGTGTGAAAAAACTTTCCCTATCCATTAAAGCCTCTGAGAAGACTTTGCAAAGACCTTGGGAAGACTTTTTTAAAATTATTATTATTTTTTTTTTTCCAGTGATACCATGATGCATTCACTGGAACACAAAGTAAACAAAAGCAAGAATCAAACAAAAACACAGCAGCTCACAAACATTTTTCATACATCTGTTAAAATTATAAAATTATGGCCATGATAAATCATTTTATAAATCATTTTGTTAGATTATTTCTAATAATGTAATATTTAAATTGTGCAATTTATTTGAAAAGAAATATTTTAAAAGGGAAAAAAAACAAAAGCTTTTTTAAACTGGATCTAATTTCGTTTCAGCATTCAGTCTATTTTTTTGAGGGCATCAGCATCCTTTTGTTGATTTGTCAGAAAATGAATTGGAATATCATCCAAAGTTATTTTTCCCACTGGGAAAGTAGGAGCAGCTCTGACAACCCCAGTTAAGACTTGTAAGGTGGATTTTGTGTTTCAATATGGCCACATGCATTAACAGTAGCAAGACATAGTGAAAACGTACTTCTGTTTCAAAAACCACATGCAACTGCAACTCTAAACTGAACAAATTAAAAGTGGTGTTTGTTAATGGAAAGTAAAATTTAAAATGTTATTTGTAAGAGCTACTGCAAACTATATTTATGGGTCCCTCCATGTTGAAATTCCGATTTCTAAAGGAAGCTGTTACTTCAGATCTGACATCAAACCCAGCTCCATGTTCCCACTTCCCAAGTAACTTGAATGTAGCATATTTTCCTTTCACTTCTCAATAATAAACAAGTCCAATCAGAAAAGAAAACAGTAAAATATATTGATGTTTGCAATCATACGAGATATGAAAACTACAGGTACAGTATCTGCTCTGTGTAACAGAATCAATATCTAAGCAAAGTACTTTTTTTTTCACTTTTGTGAGAGAAAACAACTTTTTGTAACAGTATATGACTCAAATGTTACAGCAGAAACACAAAATCGTAGTATTTTTGTGTAGTTTCTAGTGCAAATATCTTAAAACACTTAAAATAAGACAATATTAACTTATAAGTAACTTTTCAAAAAGAACTAGGAGCTTGTTTTAAGTCAATAATTCCTCAATATTGATGAAAAAGTACTGAAATAATATGCCTGTGGAATAAGACATCTTTCCTTTTTTATAAGTGAAATAATATGCCTGTGGAAAAAGAAAAAAAGGAGACAGGCCACCATTTCTTATCTAAAACATCTTATAAAGGATGTCTAAGTATTATCATAGGTTATCAGGCATCATATACTGTATATAGTAAGTAGAGTTATACAATAGGGGTATGTATGTATCTTATAGGTGTAGTATAACGAATAAGGCGCTTAGCTTATTTTAATTACTGACTTAAAACAAGCAAACTTCTTGCTGAAAAGTTACTTGAAAGTTAGTTTTGTCTTATGTCAAGTGTACTAAGATTTCCACCAGAAACTAGATCAAAAATACTCAGATTTTGTGTTTTTGCAGTATGTAGGAAACTTGTAATTTTGGTATCTGTCTCTAACACACATTTAAGACAGTTTTTTAAAGCTCTTTTTCTATGTACCTTTTTCAGCTTGATTTTGCTTGGGATGAGCTGCTTGGCGTAGGTAGTCTTGGAGTCAGGCTCCCACTCAATCTCCTCACATGGTAACTCCACTTCCCCCAGAGCGGCCTCTCTCAGCCCAGAGAAGTCCCTGCTGTAGACAGCCAGCCTCAGGGTACAGGTGCAGAGGTCCTCCACAGAGCCCACCTGCAGCACAAAGCTCTGGCTGACAAGATCTGGGCAGAGACTGCGCCGGCGTGGGGCTGTCTGCTGGAGCGAGGGGTGAAGTGGAGGGAGGCTGGCACGAACAAATACCCCACTTCGTCTTCTAGTGTCCCCAGAAAGCCCCAGGATGTTGACCACCAAGGTGCCAGAGCTGGAGCTAAAGAGCAGGGAAAAGTGCAGAAGAGGAGCTGGTTTGGGTGAGGCAGAGATGGAGTTGGAGCCATACTGAGGGTGACATGGCTCCCCCTGCTGGCTGTTAACGCTGGGAGCACCTGCTGTAAGCCTACTGTTCTCACTGAGAGCATAACTTTCTCCACTAACAGTTCTGCGTCTGCCTATCACCCGGCGGGATTTGGACACAAAGCTGAGCTTGGTGAGGGAGGGCAAGGAAGCCCTGCCATGACTAGTGGCTTTACTGGGAGAGCAGGGCAGAGCAGAAGTACTAAGGCGTCGCATTGGGAAAGTAGCTCTGGAAGACTGCGCCAGGTCAGCTGCTCTAGAAGGGCTGTTGTCGAATGGGAGAGTGCTGAGGTCATCTTCAGATGGGGAAGAGCTACTTTTAGAAGAAGGGCACTCCAACACATTACCATCCAGCTCTTCATACTGCTGTTTGACAGGCTGAGTACACGGAGAGTGACTTAATGTCACAGTCACACTTTCAGCAGGATGAGGGGACAGAAAAGCTGCTTCTTTGTCTTCAGAGGAAAGGCTTTTGTGTTTGCGACAGCAAAGGATGCAGCCAAGAACCAGACAGTAGCAGAACACAGCCAGACCCACAGCCAGCACAACCTGCAGGTGGACTAGAAAACAAAAAGTCACAAATAGGCCTGATAAAGGATTCTAAATGGTTATTTTGTTTAACAAGTTAAAAGTATTACAGCATTATTTGGCACCAATTAATAAGTAAACATAACACTTATACTAGAAAAATTGCTGTTCCTAGCGAAACAGACGTGAGAATGCAAATCTGCAGAATGATTGCTGAGGAATATGCAAGAAAAAGCAGAACAAAGCATAAGAAGCTACATTTTGATATATGAATTAGCACATTTGGTTAAAGTTAGCAGAAGTAGTAAGATGCAGTATAACATATGAACATTGAATAATAATAAGAAGAAATAGACACAGGAACTAATGCAGTAATGCATTCTCACTTATAAAGAGAAACAAGAACTTAAAAAGTGAGAATTAATTCATGCACTCTCACTGATATTGTGTCCTTATTTATGTCACAGAAAATTCAGCCATGATAAAAAGCTAACTGTTGTTTGTGCGATTAAGGCTGCAGGAAAGGAAACAAGCATTAGGATTATCATAGACTGACAAATGACATCGTCTCCAGAGTTTGACTCCAAATGAAGATGAATTCATTGCAAGAGGATCCTGCTGAAAACCATTATCTTGTTTTGTCTGCAATCTGTGTACTTGATGAAATCAAAGAGGAAATGTTGAAATAATTAAAATGATATAGTTGGTCACTCAAGCAAGACATCTGTGCTTGTTTTTTGTTTTGATTTAGTGATTTTTTTTTGTACAGTTTCAGTTTACATTTTCAAAATCATCGTTGAGTCATCCACGAGGTGTCAAAATAAAAAACGTTTAAAAACTAAAAATAAAGACCAATATAGCATTGACGTATTTTGCATTACAATCCCTGACTTTATTTTCTGCATTTTCATGGTCATCTCTATTAGCATGTAATTGCACATTTCTTTTTTAGACTTAAAAGAGATTGGAGCCACATAAGCTGCTGCGGTTGTTTAACGTCACACAGTGGGGGTGTATTAAGATGACTCATCCTCCATAATTGAATTTTTGTGAAAATCACATCAGCCAGCGACCATGCTGAGATCAACAAATACTAAAATGTTTTCTCTGTCAATTGTAAAGTTAAGGCACATCTCCATGAGAACAAAAAGGTTAACTATAAGCTGTTGTAACCTGAGGTGTGTTCCTCCTATAAAAAGATCATCGCATCAGACCGTAAAAGCTCTTGAGAATGAAACCAATCAACATCCATAAAGATGAGATCACTATTCATCAAGAGAGCGTTAACTCTTCCAACACAGACCCAGCAGCCCCATCAGAGAGCAACTGGCAGCTCCTCTTCATTAAGAGATGAATCTCCTGAGAAGCAGTGAATCACACTGATAAAACATAGTTTGAATCTAAATTAGCTATTAGAATGATAATAAAATAATGCAATTGGTGCACAAATTTGAAATCATTTTATTTAGGAAGGCTTGAAACATACTCTTGAGAAACTAAACTATCTAAAGCTTTATATGAACTTAAACATGTTAATGTTGCTTTAAAAAAATAATTAAACTGATTTTACATTTAGTTTATATTTAAAAAGCAAATAGAATATTCAGTATCTCAGTTTGTTTTGCTGTTTTTATTATAAATGATTAAGTAACTGGATAAAATTAATCTTGAAAAAATACTTCTGAAGGCTCTTGGCTTTAGTGATGCATCTAGAGTGCTCAAAGTACTTTTTAGTACAAAGGTCCACAAAAAAACTGATTGTTTTTTGGTGTTTTGCTTCACATGTTTTTCTTCAGGGGTTAGCAGAAAAACATATAATCAAAAAAAAGGTTTCTAGGTTATCTGACAACAAAAAATATGCAGGAGTTCATGAAGAGCAGGATTTTTCTCCTCCCATGACTTGTAAATCAGCTGCATCATTTGCGTTCACAGCCAGGAATGACCATAAAGCAGAAAGGCTTATGATGTCTCCAATTTAACCAGTTAACAACAAATACCATGCTTTCATTTGAATGTTCATAAAAGATATAAAATTAAGACTGAAGTACAGGTATGTGATAAATCCAACATTTAAAAGGCAACATCCCATTCAGCTGTGCACAAGTCATAAAATTGAATCCTCCAGTGTTTTTATGCACTTTAGTATTTTATGTCCTACATTATATTTACATGGCATGGTAAGAGTATGACTCTAGTTGATGTGACAACAGCAAAATTTGGCACTCATGAAAACAAATTAAGAATTTTCAAAAAGGAAAACGGGTTAAGGATTTGAGGGTTAACGTCTATATCACCATTTGTTCAGCCTCGACATCCATATCAGAATCCATGACTTATTGCGAATTCTGAGTCATATTCTGCCTCAAGCTTAAAAGGCTGAACTCCTGTCTGATCATTGTTCTGCTCTCAGGATCTCAAGGAAAAGCTGTATTGGGATGAGAATAAGTCAGAACTCATGCCTAAATCTATGGATGACTCATCCAGCATGAGAGTCCAAATAGATCCCCCAGAAAGTTTTTGAGATAATTCAAGTTGTTTATTACAGTTCTTGGAGTTTAGCATCAATCTTTGAAAATATCATTGACATGAGGCTCAGGTGCTCACTACTGTTGTTCTGCTTCATATATTATAATTAAAAACGTCATATTTTTGTTCAGTTCTGTTGTGGAAATAGTTGCTTATTTGTTGTTATTGTACATGTCTTTGAAAAAATAAACTTGTACATTCCTTTGCATTCTTATACAACCACAGAGAAATTTTTCTTAAGCAGTTTCAACCATACAAACAACACAATTTTCTGCTGGACAAAGAGTCAGTATTACTGACAAGGTTTGTGCACAAACAAAGAATTTGATTTCACAAACTCAGAATACAGATATAGAGTTTGTAATATACACATAAATTTTGTAGTAAAAAAGTAATTGCTTTTAATATTTTAAGAAATATTGAAGCTAACATTCACTCTCCGGCAATATGTATTTTTTGTCAATTTTGTGCTCCAAATCAGTGATGTCAAAAATTTTTTAAATTAAATTAAAAAAATGTAAAAATGCTATCAGGGCCAGTTATTGAACATTACAGTAATTTCTAATCTGAACAGTGCCAATTTAGACAGTAAGGAAAACATGCATTTACTTTGAGAGATTAATTAAAAAGTTGTAACACCTATTATGTTAACGAAATAACATAGTTATACATTATATTTATTAACCCATTGAAGTTTATTTTTTTCCGTCTCATTTTCACACTCAAGAACTTGGAAACGAGCATGATAAGATATTTGGAATGGTCTCCTTCCTTTGCTTTAGAATCCGATATTACAAAAGTAACACGTGATAAAGTCTGACATGGAAAACATATCGTACCTCCCAGAGAATACGACATCTTCAGCGTCTGAGGAAAGATGGGTCAGAGAGAGCGGACCATCCCGAGTGCGCAGCGATCTGAAAGCGATCTGACAACCATCCAGCAGCTGCTTCATCTTCTGAGGAAACCTGCGTCAAGAAGCCCCACCTTCTTTCATTTTAATATTACAACTCTTCTACGTAATCCTGTTGCCTCAGTGTCGGGAACGCGCACTGCAGCCAGAGAGGCGCGGATCCGCTTCTGATCGATTCCTCGGTAAAAAAAAAAAAAAAAAGAAAGAAAAAAGACGTATGTTAATGTTCAGTTTAATTGACATCTGCTGTTAAAAACAACAACAAAACTCTATGATAAGTAAATAAGTAAACCTGGTTTTGTGTGGTGTTCTTACGAAAGGGGATAAGGGTCACCAAAAAAAACAAAAACAAGAATTCTGACTTTAAGGCTTTAAAGTCAGAATTCTGACTTTAATCTGACTTTAATCTCAGAATTTTTTTTTTCAGTACGTTCTTCTTCTGCAAATCTGCATTTATGTTGAAAAAAATTTATTCTTCGTATTGTACTTCTCTTCGCTCCTTTTCAAAGGAGAAAAAATGCTTGTAAAAACCATGGGATAGAGAATAAATCAATCATCTTAAAATTTAGGTCCCACAATCATACTATCACACACAAAAATTCTTGCTCTTTATCCTCAAAGTTACCCACCAAATATTTCAGCTTTTGAAAACTAATTTATTCCCCCTCCGTAATGCAGAAACAAATTCATTTACCTCTCTCATACAACCACACAATTCATTTTATTTTATTTTGACTTTTTGCAACACGAAGTGAAAAAATAAATAAATAACTGGGAAGTGGAAGGAAATGAATACATGATATTTAAGTATGTTATTCAATGCAAACAATTGTCATTGCAAGTCACCTAATTAGTAAACATGTTCTACTTGTGTGTAATGTGAGTAACAGAATATAGTTGTGGAGACGTTTATAATAGGTAATCTTCTAAAACTGAAACTAATGATTAATTTCCCAAAATTTAGAACATTTAACAAAGAGCTGCTTCTGCATCATCTAAATACAGAAAAATTATGGGACAACTGCAAACAAAATATGTTTGTCCATCTAAACTTACTGGCTGGCCAAGGAGATCAGGTATCAGATAAGGATTAAAGATGCCCAAGTTAACTCTGGAGGAGCTGCAGAGATTCACAGCTCAGGTGGAAATATCTGTCAACTGGACAGCTACTATTTGTGTGCTCCACAAATCTGGACTTTAATTGAGGTCATTTTAAAAAAAGTATAATAAGTAGAGCCACATAGGAAACACAATAAAGGTGGGGAAAGAAAGAAACCAAAAATAAACTTTTTAGTCCATATGCAAAACATTGTCTAGAGATAAAAACTGACTGCACATCGCTCTAAGCACGATCCGCAAGGTGAAACATGGTGGTTTCATTCACCTATATTAAGAAGTAGGTCAGAATAGATAAAAAGATTAACAGAGAAAAATGAAAGGTAATATTGGAGAAAACCTTTTGAAAGATTGAAATGATTTGAAACTGGAATCAAGTTTAAACAAAATATTTATCCTGAGATGGTTAAAAACAGCAAAAGGCTTTAGATCAAATCATACTCGCGTCAGGATGGCCAAGTCAAAGTCGAGATCTAAATTCAGCTTTGAGCTGAAACACAATTTATTTATTTTTTTAATCATATTTTTAAGACGAATACTTAAAAATAGGAACAAAATGTTTAATTCTATTTTCTTCTGCATTGAAGCCACTTTCTTGTCAGTAACTCATTGGGCTCAATGTTTGGAAGTTTATATCTCACTTGACTGAAGTTTGTTGCCTCAATTGATTATCTCAATAAATCATTTTATATTACAATTTGTAGATAGTATCTCTAAAAATAAACACATCAGTTTAGGTTCAAAATAGTGAAATTACTCGGTGGTTGAAAGCATAAAACAGACTGAGATGAATGTTTCATTCCAAAAAAGGAATAATCTGTCTGCTTAACTTCCAATTGCCACTAGATGGCAGAAATTGAACAAGGTTTTTTAATCAGGGGGAGAGTCTAATATAAGACTAATATATTTAGTAAACTTTAACTTTATAGTTTGTATGTTCTTGAAAGGGTCTTAAATATTACTTTCATTGTAAATGAAAACAGTTTAGTAAGAAAATAAATACCTGTAATTGAAATGATAGTGGTTTTGTTTTGATCTTCAATAAACCAACTCTAATCTTACTGCAGCGTAGTTCAGTTCCAATCCCTCCCACCTCAGTTAGTCCGAGTGTAATCGACGGAGGAACTGTTTATTGACTAAATTGCTGTGACAAAAATGGTCACTTTACTGCTACTTTTCACTTTTTGTTTAAACGAAGCGAACTCACATTCACCGAGGATGGTGTTCAAATACAAAGGTAAGACATATTTCTATTTCTGTGTTGTTGTTTTTTTATTGGACGAAGTTTATCGACTTAAATCAGCTGTTCACACGAGAGCACGATGTTCACTGCAGTCAGAAAGTAAACGATACGAACTATAAAAACCTTGCAATTGACAGGAGGAAGCTGGAATCAATCTCATAACTTTAGGATTTGAAGACTCCTCTTCCTACTGAGCCTGCTGTAAAGAAAACAAATGATGTACATTTTTAAATTCAATATAAAAACGTACAGTAATAGTGGCACCATATTGCAATATATACTTTTAGTCTACAACTACAATATTATAATGATAATTGCCTGTAAATGGGTGGCAGTGCTGCACACGCCCTGTGTAAATGTACCGTATCGTGCCAAACGGTTCTTTAAATCCCACCCCAGAAGAGAGTTTTGAACTTAATCCCATGTGTTCAGGAGCAAAGACTTTAATCTTGAGTTGATCTTTGTGCGTTGTGAGTGCGTAGATCTTCTCAGTTAAATGTTGTTCTACTCTGAAATATTAAATTAAGATATGAGGGTAGTTGTCGGTCTTGAGTTTAACAAATAAAATGTTTATATTCTAAATTCAATACCTGCTTATAAGTGCATATGGAGGAGCATTTTGATGTGTTTATGCTTACTCTAGTGGGATATGTTGTGATAGACAAACACAGAATAGTGCATAACAGTAATGTAGGGAAAATTGTGGTTTGTCTATGCACAAAATAAAATTCATTAGATATAATGTGTTAGTAATCACCATTCTGCTACATTAAAAGCAGAACAGGAATTATAGCTGTGCCAACCAACCATCTGAACACAGTCATGTCTGCCAATTTTTCTTTGAAAATGTTCAAGATTATTTGAACATCAAATTTCAAATAATCTTGGTGGAAAGTGAACAACCTCATCAGTCCCAATTATTTTGCCACCTTAGCAGGATTTCTGCCTTCTGTTTAGCTTCTTCCATATTCCCATCAACTTTCACCAGCTTGCCTCGCTACTGACAAATAGTATCCACACAGCATGATGCTGCCATCACTGTGTTTCATCATAGCGATGGTGTGTGCAGGCTGGTGTGGATATGTCCATCAAAACATAATCGGTGAAGTGAACATCATAGAAGCAGATAATGTTTGTGTTAATATTGTCGGTCATTCAGTGAAAATAAAATGTGTGTCATATGTTTAATAACCAGTGATTGTGGTATGATCACATGGTTTCTGTTGAAAGATGATTTTCCATAATTCCTTAAAAGCTTAGTCATGTATGTGGCGCTACTTAATGTACTAAAGGACTACATAGCATCTGATATCAGAGCACTAAATTCATCTACTGGAGCTGTTGTCAGTAATCAATAAAAACAATACAAAAGAATAACTGCTTTCAATACCATATATTTTAAAGAAGAAAATTAAAGTGAACACCACAAGACTCAAAATATACATAGAAACCAAAAAATAAATACACTAAATATATACACAGTACTGCAGTAGATCTTCCATATAAATGTGCACAAAAATCCTAAATTTCCCCACCACTCAGCACAGTGTCTGACTGACACACATTTAAAAGTCTATGGTTTGATAGTCCAGATATTTCAGGTGAAAATGTCCAAGTGCAGTTAACTAGACATTTTTTCAGTTATATACAGAAATAAATGCAATTACATTCACAATCAAATCTTTAAGATAAAATAAAGATATTTTTATCTTTATTATACAAATTGAATGTATGTGTATCTTAAACACATACATTAAATTTTGATTTAATGTATGTATCTTAAACACATACATTAAATTTAAGAAGTTAGATCATGTGACAATTGATGATCAAACAATTAGCATTGGCTACCACCACCACTTCAGGTGCAGTGATTGGCTGAATGCACTGTGTGACTGACTGTCATTCTAACCAATGGAGCAGCAGTGGCTGGATTAAGGGCAGTTTTTACCCTGGGTTACACATACACCTATCTATAATGTGCAGCAACAAATGTGATGATGATGTATGTGTGAATATATCAGATATAAACCATATGATCAGAGGGAGGAATCATCAGCAGATCTGAGCAATTAGGTAGCTGCTTTATTATAAAAATCTTTAGATTCTTAACAAATGTTCTTCATTTTCATTTCACATTAAAAGCTGATTAGTTTCTTAACTCCTTGTTAAATTATGTAACATGTTTTGATCAAACAGGAATATACAACAGCAGATCACATTGGTTGCAGATGTCGATATATAGCAAGACTAATATTTCCTTATCTTGTCCTTATTTGCAGAGGCTCCAGTGAAAAGCTTTCCATTGGGTGAACAAAATTTGCCAGTTCAGATTCTCGTGGGAGAATGGCCGGCTGATGTTGCAACTGTTGAAAAGACCAACCTGGCTTTCTACAACTTTAATAACACTGGGGAGGTAGTTATTACATTTACATTTGAATAAAACTGAGAAACTTAAACCGTTCCAGATCTATTCTATCAGTAAGATTAATTTACAAGCATATCGTCCTTCACAGGATCCTGAAGAAATGAAGATCCAGTGGAAATATTGCCCCAGCAATGTGAGCATCACAGAAGTTAATCTATTCTGGTTCCAGGTCCAAAGTTATAAAGACAAATGTTCTTTTGTCATCTAGAACTGCAAAATTGCAATGGTTCATCAGAGGGAAGAAGGAAAGCCGCTGTTTGTTTGTACGACCAAAGGCAGGACAACAGATTGCTGTGACCTGGTAGGAAATTGCAGAAATGTTAACAAGAACAGTTTTGCAGAACAAGTTGCGTTGTATTTCACATTATGATAAGAAGACAATAGCTCGGCTTATAATAAAACAGTTTCATCAAGACAAATAAAAATAGGAAATGTTCCTGTTTTTTGTTTCAAACTACTTGGGGGAAGCAAGTATATTTATTTTTAAAACACATTGTGTTGCAAAATTGATTTGTTATTCCTTTTTTTTTTTTTACAGGATTCATCAGGGTCACTCACATGTGATAAAATCCAGTATATTGGGGAATTTAACATTAAGGAAGGTGAAAAATCTGCTCTTGATGGTGAGTTTATTTTTGTAATCTTTTTTGTTTCGGTCAGCTGTTTCTGCTTTATGTGTTTTCACAACCTGTCACAGGAACATTTACTCTCCTCATCCTATAGGCACTATATTTCTTCAATGTCTGTGCTATTACTTGATTCTCTCAGCTTGGATCTAATGGTATTCTCTGTCGCTGTGCTTCTAATCTATATATTTTTTGTCAGATGGTACTTCAAATTTGAATCTGACCTGTTATATGCACCTATTCTGTTTCAGAAACTGATGCAAAAACAGATCTCTACCTTACATCTTCTGGAGCTCACGAGAATGTTGGCATCTACAAGTTTGGAAGTAAAAGAGTGAGACCAGCCAATCATGAGAACGGTATTTACACACAGTGCAAAACTTTTTTCTTAGCCCTTTAACATTACATATTTTTCAACATGAGCAAATATACATAGTATATATACGGTGTTTAATTTTATCTCAGTATGAATCCAACTGTTGGAGAACATTGGTGGAAAAAAAAGAGTATCAAGAAGATGAAGGAAAACAGCAGGTGATGTAGAGAAAATTAAAGGAGGGGTAGGTCTCTGCAGAAGATTTGAGATCAGAGCAGTTGTTCATCCTCCAGCAGAACAATGATCCTAAACCTACAACCAGTCCTGGAATTATTTAGATCAAATCATATTCATGTGTTGCAATGGTCCAGTCAAAGTTCCAATCTAGATTCAATTGTGAATCAGTTGGGGAAACTTGAAAAATGTTTTTTTCCACAAATTCTCTTCTTCCAATATGAATTGATCTTAAGCTACTTTCCACACAAAAATGGGAACAATACATGTGAAAATCTATTAGATAAGCTCACTTGAGCTTATAAAGGTGTTGTGACATCAGCAAGATGGCTTCCAGCAATATGAATGCTGGAAGATGCATTGAAAAACTCTTTGAAAAACGGATTCCAATATCACAATTATGATTGATGTTTTATGTTGGGCAGTCACATAAAATCCCATTAAAAGCCTCTCAATTTGGTGACTGACAATTTTTTCTTTTGTTTTTCTGTCTGTAGAGCAGTACTATTTGGGATTGGTTCTGAGCAAAAGAGAAGACGAGCCATTGCAGAACAAAGTTTATTCTTTCTATAAGCAGAAAAACAAAGACCTAGGCCCGGGCACTAACATGTGGCTCCCATTTGTCAGCCAAGTTTGCATGGTAAGATACTCAGAATGATAAAATGTAATCAGATTCACTTACGCTAACCAAAATCTGGATCGGGATGATTGATCATTCATCTGGTGGCTGTTTCCAGGCTGATATGGGGGGTCCCAAGAACAACCTGCAGTTTAGTTGGACGTCTCTGATGAATGCAAGGCTCTATTGTGGTAACCCAGGCAACAAACAACATTTCTTTGAGTTGGTAGATGTGGCCACTGTACCTTCAGACCATTGGCAGACCACCAAAGTTTATGCACTATTCAGAAATGAATGGTAAGATGTCAATGTGCAAGAAAAGTCACATTGAAAAATGAAACTTTCTTATTGTTATATTGACTGAAATCAAAGTGATGTAAAACGTTACATGAAATTTAAGTTGTTCATGTTTTGACATGAACTTAAGTTATGTGCATTTTGCTAAAGCTGTGGACTGCCTGGAGTGTTGGTCTGGTACTTGAGGTATAACCAGAATGACAGCTGTTGTTTGCATAATAAATATTTGCAAGAATCATGTGCAGTCATGAGCAAACATGACACAGCCGCATACATACATTGTGCGGAATGAAATGTGCAATATAAATTCTGAGCTAAAGTAAGAGGAATACTCTATATGATTTCTGTGCTTTGGTTTTTGAAAAGCTGTCAACATGGTCTTTGCTGACACTTCCTCCATTTGTGCAGTTAACTTTTCACATTGTTTCTTAACCACTTTCAGGTCTGCAATCTTTTTTAATCCAAGAGCAGCTTCTTCTTGCAGCAGTGTCTCTGTGAAACTCGGCTGACTGTCATTTCTTTATGCAGGGGCATGAGTGCTGTGTGCATCTACACAATAGGAGACATTGAAAACGCCTTCACCAGATCTCCCTTTATTGGTTCAGACAACAACGACAAGGAGAGGAAAAGGGTATAAAAGTGAAAGTAATTTGTAATATGAAATGCTCCATCTAGTGTGCAGGCATATCTCAAGAACTCAGAATAATGTCCAAACTTGATTTATTTTGATAATTAGATTTAATTGCTCCATTACATACAGAGTAAATTTTTTGTGAGTTTATTTATGTCTAAAAATATTTAAAAAGCATTTTAATGCTAAAATAGTGTCTTATGTCATACAAGATCACAGAGAAAACCGCTGACTTGACATTTGTCCAGCAGACGGTCACTGACACTCTCTTTAAGTAGGGTAAGCTACAGATGGTCATTGCTCAAGAAGCTGGTCATTCAGGATGTTGTTGCCACACATATTGACAGACAAGAAAACATGTTAGAAAATGTGCACCAGAAGCAAGAATAACTTCTGGTGCAAGGTTTGAAAAAGGAAGCCTGTTTTAAGTATTTGAGGAAAATTCTTAAGATACGAACTGCATCCAGAGCCACTCCTTCAAAAACCGCATAGTTGTATCAGCTACATATCAGTTCAGGACATCAATTTCATTGCTTGAAACTGATGTTGATAGTTGAGTTAACTCAGCTATCAAACCAAAGACAATATCGGAAGGATCTTGAAAAACGATTTGACTATTTATCAGGTCTAAAGTTCACTTTTCAGATAAAAGCAAATTTTGCATTTCATTCCATTTTATGAAGCCTAAGTCAGTCCAGTAAATCTTTGAACACTCCATGCTTCCTGTTTTGTTCAAATTTTCTGGCATGCTTAATTTTTGGGTTTTTATCAGCTAAAAGCCATCATTATCAAAATTACCACAATAAATGACAGAATTACATCACTCTAATAAATGAGGCAAATAGTTCATGAAATTCTTACTTACTGAGATACACCTTCTTTAGAAATTATTACATGTCTGCATTATATTTGAGTTTCATTTACTTCAAGTTACAAATTAAACTGGGAATATTTCCTTTCCTGTGACACCTTCTCAGTACAAGTTATTGTATTTTAAATTTTAAATAAGTCTGTCTGTATCTGTGGAAACAAAAAGCCCCTTGGGGAGCCACCTCTTAATTAGCAACAAGTTGATACAGGCTTTTTCTAATGTATGAACTTTGTGCCTTCAGTGTGTTCCTGACAGCACCAAGATTTCTACTGACATCTTGAGGAGAGTCGAAAAAGTTTCGGAGATAAAGGAGTGGGTGAAGCCCAAGTTGGGCCCGGTTCTCTTTAACCATCACAACTACACCCGAATCGTTGTTGATGCTTCCCCAGGGAATCAACACACAGTTATGTTTCTCTCTCTAAGTGAGTACAAGTTCCCTAAACTAGTTATGAAATGAGCAGAAGTTATAAAACCATTTTAAGAACATTCAGATAAATATTTGTAAGTTTGTAAGTTCAAAAAGTACAGATGACTCAAGCCATTGTAGAGTTGGGCTGAGCTGAATGAATAATGTCCTATGGAATTTTAAGCTGGGCTTGTGGTGCAACTAAATGATGACTACATGGCAGGCTTGCTATATTAGTTGATCTAATTTCACAGAGTTGATTGATTTAAGCTTAGTTTAATTTTTTTTTCTTACATCTCTGAAGTTTTCTGCTTACTGGTACAACTCTCTCTGATTAGTTTTAGATTTACGGTCATGCCTTGAAAGCTTAAATATAACTTGTATTGGGTTAGAAAGTACATATTTTACCTCTTGCCCTTGTTACTCGCATATCAGTTTTTTAAAACAACAGAGAAACTTGTATTTCTGACATGATCTAATATAGGACCTAAAGCTAATTCAACTAACTCTCTCAGGATTAGTATCTTTTGATTTTACCATAGGGGAAATCATTATATTCCCTACTGATTCATTTATATATATAAAGTAGGGAAGTTTGTATGTTTACAAGGCTATTTTCCAAAATTTACTTTCAATCTGATTAGTGAGCCCAATTGACTCTATAATAATTTATATTGTCACGTTTCTTCTATTACTAATGTTTACCAATAGGTTGTTCTTCAAGACATGTACATCACTTTGGTTGCCTTAGGTTATGTTATAAATTACAAAATAATTGATTTGATGTAACTCTGGGTTTACCAATGATTGTTTCCCAATTTCTTCTCTGGGACGTGTTGCAGAACATTGAAGTCAAAAGTTAAGATTCATTTACAACCTGAGTGGACAAAAACTTCTGGGTGTGAAGGCAGGTGTGTGTCATTATCTTCCATTTGTGTTGTGCCCTTTGACCAGGTAATGGTGCTATTCACAAGACATTACAGATGGAAAGTCATTCTTTTGTCATCGCTGAGTATCAACCTTTTAACTACTCAGCCCACATTCTCAACCTCATCCTTAACCCCTCTACTGTGAGTACCAAGTGAACACCCACACAACTAATCCACCCACACAAAAGTATGAGTTAGTGTTTGGAATTATTTTATTTAGCTATTATTACAGGTTTGAAAGAATTATGAAAAATCTTTTTTGAAATAGTTGTTTTTATGATTAAAATGTGTGTGAATCTTTGTTACAGAAAAAGCTGTACGTGAACTCACAAACTGAGCTGGTCCAAATTGACGTGGGAAACTGTGGCCAGTATGGAAACAACTGTCAGGACTGTGTTCTGTCCAGAGATCCATACTGCGGCTGGAAAAAGAAACAATGCACCTCTGAGACGAGGTAAGACCTCAAGGCTTCATTCGACCACCGATCTCTGTCTTTTGGAGTAAACATAATCCAACACAGAAGCTTATCGACACCTCGCAGACTCTCTACCAGAACAATAACATAGTTAAAAACAAACTATGTTTGTTATTAAGAAACATAGTCAATAAACTTTAACTATGTTTGTTACCTAAAAACAAAAGTATTTTTCCAAAGACTAACTTGACAACATTACCACAATTATCATCTGATTGGCACAATTAAAAAAAAAAAAGGAATAGGTCAGATAGAATGCTTGAGAATTATGTACATGTGAGCCATCAAGGGTTTGAATCCTATTTTATGTATATTTTGTCCTTAATTCAAACTTGTATGAGTTATTCTATGAGATTTTCTGTAAAAGAAAAAAATTACTATAAGAAATGAAGTCAACTCCAGGATTTGAAGGTGTTGAACACCAAACACGTTTTCTGGCACTTAGCAGCTCTTCCACTTTGTCGGTGTCTATTGCCACAAAGCGTTACTCGTATAATGACTAAACCTTGTGACACATATCCGTGGTGATGAAATACCACGGATTTCAGATATGTGGGCTATATCTGCAGACTTGGAAAGATGTGGCCAAGCCTGCCACATCTACTGATGTGCCGCTACTGAAGGAAGGTGGAGCAGTTCTTTGACAATATAATATATCAACAATACAGTGTTGATTATATAAATATATAAAAATCATTCAGCAACATTTTGTTTCATGGTGCATACACATGTAATAAGTAGGTGAATCTGATGACATTTTGTGTTTCTTATTTAGCCAGTTGTAACAATTGCCTTTTTGTGAACCACTTTGCTACTTAACTCTGTACCAATGCTGAAGCTTATTAGTCAGAATGCAGTGTAGCAGAAAACATTACAGTTTATCTTAGTTTTGCTTGCACACCACTTTGAATTCTGACCAGAACTTAGCAGTAATGATGATAAAATCAGGTGCACAACTTGCTTCTCTTTCTCCTGACTGTAATACGTCATGGCATTTCCACTTCTGCATGTTTTGGTAAACTGTAGGGATTAGAAATATTTTATAGGGATCTGCGAACTATCTGTGCAAGAACTGAAAACTATGCACCACTTTATGTTAAATCAGGGCATTGGTTATTGTGGTTTACCTAAGTTCCAAAAATTGACTAACGTAGAACTAGGTAGGTTTCACAAATCATTCAGTCGCATTTTGTTTCACAGTGCAGCACCTTTGAGGGGAAAACTCACGACTTGACACTTCGCCCCCGCCTAACTATTCCCATGGAGGTGTGAGTGGAGGAACTCAAAGTGTCATTGTCAAAGTGTCCCAAGATAAAATTACTAACGTTTTTATAGGAATGTATTCATTTCAGTTATCTATAAAACAAAGATTAACTTTGAATGTAATTACAACATTCTGTAGAAGACTGGTCTATTAATGATTAAATAAATAATGAAATCCAACTGTGTCTAAAATCAGTTCAGATAAATCCAATCCATCCCAAAGTCATCCAATTAAATCAAAAACGTCAATCTAAGGTGACCCAGCTAACTGGATAGAGTAAATGACTTTCCAGTTTTTGTTACTGCTATAACAAATTGTAATAACAAATTGTAAGTCTAAATCCAACAAAATCTTTCTTCAACTCTTTATCAAAGGAGTTTTTTATTATACGAATTTAGTTTCTGACATATGACTTGGGAACTTTTTTTTTTCCCTTATCATGTGGTATTTTGGAATTACCCACAAAATGTGACTGCAAGTGACTCATATATAAACAAGTTAGTTAGTTAGTTAGTTAGTCTAAAGTTGAAAAGCTGCAACAGACATTTGCTTAGTCTTTGAACATCCGAGTGAAAGCAGAACTGAGGTCGATGCATTGGTGCAGTGGTGCACATAAGGGGAAATGTAGTCATTTCCGACCTTTTTTTCTGTTTTACATGAGACCCTCTGAAACCGCGCAACAGTATCTGCATTCACAACATGTAGTGTCGCAGGTTGCAAGCTCTGAAAAGGGGCCAAGCGGAGGGGTGTCAGATGATTGAGTTATAAAACTTTATTCACAGGCTTGAGTCAGTTTAAAGCCACTGACTGTGTTTGTGGGCTCAAGGAAGGGCTGACAAAGGGTGATTAACAGAAGACATTGTGTAAAACATCTTAACGCTTTGAAGATTTTGAATTAATATGATTTATACCACATTTAATTCCCCTTTTGGGATCAATAAAGTATGTTTTAATTGAATAGCGTTTGAATTACATTATTACTCACCTATAATGTTTTGCTCTACAAAAGCTTGTGCCTTTTTGTAGAGCAACAGCTGACAGGTGTGCAGTTAAGATACAATTTGCATTTTTAAAGATAGCAAGCACTTCCTGTAGCATTTCCAACTGACATCCCTTCTGTTTTGTAGTGGTGCACTTCATGATGTGGTCCACGGGAACCATAGCATTTGCTTAGAAGACCAAGCATCATCACTTCCACGCTTATCTGAAGGTACTGACATATTTATGAATGTACTCACCTGTTTTATTGAAAATCAAGACAGTCAAGTGTTCATGTATAAAGAAACAGGACTTTGCTGTGGGTTCAACGTGACCGAGTTAACTACCATTAACATCAATGCATTCAAAGTATGTTTATTGTTTTCCAAATGTAAAAAACTAAGGAGCTTTTCAGAAATATGCCTGCTTGTGTTTTACATTCAGAAAACGGTAAATTTACCTTTCATGGCAAGACCTAATCAAATGCTCTTTAACCAATGAACAAAATGAAGCCAAAATAAAAGGAACCTGACGTTAAGTCATGCAGGGTTCTGTTTTACTCATGATGTAAGTCAGCTTGTGACTTCTGTATTTTTTTGGTTCCTGTGTCATTTGACTTATTAGCAGCTTCCCACACTTGTTAATAATGTTAAGCTTCCACTGAACCAGTAACCCTAACCCTAAGTTATAAAAGTATGAATGACTTTGCATGATATTGCCCTGCTGATAGTTTGATCATATACTGTACAGTTCATGAATACATGCAGGCAAGGACCCTTTTGTGTAAATTATTGCATCAACAGGGCAGGCATGGAGGTGCTTCACCATTATTCCTAATCCACAGCAGTTTGTTATTGGTATACATGCATATCTACTTGTAGATATTGTAAATAATCCATCTTGCTATCCATAGAATGAACTTTAGCAGAATATAGCAGAATTTTATTTTTCTTTATTTAGCTCTCATAACTACCAGCTCAGTCAGTCTGCTCTCTGCAGTTAGCTATGCAACACCTCCTTTATAATAAGCTCTCCATCAAACATTGTATAGCATCTAAGGCCGTCCTTATCGTCTTCAGAAGCTGAAAGAAGAACATTTTTAGCATGGTGCCAAAAATAAATGTTTATTTTCCTGGAGGAAGAAAGGCTGCTGTGAATGTGTACTGAGTCATTCTTCAACTTCCCTGAAGAATGATGATGAAAGTAGCTCATTAAATAAGTGATGTAAACCTCCCAGTCAGTATGGGGCGGGGGACACTTGTTATCAGAGAGATGCAGGACTGGGTTATCTATAGTGTGATCATAGGGCAGCTTGCTTGAGTCACCCAGCTGGACAGTTTCCTCTGAAACAAACTAGGTGAAAACAAATCTAATACATAGCAAATTAGAAGAAGTTTCTATTATGGTTTTTACTTTAACCAGTGCTAGACTTCCCTTATAAGTCTGTTCACCATTTAAAGCAGTTACCTCCAAATTGTCTTTAACAAAATGACTACTGTTTTTGTTTTTGTAAATACTGTTATTTTGTCTTAAGGGAACTATTATCTTTGGATTTGTCACATTTCTGTTACTATGCAAATAGGCATCTTGTTCTCCTGTGGAAAAATATTAGAAGTGCAACAAATATATGGTTTCCTTAGACTACAGCTATTCAAGTGTATTATACAAACTTGTTTGTCCTGAGTAAGATTACCTTATCTCACATCCTCTAACTGCTTACTGGTGCTGAGAGAGCTTCCTGTGTACGGAGCTGTCCACCAACTATAACAGCCGATTTCAGCATCCAGAACAATGCCTTCCATCTGGATTTTGTTTGACCAACTTCCAAATGTCCAAATATTTAGATTAGCTTTGTTTTTTGTTCTTGTTAAACCGGTGTTGTCCTTACCAAACACATCAGATCCAATGACAATGTTTTATTAAGTTTCCCACCATTATGCGATCCCTGATTTTATGTTGCTCTTACTTCAATCCTATTCCTTCTCGTTCCATGTTTTGAGTTATTTTAGTTGTTTCTGGTTTCTGTTAAGTCTTTTTGGGTTTCCTTTTTAATTTTCAAAGAACTACCAAAGGTTAATCTAAACCACTTAGAATACTCTCAAAGGTTTTTGACAGGAGGGTAGGCTACAATAGGTCATTGCTGAAAAGCTGGGTGTTAAGAAAAATACTGTAGTCAAGCATGTTACTAGAAAGTTTAATGCAAGAAAAACATGTGGGAGCAAAACGTTCCCAAGCAACAGTGATAACTGTGGCATAAAGAACCTTGTGCATGGATCAAACTGATCAAATTGTGAAGAGAATTTGATCAGCTAAGATACTTTTGCTTAGTACTTCTCTTTTCGAAGTACTGTTTCTTCCATTTGGAACGTCCCAAAGTTGGAAGGAAGCAGCTGTGTAGGGAAATTAACAAAGACGTGTTTAAAGGTTGTGATAACAAAAAGAAGGAGGATCATGTCAAAATAAAGCAGGAAAATTACTTAACCAGAACATAGAACATAGAGAAACAAAGGAAATATGAGAAAAAACTAAGTAGAAAAAAGGAACTCTATCTTTTTACTTTTTTGCTGCAATAGATGGTTCTGTACACAGACAGACCACACCCCGAGGGCTTGTCGGTATAACATACATCAGATCTGGTAAAAAAAAAACCCAATCTTTAGTGGCCTAATTTCCCAGTAACGATGTTGCCACAGTCTTCTCAGAATTACTTTACGTATGCTAGGTTACAATTATGATTGTATCTAAAGAGAAGTTATATTTTAATCATAAAAAACAAATGCACAAAAAAATCTTCTGAGTGCATCTGACTGTACAGTAGCATCACAGTGGATCTGTGATGCTACTTCACAGAAAATAGCATAGAAGACAGGAAATTAAATTGTGTGTTTTAATTTCCTTTAGAAATAAAAATATAAATGTGTCGCTTTTATTTGTACTTAACCAAACACAAACAGAAAATAACTTAGAGAAAAAAAAAACATGATATGAGGACAACTATAATCCACAAACAAAGAAGCAAAGAGGATGAATAGCAGAAACCTGTGGAGCATAAAATTCCATGACAAACACCACCAACACCCAGACATCATGACACAGAATGATTCACAGACGTTTCACAGCGGATGTTCATCACCACCAAATTTATTTTCTTGTCTTAGCAGAGCAACTGCTTACACATATCTGGTGTCCAATAAAAAAACCCGATACTCTTTACTTTAATGCTTATTTTATTGAAGTATTCTTTGATACACTTCACTTTCTTATTTGGAAAAAATTATCAACTGTGCATCATTTTTAGTTCACTTCACAATTATGTGCTACTTTGTGTTTGTCTACCCACAAAATTCCAGTTAAATTTCTTATACAGTAAGTTTATCATAATGTGACAAAGTAAAAGGGCGATATGCAAAACACCAGACTGATAAAACAAAGTGAATACATTACTTTCTTTCACTGTCAGTAAAATTATCTTGTCCTTCCTGTTCTGAAGGAGAATGTTAGATCACAAGCAGGGCGGTGATCCAAGTTAAATAAATTAATCAAGGACACATTTTGGAAACAAAGATGCAATAAATTCTGAAATTATACTTTTTTATTTTTTCAGGCACAAAAAGACGTGAAGATAACTCTGTGAAAAGGATCATAGTTCCCTCTGAGTCCAGCTACTTTCTGCAATGTCCAATTTCATCCCATCATGCCCAGTATACCTGGAAAACTCCTGAGGGCTCCAGTTCCTGTAACTCCAGGGACGGCCGGTGTCTTATGCTGATAGACAGCATGACTCCCAATCATCAGGGAGTGTATAAATGTGAGTCTGAGGAAATGGGCTATCGAAAAGTCCTGGCAGTGTACGATCTGAGACCTTCATCTGCAGGCTGGACATTTGGTCCAACTGTCTGGATCTTTGTTGCGGCTGTTTTCAGGAGTGTCTGGTTTTAGTTTTGAGCCTTTAACCACATTTTTAATCGTGAACAAGATCCAGCTGAGCTTGAGGTCAGCTTAGTGAAACAGACTCTCCTAAGTGAAAATATTGTTGCAAAAAAAGAGAAAAATAATCATGGTGAAAGAATGTGAAACAGATTCAAAGGTCACTTTAGCAGCTGCACTGCTCTCATGCTTTACATTATTTACTAGATATTTAAAAAATGTGTTATGGACATTTATTTCTAGATGGTCATTATTGATGGAGCAGTACTAAAATGTGCTGAGCAGTTGTCCTAACAACTGCTGGATGTGCTGAGCAGTCCTAACAACTGCTCTGCACATTTGTTAAAGCTGAAAAAGGACTTCAGGAAGTCTATAAAAGGACCTGCAAAAGTACTTCCTGGAAAAGTAAGTCCAAACTTGGACTTCCTAGTATAGACTTTCTGAAATAAGAAGTCTATACTTCCTTTTTCAGTACAAAAAGGGACATCCCTTTGCCACAAAACACAGTCTGAAATGTTGAAAACAATTATTAATTTACATTTACCTGCAACCTGACATCAGCAATGTATCTTAGTTTCTTTTGATGGCAGACATGAAAAACTCTGATTGCATTGTGTAAACTTGCACTTGTCATTTGGCTACAAGGGGCTGCCAAACACACACTTTCTATTCCTCACGCAACTGAACCAGGATTAGAGTGAGTATGGTTCCGCAGACCCAGCTGCATGTTAGGCCTAACATGCACTTACACATACAGCTGGCAGATTCAGCTGTATGTGTAAGTGACTAAGTGATATGTAAGGTGAAGTGCATGCATATCACAGAACTATCTGAAAGTTGTTTTTAGTATTTAAGATTGGGACAAAGTGTGCTACACATGTGTAGTTCAGTCATACTGAGCTGCTCTTTTCCATATTTTGTTAGTCAGAAAATGTAAATTGCTTTCCAAAAATACTCCTAACAATCAGGGATTTTGAAGTTGTACCAGATGGAAATGTTGAAGAAATATGAATATTTTTGCAAAGCGTGGTTATTTCAGTTAAATAGATGATGCTATTTTTTTGCAATAAGATGTGTTTGCAGTCTGAGTGCTGTCATCAAAGGATGATCTCACAAGAAATATTTTAAACTTGTGCTTTGTCTATATGAGAGCTATAATGCAAAACTTTGGACAGACATGCAAGCACCTTATCTTTCATCAGTCATGTAAACAGTCTGTTTTTCTTTTTTTGCATAATTGGTGCCTGCACAAAACAAGATGTTTACTGTTTAAAGAAGTAGAACAAGTTTGAGTAATAGGAAATATGGTTGCATGAGATCTAAGATTAAGTCATGACCGATACCAATCCAATATAGAAACATATTGCCAAATTGATTTACACCAATAGCTTCATGAGCTTAGTCAAAAGTGCAACCAACGCAACTTTCATTAGTTCAGCCAGTTCAACTTAAAGTGAAACAGCAAATGTAAAATAAATGATGAAGAAGCTGAAACTGATGACTTAAAAATAAACATAAAGATAAACAACAACCCTTCTTTCAAATGCTTCAGAAAGATCTGTCTATGTGGATAAATATTTTTTCTTTCTTGACAGTTTTTTAAAAACAATTTATTGATCAAAGTAATTAAATTTGACTGAATACACAGTGGCATCTTGCTGAATTGGAATACCACTAAAGTGTATTTTGTTCAGAAATTCAATTCACAAAGAGAATAGAACACATATAGTTCTATTAAATATGCAAAGTGATTTATTGGAACTGTTGATTGTGATAATTCAGACCCTCATAACATTTCTTTGAAAATAAGAACTTGTTTTAGTTTTCAAATCACTTTGACTGCAAGTGACAATTATCAGAATCAACTTCTAGATATGCTTAGTTAATGCTTATAATGAGCCTACGCTGTAGAATTCACTTCAATAACTTTCAATGATATTAAAACTTATGTAATGAGCTGTATCTGTAGTTAAGATGCATTGATTTCATCTGTCACTCTTGTTTGTTGTTAATATTAATTTGTGTGTCTAAGTTTTGCTATGCATTGTTAAAAATGCAGCCTGGAGTTTTAAAAACATGATTTCAAGCAGGTGATTGCCATAATAAATTATTAGAATCAGTCAGTCACTGTGTGGTAAAGACGAAGTCCTTTTGGAAAACCTTAATCAAATCCAATGCTCCATACATTGGTTTCTCCCTGGATTTTACTGTGAAAATAAACACCTGGGTTGGACCGTCCGACAGCAGAAACATTGATTGTAATCATAATAAGGTAGCATTTAACATCAGTATTAAAGATCCATTTTTGTGTTTTACAGCTGGGTTTAGTTAATTTTAGAATAACCTCATTTGTAGCCTATAGTTAGTCATAGCAAACCCAACATTAAAATGATCATTAATATTGTTTTGTTTATTAATGAAGTTACTTTTTTACAGTGTTTAAACATATTTCCAAATAATTGTGTAAAGTTAGTTCGATCTTTTTACAGACTATTTGTTTCATATTGTACAAATATATAAAAGTTTAGTAAATGTCACATACCCCATAATCAAGAGAAATTATCTGTGGTAACATGTGGTTTTAATAATTCACAAACAAATATGTTTATATCATACATGATAAATAAATATGGGGACACATATGAGCTTAGGCTGAAACTACCTCATTGGCCATGACCTTTGAATTTCACCACATTGAGCCATTTTGCATTATTGAATGACTTTTTCTAGAAAACTGAAAAGAACATCCTCAGTTCTGAAATGTTTGTAAATACATTTTTCATGCATATTTTAAGATAGCTGGAGTATCGCTGTATTCTTCAGTGTTGCAGTTAGATTAGTTTGTCTGTATTATAAAGAGATTGATTATTTTTAGTGTTTGAATGTAAAAAAGTCTATTCTTTTATAAAGCCAAAAAATAAAAAATATATTTTTTAATATCTCAATCATTTCTTTTGATATTGTCTTTTCTTCTACCATTTGATGGGTGAAGAGGGTCACTGAAAGAATTTGTTAAAACTTTTCTTCATTATTTAATCATTACTCTGTTGATAATTAATTCCTAATTTCTTATGAATCCTACTTAAAATATTTTCTTAACAATCTTCACAATTTGTTGTTCTGAGTTGAATTGCCTCTGATACATAAGTGAAGCAAAGGTGTCATAAATATCCCAAAAGAGTTGCAGCTCAATTTGCATTGAAAGATTTCTGAATCATATGGGGTTTTTTTAAAATATGCCCTTCAACTTAAAAACTTTTTAGTGTACTAATACAAAACTCAATTGCATGAAATAATAGAAGTACTTTATGCAGGTATAGAATGCAGGTGCATTCCCTATTAGTTGAGGTATTTTCTGCAATGAATTGTGTTGTATACATCTGGCACAGCCTTCTACCCACATTGAAAACAACGGAGAACAATTGTTTTTCTTCTGATTGGCAAAACATCCCATGTGACTCCCCTCTCAGTTTGTTTGTTTAAAGGGCCTGAATTTCCAAAAAATTACAACCGAATCATTGTTTACAAAAGAATGCTTGTGCCACGTCTGAAGTGACAAAAAAAAAAATAAATAGGAGAGATCCATTTTAGGTTAAGTGATCTGAATTTCTTTTGAAATGGACAAAGAGTTTTTCTGTTATAATTACATGCTTCCCATTTCTCTTTAAAGTGTTACTGCTGCCTTGCTCTTTTTAATGATATGAGACACATTGGTCTGTGTTTACTATAAAATAGGCCAACATTTTGAAACGTCTGTCGTTTTGTTACTTTTCATATGAAACTGCACAGCATATGGGACTAGGTCTTGATCATAATTCAGTTCAATTTATTTATATAGCGCCGATTCACAACAAATGTCACCTCAAGGCACTTTACAAAACACATCCAATTTATATACAGATATAGATTATATATTCAGATTAGATTTACATGATGTCATATTATGGATAACCCCAGATTTAACGAGTGTACTTTCTTTTTCCCATGACTATATTCTGTGTGACACCCAATTACAAAAAAAAAAAAAAAAAAATGGATATGGAGCTCTAGCTGAAATTGATTAACAGCAGCAAGTGTAAATAATCTATAAAAAAAGAAACAAGTCTAATGATTTCAGAAGAAATGAAACAGACACACAAAATTACGATATAAAGTAAAACTTTATCATGACATACAAGTTTAAAGCCCTGAGAACCATATCTTTATATTAACTAATATGAACAAAACTGAATGTGTGAAAACCACTTTGGAAAAGTGCTCCTCTTAAATACAATCAGCACAAACCAGTTTTTACAAGCATTCTTGTGTTTTGTTCCATTTTTTGTTTGCATTAATCAAAGAGAAAACTATAATAATCAGTAATATTATTGTCATGTCCATAATAATAATTATAACAGTACAAAAATATGCACAAACCCCACAGTTGAATTAATATACGGAGCATTGTACAAGCCAAAACAACATAAAATTGATAAATGAGGTATTTGATAACCACTTGCATATGCACCTGTTTAACACAGATCAGGCCAGTCCTTAAACATTCGAAAAGTGTATTTTATTCCAAGATCAAGACACCTAAATGTTCCTCAGACTTCCAACTTCACAGCTTCCTGAGTGACGAGACGTTGCCTTGCAGTTAGTGACAACAGAAAGCTTGAAGTAAAACATAAAGCAACTCAAAATTGAAGAAGCAAATAATCTAAGCTTTCGTCAGTACTTGTCGCTCTATGCAGCTTCGTCCTGAGGTAGTGTTGAATGACAGACACGTCACACACTGCCAGGAAGCCTTAATTAAATCCACTGGAGAAGGGAAAATGATGAACCAACCCTCAACAATTCCCATTATCTGGTCAGACCTCAAGCAGCACAGACAGGACTGTGGTTGTGCCAGGCAGCTGCCAGTAAATTGGAACTGTGCGACCCTCAAGAAAAGTTTCAAACTGGACTTACAAGCTGACCATCATTTTAGGAATTACCAGGTAGAACATTGGCGCCATCTGCAGGCTGTTTAATGTTTCTACAATAATGCTCACCGAATAATATATTAAACCTGCTTCCACACACAAACACAGAAACATACAAAGGCAGTGAAGCTACTCTACCAAACAGCAATTACAAACCAAAAACTAAGTAAATGAAACTGACTGTTTGAACTTAATAAAAATGTTTCAGTTATGCAGTTTAGATAGCTAAACAATTTCAGCCAAGACAAATAAAACAATACAAATAAATATCAAAACTCATCTGGTAACAGTATGAATGGTGGAAAATATCTATCCAAACGGCAGGTGATAAACCCACCGGCATAAAACCTGCCCTGACCAGATCTCATCAACAACTACGTTAAGGCAGCATCTATCACTCCCTCCTTTATGAGCTTGTTTTTGACCAAATAAAATGAACAGCATGGCCAAAAGCTGCTAACTCTCACATTTAGTGGCAAAGATACAGTCAAGCATCAAGACCGAGCCTCACATTCAACACAGGAGAAGCTGGAAAATCTATTTCTAAACCTTACTGATGTAATGTTTTAGAAAAAAAAAAACTTTAAGGAAAGCATATCTTATGCCATCTGTGTCTGAACCACCAGGAAGTGTGTTTAGCTGGAAGGAACTGAAACTGTGGGGCATTGCCTGAGCTTGCAGACAGGTGGTTTGTTCAGTGCCCCCCAAAATATCTGATTATATCAACATGACATGAGATCTGGCTTTTGTTCTGTATAACACTTTAATTTCTCCTACACAGCCAACATATTAACATCCTTTCATGTTACACGTTCAGATTCAGTTTAATCTAGTTTAAATTGTGAGCAGGAAGTGAATACATGACATAATATGTGGAGAAAGAAAGGACTTGCACCTCACCTGACATTAGTTTTCACAAATATTTCAAAGATTAGGTTGTAAGAGGTTAGGTGGGATTTTGTTTTGCAGTTCAACAAACTGTTGGATCTGTTTTTCTATCCACCTCAGCACGTGCAACCAGGATTGTACGAGGATGACCAGCTGGACTAGTCTTTGGTATCTAGCTGTGCAATAACCAGAAAATTAATGTGTTCTAACACTGGTCACATGATTGTACACATGCATTTCATTTCAAAACGGCCAAGGAAAGAATTAACTGCAATTCCTCTATTCGCAATCAAATCTCACAATCCTGCAAATCTGTACAACAGTGAGGAACAAACATTTCTGTTCCTCTTCCCTGAAAAAAAAAAAAAAAAATGCATATATCACTTCCCTTAGATGAAATCCCTCCACCCCACCCCACCCACCCCAAATCCCACCCACTGGGAAAAAAATAGCAGTAAAAAAAGAATGCATGAAACAGGGTCTATGAGTAAATACAGCAGAAAGAAAGCAAACCCCTCCCAACTCTTCTTTTTTCTCCCCAAAACCCACCCGCAGTGTGTCAGTACATCCATCTCAGTTTCAGTTCAGGCAGGATTTGGCTTCACAGCCGAGGTATGTAGTGTCGCTCTCGCTTTCAGAGAGTCTAATGAGGTATTTTCTTTTTTTTTTTTTTTTGAAACAGTCATGTAGTCTTGTGCATTCTTCACGAATGAATCTTCTTTAAATTATCAGTGATTCCTTGCGGTTGTCACTTTGCTTCCTGAGAGAGACGCCCTCCAGAAGAGAGAGGCCAGTGTGAGGTCTGGGAACTACTTACTGATGAAGACGCCATCCTACTGGACATTCAGGTGGAAGGATGCAAACTAAGATACAGGGTGGGGGTGACAAAATGGGATAGTGTAGCTGGGTTTGGAATGCCACAGTAGGTTTGATTAGAGACAGGGGCTCAGGGTCTACTGGGCTTGTAGGTGGATAAGAGCTGCTGTCCCCCCCGCCCCGAACTTTGTGCGTTAAGTCGTTAAAAAACAGGCCTATGAGCAACTGAACTAAAAGTGCATCTCAGTAGATAGAAATATATTCAAAAAGTTAATTTATTTCAGTGCCTCAATTCGAAAAAGTTAAAATTATATTATGCAGATTTCTGACACAAAGAATCAATGTTTTCAAGTACTTACGTCTGTTAGTTTTGATGATTGTGGTTAAAGAGCAGGGATGAAACCCAAAAATTCAGTTTCTCAGATAATTAGAACATTAAATAAAATTTATTAATATAGCTTTTAGTGCAGAAATTTCATGTTATCGTATCATAATAATGTTCCACATGCAGATTATTTCACTTACAACAAGGGAAAAGTGTCTCATTATAAGTGAAATAATCTGTGGGAAAACAGGACTTTTATATAAATATGAAGGAATTATTTACTTAAATCAACCTCCAATATTTTGCTAAAAAATTACTAGTAGCTTAGTTTTATCTCATTTCAAATACACTAAATATATTTGCACTAGAAATGTATTTCTAGTGCAATATAGAAATATATTGCATGAAACGTATCATAATAGGTTTTGTGTTTTTACAGTGTGCTAGAAAAGTAAAAGCTCTTGTTAAAGAAGTTGGCTGTGTTCACAGTTGACTGTGAGATTCTGCATAATGTTAAGCATAGGGAAGACCAGAGGTAGGAAAAAATGTCCATTTAAAAACTTGGAGGGCTTTCATGAAACGTAGACTGCAGCCTGGATTAGCACTGAAGACACACAAAGACTTATTCAGGACATGAACAAGCCATCTACTAAGACATCTTAACTTGGCAGGACTTGGTACCAGTATGTGCCTTAATGGTATCACTGGGTTTGACTGGCCAGCAAACTGGCCTGACCTGAACTCCACGGAGACCCACCGGGGTGCTGTTGTGTAAAAGATGAGAGACACCGGAACCAATAATAGAGACCAGCAGAGCCGCAGCTCGATCACCTCCCTGTCAGGTCGCATTGATGGGAGTAATTCATGCGAAAGGAGCTTCAACTAGGTATTGAGTGAACATATTTTTCAGTAGGCCTATATTTGTATATGAAATACATTTTTTTCTCTAAGAAACTGAAATACATTTTTGTCATTAGCTGCAAGCCATAATCATTAAATTAACAGATATAAACACTTGAAATGCATGACTCTGAGGCGGTGGATTTCCCTTCTTGAATTAAATTACATTTTCAAAGATACTTGAATTTAATGAGATGCTCCTGTATAGATTAGTGCTTCAAACTGTTGTAAAGGACTCTTACTGAGGGTAGTTGTGAAATGAGGTATTTAATCTGCCGATCTACAGCATCATCTTTATCATTCACCAGTCTGAGTTCAACACGAGGCTACAGTGTGTTACAGACCTGAGTGGCCTGGTCGGAGGCCTATTGCTGTGAGGTGAGTGAACTGTACATGAGGTTGTGTTGGTGAGAGATACCCGACTTCCCCTGATTGCAACAAGTTTAAACAGAATACAAAAATAAAGTTGATTCAGGTTAAATATTCTACAGCTCCTGAGGTAAAGACACCACTGCAGGTTACTTGATTTGAGGTATGTAAAAAGAGAAAAACTGAAAACAAAATCATTCTAAAAAACAAAAATCAAAAAGACAACAAAATGGCAACAAAACAAACAAAATGTCCTAAAGTAAAACTTTTCAAGTTCAGTTGTGAATACACCTGTCAGTGGGTTTTGGCTGAGCTGATTGTGTTTAGCATGTACACTACGATTAACAAGTGTATGAGTGTGTATTATGGTTTGTGTATATCTATGCATGTGTTGAATTTAATGCAGAGAAGTGGGTTTATGTGATATTCTGGGCCTCTATGTTCATGATTGGACAGCCAAAAGGTTGACAGGTTTGTTGAGGTATTTGTTGTGCAACAGTTTCTTATTCTTATCGGTTTCTCATTGTACTGTATATTCATGCTGGGGCCTTGCTGTGGAGCAGTGGCCTAAGGAGCGGGTACAAAGGAAAGCTCGAGTTAGGGGGAACCGCTGGGCGCCAGCTCAGCGGAGCCGGAGCCCTTGGAGGAGGAAGTGGAGGAGGGTGTGGGGCTGAGGGTCTGGGCCTGGGGAGCAGAGAAGCCAAAGCTTGAGCTGGGTCCAGCAGGGGATGATGAGGCGGCACTAGCAGCAACAACAGGCCCTGGTGCCCCGCCGGACTTCTGGGCAAACAGGGTTCCTGAATAAAAGCAAGAATTTCCACAGACTGCTTTTATCTCTGCCGGAGTAAAAAGTACAAATTAAAGGTTCTGATCTTTTTCATACACACCTGAGTAGATTGTGCCATTAACCTCCACAGATACAGTGATGCTGGCATTCCCATTGGTGGAGATGCTAAGAGACATATCCTGCTGCTTCTCATCTAAACAAACACAGAAGCACTTATTATTCCATTATCTGTTCACAGAACATGCTTATCACTTCAATCCCAACATTTCATTTTTTAAACAAATTTTGTGAAGTGCAGCAAACGCGTTCATACTCCATGTGTTGATGCTCAATTCTGATGTTTTGCTGAAATTTGATTATTTTTTTTAAGTCACTTTCCACTCTACTAATTGAATGTGCCCATAATCACACTTCTGTGTGAATAATTTATGTCCCCATCATGACCCCCAGGCACAGAAGAATGGGCTGTTTTGATGTCACAGAACAACCCATTGTTTACAGAAGTAATAATGGAAAGAGCCATTTTTGGATCGATTTTAAGGTTTCTTCAGTAATGAGAGCCAATGGTCGGTATCATCACACAACAACAACATGAAGGAAACTAATAAAAAGGAAGCACAAATAAAGCAACAACTTTTTGACTGAAACTTCTTTAGAGAAGTCTGTTTGGATGTGTAGCCAGGAATATGATGCGCTTCAGTGACAGAGATTTTTGTAAGTCCATAATTATCATTTTCAACCATTGTTTATGTCTTGGTTCACAGTGTCTTTAAATCAGACGGTCTCTTGTCAATAATATGACAGATGGATAAAATGAGACATGCAGATGTTTTGAAAACAATCAAATTAGTACTACATATGGAAATGGCAAAAATCAGATTTTCTCGGGTGGAAAGATGGGAACTAGGTTGTTCAGACTGCCAAGAAAAAGTCGGATATGGGTCACAAATGGGCAAAGAACGCGCATTTGAGTCACATTTACCTGCTGTGTGAGCATAGCTTTACAAACCAACTTTTTAACTAATTTTGCCCATATTTCCTCCAAATATGCTGGCAGACGTTTAAGATCAAGTTACAATGACCTTCAGATATTATCCTCAAAATAAATTTGTCAAGGCCTGTCATACATGTGGAAGTCATTCAAATGTAAACTATCCATTTTCGCTGACTTATTTGATTGGAGCTGGACAGCATTTCAAATTGCAGTTGGTTTGGTGAAATCAGTGTGTGCAGTCGCAAAGAACTGCTTTTTTTTCCAAGCCCATGCAAGCAAATTCTACATGCCAATAATATTTTTGGCTTGCTAGATATACTTTTACTAACCTTCAGTCCCACACTATAGACATTAGTAGCCAACATGCTAATTCTTACATAGCATGGTGGGTGATCATGATACTATAGTCAATATCATCATAGAAATAGCCAAAAGCTAGTGCTTTTGGCTATTTCACTACGATGTACCAATCGTAGTGTACCAACTTCGTACACTACGAAGTTGTGTACGAAGAATCAACTTCGTCAGTTTGTGTGTCTCTTTTTCCATTTTAAATTAAATCATTAGTAAGGAGACTGTGATTAAAAGGAAAAGTAAGTCTCAAATTTGTAAATTAATTCCTGGAATATTTCAATTTTATTTATAGTAAATGTGTAATTATTTTTGATTGACAATAAATAAATAGATGTTATATTCTTGATAGAAATGGTATAATAGGGAGGAAAGAATTAATCCTTCAAACTAATTTTTGATAGATTGTGAGATATATTAATTTATATCAACAAAGGAAAAACAAAGTCAGTATTTACATAATTTCAAATAATATTTGTATCTCTTCACAACCTTGGCAGCGCTGACCTCTGGTGGTGATCGTGGGGGCTCCCAAGCGCAGATTCATGGGCATTTGAGATGCCATGGCCAGCAGGTTATGTTGGAAAGCTTGCTGCATGAGGCGCTGCTGCTCTTCTGCAAGGCGGGCCATCTTTCTCTCTGGCCCCTCTCCTCCCCCGCTGGTCTCCAGTTTTTCTCTGAGCTGCTCCAGGGTGGCGGCTCTCGCCAAACCAGCCACCTGCTGCTGACCCAGAGACAGCGCAAGAGGAGGTCTTGCGGCCATGATCGCAGGGGTCAGGTCTTCTAAAGAAAAAAAAAGAAAACAAGTGTACATAAAACTGTGTTTAACAATTGTGTTGTAAAACAGAAACAGAAATCAATTCAATGTGAACAGCTGCTTTGTGATGTTTCAAACTACCAATATATATATATAGAGATATATAAGAATATATATATATAGATATATAGATAGATAGATAGATAGATAGATAGATAGATAGATAGATAGATATAGATAGATAGATAGATAGATAGATAGATAGATAGATAGATAGATAGATAGATAGATAGATAGATAGATAGATAGATAGATAGATAGATAGATAGATAGATAGATAGATAGATAGATAGATAGATAGATAGATAGATAGATAGATAGATAGATAGATAGATAGATAGATAGATAGATAGATAGATAGATAGAATAAAATTATGCTTCAAATTCTTTATTTTTAGCTATTGTTTTTATACTGCTGATCCTGGCTTTAAATCTTTTTAGATTGGCAGTTACCTCATTGAATCCAGACTTTAAGACTATGAATATAAGACAACTCTGCACTGGTTTATGTCACAGAGCCCGACAGCGATTACAGAAGCTCAAATACTCATCATACATGACCACTTAAAGTAAAGAACTTGAACAGCTCATTACTCAAGTCAAACCACAGACACTGTTCGAGGTCAACACCAGAGTCACATTCCAACCAAGGCTAAGCCACATCAGATAAAACAACAGCATAATGACAGTTATCAGCAGGAGTCCTCTTAATGTGAAACACAAGCTTCAAAGTTCATAAAGTGGCCTGCCCTGTATGGGAAACATGTTATTTATCATTAAATAGGAGGGGGCTCCCAGTAGCCTTGGGCAGAAAAGGTTCACATGGACTCTTAAACACCTGGATGGATGAACTTGCTCAGTTCATATTGAAACAGCAAAATACACACATACGTTTACAGGGTGATGCAGTGTGTAGAACAGCTGAAATGTGACAATGTTCATATGTTTTGTCTTAAAACAGTAGGTATAGTGACATTATGAATTTTATTAATTCATTAGATGAGAATCCTTTCAGGAGCAGATTTTCTCACAAATTTACGTCAGGGTCAGACTCTGAAATGCTCAGAGAAATGGCAAAAACAACAACAAAAGAAATCCATCCAAAACCTTGTTGGCGTTAGTTGATATGTAAAAACTAAAGTAAAAAAAATAAATGTACAACTGAAACATAATAATAATAATAATAATAATAATAATAATAATAATAATAATAATGTGTGGCTTTTTATGAAAGGTTGAACAACAAAAAGCACCATCTTTGACAAAAATCAAAGAGTACATAAGCAACACAGCACAGTGAGTGGGAGGTCATGAGCTGAGCTTGTTTTACAGTTGAGGAGCTCTACTGAGTATAAAGAAAGAGATCAAGAGATTAGACTGTAATCTAGCTACTCAACAGAAGAATGATGCCAAACAGAAAATTTATATCATAATGGTGGCAGAGGTGTGATGGCCAAATTTGGCAATGCAATTGTGAAAAGATTAAAAAAGCAAAAATTCTAACAAAAAATGCACCAGTATAAGAAAAGGATCAAGGTTCTTTGCAATTATGTGAAGGACAACATGGACAAGATGCAGTTACCAAACACAGTGATAGAGGGCAGTATTTTTCTATCAATAAGCATCTTGGTACAAGAGAAACTTTCACACTTTAGCCATTTTTTCCACATCAAAGCAGCTAAACTCTTCCAAGTAGTAATTTACCCAACCTATAAAGTCATAATTGATTTGCATCTTTTCCTTCCAGCACCATTAAAACTGTTTGGAAGCATTCATATTTTAAAGTGGAAAAATCTTAAGCACTTTACTTTCAAACCTTTTTCTTAAGTCTTCCACATTCATATTACAGAAGTTGAACCAAATTTGTCTTGTTCTCAAACTTAAATAACATTATTTTGTGCAAGTTGACAGTGCTAACCTTTCTTCAAAGAGGGTCCTGGAGAAGCCTGCAGGCCATTGAGGGCGACTGAGGACCCGGCGCCAAGGCCTGCCAGATGCATCTTGGGAGGAGAGAGGATGTGGGGAGCTGTGCTTGGAGAAGGAGAAAAGCGGAAGAGGCTGCTGCTGTAGCTAGGACGACGGCCTTCGCGTCGGTTACTGTCGATGGCAGCTTGCAGCTCGCCCGGGGAGCTGAGACCTTTCCTCTCGCACTCGTACGGGTACAGGTATTTCATGTACCTTCACAAGAAAATGCAAAGTTATTGTTAGGCTGAGAGAAAGCCTTCCATCAAAATCAAGCATGTGAAAAATGCACTCATGTATGTAATGTGTTTGGAGCACAAGTATGTTTCTTTTTTAAAGAATGTGTTTTGTGAGCACATAGAATTTTGTTTACTCAGTATGAGTATGGAGTGTTTCTCTATCAGCTTTGGACATCTAGAAATTGAAATGTTTGCCCTTTCCCATTTACACTTAAAGCACCCAACCATAAAATTTGGATGGTTGGATTTAGCTCAGGACTTTGACTATCTCATTCTAAAAAGTGAGAATACTTTGATCTTATTGTAGCTACACTCATCTTCTCATCAAATGAGTGTGAATAAACAACTTCCTTGTTCTGGCTGAATAAAAGCATCTACATAGCATGATGGGACTAAAGACATTCAGGATAACATGGTAAGATAATTAATTTGGACACAGAGGATCAGCATATTTTTCTACTCTTCTTATTTGATTATCTAAATTAAACAAGATATCCAAAATATATCCAGCATAGTATACACACTTGGTTATCAAATTTTGAAAACTCATATTAGCTTTTTCTTCCCTAATTTAATTCCCATATGCACTTAACTCTGTTTCTGATGAAGTGTAATTTTATTTTCCAGAACATCTGAATTTATAGCAACACCTGGAACAATAACGTTTGACAGGTTGAACTGGAAACATACTTGGATCACATCACTGCAGCTCTAGATTTATGCTCTATTATGTTTTCCATCCCTCTGCTCTTGCGGCATAAGCCACAAGAGCAGCAGTTTCTATCAAGTAGGTGAGCAATACTCTATAAGAACCTGTCAACATAATAAAAATACATCATGTTTCTTAAAGTGTAAGAAGATAAAGAGGTGTTACTTCTACTGATGCGTGTCCATAAAAAAACATGAGGTTTAGTCTCGGCTAAACGTGTAAGCTGTCAGTCCAACCCCACCTTAGTAACTTCGTACTCTGACCCAAATGACATTGATAGATCTCACAGATCAATGAGCTTTGGGTGTGATGTAATGTCAAGAAGATCCAAATAAACACAAAGACAGGAGATTATTTTCCCATATGTGTACAAACGCACATTTACTTCAGCAGGGTGTAAACAGAGCTGTTACTTAGCTTTGCACACGACCATCAATTAACTCAGCCAAAGCATGGTTCCCTTTGTTGTCTGTAAAGACAGCTGCACTGATTAAAACGGGAGGAGATCTCATCTAAAAGACATGCGTCACACGTGAGAACACCTTAATACTGCAAGCATACATGGGAAAGGTGTTTGCTTCCAGTTTGAAGGTTACTCGCTTGATGTTCTTAACTTAGTTCCAGCAGATGAAAGTAATTTGTTTCCTTTCCAAACAGACAAAGACTTACTGTGTGCGCAGAGTGAAAGCAGCGCTGGTGATGGATGTAGGCAGGTTGAGTCCCTTGGTGATTTCTCTCCAGATCTTTTTGTTGATAACCTCTACAAGGCCGCCTTTCTCCGTTACCAGCTTGTAGAGCATGTACAGATCCAGGACTTGTTTGGCCATGATGGGAATACGATTGACTGGGGTTCCTACAGAAAATATATAATCAAGGTGCATCAATACAGTATCAATTATTAATGTGATTTAGAATATCTTGAGGAACGGTGACTGGTTTAGGGGCCATCTAGGTTTTTTCTACAGACAGAATGCCAGAACAAGAAGAATCCTGCCATTAGCTCATCAAACAATCAATGCTGAAACACCTAGGATTATTTTTGACCTCTAAATCCTGATCTAAGTGCTAGTAGGATGATGACAAGACGAGAGTGGTGAGCTGGCTGCCTGCACATCCATTAAAATTGGCTTGAAAACAAATTAGCTCCGTTAAGGCAATCTGGCTTGACCTGGAAAAGGGGATTCACAAACAACACAAAGCAAAGCTGCTCGAGACTTTTGATACAGATGCATTAATCTTGTGAGCAGCTTATCTGCAGTGAAGCTCGCAGGGAACGTGTGCAGTGGGAAAACGAGGAAGAGGCGGAGGAGGGAGGAGCACCAGCCGTTTCCCATATGTGACGGTATCAAATCAAAGTGCAATGGGCAATAGTGTGAGCATTAAATGGGAGGAGGGGACTGGGGATTGTGACAACCTAATAATCCTTAAGAACTAGTGGGGAGGAGGGGATGTTGGCTCCAGGATAGGCTGGTATAATGAAGCTCATTTAGAGGATTGTGCAGAGTAAATCCACACCCCTCTGTGTAAGTGCCGGACCCAGTACATGGAGATGTGCAGATTTGCCCTCATGGGTAATGCCAACCAATCCTTTAGCCCCTCCTTGGATTGCTCTTAACCTGGGCTCATTAATGACTTTATAAAATAGCAGCGTGATCGGACCATACAGATTAGCCCTGATTCATTTTCTTAAGTTAGTAACATGTCTTTAAGCCATGTGAAAGAGGCCAAGGTGAGCACATGGTCCTGTGGAGTGGAGATAAGGAAAGCGATTTTAACCCTCTGAACATGCCTTAGTCAATCCCAGTGTTTGAGAGACAAGCTAACTTCTAGTTAGGAGGCATGTTGGTTGCATTTAAAAAGAGTTAAAGGACTCTAATCATTCAAACACAAAAAGGAAAATGAAGAGAAAAAAGAAAAAAGTAAGTAAGTATGGAAAGTGATTGGACTATTTTGCAACATTCTGTATTACAAACACAAACTTCAACGTATTTTATTTGGATCTCATATGATTTACCAATGCAATGTAGTGCTTTGCTGGGATGTAGAGGAAAACTGATGCAGTTTTCAAATTTCCCACAAAATGAACTAGGCCTTATATTCAGCCCCAAGTCAAAGTAAAAAATCTGCAAAAACACTTCTTACAACAAATCCAGTTAAAAGTTGTTTTTGGGGAAATGACACAACTACTGTAGCTTAGCATATGTAGAGGCAGATCTTTTTCTCCACAAATGCTGAAGCTCAGTCACATTTAAAAGAGAGCATCTATGAAGATTAGATTTCAGTTATTGCTAAATTAATTATGGACTTTGACTAGGCCATTGCGGCATAGGTCCAGGCAAAAAGATGAATGTCCATTCCTATCTTATTTGTTTGCAGCCTCTAATAAGTTTTCAATAAAGCAATGCATGTTTTATTGAGGGGATTTTTTGCTTAGGGTGGTAGGAAGCATTAATGTTTGATTAAATGTTTTGCATGTAGTCCAGAAGGTTCAAATTTGTTCTCATGTGATCAAAGCACCTTCTTCTACATGTTTGCAAAGGGAAACCATGAACCTCTTATCTGTTTCTCTGATTAACACTCTTCTTGCCTGGCCTGTCAGTTTAATTGGGCATGCATGTCCAATTACTTTTTCCCCCATTTTCAGATGGTGGATTGACCCTAACTGCATCATAAACTTCTTCACAATTTTCTCCATGACCGGTCTGCTGTGTTCTTTGGTCTTACAGGTTGTTCAAGTGCACACCACACTTTTCAGATTTTTATTTCTAAAATTCTTTGAAAATATGCCTCTTTTTTCTGCTACTTCCTGTTGGTCTGTCGCATTACATTCCAATAAAATCTAATAAAGTTTGTGGTAATTTCTTTATCTAAATAAATACCACTTAAATTGAACTATCAGAGGAATATAGTTAGAGAAACATAGTAATCAAACGGGATGTTGCTTATATTCAGAAAATATACTGCTCAAAAAAAATAAAGGGAACACTTAAACAACACAATATAACTCCAAGTAAATCAAACTTCTGTGAAATCAAACTGTCCATCTAGGATGTGTTATTTGAGTGTTCCCTTTATTTTTTTGAGCAGTGTATTTTATTGAGTAACAGCAAGTTGGTTTTTAATTAAGCAAATTAACTTAAAACTATTTTAAGCTCTCATATGAATATGTCAATATAGTTTCGTTATTAGTTAGTGAATTAAATTTGATCAAATTCAGCAGCAAAATAATAGTTTGAAATCAAATGATATTTAGAAACTGTGTTAATGTGGAATCAACTTCACAATAATTTTTTTTAATCTCTTAATGCCATCTTCTTTTGAACAAATTTGAACCAGTGGCCAAGGAAGCTAGACACATGACACAAATAGAAAGAACTACCACCACTTTTTGCTTCTGGGAACATACAAAATTTCCAGAACAAACCCAGCTTCAAGCTGCAAGTGCTTTGTCAGTTATCTAATGCAGCGTTGGACATCAATCCTGCATTAAACAATTAGTACAACTACAGGGGTCAGAGATCAGCCAGGGATTATTGATGTGTGAATTAAACTGCGGGTCAGCAGGAAGCCATGTTTTCATACTGGCCTGCTCGCGAACAATGACAGAACAACAAATGAGACACAGGAGCGCTGGCCCCAGTGTGACAGGCCAGCAGTTAGTTAGCTTTTAATTCACGTCCGTGCTTTTGTCACCATCTGCTGTCAAATCAAAATCTGATTCTGTGTAGTGGCTGCAGCCATAGAAAAACTCAAAATGTTTCTTATTTTATGTAAAACAGAACAAAGCTTGCAGTGTGAATATGGTCATCTTTATATCTAAAATGGTTTCAGTTTCATATTTCAAATTCTGATTATCCCACATAAAACCCCTGAGGAAAGCAGTTACAATAATATCATAATTCAACAAAAATCACATTCACAACACTTGGTCAATTAGAGAGAGACTTCCCTTATTTGAAAGAGTCAGCACATCGCCTGGCTTTGCTGTCCAACATCTGCTGTTTCAAACCCTGGAGACATTCAGCTCTAATTAGAGCAGCCCGAAACATGTCTTTTGATCAGTAAAACACACCACCTCTGCCCCATATCTGCTCTAAATGGCCGTTTTTATTCACACATAAAACTTATTGCCAAATGCTGTTGAGAAAGCAAGAAATACAATATGATCATCGAGGCTTCTGGAAGGCAAACTGCTGGATACTTCATCTCTCTGTGAAGCACTGATTTGACCAGCCGCTTGCTATGAGCCAATCTGTAATTGGCTGCAGGCCTCACCTCCCATCATCCTTTGCCCCGGACTGATTTTCCCCCAGGGACATGGCCATCAGGAGCCTAGTGATTAATGGCACCAGAGGTTAGAGGTCGCTCTGGTGGGAAGTGCTGAGGCTGAGGGCCCCTGAACCACTCCCTAAGTCCTTCCTCAAATGTCCACAGCGAGCACCAGAGCCACATGGCTGATCTTCAAAAGGTTGGCCTTCAGGAAGAAAGTAGGCAGCAGCCCCTTTGAAGGATTCATATTTGGAAGTGTGTGGGTGTGAGAATGATCAATACCTTCACCCTAAGATGTATGCCTGCAAACTGCATTATATAATGAATTTGTCTCTGAAAAACTCACAATAAAACATGTAACCAGATGTAAACCCATTCTGTCAATCAAAAAATGAAACAAATTATCAGTCCACAAGAAAATTAAACAAAAGAGCTGCTAGTTAGTTAGCCCATCAAAAACAAGGTCATTTCATCTGACCCTTACCCTATTTTTAGCTGGAAACAGCTGTTCGCATTAAAATGAACTCTATAATAAATCAATTGGGCGCCCCTGACGCCAGTGGTGGTAAATTAAATATTGCTGACTTCCTTTGATGGGCATTCTTTAAATAATTATGAGTCGGGGCGACAGCCTTACAGCGGCCAACACACAGGAAATGAATTTTTTACTGAATGAGCACGCTGGCTGGTGTGAGGTTTCACTGCCATCTACTGTGAAGAGCAACAAAAAAAAAAAAAAAAAGATAATGAAGAAAACAAAACAAATCATCCCTGGTTGCTTGCTCATTGGGGGATTCAATATTTTTTATGTCATAATCAAGACAAAAATCTTACAAAAGAACCATAGAAATAGATAAGAGATAAAGGAAAAAAATGGGGTAAAATGTGTCCCTCTGCTGCCTTTATAAGAAAAAGAAGGACAGATGAAGGAAAAGGAAGGGGGAGGTGTAGTAGTTAGCCAGCTGGAGAAAGACTGGATTATGGTTGTAAGGAAGGTGTCAACCAACACAAACAGCCCCTGGCCTCGTAGCAGCGTCTGAGTCTTTAAGAGTTACCCACACCCCACATCCCATCCACACCTTCCTCCTCGTTACCCCCAATCACGACAATAACAAGTAGATCAAACCCAACTGTAAATATATCAACATTCACATTCTTTTACAAATCCAACTCATGAAAAAAGGTTTGAAGTTTACAACATTTTTGTTTTTTTACATACAAATTGTGTCAGTCACTGGGATTGATTGTATGACAGCAGAAACAACCACGAAAGCCACTGCTGTTATTTTAAACCACATTATAGTCAGGACATTCCCAATACACTTTTAAAAGGTATTTACAATTATGATATTTTGGAACCAGTAAATAAAAAGAAACAAATTAAAAGTATGAAATATGACTAGATCATATTGGCTTCCATGTAAAATATATCCATATATGGTACTGCCATACATGAATGCTAATGTACGTAATGGCAATAACATACTCTAAGAGTATGTTATGGGTTACAGATATTTTTCTTGTCAGAGCAAATCCGATACATCTCTCTTCACTCACCAAACAGTCTGTTGGAAACACTTTTCCCCCCATAATTATGAAACAACTAGAGCACTAAGAGAATGTTTGACTGCAGATGCTGTCTGAGTATGTTAGCTCCCAACATACTCTATGTGTAGCATTAGCTGGAAGAGATTTTTCTTTAGAAACAAATGGTATGTTGTTATGCGAATGCCTGTAAACTGGCCTACAGAGTTTGAATGTTATAAAAGGTGACCTTGGAACAGTTTTTAACAGCTACATAATAGCACTGCAGTTAAGTTCACACACTGATTATGTGGAGGAAAAAGAGACTTTCACAATCACAGCACTGCTCCCAAAAAAAGTATAAACTACTGCAGTGACAAGGTTGTATGGAGAAATGACACTCATGGTTATTAGATTAGCTATGCCTGCCACAATAAGTAATACATTAGTTAATTGCATGACCAATTAAAACAAGCTCAATAATTTTTATGATTTATCATATTTCTCTTTCTCTCTCCTTCTACTAAAACCTGGATGACAAAAGTCTTCAGTCTGGTTGTTCAGTATCAACTAGCCACTTTTGTTGAACACTTTGTGTTGACAGAAACTTTATAAGTCTATTGCTACTTTTGTTGCTCTTTTTATTTATTTTGGATATTTAAAAGGTTTTTCAGTTCCAGGGTCAAATGCTGATTAGATTTTAAAGTTTATTGATAGCCAAGAATGTGTACTTGCATTACTATGCCATTAGTATGATATTAATTGAAAATATTCTCAAACCAACAATATTATAGTTCATAGCAATAAAGGCAATAACAATTACTAAGTTGTTATTGCCTTTCAAAAATGCTCTGCAATCAAACACGTTTTTTTTTTTTTTAATGTCATGTCCATCCCATTGTTCTGCTGTCAATAAGAGAAAATGTTAAAGATTAATTAACTTTCATTCCTCATAGTAACAGGCAAAAATATTCACAAAATTATTGGTTGATTTCTAGCGAGTATCCACTGACAACCCTCCAAATTCTTTAACATCAAACCCAGAGTCGCTAACAAAAGAGACGAGCGTCTGGTTTCCACATGCTGAGAGTTTACTGTATGCAGGCAGACCCCGGCTGTTAAGTTTATACGTTCTTATGTCGGGCCACCATATTGTCAGGACCTTGCTGTATGCCGGGGGTATGTTTGTTTTATTTTTAATGCATGGTTGAGTACATAAAAGGTAAAAAAGCTTTGAGTGCATGGAATTTGCTATCTTTAGTGCAGGCAGAGCCACCACTTGAATGACAACCCAATTCATATCATGTGTTGAGATATTCACCCCTCCACATAAGGGAAGTTAAATGTAATGTAACACTATATAGATACATTGCTATTCTGAGCATGATTTAAAGCTACAGCTGGTTAACACACACACAGCGACATACAGAGAAGGTGAGGGACTGCCTTCTCTTAAATTCTTCAATATAAACCAGTCAATAATCTCCACAGATCTGGCTGTATGAGATAGAGCGCTCCTGTCATGTCAATATGTTCAAAAAATCTTTACTGACACAGGGAGAAAGGTGGGTAAATGGAAAGAGGGACTACTGACGAGAGAAAAAAAAAGGATGAAATGTGTTGATGGTTGAATATGATCCACAATGAGATAAACCCTAAAAAGAAGAGCAACTCCCTTACCTAATGACCTTCTATGTGCATTTAGGCAGGTCAAACAAGTTTAACAACCCCAGAAATGTTAAAGCTATGTGCATACATACTTGTGAATTATAAAGGTATTATAAAGTACCATAGTTTTCTTCATTAGTGAAGCATTGGAACAAGAGGCCAGATTACTTCACAAAGACAAATCGTTTTTATACCCAAGCACTTTGCAATTATCCCTCTACTTTATCAATCAATAAATTCATTCATTTCAGCGCCAGTCGGGCTTTATTTCTGGAATAAAATCCAACAGATTTTTCTCTTCAAGTTGTGTCAACAAGGCCAATACTAAGGAGAAAAATGGTAAACAGTCAATAAGGAAGCTGTATTTACTAAAGAGAGGGTCAGTTATTACACTGAGCAGGCAGATGGTAAATAAAAGAGCTGTCTTTCAGGGTGTGAAAAAAAAAACCCTAAGAAAATCTGACATCTCTCCAAACAAAGGTCAACACTGGAGTCTTCTGACTGTATCCATGGGCAATAATAACTGAATTGCATGCATAAAAACCCCCAAAATAATTTACATAAAGTTACCAGCTTTGGCAACTGTTATGAAAATGAACAGCATATGTATTAATGTTACAATAAAAAACTTGCTTTACTGTTCCACTTAACAGTTTTACTCTGCTCAATTTTCCATTGCAGAGCACCTTAATGGAGACAGAATCAATGAGTAACTTTTTGTATGTGTGGGTTTATTAGATCGAACTAATTCAGCTGTGCAAAAATGACTTAGAAGTGAAGAAAATAAAGGACCACACATAGGCTTTTTAACAAGTTTGTGACGGACTTTTAACACATGAACCACAGAAAATGTTTTGTAAGTGATTTATAATGTCTGAGTTCGACAGAGTTCATCTCTGCACAGCGGAGTAAAAAAAAATTGATCTTAAAATCCATATTTGTAGTTAATAAACATGCTCATGCTCATTAGTCATGTGGAAAATATTCAATTTCGGTGGACAAATGAGATACCTGTGATTTATGCTGCGAATTGTGTCGCAGATTTTCAGATGACTTCATTAAACAAGGAAGTGTTTCAGCATGACAGTTGTTAAAGTATTGATGATTTCAAGCAGACTGTTGTGTTTCCATGTCACGATACAGAGCTTTGAAAAGTATGTGTGACTTTATCCACTTTGGGAACGCATTCTGTGGATTGGCAAAAATCAAATTTGGAATATCACACCAATCAGGGAATCATAATTGTGTCTGTGCCTATGATTGCTTTTCTGGTTTTCTTCAAGGCATGAGCAACTTTCTGTATTTGTAGAAACTACAAATTCTGTCGTCCAGAAAAAAATCCCGAAGGAGAAACTTGTCATTCCTCTTTTACTTATGCAAGAGAGGAATGACCTAGAGCACAATTGCAAGTCCACTTCTAAACTTTAGCCTTTGTGTAAAAAAAATAAAAAATAAAAATAAAAAAATATATATATATTTATATATATGTTTTATTGATTTTTTTTTTTTTTTGCCAAAATTTACTCTTAAGTAAAACTTCACAGAAAATGTTAGTTAATTGTAATCTATGTAGTTATTACAATCTTGATATTGACTTTGTGCAGCACTAATTTAGATTATTTGAATAATCAATAAATTGAATAATTAGTAGACAGATTTCTTGACTAAGTCGCTGTCTAGAAAAGGAGAACCAAACAAAGCCTTCTTGTGCCACAGCTTAAACCTTCTAATGAGAAAGCTCTAATGGAGTTTTAACAATGAGCTGACATTAATCCTAAAAATTGCTGTTGGCAAAGAATCTAAAAGTGAATTGTTCAACTGAGTGATGAGTCAGGGAGTTTCTTTCTGGGAGTTATTACAGCGAGCCAGCAGCCAGTAAATAAAAGAGCTGTCTTGTGCGGTGTAAAGGAGAGAAAAACTGGCGAGGCTCCAAACAAAGGTCAGCTGCTGCAAATCTCACTGTGTCTAGTCGAATCATTGGGAAGCCTGTCAGGCTGCACACAATGACACCATTAGCAACTGAATTGCATGATTAGAAGCTTTTCCGCTGCAATTTGGCAGTAAATCGTTCTTACCCATAAAGACGATAGATTTGTTTTCCATTTTTTAATGCTGTGAGCAGTGAAACCTTGACGGGCTTTCCAAGTACTTTAAAAATAGTGCTAGATGTCATTAGTTGCACAAAAAGGAGAAAGAAAGGGAGAAATATGACTCCTTCTCCATGGGTCATAACGATGGGTCACCTGGTGAAATAGGGGAGGAGGGGGATTGAAAAGGTTGGATGGCACGAAAAGTGAGATGGCCTCTCCAACTGTAACCCAAGTCCCGTCAGTCCCCTGAGACCCAGCAGATCAACTGACAAGACCCCAATCAACAGCAGAGGGTATGGAGCCAAATGAGAGATGGATGGGTGAATGCATGGCTGGATGGACATTCTGAAGGATGGCCAAAGTGTAATCAGACACAAACAGCTACACAAACAAGTTGTAGAGTATTTTCATTAGACCAATTATCTCAGAAGAAAGTCCAGAGAAGCACTGAAAAGAAATTTTGCAACAAATTGTAGGCGCTGTATTTGGATGAAGAAGAAAGGAAACCTACAAATAATGCATAATCCCTACCTCCATGAAATATTCTCCTGCCTGTGGTGTTTTTTAAATGTTGTTAACCAACAGTAGTAATCTATTTGCAAGACATATTTATGTCCAACCTTTAATTTGGGGCTTGCATTTAGTGGTGAAAATGCTTCGATACAATCTCGCCAATTTTGTGAAGCCTACTGCAGTAATACCCACACAGACTGCAAACAAATCTAACATAAGTCATTAAGGTCAAACACTTCAATTTTAGTCTCACAGGACATGTCAGAAATCAAGGTCGTCGTCTCTGTAGCTTTATGAAAACTGTGATCTGGCTTTTTCCTCTTGCTTTTGAAATAATAACTTAATCTTCTCTGAGTGCAGATATTAATGGTGGTTAAAACATTTATTTTCTTGCCTCTTTTCTTTCTTCATCATTAACATTTTCTGTGAGGCTTAGTATCTCAGACAATAAAAATTACAGTATCTATGATGTCCAAGAGCAATCGGCCAAACATATTATTGCCTGCATGGCACTTTAAATATCCATATCCAACCAAATATTGCATACAAACAGTCCTTTGTATTTGAAAAACGTGTGAACACTGATATTGCGATGGTCAGTGTGGTTCAATAAAGATTGTGATGCAGTCCATAATTCTCTGATTTCTTTCCATTATGTTGCACAAAGAAGCAGTGTTTTGAGGTTTTGCCTTGGCATAAATTCAAGGGTGAATTTCGAGTTTGAGTTCATAATGTGAGCTTCCCCAGCTTGTTTGTACACAAAATGTAATGTATGCACATGTGTATAAAATTCTGAAATTAAAAAGTGACAATTTCTCAAATGAAATCAAGACAAAAAAAAATTGATGTGAAATCAAAATTTCATTTTTATCCCCTCATTCCCAAGTAGCTGTCTAAGATTTACTGTTTTTGAGTCAGTTGTTTGTTATGAATTCAAAGTAGACGTTAGTACTTTTGTTATTTGTCAATTCATCCCAAGTCACGTCATTATTGCAACATTCATCAATATGATTGCACATAACATGTTTTTCTGATGTTGTGCAATCCTAGTTTTCAGCAGGTGAGGCAAAAATAAAAATAAAAAAACAAATTTAAACAAAACCAAAGAGCAATGACAGTGTTTCACTCACTGTTTTGGTGTGTTTGTATGAGATAAGTTTAGATTTTCAAAATACCTGGTTTCACAGAAACATAAAAGACGACCTCTGCTCCATATTTACATGCAATGGAAAATTTAGAGAGAAAAATAGCCCTTTAGCCTGACCCTGTAAGCAGCCGTCTTTGATGATGGAGCAGAAAATGTCGAGAATGCTTATGTGACAGCAACATAACAATGGATTATCAAGGGAGGAACTCTGGCAGTAGCTGCAGATTTTTTTCCAATTTAAAAAAACAAAACAAAAACAAAGCACCTATAGCCAGAGAGAATAAGACAATCTTGCACAAAGATAAATGTAAATATGAAGTCAAATAGAAAAATACATGTATAGGAATCTAACACAGCTTGCCAAGACTAGTGGTAGTTTACAAGTCCAACTGATTATTTTCAGTTGGACCTGCAATGCAGGAAAGAGATATGCCGGTCCTTTAAAGCAAGCTTCATAAAACACCGAACTGCTTCAGTCAATAACCACCCAGATTGACAAATAAAGCCATCAGCTTTATTTGGAGCAGTGATCAATAAGAGAGAGACATCTGCAGCTATACGTCGAGGAAAAAGACAAATATATTTAAACAAAGGAAAGTGTGTGGGGGGTTAAACAGCCATCCGGGAAAATTTAACTCACATCAATGCAAATTACTTTTGGCTTCTGGAATTCATGACATCGTGTTAGGCATTTGTCTTTTAGGGCATTTAATGGACAGCAGCAAGTATAAGAGAAGTCTATCATTGTACTAAGATCTTATTTTTTAAAATAAAACCTCAAAAAAAAAAAAAACAGAAAAAAGAAACAGATTGGCAGATCGTATACTAAAATTTCTAAAGGATACTTCAAAACTACAGGACTTCCACTATACAGATTGTTAAACAAAATGAAAAAACACAACAAATCAACATAAATGTCACTGGCAGAGATTGTAGCATCTGTGCTTCGCATCCACTTGGGCCCTCATTTTCCATTAGGCCCCTTTGCACTCACATCTTGGTGTCTGTGCGGCTCATGGAACGTTGTTGCAGAGCCCGCACTGGAAGTGAGCTCAGGGCTATTGTATTGGTGTAGGGCTCCTCTGGGGGCTGTAATGCATTTCATACCATCCATCACAGGGGTGTGGAGGGCAGGAAACATTGCTTTAAGAGCACACACAGGACACAGATGGAGAAGCAAGACATGCAGAGATAGCAGAAGTTTGGGAATTTGTTGATCAGAGGGGGGATTCTGGGGAAATAAGCTTCTGAAAGCCTTGAATAACAATTTTTTGAAGATCTTCTAATATACAGCACAATGAACAAAAGAGGACAATTAACTAATAAGGTGTCATTATGATGTTCCTGCATGCAAGAATATGTTTGCAGTTCTCCTCTCTGCAGTGCATCGCAATTAAGAATCTTTTAGCTCCATGGTTTAAGTTCTCAAATCTTTGTACATTACAGCCATAATTAAAGATCAACAGCACTGAGGCAATCTGTGCATGCTGAAATGTCTCCCCAAACGAAAAAGGAAATAGCAAGGAGGTGCATGGGGTTGGGGGCTGGGAAGAAGAGGAAAGGACATAAAGAGCAGCCTTGGCTGGAAAGAAACAGAAAATAAAGTCTTAAGATTTCCATTTAACCTCCCCCAACACAAGCATAAAAACAAAACCATCAGGAAAACAACTATTTCCTTTTGTTTTGAAGGAAGAGCGTAACCCTGAAGATGTAAGCTCCACAAAGACGGGGCTGTAATTTGCCAGCCACTGGGTGGAGTGCCACAGAGTTAAAGATAATGTCAGCACCCAAATATATCAAGATGGAAGCCACAACATGTTTGATCGCAAATGCTGGGGGAGGATGTGTTCAAAAGAGAAGTTTTGCCTCTTTTTTGGAGTTTTCCTTGGAGCAATGATTAAAAAGCTGTGGTTGGCGTCAGTGTATCATTACGGTTGCCACCCTTTCCTGAAAGTCGGACCCCTGTGCTCCAGCTTCTGGTTTTCTAATGTTTTCCTGATTATCTTACTGTCTGACTGGTGAGCTCAGGCGGCTTCAGCTCCCTGACAAAGTGCCTTGAAAGGGAAATGAAAGCGCAAGGCCTCGTTTCTGCTCAGGCTGGCTGATGTCTCCTTTAACCTCTGCTCAGTCACCCTGGCACCCTGTCTGCCCTTGTCTCCTCCTGTGGTTTCCATGTCTGCCCTTTTCATCCCTTATTCTCCATTTTCTCTCTTTTCACACATTAAGACACACAACGGTCTCTCCCTTGTCTGCTGTCCATCAAAGGTTCCCTATCAAAAACGCTGGACCCCACTTATTTAGAGATCATTAATCATGCTGTGTAGGACAGGAGGCTCTTTAATCCAGTCACTCCCCTCGAACCTGACCAAGCAGGCCGCAGTGCGGCCCTCCACCCTTATCCCCATGGTGTTATCAAGTTTCAGTGGTTGTAACTGTAGCACAATAAACAGAGAGGAAAGTAGCATTCGAAGGGGGTAAAAGAGGAAGGGGCTGGAGTCACAATGCAAGAAGAGAGAAAAAAATTGTCCGTTCTTCATTACTTCTCTCTTAGTAAAACATGCTTACCAGGATTATCTTCATGGAAGAGTACAGGATCCATCTAATAGTTGTCTCTAACCAATCAAATTAATCTGAAACAGAAAACCTTTTTAAATGGAAAACCAACACTTCATCTAAAATATACTCACAATACCTTGTACTTTTATTGTCAACCCAACCAGGTGCTGCCACTTTCCAGAAGTTGTGGGGTGTTAACTAAAGGAAAATGAGGCCATATCAAAGAGCCAGCGAATGTTCCCATTGTGATGTGGTGTTTGTACAGAAGGCCTGCCTGTTACAAGCACCAGTGTGAGGCTGACCAGGGGAGTAATATAATGCATACATGGATCCCCCCGAGCCCATTCATGGTGTAATTGGTGTGGACAGAGCTCTGGGTCTCTGGGTTACAGTTGGGGAACTTCCTCTAATGCCCTGCTGGGAAGCCACTTTTCCCACACTACAAATCCCATCACAGCCGCAAAAAAAAGCTAAATCTGGACTAAAGAATTTTCTTTTTTTAATGTTGGAAAATTGGCAAAGGAATATTTATGTTTATTTGTCCTTAAGGAATTTTATTTTGTTTTTTCAAACTGTGCATAGCATAAGTTAAACACACATCATTTTCATTCTAGACAAACCTAATTCAAGAAACCTAATTTGCCATTCTTGCAACCTTGATCAGAATAAGCAGGAGATCTTTCAACATTTCTCACAACCTTAATTGTTTATCTTTGTCATCTCATCATTTTTCCAGCTATTTTCTCATGTTCCCTAAAGCTTTTCCTTGGCCAATCAAGTACTTATGCTCAAACATACAAATTGTGCTTAGGATTTCAATAATTTGAACAAACCCAGATGTCCTAGCACCTCAAATAACAAATGTTTCTTTTATTTTTTTAACTACTTTCACCCATTTAACCCCAAAGTGATTTTTACATGTATATGCAGAGTGATGCTGCTTGAACCTGTTAAGTGAAAAACTTTGCAGAAAATGCAACAATTTAAAAAAAATATTGATTATCTCCAAGTTCGACAGTAAATTAAATTAAAAGTTGACATTGGCCTGACCTAAGAGTAAACTTTAAACCCATTTTGAGTGTGAAACTGACCTAAATTTAACTTCAAACAGTTGAAGTAAACTTCATGATATATGTAAGCATTTTTCCAAATAAAATTTATAATTTTTTTCTCCTTTTTTTAGAAAATCACTATGACTACAAACTGACAATGTTATGCTCAAACAGCTCCGACTGTCAATTAGCTAGTTGGAAACAAAAAAAAATCTGGTCCATCTCCAGTCAGTGAACTCTCCAAACATAAGCACGACCAGGACAATGACATTCTTTAGAGCAGGAGAAGTAACTGCAGGAAGAAGATTCGGCTAGCTATTTTCAGTGTCAGTATAGGTGTCTAAAAATGAAGTCAGAGGAAACACAAAATGGTTGTAAAAGGAAACTGCATTTCCTTCAGCAGCATGTTGCCTGTTCATTCAGGTCGACACAACGTGGAGTGAGATGTCAGCAGATAAATGGAAACTGAAATAATCATAGCAAAATTGCTTTTCCCTTTTCCTTTTGGAGAATCTGATTCTCTTTGTCTCACAGAAAGCAATATTAGACCCTCACCATAACAGCACTGTTATTTGTTGATTAACAGTGCTAATCAACAAATAAAGATAAATAAAGTTTAAAATGCCAACTCTGTAACCTTTTGAGTTTGTACTGAAAATATAGTAAAAACCCTCCAGTAGCTGCAGAACTGTGTAATGCTGACTGCTCTCTTCCTCTCACACACACAGTGTTGCCTACTGTTCTAATATAAATAATGATTCATTCTGAAAAAGGTTGTTTTATCTACTTTACAGTTACAACCAATACATGAGCTTTTTACCAATAAAACACAAAATGAATCAGTTTCCAATTTAAACATCCCAAATATTAATACCAGTGGTTTTTGTTAAAAAACTACTGGTATTTATTCGGAATGAATCCTGTAGAAAAAGGTTGAATAAATTACATTTTATGTCATTATTTTTGGTTTGATTTTATTTGGACAGATGTCTCTGTTTTTTTTCAGTCGTTTTGATTTCTGAAACTTTTGGGTGTTTTTAGAATTTTCTTTTTTGATTGTAAATTTAAATTACAACCATATTTTCAGCCAGTAGAAAGACAAGTGTATTATTTCTGATTTCTTCCTAAGAAATCAGAAATAAGCTTTACAAAACAATAAATCTAAACAATAAATACATGAAAATAAATTAAAAGGAAGAGAAATTACTTGCCCTTCTAAACGGTGACATGCAAAGGTTTGTTTTTTTATACAGGTAGAGGAAAAGGAGGAACTGTTGTATTTAGTCCCCTCCTCATCCCCTTCTGTTCAATTTCAATGATTTCAATGAACAGGAGCCTCTCTCTTTGGCTCTGTCCATCACAGTCTGTGGCCATTAATCATCTCAAGTGGACTGCGCTGAAAGGCAGTTGGCAGCATCAGTCTTTTTTCCCCTTCATCATGTAGACTAATTTACACCACCCCTAATTCGCAGCCCCACTTTTTCTGCCGTCTTGCCCCCCCTTTCCACGATGACACAGCAACTGGTTATCCAAGCAGGACAATCCCTCTCCAGCTTAATCGAAATCCTTAAGGCGGTTAATGGTGACAAGCCAGATTGAGGCTTTTTCCTTCCCTACAGAGAGTAGAATCGAGACAGGAGAACCATAATGGATCTAATGAACAGCCGTCGTAACTTATCAGGGCTATGCAGACTCCTCCAATGTGGGAAGCTCTAATCCATTTATATTACATGTACATGTCAGGCCATTAGCTAATGTTTGCTCCTGCACAAATAATTAATATATACATGAGGTTCTTGGGTTGATTAAGGCTGAGATCATGCTCAATAATTACTAAACAACAAACACAACTGAGTTCAGCTGTGAATGCAAAACAAGCTGCCAGCAGAAGATGAGAACTATTATGAAAAGTTAGCGAAAAGTTAAAGGTTGAAGAGGCAGTTTGTGAGTAGCTTCTGCTTTATCTGTAATCCAGAGAGTATCAATGGGCCCCCTCACACAATTTAGGACAGCTGCTGAAATTCCTCAACCATTAACACACACACACACACACACACACGCAGGAATGTTTTTAAACTGCAGAGGCAGGAAATGGGAATCCCTCGTAATTTTTCCTTCCGCTGTTGCTTTCCTTTCAAGACTCAGAGGCCCCTTGCCAAGGTGGGAAAAATCACCTCACCATTTGTCTCTCCCATCTCAAAAGTTTACTGAAATTTGCTGAACCTCACAAAATAAAATAGTATTTCTAAACTTTTTGCTTAATAAATTAGATTTGTAAATCAAATTTTTGATGAAATTGAAAAATTCACATTCTTTTGTGAGACTTTAAAATAAAAGAGGTGAACTCAGAACTTGAAGAGTAACAGTTCAATCAAAAATTAGGATTAAAAGTCAAAACATTTTAGAGAAAGAAAACCTAAAAATAGGTATAACATCACAGAAGAAGTGTGCCCACACATTAATAAAATTTTAGGTAATCTCCAGAAGCTGTAGTATTTGTTACTAACTGTTGACCCTTGCACTCCCTCACTACCTAACACTTGTACAAGATGACACAGGAACGTGATCCGTGCAAGTTGACTCCTCTAACGCTTTCTGTAACACACACCAGAAACATAACTTGGCTCAAACTCCTGCACAGATAAACAGCACAACTCTTATTGTTTTTAAATCTAAACTTAGGGCTGTAGAAGTATATAACCAGGTTGAAATTGAGAGAACTATGTCCTGAGTTCAAAGATGCCACAAAGGACCTGAAAAACTTAGTCTCTCTGGCTCTGCTCAATCCATTACAGTCCAGACTAGAACTCCAGGTGTCAAGACCAGATCAGGGAGCGGCCGCTGTTTTGTAGATGGTGCTATGGCATTAGACAAGCTCAAAAATCATACATTTTTGTGGCATTTGTTTGTAAAAAGAAAAATTTGTTACACAGCCTGTAGCTCGTTTTTTAGTCTGAGTTTAGTTTGAGTTTCAGAACATCATTATATGTAGCCTGTTCAGACAATCAACCACCAAAGACCCAACAATAAAATGATTACAATTACTAATAGCTACAACAAATTGTTTTGCTTGCATCTTATTTTTAGTGCATAACTTTTTCAAATTTTATCCTGTGTTTAATCCTACTGATGATGTCAAATGTAAATATGGATAGAGCATCTGGAGGACTAATGTTTGTAGAAAGTTTTGGAAATAAACTTGAAATGTTTCAACATTTAGGCATCCCAGAAATATGTAACATTCCTGCCTGAAAATGTAGCACACTAGCACCAAAACGTACAAGTAGACATGAATGGACAAAAAAACCACCACAAGGTATTGGTAGTTCAAAGAGTACATTTTTTTTGTTTCTTTAACAACAAATACTGGATTTTCTTTACTAAGACTGAATGTGCCAGATTCACACAAGTTTGTGTATAATTACAAAAGAATAGAAGGACAATTCTTAATTTTTTAAAAAATGTTTCACAAACAAAACTTTGAAAATGTGGTGAGCATTTGTATTTACCCTCCCCCAAGTCGATGCTTTGCAGAAAAACCTGAAAACTACATTTCAAGTTCCTGTGGGATGCACCTTTACCAACTTAGTGGACATATAGACTGCAATTTCTGCCCATTTCTCCCCATCACTTCGGTTCAGTCAGACTGAGTAAGAAGCATCCGTAAATAAATTTTAAGTCTTACAACAGACTCTCAATTGGTTCTAAGTCTGGGCCACTGCAACACACCAATACTCTTTGATCTAAACCAGGGGGCTTTAGATCCAGGCCTCAAGGGACAGTGTCCTGCAAGTTTTAGATGAATCAAATGGCTGAATTCCCTCCTCAGTATGCAGTCAAGTTCTCTGGAGTCCTACTAATGACCTCATTATTTGACTCAGGTGTGCTGAAGCAAAGACACATCTAAAAGTTGCAGGATACCAGCCCTCGAGGCCTGGAGTTGAAGACCCCTGATCTAAACCTTTCCATTGCAGCTCCAGATGTATCTTTAAGGTTGTTGTCCTGCTGAGATGTAAAGTGTCAGATCTTCAGCAGTCTATCTAATCTGAGAGCAATTTCTAAACAAGTACTCTATTGACTACTACTTTTATATAGATATCAGAGTGAAGGGGGCTAAACACATATATATGCCAAGCAAATGTTTCAGATTTTTTGTGAAAAGGTTTTTAAAAAAACAATCACTTGTAGCATTTGAAAATTATACACTCCTTTTTGTAAGTTTAGCAGCTTAATTTCTGATTAAATTCATTGAAATGCATAGTTATAATATGACAAAAGATGAAAAGGTTCAAGGAGTATGAATACTTTTGCAAGATACATGTGTTACTCATTAAATACAACTATCTCATAAACCACACACACATCCAGAGCACCACTGTAATCACAATGAGATTCACTGTGGGACATATTACTTAAGCCAAATGCCTTTTTTGGCAGCAGGTTTGTATGATGGAAATCTTGATGCATCAGCAGTGGGGATCTGAAGGGTCCTATAGTTTGCAGAAGCAGTTCTTGGTCCCTGAATGCCTAACTCACAAGCATGTAAATGAGTTTTGCCAATCCCAGATCTACTTCACTCTACTAAGGATGAGCTGAGGCAGAGCTCACCTGCTGAGACCTTATGGCCAAAAATCTTAGGGCTGGTGGCCCCCCGTGTTTTTGCCTGTGTGGTGTGTAAAATGTAAAATGTTTTTGGAGCTGCTACGTGACACTGCACACTCCATAGGCAAAACAGGTAGAAAACAAGGCAAAAAATATTCCACACTGGAAATATGAAAAGAGAGCAATTCCCTCCTACTATTAGCCAGGGAAATACTCTTAAGGCAAACATCACAAAAAACCCTCTTTTCCATGAACAAACCAGACCTACTGTTGTTCTGACAGACATGTAAAGAACATTGTAAAAATTGTTGGACACTTCTTTTTTTTTTCAGAATAACGAGCGTTCTTGTAAATTCTTAATCCTCATTAACCAATCCTAACAAATCTTCACTTTTTTCGATAGTTTTGCCACAAAATATTTTATTCCGTCTGTTGTTGCTGCTTAATGTTTTGTTCTTACCTCGTTTCTGCATGAAGGTAAAGAGATCATCCAAAAATTCTTTCCTTTTCGGATCATTGTCCAGCTCATACAGCTGAAGGACAACACAGAAACATATCAGGGAATTAAATGCAAGTTTTGTGGCTGCTGAAAACAAGAATGTCTTCATACAAAATTTAGTGAACTGCATCATTTTTAAGCCCAGATTTTGTTGACTTTAACAAACTCACCTTAGCAAAGTCTCTGGAGGCTTCTCCTCTTCCTCTGTTACTGTCAGCCTCATCTGTCCATCCAGCACTGCCATTCTGAAACACAACAATTAAAACAGAAAACATGAAGGTCAAAAAAACATAGAAAAAAATTATGACAATCAAACAGAGAATTTGTATGAACAAAGATAGAGTAGAACCAAAACAATGTATCACAAAGGTGTATCAAAATTTATTTGCTGTGAATGAACTCTGGATGTTATTTCTTCCAAAAATGTTCATTTGATTCTTTTCGTTTTACTGCAGGTCAAAACATTTGTGCTGGACTCAAGGAATAGAAGGCCAAGCTATAAATTAGCTAAAAACAAACATACAGCTATAAAAACCGGTGGGAAAAAAAAAAAAAACTAATGTAAACTCAGAGCTAAAGAATGCATTTATCCAGGGGTTGAAAGAGCAACTTCTGGAGTTATTGTACCCCCGATCTCTTAAATTCCCCTCCCCCTTCATCCTCAAACATCTCTATTTGACCTAAACCATCTGCATCTGGACCTGCCCTGCCCCCACCTATGTCTTCCGACCCAGCTGGATACACGGGCCCCCCATCCTTCAATCTTAACGCAGCTGTGACGGGTGGCCAAGTTCATAGAGTGTAGCTGACTGTCAGGAGGGGCCAGAGGAGGGTGGGCTGGTCACTTGCCTTAGCGTGCATCTCTGCAGGCCTGCACATACACCCACAAACACAGACACAAATGCGCAAAGGCTAATCATCAATGTGTGCATGTTTGTGAGTGCAGGAAGGGGGTCCAAGGGGGGCATAATGGCCCCACAAGATGGGAAGAAAGAAAATAAAGGCAGAAAGGAGTGCACGGTATGTGCAGACCAGGAATGTCTCTTAAAGACAAAACCTATAAAAGCATCAGGAATCAAAACAAGATCCTTTTGGAGGGAGACGTTAATAGCTGCAGGTCGGGGTCTAGTTTCAACCAGGAGCCTATTGGTCAGTGGCAATTACAAGCCCTGAAATGAGAGCCAGGAGGGCAAAGGTTGTCAAGGCCTCTGAGAGCAAGTCATTTTCACCCTCTCACTCTCGTGTGTCTAACTGTTGTCAACATTCATGCTCCCTAAACAAATATTCATCAGCCATCAACCTGGACAACCGCTGCAGATGGTCTGTTTCAAGGTTACCAGATAAAAGCATGAAGAGTTGTGAAAGAAAGGCAGTTGTGTCCCCTAACACACACACACCCCCCCCACACACACACAAAGTGTTTTTATAAATAACAACATACATAAAATATATATGTTCAACATATGTTACTAAGGCAAATGTTTTTAAGCCTTCAGTGTTAAAAAAGTGATAATATAAAACACCTTTTCCTATGAAACATAATCTGACATGTGACAAAGATTACAACTGGTTGGTCATGTGGGCCTAAAACATACGTTGTGTGCAAAGGACTGCAAGGCCTCCATATTCACTGTAATTTGAACGCTTTTGTTAAACTTTAACCTTTATGAATGACTATGACTAAAGATACTTCAGATTTTAAATATGCATATAGAGACCATCATAAGTTTCTGACCTTGTTTAGGTAGGTTTGCAGTTGTGCTATTTGAAAGCTAAAAGATTTTTGCAATGGAAAAACACATGATAAAAGTGCCACCTAAACAAAAAAAATCTGCTCCTGCATACTCACATTACTAACCAAACAAGAAACCAGTACATTATAATGAAAACTAAAGGTTGCCTTCATTCTGATAATTAGTGTGCTAGTTAGTCGACACTGCTGAGCATGAAAGTAACAACAGATCAGATCATGACAAACTAATTTGAAATGCTGTTTCATAGCACTCTCCATTTGAGGAAGTGTATCCCCACAACATGGTGCTGCACTCACCAAATTTTACTATTGAAATGGTGCATTTAGAGTGATGTACAGTTTTAGTTTTCTTCCATACATGATAATTCCAACATGCAACTAAGGATTAGAACCAAATGAAGGTCCAAAGGTGCAGGCGGTAGCCGGTGGGTCACTGGACTTGGAAATGTTAAGGAAACACAAATGTGTTTATACACAAACCACATGGACACTTTCACACACATACACAATCATTATTCCCTGAGGGACACTGTTATGGGAGAGCCGGGGTCAAGGTGTTGTGACATCAAATGAGAACAAAGATAACCGAGTATTACTGTGCAGTCAGTACGTTATATTGACAACTAAAGGTTACCTGTAGTTTTCAGGCAACTAAAGGCCTGAAAACCTTTAGTTACCTGACTCAGGTTTTTTTCCCCCCCAAGACTCAGACTTTTTCCAAATTGTCTGTAAAAGTTAGATTTTGAAACAGACAAATTTGTTAAAAAAAAAAAAAAAGAAACAGCAATAAAGAAGAAACTGGTGTAACAACAGGAAGATCTTTAGGGAAACAGAAGTGTAGGTCAACAAGCGAACTCATTGCATAAATATTTATTCTACTTTAACTACATTACCCATGAGCTAAAAAAAAAATACTAAGCTATGTGATTTATTTAAAGAAAACAATGATTTTGATGCAATAATCAAACAGAGATGCCACTTTTGACTTGCCAAGTTCAGCTACTGAAATTTTTTTTTTTTTACCTCTCAATCCAAAACATATTTCAGAATAAGAACATTTTCAAAGAAAAATACATTTTTAATGAAAAGCCTGTGTGAATGTAATTAGGGGACAAAAAAAAGTTACCAAGTAGTTTAAAACAAACTTGACTATAGAGTGGGAGGAGAGAGGCAGTAAAGCCTGTGTTAAATATAGTGGTAGATCAGTAGAAAAATAATTGAGGTAAACATCAACCAGAAGAAAACCCATTTGCTTTCTTTAGGAATCATTTTCATCCTATCTTCCTGTTACACAAGTGTTTCAGAATATCTGAAACACATCTACAGATCAATAATTTCAGCTCACCGAACATTGGTATTGAAGCAACTTTTTAGTTCATTTCACCTGCCACCTAAAATGCAGCCAATCATTAAAATAGAAACAGTTAAAGCCCTGGACCCAAATACAAGATTGCGAAGGTTAACCATTTTATTTTCTTTCAATTATTACAATCCACAGTAAATCATAAGTCTCCATGGTAAATGTTTCTCGTTTCAATGTTTTGAATTTACTTTGTTGATAAATGATTACATTGTATTTTTTTTATTAAATAAAATACTTTAAATGTGCATAGTAACCCAGTTTGTTTATATCAGGAAATATTGTGGATCAAATGACACATTTTTGGAACAGAAGAAGAAATAACTTCTATAATTGGCTTTATTCAGACTCCCTTAATGTCAATGTCAGGATATCTGATCCAACACCTTCAACACCCAAAGGTTTAGTGGCTGATCGGTCTTGTATGACCTAGTCTGGCTGGAGGTGGAAGTCCTACTGTGGAGGGGTCCGAAGAACCGAACAAACAAAGAGCTTTTGTTTAACAAAGAGGCCGGACACAACTGAGTCAATAAGAATCACCCTGTTCGGACTCCAAATAAATGCTTGTTTTACATTTGTTTATATGGAGTAAAGCTCAGTCAGAAGTTACTCTTATTGCATGCGATTTTTGCATCAATATCCCTGTTTGAAATCCAAAATTAAAACTCTCAGGACATCCAAAGCCAGGTATAAAAGAGACCACTGTTGTTATTTCTGAAAGGGATCATTCCTTGCTGTTTGAAGCAGTGCTGTCAAAAAGTGTTTCGAAGCCAAAGAGATGTGAGCAACTAAACCTTCACCACATGATGGACACAATCAGCACTTTCTACTCTTGTCCAGAGCTGACAGTGATGTGAATGCTGCCGGATTTTTACAAATCTCCTACTTATTATAACAAAACTCATAATTAGATCTAATTGACATGTGAGAAATAACCAAACCCGTTGAAAAAGGTCTCCGATTTTATTTTACCTCTAATTCAATAAATATGCTGTGATTTACAATTAATTTTTTGCCTCTTTAAATGTTTGCTTTGTTGTATTTGTTATATATATATATATACTGCTCAAAAAAATAAAGGGAACACTCAAATAACACAATATAACTCCAAGTAAATCAAACTTCTGTGAAATCAAACTGTCCATCTAGGATGTGTTATTTATTTTTTTGAGCAGTGTATATAAAAAGCTTAAAAATATTGAGAGTTTTTCTATTTTTATAACAGTTAAAACTAGTTTCCTACAAGTGAAAGCCCACTTTTGGCTTCTTGCTCATCCAGAAGAAGTGAATGGTGCAAGTCTGTGACTTGCAGTCTGTTAGGTTTCCTCAAATGTGATGAATAAACTGAAGTCAACTGCATTGTTTAATAAGTAAGATCAATTTGAATATATGTGCTCGACTTTCAGTCTGTCTGAGTGCATTAAATTGACATTTGTTGGTAATTGGCGCTGTGTACTGGTTAGTAAACTGAGAAGACACATAGGTTGAGTTTCAGATTGAATTTACTTTGTTGACAAATGATTACATTGAATTGATAATAAGTCTGATTGGGTGATTTGAGGACATTAATGTTACTCAATGTAACTAATAGTTTGCTTCATTATAGATTTACTTATGCTGTCTCTGTTGAAGAAAATGCTCAAATGCACACACGCGCAAAGTCATTATAACAGGAGCCAATAACCAGGAGTAGACATGTTGGCTCTTGAAATGAGACCTTGGTCAACTGAGGAATGTTAACACCATGTTGCTCCTTGTAAAGTTAAGAGTGGCTACTGATGTGTTTGGACCGCTCCTTATGATCAGTCACCTCAGCCCCCTCATCACGTCCACCACTCCACCCAGAAATGACTTTAAAAAAAATTCCCACAACTTCCCACATTTTATGGAAGATATGTACATGACTTGACATGCCTAATGTATTTAATAACTGTTTTATTGAAAGTAGAGTAACACAAAAACTTTGTACAGGAGTGTTGGTTGATGCAGGATTTGTCTGACATCCATCACAACTAAAATTGTAAAGACATTTGTTTTGCTTTCAACAGAACACAACTTTGCAGCTTAATGTACACACACAAAAATGCAGTATCATATGGAGTCAGTATGGGTGTGACTAATAAGAATTGTTTGTGTTGAAAATACTGGTGGATATATGTACACACATATATACAACAAACATTTGAGTAGTCCACAGCTTTTTACGAGAGAAAATTACTTTTACATTTACTTTATATTTTTGACTGACTTATCTGACAAGTAAGGCTGCATACAGCAGTGGTTTAAAAAAAAAAAAAGGGAGGGGGGTTGGGGGGAGGAAGAAATACACCGTATGAATAAAGAGCTTGTCGAACTGCCTTTAGCAGGTATAACCTGACGTTTTCAATAAGACTAACTGTGGAGAATGTTAACCCTATGTTTTTAACAAAGTTGCATCAGTAGGTTGAGGTTTGCCTCAGTCATTTCAGCACAGCTATTTTAACAAATGAGCTAAGTATTTATTTTAGATATGGGATGGGCCAAACATGCATTTCTTTTTTTCAGGTAATTCTGGTAGATATTCTGATTCCTGTTAGAATCATCTCTCTGGTAAAAGATGTGTGCAGGTGTTGGATCTCTGATACACCATTTCACATTTAACTCTGACAATAATTTGGCATATAGAGAAGTTCATGCTTCGCTCAATGAACACAAGGTACCAGGTTCTTCTGGGTGAGAAACAAATCCACATCGTCACCCACTCAGGTGGTATAACATGCATTATAGCCAATCATCTTATTCTTTGTCTCATCTGTCCAAAGGACATTATTCCATCAGTGGTCCATTTAGATTCACACTTGTAAACTTGTCTTGCTGTTTTCTTCTTTGAGAGAATAGGCTTTAACCAGAGAACTTTTCCAAACAAGCTACATTTAATTGATTCTTAGTGTAATGTGGTGAGTTTTCACAAGTAACATAAGTCATGTCAGTTGCATTTTCTTGAAAACTGCAACAATTGCTTCTCCAAAGGTACTGCTGATGCATTTTCTCCTGTCGAACAATGAATAGATTGATGGTTGGTTAATCAGATGCATCAAATGAGCATCTTCTGGCATCTATCTTCACTTTTAAATCTCATGCAAGAAGCTACTGGACTGTGCCTATTTTTTCAACATTCATGGAAACTTGAATTTCTATTAAGTAAATAAAAATAGTTTTCAACTAAAATATGAAAAAAAAAAAAACAGTCAAAATGTTGCTTCAAGAATAATTTTACCTGTCTCTCTGAAACATACTGGTGCAGCCAGGTTGTATGTCAGTGAGTAATGCCTATTTTGTATTTTCATTTGCTTAGGCTTATGAATATCACAACAATCAGTCACTCTATTCTTTGTGAAGAATAAATGCAATGAGTTTCCAGTTTGATTGTGCAAAACAAGTGTGATTGTATGACAGTCCAAAATAAATAATAATAATAACAAAAAAGTGTACATAGTCAAATAATCCTATACACAGCTGTAGTATTAGTTGAGCATGGGCTATTTGTCCAGTAACAAAAACCAAAGTTTTAAATAAGTAATTTCTAAAATCATAAAGAATTTCCATTCACTATACATTCCTAAAGTTGATGTTACTTAAATGCAAGGGAAACTCAAGACCTCTACAGTTTTATGCAGGTTAAAGAAATGCTACACTGACATTGCCACTTGTAGCAATCCACGGTCAGGTGCATTGCTACTTTCCCTTTACTTATTAGAAAATCAAATTTGCTCTTTGGAAATATTTAGATTCACAAACAATACAGACAGCCAGGATGTCTGTGTATGACTTAAGGATGGCGATGAAGTTTTCATCGCCATCCTTAAGGCAATAATAAAACTACAGATTCCCACTGTTAATCTGGAAATAGAATAAAGGCAAAAAGGTATATCTGTACAATAAGTCCTTGTAAATAACCAAGTCTTTTAAGTCAATGTATTTGAATAAAAATAACACTAGGTTATATATTTATATATGCTATATTATTATATATAGCGTTATATATTGTTGTATTGTTAGATCATTTTACCAGTGTTAGGAATAACTGTTTCCATTTTATAAACAGTTAGATTCAGAACAATCAGTGGTTTTCTTGTTTCAAATTGTTATATAAAAACTGTAATACAGTGAAACTGTGGTATTGCTACACAAGATTATTATGTAAGAATCTCATAGCTGCTCATGCCTTTCATCTATGCATATGAATTATCTGCACAAGCTACCATATGCTCAAACAGCCACTGTGTCTGTTTCTCTTGTGCTGTCAAAGGGTTTACTGGCCAGGCAGTGGGTGGCCCAATTACATTATGGCCATACGTGACCAACTGGTTCAGTGCCAAATCAGGGATAAGAATAACACAGCACTAAAAGTTAGCCAAAGATGGACATCACTAGGAGGAGAAGATGAAGAAAGGATGCACTTCCACAAATGTCCTTCATGAAAGAGCTCCCTTACTCAGTATCAGAAAAGAAAACAACAAAATAAATATTTTGCTAACATGCAAATGCTTTTAAATACACTTTGGATCATTTCTGTACTTAGCAACAAACATTGATCAGCAAATTAAAATGTGAAGTAAAAAGAAAAAAAAAATACATTTTCCTTGATTGGCTCCAACTTGTGATCCAATGGTGATGATGGAAAAAAGAAAGAAAACAATAACTAAAAAACTAATTTTACCAAAATTGCACTCAGGAGTTAATACCTCAAAGACAAATGGAGGCCAAACTTAGCCTTATGTTTGCATCAAATGAATCAACAGCATGTCTGACTGCAAAAGAAGGCAAGACAGTGAAAACTTGGCAGAGTGTTGAACTTCCTTAAAGAATGTATGTGAAATGCAGACTGAATTGTGTATTTATGTGCCATTATTTTGATGTTTTATGGAAAACAACCTTTAGCAGGATGACATTCTTCATTGCACTCCATCAGACAATCCACACAATACTCTCCCACACGAATGCTAATGCATTTCTTGCAGGAAATTGTACTTTGACACCATAGAAAGATGTCCACAGAAGAGCCACCATTTTATTGAGGCCAGGCATGCTGGAACAAGAGGGGTTAATGGCTGCTGCTTGGAGTGCGGGGGGTGGAAGGCATTGATTGCTCAGCACTTTTCCAATTTGATAGTGCAGCTGTTATTAGATGAAGAGGCTTACCCTTAATAAAAGCATCATGTGATTTCTCTTCACTCAACTAGCTCTTAAAGACTGTAATAAAACATTCACTGTACACTTTGGAATTACAAAAAATGTAATTAAAAAAATAATGTAAATACTTTGTTGGAATAAAGATGACCCAGTGTATAAATAGCAGAGACGTTTCTTGCTACACATGAGCCGATGGAAACAAGTAGCACCACATCTGATCTAAAACATCTGTTCAAGCAGCCCACCACTTTAATCCTGTGAGCCCAATAAAAAACTTAAGAGTCAAAAACACATCTTTGCCATGTAAGGTCATGTTAGCCCTTAGCCATTCCTCAAACACCCTAAAGCTAACTCTCCCAGGGTACTGTCAGGGCTCTCTGTACCCCACCCTACAGAGGTACATGCCAAATCCCCAGGGCCATAGCTATTGAACACGCAGCTCAAATCAATAGCCCTGGATGTGCAAACACAGGGAAGTCCCCAGCCCCCCTCCGGACGCAATCTCACTGCAAACGTCAATACTCATCATCCTCAGTCATCTACCACTACACCAGGGAAACTGAGATGAGGGCTGGATCATAGCTCCCAGGGTGACCTAACCACCGCGCCTCCAACAAGAAATCCTAACTTCAAGTGACATGGTTAGGGTTTCCAAGGGAAACCTTCATCAAGTTGCAGCCATCTATAAGAAACTGTGTAAACAGCCACACCTATACTCAAAGAACACACAATTCATGCTCATGCTAGCTAGATTGCTATAGCAACCATGGGCAGTAAATCAAAGTTAACCAAATGCTGCAGTGTTCCCAGTATGAGCTCTGCCAGAACGGACTGTGGTGGGAGGGCAACTTTAGTGAAATTCACCAACATTCCTGTACCCCAGAAACAGGACCTAACAATAACAGGATAGCCCCTCTCATCCCACAGGTACTCTTAACATCTCATTCCTAGACTAATCTTTTTTAGCCAAATTGCTGCCTGTCAAAACAGCTCAGCAAGGAAAACCTTTCAAACAGACATGGCAGCAGTAATTTAATCACAATCTTGGCCTTCAGCGGAAATCTGGATCACAACCAATAACAATGCTGTGAATAAAAAGTAACATTTAGAGGGTAAATTACAATTAAAAGTCTATTCCTGGTACTAGTTTAGAAAGTCATCACAAGATCCAAAATAAATCAGAAAATAAGTTTATACTACTATTAAATAGATCTGTGGTTTAAGCCAAGTTATCCTACTTCTGTAAACTAAACACAAAAAGGAAAGTAAAACACCATTAATTTCATCATCCTCAGTTATTTTCAATATATTTGCACAATATATTGCAGAAATACTGTCATTGCAATAGCAATGTCTGCAGCATTTATATCGCAAAGGACTATTTAGAGCAAAACAATTGTTGGCTAATCCCACGTATTATGAACTTGAATATTTCATCCAAAAGTAATATTTAGTCAGTTGGACAAAGTCTTACTCCAACAAATGCTCACACCGGACACAAAAACTTGTAAACAGTCACAAGAGTTATGGGAGAACAGAAAGAAAGGAAAGAAGAAAATAGGCATACATGGTTACGGATATTTCCTAATAAAGTTGTCATCGCTAGACTTTCTAAGATTGTGCAACCCTAACAATAAGTGCAACTCAAATACACACAAAAAAACATGCTTTTAGCATAAACAAAATGATCAGTGCAGGTTAATTGTCAACAGGATGGCAGACTTAAGGTATCAGTCAAGATATCTCTTTTCTAAATGTGAGGCAACTCTTCTGAGGACAAAAGGAAAATCAAGCAAAACACAGAACTGAAAAGTAATTGTGGAGCTTTAGTCAACTTCACAGAATGTCAGAGACAAAATGGATAGATTTTTATTTTCTGTAGCTATGGTGAGTAAGGAGACAGAGTCTCTAGGCCAAGTAAAATTAAAACAAAAACAAAAAAGACGCATGACCAGTTAAGATTAAGATTTTCATGCGCTGAATCTGAAGATGCTACACTGACACGTAGTTGCCTATCCAGACCGTGGAAGTTTTTTTATTATTATCATTTTTACAGAAGGCTAAATGTACTACACTCACAGCAAAAAGTAGTTTATGATTTTAGTTTCTGTACATGAAAAGACAATTACATCATCAGTAGTTGCCTTGCCAGAGGAACACGTATGCATAAAAAGTCAAGATACGTCAACTATAAAAAGTCTACACAAAAAATAGCAATAATACAATTGGTGATGGGGGACTAGAGGATAATTGAGGCAGTTGTCTTTTTGCTGTATGAGGGGGGAACTAACTCTAATTCAGAAGACAATCTTTATGCAAAAATAAATGTCAAAATTAAATCAATAGTAAAGTTTATAATAAAAATGTTGGATTATTTGAAGTATAAAAATAAGTGACAGCCCTGAAGCAAATCTGCTTTCTCTCCCAGCATGCTTGACAAAAGTAGCACAATTGGGGTCAGAAATAGTTCAACCACATGAAATAACTGGGGTTTGATCTCTCTATAGAGATCACTTATTAGAGATCACTTATTGAGGCTCTTCCGACTGGGAAGTGTAGAAGGGAGGAGGGATCACATCTTTTACCTGCCAACAACTGTAAAGGATTTCACAGTGAACTGGCCATACGCTACCATCCACAAAGGCTCCGGATAATCGTGATTCCATGCACGACAAGGAGGAAGTAAATCTCACTGGCAGCCAGGAACATATGGTTAAGTTTCTGTTGACAGCCACATCCACTCATGATTGTATGCTCTCATAAGAAAATATTAACAGCATTTCTACAGATCCTATGAGATCAGATTGATGAGATCAGGGAGGAACACAACCTAAAGGCATTCCTGCCCCTGAGTGTCCAGTCATGTTTGTAGCTATGAGAGATTTCTGGCTTTAGAGGGAACAGACATAGTGGCGGGGACAAGGGGCTAAACGTCCAAGAGCGGAGCATGTTGCTACCTGTCTTGGCCTCAGCGGTGCTGCACCTCTAAATAGGCCACTGAAAAACAGGCCTCCAGGCAAGACCACCCCTCCCTCCATTAATCACTCCAATTACAAAGCTGAAAAAGAAAGACAGAGGAAAGAGGGAGGGGGCAGACAGGAGACACCTACAGGCAAATGGGCAGGTAGACGAACATACAAAAAGAGAAAAATAACAAATGTGTGCATTTTTCAACAATTTATTTGCCTTATTCAGTTTTTGAACCACAAGCAGAAAGAGGTTGTGAATTCAATCACTCAGAAATACAAATAAAGAAAAAAAGAAGAAGTGGATCTTAATATTAGCTGCAAAGTAAACATGTCTGCTGGTAACCTGTAAGTCTGGTTTGCCAAATAAACGCAGTGCGTTTGTTCAGCTCCAGCCCTTTCACCAAGACACCACATTCCTCAGGCAGAGGCCCCATCCCCCATTACACTAGATGGCCCCTTTCGTTGCCTCACACAAATGCAACGTTTATAGGGTGGTGTGGCCAGGAGTTCACACTCATTGGTTCAAAGAGCCTTTCACAGGCAAAGCAAATATTTTAGTGAATCACATCTGTGCCATCAAATACGGTGCTCCATAAGTTAACCCGTTACTCTGCGGTTTCAGGGCCATCAGAAACTAGACCGCAGAGACTAAATTTTTCAACTACTAACAAGAAAGGAGCTTCATGGCCCCCACTTAAGGATAATTTGGTTTAGATATTTTGTTTCTGTTCTGTGAAGTCTACAGTGACCAATGACAGATATAATAATTTCTCCAGAATGTTTAAGTAGTTATTTTACGAACAACTCAAATTTATGTTCCAACAGTGCATCAAAGCAGAAATTTTACAATATACCGGATCCCTGCCGCTTTTTGTTAGGACTTATATTGCGAAATTTAAAGCAGCTATAAGACATTTCTCTTGCGTCAATAGCTTTGGCTGAAAATACCTTGCATATCTCACAGCTTTCAAATGGCAAGCATCCAGCTCACCTCAAAGCTAATGGTGACGGGAGACATCGCACAACTCTGATAGGTCTTTATACATTCTCAGTCTACTGCCAGTGCCAGTAACTTGATACATTCACAATCAACAAAAAAAACTTTTAATTACATATAAAATGACATAGGTCATGGCGCCTGGAGTCAGATGGGTAAATGGCTTCTTTGTGAGACATGGTTAAGAAGTGTAGGGGGTGGGAGGACTTCCTCTGTCAGAAAAGTTACTGTTATGACCGCTTCTATGAATCCGGAGTATCAAATGTTCAAACCATAAGCACAATTCACAGCTTTTCAGAGGAGTTTAAATCGATAGGGAGCGATTTCTCCGCTCAAAGCAAGAGGTATCTGTTTCCTCTCAGTGAGCGTTAAGTGTACAGGGGCATTCCAACCCTGACAGGCCAGCACCCCCCTGGGAACCAGGTTTGAATGTTGCTGGCCGTTACGCATCTGGAGCTCATCTCCAGAGGCAGCGGGGAGCTACATCTCTACTGGATGCTTAGCAGATTAGAGCTGATTTGAATGACTTGAGCTTCATATATCTGGTGAGCATATAGAATATGATGTGTGTAGAAGTGCAAACTATATAGAAAAAAGAAACACAAACGTATACTCTTATGCAATGCATAGCCTCCATTATAAGGGAAGAAATTAAAAGCAGAGGTATGCCTTGTGAGGTAGCATTAACAACCATCGATCAGAGATGAACCGATCAGGCTTTTTCCGATTGATGCCAATGTTCAGTTTAACGAACATTGATAGAAGTGGTAGTTTTAAATCTAATGGAACATCAAAGAATTACAAAGTTACCAGCTATGCAGGGAGGATTTGATCAATAAGGGGAATTTGGTTTTTAGTTTTTGCAGTTTTGATCTGCCAATCCGTCAGAAGCGATCAAGAAAAAGACTGGCAGAATTTGGCTAACTTGTCCCTTTTGAATTAAACAAATTCATATTTTTAGAAATTTTGCAGTTGGTTGTGGAAAGTTTATAGAATTGAATGTAGCACTGCAGTCCGTCTAAAAAGGAAAAACAGTATTAAAAGAGTTAATACAGCAGCTAGGAATGCAAAACAGGAGAAAGTAAACCGGATTTAGAGAATGTGCTTTAACAGCAGCAAAAGGTGTGCGTAAACCAAACTCATTTAAATGTTTAAATTTGCATATCCAAATCATGCACAATGCTATCAAATTGCAAAAGAAACTATTAAGGGGGATGAGCATATTATTTTCTATGATGATGGTGTATTTAAGAATAATTTTACATTTAAGTCCATTTCATCAAATGACGCAAAAGATCCATGTATTTGGCATGCATTATTCTACCTACCTTTGAAACAACCAATCTTATTATATTTTCTATTTATGCTGAAAGCAATGGGCAGACTTAGGTTTTTCTAATCACATTTATAGAGCAGGAAAACCCGAGACGTCTTTGTTTGACCAGATGGCTGACTAATCAAGGCCAGCTCCACTGGGAGTGGGTGTGTGTTGATGTGTGTGTGTGTGTGGAGAGGACATTGAAATCTGCTTCAGACATTATCAGACCAAGTTTAATATGAATCATTATGTCAGAGTTTTACAAATGCTGACAAGCATTTGTAATATAGATTACTTTTTATTGCTAAACATCTGGACAATAAACACTAACATTTATTTTTGTCAGAAGCATGAACTCTGTGTTGAATCTCAAGTTCATATTTGAAATTTCTATGTCATGCTTTAATCATTTACTACTTTGGCTTTGAAATTATTGACTAAAGTTTATATAGTTCATAGTTCCATCTAATGTGATTGTCTATTAACCAGAACAGCTACAGGTCAAATAAAGTTGACTTTATTTTGGACATTGCAAATCTGCAAAATAAAGTTGTAGATTTGCAACATAGAGTGACAGAACTATACATTTTGCATACAAGTATTTAAAAAAAAAAAAAAACAACATAAGATCACTTTCTAATTTCCTGATGATATTAGCACTTTTGGAAGTCATTTTAATTACCATAATTGGTAATTAAAAAGAAAAGGAAACTTATTGGAAAACATTATGCTTTGCAATAATGTAACTGGAAATAATCAGACTGAAAAAGTACAAGACTTGGAAAACTGTGCTTACGTGATCCTCATTTAGCAGAATTACAATGCTTAACAGACATACCACTTACAGTTCACTTCTTGTGGCTTGTCTTTTGGGATTCAGGAAGCAAGCAGTTTTAGAATGAAGGACAAATTAAAATATTAGAGGCTGAGCTGTAGACACATTGCTATTAGTGTAATGTGATGTTTCCTGGGTTGGAGCTAGGAGATTCTTTTTCTTCCTTCCTCCTATGGTGGTCTCTCCCGCTTACAAGACTTTGATTACATTTAGTTTATGTCTGAAGATAAACAACACAGCCAAACGCTACTATACACTGCAGGAAATTTTGGCAGCCAGTGCGACGCTGACCAAAAAGCAGGGAAGCAACAGGGTAAGGAAAGCCTTCTGAAGCACTTCCAACTGCTTCAATGTGTGGCTTTGTGCCAGGTTCCAGTCAGCTGCTGCGTTTACCCAAGCGCCTTGACACACTGGCCCAGTTAGCGCTTACAAGCCCCGGAAAGTAGCCTGGAGCTGAGCCAAAGCAGTAGCAGAAGAGAGCCTAGAAAGCCACTAACAATAGACAACTCTCACTGCACACCTCTACGTCAGCTGGCCCCTTTTTGCAGGGTGTTTTACCAACAAACATAAGTTTTCTATCGAAAGACACTAAGGCTACAAAAAGACATCTTAAATGTCTCTTTGCTCCCTGCAGTGGCCTTGATCTCAGGTACATTGTGTCTTTCAAACACTTGCTGTGATGGGTTTTTGGCTTGGTCTGTTAGTTGCATCTTGACTTTTACAAATATACACTCAGCAGAAATGTCAAATAATTTGCACAGGCATTAAAAGCCCTTTAGCATTTTCACAATCATGTACTTCCTCCCTTTGGCTCACAGTCTCTCATTTGCTCTCTATATAGACAGGCAGTTTCCTTTCCTTCTGCAGACAAACCGCACGAAGATTCACTTGCTTTGTCGGTATCAGACAATGGTTGAGCTTTTACACCTGACTATTCCAAATGAAGATGGCTGAGGGAACAAACTTAAAACAGACTAACTAACTAACTTTAGGTGACAGACAAAAAAAACAGTGCACAAGTGGACAGCAAAATAATGTAATTTGTTGGGTTTTTTTAATGAATAAAACAAGTGACACAATTGTGTCTGGCCCCAGCTTTGACTGCTTGCAGAAATACATTTCATTTTATTTTGGGTTATGTTTCTACCATCTTTGCACATTTGGATGATTGCGACACATAAATATAACTCAGATCTAAATTATTTCTGTTGTTCTGGCAGTATGAGTTGGGTTGTCCTGCTGGAGAATGAATCGCTAATCCAATCTCAAGTCTTTTTTCAGTCACCAACAGCTTTTCTTGAGTACTTTTATACAATTACTTCCATCAATATTTCTACCTAGTCTGATCAGCTTCTCTGTTCCTCCTGAAGATGTGTTGCTTTTTCTCCACACATAAAATGTTTCATATCAGCCAAAATTTCCATTTTTGGATGCTTTCACACTATAGTAATTCAGGGAACTCGACATATTGAGTAGGGAATGCAGACAACATTATTTGGTTTGATTTATTTTAAACCAAGTTCTTTCAAAGTGGACTAAATTGGACTATGTCATGTAGTTATAAAAGCTGTTAACTTAGGATCAAATCACAAGAATGTGTCCAGAATGAGCAGGTAAGGCAACAGACTATTGAGTGCAATACTCTACATATTCGAAGAAAGTAGCAAAACAGAAAAAGACGCTGAAAAATTAGGAACTGTTACTATTTCATGGTTACGAAGAGCAAAGTAAGCAAGGATATAAATGTTTCCACATCTCATGTACTCTAGAAATCACCCGTCACTTCCTCCCTTTGGCTCACAGTCTCTCATTTGCTCTCTATATAGACAGGCAGTTTCCTTTCCTTCTGCAGACAAACTGCACGAAGATTCACTTGCTTTGTCGGTATCAGACAATGGTTGAGCTTTTACACCTGACTATTCCAAATGAAGATGGCTGAGGGAACAAACTTAAAACAGACTAACTAGCTCTCTTACTGTGTAAGTGTGCTAGTTTCAACCAACCAGCTCTCTTACTGTGTAAAAACTCTCTTAATCTTATCTGGACAGAGCACCATCTTTATGCATTTGCTCTGGTCCCTACATGGGTTTTGGCCAGCTGCCACACATCTTTTTGTTTTCTTTCAACAATCTTGTTGAATTGTTGAACTCTTACACAGACTAATGGCTTTCCTGACAGATTGTGCCCCATTGAGCTGTGGATCTCTGTTGCTCCTCCAGAGTTACCATGAGTCTCTCTGCAGTTTCTCTGTTTTACACTCTCCTTGTAGGTTGACCACAATCGCTTGATTTGTATGGTCATCAGGTCTGTCAATGTAGACATTAAAAATATACACAGTTGATTGTGTTGGATTTTTTTTAGGGGCAAAAGAGTAAAGTGGGTAATGCAAATGTTGATTACAATCCCAGAGTTTTATCTGGTTAAAAAAATTTTTTTAATTAAACACCATTTGATATTTCTTTCGGCTCACAATTGTAAATTATTGTATTGGCCTATTCAAAACAATCCCAATAAACTACATTGAGGTTTTTCACATTCCAGCATGTAAAAACCAAAAACGTGTTAATACTTTGAAGGCATGAGACAGTTTGCACTAATACAGCGTTAAGACTTTCAAATTTGTTCACTAAATGTGTAATAAATCTCCTTATACTGCAAGAGGGCAAAAACAAGAAAGGCAACCACCTCCTTTCAGTTTTCCTTATTTAAACATAGTGTCAAATGTCGACAGCTGATTTCCAATTCAAATAAAATTTGGATAGCTTGAGACTACCAAATCCAGCATATATCTTATTTTGTTTTGTTTTTTTTTCTGAAATTGAGTTGCTATTTAATCTTAAAAATTAAAAAAGAAAGCAAACTTTATAATGTCCTTAAAGCAGTTCCTTCAAAAAGCAATTTAAAGTGTTATTTAAATTACTGAAAAATGAAAGTATTAACACAAAAATTCAAAAGCGTAAAAAATATAATTATCGTTTCAAAAAACATACATACCTATATTATACTCTGAAAAATATCTAACTTTCAGCACGTTAATTCCCAAAAAGCTCGAAACTTTTTATTTTTACATTTAATAGTTATATAAATTTAATTTCATATCAGACTCAAACAGAAAATCATGTGTGATGATCTAGTCACCAAGTTCATAAATACTTCACAATAACAGACAGCGCATACAATAAATAAACTTAACTATATATATATTTATATATGACACAAAGTTGCCTGTCTGTATGAAAACTCATGGAAACTTTCAGCAACAATATCATAATGGGTAACATGACCTTGTCCATGTTTCACTGCAGCTGCTGAAGGCGTTGGTGGATATCTTTTTCTCATTTGGCTTCCCCCTTATGTTGTTCGCCTTCATTAAAGAGCAGGTGTTGAGATACGTTTTGTGGGAGTGGTTGTAAAGTATGAATGAAACTGGCAAAGCTGTTTGTGTGTGTGTTGAGGGGGGTGGATTTCGGGTTTACTACATACTGATCAAATAACAATGGACCCGAGTATCTCAGTTTTCATTGAAGGGAAGAATATCTCCAAGGGTTTGTTTGGGAAAAAAAACAAAACATTAAGTTCAAATCCACAACCTTCCAAGTAAATGTTAGTTTTTTGAGCCTAATTAAAAAGGAAAATGCAGTCTACCCATTAATAAGCATGCTTGTGAATGTTACATTTTTAAAATGCAGCCTTAAACCAAAGGATTGGCTTAACATGTATATTAAAAAAAAAATTAATTAAAAAAACAAAAAAAACAACTAGGCTTAGAGGAAAAGCCAAATAGTTGTAAGAACCCATATATTTCTGTGCTTTGGGGGAAAAAAAGAAATAAAGAAAGAAAAAAAAAGCCTTAAGCTTCTCTCATAAATTATTAACTTTGCTCCATTTTTGTTATTGTTCATGTGTCTTGAAATGATTCACTGCTTACTTTGTATTAAGGTTGAAAGGTAAATAAGTTATCTACATCCTGGATGGTTGGATTGCATTGCAAATCCCCTCCTTCACCGCCTGACCAGGCATGAATAGGCTGATTGCATCATCCATTATGTTATGTGTAAAACTAAAAGTTCAATTCACACAAAATAGCAAGGGTTGCACTTTACCTTCAGTATTTTACCTATCTGAATATACAAACCACTAAAATAAATTTTAATTATTAATAGTTGCAGTAATTTCTAACCAATAATAATATCATTGATAATGAACCTGTGAACTGATAAGAGAGTGCACCCATCAGATAAAGCACTGTGGATGTGCTGCAACGTACGGTTGCACAACCGTTCTTTATATATAGCAAGATTGTCATCCATTTCTCAAAAAAGTGGAAAATGTCACCTGTCTTGTTTTGCTACCTGTATTTAACATGTCAACAAACCCTTCTTTAAGAAGAAAATTGTGTCAATTGAAACATTCACTAGCTAGACGCCATACCATGATGCAAATGCTCTATTGAAAAAAAATAGACCATTAGATTATAATGTCAATTATAAACAAATCCACAAAGTGGAAAAAAAAAAAAAAAAAGTACTTTTACATTTGAATGCTACTGTTGATAAAAATCACAAAGACTGATTTAGTACTAAAAACCAGAAAACCAGCAAACAGACTTCATAAATGGGAGAAAATCTTTTCATAAAAACACAAACAACCTAAAATGTATTTGCATTGTAGTCTTACAAATGACTGATCCAATTAGGAAAAATAGCTAAGGCTAAATTTATGTTCATGTCATTCATTTAACTAGTGTAGCACAGAACAGATTACTGGACTTTAGTTAATATAGAACAAATCTGGAAAAGACTGACTGGGGAGAAAAAAAAAGTGAGAGAGAATCACGTTGTAGTTCAGTCAAAGTCCAGACTTTAGCGTGATTTAAATGCTGTGGCAGAGCGGAACCTTAAACAAATGCCTGTAAATCATGTAGCAACTGAAGCAATCTTGCAAAGACGTATGGGGCCAAATCTCCACCACAACGTAGTGAGAGACTGATAAGGTCATGCACAAGACAATTAGTATAAGTTACAGCTGCTAAAAGTGTTTCTACAAGTCACTGAATCATGATGTGGATTTAAGTTTAGTGTTTTCCCCCCACAGTTTGCCTTTTCCTCATGGCTCAGATTTTCTTAAATCAGTAATTGCATGGTGTAATGTATAATAATGAAATGTATGGTACATTTTAAACCAAACTACTGTCTTTTTTCTATTCACAATTAGTGTATATTTATAAAGGTCTGATTTGTCAATATATATTTATTATACTGGTTGAATCTAACATAATGGTAGTGCAGGAGATTTTTTTGTTTGTTTGTTTGTTTCATTTAATAAATCAGGGCTCAGTTGTAAAAAGGGTGGGAAATTCCCTATGTGCTGCTTTACATTTTGTGGTATTTCTACTGGGTGAAAGAGTATGAGAGTTGAGCTGCAGGTCTTATGTTGCCCAAGTGCTGGTTGAGACTGAATATTTTTGGCTTTTTTATTTCTATAGAGCTTTCCCTTATTTGCACACAGAGGGGTCATTACTTCAAGCTTCAAGTGTGTGTGTCAACATTCACATCAGCATATCAACATCAACCTAATTAAAAACCCTGGTGTAGTAACATACGGTATCCACTGATTAAACAGAATAAGATCACATTTTCAGTAAATAATTATCAAGTAAAAGCAATGAGGACAATTATCTATATCAATTATGTAAGAATGTTTACATCCAAATCCTGTTGTATCATGATGGTTTTTATGGCATTTTGAAACTGGTAATTATGTGCTGTGCATAAATACCACAGCACAAAAAAAATGCTGCAGGAGTCACTGTAAAACATAAAGGCTGTGGGCAAAAATAAGCAAAGCTTTTTGGCTAAGAGGGAGAAATATGATTATACCCGAATTCCCCACTGAGGAACAATAAAGGATATTTCTAACTCTTTTCTAAATTTCTGTTCAGAGATATGAATGTAATGTCTTTGAATAAATGAGTATGATTCACAGGTGCATCATACTCATTTGTTATCATTTATCACTTATGAACAGCAAATAAGTGAAGAGAATATCACTTTTGTTTTTTACAAAATGTCAAAGCCATAAGTTGCTACTGATGCTAAAATAATCTAACATACTGGTTATTAGTTATAATGATTTTATATTTGACAATTACCCATTTTAATTTTGATGCTCATAAATGTTTCTTAGATGAGAGGAGGCAAGGTAAACTCAGTAGTAATCATTATTGAGCACAATGTTATACCGATTTGCCTTGTATCAACAAAGACAGGAAGAATAATCTGATAATAGCTGATTAATTAAATTGCTGTTTTTATAGACATGCTGCCCTGAAGTTGTAAACCATTGTTTTAAAAAGGGTTATGTTAATAAGAGTAGTGGATAGCTCTCCTTTAGTTTTCAAGTCAGACAGGAAGGGAAAAGTGTAGCTTTAATTCTTTAAGTCAGCTGTCTCGCAGCGCACAGCAACAGGTGTTTTTTTATTTATTTATTTCATTTTTTTTTCCAATTTGTAGTCAGCTGTAAATTAAACAGCATACCCCCATTACAGAGGTGAAATGAAACAAAGAATGAAAATATGATGATTATTTTTGTTATAAACAATTAATTATTTACAAATAATATTGGCATATTTTTCAAGAACCAACACAGCTCATCACTTCAGTCCTAAAACCTTAACCAGCACGAATCCTGAGGTTTTGTGTACAGATGGCAGAGTCATCACTGACAGACACCACCAATAAGTAGCGCGCTTGACCAGGGCATGGCGTGACAGAGGTTAAAGGACTGCGGCCACTCTGAGAAGCCTCCCCCTGTCTGTGAGCAGATGTGTGCTTTAGAACTCAGACAAATAAAAAACCCCAACTGTCTCTGCCCTTAGCAGTGGGGTACTCCCCTCCAGCTCCTCCCTTTGAGGCACTTTAGCTTTTTTACCCCCTTTTACAGCCCCTGCAACACTGGGTGAAATGAATTGAAAGATCACCAATGAGAGGCTCAACAACCACATGGACATGCACCCAACCACCCTCATCAAACCCCCTGTCTCTTGTTGGGAGCCCCCAGTGGGAATGTTCACTGTTTGAAGAGTTAACTCTTTAATTCTGTCTGGAATGTTTCCTCTGGGTGGGGCAGTGTAGCGTGCAGAGCCAGACCACTAACCACTCTCCTACAGCCCCTCTACCCCCTTCATCTTCCTACTAAATTCAATACCTCTATTTCTGGGAGGGGGGAGTGGAGCCACACTTAGCTGTTAAGAGGTCAGCATAAGATAAAGCTGTTTAATGTCAGAGTGACATTAGTTAGTTATTATTAGTTTAGTTTATAATTTTTGGTTTAATTTATTTTATTTATTTATTTTTTAGAAAATTGGCACTTAAACATAACAATTAGGGAGATTTATTTCAATTTGATACACACCACTATCAGCAGCTTTTGAATCAAAAAGCTCAAGTATCAGATCAGTGGACTGCAAACTGTGACTACAAGTGGTCCTGAATATCTTCCATAATGCATCTTAATAACTTTAGCTAAAAACAGAAAACAACCAACAAATAGTTTAAGCAGAGATTGAATAACAAATGCAAGTTTTAGTAGTTTCTCATTTTTCTTTATGGAATAACAGCATTGAACAACAATTATTCTGTTATTACTTTGTACAAATTATTACATCCCAGATAGATCGCTGTTTCAGTGATGATTGAGACATGACTACATTCACATAAAGATTAATCAAATCTAAATGTAGTTGAAGGGCGATTGGGGGTCGCTGGTATGGGCCAACCAAGCCGGACTTTCAACGCCTTTGTTTAGACTAACTTTGGCACAACCTGTGAGCTAAAAAATATTTACTAGGCTAAATAAAAGCCAGGTCAAACTTAAATAGCAGTCAAAAAGATGCTTATGGACTCCATAGGCATCATTTAAGTCTCATTGCTTTCCATTGTAATGCATGGGTTAAAGTTTTTATGTAATTTCTAAAAAAAAGAAATTAAAAAAATTTGTAACACTAAACACTAACAATGCTTTGTATACCTACCTCTTTTACATGCATATAATATCTTCTGTTCTGTTTTTGTACTTTAAATAAACTGTGTTGATTGAGATTTTCAATTCCTTGTGTGGTTCAGCAGATTTTGCAAAGAAAGATATTCCAGGCCTCACACATTATAGTCGCTCTTTGTTCTGAACAAGCACTGCAACAGGTTTTAATGGACCACAGCCCTCCTCATTATTTCTCATCTGAATGGCCTCCATTTGCAGGCAATTTGTACAAGCAGAGGTCAGACAGTAATTCCAGTCTTATTACATCAACATAACAGGAAGTGCAGTAAACGGAGTAATACTAAGTACTCCATTTAAAAGCCACTGACAGTAATGGCATCTGAGACAACATTCAGAAAGAGAGAAACCAGGTCAAGTTGCCGCATGAAGTGGGGCACATCAACTCATGCTGCACACCTCCAGAAACTGTGCTTCCAAACAAAAAAAAAATACAATGCTCTAGCCAAATATAGTGTTTTTGCACACTGATTGCAGAACTGTTCCACTTTCTATTGTCAAAATAACAGCATTGAGTCCATCTGCTAAATGCAATTTCCTTCCCATTTGTGGAAATGAGCTGAAAACAATGCCAAACATTCCTGCCTCTTAAAGCTTACACACAATCCTTATCGATCTACTTGCTGCAGCCGTGCAGCTCCCCACTTCCTGACTGATGTGTTGCTGGGGCGACAGCTAAATTATGCAACGCTGCTGCCTCAACAGACAGGCTTCAGTACATGAGTAGGAAAAGCAAGGCTCAAGGGTGGCAAGAGTGGCAAGTGTTGCCGCGCTTCATCAATAGTCGATGCCCAATTACAGGGAGGAAACAGTTTTAGTCTAACATGGCCAAGCAGGTCAAGCAGTTTTCTTCATTTAAATGCATTCTTCGCCTGAGTTGTGGACAAATCTTTCCTGGAAAAAGTTTTTCATATTGCATTCATTAAGTTAACAGTTGTAAAGTACAGATATTATCTGAAAAGCTAGTGCTATGCCTGTTTACAGGATACAAGGCAAGAATTAAATTGTGTAATGTCTTCCTAAGAAGAACAACCCGTTGTAATGTTTCCAGATATTAAATCATATTATGTAAAAAAGCACAATTTAAAATGAACTTACTAAATTTCAAATATGTGAAATAAACCCATGTTAATCTTAAGACTGTGAATGACGTGAGATTTACTAATATCAGTTTGAGATTGAGTCAGTCAGTCAGGCTTTTAGTAATCAATACAGATTTCTGTATAAATCCAATACAGATTTATACTATGTGAACTTAGCAGTAAAATGTAATTAAAAACTCAACATAAGAAAGCAAATCGAATATGCTGTGATTTCACTATAAAAGAAAATAAGATGAGAGAAGAATATTGCATCACCATCACCAACCCCAATCTTTATCAGATTTTTTACTAACCTCAAAGAATATGCAGTTTTTATTGTGTTTCCAGGCTGAAAAAAAAAAATGTCAGTTCAAGTTTTGATTACTTAAATAGGGGGGTAGTCCATCTGAGCCAAAAGAGAAAAAAAGATTGTCTGAAAGTCAAAATATTGCCCTAAACTACAACATTCTCTGTTATTATTATGGTACCCAGCAAATAGAAATAAACTTGGTAAAACTAACTGACCTAAAAGGGGAAAAGTTTAGTCTGATTAATTAACAGTGAAAACAAAGGGAGTCTTTTTAAAATATGTGTGTAAACACATCTGGTGTCAGCACTATGTAAAAAGGCAAAATAAAACTATCTATAACCACAAACAAATTACAGTAAGGAGAGGTGAGGTTTATTTATATGTGGATCCTAAATGACAGAGGTTCACTTAGTTTTCATCCTAATGCAGAGGAGACCCGAGTGCTGTGGCCGCCCGGCCCATCTCTCGCTCCACACGGCACCTTTGTGCATCCTCTTGTTTGACATTCATTTACTCTGCTGTTTAGGAGAGGGCTGAGGTCACCATGCATACATCACTGACACGAAAACGCTGGTTAACATGTCTGTCCACACCCATCTGCCCTGTATAAGACATTCACATTCATTCAAATAGGCAGGAGTACTTTGCTGCAAGATGGATTATTTGTAATGCCTGTCAGTCAAATTGTTTCAAGGAATTAGGGAAATCTCATTCAGTTAAAAACTATGGAGCAGTTTTTGACACACAAAAATTGATACATTTGGGGGAGGGGTGGGAAGAAAATCCATGAACTTCAGTTAGAAAAATCATATTTTAGAGCCATAAAACTTATAATTATTAAAAGTTATAGTTAATGAAACATTAATAAATCAAATTTGGCTATTCCTTTTGTTTTTCCAAAGCAATTAAGGAAGAATTTTTTGATCATTTAAAAGAAGCCTATGTTGTCATATTTTTTTTTTGTTTTCTTTTTAACAGAAATTGAGTGCCACATATAGATGATGATGTGTTTTCTGTGTCTGCATATCTGTTGCATGATAATTGTATAAAGCAGTTAGACTGTTTTCAGAAAGAAAAAAATCATTCATTAAACAGGAATGTGTCCAATGGCTGTTTTCAAGTTAATCAGGAGCAACAAAAAAAACTTTTGTGAGGACTTTTGTTACAAAAAAACATTGCAAGCATCATGGGGTTAGCTTTATTATCTGGTTCCACATGACCTACAAAAGAGGGTTTTTTTTTTTTATTGGTGACACTTTTAATCTTTTCTGTACCCTTTTAAAAAGCAAAATAACTACAATTTGAGGGAAGACGAAACACAGGTTACGCCACAGATAGCACAACTGGGATCCAACAACCAGAGAAGAAAAGTGACTTTTTAGGACTAAACCCACATGTTATGGGGAAACTAACTACATACCAGATTAAATTATCTCCCTAATAATTTGTTAATTTTAATTCTAAAATTAACAAATTATTGATCCGTACAATCACTGTATGGTTTCAATATAACTTAGGCTATTGTTGAGACAGTGTTTAGAGGAACTTTCTGGTGCACATCAGAGTAACAATGATGGTCACAATCGGAGCAGAAATAGCAATACCAATCTGAATGATCCTACAATTTTAGTATTTTGAGATATTTTTTGTATCCAAGCCACTGCTCTTCAAAAAAATCTCTTGCTCTGCCTCAGCACCCTGGATAAATCTTCAATTTATGAGCTCAAATTCAAGGTGCTGACTGCCATTACTACTTTAATCTTGGTTGGTCATTCAAATCAAAATCAAATCAAGTTTTATTTGTATAGCACATTTAAGCAGCAAGGCATTTCAAAGTGCTTTACATCATAACAAACATAAAAACACAAAGTCATTGTCTTTGTACTGATGCCTGAATTTGTCATTAAAAATGTCCCAGTATTATTCTTCACAAACTTTAAAGCTGTGCCTTCTTTTTTCTTCTTACACACTTTCCCATTAACATATTTCTTAATTTCGGTCATGGAAATGAATAAGGTCATCATAAGACAAGTTTGTGCACAATTAAAAAAGAAAAGTCAGGGGGAGAAGTCACTATGCAGCTTTGTTAAATAGACAAAACCAATTTTAATCACCTAATTGTTCTGGATAACATCAGGGCCTAAACTTTTTCTAATTATGGGTTGCAAGGCTTCAGCACCATGGTGATATCTCTTGACAGCATTCATCCACCAAGTGCTTTAGATAAAAGTCTCCATCCAGTGTGACAGGTTACATGAGACACACACCGACATGTTAAAGAGTTAATCTATAGAAATCTCCCTTAAGTGAGTCATTCCATCTCTCCTTTGTCTTTCAGAATACTGAAAATGTCCTCTTCTAAAATTTTAGATAGACTGCATTTGTGGCATCTGTCAGGGTTGACTGTGGTCCTTTGAAGACAATAACAAAAAAAAAACAAAAACAAAAAAAACCACACAAACACACACTTCCCCTGCCTACACGGATCCCCTCCCCCTACAGCAGTGCAACCTGAAACTGCCTGAAGAGATGAGCCGTCATTAAATACTGCAGAGCTGACATAATGACAGGAAAGATAAAAGAGAGGAAACAAAAAAAGACCAGACCAATTCTCTTCCCATAATGCCACCCCCAACCCCCGGGCTCTGGCCACCACTCCTAATAAAAGACACCAGGCCACACATAGGACACTGGTCAGCTACAAGTTGGCTGCTACAATCTACTGTTCAGGAGACACTCAAAGCCTGGACAGTGAAATAACCTAGTATTTGACCTCAAGGGAAACAGTAACCAGTTCGACCAATTTTGTGGAACTCGGTTTCCTTTAAACTCTCTGAACTGAAGAAGTGCCATGACCTGTTTTCTATTGTCCAACGCTAAATTTGGAAATGTGGTTAAGAGCAGTTGTTATCTTTAGCCCTAAGACCTCTGCTTGCATTCATAAATATTAATCTCCCTGTGCCTGCTGCCAAGTATGCATGGACAACATGCCCTCATGGATGAACACACCACAAGTAACTGACCTACAAATAATAGTTTGCAAAACTGGGGCCATGGATCAGATGCCAGGACTAAAGTTTGTGACAGCTTTTATTTTTATGTTAACAGAAGTCACAACAGATACATTAGTTGAATTATCTAAAACGTTTTGTTTTACCAGTCTGGATAGAACAATTCAAAAATGTTCAAATCTTTTGCTCTGAAAGATATTTTTTGCTTTTATACAAGGACGTTTCTTTAAAAAAGTTCACATTTTTGTTGGAAGTCCAAGATTTGTGTTTACTTTGACAAGCCTTTCTAAACAGGAGACACACTAAACAGTCTGCCAGTAAACAACATTGAGTAATGTCCCCATTGCTTTGCTCTGACTGGCAATAGGTTGCATTAAAAAATGTACTCTAAATTAGTCTGGTCTAACTGGTCTATTCTTAGTCTCTAGCCAATTTGTGAAAAATAGAATGCCATTGTTTCTAGGATGTTTCATTTCTCACTCATCATTGGGTGTTTTGTTCTTTTGTAAAGAAAAAAAAAAAAAAAAGGAAAAGTGTTGACAGAGTAGATTTTAAAAAAATTAAAAACAATGTATTTTTGTGTAGTATTGTAGTTTATTTCTGCAAAGAATTCTTCCCTTACGCACAATAAAAATAAGCGTAGTCTTTCTTGTACAATAATGGCATTATTATTCAGCTGCAGGTTTGCACAAGAGTGCAAACCTGCAGTTATCCATGGGATAAGATCAAATCCCACATCAAATATCTAAACTCCAGGTCAACGAATTCAGAAAACTCACAATTGCTGGCTTATGAGTGAAGCAAAAAGGTTTATTTCACTTTCACAGCAATTGAACACCTGCATGTAACTGCAAGGTTTGCATCTCATCCTCAGACAATGGGCTTGAACAAGTGGAATTGGCATTAGAGAAGCAACAAATGACAGCAATATGGATATAATAGTGCAATGTTCATGCAATCCCCCACTTCACACCTACTCGTCAGCTTGGCTCTGTGACTACCTTCATTGGCAGCACAGAGCCAATGAAGGCTCAGTTCTTTAACGAGTCACACTGAGATGACAAGGAGTCATCTCTGGCCAAGCTTGAATGCGACTTTTTGTAAATCGGCATAAAAAAAAGCTTGGATGTAATATTTTTTGGGGCAGATGAGAGATAGGACATTCACCTGTGATGACCTTGAGTAAAAAAAAAAAAAAAAAAATACTAGTTTTATAGTATTTACACAAAAATTTACCTATGTGGAAATATTAGAAACATTATTTTAACTTCTTTATATAAATCATATAGAGTAAACACCTTAAAAATGTTTACTCTATCTTGTGCTTAATGTGAAGAATATTACAATTCTGTCATATTATAGAGCAACACTTGGTATTAGCTGATTCTCAAAACAGTGAAATAAAATTAGAAACATGCCTTTTAAAATTAGAAACATGTCAAAACCTAAGATAAAAATTACTGCATCTTTTTACACCAAACAGTAACAATTTGGATCACCAAATGTTTTTTGGTGATCCCTAAAACCATTTCAAATTAGAACAATACTAAGTATGTTTTGTTTTTCCTCAAGTATTGAAATAACAGTAATAAATGTAACAGATTTGTTAGATTATTTTTAAGAACAGTTGGAATAATTATATCTTTTTGTTTTAAATCAAACTCGGATTGCTAATAGAGTGTTCCAAATTTGTGTGCAAATATTATGACAACATGATATGTTTACCGAGTTATAATGTACTTCATACATGGTCCCAGGTGCTGCGTCCCTGAAAACATCTGTTTCCACAGTGCAATAAATGGCCACTGCCTTTAAATAGATAATAAATAGATAATAGTACATGAGAGCCAAATCATCCCAGCCCATTGTCCAATCACATGTCTTGTTGCACTGTCCACTTCTGCACAGCGACAGCTTTTTATCTCACTTACAGCTCGTGAGATCCGTGTTTAACCTGCTCCGTCTGCAGCTATGATGTTAAACCACATGGTGCTTGGCTCGGTTCCCTCCTGACATGTCAGTGTTCTGTAACACGGTGCCGAGGCAATATTTACCTTCAAGGGAAAGTTCACTTGGCACACAGCCGAACCTCTTGGGGTGGCTGCTACTGTGTACTACATCCAACCTTTCCACCCACCCAAAATCATCAAGCTGACCCAGGCAGCCACCCACAGCCTCACAGCAGCACTGCCCCGCCTGACTCCGCTGCTTGGACCAGAGCCAAACCAGAGCCCAAGCAAAGCGCCAAGAGGGACAAAGAGCAAGATACACACACTCAAAATCTGAGTGCAGGAGGAGAAAACTGGCGAGCGTGAACACATTGCACCTCGGTCTGGCAGTCTGCCAAGACTCACTCAAGAGGCTCTTTTTTTTTTTTTTTTTTTTTACCCACCACAAAAGCCAATCGGCGGTCAACCCCCTGTAGAGATTTGAAGTGTTTTACAAAGATACTCCCGGAGCAGTGCACGATGCAGTCAAGATTAAGCCGTCTTTCCCAGCAGGAGGGTTAGCAGAGAAATCACACTAAGCTCACAAAATTTAACAAAAGACAGGAACATGTTCAGAGAGCTAATATCAGAGGAAACACAATATTTAGAGGACATTACAAGGAAAAGAGCAAAACACAATTTGCAGTCAAGAAAGATTAAATAGAAAAATGCATCATAGCATCAGGAGCCACACAGAGGAGGGAACTAACCTGTCTGAAGTGGTCATCAAATCCCCAGTCGGCCTGTCCATTAGGAGAGGCAGATGAGTTTGGCCCTGCAGGGGACATGCCCTCATCAGGTTCCTGCTTCACTCTAACAGGTGGGGAGGCAGCTCTCTGGGGGGCCGACATGGAGTAGCCTGCGAACGGACGGGCTGGGATGCGGGAGGCGTTCTGTTGCAGAGCCAGGGTCTGCTTGCGGAGAAACTCCAGGCCGCTGGCGTTTCCCTCATCCTCGTCGCTGCCCTCGTCCCCCTCCATCATCTCATTGTCGTCATCCTCATCCCCCGAATCCCGGCCTCTGTCCTCATCCTCCTCTCTTTCAGAGTCCACGCTGCTCTGATTGGACACCCGAGGAGGCAAGCCGGCTGCAGGAACGCCTCCGGCCATGCCTTTGCCCATGAAGCTTGCCCCGGAAGCCCGGGCTGCAGCCAGTATGGCCTGCTGGGCTGCAACCTGCTGAGCGTACATGATGTGGGCCTCTCGCAGCTTCCGTTCCTTCCTCTCCATTTCCAGACGGGCCTGCTGCTGGCGCTGGAGCTGCTCCATCACTGCCTCCAGCTTCATTCCCCCGGTAGAGGTGCTCTGTGGAAAAGCCACACTGGGCTCCTGAGACATGCTTGGCTGTGGAGGGAAGAGAAAGAACCATAAGGTTCAGATAAGGAAAGCTACTCTCTCTGTAAAGATACTTTAACAACACATTTGCATACATAAAATAAATTTCTAAATAACCAAACAACATGTTTTCAGGGTTAAAAATAAATAAATAAAATAATAATAAATCCAGGACATTATGCACTAGATTCAATATTAAAATATTTCCACTCTTATCCTTTTTATATATACTCAAATAGTGTAAATGCACACACACTCCAAATAAAGGAAACTAACAACTAAGCACATTACAATATAACTAGGTGTTAAAATGACTGATACAGGCAACAAATTCATTTTTAAATAGAAAACAGCACATAGGCGGCAGGTAAATATTGACTGCTATGACTCGTCACGGGCTCCATGTAAATTTGTTGCAGAATCTTTAACCATGAACAATTTCTCTCAGTTATTTTAGTGAACAAGTCTGACATGTCATTTAATTTTATTAAAATAGTATTTAAATTTCTATTTTCACTTATTGTGGGCTACTTATTATCCCGCTGTGAAGCACTTTATGAAGTGTTTCTTCCACTGTAATTTGATCAAAGTGGGGTTTATACATATATGAGCAGACAATAGAAAATGACTGGACTGCTTTTGAAAAATTGTTTTCCAATCACAGGGTTGACAGTTGACAAGGGTCCTGATCGTTTATCCCTCTTATCCACTCAGCATTGGCTTTTTTTAAATTTTTTATCTCAAATTCATGCAAGGAGGCGTTTTGTACCCGTTTTGACAACAATTGACTTCCAATGCTCTTTATACAAATTGGAAGGTCTTCTAAAAGGAAATACGATTATAAAACTCCAACATTTTCCTGCAGCAGAAGGTCACAAGGGTTTACTATTTTGATTTGATCAGTTGTTGCGTTTCCACAGTCATCTGGCCCAAATTGAGATTAGACCCAAAACTCAGGGGAAATAGGACATAAAAGATTATAAAATCCAACTGAATTAAACCATAGGTGAGCCCAATAATCCACACACTTAACGTAAATAAAATAACTACACAATATAGAGAAAGGAGAAATGGGGATACAAAGAGGGGAAGGGGTCAACTTACCAGGACGCCCACCTTTTCGAGCCTAAATAGTCAAGCAAAATTTAAAACGTAGGAAATGGCAAGAAGGTAAAATGACCAGAACCCGGATTGGTATTGGAAGTAGACGATCGTTAAAGAGAGGGATGGACACAAATTTGACATAAATCAAACTATAACATGCTATATCAATGTGAAAACTGTCGCCAATTAAATTCCATCTTTTGTATTTTCAATAGCAAACAACCACACAAGTGGGGGGGAAACAGACACACAGTTAAAGCACCTCCTCCGTATTAGAGCGTGCTGGCTGCCACATCCTCAAAATAACGTGGATAACATAAGAGATAAGGTGGAGATAACATGCAAACATGCCAAGTCAGCGAACTTGCGTTTTTTTTTTTTAAATAATACAAATAGAAAAATTTGCACCAGCTGCAATAATAAAAACGAATGAAAAGTAACCAGCTCTAAAGGTCATGTTACCTCTCCAAACTTTGCTCTCCTTTTTCTTTGGGAAACTACGCGATCAGCAGCCGCCTCCTCCTCTTGGCAGCGTGAATAAAAGCGTAAAAACGAACTGTCGGGGGGCTTTTTCAGCTCGCTGCCAGGTCAGAGAAGAGCAGAGCCACAAACAAGCACAGCCACCACTCACCATTTGCGCCTTGCTACTGCTGGAGTTGTCCACCATCCCTCTTTCCTTGGGGTTTTATCCTCCTTCCCTTGTTTCTGGCACTCGTTCAAACACTTGTAAACACACACGCATGCGCGCGTGCACGCCCCTGAGATTCCGACTGATCCGCCGGGAGAAGGAGAAAAAGGAGCTATTCGACGTTTTCTCCTGGGCCAGTTCTCCAGGTTTGCCCGTGTTTCTGTCCGTTTTCCACCGCTTTCGTAAAATTCGTGATTTCCTCCTTTAATAGATAAGGGAGCAGGGTGGTAAATGACCCAATCTCATACCTCGAACAGCGCTGAGGTAACTCCCTGTCGTTTTTTTTCCTCCAGTGGAGTTGACACCCCCCTCTCATGGCGCACACCAGCGTTAGGCCCGCCCAACGACAGCAAAAAGTATTTCGATTTAATTAAATTAATAAATGCTTTTATCTGACAGTAATTTCATTATTCCTCAACTGTTTGAGGATTACAAAGAACATGTTCGCGGTTATTGCGAAAACGTCATAATTATGCCTTTTTTTTTTTTTACTAAATCAAAATAAAAACAGGTATTGATGCGTGTATATTTTTTAAAGCCAACGAGTACAGATTTTTACATTTCAGGGCGTATACTGTAGATGCACAACTTATACATTTTGCTTCTGTACCATAAAAATCTTTCAAACGAGATGTTACAAAAAGTTGGTGGAAAATGTTTACCTCAACAGGTAGTTCAAGCAGCACAGCTCCATGCTGCCCCCTTCCGGAAATTGTCGGTAAGTCGGTTTTAAAAAGTGAAACTCGTGTCCGTGTCAAACTCCAGTCCTCAAGGGTCAGTGTCCTGCAGTTTTTAGATGTGCCACAGATACAAAACACTGGAATGAAATGGCTTAATTACCTACTTCTTGTATACACGCCTACTAATGGCTTAATTACTCTATTCAGGTGTGGTGCAGTAGAGGCACATCAAAAAGTTGCAGGGAAGTGGCCCTCCAGGACTGGAGTTTGACACCTGCGCATCAGAAGTGTCAAACTTCTTTTTCAAACTTGCAAACTTCTTTTAATTGAAGAAGTCAGTGAGAAAATGTGATATTTGATCAAAAACCTTTTGAAGTATAAAATTGATTTTTATCAAACCTGATAAGTATTTTAAAAACTGAAGTATCTGGTAACATCCCAGTGTTCATTGATCTGCTTTAAGTCAGACTGTTTTCTCTAATTAAAAAAAAGGAAGTAGTTACCGTTCACAATGTGTTTAGATAATTTGAAAGCTTATCCTACTCATTTCTATAGAAAATTAGTTTAAATTACATGTATTAGTCTGGATAGCTAATGGTTTAGTCATCCTGTTCTTAAAGAGCTGCAATTTCACATATTTAAGTGGTTGAATAGCACAAAGATTGTGGTAGTCCAAAAAGAAAGAGGTTCCCTGTAATGTGAATTCTTTACACAGTTCACTCTGTTATTTTCAATTAACACAAATACAAACCATGTTAACTGAATTTTTTATTTATAATGTAAACCAACAGAGTACAATGGGAACAGAGTATTTACAGTTGTAAAACAAACAGCAAAACATTTATTTATTGCATTCAGCACTCAATAACACAACCTTGTCACAATGTTGTACAACAAGCAGATTGTCCCATAGTTGCATAGTACAGGTGAGTCAAGTGTACTTGCTACTGGCAATTGGTGTTAAGTGCAAAATTTAATCTACATCAAAACACACCACAGAGCAAGAAATGGGGTTAAAAATTTAATTTAGAAGGTCCATATAAAGCAGTCTGCTTAAACCAGAAACCTGCCTTAAAACTATGAAATCTAAGGTTATGCTGTGTATTTCAACTCTCCAATTCAGGATTTATGACCCACTTCAGCTCTTCCAACATTGTCCTTGCACAGAATTTTGCTTTAGTTCTAGTCCTAAACTTCCTCAATGTGATGAACTGTTTTGCTGTGCATATATGCACCAGTAGATAGGAAGGTTTTTATCCTGCCTGCATTATTTTATTCTTTTGAGCAGTTGTATAATTTTCAAATTTAATTTTAAATATATATATGCAAAAGTCTATTCGATCTCTGTGCAACTGCGCATAAAAACCTCCTGAGATGGGAAAGTCTCTTCATCTCTGGCAAATAGTTGGTGATAATAGTTTTAAAATGCATCCAAAAGTGAAAACAATTAATGCTGTAATATCAATGACAAATGTGTTCTGAAGTGTTAGACACAAGCATCAGAACACAAAGCAAATAAATGTATGAATACAAATACTAAATGTAAATTATATTAGAACTGTAAATAACTTGTAACAAGTATTTTAGCATATACTTAAATACAATGATAAATAAATAATGTAACTCAAATCTGATGTGGAGACATGTTTTCTTAGGAGCTGTTTAAACCAAAATACTACACAAATCAAAAGAAATTTACCTTTAGGAATCATTTTGTCACTCTTCAGTCTCTTCAATACATATGCTTTTTAAACAGATGTATTGAACAGATGTATGGGACCTTCCCATTGTTGGTAGGTTCAAGTCAAATTGTAGATCTGTGACAAGGTGAATGACAAAATCCAAATATAATCCTCAATTTAAGCACAGTCGCCAGAATTACATTTTGAACCATAAACAGCAGCTGTACAATGTGCCAAATGTATAAACGGAATGCTTCTTGGTATGTTGCAGTTTTGTTCTGAGCTCTATTTGTTGAAACAGGTGCTACATCTGTATGGTCACCTTGCTATTTAGAGTTTCGAGACAGAGAATTAGATGTAGATTATAATGACAAAGGAAGTAAAAATAAAACTAAGACTACTATTGTGCACTCAGGTGCTGCCAGTCATTTAACATTCCCATATCATTTAACAGTTAGAGATAAAGAGTTGATCATTTCAGATTTGTCAAAGGGTTAAACTTTCCACATAAACCTTCATACTGATGGGATTCCAGGGGGTTACAGAGCTGCTCACTATGGAGGAAATAAACCAGCCAGCTCCTCCTTGACTCAACATTCTTATCAAGAATGTTGAAATACTCCATCACTCAACTCAGACCAGTGTCATAGTTACGGTTTTGTGTAATGCTGCAAGAACATGATAAATAAATACAATTAGTTAGGCTTTGGAGTCACAGTGGATAAGGCTTGCTCTCATGTCCTTCTGCATTCTCACTGAAGCTGAGCGATCTCGGTGTTCAATGTCTGCAGTCCAGCGTCAGGGCTCAGAGCTGGATTTCCTCAGGCAACATGCAGCAGCTGAGCTGCATTAGAAAGAAGAGCTTTGGCCCCAGCGACTAGCGAGCTGAATAAAGAGTCAGACCTTCAGATAGTTCAAGTCACAGCACCGACATCACTGCATGGGGCAAGACGGGCACTCGAAGCAGCAGCACATAGAAGAACCCATGGCTTTGGGGGGAATCAGGTCCAAGTCTTCATCATCAGGAATCTCATCCAGGTGGTAGCCATCCTGAAGCAGCTGCTTGCTTAAATCAGGATGAACCTGGAAAGGAAAAAAATACACTAGAACCTCACAGAACAACTGAACTAAAGCTGATAAATGCTAGTGAGTTTATATTTGAAGTTATTTTTATTCCATGCAGAGAACTGATGAGGGAAATATATGGGGGGCTTTTTTAGACAATTTTCTGAAGTTTTCTGCCTGATTAGATCATTACGATAAAAGATCTTGAACATTTTTCCTCCAGATTTCTAACAAATTGATAGCTCTCAAGTAAAAATTTTAAGGACTAAAACATACAGGAGAAATATAGTCATGCTGCAGCTTTATTGACAAAGACAAGTTTTAAAAATTAAAGGGATTTCAAGTTTAACTGGTTTATCTAGAACATACTTGACCTTTCCTTTTTGTCTGATTCTTCAACTAAGAAAAAGTGTATAATGAGACATTTATAGACATTTGCTATAAATCAAGATATTTCAGTATTTCTCAGGCCAATCACTAAACAGAACTAACTAAGGGGAAAGTGACAGATTTTGATATTTAAAATGAATGATTGGGGGCTTATCTAGAACTATTTTTTGAGAAGACTGTCAGTTCATAATGAGAATATAATGACATTTCATTTGCATAAAGCTGCCAATCTTCCTGTGTGTGGATGTTTCAGCCAGTGTACCTAGAAGTGAGATTTTACAAGGCTCAGCATAATCCCAAAAGATCAAAAAACTCAATTTAAAAAGACCCTCAATTAGCTTCAGTTAGTATGTTAAATAAAAAAAAAGGTCATGAAAACGGATGATAAACAAGTTTGGCTTGTTTCAAAGGAGTTCCAGGAAAAAGACTTCTAGTTCCTAAATAGTCTATAAAAGCTAAGATGAGAAAAAAGAATATAGATCTGGATTAATCATAGGAGGACAGTTCTGCTCATATCTGAAATATATAGTATAACACAGAGTTGTGTAGGACTGGTGATTTGAGCTGCAGCTCTACAAACCTCACGCCCACCATGAGCTTCTCTGTACATTAAGATATTCTACAATTAAGATATTCTACAATTAAAAACAAAGTCATTTGACAGTCACAGCGAGTCTTTTTTTTTTAATGCAGGACAGTAATCTCACCCAAATGAAAACTTATAGAAGAATGAGGGCAGCTATCAAAAAAATAAATACTCTGGTGGGGAGCCTGTATAAAAAAAATCCAAATGCACAAGCTCAGCCCTTGTGAACTCAACCCTAACCCTAGGATTTGAAATTAATTCTGTGATGTGCAGAGGCCAGTGAAGAGCAGACAAAATAGCTGAGAAATTGTCTGGAAATAAGGCCAGGCAATTTCTCTGTACAGCATATGTCACATATCACCTGAACCAATGGTGTGAGAAGAAAAAATAAAACAACTATGCACATAAATTACTGTGACATTAGCTCAATGACTACTGAGTAAAACAAATTAAAAATAGTCATCTGTGCTGTGGTTGTTAGTTGAAATAACTCAAAGTAATTTTCTGTTAGTGCTATAAGAAAAACTGTTTCATTTATCTTTTACCTCCTAATTTCTTTAAGATCTATATATCTGTTACAGATGTCCTGCAAAAAAATTGCACATTGTGAATAATTACTCTTATGGCAAGGCTTTCAATAAACCATTTTCTTAATGGTGTGAAAAGGTGCAGGCAGAGGATAAAAAAATGCACTAATTGAGTTAATGAAGGCCTCGGTGAAAAGAAAACAAAATGATCTTCCCGCAACCACAGGCCAACAGTCCCGCAGCGAGTTTGACAATATGTCAAAGAAGAATCTGACAAATCTGAAAAATGTCCAGTGAGACAAACTCACCTCAGCTGAAGAGTATCCTGAGGAATACTGCTCAAAATCAATCTCTTCATCACTGTAAACATCAGGAAAAGAGACTGTAAATGTTGTAAATTTAGCTGTTAAACTAAATCATCAACTTTACAGCACTACCAGCTGTAAATACGGCTTTAAAGATCATTTTGACTTCAACAGCATCATCTGAGTGATTTATGCCTCTTACTGTTTGCCCCACCTGTCTGAGTCTAGCGCCACCAACATTTCCTCAGCGTTCTGGCTTAAAGCAGCATAGCCCTTGTTAAACTTCACCATCCTGAAAAAGAAGGTACAGAAAAATATCTCTTTAATCATCCCTGTTTCATGTGATATGATTAAAAAAAGCTGCTTTTCTCTTTCCCCACCTCTTGACTCCCTGTCTGGGCTGTTGTGCCACTGGAACACCAGCAGAGAGGGCTTTCTTCTTTAGCGCTTTCCTCACCATCTCCCTGTGTTTCTCTTTGAATGATCAAAAAGAATGAATGTCATTCTTATGCTGACAGATTGAAACCAACAACCTCATACTGAAGATTCATCAGTGCTACTGTGCACATATTCTGATGTATAATCCTTAACAGTTTAAAGCCAGTCCGTAATGTTTGCACATGATATCTGCATTCTATGACCTTGTTAAAATAAACCCTAAACATTCTAAAAAGTCAGGGACTTAACCTCAATGAAATAGTTAAATACAACTGATATAAATCACTGATGTAATTGTACATATAATTTAGCCTTGTTCTCATCTCTCTCCTTGCTTTATTAGTGAAAATGCTCACGTAGTTTGAGGTGGATGGCTGGAGCTCTGGACATGATGTAAGGTCCTCTCTTTTCCACCGGCCGGATGCCTCCATCTGGAATCTTAGGTCTTGTGCTGTTACTTGGTCCCTGAAATTTCACAAATTCAAATAAAGAGGGTTCATAACCCTTCAACAGTTACACATTTTTGTCAGACCACAACCACAAACCTCAACGTAGTAACTTAGATATTCAAGTTTGGTTTTGTTTATATTACACAACAATACGAAAGATGCACATAAATTTGCATATATAGCCTCTTTATTAAGACACGCCTTAGTAAATTACACTGCTACTAACTCCAAAATAAGGAAACTGAACCAAATTGAAACCTCACCAAGTCTTGGAAATCCATGTAAACTGACGGCCCAGAATAAACAAATGTAGTGTGTCTGTTCTCAACTATTGTGTCTGCTCTTCACTGGCCTCTGCACATCACAGAATTAATTTCAAAACCCTCTTGTTTTCTTATAAATACCTAAATGGTGTTCCTTCTCTCCACCTCTCTGATTTACTCCAGATTTATCTTCCTTCTTTTTCAATAATGTTTGGCACCATATAAGTTGACCTGGTCTTTTTATTGTGTCTGTTTTATTTTATAAATGTTTTAATAATTATTGAATAGTTTGATTTTTATCCCTTTTTTCTTAACTTATTTTTGTAGTTGGTAAACTTGCACTTGCACTTTACTTTCTAAATAAATTGGATTTTGTATAATCAGAACATGCCATCCACAATGGGGAACAAAGGGGAGGCAGCATCATGCTGTGGGAAAGCTCTTCTTCAACAGAGACAGGGCTTATAGTTGACATGAAAATGCATGAAGCTTAATACATGCAAGAAAACATGTGAGATTGCAGAAGTCTTGAGTCTGTGGCAGAACTTCCAACTTTCAGTGGGAAAACCCTAAACGTACAGCCAGCACTACATTAGAATGGATTGGATCAAAGTATATTTATGTGTAAGAATCATAGTCCAGTCATTTATCTAACACAGACACTCTGGCTAGACTTGAAATTTGATTTTCAGACTTTCCATTGAATCTGATTAAGCTAGAGATATGATATATGTTGCAGAACAACATTTTCAACATCCAGATGGGTAAAAATGGTAGAGACAAATCTAAAAAGAGTTACAATAGCTAAACACAAAAGCCCACCCCTCTGTCAAACCTTTATTTAAGTTAACTTAAGAATCAATTTCCCTCTTTAAATGCATTGTTGCATCTATGGATGCAACGTGACAAAGTACGGAAAAGTTGGAACTTTTGAGTACATACATGAACTTATGAATATTAAGAGTGTTTCTCGAAACACACATTTGACGAGCAACCTATAACAGGTTTTTTGGGGTTTACAAATAAACAGCACTGTGATCACAACAAATACATTTGTTTAGCTTTCCCTAACTGTTCGAACAGGAGAAAGCGGTTTAGAAAGACGTATTTTCTATGTCAATCACCATGCTGGCGTTATTGTCATATATAAACTCAGAAGCTTTTATTTGAAGCCTGTCTAATGTAAACAATTGTCAAAGATGACATGCTATGCTAGCTAGCTAACCTCCCAGTTTCTGTTTCATCGAAGCTGTCGTTGGACTAGCTTTAGCTCACATTACCGACAAAACTTGTTCCTGCTGCGCCTCCAGGAGTGTGTCCTTTTCAGGCTCCTCTATTATGTCGTTCATCATCTTCGGTTTAGTTGTCACAATTTATTCCACAACATAGCTATGACACTAGTCCCACAGGAGGGACGTGGTGATTACTTTTAGGCACTTCTGTTAGCCCGCTAGACTGTTGCTATCAGTGTTAGCCAGGGTTTCTACTTCCGGGGGGAAAATAAATAACCACTCCAGAGTTTAAAAGATTGACCATAAATAATGCAAATACATAAAAAAAGATAAGGACAAATGCTAGTTAGCAATTAATTTTAAAACAATTGTAACAATAAATAAAGTATTAAATTACGAATACGACACTGATTCTTCTTTGCTATACTTAAACCTACACTGTTTTAGCAGTTTGTCGCCATCTAGTGGCTAAGTGAGTGGATAAGGGTGGATGTCGCAAGGTAAAAAATGCAAATTATTTTTGGTTTTCATGGTAAGAATACAAATGCAAGCAAAATACTAGCAATCAATCTAATAATTATAAATTTGTAAATTTCATATTCACAAATTTAAATGTTCATCATCTTCACCTGTTTTTTACAGTTTTGGTTAGGGAAATCGAACTTTATTTATCCACTATTTCCAACAGTATGAACAAAAAAGCTGTAAACACATGAATGTTGTAGATCTCTGGATATTTTACATTAATTTGTCATGTCTGTAATATCTGCTCTCTATTATTTTTGCCTTTCATACCAATATATTTACTGCTGAAATCTATACCTCTATCATACTTTGTATATTTTGTGTTTTGTTTCTCTTTGTACTTGTAAACAAAGGTATTCATTAAAAATATGAATATTGTGGAAACTCATGCACAGAATTAGGGTAAACTTAGTGTTTACCATAATTAGTGTTTGTAAGCACTCTTGCTCTTACAGATACAAATCATTGTAAATTTAAGCTGTCCATAACATTTACATTTTATATGCATTCTATACTTGGTCAAGTATCCTTTCATCTGAATTTCTGAATCAATGTAGCATAGTAAGGTGATAAGCCTGTAACTCTGCTTGGGTGTTTAGGAAGACCTGATTGCTTCATAGTAGTTCACAGCTTGCTGCATCTTTGGGTCTGCTGTTTCTCTTTTTCCACTAGACAATACTCCATAGAATTGGAGTATTGGCCAGGAAAGTCTGTAAATCATCAAGCACAGGAATATGCTCATTAAAACCAATGTGTGTGTTTGGGTGGTGTAGGGGGGCAACGTGAGGACACCAGCCTCAGCATACAATATGCTCTGAAAAAAAAAAAAACCTAGTCCCCCCTTGTAAAATTTGATGAAACTGTCAAATTATCAATCTTTCCTTTTCTTTTGGAGCACAACAGTAAAACCTTTTTCAGCTCAATTTTCCTAAAAACTTGATGCTCACTTTTCATTATTTGTAAGCTATAACAGGTACGAGAAATTATATAACACTACATATATTTATTAGGCACATTACCACACAGTGTGCTGTGTTAGTACACTGTGTGCAATGAATCTATGAGTTTCACTTTAAAATGAATTTCTGATTTATAACTCTGCACTTCTCTGGCTTCCCTCTAATGTTTTTTATCAACACATATTATATTTGCAGTTCTCTTCCAAATACATAACACGTTTGGTGATTGTTTTTTTTTTTATTATATCCATTAATTTGTACAACAGCACAGAATGTATTGAATCAACAACAAAGACATTTCCAATGGAATCGGGAGAATCATCACTTAAAAAGCCCTGAAAGAAAAAAGAGAAGAGAGAGACATGTTTTTACCCACAGGTATTTTTATGTGCAGCATTACAGTTCTACACTTTGAAATAGTGTCAACAAACACAACATGGGTGTGAGCCAGTGAGAAGTGTAACACCTTCTCACCTTGACAGTCTACAACTTGTCAATTCCAAGCTCCTCTGGTGTCGAGATGCCAAGTTCTGCGAGGGTGGGCTTCAGCTCTTGGATAACGTAGGGATAGATTTCTTTGTAGGGACCTGCTTTGTCCTGCAAACAGAAGAATATGCTTGAATTTATTGCAAATTAGACAAGTAAATTTCAGTACACTCAATGCTGGAACATTGGCATTTTTTTGAGTATTTAATTGAGCTTCAGTTTGGAAGTGCTAAATGAAAAGTTTAGAAAAGAAACTGAACTCTTAGCCAATGGAGGGAGTGAGACTCACCTTGACGGCTTCAAGGATGCGGATGGCGCTGGCAAGATCGTTCAGCCTACGACAGGCTCTTAGTGCTGAGTCCAGGATCTTGGGTTCTGGGACCAGGTCATATCCAATTAAAGTGTTCATGCCTGTAATTGATCAAATCTTTGTTATTTACCAGCCAGTATTTCAGAAGTGACAGTCTCAACAAAATTTCCTCCACAGTTAGGATAATATAAAATTGTTTCCTGTTAGAAGAATGACTATATGTGACAAACAAGTGCAAGCATTTCAGGGCTTCTTCTAGAACAATAACAGCCTACTACTAACTTAAAGAAAGTTTTTTCCACTGGTATTAAATTCTTAAGTTACATGAGCTGAATTTGCCTAAAACTTGCTCAGAAATTCAGTCTTCTTGTGGATCTGGTGAGGAGTTTTAAAAGCTACACAAAAACAAAACATTAAGAGCAAAACCACCAGGAAACTCTCTTAATGATAGCAACCAGTACAGACACCTTTCCTCAGCTCCCAGGCATCAATGTCAGGTTTGCTGAAGTAGGTGATCCAACGAGAATCGAACTCCTCCTCCGTTTCCACTTTCCCATGGGAATAACATCTGGATGCCAGAGGAGCTGGAAAACACAAGTGCAGAATTATTATAAAGCAAAACCTGTTTCCTAATTAAAAATAAAAGCAATGACAAAATCGCAGCAAAAAATAACATCTGATTTATTTTATTTAAATAAATTGGGCATTTAACAGAAAACTAAACTTAAAAATATAGAACAACTAAAGGAAGAAGCTCAAAGTGCTTGTTCTGAACATTTTGCCTTCTGCTCTTGATAGAGTAAGACAAGAATACGAAGTTGTTTTTGGTTGGTTGACTACCATTATTAGACAACCATCCAGTAATATGATGCATAAGTTGCATTACTTTAATCCATACAACTGGAGAAAACCTCAGTCACCTTGACAGTTTTTCAGCCTTGTACTTCAAGAAAACATGAAATCAGAGGAAGAAATTTTCAGCAATTTTGAAATGGTACATTTTCCTCCCAGGTTAGACAACTCTTCAACAATTACCTTTTGTATAAGTTTCAAAATTGGAGGTACAGTCTCAAATCAGCAACCTCCCCCACAATTGCATACACAACAAAATAATATTTCCTAATTAAAATTAGTTTTGAACTACTTTTCTGAGGAAATATATTTTGAGATTTTCTAATTGTAAAAATGCTTCATTCTGTATTTAATTATCAGGCATATTAGGGTTTTCAAGTTACCTGAGCAGGTAACTTTTCAAAATCCCAAATATTTTTACACACATACCAGTAACAGACCCGTATCTAATTCTTTGAATAATTGTAATTTATAATGAATTAAAAGCTACAACTACTTGCTCCAAATGATCCCACTGCACAAATGTTATTGTCAGACCACAAACTAAATCTGTGTCTGACTTTAAACAACAAAAGGAACATACGTTTGATGAACTATGATCCCAAATAAGCATTAAAAGTTCTCAAAGAAAATAAAATCAAATCAGCAGTAGTTCTGTGTACTTAATATTGTCCGCTCAGGGGTGAAACTTCTCAGGTCAGGTCGAGGAACAGAAGAGTGCTTCCATTTTCCTTAAATCTCAACTTCTTCTAACACAATTCTGCTCTTCCTTCAAGTGTTATACACTTTGATTTATGATTATTTTATAACGCCATTCATCAACATAGACTGTGTCCTGTTTCCTATCAGTGACTAAAAAGCTTTTCACCTGAGCAGAAGAATTTTATACGGGTTTAAAGAGAAATGCAGAAATAAGCATTTTGATTAGGGTCAAGGGAAGCTAGATGAATTAAGCCGGGGGGCAAATAAATACGAAACAATGAGTGTTGGTCATAGTTGTGTTAACCTGCGGCTAACAACACTTCTGAACTGACTAAACGGGGTCATCACAAGGTCGAGAGGCCTGTTCTTTAAATTTCAGTCCAAGAACCCAAATAAAATACAGAATGAACAGTAAAAGACCAAAACACTGAAACTATCAGAAACAGCTGCGTTCAAAATGCCTCAATGTCACCCTGTGTTAGCTTGTGGCTATATGCTAGCCGAGCAAACCAATCGTATTCAAAGTTTTATTGTAAAATTTTGCACTGGGTGTTAAGCGGACCTACGTACCCGAGTAACCGGTCCGTGTCCGAGCCACACTCCGGAAACCTGAGGTCGATAAACGGGAAAGGGATCGAAACATGGTGCCGAACAGGAGACGTTAACCGTCCTGTAAGTGGTAGAGAGGGAGATTCTGGACGGACAGACACTATGAGGGCGCCAGTCGTCACGTGATCTACGTGGAAAGCCGAACGCCTCTACATAGAGGACGTCAACTTGACGTAATTTCTGAATTGCCAATTTTGTCTCCTCTTTTCATTTTAATGTCTACCTGGATGATATTTCAAGCTGTTAAATAATTGTAATAAATATAGATTAATCAAACAGAGATACATTTCAAGCATTTGTATTTGGTCTTGTGATTATGGCTTCTCTCATTTTTTTAAAATGACGTAAGTAGGCTGGTATAATGATTGGGTTCAAAGACTTTTGTTTGAATGGCCTATCCTAATTAAAAATGTAATTTATATGCTCACCACCAAACATCTCCGCAACCTTTCATTTCTCCTTCACATTGCCTAGAAAACTCACCCTACACAGTACTGTTACAATATTTGCAGAAATCATTCGGTTTATTGATTTGTTGAAATTGTCTATTTAACAGGCTATTTTAAGTGTTTGGGGCGTTTTGCCCTAAAAAAATTAAGAGCCAAATCTGTGGTCTATATCAAAATTGCATCTGCATAAAGTTCCAGTAGGGGGAGACTTTGCATTAGATGTGCACAAATAAGTGTTTTTTCCACAATGTCTTATGTTTCCAGGTCTAACCGCAAAACCCAACTCTGCAATCATTTACATTAAGAGTGAGTAAGAATAAAGGAAAAAGACAGATTAAAATATTAAGCATCAATATATTTTTCTTTCAGTAAACTACAAATTGTTATATCTTATGGGGATAAAGTGGAAGGCAATCTTCCACCATTTTGTATTTACATGTATTGGCAAGCTTGCAATGGGACTGGTGTTACATGTAACTAAGTTATAGTCCATCAGCCCCATGTGGGAGAGAGTGTTTCAGTTCTTAGTGACGTGGTGTACTCTAATCCCCCCTAAGCCCAGAGCAGCACTGTGGATGTCCATTAGTGTAATGTGCTTCTACTCATCTTTCCTTCTTTGTCTCTTTGTTAACCTTACTTCTGTTTTTTCGTTTGCATCTGAATTTGACATAAGTCTAATTTCTCATTTTCCTGTGGAGACTGAGTAGAGTAAGTATTAAAAAGCTGGTAAAATAAGTATGAAACATGTCATTCGAAGTTTTTCTAATGAGGCCATTTATGTAAATTTCATACCACATGGCGACAGCAATCCAAGTAGTCCACACTCAAAAAAATAAAAACAAATTAGTCTATAATTGTCAATTTGAATAAGTGTTGAACTCATTAAAAGTTGTGCAAAAAGGCACAGACTGCTAAAAAAATTCAAGAAAATCTGTCAGTATTTAGAAAGAATTCTTGCTGCTATATGCATATCAGTAACACATCCTTTCATATTACCTGATGGTCTATAAAAAGTTGTCATTATACAAGTATTGCACAGATTGATGCCTTTTGTAAATTTTCTGAACTATGTCATATTCTGACATCTGTGAATTTAAGTTTCTGAAATAATTTCATTTTGATGATATTTTAATGTGAGCTAGCAAATCTTCACAAGTTAATTAGGATACTGCCAAGTGATGAATCTGAATAAGATCCATTGGGCTTCACATTGTAACCTTGCAGCTCTTTTGCTCAGATACAATGCAACAAAATAGACAGAAAAACTGGATTTGGTCCTACAGTTTAGATGGTTTTATTGGCATTTAACAAGGTACATATTATTTTTACAGTGATGATCACAGTCTGGAAAGGTAAGGAGACACAAAACTGAGTGGCACTATTGCAAACAGATATAAGCTCCTTCTCTGTTTATGCAACAAGATGCAGCATACTGTTGCCAAGTTAGGATGTTTTCCTGGATAAATGAATTATTTCATGCTTTGAGAAGCTGAAAACATGCATAATGCACTTAATGCTCTATTGCTCTGGTTGTGGAATGGGTCTTTAGTTTATGCAAAGATGTTGCTGACACTTTTTGAAATGTGCTGTATACTTGGACTCACTGCTGTAGATCTTTGTTACCTACCTAATATTTGCTCCCCAATAATGCTGTGCAGACCACAAACAAGTGCAACTATTACTTATCTCATTTCAAAATGAGCCTTATGATAGAAATATGTATTTTTGTTTGATTTTAGTGCATTAATAGATAATACAAACTTTGCTTTTGTGTAGTAAGATTAGGTCCCTGAGGAAAATGTTTGCAGTGTAACATCTGTGGCATTAAATTGTTATAACACTGTTCCAATAATAAGATTGGTAAGTCGATGTCATACAGATCAGAGACAGTCACATTGCAGGCAAAATTTATGTTCTATTATGTAACTATTAAGTTTTGAGCAGATTCACATCTAGATATATTTATACAGTGCTCAGTGTTTACTGTTTATACAGCTGTAGCATATAGCATAATATATCCTATCTGATAATACGCAATGAGTCTGAGGCAGACAATACTAGAATACCAAGTATGGGATGGAATATTGTGGAAATAAGGTTTACAGACAGTTTATTTTACACAAAGACTTTAAAAAAAAGAAAAGAATGAAGAGAAGATGATGAGAGATCAGGGGCACAGAAGCCAGTAAAGATGGACTATGTACAGCGTGGATAAGACTGGAGTGGATGAAGTCTAACTGATCTATTCATTAGCAAAATCCAAAAAGTGACGTCACAGAGCAACATTGACAACAAGGTAAGGGGTTAGATGGAGTGTTAGGTAGGTGAAGGGGTGAGAGGAGGGAAGGGAAGCAATGTATGATATGTGTATGTGTGCAAACTTCTACCAGTATCACAATAAAAGCATGACTGTGCAGCGCCTGCTGTCGGCATTTGGTGTTGGGGGCAGGGCTGGGTTTGGTTGGGGTCACTGGGGTTTAACAGGGATGAGAGCACTTTAAGCTGCCGTTTAGCCACTGCCCAGCATCTTTGTAGCACGCTGGTTGGCCTCATCAATCCTGGTCTTGTTGGAATCAGCCTGAAAGAGAAACGCAGCAGCTTTTACAGACCTCAGGATGTTTAGGTAAGACAGAAGTATAAGAAGATATGTGGAATACTTATTTCAGTAAAGGTATTATAAATCGGAATGTAAACAGATCAGATATTCACAGGGCAGCATGTAAATCAGATTTGGTCCATTAGTGTGTTAGAGTCTGAGTAAATCTGTTTGAAATCAGAACATAACCTTATGTTCAGCCTGTAATCCACGCTAAACATAATTTAAATCTATGTATTAGCTAAATTGTACCTTGTGGAATAAAATATTTTCTTCATTTTACTGATATTTGTTGGTGCAAAAGTAATTTTTAATGCTTTAACCTGTGACAGTGAAAAATTTATATTTTGTCAGCTTATTTTATAAGAATAGCAATGTGTTATTTTTGTAATACTTTTACATGGAAACTGATTTATTTCAATCAGCTAATTTATGACTAAAAAAAATAAAAGAGTAGCAGGTTAAAATGTATCTGATTATTTCAAGTAACCAGATGCCTGATTCTTTGAAGTAATAAGGTAATGACATGAATGAATGCAGTACCTTCTCCATGATCCTTTCAATCTGGCGGTTCTGCGTGTCGATCTCCTGGCCCATGTCTAAGGCCATGTGACGCAGGTTGCCAATGATCCCGCCCACCTGTTCCAGGTTTTCATCCATCTCATTCTCCCGGGCGTCATCTGTTACCCTGCAGAATACAGATTATTGTGGCTTGTTGGTTTGGACCTAAAACATGAGATACAAGCTGCTAAAAGAAATGTTAAACCATATTTGTAGAAATTTAAAGGGGCAGTAGCATGCATTTTTTTAGGCACAGAGTGCCATTTTATGACATTTATGATAATTGAAGGTAACAACATTAGCTTCAGTTATTATAAAAATGCTATATTGAATATGATTTAAAAGAAAATTGACTTCATAATTTGATGCCTCGAAACTGACCTCTGTTTCTTTAAGAAAATTCTGCTCTTTCTCTGTTTTATCACATTGGTCCTCTATTAACCCTTTAATAACATTTTTACCAACATTTCACTGAAAAGCAACTTGAAAAATGAATTCAGCAGATGTGCAGTTCCATCAGGTGTTTCCTAATTGCTGCTGCTGATAGTCTGAAGGAGCTGAGTTGGGAAGTCGCAGGGATGCTCTGTAGTACAAAGGCTCATTTTGGGGACTGTAGCTTCACGGAGGAGCCTCATAATCAAAGGCATCGCCCAAACAATGTGGGGGGACGAGTGCAGCTGAATGGTTGCCAAGGGAGATTTAAGGATTTCTCAAACATGTATTAAAGAATAAAAGCAACACTCCAGGTATGTTTTGATGAGAGGATAACATTATGATATAAGGCTGAAAAAAGTAGATTTTACATAAGACTGCCTCTTTAAGTTTTTGCAGTACGTCCTTTTGATGTACTTACAAGAAATACAGGATACCTGGTACATTGTGAAGAAGACATAGTAACTTCAAGAGACAAAATTATTAACCAGCATGAAAAAGCAAATCAATGTATGTTAAGTACCTACATTTATATATAAACAGCAATACATGTTCAAATCTGTATATCTTGAGTATGAATGAATCTGGAAACAAGACACCTACACACATTTACAGAATATACATATACCTGCGGATGAAGCCCCCACTGATGGCCATCTGTTCACGTTCATCTACAACTCGAGCCCCTGGCTGGCTGTTCACCACACCGTCCTGGTTTGCTCCCCAGGCCTGGCCCCCGCCTTTAATCCTACCACAGACACATTTCAGTCAGGGCCACGGGAGGCATCATAAAGCTAGAAATGTTGATGAACGTGTGTAGTAAAAGTCTGTATGTTAACTGGCTGGTAAAAGTGATTGTGCACATCTTTGTAGGTCCTCATGTATTGTTTGTTCACTGAAGTGTAAAACGTTAATGTTCATGCATGTTTTCCTCTATCAAAACATATATGTGCATATATGTTTAGAATGTAAAATGGCATGAAGCTAATCATTCTAACAGAAGCAGCATGACAAGCACATATGATACACAGTCGTTACATGCATATGCAGTATGTTGGTGAATAATTGATCCAACATGCAGATCAATTGAACATAAAAAGCTGAAGTGCTGCTTACATTCAGAAAGAATTTCAAACACAAAAACAATTAACACAGAGAAGACAACACACACACACACAAACAAACATGAAAACCTGTAGAGTGGACATGCAGAGACTTGGTACACAGTAGGAATCAGACAGATGCTGTAGCTATCAAAGAAAGCTGAGCTGTTAGGTCCATGTGGCAAAAATCCCCACAAAAAGAAAGAAAAATTATATAACATTATCATTCTGATTAGAAGACCAGCTGTGATTAGCCCTTCATTTCATTTGGATGGATAGAGCTGTTATGATGAGACATCACATGCAGTCTAATAAGCAAGTTCAGTTCTTCTTGCTTGTTTTCTTTTTCATTAATTAAACAGATGCAGGTCTTCACTGACAGGAACTCTTTCATCAAATTGTTGACATTGGTAAATATATTTATTTTAATTTGAATTTGATGACAATTTTTCATATACTCATAAAGCATAATAAAAGTATTGCACACTGAAGCAGAATTAATCATGCAAATGAGCAAAATCTGAAATTATTTTGATCATTTCCAAATTATTCCAGATCACTAGACAGTGCCAAAGTGCACAGATTGTGTAAAATATTAGTGGTACAAGTATTAGTGGTACTCATACACCACCTTGGCTGTTGCTTTAAGTGAATTTGTGGTTTAATCTCCTCTTGGAGAGGGTCAGTAAGTGCCTACTGGATAATTAATTGTAGTTAGGAGTCTTCTCCATTATTGTGGAGGCGATAACAGCTACATTAGCTTTTTTTATTTTATCAACTGTAACCTATAATCACCAACATGTTGCCTTGTTTGTAATAAATCATTATGAAAATGTCAATTACTGAAAAAAAATCTTTTCACTGATTTTCTGAATTATCTAGCAGTCTTTGTTAGTGTTTGTATTTCACACCTATCAGGTGATCCAGTTAGACCGTTAAAAAGAAAAGAAAATGACGTCTCATTGCTGTTTCACCCAATGCTTTCAATTAATATGTCTTAAATGAAACATGAGTCTACAACCACAGGTTTACATAGTAAGTGGGTAATGGAAGAAAGGGACCAAAGAGCTATAGAATATACAAGATCTTAAACCAAAACAGTAACATGTGGAAGCTGAATCAAAGTGGATCAAGTAAAAAGATGAAACCTGAAAACAAATAAAAAATGATGTGCCAGTTGTTGACAAAAACTACAACTCCTTTACACTGATCCCTTTTGTGCAAATTGGGAAGATCAGTTATTGACTGCCAGGATCCAGTCCAGCCCAGTTTTGGAGAAAAGGATGATCAATTGTCAAAATATCAACTGTGGGATTAAATACCAAAACTTTTAATTACACATTTTGTTTATACACATCAGAAAACAACAAAAAAAGAAACACATTGAACCATTAGTCCAGTCCACTGGAGAATGTGTTTTTTGTACTGTCAAAGCACCAAACAATTCATTTAATTTCTAAGATTGCATTTCAATTACGTCCAAGATCTCATGGTAGTACTACATAGCTCAAAAGGAGATAACTCACTGAAAACTAGGCATAGCAGATAGCAACTAATTATGTGTAAAATTTCAGAAATAGTAGGCATAAGAAGTTACAAGAAGACACTAGAGAAATTTGGTCGAATGGAGACACCCAATGAAAAATGATTAAAGAAAACTCATCAAGCAGTGCCAAAAGCTGCTGTTTCTCTTATTTCCTTCCTTTTTTGTAGGTCACTTGTGTTTTCTATAGCTCTGAGACAGAACATTAAATAAAGTACATGCATTGGTACACAGGTTTAAAATGCACAGACATGACTCAATGGCCATAGTTTGGCTGTTGTGGGACTCATCTGAGCTTTAAAACTATAGGTTTAACTTGAACATTTTGAGTTCAGATAACCTGTTAACTTAACTCTTGTGGAATATTACAATGTAAGAAAGTCTTGAGGAAGGAGACTGAGGCATCATGTACTCAAAGTTTGTAATCTGGAATTAATGTCAGAGTAAGGTTACATAAATTTAACAGATCACCTTGGGTTAAAGGCCCAGTGTGTACAATATAATGTTATCTTGTTGCCCAACTTGGACACTTAAATAAACTGAATCCCCATTCATTCATCACTGAATAATTTTCTATCATCTATTGTTTTTAAAATTTAGTTCAATCGATTTATTAGGATTTTGTCTTCATGACTCTGGCCCTTCAACATGGACATTAAAACAGTTTTTGATCAATTACACAGTGCACACAGTGCCAAAGTCCTGCAGGAGAACAGCATCTCCATAAATCTGGTCAAAAGAGATGTAATATCTTCTGCTCAACAGCTGTGCTGACATTAGACTTCAAAAACTACAGTGGTTCAAAAACTTGTCTTTTCCAGCAGCCATTGCACAATGCATACAGCGGTATAACCAGGCTATGGTTGCTAGGTAATGGCGCTCTAATTGTCAAGTTGATTGTGGCTTAACAAGTGGAAGATTTTTGAAACTGCTCATTTTTCAGACACCAAAAAATATTAATTTACTGCCAAAAATGACTCAGTTGCTTTTAGAAGCAGCTTTTGAGCCCCTAATGGAATTTAAAAACATAAATTAGATTAGCAATATTTTGATTTTTAAATGGACACAGAATTATTATATTCAACCAATTTAGTTGAATTGTCGTTTGGTTAAGCCTACACATGATGATGAGGCATCATGCTACTGGATATGTGTAGGAGTGAAGGATGGACTTAAAAGCTGGGTTCATGCCGTGATCGAGATCCTCGTTGATGCTACCTGCTGGAAGGGAATTTTTCATCCATTGTGGAATGAAGGGCTTTTGACGGCAACCGTCATGGAGACTGGAGGGCAAATACAGCACTAAAAGAACACTTATGCACATGCAAGTAGTACATGCTGTATGCATGCAATAATCATTTGGTGATCTTAGGTTTAATTCAGACATGCACACGTGCTTGTGCATGCGGTGCTTGTACCTGTTCAGACAGTGTGTCGTTGTGGCTTCAGGCCTGATTGCTCACAACACAAATTACCATGCTCTACACACCAGCAGCAGGCAGATGGATAGAAAGGTAGGTAGGCACTGGAATACATGCATTTGGGCGACACAGGCAGCACCTACTTGTTACAGGGACATGAACATAGACCACAGAACTGTCCTAGATTGTTCAAATTCTTTTCTGCATCCATCATGTCCTTATTGATTTGGTCCATCCCCTCCTCGATGCGCTCCAGTTGTTCTGATTAGCAACACATTGTCATTTATCCCATCACAAGAACGAAAGCACGTAAGAAGAGAAGAGAAGTGGAAAAAAAACAGAAAGGGGAATAGAAGGGGGGAGGACAAAGGAGAAGAGACAAAAAAAAGACATAGACTGTGACAAGAGAGACATCAGACATCACCACCACCACCACCACCACCAGCACTGGACAGGCAAGAGCTCGAGGCTCCTGGCCGGTACCTACTTTTTAACACATGGGCATATCAGACCACAGCACTGTCCTATATCTTTTAAATCTTTCTCGGCCTCCTTCAGGTCTGCGTTCACCTTGTTCATGCCCTCCTCCACACGATCAAGTTGTTCTGGTGAGGACAAAGGCATGAGAGCAGTGAAATGAAGCTGACTGGTTTATGTTTAGTTGGCTCTCTATGCTATAGGGCAAGAGACTAAATGCAGATGGCAAAGCGGGCAGCAAGGACTGAGAGAACTTTATATTTACGCTTGTGCAGTGGCTTGAAACTAGACGAACTCCAGCGGTATCGTCTTTCACTTTCCATGCAACTTTGTCTCTTGAATTGTTTGTGATTGCATAAGCTTCTGTTTTCCATCCTACCTCCATCCCGAAGGACATTTTGATTTTCTCAGAGTATTTCATCTGAGTGGCAGCAGCCGAGTGCCTCATCCAGAACTGCATATGAACATAAAGACGGTTATTCTGCCATTTCCACTGCTTCACTGCTACTGCTCATCAAACATAGCTCAAGTAGAAGACAAGAGAGTGAGAAATGAGGAGGAATTTATGACCGACCCAATGAAGTAAACCTTAACAGATGAAGAGTGTGAAATAAGATCTCAGAGACATAAAAAACAAAGAGTATTTAACTGAGCGAGAGCAAAATGTAACAAATAGTTTATTATATAAACTATGTTTGCAAAAGTATTCATACCACTTGAACTTCCACCACAGCTGCAATCTTAGCTGTATTTTACTTGGTTTTTATGCAACAGGCCACCATAATCTAATGCTTTATTGTGGGGTGGAAGAGAAATTATAAGGTTTTCAACATTTCTCACGAATAAAAATCTGAGAAGGGTGACTTTCGCATGCATACATCCTCTTTTAATCTTCCACCCTTATATAAAAGTACAGTGGAGTCAACTGCCTGCAGAAGTCACTTAATTAGCAAATATTGTCTACCTGTGTATAATTTAGCTTCAGCAGAGATACAGCTGATCTGTGAAGGTCTTGTAGAGTTGTTTGGACACATAAGTGAAAAAACATCTTCATAATCACTGACACAACGGCTGTCAGTGAAAAAGTTGTGGAGACGTTTACAGCAGATTTAGGTTTTTAAACAGCATCCCAAGCTTGGAACATCTCAAGGAGCACTGCTTGACCTGCCATTCAAAACTATTAAAAGCATGGCACAAATGGAAACTTGACATCTCTCCACCTACACTGACAAGCCTAGCAAGAAGGACATTAATTAGAGAGTCGTTTAAGAGACCATTTACTCTGGAGAAGCTGAAGACATCCACTGCTCTTAACTAATGTGGTTGCACAAAAAAGCAGGCACAACCTTATTATAAAATTGAAACCCACACAAATAATACAGGTATAAATAGCCTCTTATAAGACTACATACAGTCATAATTTTATCACTACATTGTTGTACACTATTAAGAATAGCCATATCATCAGCTATTATTGTAATTAATATCTAATTGCTGTATTACAATTAACATCTAATTGCAATACAGTGATGGTGAAAATATGAGTTTTGCACTTCACAAATGGTCTTAATGGAAAATCAGGAAGCATCTCCCCCCTGAAGTTTGCTGCAAGTTATTTATTGGACACAGCAAACAGGTAAAACAAGGTGCTCTGGATTAAATTAAGACACAATTACACTACATTCAAAAGGCAATAAATACGGTGAAGCTAAGGGTGCACTCCAAACTCCACCCTGAACATACTAAAGAGAAACATGGTGGTGGCTGTGTCATTCTTTGGAGATGCTTCTCTGTAACAGGGACAGAAAAGATGGACACAATTGACAGAAAGATAGATGGAGGTAAATACTGTATAGAAAACCTGTTGGAGGCTCCAAAAGAATGATCTCCAACAAAACAATGATTGTAAAAAGGTTCACGAGTCATGAGTACTTTTGCAATAAATTGTATGCATGTACCAGTAACAACAACAACAACATCGCTTTCTGAAAATGAATAAATGAAACCTGTCAATCAGTCAAAACAAACAATTCCTCAGCTGTTTACTCTCTACTCTCAGATGTTATCTCTTTTTTTACAGTCTATTATAATTACCATCAAGTAGAGGAGACTATTTGGTCCTCAACAAAAATGAGGTTTGGGTATTGATTATGCCTCTTGTAATACAGGAAATACCTTATCTTTAGTTTCATTTCCACAGAAAAAAAAATAACAGTTCTTTAAATCTGGCCTTTGATGGAGACATTTACACTGCCCAATATGCAGTGGGCAGTGTAAATGTCCACTGCAACTTAGGTACTTAAGTTGCATATTTTAGTACCTAAGTTGCATATTTTAATTTGGTCTACTGACTTGATAAATATAATAAATGCATTTACAGAGCAAGAAAGGCTATATTTTCTTTGTATAAGTATTGACTCAAACATTGAAGCTTGTTACTGCAATATAGTGAAACCAGAAAATGTTTTAAGGCTTTGAATACTTATGCAAGGTACAAAACATTGCTAACAGTCGAATAAAGTGAAAGTTAAACTAAAGATAATTGTGTAATAAAACTACTCCTAGATGTAATTTTTTTCTCAAAAAGTTACTAAAGCAAATATAACTAGTTACTACCCACCTCCAAATAACAAAGAGAACAACAGTGAATATTTTTCTCATTCTCACCATAGACAGTAAATATAAACATTTAATAAAAGCAATGGGTTGTCTTGTAATTAGTAAGACGGTATTATAAATTTTATAAAAGCAGCTGTTTTTATTGGGCATCATTGCTGTTTGAGAAAACACGTAAAATCTGGAGTTACAGGACGATCACCATAATCCATCACCTGTCAGTCTTGTTGAAATGTAGGCCATTGTGCATGTACAAGCCAAGCATGGAGGGGCTCATTAACGTCTGTGACACCTTCACCACAGGTAATAGATGACTGGAAGGAGTGACATATTTCCTCCTAAGTGTGAGCTTTATGCGTGCATACAGCCTTGTGTGTAAAGGGCAAAGGGATTAGTCACACCCCTGTTTAAAGCCAAGCAAGCCTGTATTAATGATGACATGCCTGGCAAGCTTTTAGAAGCTTTTTTTCATGCAACAGGAAGTAAATAATGGGTCAGATCAGACAGGACCTCTAACAGCCTCTGTCAAAGACAGATTGGGAATAGTCACACCATTACTACAAACACAGTCACATAAAGATAAACATAAAACAAAAATCGAACCAACAAAGAGAAGAAGTGCGGAGGTCCAAGAAAGAAAACAAACACTGAAAACAGCATGAAGTGGAGAAAAGACGAGGAAGATAGATTGAGAAGCAGATAGGGATCAGGTATAGGGGACATTAGCTTGGGGGCGGAGGAAATTAAGTCTGAGAATTGATTGGTGTCCTGTGATAACAGCGGTTCCTCAGAGAGGCAGGAAAACATGAGAGAGGAGGATAACAGGCTATCTGTTGTTTTGACAGGCCAATTAGGTTGCTCTGTCAGGGACAAAGCAAAAAACAAACACCCTGAAAACACACATGTCTTTCATATATACTGGTATGACTTTTAGTAAGAAATGTACTCTTTCTATTCAAGTCTTTGAACATCCATATGTTCATGTCAAAGTTAAGTCATTTTCTCTGTGTTTGTCACAACTTTTCTGTAATGCAAACCTCTATTCTTTGCTGCCTAATGCAAAAGTTTTAGAATAAAACAGGACTTTGCATTGTTTGGTAGTAACCTTCTGTAAAAACAACCACAATTAATGTAGCATTGTTCTTCACATAGCCAAAACAATAGTGTGTCATTCCTAACAAAAATAGTTTATGTTTGAGATGCATCAAGAAAGCATAAAATCTCCTTTTCTTTGAGAATTTGTTCAACATTCATCCCATAGCATTACCCTCTGACTGATTGTCCATGTGTCCTCTAAGCCTGAAGTGCAGGGAGTTGTGGTGGAAACATACATCATCAGTTTTTGTGACAAACTATCCACAGCAGATCACTTTGCTCTCTTCAGCAAACGGATATATTACTTTGTTTTCTATCCATTGCTGAGCACACATTTTAACCCATTCCTAATATTCTAGCAATTTTATTACAAAGACGTGAAACTGTTTTATTATTGAAAAGTGATTAAACAGGCTGGTCCATTTGTGCTCATTGTAAGTGGATGACTGCACAAATGGCACATTGCTTTCAGACATGAATAGATTTACACACTCATTCATTTGTACAATGAATGAGTGTGTATTCCTCCTAAGGAATTTGTTGGTTCAATTTTTGGAACAACTGTTTTGGATGTTAAAACAGTTGATAGACCTTTGCTCTGATACTTCTTATCAATTGTTGATACTAAACAGACAAATTTATAGAATATGATCTTCAGTCAGTTAAGATCTGTGCAATGGGAACGATTTAGTGACTAATATTTCCTGAAATAGGTCAAGTTCCCAAAAACTGATCCTCCACATTACATGTGGTTGTAATATAGACTTGCTAAAACCTGAGAGGTTTTGAATGTGACATATAAAAATAAAAAAATCTTATATGTTACAAATCTAGCTCTATGGGTTAAAAATGACTCTAAATGCATCGGCTATGGTCACTGATTTTTACTCATCATTTGCAGTATTTTGTCTGACTGAATGCAGGATGAGGCAAAGCAGAGAACTAGCTCCACAACAATATAGAGTATAATCTTGTTAGCCATATTAGTGCAGACTCTAATTAGTGTTAGTGTTCTAGACATTGACTGAATAAGACATAAAATAATTCAAATGTGTTTCATATTCTAGCATTTCGATGGTCCTACAGGCAGCAAGAGCGAATCAGGAGCAGGGAAGACTGGATCAAAATAGCGGTTTTCAGCAAGCTCTCCTTTTGAACTTACCTCCCTGCTCATCCAACATAACCAGAGTCCTGATGCCGGCATCTTTACTCTGACAGACGGGAAGACAGAGAAATGAAGAGGGGGTATCAAGGAAAAGAGATAAAGGGGAAAAAGAGGAATAAAAGTGAAAGATGAGTATAGGCAAACCAAGCAGAATGGAGCAGAAATATCAGGACAGCAGAAACTACTCACATTACGATTTGAAATCACATTTAAAAAGCTGATCCTGCAGAAACAGCTTGATTGAAAAAATGTCGTGACATTGTACCTTTTCTAAAATGATGAGAATTATCTTATATTTAGGTTAAAGTTGATTAAATTTTATGTTGAAATCTGTTTTCCTTTATTAATACTCATTATATGTATTGTCACACAAATGTAAATGGCTTCCTGTGATTTTTGGTTGTTATTTTTTCAATGTGAACATTTAATATTTTATTGTACTTTATTGTTTGTTTTATGAGAAGCATTTCCAATACTCAAATTTTATAAAAAATCGGAACTTGTTTCTGTAAGACATTTAATCATAGAAACAACGGAATAACAAAAAGATCAAATGTGGAGTTTCTCAAGGCTTTGTTCTTGGATCCTTGGTATAATAATATCAATAAGCGTCACCAAAATCAGAAAAAGTGATTGGAAAATTTAACAAACATATATTTTTGTGTCCTTTTTATTACCAAGTAATAGAGTGTGGGTTTGCAATACACACAGACTTGCTGTCTTCTTAAAAACATTTTAAGACTTCTGGGCAACACTAGGAAACTAGATCACATCCCACTAGTCCTTAGATCATGGCTCTAAACCCTTTTTTGTCAAAAGATGATCTTAAAAGATCTGAATTGTTTATCTGATTTGTTCTGATGCTTCAGATTCAATTTTTCTGTTTTGATGTAATTCTTGGTTTTAATCTAACTGTCCTTATGAGTGTATCATTATTTTTCTGTAAAGCACTTTCATTTACAGGTTTGACTGTAATGAAACAAAAAACTTACTCTGCCTTTGCCAAGTGATTCCTTCAATTTTGAGCTAAGCTGAGTTCACTTCCAAGTTTTGAACAGTGGCAGTCTGACAATTAGGGGACTTTTTGATATTTCAACTTCACTTGTTTAAAATGTGCAACCAAAACCTTTGGTTAAAATAAATGTATAAAGCCACTTGGACATTAAAAATAGGAAAAACATTGCACAAATGTATCCCTGCATTTTCTTGCACAGATTTCTGGGCAGAACTTTGTCTTTAAAAGGTAAAATTTTATCTGTTTCATTCCCAAAGAGTCAAATCCACCACTGTTGTAATAGAACATTCAAGTATGACTTAAAAAGCTGTCACGATCTGAAATATAACACATGTACCCACAACATGTCTGTGTTGTTGTTTCTCTCAGCAGGAGCTTCATTATCTAATATCACACTTCGACGAGCGTACAATAACTATGCTAACCACTGAGTGCATGTGACTAAACAACAGTTTTGCACACTCCAGGGTTCTGTTTCACAACAGATATTAAAATCCAGAGGCCATTCTGTCATGCATGAGTTAATTTTGATTAAAGTGTGCAGTGACCTTCTTAGAACAGTTATAGATGTCACACAGGCACAGACGTGTCTTGTATATTTATGTCACACAAACTGCCTGTCTAAGATTGGAATGAGTGAAATAAATACTGGTTGTGGTGACAAATGTTTATTTCGGGAAGACTGAAAATGTAATTTAAAAAAAAAGAAATGGTCTGTTGAGTGCATTGTGATCAAATTAATGCCTTTGGGTGTTCAGCTCTGCTAAAATGTGCAGGTCAATAATTTTAGTTGAGAGAGCTGCTTGTTTACCCAGAGGGAATCATGGGAAATCACAGACAGGTTGAGATTTCAAAACTACAGGACAGGATATCAGACTATGCCAGCTGGCATAATATGAGGTGACTTCACTCTTCCATGTACAACCAGCAAAATGCACACACATGCTCACACATATATGCAGTCAGGTTTTTCACACCTTACAGTGAATCACCTGGTCTTGTTAAGAAGTCTTCCAAAATAATCATCTAAAATTATGAACATGAAAGGCACTTATCGTGACTATAAATATATTTTTCCTTTGCTTCTCTTAGCAATGCTTAATCTAAAGTAGACCTCCATTTTTTTTTAAGATTAATAAATTGATCTATTTTTCTGATAACTGGGCACAAAACCAAAGTCCCTTTGTTCACATAAAGCGGCTGCATTCATCTATTATACACGGATTATTGTCTGTGTAATAGACAAATATTCCTTATTTTGTTCTACTGCAATTCTTTCATCCTTACATCCTTAAATGAAAGTGGCTCCACAAAAGCTCCACAGCAGCCCTCAGCTATTTTCACATTAAAAGCTATCTAAGGTGTTCGTGAGGCTCATCACAGCCAGTTCATCCACTCAGTTTAATGGGTCTCTGTGGAAGATTATATCAATCCAAAGATGGCAGATACCTATCTAAAGATCCTTTGGGACTTATTGTGGTTTCTGTCGTCTTTGAATTAAGACAGATTCTTGTACCAAACACTCCAAAACATTGGTTAATGTATATATATATATATATATATATATATATATATATATATATATATATATATATATATATATAAAATGTTTTATATATATATATATATATATATATATATGTACCAGCCAGCCTCCCTGGCTCAGACTCAAACCCAAGACTTTTCTTTCTGAAAGACAACAGTATGTTTCCTCAATAAACATCCCAGACTGTAAATGAGAAGAGATAAGATGATCTGTCTTATCTTAAGCTTGCCAAACAAAGATCTGGAGTCTTTTTGCTACTCACTGAGTCACTCTATGAGCATAATCTGTAATGCCATTGTGAGATTAAAGAAATAATATCACATCTATAACTCTAGTGGTCAGAGCTGTTTTGATCACAGAAGAGGTGTGACTCCCTAAAAACAGGTGATTAATCTGAACCTTACAAAACATAAAATAACAATAAACGTTATTATTAGAGTAATGTTTGGTCCCAATTCTATACATTTATTTTACGAACTGGTTGACAGGTAGACCTATGCATCATACTATATAAGGCATGGTACATTTGGGGTAGGTCTCTAACTCCTCAGCCTAATCCCATTGCAGATGGCTGGATATTGATTCAAAAGGTTGTACCCAAAATGGTGAAGTGGCAAGGTGACCAGCACCTTTCTTGAAAGGTCTTTATCCTCAAAACAAGACTCAAAGTGTTCTAGCAAATAGCACAGGGCAGTTTGTGTTGATGTAATGCAAAAATACAACAAAACAAAGGAGGCACAGAGCATTCACTTAAATAATTTCATTCTAACTCAGCTGGGGTCAAAAGCTTGATTAGAGGAGGAGATATGATGTAATAATTATAGATAGCTGTGTGTTGATTATCTTCAGAAAAGCCCAACAAATTCAAATGCCTCGACTGATACACACTTATAAGCTTTGAACATGAAAATAACAAATATGTGGGCCTCAAACACCTGCTGCTGCTCCTGTCCCAGTTCTCAGCTGTTAGACTCATCTTTAAAGTTATTCATCCACCAAGCTAGGTAGAATTTCTTTTAGAAAGTTTTACAATAAGTGTTTCAGAGGTTGTGGAAGCTTGATATTCTTAGATACTTTTTTGTATCTTTCTCTTCATCTTTCATATTCCTCTCGTTTCATTTCCAGCCCGTTTGTTGTGTGCCTCGGTCTTGTTCTCTTTATTAATATCCATCCTACACTCGGCTCTCTGTATTTCATCCTTTTTCTTTCTTTTTTTATTTATGGTCACTGCAGGCCTCCAGTAAAGATAACAGTTTTCATAAAATCTTTGTAGAATTTTTTTTAATTAAATAAAAAAGCACAGCACGTTTTGACACTTTTTAATTTATTTTTTTCGATCCAGACTTCTGACATAACATGTCTATCAGATTAGCAAAAATATCAAGTGAGATCCATTTGCTTAATTCACTTATTAAAGTGTATAAAACTGGAGCGTATATGGACTTTAAGTATATAAACCTGTGTTAATTATTGTATTTTATGTTAACATGTGTATTATATTATCTAACAGCTTAGAAAACATCCTGTAAACAATTAGTCTCAACTTTTAAGACCTCAATACTATCAAAACAAGGGCTTGAAAAACCTCCGATTTCTTCTTACCACTCAGGAAGCCATCTTGGTTCAAAGGTTACAAAATCTACTTTCCAACACTCACAAACAGTTTAATCTTCTCATGATAGAGAGAGTGCTGAGCTCTGAGCAGAAAACCCAGAGATGAATGCAATCCATTAACTTTATTTAACAAGTTAAATCGTAAAGTTTGAAGGATTGGAAAAGACTTAGCATGCTGGTTGCCAATCCTTAGCAAGACTCCATGAAACCACAGTATAATATTTTTTAAATATATTTTATTGGGGAACAGTTTGGATTAAAGCCAAACCTCGCCAGGCCTAAGCAAACAGATTCGAGATGAGAAACAGAACAAGTGTGTTTTCACTGCTCTGATCTCTTATTCAATTAGCATAAGCTTCACTGTAAGCCCTCTGCGCAGCGGTCACAGTGTACTAGCAAGTGCTTAAGGGTATCCCAGAGTGTCATAGATGTGGGAAATCACTTTGTGACAGATGTATAAAGTACTGAATGCTGTAAACTCAAAATGTTCATCGCTGTTTATATCAACACTTAGAAACACAGACCAATCTCAGAACATTTTAGAGATGATTGGAACAACTAATGTCAGATGAATATCTGACTTTTAATTAACATTAAAAGTCAGATATTCATCCAGTCAATGAAAAGTTTTATCTGTGGAGAAGAAAACAGTTCAGGTCAGACTTTACTCCATCCCCTGTATTGTCTCATTTAAATATATCAGCTTGTCCAGAGGCTGGAGTAGGATGATCTGAAGAAGCCTCAGAAACAAGAAGTCCAACATGTAAGACTGCATTATTATAGAAGCTATTTAATAATAAGCTTTATCAGAAAGAACAATGATATAATTTACCAGGAGGTGTTTGAAACTGTGTATTGTATATACTCATCTTGGGTTTCACAAAAATACCACATCAATCTATCAAACTGTTAATTAAAAGCTTTATTAAGCCCATCAAACTGAGAGAGAAAGTTGTTAATTAATGAAAGTTTCTTCACAATAATAAAATCCATTAGCATTTCTTTATTTTGGTTCTGACATAAGCAAAGCCTTAATTCTAACACAAAATTAACCCTGACAACTAGAATTGCTTAGACTTTAACCTTCGTGCTATTGCTAGTTTTGCCTTTTTTATTACATCATCTTCTTCCTCTTAAAGCGAGATGAGCTGGATCAAGTACTTTGTTTAAATTGTTGCCCTGCAAAGAAGTGATTGATCTCTTTATCTTATATTGCAAATATTCACACATTTTTAGATGACACAAAACATCAGGTTCAATGTGAAATTTGTGAAATTATTGTGTTGTTGCAGATTACAAATAAAAATTTGATGTTGAAAGAATGCTTTGAATATACGACCTTGCTACACTTGCAAAACATAGAAATGAAAATATCCCAACTGATCATTATGTGGTTTTGTAAATGCTAACAAAATGCATGTGATTGAATGACTGGACTCACCTCCTCGACCAGAGCCAGCATACGCCGAGTGCTCTCCAGGGACTGTAAATAGAGAAAACAAATCAGGTGAGAGTGCACAAAAAGCAGATACAGTGCACGATCTGCAATACATATCACAGGGACATCTCAATGACTTTCTGTGTGAAACAAATTCTTTAGGAGTCATTGGTAATAAGCTGGAGAACAGAAAACAAATTATGTGGACAGATATCCTGCAATGTAATTAACACAGGTTATTTCTTGTCTTTATACTCATTAATTGTGAGATTCTACCTTTTGTTTACTAATCCTTAAAAACTTTCTCCAAAGTCATTCAGCCTTGCTCCCTCTTTCTGTTCAAAATATCTCTTGTCTAGTTTTCCTTCTTCTGCCTCTCTAACTTTTTAAACTCCATCCATGGCTGCCGTTTGGTCCTGCATTATCTCCACATGAATTTTTAATGAGACCATTTGAGCCATCCTATTATTCTGATGCACTCAATTATCTGTTCTTCCTGAGCTCCATTCAACTCATTAAAGAGGCCAAAGTTCTTCCTAATCCCACCTACAACGATTTACAGTAGAGAAGAAAAGACACTTTCAGAACCAACTGCTGAATCAAGAAACTGTTGAATTATTAGAGGTACTGTGTCTGAAAGTCTGGGAGCTTTGGCAGTACATTTGTGTGTCCTTACAAGAACAGGTCATTTTGAAATGTCAAATTATAATTGGCATGTCACAAAGCAATGCTCTTTTCAGTGCAAACCATATTTAGCCTCACATTGTGTGTTCTGTCTGTCCTGTGCTGCTCTTCCATGCTGTTACATTGTTGATTCAGGTTTATTTGTTTTCTGTGGTTGCCAGAAACTACAACACATGTTGTTAGGTACATTATTCTAAAATTAGAAAACTGCAATTTTCTGTCCTTAAATAACTTGGTTTGTGTGTTTTGAAAATGTACCTCATCAGCGATCTGGTCTGCACGTGTCTGCAGGTCGGCCAGCTCATTGCGCATGTCCGCTTCATCTGCCATGACGACTGTTGAACTTCACTTCAATTAAAAGACACTGGAGAGAGAGAAAGAAAATAAGAAATGTTACTATTGTCTCGATCACTGCTAAGCAGGAGGGGTAGACATTTTGCTTTGTATTGCTCTGCTTTCATTCAGATTATCATTATTTATGCCCCCCCGAAATGTAACAGTGGTCTTTAGACTCAAATACTTTCAATTTAAGCTTCAGCGGATGACAAGATGTGTGTCCAAAAATTAAGCTCTTTGTCTCTAGTTGCATTTATAAACTTTTCTCTGGCTTTTTATATTGCATTGAGAGTAAAATGACTCCTTCACTGAATGATCTTTTAGCCAAAGTTGGTACAGGATTCACAAGAAATGAGTCTCCAGTCATTACCAGTTTAGTTTAGTCCAAAGAGATAAATGTGGGACCACTCTTATTTTTCCGATAATATTCTAGAATTGATCAAATAGAGATAAATTTGGTAATTGTAACTGACCTGATGCAGGAAACATTTAGCCATATTTAATATCAGACAAGGTGGAGGGAAAATGAACTGAGTATAATTATGTAGTTTTAACTGCATGTTATATAATATGAACACAATGGTCGAGGCATTGAATACAGACTGAAGAGTATGAAAAGGAACGAGAAAAAATGTCCAAAGGATGACTGCTAAACAGAGACATGAGTCTATTTTTACTGTAGTCATGTGCATAACCATGCACAGATTCATTGGTGGTGCACTCCATGAAAAATGGATGTGCTTGTTACTCTCTAGTTTGAAGGAGGGACATGGAGTTCAAAATGGAGGCAACAAAGGCTGAGGGGAGAAAACAGAAACCAACTCTATTCTGATTCTTCCTTTTCTTACAGTCTGCCTCACTCTCTGCATCTGTCTCCCTCAATAATTAAGACTTCAGCAAGACAAATAATGTGATCTGCTCCAACCAGAGCTCATTTGGGAGTCTAATGCATTTTAGTTTCAATAGCTGAACTCATACTAGAGAATTTCTGTTCCTGTGTCACTTGATTTAAATTTAACCACCCAGCAGCTTGCAGCTCGGGACTCATTAAAGCTTTATGTGATCTAATCTACTTCATGACAGAGTGTATAAAAGAAGGGACTAAGAGTCGGCTGCTTTCCGCTTTCCAGAGTCTGTCAGGGAATGTGTTGAGGTATTTTACTTTTTAAGCCAGACTTCGCAAAATTTAAAAAGGGAGCCTTTTAAATACAAATACAATTGGCATAAGATTATGTAAACCAATTTTAGGGAGACAAACAGAAAAAGCAGCTTGTCAACTGTGAAAGTTTGCAGATTTTTGAGATCTGGGCATTAGTTTCCGGTTAATCCCCCAAGTTTATCTGTCAGTCAGTAGGTCTCTGAGGTGAGTAGACAAGGTCAGTTAGAGACACGGATGGATGTTGATAAACTATCTCCTTGCTCTGTCTCACCTTCTGTCCTTATTACTCTTACCTTCTTCCCCACGGACTCGTCACACCAGTTAATAATTGAACATGTGACGGGGAAGAAAGATGGAGGGGGGAGTTGGGGGAAAAAAATGCCCACCTAAAGTGCTCCTCTCCTACATTCATGTTCCATCTCTTCATATATAGATATATATCAGTTTTTGTCTGCAAAGGCTGGCAAGAAAAACACTTAAATATTTATGTTGGCATTTTATCTTCTAGTTATTTGACTGCTTATGTAATTCTAACAATGAGTTCATATGTTAGCAGCACTGAAGGCAACCACAAGCTGAGCAGAAGACAGCCACAACTGAGCAAATTAATGCACTATTTTAATATCTGTGGCTCTTTGGTGAGGGAAAAACTGGACCAAACGGATTAATAACACAAGGAACCAGGTGAGTACAAAGGAGCAGGAATTTAAAGGTGGTTGATTAACAGTTCATCTGACAAACTGTTGCCTTTTTGGCAGGATCAGATGCTTTTTATTACACCACAAATGAACTTGCAATTATGAGACGAAGAGCATCACTGTTGTACATGCGTCTAATTATAGTGATTTAATAGATAAATTTTATATTCCATACCAAGTAAACACCAGCAGAGCTGCAGACAAGCTTAATGTGCTGGATGACATTATTGGAAAGTAATTCATAAGACAGCTACATTTCAAAAGTAATATAAACTACAAGCAATAAAATTTGCAACAACAAACGTTGCTTAGTAACACTACTCATGCAAATTCCTGACTGTTTCTATATAATATAATTGCAAAATGTTTTCTTATAGTGAAAATGTTGTATTTCTAAATGGGAATTTAACAAGTTTAAGAAATTACAAGTAGAAGAACTGGCTAATATACTAATATTAATGTTATTAAAGGAATATTGCACATTCCTCCTAATACCATTTTAAATGGTTATTATAAATAAGTAATGATTAATTTAATGTGCTCAAACAAAAGAAGTTTAATTTTTCAGATGCTGTTAATCCATCTGAAAAATTATTTTTCACCATTGTCTGAAGTTTTGACTTGAATTCAAGAACATTTATAAATGCTACATTTTATTTATGCTACTTCTGCAAATAAGGTGTTTGCTTTTAATGTAAATAATAATAAGACTATGAGTAATTTAATTCTGCATATGCTGCTTCTTATGTTTGTCTAATTCCTGGATGTTTCCAAAGGGTAAGGCTGCCTTTTAAGTCCTTGTGTTGCCCTGATTTTACAGGTCTTAGAACATACCAATATATGTATTTATACATATATTTTAACTTTGATATTTTCCTGTATTTCTGCCAATATATGAAATAAATTTTAAAAATATTGTGCTCATATGAATGCCAGAGAAGCTTTGACAAACATTGAGCAATATCATTTTGCAATTAAATAAAAATGAATCTCTTCATTACCACATTATGGATAATGATGCTGTGATGGTAATGGAATTAGCTCATTGTAACATTGGTTTCCTTTGCTTTGTTACACTTGTAGCAGTAAAACCGCATAAGGGAGAATATTACAGTAGCAAGTCCAAACATTTATCAGAGGAAGATAACTAAGTGGTAGTAAACAATTGCAAAAATGCAACTTAGATTATTAACCTATAGTTTTGCTGACTCATATTACTGTATTCACACAAAACAAGTAAAATCTGGTGAAACATGCATTAATGTTTCAGGTCCAGTTTAATCTAAACCAAGTTGTTAGTCATCTCTTTTTACCATGCTCTCTCAGATACTCAATCTCCTGATGCTCCTCACTGTGTGCCTCCTCCCACTGATCTGCTGTTATTGATCCAATGCTGATTGATTTTCTCTTAGCTGTTACACTGCTTCCTGTCAACTCACACATCCTCAGCACAGTTTCTTCTTGTTATTTCCAGTCAGATTTCAGTGTTTATTCTCAGTTATAAGATTCTTTGCAGTTTACTAAAACTAAAAGAAAGATATTTCTTCCCTATTACAAATTTGCATTATTAATTTTTAGTTGACTAAAATCCTCCTTTAGTCCTGAAACAGCTCATGTAATTCATAATGAATTACATGACTGTAGTTTGGGGCAATCCTAGTTAGTAGAAGGTTTTATATTGTTGTAGTCACAATATGTTCATTTTGACATGTAAAAATGTGAAGAGAATCCAAAACAATAAACAAAGGAAAAAAGAATACATTACCAACATACATTTATTTAAAATACTATCCTAAGATCTTTAAAACTACAGCACAAAAAGTATAAAATGGCTATTCAGCACAGAATAAAGAGCTACAAACAAAATACCAATCCAGTGGAGAGATAATGTTTTAACTCCTGACAAAATTGGTAAGAAGATAGATTAGAGAATGGCAGAAAAAGGGTAAGGTTTTAATATTTTCAAGTATTTCTGATGAAGCTTATTCAAATTTTAATTTCAGATTCATATCCTCTTCTCTGCGTTTTCTTTTGCCATCCCTTTGACATCATCTTTGAATCTTAAAGTCCCTTCCGCTTTAACATGCTACACATGCTTCACATCCAAATATGCATCTGCAGTAAAAGCTGACATGCAGCAGGGTCCGCAGCAGGGTCCGAGTGTCCCCATCCCCCACTTGGGCCCTGCTAGCCATCACTTGTCTTGAATGACAGCTGCTGGAAGGACTGTACTGCCAGGCTCATCCCATGGAGAGATTAAAGTCAGCAGGGAAAGAGGATTTAGTCTCCACTGTTTTCTCTTCCCTCCCTCTTTCTTTCTCTCTCTCTCTCATGAACAGCCTCTCTCTCTTTCTCTCTCCTGACTTTATCTCCTGCCTTCTTGTCTCTTCTTCATCTGCTTTCCATGCCGTTTCTGTCTATAAATATATCTCCTGCATTACTGTATATTATGAAAGGCTTGAGTTGAAATGTTTTCTATTAACTTACATAAAAGTCTGTTTCTTCATCACTATCTGACAAATATGCAGAGAACTGACTCCACTTGTGGCTGAACGCAGCTGGTGTTAGTTTGTTCTTGGAAACTGGGCCAGATATGGAGCAGGGATGAGCAACAAACCCAAGCATAACAGCAGATAGAGTCAAAGAGACACCAGAGACACTAAAAGGGCAACAATGAATTATTGATTGAAATATTAATCGCATTAATCCTAAAAGCTGTAGAATTGAAAAATTTAAACTGATCTGGCAACATTCTTCAGGACAAAAATATAACCCCTCAGTAAAATAACAACTGATAGAGGAGAGAAGCGAGCCCAGGAGACAAAACGACAATTCAGCTTAAAGTCTCATCTACATTTCCAAATTTAGCCTGCTGTTTCATTGTCTCTCCTTGTGAATTTGGGTAAAAAGAGTTCATTTTCACATGCATTATTATTTACTCCTGTCTTTAATAGTCAGTCTGACTCTGCCAGGCAACTACTTTATTACTACCAGCTTGTTATGCACAAAATCTTTAAGAAGACTCTTAAAAGCAAAGCAGGAGCTGAATTGACTGAGTCTGCCAACCTGGTTGGCCAGCATGTAAACAAACAAAGCAAACAATTACCCTTAAATAGGTGTGTTGAATGGCACACTGAAATGACCTTACAGTCCTAGTGTGTGATAAAACCTCAACTACGTTCTAAATTGAAGGTTTTATTTATTTTAAACTTCATTTTATGGCCAATAAGCAATGGGCAATAAAAATGAATTTTTTACTGAAATGCATCAATGTCTGAAACCACAAATTGTTTCAAGTCTTTTCCACAAAGCAATTAGGGTTATTACAGCAAGTTGACATAATGAAATGAATAAATTACAGTAATTCTTGTACCTATATAGTGTTATCTGATGCATACTTGTTTTAATTAATTTACCTTTTTTAAATTTCTGAAACTTTTTAAGAAATGTTACAACTATCTAACTTCACATCGCTGTCTGCAGCCTGCAGCTGGGTGTGAAACAAACATCAGTCCTGTCAAGTGTCTGCTACACAATTACATGAACTCGGTTAAAAAAAATTTATATGTTTCAAAGTTCTGAAAGTCAATAGATTTATCTAAAAAAAAGAACAACAAAAAACAACAGATCAATTTATAATTGAAAAATAAAAAATACTGATTATTTAATTTGTGAAGAACAGATACAACAGTTGAATGAAAAGTTTGCTATTTAAATTTAGCTCCTAGACATGCACATAAAGATATTTTAAAACTGTTTGATTTCTAGACTAAGCAATGAGAACATGTAGTGTGAACTTGAATTATCTGACTGAGGTTGAAAAGCTTAAATTCAAGAAATTGGTTGATCGTGTCTTTTTATATAAGGTTTATGGGCAAAAGCCCCTGTGAAAAATAAGGATAATGAAAAAAAAAAACATACACAAGCACAAGATTTCTATGAAGAGTCAGTGTTTGGATGAAAATAATCAGGCCCTTGTTAATTGGAATCATGTGAACTCTATCTCAAACATAAACTGTTCAGAGTATTTCCACACATCAACATAACTAGAAGAAAAATGCTAACTGCTAATTCGTTTCTTTGTAAACCCTCTGAAAAATCATTTTCAAGCTGTATTTATCTGCATTGATTTACAGAGTAGCTGCAACTACAGCTGACACTACCTGCAGCTTGGCAGGGATGCAGGACTGAAAGGAAGAAAGGAGCCATGTTAATTATCCCTAGCTAAAGCAGAATGTAATTCTGTCATAATAAACTGACTCGAATCTGCAATGAAAAGGCTACTATCAATCAGGAATCATGTTCATCCCAGATAAACAGTGTAGCTGCTCTGAATCTCACAGTCACGGAAACCAGGTCAGGTTTTCAGTTGTTTGGTTGCATGTTTCCCATGGGTTTACAGAGGCGCTAACCTAAATCTGGTGATTTTAGGGAAGCTGCTGCATTTTTGTCTGTTTCTACAGATCTTTTCCAGGTGCAGAAGGAAATGAGTCGGAAAGCACAGCGTGAGTTGAAATTAGTATTGCTTTTTCTGGTATTGCTTTCTTAGTCTAAGTGCATGTAAATTTATTTCTAGCACAATTGCATGGCACAGAGTGAACTAATGCAACTGGCTTTCTGAAAAGGGAAACATTCAACTTTGCTGTGACATTGTGAAAGAGAAATAAAAGAAGTGAATAAGACATAAATATAGTATTTAAGCTTTGAGAAGCAACTGTATGATGTATTTGAACAATTTTTGGCTTTCTGTGCACAACAAGCCAATTACCTCATAATTTATACAAAAGAAAATGTACAGTAACAAATTAAAACTGACAACCTGTGCATCTAAAATTGAATAGACAGCTTTTCCTAACTTCTCCTCTGTGTTCCCTTAAGTGAAAGTCACATTGTCCACAGACTCACCATGTCAGGCTATTAATAACAAGGGTTCGGTGAAGGGTAATGCTTCTGCACAAAGACACTGGGTGGGACCAGCAACTTAACACAACACAGGAGTCTTTGGTTTAATATTCTTTTGGTAAAACTGTGCCAACCTTAACAGTGATTTGTTTATTCCAAATTGTTCTGATGGTGTGTGTATGATGGTTTGTAATAAATTATTAAAGAAATATACTGATATAATGATTATGCAATCTAAAAATAAAAACGTGACATCCATGATATAAACATGACATGGAAACATTTGATCAGTTTTATCACAAACCATGCTTGAAATTTCTTTTACATTAACTTCTAGATAAATTAAAAGCTCCTCTTTACTTTTAAGCACTACTTTAGATTGCTCCTGATAAACAGCAAAAAACCGTATGGTTATAATGCAAATACTCGTAAATATGAAAAAGTTCAAGGGGTGTGAATAATTTTCATCAGATAAACCAACATCAACGTTTTACAATTTCACCATTTCCTGGATTTTCACGTTAGATAAGCAGCAATAAATCACTAAAAACTCTTCAATACCTTTGTGAAAAACAACCAGTGATGCCCCAATCTCTTTGAGAAAATTTCAACCACGTATATCTGATATTTCTGTATGAAATGCTCATTTTACAGCAACTTTGATCTTTAAAAAAAAAAATTGGTAGTTTACACAATCAATCCTACTTCAAACTGATTACATTGTCCAAACCAAATAAACACACACACATTTAACTGATCTAGTTCACAGAATATAACTCAATAACTGTCTCTATTCACATACACACTTCACATACTTCACTTACTCTTTGTTACAACAACACCAACATGTTCAAAACTACAACAATATTTTTTTTTTATCCAAGCATCAGAGAGGTTAGAAAGGCTAACACGCCTCTTATACACATGTGAAATCCTTAAACATACACACACATCCCAGGATTTCTTGCACAGTTGTTGCTCCAATGTCAAGTTGGGTTCACACAGAGGGGATGTAGAGTTCATAACATTTTTTTTTCTATGGTTAAATAGTTATTATATATTGCAGTTTTCTAATTATAACAACCAAACCCCCAGAGCAAACACACTGTTGACCTATACTCTGTAAATATACCAAGATCTGACCAGGGCAGAGAACAAGAGGATAGCCTGAGGGCTAAACTATTCAGACCATTCACCCACCACTTTCTGCCTCACTGATGATATATTATGCAGCTCCAGTCGTATAGACAGAAAAGCTTGGACTAGCTTCTTTTACTCATAGAGCAGGCAGATTTATTGAAACAGCAAAATGGTCAGAAAAGTTTTTACATGTCTAAGAATGCAATGAATAAAATAGTCTTGAGTTCATTAAATAGTCTATCATCAACCTTTACTCTCTGGAATATTAAAAGTTAAAGCAGCGAGGCAACTTTTACCTTGAATTTCCTTCAAAACAGTCAACCAAAGAATAAATTTCTAAACTTTTTTGTCTCATAGTTCATGTATTTTAATGTTAAAATATGTAAAATATGTTCATGTATTTTAAAGTTAAACTGGGATTATTTTTTCAGCTCCAATTTACAGTAAATGTTAACTTAAAGGACATTACAAGACCCTTTGAAAGACCAAACAATTCATGTCCAGAAATATATATCCAAATCAGTCCAAAACAATCCCGTCGTACAGACAGATTAACATTTTATTGGATCCATTTCACTTCCATCCTAATTTAAAATCCTTTTCATGAGATGCTAGAGAAAATCCTGGAGCGATTGCAGTATATAACACATTATTCCACCTCCTTCACCTACTGCTGCACACTGCCCGTCAGCTCAGTTGTTAGGGGCTTGTACACTTTTCCCTTGCTTACAAGAAAAACAGTTTTTGTTGTTTGTGAATATTGTCAAGAAAAACTCAACAAGTGATATCATGGGTCTTTTAGGACAACACTGTTTTGAAACGACAGTTATTAAACTACATGCTTCTTGTAGACATATACAAATATACGTTGCATTTTCCAGTTGTCCACTTTGACAATTGGACAACTGTTGTCGAAGTGGACCAAAAAGTTCATACTAATATTTCTACAAATTTTAAGTATTTTTTCAACTATTTTAATATGCAGTGTTTAATTTTAATACTGCTCTGTGTCAAAATCAAACTTCCTGATTTCCACTCGGGTTAAGCACGTTTGAGTGTGAGAGGAACAAGGCGATTTCCTGCCGACAGCAGCGCCTGTTGTGACAATATGGCCTCACTGAATTAAAGTGTTCCCTATGGAGAGGCAGGAGGGACACACAGAGAGAAATCTGCTGTGGAAAATTACAGATGAGATATGGAGTAACTTACATTAGTATATAAAAAAAAAAAACTTCTCAAGACTTTTTTTAGACATGCCAAAACAAGAGTGCATAGGATTTTTCTTAAGCTTGAAAAAAATGAAACAAAAAGATTCTGTTTTTCAAGCTTTAGAAAAACAACTCAGCAACAAAGACATATAAGCTCTCCCACTGAATGAAAACTCCCAAATGCCATGTTTGAGTTTTAACAGTTACAGACCCTAAAACAAAAAGAGATAGCAGTTTCCCAGCAGTCGGCGATATTTTGTCTCACTTGAGCAGATTGTATTTCCGGCATTTATTTGTTATATAATCCAAAAGGGAGACAGGCGGAAAGCTACCGCAGACAGGCAATAGATAAGACAAGCAGATTAAAGAAACTGGCAGAAAACAAAGTTCTGAAGAGAGAGGTGATCACGCAGATAAAAACCTTAACTTTTGGCACTTTTTAATTGATTTTCAAAAGGCTAATCATATCTTTTGACAAAAACAAGTATTTATAGGTACCACTAAAAGCCTCTGTCTTTAATTTCATGATTAAAGTGAGTTTGGCAGCATGTTACCTATAAAGCAGAAAGATGGAACTGTGTGCAGGCGGGCAAACATGATAATGTGGGAAGCACAGGAGATTCAAAGCAATCATTCAAGGCCTGCAGGGATAATCACGGCAAAGTCCCACTGTCCCATTCACAGAGGATAAAACCCAATGGATTAATCTGTTGTCACACAGAATACACACACAAGCATGAAAATACTTGCATAACCCATAAACTACTTTTTCTCTTAGTCTCTTCACTTTCTATCAAACATTTTTCCCTTTTCCATAACCATCTCTTGGTCGCTTTAGCTCAATCACGAACATACCTACAGCTCTCCACTATAGCATGCACACATTCAAGATGACACCTGTCAACATGCTGTTCTTTACATGGTTATGCATATCTGCATGCATCATCTTTTCAAAGGGAGAGCAATAAAAAAGTGACTCCTCTTGGTGCCAATTAAATGTTTCAGATGACAAAACAAATTTCAGTAAAGGTTTTGTTGTGTGTTTCACTCTTTTTACACATTTATGTTTAGCATTTGTTCAATGTTTGCTGTTTTCCAAATTGGTCATAAATTAAGTTTGACTAAAGAGGAGAAGTTTCTTTTGTATGGGTGGAAGAAGGCGTCCAAATCAACCTGACCATACACAAAAAACTAATTAACATCTGTTTAAACTTGTTTAGTGGAAAAATTGTCATCTAGCTTTTACAATAATTGGCAAAAAGAGTCTTAAAGCAGTGTGGAGGAATTTGAGACACTCATTTTAGCAGAAACATTGCAGGGCTTTCCAGTGTTAAACAGTTAGAACTGAATTTTGACAAGGCCACTCCAAAACATTAAAGTTGTTTTATTACAAAATTCATGATTTCATCAATTATGACAAGTTATCAGGTCAGAAGGTGACAAAAAAAGCCCCAAATGTCTGCACTAGCATCTGTGTGCTTGTGTGTGTAGCACCATGTTTGACTGTAAATATGATGTTCTTTTACTCAGATTTGTATGGTGAATGTAAGGGGAGGAAAATTGGTTAGGATCGCTTCTTCCCCCTGTCTATGAAATTATAATGTAATTACTGCTTTTTGTATTTGTTAAGTTGATCCTTTTCTGATATTGATATATCTTTGATAATCTGAAGCAACTGACTTTGATTAAAAAAATAATAATAATAAACTGTAAAAAGCAGAATACTTTTTTTTTACACTATTTATTTGAAAATATTGAATGTGCACAAAAATCAGGACAACTGTATGCATTAAATTTATTGATTCTCTCATAATAAACATATCTCTGTCTAAAATAGGCTAATAAATTCCTCCCAAATGGGAATTATTTGCCTATTATTCTTGCCCTGAAGTCAATAACCTTGCCTTCAAGGTAACGCAGGAGCATTTCTACAGCAAGAAGCAAGGAATCATGTTACTTCAGCTTTGCCGCTTCATCCTGATCAATAAGAGGAGATCATGTCACTATTTCAGGGAACTTAGAAATTACAGGCTGATGGAGCATTAGAGTTGGACTACATTTTGTGTGTGTTTGAAGGTGGGGGATTTGTTTGTGTGTGAAAAGAAAGAGGGGTTAGTAATACAGAGAAAAAGCTCTGAACACAGCTACCACTTCAGCTCGCAGAGGACAAGAGGTGTGAAATGAAAGAAAATGGAAGAACATGCAGGGCTTTTCACCAGAGGGCATTGTGTGGATCCCTCATGTTCAACAAATGTATGAATTTTACTCCCTCTCACATAAAACACTCAAATATTGTGAGAAGTATTTTCACAGTGTTGCCTGTTGACGTCTAGGATCGACTGAGAATCATTGCAATAATGTCCAAGCAACCAAACGCACAACTATATGTCAACACAAAGTTAAAAAAAACAAAAAACAAAGGTCCATGTAAAATATGATACATATTTGAATGTGTCATAACATTTAAATATGAAATTGAAAGTGTCAAATTATAAAACAAAAGTGTGGCAAATGATTGGAAAATTTATTTTGACAAAAAATGGGCCATACATTGCAACTATTGCATTCTGTTGGAAAAATGTGAGCTTTAAATGTTCGAACCTCACAGGTGAGCAACATGAAAATGTGATCAACCCACTGAGGTGACAGAAGAACATGTCCTTGTGTGCATAATGCTTATTTTTAACAGATGTAGCAGTACTGGACTGGAGCCTGGTGGTAATTTCTCACCTTTTTCTGGTGGAGTGACGGAGGAGGAAGAGGAGAATGAGGAGGAGGTGGTGGCAATGGGGTTCCTATGTGTGATGACAGCAGGTACAATTTGCCCACCAGGAAGCCGATTTTATGTGCAGCCTAGTTTCTTCTTCATCACAACATTTCAAATTGAAAGAATGAGATGAAAAGTTACAGCTTCTCCTTAAAACGTTGGGAATGTTTTCAGCAATCTAACTGAAAATATTCTGTGGTGCACAAAGCAGGTCACATTGCATGTGTCACCTACAATGACTGTTTTCTTCTAGCTCTCTTCAAAATGTTCTTGCTGGACCTTTTAGAACCAGTCTTACAAAATTTCCAAAATATGAACAATTTTGCAAGTTATGTTGTTTTGCCAACTCAGAATTCATAGTTAATCATAACGTTAAATTTGGATGACCGTCTTACTTGATTACAATTACTCATTTTGATTACAATTAATATTTCATTAACATCAAATGGTTTACTGCATTCTCTGGGTCATTTGGTAACTTCCTTTAGCAAATATCTTTCTTTCTGTCAAATATGACATATCCATGATTAACATGGAGAATCATCAAGATATTCAATGAACTGAGCCAGAACTGATAGCTGCCAGTCTCTGGGTATTTCTCCAGCCAAGAGAGGCAAGAAGGTGACAGAATCCCAGAGCAAAAATTCAAGTTTGTTCTGAGAAATTCAACAGCCTCATATGATCCAAAACAAGTCAGTACTTTGGTGGTTCTACCCCCTGGTGGTTCTAGTATTGACATCTGGTGAATCAATGTTGGTTTCATTCTCCCCCTTTTGTTCTATAAAACTTATTATAGAAAACTAGTAAGCACATTTCCTTTCTGCAAACTCCTGCACCGCAAAAACACTAAATCTTACCATGTATTTTTGGTCAAATTTCTAGTGCAAATACCTAAGTATTGTACACTTGAAATAAGACAAACTAAGGTAATGCTTGAGCAAGACATAGGAGCTTGTTATAAGACAATAATTCCTTGTTATAGATGAAACAATACTAGGTCCACTGGCAGATTATTTCACTTAAACATGGGGAAAATGTCATGTCATAAGTGAAAATCTCCCAGTTTTTTAAAATCAATATTAAGGAATCATTTTCTTAAAACAAGCTCCTATATCTTGTTAAAAAACTTGTTGCAAGTCGGTTTTGTCTTGCTCCTAGTGATATTTGAACTAGAAACCAGAACCAAAATACTTACGATTTTGTATTTTGCAGTGTAAACTTTGAGGAAATCTTAAGACTTTACTTTCATTTTTATTTTTAGCATTTAATTCTCCAGCTATCAATTTCAACTTTGGCCTGTAATAAGGAGTGTGTGAATAAACATGCTTTGTGCCAGCATGTTTATTCTGTAAACATTCTAGCATGTTTACAGAACAGTCTGTAATTGAAGTCTCATCATTTTTGAGCCAACGCTACATAAATCTTGTCAAATACATAAAAATCGTCTTTGTTTCTTTTATGTGATGTAGCTTAATCAATGGATTAGTAGAGCAAAAATCTTTCAGACTGTTTTTTTTTTCTTCATATATTATGAAACTGATTTATTTTGGTATGATAATGTAGCTGAGTATTGTTGATCAGTGTTACAGTTCTGTTGGTTGTAAGTCAGACTCCTTCTTTACTCTGTGTGTGGGTGTTCATTTCCTGTCCTAATTGAAATATCTACTTGTTTACTCCTGGCTACAAACATCACCAGGCTGCCAAACGAAGGGAGAATACGCAGCTGACCTGCTTACCACTCAGCCTGAGCCCTACATCCTCATTGGTATTGCCAAAAGTCCAGACGCAGAACAGGAAATAAGGATGGCCAGCATGCTTTTTTTAGTAGTAAAAGTTCAAATTTGTTCTTAACAACTATTGGCAGCATTTATCTGAGTGAGGCTGAGCATAACTCTGTGCTTGTATAACTTCACAGCTTTAGTGATGATAACGTTCTTTCTGATACATGTCTTCATCAGAAAGAAACAGGAACAAACCAAGGAAATCTGTGATGTTCTTGCTTACAGCTGAAGATTATCTGAAGCTCTGGTGAACCCTTGTTCAAAGAGAGTTGTTGTCCATGATAAGTTAGGGACATTTTCAAAGCTGTGAATTATGTTGCTTAACTCACTGCTTCAGTTTTGCTTCTTCTAGTTTTTCAACCTTGATCAAAGCTCAGTGGAAAAAGAAATGTTCTGCTTTAATGGGATTTTTCTGGCTAAATCAAAATGTACTATTGTAATTCAGCAGTTCTCTGATTAGCTGTTTCCACCCTGGATGAGGCTCAGGAGAAGCTGCTGTCCCTAAATCCATATTTTTTACACCATAAAACTTCTCTTGGAGAAGTGCAACATTTTTTTTTTCTGTCAGCCACTGAAGGTTTATTACTGGAAAAAGAAAGTCTTTAATTTTTATTGTTCACAACATGCTTGCTCAGGAACTTAAATCTGCCTCTAAGAATGGATTGGAACTGAACCAGTCTCTAATTATTATCAAAAAAAAGTTGCTTTAAAAATAAAGTGACAATGACACACATCACGCTTTTCACCACAACAACACAGGGAAATAATCGTGCCAATTGTTTATCAAATACTCTTAGTAAATGTAGAAAAAATAATAAATCAATGGCACATGCTGCTAATTATTCAAAATTATTTGCAGTGTTGCAAGATATTAGGTAAAACACAACATTGGTTTACCTAATACTAATATTAATGACATTGATTGCAATTAGCCCATATTTTCATCAGATTTTTTTCTTTCTTTTGTCCTCACCACACTCCAGGAGCTGTTGGCGATTGGGGACTGAGATCTGAATCAGATGTGGTGACAAACAGTGAAACTTCATCCAAGTGGCCAAATGGCACTTGATGGCAAACGGGGTTTTAACACATAGCAGCTGAAACCTGACAACCGAACAAATACAGCAACGAAGCAGACCTTTGTGAATGCATGTTGCACATGCTGAAATATAATTATTATCCAGCTTTAATCTAAATGTGACAAACTGACAAAACATTGAGAAATAACATTTCTCTAACATCTTTTTCTCATTCATGACGCAACCTTTAAAAACAACTGAAAACATGTAATTAAGGTATATGTCGGGTGATGACACTCTGTCTTATGGCAATTTTTTTGTTGTTGTTTGTTTAACTGATGTATTTTTCTTTCGTGATTTACACCAGAAATAAGAAGGAGACTGATTTTCTTCATTAACTTGAGCAAACCTCATAGGTGAAGAACATCTGAACGTGTTTTCTGACTGTGACTGTGGAGCGTCAGCGCAGCCTGTAGTTCAGCTGAGCGCTTCGGAGCTGTCCAGGTGCTGAACCAGATTCACTTTCCCCACCTCCATACAATCCCCGCAACAGACAGGCAAAATGAATTTCACACAGAAAGTGGGATTAAGTAAAAGCTCGACGACAGTAATATTTTTAGAGCGTCACTAAATGTGATTTATATCATATATAAAAAATAAATAAATAAAAAGGAAATAAAAATAAATCACAGGAGAGGTCTTAAAAAGCGGCACTACTCACGAAAAAGATTAATTGTCACAATTCCCATATCCTTCTGATAAACAAGCAGCTACTGACGAACTTATGAAGCGCACATGTATAAATACTTCTTTAAACTTTTATCGGTGTGATTACATTTAAATGCCAAAACTAAGAGGGGGGGGGGAAAGGACAGAGTCAAACTTACCCGCTTAACTTTCTTTCTCTCGTCTTTCCCTTGTTGTTTTGCTGTGAGTGTGAGTGTGGACAGGTTGAAAATGTCTGTCCGCTCCAAAGCTCGGTTTAAAGGACTAACCTCGGTGGAAACGCACTACCCTCCCCCCTCCCTCACCACGCGCTACGCCTGGCGGATTTATACAGAGGAACTTCCGGTTTGGCCTTTGCGAAATAAAATCAGCACGGGAGTCACGAGTAAAAACTATTTCTCAGTACTTTTCGAGGAGTTTTAGGCCTTGCAGTAGCAGTACTTTTAGCACACACACACGCTCAAAAACACCTTCATTGCAACAAATTAAGTAAATAAAGCCTACATTTTTAATTTCAGTATAAATAGATCTGTTCTGTAAAGGTATAACAGGTTTGTTAGAAAACATCAATGATCAAACAATATCAATAAACAATAATATAAATATATATATATATATATATATATATATATATATATATATATATAAACTATAAAGCAGGTCAGGGAGAAGATTATTAGGAAGAATAACTCTATTAGAGAGGTGATGGAGAGATAGATGGAGCTAAAGATAATGCAGTCCTGAAGGTTGCAAAGGAACGAGAACTGGGGTTCTAAGAGAAAGTGGGGTTGCTTTCCAGCAGTACAATGGTCGTAAAGATACAAGAGTTGAAACAAAATTTTTCAAAACAAAGAATATTTGATTTACAGCTTCAATGTTTAACAAAGCATTGCATCTGTAGAGTTGAATAAAATTGCACAGCATTTTTTCCTAACTTTTAGTGATAAGAAAGAAAATTATTTTGCAGGTTTCTTCCACTTAGGCACTACTTTGTGTTCCTCTGCCACCTAAAATCTTAAAATAGATCAAAGTTTGTTGTTGTGATGGTATGGATACCATTTTAATAGGTTCTTCAAAATTGAGTTTGATATTTCTAACGGAGCTTTTTTTTGTTGATGTTTGTTTCATAATTTGAAATAGGCTACTACTGATAGTGTTAGTGATGGTAGTTGCTGATGATTTAGAAAGTGGAAATTACGTTAGAAATACATCAAAATCTAGAAAATATTTACCAAAACATAATACATGCAAATACTCTACATTAAGTTTTGCTTTTAGTAGAAATTTATCCCTGTGAAAGAACATGTATGCTACTGTAATACTCACGGCAAAATAATGCTTTCTAAATTAATAATAGACTTTTAATCTGAAGAGCTAGACTTCTAATTTCCTGCTTCCCTGAATTGTATTTGCCCACAAAATGGCCGCGCCCTCTGACGTCAGAGACAGCGGATAAAAGGTAGGGCATATCAGCCCAACTCAAAGCCATGTTGGCTTTCTATCTCCTGTGAATAGATTCTCCCCTGTCATTTCTAAACAAGATCAGGGCGCAAACTGGATTTGTTTGTATATTATCCTAAAGTTGATAGGGTAGTAAATAGATTTTAGAAGGATTTAAACACACTGAGTTAAAAATATAGATTTTCAACAAAAATAGTTAAATCTAAACAAGGGGAATTTGAAAAGGAAACATGCAAAAGCTGCTCTGCTTTAAGATTCAGTGCGATGTTTTCCGTTTTCTCCAGTGCTTTGTTTCTCCACACACACCTCTTACACCCTTGACCTTCTTTCTCTTTGTCTGAACTCAGCCTTCTGAAAAATATGCACTCCAGCATTTCATTCTCAGGACACAGGTAGTGAGTGCATTCGAAAGAGGAGTAGTTTGGACATATTCTGCCATCTGTTTGCTTTCTTTTACTCCAACTCAGAACATCACAGTGCATTTTTTACTTGGTGCAAGAGCTGCAAAAACACTTAACCACCATCACATCCAGAGCAACAAGATTTCTATTTGAAGAGAGGCGTTAAAATGCAGACAGTCCAATGATCTCGCTGCATCTCTTTTCATGTGAAAGTTAAAACATGCTAATGTCTGCTGATTTTTACAGCAGCTTGTGTCTGCATTTCCATAAACATGAACCTGGATGGTCCTCCCTGTCCTTCTGAGATTGCTCTGGGTGTGCACAGCTGTTTTTCCCTTGAGCCCTTGACTTCATATGATCAGATTCATGAATTTAAATCACATCGAAGTGACACACAGAGGAACAAGCTGACGAGAACACCGTTTTAAGATGGGATGCTGCCATCTTTTTCTGGGCTTTACTCTGCACAGAAGGCTTCCAGTAGCCCCCACATCATATGAGATTAGTGAACATTACATCCCACAGTGAAAAAGCAGTCTTACATTTTTATACATCATTTCATTACATTATGTCCTTAACAGCATGCCACAAGAATCTTTGTGAAGGCTTAAACTACCTCAGCCTTCAAGTTGATAATTATGACAATTATGTGATTTTTCTTTGGAGCTGGAAAAGGTCACATTTTAAAGTAGATAATCAGATTTAGATTCCTGGTTTCTGAAAGAAAATAAGTATAAATTCCATTCTCTAAACCAATTGTTCAAGATGTAATTTGTTTCCTGTGACAATCATGATGGTAAAAGTTTCTATTCATTCATTTATTCATTCATTACCAAATTCAGTGTTGTTTGTTCTCATTTGCTGTTGTTTGTTTTTGTACTATTGTATAACAAAAGCTGGTTGCTGAATATGATAGTTAATTTTTTATGATAAATATATTAGATTGTAATCAGCTTTTACTTGTCCACCCCAGATCTTCATCTTTATGATGCAGATCAAGTGAACCTACTTTTTTGTTCCACATAATGCTGCCACCTGACATCAGAGTATGGTAATATGATGTAATAAATATACAGCTTGATAAATTATTGAAATAGCACCAGACACACACATATATATATATATATGTATATATATATATATATATATATAAAACTTATTTGAACTCCTGTGGGAGGTCAAATAAATGTTATTTTAGGATACTGTAGGTAAAAACTGAGCACAAATCTTCCAAAGCATCATCATCATTTGGTCCACATTCATCACAGTGGGTCCTAGATGGAAAAAAAAAATTGAGCAGCTTGAATTGCCTGGTCAGAATGCTTGTAAATAAAAAGACTGTGAAGTTATTGCAAGAGAAAAGAAATGGTGATACAGAAACAAGGTCTGAGATCCATTTGCTGCCTAAATCAATTGGACTTTTCAGTGTGATGACTTCAAACAATGTGTTTTCATCACTGCTGCAGGACGTTCCCCACCCCACCATCCCTCCACTTACCTCTGTCACCATCACTGTCCTCCTCAGAAGATCCAGTTAGCTGAGCCAATCTGGTTTTTGCCCATGATGGATTAGCCTTGTCTTCTTGAAGTAGTTAACGGCCCCATGAAGAAAGCCATTAAAAGAGATCCCTCCCAAGTGATGAGTACAATGAATCTCACTTAATTGTCATTGATTAAATGAAGACTGATTTGTGTCCTTGGGTCCTAGGCACATTCATGCACAGCACGGTGCACACACTAACAAAAGCAATCTTTGAGCTAAAACTAACTTTTGGTGTGCCAGATAGAGGATTAACTTATAAACACACTCCAAAACAGCTGAAGATTAATTGTCCACATACAACATTTATAAAAATATGTTCTAGGATCATTATGTTTAGGTCAATACTTCTACTTTGTTTCTATGCACAGATATGCACTAAACATTGCACATTTTGTTTCAAAGCAAAACAAAGATAAAATTCAATCAAATTTTTCCTCCAGCTAGATCAGGGATCTGCAACCTTTACAACCCAAAGAGCCATTTTTGCCCAGAAAAAAAAAACAAGAAAAAAAATGTTAGAGCCACAAATCTTTACACGATTCATCAGGAATTTGGTTGCTAGTCTATAAAGAACCCAATTTTATTTATACATTTATTATTTATATCCAAATAAATAATAAGTATTACCTATAATATTTATTACCAGAAATTCTAATAACTATTGTGGAAGGAATCACTTGTGGCAACAGAGCCACAGGTTGCATTTCTCTGTGCTGGAGAAATTAGATAAAGAGAACAAGGGAAATGATCAGAAAAGATTTAGCCCTCCTTAGATGTTTTTTTTTTAACAGAATCCCCTTTGGGATTTTATCCTAAATGAAAGGAAGACAATCAGCTTTCCACTCCTGACCCACTGACACAAACAACTGTACAGGACTCCAAGTGTTAGCCAGATCTGCAGCTTAGACATGGTGTTGGCTTCAAACCTGCTGCTGCAGTGCCATGTGAAACTAAGCATGCCTCTTGAATTTTTTCACATTACAACCATCAGCCTGTGTGTATGTCTTTCTTGGATTCTAATCATACATATTAGAATCAATACATGCAGCTTTCACTGTAGTTAGGGCTGCTGTGTGTCTATCTCTTGAGCGTTTGCTCAAACTAAGCAGGAAGACGTGGAACGAGACGAGCTTCTCTACGATGCTGAAATGTAAATTCTCACCTCAGACCAAATAACTGAGTCAAATTCACTCGAAGTCAAAGATCAGACAACATTTACTGCCAAAAACAAACATCAAATATGAACTTCACAACAGCCAAGTGTCAGTGCAGCCAGTCACACAGTTTTCACCAAAAACTAAATTTAAAATGTGTGTGGAGTAGAAATAACTAGAATTGTGTTTTATTTATTTTTTTCATATTTTGTGTTAGCTTTCTGGTTTAGGTAAGTTTTATCATAATGAGATATCTTAATGTTCTAGATGGTGGAAGGAAACTATTTCCAAGATGATAACTTTTAAAAACTTGATGCGATAAATAAAGCCGTAAGAAATTCTGCAACTTGTGCAACAAATGAAGAACCAGTGGGAAGAAAAAACATTTAAAGGGAACAGTTTGGTCTTCTAACTTTAACTGGCTTTTTCTTTTCTTTTGGACACTATAATTTTGAATGTAACATTGCACCTTATAATTGGACACACGACTTCTGCACTGAGACCTGAGTATTTACATTCTGTTGGGTAACTGAACAGAAGCCTTATACTTGCTGTTTTAAAATTACACATCAAACATAAATTTAAATAACAACCTTCAAATATTCTTGAGAACACACAGCATTTGGTTATACTTCATAAAGAAATAAATGTGCCTGTACAGGAAACTTTGTGAAAAATGACTCAAAACTTTCACAAAAATCCAAATGTTTCCAAAAAGTGCTTCGATATGAACGGGGGGGTGGGGGGGGGGGGTTGTAGTTACCTCAGATCCAACCCGATTAGTGATGGAGCATTCTGATCCCTCCCCAACCACAGACACACAAGAATATTCTACTTCTCGGCAATTAGATATAAGATCATCATGAGCACTTTGAGTCTTTGTTCAAAGAACTGTAGTGTTACCCGAGTAACAGTATGTCTGTCGGTCACAAGGCAAGAGGTTTCTGTGTGATTCTTTTTGTCGTAATGATGAACAAAGTTCCTGCACAGGACGCCTCCGATGCTCAGAGCCTCGTCACAAAAGAGAGTATAATCCGTTTCCATCATGAGCGCGGACAGATCGCAAAGAAGGGAAGTGATAGGGAAGTGATGTCACCCCTGCAGATCAAAGGTCCGGAGGCAGCGACTAGAGCAGCAGTAGGCCACAAAACTCACAGTTGTTCTGCAGAGGAAGGGGCAGAAATGCAGACAAGAAGCAAGTTTAATTAAAAACATTTATCCTGAAGATAAGACAGGGAAAGAAAGAAGGGGACGTTAGTTCTGACCTGCGGTGGACTCCGGCCAGCGCCGTGTCACGCAGAGGGAAAAGCTTGGGATAGATGATGGTGAACATGGCTTGGCTGCAACGGTGACAGTGACCCAGAGGGAACTGCAGCAGGTCCAGCAGGCTCTTTGGGAGGATGATGGGAGGCAGCAAGTTCAGGCCTGAAAATACAACATGGGCAGATTAAAATGAGGCAACAGTCAATTATTTTATTTATAAACAAATTTGTCGAGCTGGGGATCAATAGCTTGAACACTTGTATAAATATTTTAACATAATACTTCTCCACTTTATTGTATTGAAATTAGTTTTATTTTCCTGTGTTTTATATGTTACTTTATGTCATGCTGTTGCTACCCAACACTTCTCCAAATCTGGGACCAATGAAGTACATTTGACTTAAATGCTTTTTTATATATTTTTTTTATGGGGATTTATGAATGACCCGTACAAAGTAGCACATAATTATGATGTGGAAGGGAAAAACAACAACAACAACCTTTTTTCACACATAAGAATCAGAAAAGTGTGAGGTGAATTTGTTTTTTGCCTTTTATACCGATTAATAAACCACCATATTAGTAATTGCGGTTTTCCTGTGTATAAATTAATTTCTGGGATCAAATTTTGAAGAACTTGGGACACTGACATGGTCATCCACCACTGACAAGGTGAGAAAGGAGAGCATCAATTGTTGAAGCGGCCAAGAGGTCCACGGTAACTCTGAAGGAGCTGCAGTCACACAGATTTTCTTCCACTTCACAACCATGCACTACTTCACTTTGGTATATTATGAAAAAAAATTCCCAATAAAATACATAAAAGACTCTAGTTGCAATGGGGCAAAATGAGAAAAAAATACTTCAGCAAGACACACTCAACAACCTAACTTTAATGCAGTTTAGATAGTAATCCAGCGGGGAACATTACTGACAACACATTTAACTAATACAAATATTATTTACTACACAGATCTGCTTAAACAGAATCACCTAAAGGAGCTGGTTATCGAGCCAAGATGTTTTTCATTTCAATTTCCTGAACGAATGGCGGTGAGTCACTTTTATGATGAAACTGCTTTCACGGATTTGTCAAAAAAGACTGAATGTTAGGCAATTAAACTCCTTCCAAAAGGACAGCAAGAAGATTAATGGAAAAATAAACACATTTAGAAAATTAACTGAGGACAGACAGAAAATCTGAACATATTTAAGATTTTTTTTAAACTGAAATGACCAAAAGACTGTGATATTTCAGAGGCTGCAGAAACCATATAAGCTAGTTACAGCCTCCCCCCACCTGCTGGGCGGTGATGGTAGATGCGATGCATAGTCCTCATAGCCAGCTCTTCCAGCGGAACCACGTTGTCCGTTGGAGAACCAATCACCTTCACTTCAGCCGGCAACCCCACCAGAGCCTCAGTCAGTACCTCACCCATGCTGTCTCCCTCCAGAGCCTGAGATGATAAGCCACACCTGCACACACCACAGGTAAAGTTGTTACCTGAGTGAGCAGCTGTACTTCAGGGAGCTTGAAGTGATAATTACCATTACATCATGCCAAAAAGTGCAGGCTCTGCACATTTGATATGCATGTGTTTGGGAGGTTTGCACCATGTTAAACACCAGAAATGTAACATCATTGGCCTAGAAGTTTATTCTTTGAAATATGAGAGAAAGATGTTGACCAAACTACCATGTGCAGATCTTTTTCTTTTTCTCAGATAAAAAACGCTGAAGTAAAGTGAAAACTCAATTTCTCCACAGGCACTCATTGATATTTTTGCTCGTTGGCCGATTGTGTCACACCAAGACCTCTCATATGCACCAAAATCGCTCTAATGTCAGAGTTGTTTTGTTATTTCACTTAAGCTTAGTGATTTTAACAGTTATCCAAATAAGCCAACTACACCCAGTTGAAATACTCTTCTGAAATAACTGCCGTCAGTGTTAAGGATTTTACCCGCTGCAGCCGATGACCTTGTTGTACAGGTAGGAAGGAAGGCCTTTCAGATCCACGTTGTTATCTACAAACACAAACTGCAGCTCTCGGGATCTGCCCAGATCTATAAAACAGGCAGACAATTAACGATGCATCGCTCATGATATCCAGATCACTGCAGTCGATCGCAGACAGGGCACCATACTGACCAAGTGGTAGGAAGGTTAGGCGATTGGCCGCCATGGAGAGCTGGTTGAGGCGGTGCAGCCAGCAGAGCTGCCGGGGAACATGACTCAGAAGGTTGTGGTCCACTGTGAGGTTCTGCAGGGAGAGGCAGCGGTGCAGGCGGTCTGGAAGAGACATCAGCTGGTTCATAGCCAAGTCAAGGGTCTCCAGGTCCTGCAGATCACCAATCTCTGAGTGAAGAATAACAAATGTTAGCTGAGGAAGCAATAATATTAGCAGAACAGAGTGATTATTTGGGACTTTAAAGTTTAAAACAAAGTACACTTTAAAAACAAAGGACTATACTAAAAATCTCTTGAGGCCAAAAATAGTGATATGTAATACGTGAGAGTGTATAAAAACGGCTGAAGATTAACATTATGACAAAACATGAGCTTATTGGTGGTGGACCACTTGATTCTACAGTTTAGCTGAAGAGCTCAGATGCCATCTGCTGGCAAACTAAGGATTTACACACAGGTGGTAGACAAGCACATGGGATTCAACAGCACAGATATGCCCAAAAGTTTTGAACTTACACAAATTAATACTTTAGACTTCCCATGATAAGTGTGTTAAATAAGTAGGTTGGTCACCTATGCAGACTTTTCTCAACATTGGCAGAAGGAGAGTGTGAATGCACATGAATACAAGGTGAAGCAGAACTTTACAGACAACAGAATCATACCAAGAATGGCAGCAAAAAGGCCATGAATGTCTAAACAAAAACATCAAGACCCAACTTAATCCTACAGGAAGTTCAAAATTGGACAAGCGAAAATTGGTTAAAAGTTTTTAATTCTTTTGATTGGTTGAAACAAATACTAACTAATTTGTCAAGAAAAAAAAGTGAGTGCTATGATGAATTTGTACAACAGTAAAGTATTCTGATATCATTACAAACAGTTCTTGAATAACTAGAGTGGATTCAATACATCAACTTCTTCCAGTCTTCACCTCTCCATGAAAAAAAAAATATCAGCCTGAAACAGAACTTTCCTAATTCTTTCTACAGGAGGTTGACTAGGAACTGTATAAAACACAGAATGGCAAAACAAATACACCTACCGGTAGACAATGCTGCTCTCACTACTTTCTATTTTTGTGGCATAAACATTCAGACCATGAAATTCCCCAACATTTTTAGTTCAGTTAATAAAAGTATTAATATAGTATTTTAAATTGCTATTTTATATGCAAATTTAAAACTGGAATAATATTTACCTGGTGGAAGGCATTTGAGTTGATTATTGGACAGTCTCAGGTGTCGCAGAGACCTCAGACGCCCAATCTCTGGGCAGAGCATCTGGAGGGCATTATTGCTCAGGTCCAGTGACTGCAGTCGTGCCAGGTTTCCAATAGCTGGATATCAAAAGATTAGTTAGTAGTTACATCTAATATCTAATATACTTTTCTTTGAAATAACAGTACAATTGCATGGTCATTTTGCAGTCCTACCTTCAGGAATAATGACGATGTTGTTTGAGTGCAGGTACCTTGAATCAAATACAGAATGTGATTTAAATTAAATATTTCATTTCAACAAAAATGTAAAAAAAATTCTGAGCAATTTACAAGAGCACTTACAATTCTATAAGATTTGGGAGCTTCTGAGCAAGATTATCAGGCTGATAAAAAAAAAAGACAAAAGCAAAAATTATAAGTGATCTTACAGGAACAAAATGTCAGTCATTCATGAGTGCTTTTTTAAAACATTGAGGATACCAGTGTAGTCAGTGAGTTTCTCTTCATGTACAATCTCTCCAAAAACTGTAGGCCTTCATCTTTAAGCAGTTCTATGGGGAAAATGTTCAGGTTTTTGTAGTTCAGGAACAGGTTTTTGTGACGCTCCTGCTTGGCCATGAATATAGTCTCGTGGAGTTCAGTTGCCATTTCTCAGGAAAGCTCTCCCCTCCTGGATGAAGGACACTTGGCAATGCCTGAATCTCCTATGGCCTGAAAGTCAACAAACATGACAGGTTCATCTCAATCAACTAGAATCTCTTCAAGTTAATTTAGTGCTCAAAATGTGAAACCCATACAAAATACTGATTAATTATATATTACATAAATACAGCACACTATGTCCCGATCTGTCAGCCGAGAAGAGGTTGTAGTTATTTATAAGGCTTCGGGATTCCAGTAAACCATGATGAAACTTTATGGTAAATATTTTCTGGACTAGTATAAACAAAAAACAACTTTTAGGCATATTAATGATAATATTAAACATTAAGTGTAACAAAATAGGAAAAATAGGTTCAGTTTTCACATTATATCAACACAAAAAACAACTCTGCTTAAAATCTAGTTATCTGTGGTACAAATTCAAATAATATAATTTTCATTTTGAAATGAAATGCTGAAATAAACGCAATTTTAGATGCTACTCAAATTCGCTGAGAGGCACCTGCTCATTACTCTTGTGAGACCCTTTCATTCACAGGCGTCAAACTCCAGTCCTGGAGGGCCACTGTCCTGCAATTTTTAGATGTGCCTCTGCTGCACCGCACCTGAATAGAATAATTAGGTCATTAGCAGGCCTCTACACAAGAAAAAGATAATTAAGCCATTTCATTCCAGTGTTTTGTACCTGTGGCACATCTAAAAACAGCAAGATAGTGATAAGATCACTATCTTGTGGACTGGAGTTTGACTGGAGTTTGACACCCCTGCTTCATTGAAAAGAGAGAAAGTAAAAAAAAACAAAACGACAGCTGCATGCAGTAATGTGGCCAGATTGTATTTTACGTTTGTAGTCGTTTTGACTAAGAGCCACCAGCTAAAAAGAGCAACAAAAGGTTAATAATGCATGTAGGACTTGTCTGCTGTTCCCTTTTTTCGCACAAACAAGTCAGATCTGTGACCTGCAATAGCCACTTTGCTAATTGGTTACTAGCAGAACATAAAGTTTAAAATAAAAATAATGTACCTTAGTAACAGGAGACCACAGTCAGCACTAGACACTGTAACTGGCATACATCGTCTCGTCATCTCTCCGAAGAAACCTGTGAGCCCTGGAAGAGCTAAATATCCGACCAAGAAGCTCCAGGTTAACAACAATCATATGTCGTAAACAAGCCTGCGTCACTGCAGATTCTTCTCTTTTTCATTTCAAGGCCGTGATGGCAGCGCTGGGGTTTTGCTGCCCCCAGCTGGTAAGTAGCCGAATTGCACGACAAAGAGTGGTTGGAAAGCGGCAAGGTATATACCACTTTACAACCAGAAACCTCAACTTATCTCATCGGGATTTTAAGTAACAGACCAATACAAAGTAGTGTGGTATGCATCTATATTCAACCCCATTAAGTCAATATATTGCAATTAATGCTGTCTTTTGTGATGGGACTCACCCCACTATTCACCTGTAGAGGCTGAAACTATTGTCCATTTCTCTTTGAAAAGCAGCCTAAGCTCAGTCAGATCGGACAGAAAGCATATGTGAATATCAGTTTTTAGATCTAGCCAAATATATATATATATTTTTATTAAATATATTGCGGTGGGAAACTTATTATAAGTTAACATCTGTTTGGAAATAATTTTTTTCCACAACACTGTGTACTGACTTTAACTAGGGCTTTCTAAGACAAGAATTTACTTTGATCTAAGCTATTTCTCTGTAGTTCTGGCTGTATGTGTTAAGGTTATGTTCTGTTTGTAAGACGAACACTTGCACTTTTTGAAGCTTTAAAGCTTTATCCTTCTTATCAGCTCTGGTCTGCTTCGCTGTTCATAATGGAGAAAAGCATCTTCACAGTATGATGCTGCAAGCACTGGGTATTCACCATGGCAATAGTGAGTTCAAGGAATTTTGTCTGTGGTCTAACATATGAAGCCGTTTGTTCTAATGTGTGAGGATGTTTTCCTGAGACCTGATGCCAGGTTAATGGGAGTTTAAAACCAATGATTTTCCTGCTGATGGATTCTCCTATGTAGTATGCTAAAGCATTCATCCATCTGCCATATTTATTGTAAGGAGGCTGGTGTCTACCTCCAGCAATCTCTGGGTATCCTGAACAGGTCTACCATTTATCACAAAAGGTAAAATATGTCATATTTTAATGTTTTTCCTTCAATATACATTTTGGTTTGTATTGGTTTGTCACAGAGGTGCTGCATTACAGAAAATCCTAAATTTGGTTATAAATGTTACCCAAAAGGACTATCATGGTCAGATGTTTTCCTTTTAATGTAAAATAGTTCAAACGGGATCAAATGAAGACATGGCACACAAATTGCATACATTTTTTTTATTTATCTTAAATTTTGTGTAGAAAAAAAAGAACAAGGAAATAGACATTCTCTTTTCCTTCAGCCAATCATTTTATCCCAGTAATATATTGATAAGAAAAAAATCTTACAACAGCATGTACAAAAGAAAAACCAAAATGAAACATCAGTCCAAACAATCGGTTTAACAGAAATCCAGGACTTGGAAGGCTATCAATAACTTACATATTTAAAAATAAATGTAACAAACTGTCAATGTAACATATATAAAAAAGTGAGGGATGAGTTGGGAAGAGAAACAAAAACTTGATTGATTTTATGTTACCTCTGAGGTGTTCCAGTGGCAAAAGGAAGAAAAACATTAAAATAAAAAATCTGGCAAAAATCAGACCACAAACAAACCTGATTTCAGAAATTGATTAGTATTTTATAGCAAGACTGTCTGAGAAAGGACAGAACAAGAAGCTTGATAAAATATAGCACAGGTCTGCTTTTAGAGAAGGTGCTTTCTCATAGAGGCATTTCTTCAATTTTACAGTCATCAAATCATGGTGGGAACAACAGCTGGGCAGAAAGAAGCAACAACTCAGGAATATATTATGAAAGACAATGTAGCGTCAGAGGGAAATGGTCCAGTGAAACCATCTCATACCTCATGTTGCATTCCACTAGGTTTCACTTGAATCAACAAATACAGACCCCCAAAAGAGCCCATTAGCCAACTGAAGTTCCCCAGATAAAGAATATATATATATATTCAGCATCTCCATATAAAAAGATCAAGTTCTCATAAAGAATGTTTGATGTGTCCGAGCCCCTAGTCTGCTCCCACAATGGTTTGGTTTGTGGTTTGAATTTGTCCTTTACACAGCACCCAGTGAGATCAAACAGCTGAGATGACATATTTTGTGTTTTATACAAGTAAATAGATTGGACAAAACAAAAAGTGAGGTAGATGGATGGTTGAAGGAAGTAATAACAAAGCCTTCTCCCAGAATATCAAGAGAACATAAAAATATGAGATCAAAACAAAAAGAAGGAAAAAAAAAAAACTCAAGGGGAGATTTGTACAGTGATTACCACTTCACAAAAAAAAAAAATAAAATAAAAATAAATAGCAGAAACATCTGGGAACTGAATTAAAATGTTACTTTTGAGACTATTCCATGTGGTCCTCAATTAAGATAGGTCAACATTTTATTATTGATGCTCAAACAGGAAGAAAATACTTTGTTTTCTCCAACAGAAGGGATTCATAGTGTATTTCTCTAATCAGTCCTTTAAGGTCACAATATCTTAGTGTTATTGAAGCATTTCAAAGAAAAACTGAATGCTGCAGGTAAATTCAGTCCTATTTAGTCACACAAATCTTCAACAAACACATCAAACGTTTACAAAATATCGAAAAAGAAAGAACAGAAGCTACTTCAACACATGGATGCCCACATATTTCAAAAAGGCTTTTGATCGAGAGGCAAGTGAAATGATCCAGTCGAAATGTAATATAAAGAAATTAAGAGAATGGGCTTTTTGCTTTCTAGAGACTGCAAATTAACTCAACAGAAACACTGACAAAAAGTAGAAGAAAATTATCAGAAAATGGCGAACCAAAAATTTACTTTACATCATTTGAAATGTGTAGGAAACAAAAAAAGATGTAAAGGGTAACAAAGTTTCCACCTTTATTAGCAAATGTTATTGTTTGGTGCACATTCAGTTCATCTGCTCGCTATCTGTCACATCAGTTTCTAGCTTCCTTATAACTTCTGACCAATCAGAGAAAGCAGAGATAACCTATCAAGAAAACAAATGTTTCACTGTGAAACACTAAATAGTAATTTAACTGTTTCACATGTTTAAACATAGTGAACTAAAGTCAATCTTTGTGTATATAGACAGCGCTAAAAAAGCCACTCAGTTAGCCCAATTAGCTCCAGGAAAAGAAAATTGCTCTTATTAAACCTCTTGCTTTTAAAATGAGATGAAATATCTATTTTGTATTAATATGTGAGCAACTTTTACCACAATAGGAGAAATTTACAAGGTGTTTTAACTGCTTACATTTGGTTTGTAAGCTATTCCTTGCTGGCTACAATTTAGCCACTGCTGAAATTATCACAAAATTGCTATTTTTATGTCAGAAGAAGTCCGATGTATTTCTAGGGTTCTTGTAAATGTACATTTCAGAATTATGTTTGATACACTCAAGTTGCAGTGCAGTTGCTTCTCAGTCAGTAACATAAAAACCTGCTGATCCAGACTACATATCAATGCGTTTAAGGATGTTTAGGAACCCTTAGTTTGGTAAAAGCTAGTTCCAATAAAAGTCCCAAAGTCTGAATCAATGCTGCTTGATGAAAAAGAACAACATTTCTTGTACTTTCTGCACAAGAAAACTCAAATTATAAATGTGCCTACTTGAAGAGAGTCTGAATACATCCCTCCAAAAAGGACTTTTTCTTTGCCAAATTCAGATAACTTTACTTAATATTTTACTATATTCTAAAACTTTTGATGGTTTTTCTACTTTTTGTCAGTATTTTGGTTGCAAACAACTTGACCAAGGACAAACCACAAGATTGAGACCAAGAAACGTCTTGTTACTGATTTTGGTGATAAACATTGCTTTCATATTGATAAAACAATCTTGACAAAGAATGACGAACACAAGGTAGGATGTCTCTGGAGAACAGCAGCACAAAAAGGAAAATAAAGAAAAAAAAGGGGAGCAGAAAAGGATTTAGCTTTTCTCTTTCACCTGAGATTTTATTTGGGACACCAGGCTTGTGAATCTGATGATAAAAGCACAAGAGAACATGGATGCCCTCTAGAGGGATGCGAGGAAGATACGGGTCTTTAATGCAAGGCAAGTTATTATACCGCTTATTCAATTACAGAAACAAAATCTGTTCATAAACAATAAAACAATGACAAGCACAAAAAAAGAAACTGGAGTGAAAATGTTCTGAGCTGAAAACCAACCTGAAGAAGTATATATATATATATATATATATATATATATATATATATATATTTTCACAAGATAAACAAGGAATAGCAGCTTCTTTCTGTACATGATGAAAGTTTTTGACTGTATAAAAGTTAGAAAAGTGAAAAAAACAACTGGTTTGTACATAAATGCTCTGCACATGTAGAGATGTAAATGTTGGCAAGTATTTACAAGTGTAAAAAAATACCTGTTTGTGTACAACAAGGATGCCTCTGACCTTGGGGAAAACTCAGATGTACAGATCTGGCGTTCATGTTCTCCTCTTGACCGCTCTTCCACTGCAGTCTTTTCCTTTTTTGTGTGTGTTTTGTCATATATATTTTGCTACGCGATTCACTGTTAAATCCCAAAGTAACAGCACTTTGTGGCAGCTGGCTCTATTTCAGGTAAACTGACGGGACTGAAGTCTACGCAGGGATCCGACGGCGTGGCGAAACTGCAGATCAGTCAGTACAAGAAAAACCGAGCAGGACGGTTGAGGAAAGTTGACGTCCGCCTGGCCTCTAAATGAATGATGTGGTGGAAGATCAAGGTGCTTTTGTTTGTTTTCTCTTTCCATTTTCACGACTGCATTTTGAAGAGCAACAGGATAAGAAAATGTGAAAGCAGAAAAGTTTGGCAACAGATTTGGTAGAGCTGACTGTTCTCCAATTGTTTGTTTCAGCGGATTGGCTTTTGACCCGGCATTATGCTGACGTTCGACCCTCACAGCAGCCGGATTCAGAAACGGCTGACAGGCGACCTCGTAAAAGAACTTGTTAATCTTTAGATATGCTTAATGTTTCTTCCATAATGCCCGCTCAAAAGCACACACACAACTGATTATTCATAAAGGCCTACACGTTTTGTTTCCTCATTCAGAAACATAAAAAAGTAACAAATAACAATTTATAAAATAAGTTTAGCCACAGAGAGAGTGAAATAACTCCCCTCAAAATTATTATTTTTTTTTTATGATTTCTTATTTTACTGAAGATTTTTTTTTCTTTTTTTCTTTATGGTCTTTCCACTCAGCAGCAGGAGCGGCGTCACAAATAACAGCCAGCTGGTAGAAACTCATACTAGATTATTTAAAATAAAAAAAATAGAGAAAGAAAAGTGTGCGGCCATACAGCAGGACATTAACTCTTTGAAAGTTTTTTTCCATCTTTATGCAAGTCTCAAAATATCCACATCCATATCCTGTTGAGAAGGTTTCACTGTGATTCAAACATACAAAGAAAAAAAAAAAAAATCACTCAGTCAGACGTGGTTCTTCGGGTCCATGGGTGAACGGTGTTCGTGTTTCTGCCCAATCAGCAGGCAGACGACTGTGGAAGAGGCATGGCGCGCTCGTTTTTGCGTCCTCCGTTCATGTGTGCGTACGGTGGCAGTTCGTCCAGGTTTGGCCGCACCGTGGGTCCCGAGCTCGCGAGAAGGCCAGTCCCAGAGAGTCCGTTGGCCGCCTGCTGGCTCGAAGGCTGCTTGTCCGTGACTGCGCTCGACGTGCAGGGAGAGGATGGGGAGCTCGGTGCTTGTGACGGGGCAGGCGCACCCTCTGAGCTTGGAGACGGGGGGTTCTGCTGCGAAGAAGAAGACGGTTCCAGGGGAACCTCCGTGGAGTGGTCCAGCTTATCCAGGTGGAGCTGAGGAACTTCAGGGGGCTTGTTGTCAGCACTGTAGTAGAAACTAACCTCTTTGAAAGACGGGTCCAGCTCATCCTTGATGCTGCTGATTATCTCAACGAAGGAGGGACGCATTTTAGGGTTGTACTGCCAACACATACGCATCAGTTCGAATCTGCACGCAAAGGAATATTGGTTATAACATAATTATAAGCAATATATACTACTGCAGTAATCTCTCAGAGAAAAGCTTTGCTTTGCCATATAGTCAAATAAGTCAATAAGTCATATAGCTGGACTAGATTTATTCTAACTAAATCTCAAATCTTTTCATACCAGATTTGATTTCCGATTTTAATCACATTTTATCTTCACTTTATTTTCTAAAAACAAATTTACAAATGACAGAAAATACTTTCAAAACATCAGCCATCTCTTCTGTGAGTTGTGTAATGGATGACTAAGGCCCAGTTTGAAGAATTTTGGCCTAATTACAAGAATACAGTCATAATATAGATAGAATAAAAATTTTATTTTACCAGAAGAACATCTTAAAATTACAAGGTCAAGGTTGAGTTCATGAGAAAAAAGTTTTGATAGAGTTTTCTCATTCTATTGTGAGCAGCTCAGTCTGTTCTGTCTTTCTTCAAAATAGAAACATTCATTTGCTCAATTTGTTTCAAAGTCCTGCTGCTAATAATAATAATTTGATGCTAATGTGATAAAAGATGAAGTATTTGCTTATTGGTAAAACTTATACCAACGTATAACCCCATAAGATTCTTAACATTTCTCATCTTATTTCTTTGTGTCGGAATTCTCATATGAATCAAAAAAAGTTATGGGAATTCAATAAATATAAGAACTGACTTAATTGTTTACAACTGATTTATTCTGTTTTTTTATCCAACCTTGGAGGCAGTTTTTGTCAAAATCAAGTCACCAAACTACATGATATTTAAATAGTAAGACATCAACCATTATTCTAAAATGCTTCATGCGGGAGAAAACAAGGGTATGACTTTGTGTCTTTGGAATTTTCTCACTGGTGGCCAAATTTGTCTGTCATGCTTGCAAGCTGTTTGATGTGGAATCATATTTGGCCTGTTTTATATTAGAGGCAAATACTTCAAAGCACACAAAAACGCACAATGTAAAACAGACTGCAGTGAGCATTGCTGTTTAGAAATCTCGCAGGCCACAAGCAGCACTGCTGCATGGTGGGAGTAGCTGGTAGTCACTTATAATTAGACGGCAGAGTAAAGGGAAACATGGTAAACAGAGAGACAAGTATATGGGAAGATAATAGGCAATTGTGCAGGGTGGTGTGTGTGTGTGGTGTCTTACAGCATGTCTGGACAGTTCTGTGGTTTCTCCAGCAGTCCTCCCTCCATTACAAAGCGAAGGACTTGCTCGTTGGACAGACCCTGGTAAGGCTGCTCTGCCAGAGTGGCTATCTCCCACAAAACAACCCCGAATGACCTGCACAAAGGAAAACAGTAGAAAGGGGTGTGAAGGTTGGTAAGTCTGTCTTTCATTACGGAATCCAAAGGATTTTTTCTGAAGCACCGAGTCCAGAGAACAAGGACTCCATGTGGGTTTGCGTGCGCCTGCTTACCAGACGTCTGAGTTGGTGGTGAAAACGCCGTCCTTCAGAGACTCGGGTGACATCCAGCGGACAGGGAGCAGACCTTTACCACCTTTGCGATAGTAATCGGTCTCATAGATGTCTCTGGTCATGCCAAAATCTGCAGAGAGATTGGAGAGGACAGACTTCAGCAAAAAGAGGAAGATTACATCCAATTAAAAAATCCTAAAGCATTAGAAAACCACAATTTTAACGAGTAAATATTGAGCAAATTTCCTTTTGCATTCTTGCTGTAATTACTGTCTGTCGAGTGGCTCCATTTAGGACAGGAAGGCATTTTTTAGTCAGATTATAGTCCTAGAAATAGTATTGAATTAACCATAATCCTTTGGAGAAGATTCCATGCAAGTTTTACAGACATTTAAAACCACAAAAGCTTTTAAAATTGAAGTGCGCAGCAGTAACTACAGTGGTCTAGATGCTTTCAGACTAAGCGGTTACGCAGTTCTCTCACAGAATAAATAAACCTGAAAGAATCAGCTCAGACACATAATAAATGCAAGAACTGGATGTGGATGAGCGTATGTTGATGACGATGATATAAAAGTTTCAAAGTAGGAATACAAACAATTAATTTACTTATGATTGTCGATTATGGTTATTCTGTTAAAATGAGTTCCAATCAATTAATTAATAGCACGCACTTAAATATTCTTTTTGTGTTGTTTGGCTGCTGTCCAGAAGAGGGCGCCATTTATTAAGCAGAGCCAGATACAAAAACAAAGATGGCAAGGCCATGCCAGAAAAACAGTCCAAGCAGAGTTTAGTGCATGATGGAGCATTCTCTTCATGTGCTTCTGCTTAGAAATATAAACTCTCTAAGGAAAGTTCCTTTAGTTTAACTTCATTTCGCTGAGCTGCAAGATGGACCAGAGGTTCCTGTTTTGTTATGCTTTGTATGTGTATATACATTTACAATTTTCTGTTTATTCAGTCAATAAACAGCAATAATTTTGCTGAAGCAAAATGTTAAAATTTAAGGATCTTGTTTAATTCAGCATTTTCTGAAAAATGTTGCCCTTCATGTTATGGAAAGAGTCAACACTCCTGATTCAAGAGGAAATTCAGGTTTTTAAGAAAAATATCTCTCACAATTTTATTACATTCAACAAACATGTGTCAGCGCGTCTGTGACTCCTGAGCATGGATATACCTCCGATCTTTACGGTGAAGTCTTCAGCCACCATGCAGTTTCTTGCGGCCAGATCTCGATGGACAAACTTGTTGGCATTGAGGTAAGCCATGCCGTCTGCGATCTGTCCCGCCATCTGAAGCATTTTTTTCAGCGGCGGGAGAGACAGACTGGAAACCTGTTGCTGTAGACAAACAAGTGGAAAATCCATCAGAGGATTAGAATCTTTAACGGTAGAATTCAGCTTATACGTAATCCATTCAGGGACACAACAGCAGGAATTTAAACATACATTCAAAAATATAAACAGGTTGAGAGAGTACTACGTGACAATAAGAGTGTTTCATGCAAAGCTCTTATTGGAAAAATTATGGAAGCAATGTGGGATTGCATACAGAAATGCTGTTATGACAATCCAAATTCTTCCAGAGTCTGTGGTAAAGATGCCTGGACCAAATTACCTGAAGCCTGTTTGAACAAACTGAAATCACTCAAATATTGATGCAGATCGGCTCTCTCTTTACTGAATGATTTTGTTGAATAAAAACAATCTGCAGCACTATTTCTGAATTAAACAGAATCAATATTTCTGTGCAGCTGTGGTACCTCTTTAGGACGCAGGGAGCGCAGGTAACTCTTCAGGTCTCCTCTGGTCATCAGTTCCATAATGACCAGGGTGGGCTGGCCTTGGGAGACCACACCAAGAAGGCGCACCTACACAAAAAACCCAAAACAAGTTGCCATTTCAAACTCACTTTCCTAACATCTCTACAGTATCCTAAGGTGTTGTTAATACATACCACATGATGGCAATTAAACTCCTTCATAACAGAAGCTTCGTTGAGAAACTCGATCCGCTCCCTCATGCTGGCTGACTCGTTTACAGTCTTTACAGCAACGAGGATCTCCGGCTCATCTTTGACCACACCCTTGGCCACGCCCTCGTATACCATCCCGAACGACCCCTGGCCGAGCTCCCGGCAGAGGGAAATCTTCTCCCGGGCAACTTCCCACTCGTCTGGGACATACACTTTAAAGAAAATCGTTTTCCATTAGCAAAAGACTACAATGATAGACATCCAGCACACAAACTTGACTTACTTTCTGCTGCGCTGAAGTACTCGGGGTTGACAGAGGCATACAGGACTCCGTTACCTAGCCGATCGCTGTTCCTGGGAGAAAACAGCGAGTTGGTTTTAGAAATTCACAAGTTATCTCCTATTCTACTAAGATACGATGCCTTTAAAAAGTGTACATCTCTCTTAAAGACTTTCATAGCTTGTAATCACAAACAATGTATTGTATTGAGATTTTATGCTCTAGATTAGGTCTGTCGCAATAAGCAATAAATCAGATGAATTATTTAAACGACCTTGATCATTTCCATTTGAATTGAAGTGATGATAAACTAAATGAAGTCTTCAGCCTGGTACATTTGTCTCAACTAGCCTCTTTTTTGAAGAACAGTTTTGTTTACAAAGACTTTCATTCATCAATCCATCAATCCATCATCCCACTGATGTAGTGAGGGGTGCTGTTGCCCATCTCCAGACAGGGTACACCCTGGGCAGGTCACCAGTGTATCGCAGGTACGAGATTTTGGTATCCATTTTTATTTGATGCTTCAATTATTTTATTAGTTTATTTTTGATCTATAAAGTTCCAGCCCCAGTGTTAAATGTTTATTAGATGTTGAAGTTTATTGATCTTTGAAGAGGTGTACTTGCATTACTATGCCATTATTATATTATACTATTTGAAAATGGTCACAAAACTTACAACAATAACGTCTGCGACAACTAATTGTATGGCAAAATTTGTTAGTGTGACAGACCTACTTTAGATCAACATAAAACAGGGCATAACTGTGAGAGATACACAGTTTCCAAATTGTTTCACAATGAAAAATCTGAGAAGCGTGACATGCAGAACTTTCAGGGATATGAATATGATTTAAAAGCAATGTATGAACTAGCCTTTTCTTGACAAAGAAAAAAATGCAATGTGCGGTTACTGAAAACAGAAGTAAAACAAAATCTAAAGCTACAAACAAAATGCAGCCAAAGGAGAAATTCCTTTGGCTTCAGTCTGGCCTGATTCAACTACTGTATTTTTTCTTTGTTTTTGCCATAAAGGACTACAAAACATCAGAAAAACAAACAAAATTTGACTTGTCATATCTAAAATAATTGATATGCACACACCTTTTCCTGTTGAAGACCACCAGCACCAACACCAAAGCACAGATTAGGACGATGGTCAAGATTGGAACAAAGATCATAGCGTAGACGCTTTCAGAACCTGTTGACATTAACATTTTGATGAAACTGACTGGAAAGGTCTCTTATGTATTTATTTTTGAAAGCAACAAAAAACAAGACTGTTTTTCTTACTTTCAGAAACATAGAGATTCAGGGTGGGGGTCCAAGAGCCATTGCCAGCCAGTGATGTGGCTCTCACCCTGACTGAGTAGTTTCCAGGGCTGAGGTTGGTCAAGCGAACGCCTTGCTGACTGCGATAGAGCTGTCTAGAAACACACTCATGCTTCTCGGCCTGGCAGACACAAACAGAAATGGAAACAGTTTAAAACAGTATAATAATGCCAACATTTTTCTTCTGACAGGACGTTTTTATTAATGTAAAGGAGCCGTCCGGCCTGCGACTCAACTTCAATCTGATGGAGAAAGACCTGAAGAACGAGAAGCTCATCATCAAATATAAAAAAATAATCTATAACAATATGAGTGGAGATGTACAAAAACAGTTTAAAAGTTGAAATGTAGATAAAAATGTTACTATTAATTTTGGAGTAGGGTATAAATACTTTTTGACATGCAATTTTAATAAACCATAAATGCACAGCAACTAGCTGTTTACTAAATTGTCAGACGCCTTCATAGATGTTGACTTACCTCTGCAGCCAGTTTGAACTTGATCTCGTACATGAGGATGAGACCATTGGGCTGTCTGGGCTCTGGCCAGCGCAGAAACACCCAGTCCTCATGGCCCTCCCAGCTCACCGGGCCTGGGATGTCATCAGCCTTTTCTGAAGAATGAAATGCAGAGGATAATCTTGATTTTACTACGTCTCAGTATTCCAGTAGAACTAAACCAGTACAAAAGTTCCAGTCAGAAACTGTCATGGTGTTCATAACTGTTCAGTTCTGACCTGCTGGCTTGGTCCTGGAGAAGACAAACTCGGCTGCACTGCACTGCTGAACCTGCCTGTTGCAGGCATGGATGTCGATGCGGTAAACTCTGAAAGGCTCCAAGCCAGTTATCTGCAGCTCATGGTTGGTCACCTTGTCATCCATGACCTCGTACTCTTGTTCGGTTGGCTCTGGGTCAGGGATGCTGCCGTTGCCGGCGCCCTGAGGGGGGGGGATTGCAGTGCTATTGGCGTAAAGATGGAAGCGGCGAGAACGGGTGGAGTTGGCGATGCCAAAAAGATCTCTGCGACGCCGATCTGGAGGCCTGGAGATGGAAATAATAGAGAAGAAAAGCACAGTTTACGTTTACTGACGGCAAGAGTGGGTATGTGTTACTACCAATTTGAAGGTGTCAGTTGCTGACTGATGCAAAGTCAAATTTCTTTCAAGCCATATTTAATAGATAAAGCATTTATATATCAAATGCTTTATAGGTAATTTTGTTACCTGATAGTGCTATAAAATGGCATTGTGTGCCTGGAAAATACATAACACCGCCCCTTTAATGACATACAACTGCTAAAAGCTGAGTTATAGCAAATGAAGGAAGCAGAAAAAAAAATGTATGTCTTGTAATACGTTGAATTTTTATATTTTGAGTGCACAAACATAAGAGTAGTGAGTCATAAGCTGCTGGCAAAATAGAAAGTAAAATAGATTATTTTTTATGTGATTACTCTCTCTGCCTTCTTAATTTTTCAAACTTTGATCGATGCAGAGAGGCGTTAGGTTTGGAGAAAGTCTTTATTGTTTTATTCTAAGCATTTTATCATAACGGTGGATGACTTTTCAATTAATCCAGAAACGAGAAGTAAGGTTATTGTTGTTCCGTCACAAAAATTGGTGATTGGAAATCTGCCAAAAAATCTCTGACAGCTGCATCTCTAGCAAGCCTGGTTTACTTTGTGTTATTTGGTTAAATAGGTTAGAAATTATCAGTGGCTTTTATCAATATCTATAAAAGAAGATCGCAGGTTTTTTTTTAAGTAGTTGGGAAACTGCAAACTACAATCCCATTAGTTTTTCTCTGTAAGGAAAAACTTTAAAAAAATAATAATAATCAAATAAATAAATAACTAAAAACCAGAGATAATTTGATTTCCATAGCTGGAACACACCGTTTACTTGCGAAGAAATAAACAGGAAAATGTATCTTCAGTCACCTGATGTTGATCTTCAGAAGCAGATGCATCCAACTCTTCTGTCTGTTTATGCCAAACATACGGAGAGCTAATTTACATCAACTGGACTGAGACGTGTATATGTTTGTGTGTGGAGACCGAGAGCAATAATGTGTTGCAGATGTTTTTGGTTCAAAGTGGATGCTGCAATCCTGAATCTTGACAGGAGTCAAAATTTATTCCAGAACAGTAAAAAATAAATCAAGTTAAAACCGCTCTACAGTCACATCACAAGATAAGTAGGTTACCTCGGTGTAAAAATGGTGTTATGTAGGAAGTTTTCAAAGACTTTTCGGTAAGAGGCATCGGCAGCTTCAGCCTCCAGGGCTTCTGGCGATTTGGGGCAGGGGCAGCAAGGACCCTTATCTCCTCCATCAGGATCTGGTTTAGTGGGCTTTGTATCCTCTTCTTTGTCTCCAGTGGCAGCAATCCTAATTGGGATCTTTAGCTCTGATGGAAGGAGAGAGAAGGATGAGTGACCCATCGAGCTGCAGTCAGCAGAAAGCCTTGTGGTAAACAGCTACCTTTAGAGCAGTAGTTATGCTGGTACAGTTCCTTGTCTTCAGCTTGTTGCTGCCACTTCACCCAGTAGTAAGTCTGATTTCCGTTGGGTGAGACAGGGGGCGACCAGCGGACCATCAGCTGCGTGGAGGAGTTAGAGTAGGCCCGCACATCCTGAGGCATGGAGGGTGCTGAAAGAAGAAAAGCACAACTTGAGGAACTGCAGGGAAAGCGCTCTCCTTCAGGCTGCCAGGGCAGCTGTGTTTTTCTGACATCACAGCACTGCTATGTCTTTACACTGCAGCTGGATTTATTTTATGCAGTCCTCAGTCTCATCTAATTGAATTACAGTTCTGTAAATCAATATGCTGCTCATTGCCTTTGAGTTGCAGCTGTGTTTATTTCAAAGATCCTTCACTCATCTCCGAAAATGTGTTTGAACAAGTTTCTGACAAGAAGTTGTAATGTCACTAAAAAATATCCCATGCAAAAAGAATATCTGTTTACCTTCTACAGGAAGTTTTTTTCAGGTTCTCACCTGAAAAAAATCTCCTGCAGAGGTTTTTTTTTTTTTCAGAAATGGGCTGATCTGTAAATTGTGATGATTTGTTGTACTGTTACATCTAATCCCAGGTAGATTCAGTTATAGGCTAGGCTTTACGGCATCACAATTATATGATTAGGACTGTTAGCTGCCTATTGTCATAACTACATTCTCTGGGTGTTAATTGACATGAAAATGGCTCAAGATTAGGTTGTAGTGCAGTATGGGAGTCACCAGAGGGCAGTAACCACTCAAAAAAAATGAAAGAAATGAAGCCTATAAGAAATGAGAGGGTATCCAATTACACTGGTGTGCCATACAAGAGTGTGGAATAACAGAAATAATATGCATCTCAGTAAATTAGAATATCATAATAAAGTGTATATTTTTTAATGAATATGGCTTATAGATAACAAAAATGTGAAATACAGCTTCTCACAAATCACATGGTTGCACAAGAACATTAAAAAAGGCAGTTTCTATGTTGAGATGTTATGGCCATGTTATGGAAAGTTAAGTGGAGGGAAACTGTCGCAAAAAATCTGAGACACCGATGAAGATGAACTGAAGGCAGTGAGTACAAAAATATTATTGTTTCAGTGCCAATGCTTTAGATATTACAATTGTTACTTTTTACAAATTTTGTAATTAATGTCTTTCATTAAGGCATAAATTTGGCTCCAATTGTAATTGACACATATTTTAACAAAAATGACTAAAAATACAGACATACGTTCCTCGTAAACCTGATGATTGGGCATAAAAAGGTATGAAATAAACGTTCCTACCAGCCGGGCTGGTGCGGATGTAGACTACTTTGCTCTTGGCGCCGGGCATGTGTTTGTCTTCCACCATGAGGGTGATAGCTTTAACAAAGATGGCGTATTGCGTCCAGGGTTTCAGGCCGGAAAGAAGAACCCCGGGGTCCTTTTCCTTATCTGGCCTCAGTTCCACATCCACCATGTTCCAGCTGTTGGAACCGCAACCATCCTGCCCTTCAAACTCTGTGATGTTCTGGAACGGCCTGCAAAGAGGATCGGTCAATTCAAAATCTTCAGTTAATTGCCCAAAGTGGCAGAAATTCAACATATCCAGAGAAGAATGAAACATTTGCTCTGGCACTAAATCAAAGCGAGTTTGTTCAACATTTTCTTCCTCCACTGAGTCGTACTTCAAGTTGGACTAAAACAGCAGTGAGTAACTCACGCCTCCTTGTAGTAGACTATAAAGCTGATGAGGTCTCTGTAATCAGGAGGTCGGTAGCGCTGCCATGTCAGCTTGATCCTCTTGTCGCTGGTGGTGTTGGATGTAAACCGCAGGATGGTGCTTTCACCTAGGAGGGCAGCAAATAGTAAAGGAAGCTCACTTAAAGCACTTCAATCTAAAGTAAGCCGCAATTAGTCTTGCAAAAAGTATGTCGCTCTAAACCCTGACATGGTGCAGAGGGGGAATGAGTACATAGGAGGTGTTTGCAAACTGCTCCTAAACTAGAGTGAACTGGACATAGCAATTTAAATGTTTGTGGTTTTTGGACGGAGTTTCGTTTTTGACTCTTACAGCTGGCTCTGTCGCCATTGTTTCGGAAGTCTCTCTCTTCAAAGCGGCCCCGGACGCCCGTCTTTTCCCACATCTTGCGGATCTCGGACATACACAGCTTCGGGTTGGCTCGGAAGAACAGCTTGCCCGCTTTTATGGTCAGGTTGTGCTGCTTCCAGTCCCAAAGATACTGGAGCTGCTGGTTGTCGAATGCTGAGAAGGCATACATGCTGGAGGGGCAAACCAGATAAACAAGACAGGGAATGCAAGTCAGTAACATGGTGCTTCACTCTAAATTTGTGTTTTTAATGAATCATGCCAGACTGAAAGCAAACTCTCTCCTTTTTTCTTTTTTTAACTCTTCAAATATACATTTTTTTTAAGTTGAAAGTTTATTGCAAACAGAGAAAATCACCTAGTAAGTCATTTTATTAAACCAGACAGGAATTTATGAATCACTGGGTAAAATCCAAACATCAAGGAATGAGTGTAATGTAGACCTTGGGACAGTTAGACTCCAGTGAACTCAAAAGACAAACAGATGAAGGAGGGGTGAAGGCCTCACCACGACCTTAAGAACCTTTCCAGGCACTGCTGGAGATTATGCAGCATTCAAGGACTGTGTAGACTGTACAATCAAGCAAAACAATATGACTACCACCATGCAAAGTGAATAACAGATTCACTGCACTTGTTTGTTGACTGTTAGAACAAGTGAAAATTTTGCCTTCAAACTCTGTCCTACAAGCAGAGAAGTTAAGGATTTGAGTGAGTTTGGATCAACTGTGATGACTAAACAAGTGGACCAGAGATTCTCCTGGGTAAAGACAAATCCAGCTTAAGAAAAAGTGTCTTAAACATGACGCTTCTCTAAGTCTGTTGCTGTGTTTCTGCTAAACGGAATTATGGCCAAAAGGTTCAACCTTGATTTACTCAGACCACAATATAATCTACAAGCATTTGAGAGACCCTAAAATTTTTGTTGCACAATTTATAATGGCTTTGATATTTTTATTTGTAATTAAAGGCTTCCGCCTTGCCTCTCTATTTTCGAACCCAGTACCGTCACATGTACTACATCTCTAATGTTGCCGTTTTTTTCTTATTGTTTGAATTTCTAAAGAACAACCAGTTCTTGGCAATGTCACTATTGCTCCATATTTTCTCCAGTTTTCTCCTGAGTTTAAAATGAGAAACCACAGCCACATCATCGGATACAAAAAGATTGTTTTGTATTTCGGTTTGTGTTCCTCTCTTATATTTCCTTCTGGACAATGTCAGTATTTTGATCAAGCTGTGCAGGGTATAAATCAGGATTAGGGCTGAAATTACTATTCCAATTAGTCATAATGAATAGACTTGAAATAATAGTCAACTAATTTAGTAATGGATTATTAGATAACTCTAGTATAAAGGCTCAAAAAAAGGACAAGTTACAGTAGGCTCGCAAAACATATTCAGAGCAGTAACTAATCCAAAACTGGTCAAAATAATATATATACATTTTGCATTTAAGATAAAATCTTCTTTGTAAGTAAAACTATGCTCCTCAAGTGGCATAGTTTTAACTTTGCCTAGTTCAAATTCACTACGTTGTTGCATTTTAGGCAATGAAAAAGTTTGTTTCCTTATTTAAAAAAGGAATTGAATTATTTTGTTATTTGCATCACTAATTATTTCCAATATGATAAATGGCTAAATGCACTTAATCATAAGAATAATCAATTACTAATTGTTGGAGATCTAGTCAAAATCCAAAAATAATTATAGACTGTATAATCATTTCTAAATATTGCTTCATTTAATAAAAATTGTATTTTCAAATGGCTGTTTGCTTTTTCAGTAGCCAAAAAAAAAAAAAAAAAGGGTTAGGAATGCTTTGAGAAGCACAACACTTTGACTTTCCCTCCAACTTTCCTGGATCTTAATCCAATCAAGCATATGTGGAATATGTCGGACAAACAGGTCCAAGGAGAAGCCACCTAACAACTTACAGGAATTAAAGGATTTGCTTGCTAACATCTTGGTGCCAGATACCACAGCTTACCATCAGAGGTCTAGTGGAGTCCATGTCTTGACAGGTCAGGTTTGTTTTTATAGGAAAAGGTGGGAGCAAAGCACTATTAGGCAAGCGGTGAAGAAGTTATGCCCAATCACTGTATATGCCATTAAAAATCAGATGATCAAGAGAATTATTCTAGTTTGTTTCACAGAAACTAGAGAAATACTTAAAGGAAAGGTTGTCAGGTAGTAATTAGCAAAACTGTAATGGACAGTTTCAATAAATATAGTTGGATTACTGCTTTCAGTGGAAATCTTGTAACTTCACCTATAAATTCAGAAGTTTCTGCAGCTGGATCATCTCTGAACCACTTGTGGACCTAACTTGGGTGTCTACCATATTCAGGATATGCTATTTACAGGAGAATGTGAGAAAGGGTATTCTGGTTTCCACTTGTGATTCCAAAATGGCTGAAGACTCTATGCATAATTGTTCAGCACATCTAGTAAGATGTGCTGTACATTAAATCAAATTAAGAAATCCTAATAGTTTTCTTTTTACATGATGTCAGTTTCTTATTCATGTTTATATATTGAAAGTGTCAGAGTTGTGTATGGTATAATAGAGTAACAGAGTAACTGATATAAATTAGACCACTCCCAACAAATAAATGAGAAAAGTAGGCTATTGGGTAAAAATCAAAGTTCTGCTGGTTTGATTAAATGTGTGTTGAGTGGTCCTACTCTTCATGAAGGCTTTCTCCATCAATGTATCTCAGACTTCGGAGGAACGCCAGTGAACTCAGGGTATGTGAGTGTCTGATCCGGACATAACCAGTCACCCTCTGGATCAAACCTGTGAAACTCTCCAGCTCTGCCACCATGTTATCTGAAAACACACACACACACACACAGAGGTTTTAGAACATTATTTACAGCCTGGATATGCATCTCAGACTTAAGTCATTGAACAAGCAACACTTGCTTCTAATTATGTTCCGTTATTTCAGGTGAATCTAGTAGCAGCTTATTCAGTAATTAGCAGAACAATTCAAGAAACTAAACCTATTCTTCCCTCAAAACTTCAAAAAAATAAACAGAGCTTGTTTGCGATCCATAAATTGGTTCAAGAAGGATTCCCAGTTTGTAAACTTCTCAGCCAACTTTCCTATACTGAAAATTAGAAAATGTCATTGGTGTATATTGTTTAAACTCAGTAACTTTTACATCAACCCTTAAAGTAAAATTAAATGAAGTGTGATGCTGCAGTACTTACGGCCTCTCCGGATGGTGATTTGCAGGACACCCTTGATAACAGTGCAGCCTTTGAGAGACTGAGCAGCATCCACAGAGTCAATGACCTTCCCTTCACAAACTTTATCGCACAGGCCATCGCAGGCGGTGCAAGACATGCTGAGGGTTAAACAGACAGGTAAAAAGTGAAAGGTGGTAAATATACACCATCACTATACACTTTGGTCATCTCCAAAGCTCTCATTTTTTCTGCTCATTTAAGATTTTTTTGTTCCAACTTCACAGAAGATCAATCACTCTCAAAACTTAGGAAACTAAAAATCCTTTTGGGGGAAATTATAGCCCGTAGTGTGTCTTTCTAAAATATTTAGTTGCAGCTAGATAATGAAGAACAGGTAAAAATAAATTAGCTACTGGATTCATAAAGTTGGTAAAGAGGAAACCTTGTAGCTGAAATTGCAACAAAATATATATTTTTACAAAGTATTAAGTAACAGAGTGACTAAAAATGTACAAAAGATTTTACTTTTTTATTCATTTATGATACAATTGTGTTCTGTACTACATATATTTAAAATCCACAAAAAAAATTTTTTTTTTAATTCAGTTTGTGGCTATTCCGTGACAAATTGTGAAAAACTGTACTGCGAGTTTAACTTCGGTTTACCTGTCAGGTGTGGATCGTGTGTATCCAGATGGACAGTCAGGCATACATTCTCCCCCGTGGATGACGAAGATGTCGTAGTCTGGGTGGTGCACTTTCGAGCAAAAATCAGCACTGATGCAACGCCAGCCCTCGAACCTGAATGTGCCTGAAGGGCAGTCAGCCACACATCTGCCGTTGTGGTAGTAATGCACACATGCGGCGCATGCAGTGTCATCGCCCGGAAGTGAGCAGCTGCCCAGACACTGAGGATGGCAGCACTCACCGTCAGCTGTGCACGCTCGCCTTCCACACTTTTCAGGACACTCTGAAGTAAAAAGTACAGAGCGAGGGGGAAATATTTAATAATTAAGAAAAACCTTTTCTGCATGAACATGTCAAGTTGAGTTTATTTGTATGCCACATTTCAACAACGAGGCAGTCCAAAGTGATACAGTAAAAACAATTGTGAAACGAGCAATAGGAATTACATTTTGTCAAATGCAATCATCAAAATTATTAAGTAAATATCAAAGATGTTGATCAATGTCCTCTTTATACTAACCAAACACAGCTCTAAACAGGTGCCTTGATTTAAAAGGAACTCAGTGTCTCAGCATCCCTTGCAGTTTGTTTTTGTGTTTAAAAAAATGTTAAAAGAAACAAAAACTCAGAGCAGGCATCAAAATTTGGGAATAATAAAAAACAGGCAGGTGCAGGGACAGCACAACTGGTGTGCAGCCTCTCATGCCCATTTCAATGTGTCAATTTTAAACCTAGCTTAATCTTTCTTTACTATCACTCGTACTGGTGTATAAAAAACATATTTAAAACAAACATATGAAGGTTAGCTTGGTGGGGGCTAAAGGATTGGGGAGGGAGGAGTAAAGCCTGGTGGCCCACCAGTCTAATAATACACTGGGGGAAACCATTACATGGAGAAAGGAAAACAGACACAATTTTACATTTTCTTTCTTTGCTGTGTCGCCCCTTTGAACAAAAAAAGAAACAGAAAGAAAAAAAATCAAAGGGACATCATCATTGATGGCAGAATTACGTAATTAAGGCACGCAAAATGAAACATTGGCAGATGTAAATGCTCACCATGTTTAAATAAAGCATGAAAGACTTCCAGGGAAACAAAATCTAAAACTGCCCTGTAAACATTAATACACAGGTGAGGGGTTCACTCATCTCTAATATCAGTCAGTTAAGAGGTTCAACATAAAAGCTGAAACATAAGCTGTCCTGCTCAAACTCCTCGCAGGTCAGCTATGATTATCTGGCATAAAGAGAAGCTAACAGCTAATTAAACAAAGTGAATTACAGCATGGAGTTACCCCTGTTTGTTAGTCTGTCGGTTTTGTGAGCTATAAAGCAAGAAAGAAGCATTTCAGAGAGTGGAAAAACCTGAAAGAACTAATAAGCAATCGTTTTTTATTGTCAATTTTTTAGGTCAGCCACAAGCTGTGTTTAAACACAAACTAAACAAAGGGAGATTTGTAGGAACTGATGCTTAACGGATGCTGTTGCATGATAGAATGGTGGTTACAACTTCCTGCCTCCATCAAGCTTTTCAAACAAAAGAAAGTCTACAAACGAGATATGACGCAAGCTGGTGCCTCCTGTTGACATGGTATAGTTTTATTCACTATGACTTACTTAAAACAAATGAAGGAGTTTGATTAGTTATACGAACATGTTGTTAGTTGTATCTAAACATAAAATAGAATATGGAAAATCAAGGATTTTGTTGGTTAATGAATGAAGATCAATGGGGCCAGTTTTATTTGCAACAAGGTACAGTAAGAAAAAGACAAAAAAAAACTTTCCTATGCAGAAAAAGTTTAATTACTAATAATTGTTATTTTAGTGCAAAAAAATAATTTAGAGCAAAAATTAACTTTAAAGGTGAACTATTATGCTTCCTTGAACATGTTCAGATAAGTGTATTGGTCATATAAAACATGGTCATTTTGATCACAAACTCATTCTGAAACAATGACATTTCAGCCTGCTCTGTTCTGCCTAATATGAGCTCCTTTCAAAGGAGCTGTTTTGGGGCCTCCTGTCACTTTCAATCCAAATAAGCTTGTACTGGCCACATCCCCCCGAACTCAAAGTTTACCATCACACGTGAAAATGCCTGCAAACAGATGTGTAATTATACAACCACACATCTTTGAAAAGCAGAAGGATAGCGCCCTGCACAACCAACAAGAATGCAGTAAGTGGTTTCTGGATGGTAACAACAACAAAGTCTTTTCCAGCAGCCATTGTACAGAGCACACATCTGTACAGCTCGCTGACCAAACAATGCTGGAGCTTTGCTTGGGTTGGTAGGTGACACAGCTGGTGTTGCATGTTGATTGTGACTCAACAGTTGGGAGATTTATGAAACAGCTCATTTTCTAGACACCAAAAAAAGTTCTATTTTTTTGTTTAATTGTGGGTGTTTTTAAGATTTTAGGCTGTTTTTAGATGCAGTTGAGAACGAAATGGAAGTATTAAAATACATATATTTGCTATAGATTTTGCTATGATTTATATTTAGAAATACTGTCTTTCTTTGTGAGGGGATGACCCTCAGCCCCTCCTCCTTACTGAGTCTGAAACCAATCAGAACCTCCAGACTGCATGGTCTCACCAACCATTCAGAGACTGTTTGTGCTCAGCAGGAGGAAGCCAGTGCTGCATTTTCTGGCACACAGTGTTCTTTCCCTGAAACAACCCCCAGGCCCCCACTTTCCAACCCCGGACTCCATCTCATCCTCTGACCTCCTCTGATGAGGCAATGGCTGGCAGAAAGGTGTCATTTATTACAAAGCAAAGCCTCGGCCCCACAGAGAGAGAGTTATGCTGAATCCCTGTGTGAAGTTTGGTGCATACTTGAGCAGCCGGTCTATTGCCCTCCTAAATACAACCCTGACTGATGGTGAAGGTCGGAGAGACGTGGATGGGTCACAGAGTACGCAGCAGTGTACAACAGCCATCCGCCGGACGCCTTAAAAATAATGAATTCCAGCTTTTATCCTCCTTGCTACACTGCCATGCACTTTCGACAAGTACTGCAGTCTTTAAATTTTCTGGGCATGATGCTGTAACAGCTGTATGGGAGGGTTTGAACACCCACCCAGATCAGTGCACTGGGACGTGAGTTGAACTTTCTGAGGTAGCCCCACGCATGTATAAAATGGATAAGATGGAGCTTGGATTTTAAGGGGGCTCTGATCTAAAAACTTTGAATTTCATCACAATGCAGTGAAGGAAAATGCAGTTTTTCCATCACTGCATTTGCTGTGATGAAAAAATAAAGATTCATCACAGTCTTTTAGGATATAGGTCTATCAATGCGCACGAGACTATAAATTTAAGTGCTCTCTTTCTGCACCATTATAGTTCAAGTAGTTGTTTTATTATCCAAATTGTATTGCAGAATCAGATTTTAAAATTCTCCAAAATATTTTTATACCATTTGATTACATTAAACTCAAATTTATCAAAAAAACAACAAAAAAAAGGTAGTTGGATTCCAATTTTGCAATATGGTAAACAAATATCTCAAAGATTTTTAAGGCATCTGGGTTAGCTCAAATCTGTTGAAAATCTATATCACTTAGATCTGTCAAATCAGGCTAACTTATGCACCAGATTATTGGAAGCTTTTATTTGCAAAAATAATAATAATAAAAAAATTTTTTATTGCTTTTTTAACCAGAGACAGTGTAAAAATCTGATTTGAGAGAAAGCAGTAAAGTGGACAATTTTTCATTTTGGAACAAGAAGTTATAATCTCCGGTAACTCAGTTATTTTTGCTTATTAAATGATACTTTATATCATTTATAAATGACACCAACATTACAATTCATGACAATGTTTTCTTTTCAGTGGATGTGAGTTGTCTGACTTTTATTTCTGTTTCAAATGGAAACTCATGGTTGCTGTGAATCATTTCTTTCCCTCTTCTGTTCACCTGTCTTACAACTTCCACTTTACCTCAACAAATACAAAAATAGAAATACATGAAACTAGTACTAAAAATCGGGTTTTAAAATAGGAGATACCCACAGTATAAACTGTGGAAAGTTGCTAGACACAGCAGATTGTCTCTGTGTTTATGAAGCTTGGTCAACTGGACTCCATTCTGGTGATGTAAGCACTTCCACTAACCTTCAAAAAAATCCCCAGCTTAATAAAAGAAAATACTTAGTTAGGTGTGAAAGTGCTATATTTTAATGAATAAAAGTGGAAGATGCAGGAGATAGGCCAAAACATATATTCAACTTAGGTTATTTAATTTGCAAAAGAACAGACTGTGCTTCACATTCTGTTGAAAAATCTTTTGTTAGTTTGAGGGTATGACTACTATCAGTGCTAATCCACATGGAATGTGTGTAATGTGGCAGTTCAATAATAACCTTCTAATCCTATTATTTTGTCTTTGTTTCTATGACCTTTGCTAACTGGGACCCTAAAAATTTAGACTTATAAAGCACATGTGTCACATAAATGCACAATATTTAAATCATGTTCACCACATATTTAACCTCAAAAGCCTTTTATTGTTCAACATTTCTGGATCAAAAACTAAAACGATAACCTATTGATGGTTAAATAATGTTAGTTTCTGCAGATCTGTACAAAATAATTTTATGGATACCCAATGGTCCTGGATTTGTTTAACTAATGTTCACTTAAAAAGAAACAGTAATAGTGCAAATTAATAAGTGCAGTAATAGGCTAGTATTTGGAAGAAATAAGCCTTTATTTAGATGTAAAACTTGTAATATTCCAACACAGACTGAGCATGTTATTTTATGTATGCAATAAATCTGGGTTATCCTGCAATCTAGATAAAATTAACCTAGGGCCTAAGTAAACTGCTCCCTATGTAAACATCTTCACCAAGAGTAAGTTGAGTCATACCTGTGCTTAGAAACTGATGACAAAGCAATGTTTTAGGTAATCAGTTGTCAAAGCACAATAGTGGCTTCTTGAGCCTAGTTAACCCTTGCCTTGAGGTTAACACACAGGGCATGCTACCATCATATATATGCCATATTTGCATGTAGTTATAGCAGTGTGCTAAAGTTTCAGACACTAAAGCTCTGCTCTAGCAGTGGTTATTTAAAAGTTGCATCAATGAAGACAGCTTAAAAGTCTCTTCTATTCATTCGTTTAACATCAGATTCTCAGAGTGTGCGATAGAGATCCCAGTTGTGACCTAAAAGATAAATGCATTACATTAAAACAACAAGACGAACTGGCTGGGAAAATACAACCAGTCAAAGGCCAAGTGGCAGGAAAATGTCTGGGCTTTTGCATCAAAACAGATCTTTTCCAGTCAACACTTGGCTCAAAAAATGTGGAACACAGAAAAGAAAGATTTTCACAATGGTAGTTTACAGTAAATATCCTGCTGGTTTATTCATCAAAACTGACTTTTGACCTGCCTGTAAAAGTTGAGAATGTAAAACCTGTCTGTTTCCTAATCCATGTTTTTCAGCTCTTGTCCCTAGTTGTGATAAGGCATGCCCTACACAGGAAAAACATTCCTATTATGACAATCCAGGCTTTAGTAGTGTAGAATACACAAAAACAGACGAGAGCAGATGTCTAGACAGATGAGAGCACAGTTGATTCAAAAACATTGATAGACCGTTATATTTTCCTTCATTCAAGCAAAACTGACCTCCAATCCGGTGGTTTAAATAAAGTTACACACTGACTTCTCATTTGTAAGAAATATTCTGGTCAAGTCAACAATGTGTATGTATTAGTTATTTTCCTAGACAATAGAGAAAACACAATATGGCAATAATTGTAATTTAAGTTTAACTCTAAAATCCTTGAGGAAATGTGGAACACAGGAATTTTGTAAGATTGTCGTAAAAAGAAAAAAATCGGGGGGGAGGTTTTAGTGGGAACACCGGTTCACAAACCCCCTAGGCCATATTAGACCACAATTTCTGACAATTTGGCTCGGTATTATTTTTGACTAGATCACAGAAGTCAAATCTCAAAAAAGAAGATTTGAGTGGGTCTTTAAGCTTTCTTAGTTTATGTATTTGCATCAGTAATAATTTGCACTAAGTTTCAGAGTCTTTATATCAAGCACTACATTCATTATTGTCTATAGTGCAAAATGTACATAACTTTAAACCTCGGTCATGGATATTCATCCTTTTATGTGAGGAAAGTAAAACTAAAAATGTTGCTACGTTCTTTAGACGAAAGAAAACTTTTTTTTAGATCAACAACAAATTTACAATATTGTATATTTTTGAAAATGTTTAGGTTTTGATCCTATAACGATCGAAAATAAAATCAAAAATTGGTTTACTGAGGATTTACTCTTGCATTACTTTTTACTTATTTGTCATTCACAACTTTGTCTACAATCAGGATACCTCTGCTTTTAGACAGCTGTAAGTAAAGCTATAAGAAAATATTGAACTTTAAAACAATAAAGATATTCAATTACTAACAAAAACAAATAGAGACTAGTGAATTATAGCCTAACAAGCTAAAAGTAACTGAGGTTTCCAGACTCTACAACAGCTTTTTCTCAACTTTTTATACTTAACTGTTATCCCAGTGTCCCCCAGTTCTCAAGCTGTATTGGGAAATAAAGTGCTCCAGTACAGAAAAGAAACTTGATAATATACTGAAAAGTCAACTGTGTTCATAGCCTTATACAAAGCATGATCTGTTTGGCCAGACTGTGAGTCTGTGTGGAGTGTCGCTCACAGACTCAGTCATTCAAGAAAAAGTCTACCAGAAGTGTGTTTGTTTGTGTGAGTGGTGTCTGCAGGCCAATTCAAATGAGCACATGGGTCTGGATTCATTAGCAACATAACACGACTGGCCTCAACTGTCCTGTTCACGACGCATACCTAAAGGTAACAGACATAGCAACAAACTGGCCATTTCATCAGGGAAAATGTAAGACACAAACCACCATCCAGACAAGTCTGACAAACAGACTCCACACAAAGTGCTTTCAGCAATACAGACAGCAGAAAATAAGCAGGCATCAATCAGGAAAGTGTTTGGATCGCCAACATCCGTGAACAATTCAAATTGCTATATTTCTTAACATAAACAGACAGTGTGCCAAAATTACAAAGTGCTTCCCAGAATCATTTTTGGTAATGTGATCTCACTGAGAAACTTTGGCAATGTTTCCAAGGCAGTTTGCTAATTACTTAATCAACATTTTCTTTATAGTTTCTGAAAAATTATTTGGATGGTTGCAAGTAAAAAAATAATCTGCTGTATAGTGTTGTTCTTATTCATACAAATGACTTCTCAAGTGTCTTATTAGTTTAACCACAAGGAGTTATTTATTTGAAGCAAGAGGCATAAAATGCAGCTATAAAAAGCTAAAATTCAACAAGGAACCCAAAAAGCAGAACTACTTCTTAGATCTTATTCTCACAACTGTTACTGACTGTGGGGACGTGTCTGTAGGTCACTTTGGGGTTTTTTTTCACCAAGCTGGTTCAAACCTTGAACTAGTAGTACTACCAGATGCTTTGATGCATAAAAAGTGGTGCTACTGCAGCACTAGTTCTCAGCTTAAAACTCCCACAAGAGAGTTTTAATGAAGGGCTTTCATTAAAACTTACAGAGGGGTCTTTAAAATGTTGTGAACACTACATTAAATACTCCCAATTTACTTTTGATTTTATTTGCCTAATTTTAGACAAATGTAATAAAAAAAAAAGATCAATTTAAAATCTGATTAGATCTCCTGTCTGTTTCTTTTGATATCACCCATTAAAGAATTTAAGTTGGTCAATGTGCTGTACACAGCTGCGACTGGCCATATCTTCTATTAAATCTATTAACTTCATTGCCAGCTTAGTTTTTGGGAGGGGTTTTTAGACACAGTTGGAGACTCAGTAACAACAGACTGTGTTCATCATAACCTAAACTGTGTCTACCTTTCCTTTGGAGTACAGATGTTGTCAACAAACCAGTTGAAACTGCAACATCAGGGTTATATCTCTTTCACTACAACAAAATTACTTATTTAAGTTGCACATTTTGTTATTCACCCTGCAAGATGACAATAAACAAGAATGTAATGGCGTGAAAATGTTTTTCATCATAAGTAGTGAGCAGCACAACAGAAGAAAGAGCCAAAGCATAGTGATGTAGTGGTGTACTCTACAGACAAAAACCTTATGTTTTCCCCTGCGTTTAACAGATTGGGTATACATTTAGATTGACCTTTTTGCTTCACAGGAAGGTTTGCACCCAGCTGTGTTTTCTACTCAATGTGCTAGAAAGCCACCTTCTAAAGAGAGAAATATCAACCTAGTTGTTTTGTAATTTATATAACTTTTTGTTCAAGTTGTTTTGATAAGGACCTTGCACCAGAAAGCATAGCAACACAAATAATGGTGTTTTTCATCTCTAATCTAAAAGTGAAGGTTGAAAGACGAGAATAAATGAATCTGTAGCTGGTTAAAGAAAAAAAAAATTCTTATCATTCCGGTCTCACCAAACAAGTGGCAGAAATCATTGTGGCGGTACATGGCTCGTAGATGAGTTTCTGAGTGTGTGTACTCCCCCTCCCGTTCTAACTTTCGTCCCCTGGTCTCTTTCCCCCCCAGACTTATGTTCATCTGTGCCCTGGTCTATTTCTTCCCCTCCACCCCCATCTTACGTTCGTTCGTTCGCTCGCCTGCCCTCCACTTCCCCAAGCCCCCACTCCAGGCGACATTTCCCGTATCCTGAAACCCAAAGCTTGACAGGTATAGGGCAAGGTGAGAGTTCATCTATTAAACTCACTGAAGACGAATACATAAACTAAAAGCTGGAGCATAGACATTTTTTATAAGCGTATTTGTGAGCCTTCCTCTTTATTATTAAATTGAATAGAATTTCAGATTTTTGTATAACTTTTCTTCAGGTTAACTTAGAAAGTGAGCCATTATTGTTACAGGTTACTTTTCTAAACTACAAAAACATAACTGTTAGGGAAGCTCAAAAATAAAAAATTGGACTGATATTTATGTCTGATAGTTACACCGGTGTTATGCCAGATTTACCAATATTTTATTTTTTTATCCAATTACTCGATTAATCGTAAGAATAATCGACAGATTACTTGATTACTAAAATATGCGTGTACAACAGCTCTAATCCCCACAACAACTTTTCTCCACTTACTGTAATTCTCTCAGGTAACCTTGACACAGTAGCCAGTATTATTCACAAAACAATGATTGTAGTATTTTCATGAGTCACCAAATCTGAACCAGGATCTGAAAAAAAAAAAAAAAAAAAAAAAAAAAAACTATTTTGCCCAAACAGAATCTTTGGTGAGTCTTAAGGAAGTTGCTGGGAACAAGCATCTGTTAAATGAGCTGACTCTATAGCACAATTACAGACTAAAAGAATCTCTGGCATCTCTCTGTTGGCAGACTTGAAAAGACATGGCTAATCAAATGCTACAGTCCCTCCCCCAGAGGCTTTAGAGGAGCCACACAATAGCAGAACGGGGTTTACCCAGAAAGCTATCACTCTAGCTGTTTCTTGATACCTGCAGCTTTGTGTTGACATAAGATGAAAACAGATATCACAACTGATCTGGCGTCAACATGACAAATAGAGATGAGGGGGAAAAAAAGTAAAAAGCAGACAATGGAACAATGTGACTGTCATTTCCTTTAGTAATACATGTATCCAATAGTGGTTTTTCATAAAAAGTGATTCCAGTACAGTCTATAAGGGTTTACTAGATATCCTGAGATAATTACAAAATAATTGACAGTGCACCACACCCACTATTGGCAAAACCAATTTCATGGTTTTGCTTTAAACCATGAAATTGTTTTTATTTTCTCTCCCCATATTTGTTTTACTTTGTCCAGTTTTTGCTGTTAAACATTAAACATAAGATGGAAACACAAATGGCAGGAAGAAAATGGTAAACACCAGCCACAGCTGTTTTAGAATCACTTTTAGCCTCGCACTTTATTTTATCCTAGTATGTTTTTTTAGTTTGCTCTAATTTTAAAAGAAAGAGACTCCATAAACCTGAGAAATGTTGCATTAATGTGCAATTTCTGGAACTTGGAAACAAATGTTATTTTAAGGGCCTTTTTAAACGTTTGTGAAATCTCATGCAACATTATGAGATGTCTGCTCAGGTAAAGATTCACTCACCTCAGCATGCAGGATGCTCGAAGTGGCTGATACTTCGAGCAGACTGTTCTGATTAATTTAGCTAACAAGTATATAATCCCTTGGGGAATAGCAATTAACTTTGTATAGAGACCATTGAACGTTTTTTCCAACATAAGCAGATGAGTCAGGTAAATATTAAGTGTGGAAAAAGAAGACAAAATTGAAGGTGATGGCATAGTAATAAGTACCAAAATTTTATCCACCAACTCTAATAAGTGTACAATATATGCAAGAGGGATGCATCTTCAACAACATACATCCATTGTAAATGTGCTTAACTTCTCCATGTTTGCACTTAAGCAAAAATCAGTTTTGAACATGTCAAAAAAGCAATATAAAATAAAGCATGCAAAGACTTTAAAGCCAACATTTATGTTTTTTTAAAAAAATATAAATTAGTAAAATGTCACAAAATTATACTTATACATTCAACAACTTAACTTTAGTGATGAGCTGAAGTGAATGTGTGTTGATAGAGGAAAAACTGTGCATCAAAACAAAGCTGGTCAAATATTTTCAAATCTGCGAAGTGCGCATCTTTGATTTTTTACTATGTTGACCACTACCACCCACACAGACCGTATATCTGCATTGTCAACATTCCTTTCCCCTGCGTATTTGCTGTGAGGGAGGACAGAAGTATCCCAAGAATTTGATGAAAAAGATGAATGAGGCAAAGTATCTTAATGGCAGCCTGAAAACATGCAGGCTAGACCAGAATTCAAGTCCTGAATGTTTGGTACTTTAAACCAAGCATATTCTGATGTCCAAACACATTTTTCCATACTAAAAAGCTATTATTTTCCAAACCTAAACTTCTAGGTATTTTTCTGCCTTTTATATCTTTCTAGGCATTATTTGTGGATTTCACAAATATTTTAATGGTGGTACAGGGCAATTTTGTTGCTTTTTTAACATCTAGACTAATTTCTATTTCAAAATCTATAACTTGGACTTCACAAATAAGAATTGGAATATCACATAGATAATGCAGATGCTTTAAAGAGACAGTTTGTGAAATTTGATACTTTTATTTTTTGTAATGTTGTAAAATTGACTCTTTGCTGATCTGTTTGGGATTCAATCAAAATTTAAAGCTGCCTGGGGACTAATTCTGAGACAACAAAAAGTGGCCAAAGCCAGTCTTTTGATGATATGATCAAAGATGCAATGTAGTGAAATCACAAAGTCAGAAAAGCTATGTGCCATGTCAGGGTATTTTCATTTCATTCACTGTGTGGGCACAAATTGTTTGACAAAAAAATATCACTAAGGGAAAATCGTTGGTCAAAATGAATGCAAATAATTTACAACAAAAGTCATCCTTCAGGTTAGGAGTGAAATATATATGGAGGAAGAGAAGAAATCCAACTCCCTTCCAATCCAATAAAAGATTATGTTGACAAATTAATAAACATGTACATTTGCTTATAAAAGTAATTAATTCATAAGAGAATAGTAAGAAACATAATTTAGATGATTTTTAGCTTGACTGGGCTGATTTGTGAAATGTTGGTTGGAAACTTGGCCTTTAGAACAGAACCAATGTTTTACAGATCAGTAAACATTGCTAAGAACTAAGAAGTTACACTAACATGTTTCTGTGAAGAAGCAGTAATTGTGAAGGTAAAGACTAAAAGTTGATACAATATCAGCAAATTAAAAAATGAGAATGAAATGTTTGAAAGACTTCCCTGAAAGCTGATATCATGCTATAATGTTATTCCCTCATCAAAAACATACCTGGATTGTTGATTTTATTCTTTTGTGCATGTTTGAGAAATTCTTCAATCGCCATGACAATTATTTTGGGTGCATAAAAGCTTGGTCTCGCCAAGTGCCGCCATTTCCACACTGCTCCTTCACACTAGGGGGAGCAGCAATGAGCAAACACCTGGTGGAACTGCACATCTGCTGAGTTAATCACACAAACTACTTAGTATAATACCGCTATGATCATTGTTAGACTTAACTGAGAAACCTTGTTGTGATGATGTGCTAAAGGCAGAGTGTCGTAAAGTAAAGGAGCTTCTTAAAGAGATAGAGGTCAAATTTCAAGGTGTTAAATTGTTAAGTCAAAGTCCTTTTAAGTTATGTTTGATAAATACAGTATCTTTACTTGATTATGCTATAAAAGTTGCAATGTGCCTGGAAAATACATAATACTGCCCTTTTAATTAAAACTGGAGTCAGTCGAAATGTTCACCACTTCTGAACTACCCTAACCACACACCACCTCTATGTTTAGACAAATGGGAATTTATTTAAATAACACTAAAGCTTATAAGACATATTTAACTTGTTTTCCATAAAACTACTGAAATCACTGAAGCAAAATAGTGGAAAAAGCCATTATAACTGAGTGTGCCAACTGCAGAGCTTCAAATCCACAAACCAAAGACTCATCTGAATCTCTGGTCACAGCTCATCCCCATATGACGGTGTTAACAGAGGACAATTAAAGGCCACATAATTACAGTCGGCTCTTCAGCACAGCCAAACCCGTAATGTTTTCTTCCAGGAATTCCAGGGATGGGTGTGACTGTTCACCAAAAGCAGTCATGGATGGTACACAAAGCAGCACCTATAATTTACAAGTGCTGGCAGTCTCAGAGCTATGGGTCAGGGGTCTGTGAGAAGCTGTGCATAATCATGTGAGGGCTGTATGCTGCTCTGTATATCTGTTATTGATGTATAAATACATACTATAGGAACCAAAAATAGTACATTAAAGGGCATAGTACCATTCTTTGCTCAAATTGACACAATTTCCTTTGTTGAAATGTTAATATTAGCTGAAACTTGCTCCTCTCATTCCAAATAATCTCAGAGTATTAGGATCATTTTAAACTTGTGCAATCTGTTTTAATTCTAACTATATGCTGCTGCTTATGATGAGGACAAAATATCAGTTCTTCAAAACCTCAGAATTTTTATGTTTCAGCCACAATGAGGCATTGACAAGGTTTTTGAATGTTTTAAAAAGTTACTTTCAAAACTGATAAAAACATTTCCACAACACCAACCCTATGGTTTAAACTCCTTTTAATGGTATGTCAAATAAAATGATGTAGCAACTTCAGCCTTTTTATTATTTTAAAATCTGGTTGTATGGAGCTCCTACCTCTGTTTTTGCTGTCTGTTGCCCTCAAGAGGCAAGACAAGTCTTATCATTTTGAACTGTCAAAGGCTGTGAATTCCTACATCATGTTTTGTTTATGTTTAATCTGTCATATTTTGTACCAAATGTGTTTAAAATTTATTTTAAAAAATGAAAGAAATTTGGTGTCTTGTGCCCATCATAATTTTTAGCTTTTGTACTGCAATACTAAGAGCCAGTAATGCAAATCAATTATTTAAAAAAATGTGTGTTGGTGATGTGACCGGCAACATTTCCCCCTGAATTTAATTTAATGACACTTTTATTTTATTATGGACATTTCTAAAGTGTGCTTCAAGGTGCAAAACCATGCAGTTCATAAAAATTTCACTTGTTTACCTTTAGAATGTCGCTTCAGATGATTTCATCCACTTTAAGACCTCCATCGCCTCCATACTAATTATTTGCTATTGTTAACATTCAAACTCAATCATTAATACAAATTCAGAGTGCTGGAGAAATGGGTCAATGCAACAAATCTAGAACGGGTTAAAAACTGAAATCAGACCAAAACAGGTGAAATCATTGGGGTTTTCAAGGAAGAGAAGGTTCATAAGTGGCTCCAGAAGTCCATAATGAAACTTAAGTGAACTGAGCTGCTACCAATTGCCAGTCTACCTACCAAGTAGCGGTGCAGAAGGAGTCAAACAAAATAATCATTATTATCAAATGATTGTTGGACTAACCAATATGTAAACTCTGTTTATACATCTTGGAGTTTTTGGAGTAAAATGCATGTTGATTTTTAGAAGAAGTCATTACATACCAGACTCTGGTTCTGTGCAAACATATTAAGCAGTAGCTCTGCTCATTTTCTATGTTTCTGGTACTTTAGCTTTAAATTTTTGTAAGTAATCACCCAGCAGTTTGTAGTCAGTGGTTCCAATTAGATTCTGCTCTAAATGTCAGCTTCAGTCCACCATTTTTAATGTAGACTGAATCTGCAGTCCACATTAAAAATGTGCAATATTTTTTGCCATATTGTCTACCTCTACAACCAACAATGGCTTGTTGTTTCTGTGTCATCATTTCATACTTTGCAGCCTGACTTAACACTATAATGGTGTCATAAAATTGCTAATATTTATTTTTGACTGCATTTGTTTATTCATTCCCTTTTGCACTTGCCATTTAAGATTTATCTCCAACTTTAGGTTCACAGTGTTTAAATAAGGTGCTTCGTCGGAGCTCTAGAGCTAACATCAGGCCAAATCAGAATCAATCAACTTTTTTAGTTCAAAATCATTGACTCACTTTCTCATGTCCTTTTCCCCCCCAATTTTAAAATCCATTTTTCTGACATGTCTTACTCAGCAGGAAAAGTGTTTTTCCCATTTGACCACTAAACGCATTACAAAATTCAAACATTGAACTCTAAAGAAACATGTAACTTACTAAGGGCTGGACAATAAATCAATAACATAACATACATTGTGATAGACATTATTCATATTAATAGATAATACAGCATATAGAATTTTCAGTAATTTTACTCAACTCTGACACTGTACCGCACAGCATTCTGGGGGATGTAGGCACAGGAAAGGTTTCAGGCCCTCAAGCTTTCATGGCGGCTAAACAACTTTAGTGGCATCAACTAAGATTCTATGGTTACCTAGCAACAACCTGTCGATAAACTGCCGCATCAGAAGTTTCAGGTTTCACCACTGTGCCTCTTCAAAGCTTAAAACTAAAAAATTAACGATGTGGAGTGAAACTTACGGATATAACTGAAACTGTCACGCACCAGGTTGGTAGTATCTTAACCATTTAAAACAAAAAACAGCAATAATTATTCGGTCATACTGTCCAGCCCTAGTTATCAATGACCAGTAGTATACGCTGTGAACAACTACTTTTCTCTTCTATGCTTGATGGATGAAGTTCATTGAGTCATCAAGACAACAACCCAATGACTGAAAAACAAATTTAACAGTGACATGTTGCGTAAAGTGAGTTAAAACGAAGCAAGGGTGAGAAACAACTGTGGGAAAAAAAACTGTCTTGGTTAATGGTAATCCCTTCAAGCAGGGGTTAACAGATGGCAAAAATTCCTTCCAGTAAATCCCAGACCTACTTGGTACTTTAATTATGTGCTTTCATCTCCTCAGACCATACAAACTGCAGGAAAAAAACATCCCCCCATGCTGTTCAATGTGTGAGCATGTGTGCAGGTCTGCTCTGAGGGACAGAGGTAAAGAGAAACATGTTTGCTTCCCAGAACGCAAAGCCACAGTACCTCTTTAAAAGAAGTGCATGAGTTTTGAATGAGACAACCCCAGATTCCCCAAAAAACAAATGAGGGAAGTAAACACAATGGAGCCCCCACCATCACAGTTGGAAAACTTTCCCACAGATGGAAACTGGCTTTGAACCTTCTTTTTTTTCCCCTTTCGGTTTTATGAACGAGTTTAGGCTAAAGGCATGCTCCTTCATAGAAACACACTGAGAGCAGACTTTGCGTTTTTCCCTTCCTTCATTTACTGATCCGATGAAAAACTGAAAGCGGAAACGCAGTGAATGGTTGACTCATGTGTCAGCACAGCCAGGCAGACACTTCAACAAAAGATCCCAGATAACATTACTGAAGCTTGATCCACCCATCCATTTTCTCACACCCTTGTCTCTAGTGCAATCGGGAGGGATGCTGGTGCCCATCTCCAGCGAGACATCTTGGGCAAGAGGCGAGTAGACCCTGGGCAGAACAAACAACCATGCATGCACTCACACCTACAGGGAATTGAGAGAGACCAATTAACCCAACCCAACTGTGAGAAGAAGCTGGAGAGAACCCACACATGCACAAGGAGAACATGCAAACTAACCCGGGAATTGAACCCAGGACCTTCTTGTTGAAAGGCAACAGTGCTACCAACTGCAGCACTGTGCAGGCCCTAAAACTTGAAATAGGCCGTTATCACGGTAGATGAATGAGAGTGACAACAAGGTCCACTGTGGAGGGTATGCTAAACTATAATTATAATAAAGTCAATATTAGCATTCCAAATACTTAAAATTGCTAAATTTTCATCATACTCTTTTAATGAGAGAAAGTCTTAGAATAACCAGTTTTCTTCACCTGCATGGAGCAGTCATGTAGTACAGCCCATTCCCCACCTGTTGCTGCACACACTGTTAGCAGGATTAAAGAAAGCTCCTTCACTTTCATCTTCAAAACAGTCATGACAAATTCTATAGTTTGGATATATTTAGTGAAAAAATCTACCACAAGCAGCAAGGGTTGAAACGATCAATTAATAGTGAAGAATTGACTATTTAGTAATTGATTAATCATTAACTGGCATATTCAGACTTAAAAAGGCCATTTGCTGAAAGACAAGCATACTCATAGCAGTAATTTACCCAAAACTGAAAAAAAAAAGCATTTTGCATTTTAAAACAGAAACAAACCACTTTGTGCATGTATTCTAATGTTAGAACTTTTTAAGTAGCATAGTTTTAGCTTCACCCGTTTCTAATTCTATAAAATAACAAAAATCTCCTATAAAACATCATTTGCAATCCAAATATCAGTTAATCCAAACAACAACAACAACAAAAAAAAACAGATCAGTCCCACGTTATACTGATGTTAAGTCAAATAGAAAGGGCTGAGCTTTTGACATGTTGATGTTAGAATATCTTTTTAAGCTGTAGATGCATCTTTTACTAGAAATTATCGGGCATACACTGAAGAAGAGCTTTGTTATTGCATTTAGCCAATAAAATGTTTATTTTAAATTTTAAAAAAACTATTTAATTGTTTATTTTCATCTTTTAATGTATTTCTAATGAATAATTATTGCCGCTGCAAACAGTTGACTTTGGTAACGTACAATTTCATTAATTTATCCATTATCAGTTTGAAACAAATGTAAGAGAGGTCTTCCTTTAAGGTGCCGTGTGAGTAGAGTCCAATCAACAGCAATTTGTGTTTCTGTGTGTACTGCTTACGTCAGTCATTTTCTGTCTAAGTCACTGGATCGTACCTCCATTAGTTGTATAAACAAACATGATAGATAAATCTCCTGCTTTGCTGTCAAAATTGGTTGTTTACTTATGTTATTCATCTCAACAAATGAATGAGTTTAAAGCGCAAAACTACTTCAAGTTAAACAATAGACTCCCCAACAACGCAGTCCCTGTAGCGAGAGCAGTTGTGTCGATGTTGTCTGTGATAAATTCTGTTTTATGGCAACAACTGATAAGCTGTTCACTTCGTCTGACACACTGTCTGGTGAGCCGCTTGAGCATCATCACATGGTCAACCTCCACCTATTTCGGTTTTGTTACCTGCTTAAATAGGGAAAAACAGAATATGCCACATTTTTCAAGATGACCAAACATATAGATCATCCACCAAAAGGTCTCATCTGTTCGGACAGGTTCTGGAAAACAGCTGATCAATCTAACCCAGACACTTTATGGTAAATATGGCATGATCATCGGGATTCCCGAGCCTTGGCTTGTCTGCAGTTTCAAAAATTCACCCAGACACTATGTTAATATTCCTGGCAAGAGATTGCTCAGAAAATACTAGATCAGAGATCCACAGAACCACAGATCCACAGAAAGCGGTGGATGAAGGGATGATATCCTCTGCTGAACATTCAAAACGTCCACAGAGTTGTTTGGTTCAATCCAGACCATAGCTTTTAGTTTTATTTTCTCCAGTGGCATTTAGACAACAGATTGAAACGCTAAAGTGACATAGCTGCAATTTTTCTGCAGTAGAGTGTTCCAGTGTCATTACACTGGATGCATTCCTGCGCAGCTGTTGGACAGACACTTGGACAATGTCCTTATGAGTGCAAGATCACCTATTCTGGAAGGAGTTTAACAAAACATTATTAATAAAATAACCCAAGTAAAAACTTAAGACTCTATTATTCATTGAGAAATTATTCAGTGGGGTATTTGTTAGCTGAAGCCCTTGAAGGTTTCCCTTCTACAAATGTTGCTGTTTGGGACAATTTCTTTTTAAAGTCACTATGCTTTTGAAGCAGTCTTCAGTCCTCTTGGCATTCACATATCACTCATAAAAGGTAACACTGCTTAAAAACTAACTTGAAAGCTACAAGAGGGTAGTCTTCCAAGCACCTGTTGAGCTTATACCACTAAGAAGAAAGGCAAAAAAAAAAATGGTCCAACTCCAGAGTAAGCAAGGTGTGCCGAATAAAGTATTGACTGTGTATGATGCAGAGGAACCAGGGGGAAATTCACAGGTGTGCAGACTTGGACAGGTAAAATATGCAAACGACCACAAAAAGAAAAGTCAAATCAAAAGAACTGTTTCGTTGACAAATGAATCATCACTCATTTATACTAGTGCACATAGCCTTTCCACATTGAAGTAGTAAATCGCAGCCCAAATAGATGAGATTAAATAACACAGTACCATCAACTGTTAAATAAAAAAGAAAACTCTCCAAGACTCTAATGTGAGCAAAGAAGAAGTGAAATAACCAACACACCAAATATATTCTACTTTCTTATTTCTTTTTCAGCATGCCCACACTCTGTCACTCCAACAACCCACGACGCAGCCCAGGCTCATGTGGGCCTGTCAAACATTTGCATCTTTGCACCTCGATCCTTCACACATGAATGTGAATGTACAACCGTCCGTGTTGCGAGCGTGTTTGATGCAGAATTGTGTTGCTGCACATACCTACGTGCCAACTCCAGGCCAGTCCTGCGACAGTTCTATGTCACAAGACAGAAAACATTAACATGCTGAGTCTGCAGCAAGGCACAGTCACCAGGGAAACATTTCAGCCTGACACACACAAACAGCCAGCCAAAACACATCGCCTTAAAGGCACCAGCAAAACAAGTTATCTAAAATCCCACATACATAAACACAAAAAGGAGCTTTTAAACTTAATGTACACAGGCAGAATAATTACGATCTTTAAAGCGTTTATTAAAGAAGGTGGGACTAATTGGCCCAACCTTGACTTGTCCGCTACAATTAAAGATAACTACACTTAACAAAACATTTCAGCGTGTTAGACAGCTGCTGATATTTGACACGCACACTCTTAAACTGAAGCAACAAAGACCTGGGGCGAGGCTTTGCCTAAGCAAATAAGTTTCTTTAGGCTTCTTCTTTGTGTGACCTTAACTTGGGTAAACATTTGAGAGAAATTGCAGACCCCACAACCCTCAGCTTTTTTTTTTTTTTTGCCTCTCTCTCAGCCAAAACACAGGCATTAAAGTGACGAGCAGCAGGCCATGACTGGAAATCTGTTTATTAAGCAAAAAATTTGGCATCCACACGAATCAGGTCAAAGGCTGGACTGTCTGCACGATCCTGTTCAAATCCCAGATGACATATTATGTGTCAGAGTCAGCTTACCTTTTTGGCAATGATGAGAATTCCAGCAGCGGTAGTTGTAATTGTTGTTGAACATGGTCTTTTTGCACATGGGACTGTTTTCCATGATGCCTGGACAAACGTCACTGCACTCTTTGGACTGCTTGTTCCCTGCGATGTAATTGTTGAACTCTGCATCCATGATGAGGGACCAGTCTATGGAGTCCAGGTAGCAGAGCTCTGGGTTCTTCTCAATGCGAATGGCACCCCGGGTGATGTTTCTCAGGTTGTACAGGCCGATGTCCTTCAGGCTGGTCATCTCAAAGATCACTAGGGCGTAGTTGTAGAACAGGTTACGGCCACGTATCACAGAGAGGTTAGGGAAGAGCGTGCTCAGGCTGTCCAGGCCTGAAACTCTGAACAACAGCAGGTAGTCCGTTATCATGGTCAGCTTGGGGAAGCTGAGGGTGCGGAAGACTTCCTGGTTGAAGTTGTTGTTGCTTTTGTCACCTATGAGAAGGATCTGCAAGTAGCCCTCCACCACTGTGCAGTTCTCCAGTTGTCTAAATTCACTTATGTTGTTGCCGATGTCAATGCTGGGAGTGCAGACTGCAAGAGGGAGAAACAAAAAGGAGGTGAGTGGCCATTGGTGCATGCAGACTGAATTAGTAAACAAGCTGAGGTTATTAAACAGTGACACAAATACCCACTGAAGGTAGTTGGGCAACCTTTAGAAGTACTCAAGATCAATTTTAGTATGAATTATTTGCAAGGTATGAATAAAATTACTATGATAAAGTGGGCAACAATGAGTCAGAAACTGTTGTATTCACCTCTGAAATCAGAACTTGGGAATGATACTAAACCCAATTCAGTTATGTTCCCATTCCAAGTTGGAAAACAAATTGGATTTGCCATTTGATACAAGTGGCCAGGCTAACTACTATTAGCAACAAAAGCTAATAATAATTAGTTTGTCCGTATAAACAGTGTAGAAATGTGTACCAATGGGGGTTGCGTGGTACTGTATTTAAGAGATTTAATAAATACAAATTGTTGAAAGTAAAAAATACATTCTATCAGCAGATATAATTAATATGCAAGAAAGCCACAATGGATTTTTAAGATAAAGATTGGTGAAAAACATCTGATTTTCCAGCTTCTAAGAACCTTTCTGGTTATCTTTCCAACCTAAAACTTGAACATATATCCACCCTGTGTCCTTGGATCAATATTGCAGCATCAATGGATACATTTTTTTTTTTTTGTCTCAATATTTTTTAAAAATGTTTTTGTCATAGCCTTGTCATACGGCACTACATTATCTGACGATTTTCGTCAGCAGAGATCCTTTCTCTTTCCTGGGGCCTGCTTAGTAATGTGGAACATCCTTCTTAAGTACATTTCCTGTAATTGAGCTCACCAGACAAACTAATCAACCCAGCTCTCTGAAATTAATTATAGTGATTCAAAGAGCCCTGACACACAATACCATCTGTAAATTTAATAGCACGACAAAAAAAATATATATATCTTTATGACACTTAAATCCAAATTGCATAATAATTTGGAAAACAATGTACACAAACACTCCATTCCTGCCATTGTCATGCTCACAAAACATGTTTATAATATTCAAATATTGACAGTGCACTTGAGCTGTGCTGTTGTTGGCAGATGTTTGTCTTCCTGTTCTCATTCTTTAAAAGAGACTTCACATGGTGTGACAAAGTAAACACTTGAATCGGGTTGGATTCATGCTTAGTTTAACAATAAACTTTTGACTTCCCGGCTGTTGTTACTCAAGCATAAGCCTCATAACCCCTTACTGTTTTGTTTCTCAGCTTGCTTTTAACAGGCTTTCATAACATTTTATCAAGGACACCACGAAAAGACACTTTTAATGAACATGTACATGTTGTCTGAATATTATACAGGCTAAACATTACAGTTAAAACCCATTTTTTTGCATGAAAAAGTATATAAATGTGTCAGCTGGTCAAGATGTTTCCCTCGCTACATATTAAGAAAAAAAAACTTAACAATGACAATACCCTTATGTTTAGAAGGAAACTGACTGCAATGTCTTTCTTTTTTTATTTATTCAATTTAAATAAGGATTTTTGGGGCAACTGTACCCCAGTGGTTAGAGATTGAGCTTCTGCCTTGTGATATGTTGTATTTAGAGTGCCCTTTTTCCCCACTTTTCTTTGTAAAGTAGCTCAACAATAGCCCAACTGAAGCGAGAGCATCTGTGAACAAGAATGTTTAAGTCTAGCCACAGCCTGTCAATTAGATGAAGGTCTGAACATGACTAAGCTTTAATCTAAACCATTCCATCATTGCTCTGGTTGTATGTTTAGGTCTTTTCTCCTGCTGGTAGTTCGACATCTGCCCCCCAATGAGTTTCACTGTGCGTATTAATGCATATTTAGTTTTTTGTTTGAACAATAAAGTAGGCAGTTATAATCGTTGTCACTATGTGGTGGCTGTAATAACTTAAAAATGAAATACAAAATTACAAAAAAGAAAGTAATCAGATCTTTGGAATTTATGCAAGGTAGTAATTTCCGTCCAAAAATTGTTCAGCTATTCCGGCTGACATCAAAATGTTGACCAATCAACACTGCCAACAGGGCAAATCTCCAAAATTCAACACACACAGTAGTTCTTCTCCAAATGCTGCCTTCCCACAATAGAAATCTTCCCCTCTAGAAATCTTACAGTTCATGCTCACTGATTAAATGAATTAAAGAACTCCCCTTCAACAGGAATGAAATGTCTTGGCTTTGGACCAAAGGCCACAGAACAAAAGGTGCTAGTTTGACTTTTGATGTGCACAGATTGGAAATAAATGCATGAGTGCTTCTGAGGTTTGCTAAAGACCAACAATACTTCACTTTTTTTTTTTTTTGCTTTTAAACTTGCTAAAAATGTGTTTACCTTGATTCCATGTCCACACCAACCTCTACTGTAAACTAAATGCTACAAAAACTAAGATCAAAACACAACGCTTTGTACAGTGTGTGCTGCTGAATTATGCAAGCCTGTGTGCAGAAAAGTTTGGTGACTAAAGACCGTAATGACTGTTGATGATAGGTGAAGTGTTTACCTTTCCAGCTCTTACTCCCACCTGGAAGATGGGCTCAAAACAATACTCAGCCCGAAGCCCCAGCAGCACCCACAGCAGCATGGAAGCCATTATCGCACATCACTGCAAGAAGGCTTTACACTTCAAAAGCTGGAGGGCATTGAGTCATGGAAAACTCACACCAAGCAGCTAACAGGTTGTCACACTACTACTTAAATGCTGGTCTGTAAAGTTATCCTGTTTGAATGTGAAACAAGGAAAGCTGGTGGATTTCCAATAAAGACATTGTGTTTTCCTGATGATCCCACCACATGAATGGGAGCTTTTATACCTTCAAAGTTGTATAAGATGCAACATTTTCAAGATTTTAGGTCCTAACGTACACCAATGCAAAGTTATAGGCAGATGAGATAGCCATCTTAATTTATTTTACTTTTATGGCAATAAAAACATAAAGAAATTTGATGTGGTTTTGTACAAGAGCTGGTATGATTGTTCCCTGTCAGCCATCTGAATACCTGTTAATGCAGTCTCAACATGCAGGCCTATAAAAATGCACACTGCCTGGTGATGTTACATCACCACAGCCTGGATGCTTTACCCTCAGTGGCCTCTCTGCAGATTCGGCATGTCTGTCTTTCACAGGGCACTTCTGCTAATTATGCTCATGTCGATCCTAACCAGGAGATTCTGATCAAAATATACATGCTTACAGCAGCAGAGGGAAAACACCAATGACAGGTTTAGCAGCCTATTAGCTACCCCCTCCCTCTGCTTCCGCACTGACAGATTTTGAACAGCTGAGTACACAAGCCTATCTCTGCAGCTTTGATGAGCCTGCAGATCACATATTTACTTTTGATAACCTTTCCGGAACTGGCTGTAGCACCCAGACAATCAGAGGAAATCTACTTGAAGCTCCATAAAAGAAGAAATAAAAGAGGATACACCTCAGCTGCTGCCTCGTCCATCGCCGATAGGCTACATCCAGGCTGTTTACTCCTCATTTCCAATATATGTTTGACAAGGTGCCCCAGGGGTGAGGGTGCAAACTTATTTATAAAAAATGATTTTCCACATGAGAAAGAAATTCACCGGAATGCTTTTGCAGAAGCTCAGTCTTGACAGAAAACCAGTTTGGTAGATCTGAAAAGCAGCGGAGCTGACCTTGGCTAAACCAAACCTACAGGGAGCCCCCTCCATTCACAACTGATACAGTAAATCAGAAAGAATGCCCAGAGTCTAGCCACCCCAGTCATATTTAGCCAGCCGAACACCGGCGCTGGATTTCAACGAAAGAACCCCTCCACTGCTCCCAGGTTCATCCTGTGACCACCGGAGGCTTACAGTAAACTCTGTAACACACAGTCCACAAGCTCCTCACTCTTCCCAGTCAACAGAACTCAGTCTGTTTGGCTTGTGAATATTCTTTGGTTTGTTCTATTTTAAAACCAGGACCCTGATTCAACCCGGTAAACCACACCTCCCCAACATGTCATGATGAATAAGGATGAATCAGGAAGCAGTTTAAAGTTTAGCTGGAAGCATTTCAGGTGGTAATACAAAAAACAAATGTTTAAATGGCTTAATAAGCTTCAACTTAATAAAATTTGAAGGTTTACAAGGCGTCAAAAGCTGTGAGGCTTGAATTCTTGACATTTTAGTCACACAAAAGACTAGCTCTTTTTCTGCATAAGTCTTGTTGTCACTTGTTAAAGTTCTGTTAGATGAAAGCTATAGAAACAGATCAAAAAGTATGAACTCACTGCTTTTATGTAAATTAATCTGTTTGACTGAAAGGTGCGGCTGGGGTCTCAGGAATATTTTTAACATATTTTCAAGGTCAAAATATCCTTTGGCTTGTTTTACAAAGGGATTGTTAATGACCCATGGTCTTTGGACAGTTCCTTGGGCTTTTGAATTTTACTTTATGCATATATTATGGCCAGGTTGTGTAGTTTGGTGTCCTTTTCATTTGTTTATAACTTTTTAAGTCTTTTATACATTTTTAAACTAAAATAACTTTTTGTACCACTGACTGCCATACAAGACATATTTTTACATATTTTATGTCTATCTTTTTTCAGTCAATTACATTTCAATTACACCAAAGCCGCAGATTTTACCATTTTCCATGAGGCAAAATTTGTTTTTTATGTACTATAAATCAACCATTCTGCATAGAGAAAGAAAAATCTCCTAAATTGAAATCTTCTGACTTTGCACCAATTATAAAAGATTATCAGAATTAATGTTGCCACAGGTTTTTGGTAAACCCAGGCTTGCCCAAATCAACCAAAATGTCCAGTTTGTATAAATGATATGGGGAAAAAAGTTTATTCAGCTTTTAAAAGATTAAAAAAAGGGGGCATTTATTAATAAAACTGGTAAATAAAAAAAAAAATTATGTCATTTATTTACACTTCACCTGAAATAATCTGAATGGCAACTTTACACAAATATATCAAGATCCAACAAATCAGAAAACTAATCAGACAATAAGTGTTGGATTTTTTTTCTATATGTCTGAAGTCTCATCACATATTTCTCTCTTCTGTTTCACCCTGGATACAGACTACAAGTTCAAACTTTACTTCTCATATTCCATTTCCCTGTTGTTTTCCAAATGAGAAAACAAACACCTATTACTTTTTTTCTAATTTCAATTTACCACACTGTGACACAGAGTTGACAGTGTGCTGTGCATGTGTAGCCTGGCTGACTTTCTCTGCTGCATGACTCAGAGTGATGGATGCAGAGTGCCAACATATCTGGGTTATGACTGTGGTGTGTTTGTGATTAGAGGTCAAGTGATGTGGGTTTTTCTATGGCCAAGGCCGATATTTAGAAATGAGTGGAACTGATGGTCAATATTCCAAGACGATTATTTCTATTTGATTTGGAAGATGTGTTTTTTTTATCTGGAATCAGAAATATGCAAACTAGATGAAGCAGTCCCTTCTTTTTCTTCTGTGACTCCACCTGTTAGTTGTTTTTTTTTCAACTCCCATCTTTTCCAAGATGGGAGCTTTGGTCTTTTACAGATGCCACTGTAGAAAATAATTATGGCATTATAATCTCTTGTATTATGGTATGTTATTCACTTTGCTTTAAAGATTAAAAATACCATTGATTCTTGTGCCTGTTGTGATGTCATTAGCCAAAATCAGACACTGATAATTTTTCCCTAGGTTGGCTATGATCAATGATCAACAACTAAAACACTGAAAAAAAAAAAAAAAATATATATATATATATATATATATATATATATATATATATCCCCTTACTGTTTGTTAAATGTCTTGCATTTCCCTCATTTTCAGTTTGATTTTAAGTCCATTACCTCTATCAAAGATCCTCCAGCACATTTATTTTTAGTGACTGGAGAAGAAAATGGGAGCCCATCAATTAATTAATCCTTAAAAATTGGAAGTTATTCAAGGGTCAAAAATTCAACTTTAAGGTTTGCAGTAAAAGGTAAAAACATTAATTTAAGATGATGTTGGATATTTAATTGTAATATCTAAAGAAATCATTCAAATTCAGCTTTAAAACTTTTCACTATCTTGTAAATTAAATTGGGAAACCTAAACTAAACCACAATTTAATCTGCATTTGTTTGTATCTTATGTGCAAAATATTGGCAATGTTTCAAAGTCCAAAGATGAGGGATATAATCTATATAAAAGTATAATTCATTGCAAAAAAAATGTAAAATAAAAATTATATCTGAAATTCAGATTTTATTATTTTAAATTACAAAATCCAAAATCGCAAAATCTGGAAAACACACTTTTCCATACAAAATGTATATTTTTCCTGATGTATCTAGACTTGAAAATTGTAAACTCAAATCCCATACTTTTCCTGACAATATGGGAACCATGTTAACAAGGCTGATTGCCATCTACATCACCATGCACAACTAGAACAAAACAGAAAATTGTTTTTCATGACGTTAAAGAGTAAAATCAACACTAACATTGCCTCGTTCTTTTATATCTGCACCACAATTCACTGATCTGCAGAGGCCACATTTGCATATAAAGGCTGCTTAACAATAAATTCAATGTTTACATCGCCGACAAAAATCTGCTGGATATAATTTCAACAGATTTTAAAAACAACAATCGTAAAAATCACCATATTTGTGTTGTTTAATCGAGTGGCCCAGTCTTCCCACATACAGTTTATGCTGGAGCATGGAAAAACATCGTGTCCCTGTGAGTGTGTTGCTGAGCAGCATTACTTACTCTCTGCGGTGGCGGGCCGAAGGCAGGAGGACAGAGCCAGCATCAGACCCCCAAACAAGGTCAAGCGGCTCCCTTCCATTTGAGACCTCATCCCCGTACACGTAAATTCACCAAACAATCCCGCGGGAAGATGAGTTGCGAAAATGGAGATGTGGGCAAAACCCGGCCACAGCGGTCAAACACTCTTTTTTAAATCTCCAACCAGCACCTTGTAGCTGTTAGCCGGCTAATGGAGCTAATAGCTACAGCCAGGAGGCTAGCGAGGCTGCTCTCTCACGTTTCCTAACTGGAGTCCAGTCGTGCTCCAAAAATCACCGATTTATCCCGCTGGCCAGACAGCGCGTATTCATAGCTCACTCTATCCCTGCCAAGCACAGCGCTGCATTGACGTGTATAATGAAAGCATGGCGGCTAAACTAGCGGCGGGGATTCCTCGGTGATCGTAATCCACATCTTCACACTCCATATCAACAGGGGGGAAAAAATCTTCAATGTCCTGCTGCTGCAGTATCTTCGGGAAGCATGAAACGGTTCAGACTAGCCTTAAAATGGGGGTGAAACGAGGTGAAGCAGGGCATCCAGAAGCACGCTGCATTTAAGGACAGCACTGTTATCTGAACGACGCAACGTCTCTGTGGAAATATCCACGACAAAATCTGGTTTCAGACCGAAGCCTCCTTCCTTCTCCTCCACCTCCTTCTCCTCCTCCTCAGCCGGTCATCACACACTCACACACACCGCCTTGTTGTTGTAGACGTCGTTGATGGCAAAAGTAATATCGGACTGCAACGCATCTGATTCGGTCAAGATTTTTTTGCAACTCGGTGCTTTTCGCCAATATATAGCCAAACGGGCAGCGTGGTTAGACAGATTAATGCACAGGTACACGCACGGTCTCGCTCGGTCAGTCTGCAGTCTGCTACGTTCGCTGTAAACACGGCGCCGTGCGCACAGATCGTCTCTATCTGAAAGATGAATCACGCAGCTGTACCAACTTAGAGAGCAAGGAGGGCGTCATTTCTACTGCAGTTTAGCTTTAGTTACCATGGTAGCGCTGTCCAGCTTGATGCTAACTAACCTTTCATCAAATAAATTAGCTGTACCAACAAACTGACTCAAAAGAAGTCAAATTACTTAGTCACTGTCGTTAATAGAGAAGAATTTTCCCAAATCAAACTTCCTTTAGCATTTCTATAAGTAGGTGGTCTAAGGACCCATAAATTCTGTAGAAAAAATAGTTATTTTCGTCGTTTCTTAAAACGACGAAAATGGTCAGGATCAAATACAGTCACGATTAACATAGAATAAAAAAATTGACAGAGTGAGACCTCCGTGTCACCAGCCTAAATTGACACAGCCATAATCACTCTTCTTTTTTTTTTTTTTCACAAAACGGCGTAAAGGAAATCTGGGAAGTCAATCCAGGATCGGATTTGTTTTGCTATTCAGAAATGCCCGACGGGGCAACAACCCCCGACTGCACATTCTCTGACTGGGAAGTGCCATCGTATACAAATAGCATGTATGAGTGTCCTATGCGTGTTATGTGTCTTCTTAAAGACAACTCTCCTATTTAAAAAAAAGCTATATTTACATCTAAAAAAGGCTGTTCATTTTTCATAGAATATATCCCAGCTATTTTTACAATAAAGTAATGATATCATACGAAATAATTAAAAGAACCCTTATGACATAAACAGATTTAACTGATTTGCAACGACATTTGTAAATGTAAATTAGACCGCTAATTGTGATAGTCTTGCAGCTTATGTGTGCACCTCGTGGAAGAACATCCTCAAGGGCCGGTGTCCTGCAGTTTTTAGATGTGCCACAGGTACAAAACACTAGAATGAAATGGCTTAATTACCTCCTTCTTTTATAGATAAGTTCTCCAGAGCCTTGTTAGTGACCTAATTATTATATTCAGGAGTGGTGCAGGAGAGGCACATCTAAAAGTTGCAGGACGCCGGCCCTTGAGGATTGGAGTTTGACACCTGTGGATTAAAATAAGACACTGGCCATAGAGTAAGTCTAAAGAATAGTGAAACAAAATTGTTTTTAGGAGGCACAAGAAAAAAAGAACTGTCATAACAAAACCTTCTTCTGGGGATTATTTCAGAGCCTGAAGGAATAACCTGGAATAACATGTAGGTTGAAGGGGGAATAGATACCACAAACAGGACTCTTGCTGAAAATAATAGTGAGGGCCAAAGTTATGATGCTGTGGGATCCCGCATCAACGATCTGGAGACTATGAAGAAAGATGGCTGCTGAACAATAAAGTCATTCTTTTGTCAGCATGAGAATGGGCGGGTATAGATGGGGTTTTTTTATTTGTCAGGAGGATGGCAACTAAAAGCATATACTATATAATCCAAGAAGGGAAATTTGAAGATTATTCCATCTAATTAATCTTACTATGTTTACTTAGAATTTAGTAAATATTTTTTTCCCGAAATTGTACAAAAATTATTCATAGATGTTTTGGTATTAAACCTAAATTTCTGAAATGTTCCATTATTTGGTGTGCACAATTAAGTTTTGTAGGTGGCCCTGCAGCAATGTTTAACTCAACCAATTAGAGTGGGCATTATGCTGACATCTGGAGGAGAAAGCAAATAATTGCAGGTCTCCAATTAATTATGTATTTTGTGGCAATCCGTCAGAAATAGATTGACATGCAAAGGCATTACCAAAAATATTGACTTTGTTTTTCTATTAGAAGCTTGAGATACATATTGACTAGAAGTGTACTCATGTGTTTGCTCCCCAAAAGCTTTATCCAATTTATATGTTCATTTGATAGTCTTAGACTCGCGTAACATAAAACAAAGGAATATATATTTTAAAAGTCTTGAACTTTTAATTGACCTGAGAGCTGAAGAGGTGCCAGTATAGTGGATATACTATACTGGCATAAATAGCTGGTATTTGTAATGTAAGAAAAAATGTGATGTGTTTGTATTAAAAACAGGTCGGAAAAATGCAAGTCAGTTCTTAGATTTGAAGAACAAAATGCAACAAAACGAAAATTACAAGATACATTTTAATCTCATTATCATGTAGGAAAATATTCTGATGACATCAAGGGTCAGTATTTTGCCAATAATTACTAATTGAATGTTAGATTTGAAACAAATAAACTTCACCAAAGAACAGCATACCCACCTCTGTTAAATATTGTAAAGGGAACATTATGTTGTTGGTTTTTTTTCCCAATTATAAATACGCTTTTATTCAGGGTTGAGGAACTTAAAATAAGTTGTGAATGCCAGTCAGTTAGTGTTACCACAAAACCATTTATTAAATTATTGAATGGTGAAGAGAAAGTTAATATTTTTCAGCACAACAACAATAATTACTTAATGTATGCATCCAAATCAACAAAATAATGGAAGAAGATAAAAGTTTTGGAATGACCCAGAGATACTCCAGATTAGAATCTAATTAACAATCTGCAAAATCATTTGAATAAAGTTGTGCAAAGGAGATTTGACAGATTTGAGTCAGAGTATTTTGCAAATTGGAGTGGGCAGATAATAATAATCTGCGACTTAAAATAATGTTTCATGCTGGTAGATTCCAATGCAAAATAACTAAGTGCTAAAATCAATTGCAAAGATGCTACTAACACCTATTAATTTAAAAGTAATATGGTATTTATTTTAGCATATTATTTTACTTTTTTCATTTAGTTTCTCAGGATCCAGTTGTTTTTCAACAGAGATGGAAAAAGTTTTGAAATATCTTGGTCTCTTTTAAGTTTATGTGTTCTCCCTGTGCTTCTGTGGGTTCCTTCCATTGTCCAGTGTCCAATGACAGACTCCTATATAGACAATGAAAGAATGAATGGATGTACAATGCATGGATGGATGGATAGATCTCTCTCTTTAAAATCACAAAAGCTTAGCATTTTAGCAGGGATGTGTAGACTTTTTACATCAACTCTGTAGATCAGGAATGACCCTCATTACTACAAGTGTCTTTTCGACAGGTAAAGGTGCTGCAGTCTTTTGAGGTTAGAAGCCCAGGTTGTGGAGGTGGAGAACTAGCAGTCTGTGATGCTTTGAGAGATGCAGACAGTAAACAAAGCCATCCCCAGAGAAGGCCCTGACAGTTTTGATCAACCCATAATTACAGGGTGCTTTCATCACTTTGCAGAGCAGGGCACGGAGGCATTATTTGAACGCCACACATTACTTCAACTCTGGCAGACAGCACTTGGCATCCATTGCATTTTGTCAATTATCATTTGGAGGGGCAGGGGGTGCACATTAAAAATTGAAACGAACATCAGTGGCCACCCAAGAGTCCAAATACAGTGAGTCACTCTTTAACAAATGGTTACTGTACCGATATGACCCTACTTTGCCAGAGAATGTTGTGCCTGTCCACTTCCATTTGTTAAGTCCCTATTAAAGTTCTCATCAAGGCACCCAGCAATGCCCACCTACCTCGACTGTCCCGGTGAAATCCATTCTCACATTGCACTCATGTGGAAATAAGCCTGTTTACCACCAGCGGGTCACACATGCTAATGAGCGTCTGTTTGTTTTCCACTGTGCTCACATAGGAGGAAGGGAATTTAGGGGGAAATAATAGATGATATGCAGACAACGACCCAGGTGGCCTTGCAGCACTAATGATGAAAAATGTACCACACACACATATTGAAAATGAAGGCATAGTTTATACATCTGCTCAAATATTATAAGAGCAAATATTCCATATATTTGAGCAAATATATATGGCTAGGTGTTAAGGGTCATTGTCCTGTTAGAAGGTGAACCTCAAATTCAGTCTCAACTCCTTTGCAGCTTCATACAAGTTTTATTTTACTGCACCCATCTTGATGTGTAGCAGTAGTTTTCCCCAGCAATTAACACACTTGGTTTTACAGTTTTTATTAATTCCCTCCCTTCTGGGTGATGTTTATCCAGCTTTTAGATTCTGTTTACTAAATAGTTAAAGTGGATGTGTTAATGAAATGGACTTTTATATAGAAGTGAAGAACCTGCTGAGTACATGCGCATGCTGGGATATCTTCTTCCAACATGTTTTGAACCTTGTAATGCCACAACCAGAAGATATTATTGTAACCCATTATTTGTGCCATTCTTTGGCTGAACTAAATCAGTTCAAGATGTGTAATAAGTTGATGTTTATAGTGAAATGAGTACTAAGCTGGTCTAATGATTTTTTCCCCCGTGTGAACTTAAGAAGCATTTAGGATGACAGACAAAACATTTTTCAGAAGCAAAAAACAAGAGAAGAAATGCAGTCACCTGTTAATTAAACAGTTAGGAACTTCAGTGTCCTGGATGACTGAGAATCTATACCAGCACGCTTCCCATTTGATCACAAGCTGAATCCTCATTGCTGCCACATTGCATGATTTTGCAGTCTTTGTGACTAATGTACCATCAACTGAGGCTCCATGCATTTGTCAATAAAACAGAGATATGACACTCATTTTATATAATTTATAATGGCACTGCATCACATGGAAATGGATGGCTTGTTGGATATCTGTGGAGAAATATATGGATGGATGGACAACATCCATAAATATTTTTTGTGGCGTTGAAAAATTACCAGTTCACATATTTGAGGAGGACCTTAATCACCTTCATGATTGTGTTTTATGACCATTTGTAAACTACTGTATCCCCAGCCTTAGGTTTCCCACATTGTCTAGAAAAAGTCTGGAATTTTAATGAAATATTTTCATTGTCTGGATCAGAAAAAAGGAAAGTAGAATTTGGTGAAGCTATTGGATTTCAAAAACTTTACTTTGTATTCCACTTTTCAAAAGTTCCGGTCATCCACCCATTTGGACATTTCAGTTTAATCATTGCTATAAAATATCTCAACAAAAGTTAGTTACTGCTGATTTGGGATGCCATTGTTTGGAGTTTCCAAAGCAGTGAAGCATTCAAAAATGTTCAAAGGATGCAGCAATTACATAAATCCTCAGTTGATGGTGCATTAGTCACAAAGACTGCAAAATTATATAATGTGGAAGCAGAGAGGTTTCAACTTGAAAGACAAACTCCAAGGATTTTCTGGTTTTATTCATTTTTATTTTATCAGATTATGAGAACATCCCTGTAAAGAAACCCAAATGGTTATGTAATTCCCAGGAATGGAAGGGAACCAGGATGGATGGACAAAGGAAACCATAATACAGGGAACCAGATTGGATGGATGGATGAAACCAGAATAAAGGAAATTAGGTTGGATGTATGAAGGGAAACAGGTTGGATGGATAAAGAAAACCAGGATAATGGGAACCTGAATGGATGGATGGATGGATGGATGGATGGATGGATGGATGGATGGATGGATGGATGGATGGATGGATGGATGGATGGATGGATGGATGGATGGATGGATGGATGGAGTGAACCAAGATGGATGGAGTGAGAGATCCAGTAATGGATGGATGAAGGGAACCCAGCATGGCTAGATTGAGTTCATCTCCATCTAGAAGCTGAAAGCAGCTTCTCATCAGGACGGAATAGTTAAATCCTCATTTTCCTCTCTCTGCAGGAGAGGCTTGCTTGCTCCGCTCTTCCAGTGTCCATCTACTCAGAGGAACATAGTGACTAAAACTTAACAGGCGAGACTGTTTTGAGATTTGAGATCAAATCTCCAGCAATGGTGCCTCATATGAGAGAATGGTAGCAACACACCAGCGACCCTTTGATACCTGAAGGTACCAGAGTCTGATTCCATCAAGCTGCTGTGGGACACCTGATGAAACTCTCCCACGGCTCGGACACAAATAAAAGGGAGAAACAGGAACTCAGATGAGTAATTTTCATCAACATTTATTATGTTATTGTGATGGAAAATGAAAACCCCACTGAGAAGAAAGAAGCTGCTGAGTGGAAGACCAAAGGGAAGAAGTCGTCTTTATTCTCAAACTTTAAATTCTAATGAATATTTAACACTGGAATTGTAAGACATTTAAAATATCCTAAATAAATAAACAGAAACTACAAAATAAAAGAAATTATGAAGTCTCTAGTTTCAACTAAACCTGTTTTTTTTTTAAATTATTATTAAAAAAACAATTTTGTTTACAAAGCACCAGACTGAAAATTTTATTCATCCAGTTTTTGGTAGAAACAGAGAAACAAATCACGCAAATGGAAATAGAGGATGGGAATGTGACAGGATGGGTGCAGGTTCCAAGTCAAACCCTTTAACGACGCAGAATGAAATCACCACTTTTCAAAAACTCACTTAAATATTATGGTACTTAAACTCTCCTTTTCACTTTCATGAACACAAAAAGTTCTCTTGATCAGTTGACCTGTTGTGTCTCTGCTCTGTCTATTCTCACCTCCAGTTGGTCATGGCAGATGGCTGCTGATATTGAGCCCGGTTCTCATTCTGCTGTTGGTTTATTCCTGTTAAAGGGAAGTTCTTCCTCTCAACTGTCACAACATGCATGCTCTGTATGAAGGACTCCTATAAAGTCAGCAACTCAACACAAGCTATTTGCCCCCCATCCCCACCACTGACCCCCCCACTTCTGGTCAGGAGGAGTCAATGCCATAAGTAATGACTCCATATAATCTGGTGGGTTTTATTTGGTACAAAATTTTTAACTACTTTATAATTAACTGAACGTAATGAATAGGTAACTTGGATCAATAGTAATCTGACGAAACTGAAATGACTTTTTGTAAAATGCCTTTACAACAACATTGTTGTGAATTAACGCTATTATTACAAGCTTTGAATCTTTTGATATCTACTTTCTGGGTTTTTTAATATTTTGGTATCTACTTTGGGTTTTTTATTTTTTTATTTTTTATTTTTTTACATTGTTTAGTGGTAGGGCTCATTTGTTAGTTTGAAAGTTCAATTTTATATATTGCCAATTCACCACAAATTTTGTCACAAAGCACTTTGAAATAATCTTAGTTCAATCACATGTATTCCAATTGCTAGTACAATAATCTCAGTTGATTATTAAAGTAGTTTAGAAAGTTTGTACCAAACGAAACAGGGTATATTGTGTGGAGTCATTACTTGCAGCAGACACTCAACCTGACCAGCAGGGGGAGACAGTAAATCGCTTGTGTCGAGTCGTTGACTTTACAGTCAAGCTGTGGTGGCGCTGTACCCTACGCCGCCACAGCACGCCGCATAAAACAACTATTTTACTGTTTTCCCCCATGTAGCATTGTTTATTGTGCTGTCTTTGATTTAAAAATTTAATTGAACTAAAACCCATACTGCGTACACATTGGAAATGAATCACGCATGCACAAAGCTGCTTTCTACCGCAGCAGGGATAGATAGCTATGTCTCTGTAGTTTAAGATATAGGTGACGTAGCATCGATGTGCGCATGCGCATTGACACCAGGTAGGACGGATTAATGGGTAGCACAGAGAGTTTACAACAGCGGAACAAAAAGATATTCTGGCGAAGATCGACTGATGCATCCGGATGTGAGCTAAAGTTACATTTCCGGCCTAGGAAAGCCCATTTAGCACACAAGCTAACGTCTGATAGAAATACTACATTTTTTTGCACTGCTATTTGGTGACGCCAAATAACAAACATGATAAAAGCTATATTGATTTTTAACAACCACGGGAAGCCGCGGCTGATTCGTTTCTATCAATATTTTGTGAGTATTTTTAGATGTTGCTGTTTCAGTTAATTAGCATTTTCCGGCTGTGCTATCCAATATTAGCTTGTGTACATGTTGAATAGCATAGCCTGTTTTTATATTTCAACGAGTTTTATGCAATTTTTCTCTGACAGATCGTCACATTTTTGTTAACAATATTTATTTATTTATTTATTTTTATCGTGAACCATGTGCTAGTCAACAGTTTCACAAGAGCCCTATGAACATTGCAACTTTCTTGCTGGAATGATGTATTAATTTCTTTTAGGGGTCGAAATTTGTCCCCTATTCACTATATATATATATATATATATATATATATATATATATATATATATATATATATATATATATTATTTATTTATTTTTTAAAAAACCACAGTGTATTTATATAACTAAAACTCATCTGGAAAATAAAGCGTTATTACGTTATCGCACTACTTTCGTATAGAGTTTGCGGACTGTATTGTTTTTTTTTAAGTTTCTTAACTTCCTTTGTTAAGAAAATAAAGGAAGTTCCTTTGTTGACTTGCATCTCATGAAAACCTTAACACTAAGTTTTCATAAAATAAGAACATTACTGTTATGGCCTGCGCAGTCAGGGGAAAGAATGCTGACTTGACAGATGTTTACAAGACACAATGACAACCTTTGCACACACAAAAATCATCGCAAAACAACCTGGTAGTTTCGAGTTGTTTTATTCATATGTATTGCGGATAAAGGGGATGTTTAGTGGAGGGAAAAAGGTTGCGAAACAAAGCCTACAAAAAGTTTTAGGGAAAATCACAAGGTGTTATTGTGGCTGAAGTTGGTGCCTAAGATCCACCACCAACAGGAATCTTCAGTATATGAACTACAATTGTGGCACTTCCTGTTTTAAGCATTTTTGATCTGATGAACATAAATTTGGAGAAAAAGGTGCTGGTTTCTGAAGTAAAAGTGGAGATGTACAGAATCCAATCTTCTTGAGGTCCAGTGCAAAGTTTCAGCAGACAGTAATGTTTTGGGGAGCCACAGTCTCTAATAGTGTTGGTCATTGGTTTTTTTTGTTGTTGTGTTTTTTTTAAGTAGATTTTTTAATATTATTTGAATGCAGTATCTATGAGGCTTACAAAAATAGTGATATATTAACTAGTTTTAAAATGTATTGGACTTTCTGACTTTGAGGCTTTTTAAAATTAGTTTTTAACCTAAATACATGGAGAAGGAACAGCCTACAGTACTACCAAAACATGCCTTTGAGGATGCATCCCACGATTGTTGATTATCTGTTGTATAAAACCTGTCAGCCGGATTAAGTGAAAAAGTTACAGAATTAGTAGAGCAGAGAGAAGCAAAATAAGTGTCTGCAGCAATCTGTAAAACACATTAGAGGTACCACCATTTTGTAGATTTCTGTTTTTGTAGATTTTGTAGTGGTTTTTGAAATCTTGCTGAAATTTATGGAATAATAAAAACCGTGCCTCTTCAGCAAAACAAATGACAAATTCAAAAGACATTACTGAAATTGTTTAATACTTTCTCTGTATATTATTTTCTTGCAGTCAGAGGACATGCAGCAGCAGATAATTCGAGAGACTTTCCACTTGGTATCAAAGAGAGATGACAATGTTTGTAACTTCTTGGAGGGTGGAAGGCAAGTTATTTTTCTCTCATGTTCTGTTTTGTTTTACTGAAGAACAATCTCTGTGTATTATGTGTTGTTTTTTAAGTTACTGTTTCTGTAAGATTCTTAGCCACATTGAAATATTTCCTTTAGTTTTTTTTCCAACAGACTGTCATCACTACATGTCCTGTAATAGCTTTTATTAAACAGAAGATGGCAGCAAAATATAAAGTTTTCCTTTCCCTTTTTTCAAAAATATGTTTATTTGTTTAGCAAAGTAGACCTTTCATCTTATTTATTTATTATTCTCTGCTCCTGTAAAAGAAACACTTGTTCTACATTTTTTAAATGTTTTTTTTCTTTCAAATATGCTTTAGTCTTATTGGAGGCTCAGACTACAAGTTGATTTACCGGCACTATGCTACTCTCTACTTTGTCTTCTGTGTGGATTCATCTGAGAGTGAGCTTGGCATTTTGGACTTGATTCAGGTCAGCTTCTGTGTTTGAGGGTGACTCTTTGAGAGTAACTTATGATTCACAAAAGGGAAACATAAAACCCTTGAATATTTTATCTCGAAAAGGCTTTATCACAACAGATCTAAATGTTTTGTGCTATACAATCTGCTGGTTGTTGGTAAGATTTTGGAAACATACTTTATTATTGGACCATGACCAATAATAAATTATGGTCATGGCTTTTGAATTAAAATCAGAAAGGACTTGATAAGGATATTTACTTTTACAGAACAGATAACTGATCCAACAAAATACACACAGAATGAAAATACAAATGTCTCAAAATAATTATCTATTGTTTTACATTTATTTTAGGTGTTTGTGGAAACGTTGGATAAATGCTTTGAAAATGTTTGTGAATTGGACCTAATATTCCACATGGATAAGGTGAGTGGAGGTGCTTCTATGAAATATATTTCTCTTAATTTATGTTCATTTTCATTCATAAAAGCAAAAAGGTGTGAACTTGTTTTTGTGTGGCACAATTTTCCTGCTTACTTATGTTTAGCATGATGTTACAGTTTGTGAGATTGAGTGGCAGCTCTTTAGATTTTTTCCTGTTACAGCTTTAAAAGTGTGAAGAACAAACAATATTATAACACTAGATTTCTCTTGTAGGTGGTTGGGCTTATGTTTCACTGGTCGAGAAATTTTCTCCATATGAGTATTTAACTAAATGTGGACACATTTTTAAAATCCAGATTGTAGAGTTTTACCTTGAATATATCCTGGTAAACACTGAAACAGTGTTTAAGATCAGCATCCAAACACGTCTGCTGCTTTCTGAACTTCCAATGGTTTCATTCTAGTGAACTTGATACCTCAGAAAGCTTCTGGGGGATTTCTACTGTCATGACACAAACATTCACATGAACTCAGATGAACTCTTTATTTCGGTAATGTAGGTATGTGAGCTTCCGTTTTTCCTTCTTTAAGAAATTCTTTCTTTCAAATGGACTGGTGATGTCTCTAAACCCTAGCCCTTCTTTAAGGAAGCTGTCATCTCACAGACATACCTGTGCTTTTTAGCTGGTTTATAGACTTTTATTGATTTGAATTATTAGAAAGTAAATCACCTGTATCTCGCCCGGAACGCAGCTGGAGATAGGCACTAGCAAACTCCAGATCCCACTACGGATAAGGTTAAACAGAAAATGGATGGATGGATAGAGATCCCCTGTATTGTGTACACAAAAATTTGTTGTTTAACTTTATAAAGCTATTCCTTAGAAGGCAGATCTGTGTTATTAATGTTACAGACCTCCTTACTGAAGACATGATCAAACACATCTTAGGCATCTTGACTGAATTTTCCCACAGGAATCGATGTCACGTGGAGCAGCAAGGTTTGGCCTGAGGAATGTTACCAGCATGTTAATATTCCCCAGCTCTTCACCATCTGCTGACATCCTGGACAGAATGTTTGCATATCATATATTCTTGCATGCCAAGTTCTGGCAATGCAGATACATTTTTGGGTCTTTGAAATGTCCTCTGAATGTACATACTTAGATATTAGAGGAAAACAGAGCTCTGGGAGAGAGTTTACTAAGTGTGTTGTGCTTTTTCTGCAGGTTCATTATATCCTGCAGGAGGTGGTGATGGGAGGCATGGTGCTGGAGACCAACATGAATGAGATCGTAGCACAAGTAGAAGTGCAGAACCGCATGGAAAAATCAGAGGTCAGGACCTCTCTGTCACAATGAAAGGACTGTTTTCATATAAACTGAAGTTAACATATAACCCCCATAAGTCTGACTGAGCTCCAACAATTATTTTAGCTAATTTGAATGAGCAAAATGTTTTTATTTGCTAAACTGGTATGGAGCCTGATGATTCACGTTTTAAAGGAACAATTGATGTATAATGGCAATAACAGCAATTTTAAAATAAATTTACAGTCTTTCATTAGATCTTAGTAATGTTTCTGTAAAATCTAACAATTCTCACAGAATTAGTATGACCATAGTAAGCTGGCACTGATTCATCTTTGAGGCACATTTTCTTTCAGGTCATATGTCAAACTTGTCCTTTCAACTCACTGTTGTAAATGCAGCACCTGTTGCCAGGTGAAATTAAAATGGAGAAGTTGGGTTATTCTAACCTGGCCTGAGAGAGTGAGACACTCCTTTGCGCTCAAACTGAGTTTTCCACTCCCAAAGATATTTTCAGATTTGTCTTGTTCCCCTTCAGGAAAAACAGTCAAAGTTGGGTTTGATCTCAGGTTTTATTCGGGGGAGAAAAGATGTTTGGCCTTGAAATATCCAATTAGTAAAATGTATATTTTACTTAGTCTAAAATTTAAGATTTCTTTTTTTTAGCTGCTTTGACTTATTATTTCTCTTTTTTATATTCTCAGTTGGATGTTCAAACCCTGGGATTTTGTTTTATAACTTAACCTTGCTTTAAACCTCTCCACTACCTTATCCCTGACCTCTCTGCTGTGCTCCAGAGCCATCATGATGCTGTTTGTTCTCAAGCAAACCCTTCAAAGGCCTACAAAGAACAGCTGTATTTATACAGCGAATAAATTACAAACATAGGCACATAGTTGGCTTCTGATGGCAATTTGTTGCTCTGGATATTATTTAGGGGTTTTAGAGTAAAAAGGAACCTGATAATTGTGCAAATTCCTATTAAGAACAGTGAAGTTGGTGGTTGAACAAAATATTGGAAAGTTTAAGGTGCATGAAGACTTTCAGACACGGTAGAAATTCCCTTTTCAGCTGCTTTTAAGTTTTCTCCGCAACCTTTGTTTTCTGCTTTCAAAAGAAAGAATGTGAGAATATTTTCAAGAACCTTTGTTCCTCTATAAATGTGGAAAAACAAACTCTTTTATGGTAAGAAGACATAAACTTGTTTGGCTTGTTGTTTTTCACGTGCAGGGAGGTCTGTCCGCAGCTCCAGCTCGTGCCGTCTCCGCCGTGAAGAACATGAACCTGCCGGAGATCCCCCGGAACATCAACATCGGAGACATCAATATCAAAGTGCCGAGCCTCTCCCCGTTCTGAAGAGCATTCCAGTCAAACTCTGCAGGGCCAGAGAACGGGACTACTGATGCAGCCCGCCAGCAACACTTGGGTCTGCAGCTAATGTAGACAACACTGGTTTTTATTCCTATAATAAAGAAACACAGCAGCTTACTTTTCTTTTCATCCCAGTTTTGCTATATGTATATAAGAAGAATTCTGAACTCGGTTTAATCCTGCATTTGCAGATTAACCTAAGTAAAAAAAAAAATTGCACAACACTTCTGAAGTTCTACAAAGCATCTGTATCTTTTAGTCCATTAATTTCTGCAGTTAGCTGCTTAATCTTTTCAAATTAAATACAATTTCTCTTTGCTCAATGGGACTTTTAAGCACCTCTAAGCTTCAGCTGTTTATTAGCAGGAATTTGAACCAAGCTAAAGAAAAATTACTTTTTCCTGAGTTTTACTGGACCTCATCCAGTCCATGTGAAAAATGATACTTTGACTTCTGTGCTTGTCTATAATAATTTAAAAAATTCTTGGTTTTTGGCAGGAGATCATTTTCCCCTCTATAATTTATTACATCTTTGGCATCCTCATAATTTTTGATGAATGTTGCTCCAGGGGCGGATTGCGTCCGGCTCTGATGATGTAAATGCTGTTTGGCTTCAGCCAACCTTCAGTGTGCCATCAGAAGGCCCTGACGACATCTGTTAGGGAGACAGCAGACCTTTTTTTCCCCTCCGATAGTTTGTGTTTCTGTAAATGTTTTTGTGTCTGATTTGTTGAATTCAGCTGTCGGAAATTGTTACACTCTGTTAGTAGTTTCACTATGAGATGATGTGATATGTAATGGAAAGTAGGTATGTCATGGTGTCAAAGACATTCCTTTGCCAAGGTAAATTAATTAAACTAATAACTAATCATTTGAGTCATTCTCATCTCATTTAAGTTTGCAGAACATTTTCTCTTCTTTTGCTCAAACATATTGAGCTTGTATTATTGCTGAGGCTACAGTTCTGCAGTTTTCCAACACATTCTTTCTCTCCCTTGGTTCAATAATGAAGAGTTTTTTTGTTTTTTTTTGTTAATTCTGAGAAGGTTGTACCCTCCCTAAGTTCCCAGGAAGACCTGTGCTAGCTCCCACCACTAGGCGCTCAGATGCTGACCACAAGTCTCTCATCAGCCAAGGATCAGGATCACTCCGGCTGAACCTCCACGTCTCGTCAGGTTTAAAGCAGGGCATAAAGACAACATTAAGTGGTATGTACTGGATTCTCATTGCTGGTCGCTGTAAATCTGCCCACATGTTGCGCTAGAGACTGTTCTTTGATACATTTATGGGGAATCTAGGTGGAAAGGTTTTCTAGCTGTGTTAAAGAAGGTTTCCCAGGGCTGAAGACAAAAAAAAAAAGCTGTTGATCAACTTTTTACAAGTAGTGCATGACTACATCAAAACACATTTTCATTATTGAACCACTTTAACAATATAGTCAGTTGCTTTTTCTACCTTCTAAAATAATGTTGGATGAATTTGGTCAAATAGAAAAGCAAACCTATCTTTGCCTGAGTTGAAATTTAGAGAATTATTTCATATTTGAGGTGAAGAGCGATACCTGTTGGTTTGTTTTGTTTTTTGTTTGTTAAAAATTTGACTTTGTGGTTATCCTGCATGTCTCCTGTTTTAAGGAGCCAGCTTCTGGTTGTAAATCTTGCAGCTCCAGCAGATGCTAGTCATTTCTACGTTTAGATTCTGTAGGAAAACACTAAGGAGATGATAATGAGGTGAATGCAAAACAATACCTACTTTTCCTTGATGTTACTAGTCCTTGTAAAAAGCAGTTTTTATTTTTATTTATTTTACTGAAACAGATTCCTATGACTCTTTATAATAACGGTGTGTCTGTTCATAGTACATGTAACATGTCATGGGTGGACACACGGCTCTATTGTACATTTTTTACGCTGTGAAAATATGTGACTTTGGGCCCCCAAGAAAAACATTCCCCCTCTACAGGATTATCCTGCTCTCTGTTGGCAAGGTAGACGGTCAGTGGCCCGTTCAGCTGATATTTGATATTAACTTGGTGCTGGAGGACACAGTGGAAACACTGGAGGAAAAACATGCAACACACTGCAAATTAGGTGGATTAGTTTGTAATGAGTTGTTACAAATCTATTGCAATAACAGTCTTTTTTATGTGAAAAACTCTTAAGGTTGTGTTTAATGTAATAGTCTTGTGTTAAAAAAGTGTGTAAAAGATCCTTGTTGTTTATTTCTACACATGCAAATGCATTGGGATCACAGCAAATTCCATTCCAAACCAAAATGTTGGGAAAAATATACAAAAGTTCTTATCACTACCAAAAGTGAAAGAAAAATAAATATTGGTCTCTTCAGAAGATTAGCTGTTTTTTCACATACCTCTGAAAAACTCAAACTTTTACTATAGAAACAGAAAAAAATGGCATTCTTGTGAATCACAGAGCTAACACTTTGTTCTCTAAACAGTGAGAACTGCTTCGCATCTCTACTGCATCTAGATGACCAACTTCTATCACCTGAGAATCAGCCCAGAACATTTCTACCAAATTGATGTCATAATTCTTGTGAAGCACTTTAGTCAGCTGACGTTGCTGTAAATGTGCAATATAAATAAACGTTGACTTGACTTGACATGAAATTCCTTAGTTCCTCTGCATTTCTTTGTCTTGTTTCAGAAATGTCACCAAACTCGCCATTTCTAGAATTCTCAAATTGTAGCGAAGGATTTGCCATGTGGAAATATAATAATTATCTAAAACTGAGACTGATCTGGTTGAACACATCAGCCTCTGTTTTCTAGTCTTAAAACATTTATTAGAAATGCGGAGGATTGATTTAACAAATATATGACAAATTAAATAAAGGTCTACTTATTGAATGTTTGAAAACCAAGAAAAGCATTTTTAAAGAGATTGTTATGATGCTTTTTACTCTAAACACTGCATGCCAACTCCAGACTTATAGCTGTATTTTTGATAGATGGCCAAAGTAATCACAATCTGGGTTGTTTTTATATGAACATAAATCAAGTTGTGACTCTACAGGGTACATTTAGGGTTGTGAGATTTCATCTGAAGCCTGATTACATTCATGAAATACACTGCTTCACAAAAATATTCCTTCCTCTTAAAGCTTTTTGTCTCGTTTTACCCAAAGACATCAATGTATTTTGGTGAAATTCTATGCAATAAATCAACACAAATGAAAAAAACATGTGAATTGAAGCAAATTATACATAATTTTCAGATTCCAGAGTTTGAAAACTTTTTACAAAAGATGGATTCTTGTCTAACATCATGATAATGGCAAACAGATATGAATAATTTAGCAGTGCACTAAAGATCAATTCCCTCTGTGCCAATGTGTTAATGTTTAAATGTCATTCTCCTTGAATTTATCAGCATAGTATCTATCTTAAGCTAATAAAATCTACAGATAATCCTGATAAAATGTGCCCTTTTGCTCATCACATTGCCTTGTTTGTTAAGCAAACATTTATTAAAGTAATTAAAGTTTATTAAATGTTATTTAATAAACTTCTTAGTTGGCACATTTACTTAAATGTCAGATCCAAACTACAAGTGTCTGGCTATTAATAGATGAAGGAACTATATTCTACCAGCCTACTGTAAACTGTCTCAGAAGCTCTTCACTAAACCATAATTGTTTATTTTAGCAAAATGGGATTTCTTTTATTTAAACTGAGATTTGAAGGATTTTTAATGATGGCTCATCACAAACTATGATAAATGCAAAGCTTTATTAGTAATTTCTAGCAAGATGACAAATGTTTTTTTTTTGTTTTTTTTTAAACAGGTCAATAATTACCTGAAATGTGAGTCTTTCACTTTATCAACAGATTCAGTAGGTTTGTCAACTTGCAAAAAGTCAGATTTAGCCAAGATTTATTGAATTTTTTTGCTGCAGATGACACAAGCAAATGGTGTGCTCTCTCTACAAATTTGTCAGATTTTCAGCAATGAGTTCTTACTAGTTAATAGAGTAAAATATATATATTTTAAATTGAGCTTTAGAAAATCATGAAGTTTTATAAACTTTAAACAGATTTTTTTTTGTATAACTGACCAGCAAATCTTGAGATATTTTTCTAGAGTTTTTAATTTTTTTTAATTTTCTTTATTCATGGAACGGAAGGAATGAATATTCTGAATACTTGAAACACTTTCAACATCTGTACGCTCACGGGATGAAAACAGAAAACTGCTGACAGTTTTTTTTAGAGGTTTAATGAATAACATTTTACTTGCATAACTTTGTAGCTAATGATTAATTGTCTGAGCATTAATGGCTTAATCCATGAGATGAGACTCCAGGATGATGTCAAGTCAAAAGCATGTTTACAGATTTTAATTTATTTTACATTGTATCATACTAAAAACATAAACTTTTGTTCTATGGGTGTTTAAAGTAAAAAAAAAAAAAGGTTTTCACATTTTTTTACACAGAAAAATCAAACAAGTGTGGCATACATTTGTATTCGACCACCATTACGCACAAAGTAATGGTGGTTGATTATCCTGAGTACAAGTGGTACAGCCTCTTGTTTTCAGAAGACTGAATATGTGTAGTTTAATCTTTCAAACTATTGGTGGGGCCACTTAAGCTGTTGGAAGGAAAAGCCTAATATGTGAATAGTTTATCATAATGCTCGACTGTATGTTCTAAGAACAGAATCACATTTACTAAGGATTTAGAGCATTTAATCTGGATGTTCAAAGATGTCCAGATGAACTGAATGTGGACTTAATAAAACACATGTTTATTAACATTAAATTAATTGTTAAATTTTTTAAAAGATACTTTAAATTTGACAGAAGAGACTCATTGAGAAGTATAATCTATTGAATATAACTGCATACTGAGATTAAATTACACAGAGATGGACTCTATTATTTTGGTGACCTCTAAAAGTCAGGTGGTTGCACTGTATTTTATGTGGTGATGTTGGAGGAAAATGAGACCAATACTAACGCACACCACACTTTTCAAATGTTTAGTTCTAAAAAATATTTAAAACCATTTATCCTTTGCCCTTGCTGTCACTACTATGTGTTGCTTCGTGTTGGTGCACATAGATTAAAAAAACCCCCAAAACATACACTGATGTTTATGATGTGAAAAACTGCAATAGATAAAATATGTTTAAATGATTTAACAAATGATTTAATTCTTCTCTACTTTTTTCTTTAGGTGTTCTGGAAAGATCTCTTTGCCATGTTAATACTGCCACCGTTAACAGAGAAGAGCTCCAGAGTCTTGGACAAACAGTGACTGAGGACCCTCATAGTTAAACCAAGAGTCAGATATGGGAAAAGTCTACAATATCAGTAAAAATGTGGGCCTTGGACTTCTTGTACTCGGAGTCAGTGCTGCGGTTACAATAATTGGTTTATCGATAGCTTATGATAAGCAAAGGGCCAAAACTCAAGTTAAGCCTGGAGATGAAACCGATACCGCTAGCACATCTGTACCGCCAACGACTCCCTTCACCCCAAAGGAACCCTGGGATTATTATAGACTTCCAGACTCTCTCATCCCTCTAACTTACAATGTTACTTTATGGCCCAGACTGAAGCCCAACGCAGACAACATGTACATCTTCACTGGACATTCTTCTGTGGTCTTTAGGTGTAAAAAAGAAACAGATCTTATACTTATCCATGCCAACAAGCTGAACTTCACCATGTACGATGGGATCCATGCTAAACTGAGTGGCCGGGGTGAAGCTGCTGCGCCTGCCATACGGAGCACTTGGCTTGTGGTGAAGACGGAGTATCTTGTTGTTCAACTGAGCAGCAAACTAGTTGTGGGAAAATCCTATGAGCTTTACACAGAATTTACAGGGGAGCTGGCAGATGACCTGGAGGGTTTCTACAGGAGTGAGTACACGGATGACGGTGTGAAGAAGTAAGAAATTATGGATAATTTAGCACCATAATCACATTTTTGACTAAGATGGCTTTGTTGTTCTATTTACCATCTTGCTGTCTGTTTTGTGGTTATGTTTAACTTGAATGTTTCTCAGAGTTCTCGCCACCTCTCAGATGCAAGCAACGTATGCAAGAAAAGCATTTCCCTGCTTTGATGAACCAGCCATGAAAGCAATTTTCAGTGTCACTATTATTCATGAGCCAGGCACCGTTGCTCTCTCCAATGGCAAGGAAATTGGTTGGTTTCAAAAATATTTGTTTACACTTGGTTCAAAATAAATATGCTAACTTTCTATATTTATAAATATGCTAAGGTGTTGTGTTTGAAGACAGACTCACATGACACTGTCATAAAGATGTCTTTATAGATATGTGTGACTGCTGTTAAGTGTCATTCAGTAAATAACAGTTTTAATAAAAGGTTGGCATTGCTTACAATGTCTTTGTTATGACAACTTGATATTAATCAAGAATCATCATCTGTCATAAATATAACAGATGGCAAAGATTTTGCTTGTCATCTGTACTGGAATTTTTTTTCAATATTTGATCATATGTTGCTTTTTGAAAACAATTCATGTTGTATTAATGGATTTATAGCAGTAATCAAGCCTAGGTGGAGTATGGGACATTGAAATCAGCTCATTAAAAAGTTTGCTCTAACAAAACAAATTTATGATTTAAGAAGTGCCAAGTTACTTTTCCACAAAGATTCAGGCCAGCACTTATTCTGTGTGTAATGTAAAAAATAATTTTATGAACTGAAACTTTTAAGTGACTTAAAAAAGTAAGAAATGTGTAAGGCGAAATACATTTTCACATTCCTTTATTGGAAGATTCAGTGCTTTAAGGTGAATTTTCTGTTGTTACCATCAGACTGTAGTAGATAATTAATGGCTTGAATAATGTGTAAGAAAATCTGTAATGTTACACTGTTAATGCAGACAAAGTGTCAAAGTCCGGCTTGTTTTTGTCTTTGCACAGACTCTTCAGAGTCCATACGTGATAATGTTCCTGTCACAGTTACTACATTTGAACCCACTCCGAAAATGTCCACCTACATATTAGCATTTGTCGTCTGTGAATTTGACTACATTCAGTCAAATGACAGCAATTGGCTGGTGAGAAAAAAATGTCCTTGTTCTTAATGTTCATTTAAATATTTAGGGATAGCCTCGTGCTACTTAATTTGTTCACAAAATTGGCCTTAAAACAGCCAACCACACCATTTGACCATTTGAATTTGGTTGCAATTTCCTTTACAGATTCGAATATGGGCTAGAAGAAAAGCCTTAAATGATGGGCAGGGCAATTATGCTCTTGCAATTACACAACCAATCCTTCATTTCTATGAGAAATACTACAACGCAACATATCCGCTCTCTAAATCAGGTAGGTTAAATGTAAAATAAATATTTTGTTACAAAGAAGTTGTGGGACTGAAATATTTCTTCTCAAGTGCCTTTGGAACAATGGAAAAAAAAATAAAGAAGATGGTGTTATATTTATACAAATACTGCATTGTGCTGTTGGACGCCAAGGCTGAAACTGATGGTAGATGTGTAGAAACCTTTCAGAGTACCAAAGGTCGAGCAAAATGAAGCTTTCATTTATGTCTGAATGATCTTTTCCAAATTAGTGTCCGTTTAATCAGGTTTGAATGGTCTGTGGGATCCTGAGAGACCATAGGGCAGTCTCAATCCTGAGTGAAATCTGCCGTTAATTAACGAAATAAGAATGCTAATGCTATGACTAACCAAAATTCAAACTAAAAACAAGACGGTACTAAATAATTATGAGAGCAAATTTTTTTTTCTGTTTTTGTTGTTAGTATCTTTCCTTAGTTATTCATTATAAGCTTGTGTGACATCTTCTCCAGTCAAGATGAAGCAAAACAAATCTAGTATTAGTACGTTTATGTGAAATGCATAAAAGTACTAGTACTAGATTTTTATATTATTATAAAAAATTTTTCCCTTGGTCTCTGTAGATCAGATAGCTCTTCCTGATTTCGGTGCTGGAGCCATGGAAAACTGGGGTCTGGTGACATACCGGGAAACAGCCCTGCTCTATGACTCCAACCTTTCCTCCACAGGAAACAAAGAGAGGGTCGCAACTGTCATCTCTCATGAGCTCGCTCACATGGTATGTCATTCTTTTCTTCACAAACACCTTACTAACATTTCAGAGGTTTTGAGTAGCTCAAGTATAGAAGGATTTTCTGTTAAATCTGCTTCCTCTTCATTCAATTGACTTTTAGGTAATACCTGAACCAGGTCTGTGTTGACCAGAATCAATGTTTATTAAATCATTTTTGCTTTAAAGTGGCAACTGAGATTTCATCATGACAAAATATTTGATTTTTTTCTAGTGGTTTGGAAACTTGGTGACTTTGCAGTGGTGGAATGACCTTTGGCTAAATGAAGGCTTTGCTTCATACGTGGAATACCTTGGAGTTGATTACGTTCAACAAACCTGGAACATTGTAAGACTAAAAACATCTTGAAAAGACAAATTAAAGTTTTCTATCAATGAAAAGCTTTCAAAGCCTTCACAGTGAATATGGCTTCAGAGAGTTTGTCCTGACTCCTTTCTGCTTCAATCCAGAAAGACTACATCATTCTGTATGATGTTCAGAAAGTGTTTGCCATAGACGCCCTGGCCTCTTCTCACCCGTTGTCCCGCAAAGAAGAGGAGGTCAATACACCTGCCGAGATCAGTGAGATGTTCAACACCATTTCTTACAACAAGGTCTGATTCTTTAGGAAGTGACAACATTTACATACTTGCTTAGAAGAATGACTAACAAGCTTGATAAAGTTGTGATAATCACAGTCAGGGATTTATGTAGCTGTCAATTGTTGATCTTGGCCCTTTAACTTGAGCCACTAATCCAGCACAGTGTGTTTGGCCATTGTTCCGAATCAACAGTGTTTTATTTATATGAAGTTCAAACTTCTTGAATTCTTGTGGTTTACGAGTTTGTTCTTTTCAGGGTGCAGCGGTGCTTAGGATGCTGTCAGAGTTTCTCAGTGAGCCTGTGTTTTCCAAAGGACTCAGTGTGGGTAAAAGCAACACCAAGAAAAATTATTTCCATCTTTTTTGTAGTTAAATATCTTGTTCAATTCAACTTAAAAACAAAAATGTTCATTTAATTTATTTTCATAAAGAAGCAAAACCAATGCTTTTACTAATTCTTTCATCTTAACATCCAGTCATTTTAGGTTGATCTCCTATAATTTCCAGAGAATTTAATGAACTTGACATAGTTCACCTAGATTTTTAAAAGGCAGTGATCCAACCATTTCACTGGTACCGTCACTTGTGAGTTTTTTTTTTTTTTTTTTTTTTTTAGCATACTGATGATTGGCAGTTATGTAGTTAGTAGGTTTGACAAAAAACATAAGGTTGAGCAAGATTTGTCTTCCACATTGTCATGGACATATTGATTTATTAAATGCTTTACGTGTTATTTCTTCCTGTTTTGTTTTCCTTTTAGTCTTACCTCAATAAATTTGCCTATAACAGCACAGTACCTACAGATCTATGGGGTCATCTCCAACAGGTTTGTCAAAGTTCAAAGCTGACAGATTTGCTGTGCCTAATTTCCTTTGGCTTATCTGGAAAAATATATAAAACTGTTCTTCTTCTTTTCTTTTTTTATTTGTTTCCTCCAGGCAGTTGATGACACACCAGATTTGCATGTTCCCTGCACTGTACGTGACATTATGGACCGCTGGACTCTCCAAATGGGCTTCCCAGTGGTCACCATTAACACCACAACAGGAGGGGTCAGCCAGAAACACTTTCTGTTGGATCCAGATTCGAAAGTCGACAGGCTGTCCCAGTTCAAGTACAAATGAGTTTTTCTTGGGTTTGGGCTCCTTTTACTTGTATCAATGCAATGTGGCATGGAGGCAATTAGCTTGTTGCTTTTCTGAGATTTAAAGGAAACTTAGATTGTGTAAATAGCAACCTTCAATATATTTGCATTGTTTGGTTTGATGTACCTCATCTTCTCTGACAATAACCCACCAGTTCTCTGTCAGGTCTTTTGATGAGACAGAATTGCTGACCATTCAAGCACAGTGACAGAACTTTAGAACACTGAGCATTGTCAGAGAAAGCTCTGACAATGAGCTTTCTCTGACAATGTCTCTGGGTCAGAAATCGCTTACAATTTGTACAACTTGTCGTCAAATGACCCACGTATGTGTGTGGAAGTTCTCCCCCGTCTATTTCTTCACTATCACATCAAGCTTGTAATCATGCTGTTGCTTACGCATCTTTTCCTCCCACTCTTTATATAAATATTTGTGCAGAACAGCCATTTTTTCTTAGCAATAACCTTATGTGGTTATCTGACCAACAGCTGTCAAGTCAGCAATTATTTTCTAGACTGTGTACGCCATACCATGGCCATAACTTCCCATTTCTGTTCAAGATACCTTTTTAAAACTGGTTGTTTAAAAAACACATTAACTGTCATTTAAAAAACACATTCAATTTACAGCAAACAGAATTAGATTTAATTTAAATAATTTTAAACAAATCAGATCATTTATGACAATTACTTCAGCAAAGATGTTTTTATATGCAATGATAATTTCACATATGGATTATTGTATTACAACATGGTCACTCACAGGAGATACATTATTAAAACCAATAGAAATGTTATTTAAAAAGTCAATTAAAATTCTTGATCAAAAGCCACTGACATATCATCAGTGTCATATATTGGAAAAGTACAATATGCTTAATTTAATTTTTTTTATTAATTTTAAAAATTGCTGTTTAATCTATAGAATCCTCCATGGTCTCGCTCCACCTATACTAGCTAATTATTTCAAACAAAGAGTGGAACGAGGTATTGGCACTAGGGCATCTTCCAGAGGAGACCTGGAGATTGCTTATAGAAAAACATCATTTGGGCAAATGGTTTTTTTGGAATGGAGTGCCGGTTAGGATTAGAGATTGTTCTACCTATAGTGCTTTTAAAGAACATTTGAAAGAGTTAATTAAGACTTCGCAGACATGTTCTCATTAAATTAATGTTTTATTGTGTTTTTAGTGATTGTTTGTTAATGTGCTTGTATGTTTATAATGTTTTTTTTGTTGTTGGGTCTTTTTTGTTTTGGGACTACAGATGGAAATTAGCAATTATGCTATAATCTGGCTCATTTACAGTCTGTATTAATTATTCATTAATGTGCATTGTCCTCTAATAAATTAGATTAATTAATTAATTGTATGCAATATTTAAATTTTCTGAGAAACTAGTTTTGGGGTTTTTATTTTGCTGTTAACCATAAAATATAAACTTGTTTTATATTTTGTTTAATTCAGCAATTGAGTTTGTGCTAATGCTGGTGTCATGAGATTTTCCAGAAGTTAATTATTTGGATCAGGTTCAAAAACTGCCACTTTCTAAATCTGAAAGTTGTACTTTATTAGTCTCAATGTGTAATTTATTTGTAACCTTTCAGTCATGCGATTACCATTTGGGTGTGGGCTAAAATTGTAACTTTTAAAGCTTTTTTCTTGAAATTACATATTCGCTAGCAAAGCTAATGAGAGTAGTCTAAATTCAGCCACTATGCTATATTTTGTTACACTATTAAACAGAAATTACATTTTAGCACAACACAAGGTAGCCTGGATAAATAATACATCAAACCACTCTTCTTCATAATTTATATTATGCATTTCATGATATTGTAAAAAAAAATGTAAAGGTAAATAAACAAATTTAAAAACATAATTAAATCTATTTAGAACTAGTTCTCAACCTGATTTACAGAAGTAACCTTTGGGGCCAATAATGCAAAGTGAGTTTTCTGGTGAGATTCTGTAAGATTTAAAGAAAATTAGGCTTGAATTATTTCACTCCATGTATGATATACATGAAATATGTTTCAAATGCATTAAAATAGAACTGTAGGTCTCCAAATATCACTTTTATATGAATCCTGAAAAACATTTAATTATCAGAGTTAGACATAGAAAATGCAACAAGCTGTATGTTGTTTATAAATATTAATAAATATATTCACATTAAGATTGTATCTTTTTATCTTTCTGTTTAGTTATACATGGTTTGTCCCAATAAAATGGATGAAAAATGGAGAGGATCAGGAACAATATTGGCTTCTGAATAAAACAGGTACGTTCACAGCAACATGTACTGCAACGTCAGAAGTGTGAGCTCTGGAAGAACATATTTGACTTTTAACTCAAGAGTGAAACTAAATGCATGTTAATGTTCCTTAATACAATGCAAATCCTCCAAGACACCCATGCTCAGATGAGAGTTTCTGGACAGGAATGGGTACTAGCAAACACAAACGTGTCTGGATACTTCAGGATTAACTATGATGCTGATAACTGGGATCGTCTCCTCTCTCAGCTTGACACCAATCACCAGGTAGGTAATGTACTATTTTCACTGACATTATTTTGTGCACACAATTGGGTCTGATTAACCTGTGTCGGCATCAAAATGCAAACCTGTCCATGAGTTTTATTAAAGTAAAGCCTCTTCACTTATTTGTATTGGCTTCTTTTCTTCTGTCAGGCTTTATCTGTCATGAACCGAGCTCAGATCATCGATGATGCATTTAATCTGGCAAGGTGAAAAATAGTAAAAAAAAATTCCACAATGTTTTTTTTTTTTTTTGCAAGCATATAGAATACTTGTTTCTTTCATTTAGGGCAAAAATGATCCCCACAGCATTGGCTCTGAGAACTACAGAATACCTGTCAAAAGAGACAGACTATATCCCCTGGGCGTCAGCTCTGAGAAATCTTCGGTACTATATTCTCATGTTTGATCGCACCGAAGTCTACGGACCTTTGCAGGTTAATTTTATTTTGTGCTAAAAAGGACAAACTCTTAGAGATAAAATGAAATTTCTAACCCCAAATATTAATTGTTACATTTCTGTTTTAGTCACACCTCAAGAAACAAATCAAACCACTTTTTGAATACTTTGAAACGCTCACAGCAAACTGGACCAAAACACCACTAGACCACGCAGACCAGTAAGCAATAAGCATTCACATAACGACATATCTGACAGATACATTTTAATTTGAACTCCTCATGATTTTAGATGCTTCTTTTCAGATATAATCAGATCAATGCTGTTTGGATGGCATGTAGTATGGGTGTGGAGTCCTGCAGGAAACAAGTCAGTAGCTGGTTCAGACAGTGGATGGGCAACCCAGATCATAACCCGTGAGTATGAAGAAAATTATATCTGTTTGAGCTTAAAAATGTCCTATTTTTCCTCACAGAAATTACTGTGGAGAGTTTGTTTACCAAAGTAATGACCTTCACCTTCATTGACTATATTTCTCCAGTTCTCTTCATAATGTCCTTCCTGGACTTTGAGGTCCCAAGTATGAGGGATTTAATAAGTATGAAAAAGTGTGTTGTTTGGGTACCTGCCAAAAAAAAAAAAATCTCATATGAATGTTTCTTTTGTGGTTCTAAAATTCATAAATATCTCATTAGTTTATTCAACATAGACTGGGAACCTGTCCAGTTATTTAAAGGAATGATTACATGTTTAAATCTTTGACTGTAAAATTACTTCCAGTCACAAAAATACTTTTTTTTTGTGACTGGATCATCACTGATTGACTAATCAGTCCCTGACTTTAAGTCAGTATGAATTACAATAAATGTTTTTTTTTTCCGCTACCTTTCTCCTTTCATTTGAATTTTATGAAAAATTCCTGCAAAGATTTTTTGGGTGGTTTTGTTTTCCTCCATATCTTGGATACATGTTGTATATCACTTTGTATCTCTAAATAATTTCACCATCATATCCAAATCAGTTCCAAATGCATAGTAGAAAGCCACCAAGACAACAAAAACACCTTTGTTAAAAGCAACAGCCTTCTGGTCTGATTAACCAAAGTAACAGCTGTTTGTGCCAAGATTTCCCTACCAGCTAAACCTCGAAACAGGACTGTGGGAACTGCATGAGCAAAAGGGTCCAGTAAGATTTGTGAGTGAGACAACAGACCAATTTAGGAACACCATTTAGTAGCAGTTCTCGTGTTGAAGTTTGTCGAGTAAAGTTGCTGAGAGAATTCCACCTCCTTTTTTCTTCTTTCTTCTTTCAAATTGACATAAAAATTAAAATCCAAATTAGGCAGCAGCACTCATTTCTACTCTTATCTAAACTCTATCGAAACCCGAGGTCAGAAATCAAACAGGCTACGTCAAGAACTATTGCCTCTTTTTATGAGGCGTTCGCTCTATCAGTACTCCTCACAATGCCACTTATTTCTTTTTGCTTAATAAAATCATTTGTGCTTAAATCTTCTTGTTATCAAAGATAAGAATGATTTTTAATTATGTCGATTACCAGTACCCTTTCATTCATTATTATCGTTTACTGAAATATTTATTTTAGTGTTTTGGCTATTATTAACCCTGAAACATGTGAAGAACTCTTGCTACTTTTTTTTCTTTTTGTTTGTGATAGAAATTGCTAAATGTACAGAAAATAGAGCACATTCTTCTGATCTCTTATTCATTCTGCTGACCAGGATTCCTTCCGACTTGAAAGCCACAGTTTACTGCAGTGCTATAGGCCTTGGTGGAGTTGAAGAATGGGACTTTGCCTGGAAGATGTTCCAGAATGCGTCTCTGGCATCGGAAGCTTCCAGACTCAGGTCAGCTTTGGCCTGCACCAAAACACCATGGCTCTTGAACAGGTGGGTGCTGCTTCTGCATCCTGTGCTATCCCAGCAGAAATATCATGTCTAGCTGCTTATAAAAGATGTTTAAAACTGTTTAATCACAAAGTTAAATTCCATTTCACTTATCCCCGCCACCTGGATTTTTTCACCATTAATCTTACGTTTCTAAAGGCTATGGTCTCCTGGTTGCTTCTGTGGACTAGGTGGATGGGTAAAGGAAGTATTTCTTAGAAATTAATAATTAGGAGCTGTTTTAGCAAATACTCTTTCAATGAGAAATATTTCCACATGTAACTTAGTGGAGTCTTTAAGAATTTGATAAATAAAGTAAAATAAAATAAAAATCTGGTGTTTAATTGACATTATGTCAAAACAACAAACAGACATTTACTAAAATATCCAGTTTGATGTATGGTGATACGTTATAAAAAAGTTTATACATTTTTATTTACTTACTAATTATTAGTAACATTTAGACAAACTTTAGCAAATTTGCAATCAGTTTAATCATCAATACAATACAAGTATACTTGAAGATCACCATATATATTGAAGGCCACCATTTTCACATTAGATACATTTTCTGTTAGTATAATGGCCTAAAAACCTAAATACATCTTAAATACATTAATTGGATTGGACAGTAGAGAACAGTTGGTGAGAACTGTGGACGTATCTTCTTCTACCTGGAGGGGTGTGTCATCTCTCAGTGGAATATGTCAACAACTACTTTACCTGAGTGAAGTTCAAATAGGGAAGGGTGGCCATGAGATAAGATCAAGCAAGAAGGAATATTCAATGATTTACAAATGATCTTAACCATTATCATCACTTTAAAGCTACAGACATCATTAAGTTTTAGACATGATGACAAAGCTGCAAATTTGAGTGAGGTTGCATAAAATCCTAGACCAAGATATGTGTTAGCAGTATCTCACAAACTCTCTGGTAAAGGGTTAGAGCTTTAATTATTTTTTTCTTTCTTCCTGCTGGAAGAAACTAATATTGCATCCAAATTCTGCCTGCTAATTTTACATACTTCTTCTATTTGATGACTCTGTTTTGAGGCAGGTATCTGGACTATACCCTCGATCCAAATAAGATACGCAAGCAAGATGCCACCTCCACCATCCAGTTCATCGCGAATAATGTTATAGGAATGCCGCTGGCTTGGAACTTTGTCAGAGCAAAATGGAGTTACTTCTTCCAACAGTAAGATGATGCTTCAATAAAAACAAAAAACAGATTTCAACATCACAGTCCAAAGGTTTTTGGGAAGATTTCATGTGATTTTAAAAATACAAAGTAGTTCATAAATGTGAAGATAAAGAAAGGGGATACATGGTTTTAAATTCATCCCACTTTTAATCTGATACATATGAATAAAATTTGTTTAGATTAAAGTTTTTACTCATGTTATATGAGTAAAAACATACTCATACTCAGAGCTGAATCCAGATAAGAATTTCTGATCAAATATCTCTCCCTCCTGTCAAAGTGAGCTTGAGCTATTTTGGCAAAAAAAACAAACAAACTAGTATTTCTGGCAAATCTGGTAAGGACAAACCCTAAAAACTTGCAGCAAAAAAATGCTGATGCTTTCTGAGAGAAAAAAAAAGAATGTCTCTTTAAAATCACACACTGTGAGTTTTAACTGACTCATGTTACTGAGAAAAACAAGTTTTCTACAAATATAATTATAGCTTCTTTCAACGGGAATTCACAATGACATCATAATAAACTGGAATCCTATTTCAAGCGCACATTATTTTGGAGCTGGTTTTGGGGTATTGCACAAGTCACACGTCACTTAGTTAATTTTTTTGTGTGCGGTTTTAGCTCTTTGATTCAATGTTTTCTTTTGTTGAAGGTACGGAAGAGGTTCTTTTTCCTTCTCTAATCTCATCAATGGAATCACAGTGAGGTTTTCCACAGAGTTTGAGTTGCAGGAGGTATGCAGCCCACACGGCCACAAGCACACTAAACTGAGGCTATTTAAAAGAAAATAAATGCAATATTTGCAAAGATTCAGCTGTTTGTTTTGTTCTTTTTCTTTTTCCCAGCTGAAGAAATTCCAAGAAGAGAACCTCCATGTTGGTTTTGGCTCAGCTACCATGGCACTTGAGCAAGCCATCGAAAAGACCACAGCCAACATAAAATGGGTGTCAGAAAATAAAGCTGAAGTGCTCAGTTGGTTTACTGAGCAGACTGTGAAATGAAATTTCAGATGACAGGCAGCTTTTTTATTTTCTGGGATTTATAATTGAGAAAAACAATAATTAAAATGAAAAATACAGCAAAACCTGCACAAATACTTTCACAATTGTGATACATTAATAGCACCAGATGAAAGAAGCAGAAACAGTCTGAACTTTTTTACTATATTCTCACACTATATTTTAAAGATAGTGATGTATGAAAAGTGTGATATACTCTATATTCAATGAACATGACATGCTGATCTGGTATGAGTCAGCAGCTGAGATCATTAATGATGACTATGTGGTTTAATGCAGATGCTGATAAGACGTTTCATAAAAACTTCACACTGTGAATCAAATTTGATTTCTTAAAATATCACAAATGAATAAAAAAAGAACTTTCCTGCTTTCTGTGTTTGAGTAATAATCTAAAACATTTCACAAGTAGATTCTGTTGTAAACTTTAATAATAGAGAAAATGGCATAAAAATATATATCTCAAAAGTCTTTGATTGTAGCATCAGTTGTACTTAAAGGCATAAAATGTTCAAACATGGATGCTATGGCAATGTCAATATTCTAGTTTATACAAATAACTGTTTGAATTTTTAGGGAACACTATCTGATATGCAGTCAGATCTGTGATCAATCTGGTGTTTCAGCACTTCCACACTACATCAGATTAGAGAAATAGTTGTGTTAGTTGTGTGATGCACAATTAATCAAGCAAGTACAACATGAATGAGACATTAATTGTTGTATGGTGATGTAGTGGAACCCCAAATCAAATTTTGCTTAAGGGCCCCATAAATCTTTGGGTGAGCTCTGTCTGCAGGCTGATACCTGCTGCCAGAAGATATATGTTATTTTGTCTATGCAGTGCTTTGCAAATCCAGACATTTTTCTTATGATAAACCGATGTAAAATTGTACAAAAGTGTGACCTGATCTCAGTATGATTATAGTTGTTCTATGAAGAACTGTTTAAGTTGTAGATGGTTGATAGAAAACCTTAGGGAACACATAAGATCAATCAGAGATACATTAAATGAAGGTTAAGTTACAAAATAGCATCCCAAATTTTGAATATCACATAAAACACCTTTTAGTCTATCAAAGAACATAGATCAAATGAAAGCCTACTGGCCACTGAAAATGTCAGTGTGGAAATGGAGGGAATTTTGAAGTGTCCATCCTGTGAGGATGCTCTGTCTGAGGCCAGATTATGCTTCAGTAGAATAACACTCTAGTGGAGGAAGTCTAAAAAACACCTCAAGGTAAGAAAAAACAATTTTAGATTTATCTCCAAAACTTTTTAGTTATGTTATTTCATTAGTTTCACTAGATACTCAATCATTTAAAGCTCAATAAAATGTATTACAGATTCTCCTAATAGTACAAACACGAGAATTACAACTAGATGCTTTAAGGTGCTTCTAAGAGGTAGTAAAATAGATTTACAGCTAATTTATGAGTAATAAGAGAAATCTGGTTTAAACCTTACCATATGTAGAGACATAGTTTTTCATGAACATGAAGAATGACGTCACATCCAGTTACACCACTTTCGACATTGACACATCCCGTTATACCACTTCCTATCTTGGCACATGCTGTTATGTCACTTCCTTGTGGGAGGAAGAGGCTGGATTACTCCATATTTGGCAAAAGGAATTTCATACCTTCCTTTTAAAAGGTGTGGGGTTGTCGGGGCAGGATAGGGTCAAGGAACTTGTCAAGTCTGGATTTACTGGTGTGTCATCTATGAAATTTGAATTTGACAAAAGGATGCCCTATAACTTTTTTTTCCATGTCTGAAATGACATTTTCATCATCCCCACCAAATTCTACATTCTTCCCCCACAAAGATCATCTGCCTCTGTAAAGTGCTAAACTGCTGTGACAGATACAATCTAATCAGCAAGAGTTTTCCTTTAGTATTTTGACACACCTGGCTTACTTTTCTCATCTGAATGATCTTTATAAGGTCAGATTCTTCTCTGATGTCTCTTTTGAGAAAATTAACTTCTTTGGCAGTGCGGTATTTCATTAAGAAACAAAAATATAAGCTATATAGTTGGTTAGAAATCACAATCAGAGTCATCTGAAGTTGAGGTATTTCCTATCTGTGTTCCTTTGCAGAAATACATAAACCTACACCATTCTGGAAAAAGCTCAGCATCTGTTCTGGTTTAAAACAAATGATGGACGGCCTACTCAGGAAACCTCCCTTGTTTCTGCTTGTCTGAAATGCTTGGCGTAGCACAGTTCAAGGTGATGACAGAGGCTGATAACAAACATTGCACAACAGTCATGATAATGAGATACTCAAGCAAGAGTCTTTTTTTTAATTGAAGTAATAAGCTAATGAGGTGTAGAGAGACGTTCTGACATTTAAAAGTTTACTAAACGATTAAAAAGGAGGTTAATAAGCCACTGAAAACAGTTACTACAGTAATAACCATGTTGAAGTTATTATTGGGGTTCAGCTATGCTGGATCTTCTCCAGTAAAAATTACAAACACCTGATAGGACATGGGAGTGAAACTGGAGACACAGCTACATTAATCCAGCATCATTGTATTCTCTCCTCATTGTTTCAGTTTGACATAAATCATCAGAAGAAGACAAGTGAACAAAAGTATAAACTTGTGTTTAAACTTGAATGAAAACCTTCCTTTGTGAGGTGTTGAGGTTTTCTGTGACATTAATGTATTCCAGAGAGTACAGTATCACTTGAATTCACTCCAAGCATTGCGTTCTCCTGAAAGGGGGAGCATTTATAGCTAGATTTTGTTTAATAAAACAATATAAGAAATGTATATTTGTTACAATTAAATAGAGTCCCACCTTTGTGATGAAAAGATGCCAGTATTATCAATGCCTTCAACACAGAAAATCTCCCAGACACAGTGAGAGGGTAAATAAGTAAACTAGCAGTCAAAAACCCCAAAGTACTTCACAATAATAACAAGCATGAAAAACACAGAGATGCGTGTGATAACATGCATTGAAAAATGTCAATAGACATGATGGAACAAGTTCCAAAATGAGTGCCAGTAACTGTTTTGTCCGTGTTCAATTATGGGGAAAAGTTTCCCCATATGGCACTAAGAGGCGAGCACTTCTAAGGACTTTGTAAGGTAAGTTAGAAAAGTGGCTGAATCCACTGAGAAAAGCCTTAAATTGAGAAATGACGGAATAGTTTAGTTTCCTGTTGTTTTATATGTCTTTCTGTGCACATAATTCAGCTGCTCCTTCAGACAGGACACTGTCGTTTTTCACTCTCACCATGCACTCACATGAAAATCGGTCTTGAGGATTATGTCAGAAAAGTTGCTTTGCTGTGACAGAAAGAACTGGCATTTTACCTTAAAAAAAAGTCTTCCTATCTCTTTCAAACTGCCAAAGAGAGTCAATTACTGCTTTTGCATTCCTGTGTGATTACATAGATTTTTCTTCTGGGAGTTGAACATCTTTTTGGAAAGCTACAAAAATCAAAACAAATTCATCTGAGAAGCAAATATAATGTTGATTCTTCCATTGAAAACCTGTTCAGTTTTTCTTGGATTTCAAACTTAACTTGTTTACTAAGACAAAAAATACATTAACAAACTTCAAAAAATACTTTTTTTGGCTTAACTATTTGCAATATTTTGGCATTTAAAATTATTGTATTCTGCCTCTGTAAAATTAGATGTTATTACACAGGTGTAATTCTAGTTGCCCTAAAAACAATTTAAGTATATCAACTAAAATCAAACATCTCTCATGCTTTACTTGTTAATCATCTGTGAATGCTACAAACTCTCTTAGAAACTGAAGTGATCATTATTAAATTTTGAAATATAAACTCAATGCCTCTACATATGTTACAAAATGTGTATTCACTCTAACGTGATCATATGTAATAGTTTTATTGCTGAAAATAATTACTTTTGTTAAGGCAGCAAATCCTTCTTTGTGTAAACTCAGACAACGGTTTACAGTACATGAAAACGCTGTGTGGAAACTGCCGGCATTTTCTAATGTTAATTGGGGAAAAGTTCCTGCATTGTAGTTCACACCTCCACGCTAAGGCATGATTTTAAAAACTCAACAAAAGCAATACAGTTTCACTGAAAATGGACTCCATATAAATGGACACATGTGGTTGACCCTCCAGGAATAAGAAGAGTTACCTCCTCAGTGTCTGCAAACATCAAAGAATGTGATCGCTCCCATTTTGTGAGCTCCACAGCTGAAACAAAATGCCTCTACATATGTTATAAATTCACTCATTTTATTTCATTTTATGAATAGTAATATATCTTTTAAATTTGGTCCAATGTTGTGCCATGTAAATATTTTATTTGACAACCAGAGTTGAGGATGTACCACCATTCATTGGCATCTTCTGTGTTTAGGCTTAGAAACTTCATTGCTCACAACTGTAGCATTAGCCCTGTCAACTTTGGCATGGTCTACTTTTCTGATATAAACTTTAATCATGTTTTTCTACACAGAAATTTTATCAGTCACATGTTGTATGAGATTTATAAAGATGTTAGCCTAACTGTTTTCCAGACACCACAGACGATGGCAGATTCTTTGGGCGTGATTTCTCATCGACATTAAGCTGTTAACATAAAGCAATACACATACAATATTAAAAAATATAGTCACATTCTATCCCATGGAACTTATGTATACTTATGATTAGTCACCTATTTATCTCATTTAACTAACAGATGGAAAGAAGGAATAGTTGTTATTATTGGCAAAATAGTAACTTTCCATCATTCATGTTGCATTTGAGCCAGATTCATTTAGGACTCCCAGTGGAGAGACTGCATGAAAAAGTCTTACTGACAGCAAAACATAGCAGTTACTTCCAGGAATAAGGTGTTACTCTTGGATAGTTTCACAGAGAACATAGTAAGGCAGACAACCCAGTCTTGATGGCCAATCCACTGTTTATTCAGTGGATATTCATGTGCCTGGAAGTGTTAGTGTTGTGAAACAATTCCACATTAACCAAATTTTGCTGACAGAAATGACCTCTCTCTCTGCAGCCAGCAGAGTTGTATATTTTGAATTTGTTCTAGACTGGTAAATTGAAAAAGAGTACCAACAAACAATATCCTCCTTTTTTTTAAAATTAAGGTTACAGAAAACATGCAATTAAAGTGAAATAAGTAAAACTGATAGATAATCAAAAATATAAATGCACTTTGGCAACCATAAAAATAGAGTAATCAATTAAATTAAAAAAAAATCCTGCTAGATATTGATTATTGAACCCAATCCTTCTGACCTTGAATGATCCTGCAAGAATATTCCAGGTGAATGAATTATCTTCTCTTCTATTCCCCACATTTAGTCATTTTACAACCACAAACTTCAATATAAGTCACAACAAACTGTAGTTTCCTGTACTAACCAATAGTCGTCTCCACATTTTGATATTTTACAACCACAAACTTCAATAAAAGTCATAAGCCCAAGTAATTTCTTGGGCTTGAAGTTGTATCAAAGTCTACTCAGATTGTCATTTGATAGTGATGATAGTTGTGCAGTTCCAGGTGGCAGCATGTTGGAGTCGCTGGTTATATGCATTATGTTTTATTCATTTAAAAATATTTCAGTCTTCTTGTCTTCTAGTAGAGGCATATTTTTTTGGATGATTTTTCCCTCTGATTTTGGATGATGGATATTTGCTCTTACTGTTGTGCATACAGGTATATTGTGATACGTAACTATAGTACCAGCATTTTATTCTTACAACCTGGAGCATCTGATTCGCATCTCAAAGACACAAATCCAAGAGGAGTTGAGAAGGAGGCTTTGTGAATGCAGAGCAGGACAAAAGAGAAGAGATAGAAAAGGAAAGTTCAAACCATCCCTTCCATCAATCATAGCTTAGCTTTCTAACCATATGACCAGACAGATATTTAATGAGGAGTGGCAGAGCTTACCAGCATCTAATGGTGTCATCCAGAACACCATTGTCTCTGCTGCTCAAACATTGAGCTGGTAGCATGTTATGACATGTCACAAGACTGTCATGCAGCAACATTGTCTTGCCTGAGGCCTCTTCAGATTTCTTTCAAGGCTGACCGTGACCGAAGATCCTTCATACCCACAGCCTCACCATCTTATGTTATGATCCAGGGTATAAAGAGAGTGTTTCCACCTCCAGATGGACTCTCTTTCACTGGGCAGGTGGGGTTAAACCCAAATGGTTAATGATTTTCAATGATAGGCAGCTTTCACAGTGCCTTATCGCCCAGAGAATCAAGGCAATTGAAAACAGCAGCATTAGTAGCCTGACTGTTGGAGCTTCTAATACACCGAATTTGTTTTTGACACGTCTCTCTTTCAAAATTAGATTAAAGCTGAGTGACATGAAACAAAAGTGCAGGCTTTTACTGTGTTAACTTGATTTTACTACCTTCTGTGATGCGGCTCCAGTCCTCTTAACGATTAAACAGCCACATCAAGGTACAATGGAAACATAAAAGCTGTGCACATACTTACCAGGGCAGACAGAGATCTACTGCAAGTGATCCACCACAGAATTTACAGTGGGGCATAAACAGGAATTTAACCAGTCCATCTTTATAGTCCAGCTTTTAAAACTTTATTTGCAGTTATCTTAAGCCACTGCTCTGGAAGTTTAAAGTCTTGGCAGGACTTTACTCCTGTCATTAGGACATTTCAAATCTGAATGTTTTGCGCTTTCAGCAGAGTCTCCTGCCCACGGAATCAATGATTAACGTTTTGGGTTGGATTATAAAAGGCAGGACATAAATAGAGTAACTGTCATCCTTCTGTCTTCTTCCTCATCTGCTCTGGAGACATGGGAAGAGGATTCTACATCAGCAAAACGGTGGCAGTGACCTGTCTGGTTGTAGCTGCTGGAGTTTTAGCAGTCATCATTAGCCTCACAGTGTTGTATTCTCAGGAGAGGTCAAAGAATGCTGAGTTACTTCCAACCACTGCTGGACCCAGTACTGGACCCAGTACTGGACCCAGTAAAACCAGCACTGCTTCTACCACACCATCTGGACCCAAAGAGCCTTGGGACTACTACAGACTTCCAGAAACCCTCTCTCCTGTCCACTATAACATTACCCTATGGCCCCGGCTAACGCCCAACGCTGATAATTTGTACATCTTCACTGGACACTCCAGGGTTGTTTTCAGATGTGTGATCGAGACTGATCTCATCCTCATCCACGCCAACAAGCTGAACTTAACTAAGTTTGATGGATTTTATGCCAAACTGAACGGTTTGAATGGAGAGACAGCACCTACCCTGAAAAACACCTGGCTGGAGGTTCCCACACAGTACCTGGTGGTTCAGCTCAACGACCCACTGCTGCCCGGCAGATTTTACGAGCTCTACACAGAGTTTGTTGGAGAGTTGTCAGATGACTTGGGAGGTTTCTACAGGAGTGAATACTTTGAAGACAACGTGAAAAAGTAGGAAGTTTTATGATTTTCTTTTTACTTGGTCAGATTTAAGACTTTGTGCATTAAAAGAGACTTTCAGACAAATACATTTAAGTGTAGCAATATGTGCCACAATAGGGGTGATACAACTGAAGTCATATTATTTTCTTTTAAATCAATATGTTGACTGGGAGGGCTGAACAGTGGTGCAGTTGGTAGCACTGCAAGAAGGTCCTGGGTTAGATTCCTGGCCCAGGGTCTTTCTGCACAGAGTTCGCATGTTCTCCCTGTACATGCGTGGGTTCTCTCTGGGTTCTCCGGCTTCCTCCCACAGTCCAAAAACATGACTGTCAAGTTAGTTGGTCTTTCCAAATTCTCCCTAGGTGTGAGTGTGTGCGTGCATGGTTGCTTGTCCTGTCTGTTTCTGTGTTGCCCTGCGACAGACTGGTGACCTGTCCAGGGTGTACCCCACCTCTTACCCGGAACGCAGCTGGAGATAAGCACCAGCAATTCCTGACCCCACTAGGGACAAGGGTGAACAGAAAATGGATGGGTGGATGTTGACTGGGCTGGGATTTACAACGATGATAAAAGTGTCAAATAGATACAAGTACATCTTAATAAATTAGGGTATCCTTCAGAAAGTTTATTTCTGTTCTAATTAGGCGTTTATTTCTGTTAACATGGAAAGCTAACACTTACAGCTATGAGTTCAACTTGTGACTGATAAGGTGTTAAAGAAGTCAGATTGCTCTATTAGCAGCCTCCAGTTAGTCTGCCCTGTTGGGTCTATCTATCTCTCATCTTCCTGTTGACAATACTTCACTCTGAGGTTTAGTTGAAGCAAACTGTCCAATTAAACCAGGTATTAGTCCTTTTGGTAGTTTGGGCAGGTGCCAAGTCCAGCTGGAAAATGGAAGCAGCATCTCTATGAATCCCTGAAGCAGAAGGATACCTGGGGTGGTCTAAAGCTGACTGTAGCTACAGTCCAGTCCTTGTAAATTTCCTCCAAATTTGGATTCAGCACTCTGTGAACAGCCATCTCTTTCCCATTTACCTTTCATGGCTTTCATTTTTCCTGAAGGGTGTCAATGACTATTGACCACGTAGCTGTCATGTCAGCAGTCTTGTATTAATCATCCTTCTATTTTTGGTCTTACATAACATTCTTCTTCTTTTTTTTTTTTTTATTGAGAAACTGGATATTGGGGTTTTCTTTTGCTGGAAACCATAATCATCAAGATGGGCAGAAATGAATACTTGAAATATTTGTAAAATCTCTATCAATTTCACTTTTTGAGTAAAATCAATGAAATTATTCTGTTACTGATAATTTAGTTAATTGAGATGCTCCTGTATATGTTTAGTAAAAACACAGGATAAACCAAGCTTAGCTGAAACACCTTCACAGCTCTTCATGGACCATGTCCATGCAATATAGTCAATAATTAAACAGAAGTTACAAATTCACATATGGCCAATTACATTTCCTTTTAGGTATGGAAAGACTAAAAGGTCTTTCCATACCTCTTAGGTATGGAAAGACTGTGTTCTGTGTCCAAAGGCACAAAAATAAGTTATTTTATTTAGTCATTTATTCATTTTGTATACCTGCTCAACCCTGGATGGAGGGTGTGGCGTCTTTCTACAACCCGTAATTCGGTGAGAAATGGAGTGCATACTGGTCAGTATTTCAGAAAAACTGGGATTTCTTGCTTGTGGTAACAAGCAACAGCTTGAGGCATCATGTATTCTGGAAAGTGAGATGAAGATCATTTACATGTCATTGAAACTTGCATGAAAATGTGCACCTTGCTTTTTCTTCTTAGTAATTTAAAGTGGTTGTTCCAATACAAAAACTCAGTTATCTACTCTGGATCATTAATAAGGAACCACAAATACAACTCAACTCCCTGGGGTTTAAAAGTCTTAGGAAACCCTTAATTTGATGCAGTGCATGCATAGATTCCCCAACGTATAATACACATTTAACAATTTAATGAAAATTCCAAACAATTATGTATAAAATGAGTTTTATACACACATTTTTTTTTCACCTGTATGTTGGATTAATTACTGGGTTTTCTGCTTTATCAGAATTGTAGCAACGACTCAAATGCAGCCAACAGATGCCAGGAAAGCTTTTCCCTGCTTTGATGAGCCAGCAATGAAAGCCGTCTTCCACATGACTTTGATTCATTCTCAGGGGACTGTGGCTTTGTCTAACTCCATCAACTATGGTAAGTCTGTGCCCATTTTATCTGGAAGAGACCATTTTTGTATATATCATTAAGTTAAATTAACTTGCTGTCTTCATTCTACTCTTTGTTCATTGTAGACAGTGACTTGCTTAACAACTACTCCAATTTATTAACAGTCAGTTCCTGTTACATGTGATCGCACAAAATTATGAACCTGCTGTTGTATTTGATCCTTCATAGATCCTGTCAACATCACTATGAATGGAGAGAGTTTAATTCAGACCAGCTTTGAACCTACTGAGATCATGTCAACATACTTGTTGGCTTTCATTGTATGTGATTTCGCGTACATTGGGACGAAACCGGATGCAGCTGTCTTGGTAATTATTTTCAAAAAGAACCCCAGCCAGAATCATATACATAACTATTTTAATATAATTCTTTGATTTTAATTAATGGGTGAAACTTATATATGGATTGAAATTAGGGAAAGAAATCTCAACAGGTTTCTGCTTGTTAACATTAATGTGTGTAGTAGAAGCTTAGTAACTTTTTTTAAAAATGTGTACAATAAAACAGTCTCTTATGAACTCTGAAGGCAAAAAATAAGGAAAAAAACATAATTAAGCTGGCATGTAAGTGAATTATTGTTAAAACAATACAGATATAATGCAATAAACATTAGTTAAATATTACACTCAGATCTCCTTTGGACCCTGACCAGATTGATGCAGGATCATAACAATAAACAGGACTCATATTTGCAGTTCTTACATTAGTTTAGATGTTTAAACTCTATTAATACATCTCAAGAAAATAGAATAACATTTAAAAAGTTAGTAACTTTGTTTCAGTGTTTCTATTGTGTTATCTATGTCCCTCTTTCCCCCATAAAATAACGCATAAAAAGAATTTAAATGCATATATTTTTATATTAGCGCACATTTATCCAGCAGACAGTCAATGACACCCTCTACAAAGAGCGCTGGATCCAAGCTGATCAGTGGAAACTTGAGCAGATGAGGAAAGAGGGATAGAAAAAGGTGCACAGGCAACAGTGACTATTACTGCAGCCTTGAAGAAATTGTGAAACAAAGCCAATTGAAATATTTGAGGGAAATTATGAAGGTGTGGACTGGAGCTGGAGTTAAATTTTTGAGAACCATCACACAAAGATGTCCAGAACATGAACTATAAATGTTGTATTCTTTGTTAATGTTATCCTTGAACACACAAAACATTAGTAGAAGCAAAATGATTTAACTTAATAAAATGCAATGAGGGATACAGTTGTGCTGCCCTCTGCTGGACTCAAACATCAGATCACATCTTCAGCATTTTGTGATACAGTTGAAGTTCTGCTTTCCACCTGTTTTAGATCAGAATCTGGGCTCGCAGGAAGGCCATTGAAGAAGGCCAGGGGAACTATGCACTGGAGAAGACTGGACCCATATTGGCATTTTTTGAGAACTACTATAACTCTTCCTACCCTCTCAAAAAGTCAGGTAGAGATCTAAAGAAACTACACAATCTGCTTACATTACCTGATTATGTTCCTGTGGCTCATATTTTTGCAAGGAATAAAACATGGCCTGCTTTGAATTCTGCTATTGCTTTTAGACCAGATTGCTCTTCCTGACTTTGGCGCTGGAGCGATGGAAAACTGGGGTTTGATCACCTACAGAGAGACAGCTCTCCTGTATAATCCTGGAGTGTCATCTAATGGAGACAAAGAGTGGGTGGCAATTGTCATCTCTCATGAGCTAGCTCATATGGTAATGTGTTGCTTGCCCTTTGTAAGTGAAAGATATTACACTGTATATGTATTCATTGAAGATTTCTCCTCTCAGTGGTTTGGGAACTTGGTGACCATGAGATGGTGGAACGACTTGTGGCTCAACGAAGGGTTTGCCACCTATGTTTCTTATCTAGGAGCTGATTATGCTGAACCTGACTGGAATATGGTGAGCTTGGGTGTTTCTTATGGAAATCAGCACTGCACTGATGAGAAAAGTTGAAGATCTTGAAGAAAAATTTGTCTTGACATCTGTTTGTTTCCTTCACAGAAAGATTTAATTGTGCTTAATGAAATTGTTGGTGTGATGAGCGTGGATGCCTCAGCTTACTCTCACCCCCTCTCTTCCAAAGAGGAGGAAATCCTGAGACCAGATCAGATCAATGCACTATTTGACTCCATCACATACAGCAAGGTAAATCATATCATCTCTTATATAAACAGATCCCACCCAGAAGCTATCACAGTATTATTATCACTGTGTTTTAGGAAGATACAATTAGGACTCTATCATCACGGCTCTCCAACTAAAATCTTTTTTCATTGCAGGGTGCAGCAGTCCTCAGAATGCTTTCAAATTTTATTACAGAAAATGTCTTTTCTAAAGGACTTCATGTGAGTAGAGGTTACCAGGCATAATCATTAATAATTTAAATATTGTGTTAATAATAACAGAGGTTCATAACAGAGATCTCTCCGCAGACATATTTAGAGGAGTTTGCGTATAACACTACAGGCTACAAAGACCTCTGGAAGCACCTGCAAATGGTAAGGCATCAATATGTATCTGTACAGCTTTCTTGTAAATAAAATTTTGACTTAAAAGTTTAGGAAATACTTAAACAAATCTATAAACAAGCACATTTTGCAAACAAGCAGTCAGAGAGAAAAAAAGTGAAACGTCATTTTCCACAAACCCCATATAACAGGAAATTGTAAAAGAATAAAAACTGAAGGGGTTAAATCACCAGCCCCCATGTAAAAAGACAAAGGTTCATTATGTTGCTGACTTCTGTAATAGGTACACTTTACACCAATTGGTCGATATAGTTTTCCCACTGAAAAAACATATTTTCAGGCATGAGCAGATGCTGTCAAACAAATTTCAACAAATTTTTTTTTCATTGAATGTTTCTTTTTATTAGGCAGTAGATAAAGCTGGTATAGCTTTGCCCCATTCTGTGGAGGTCATTATGAACCGGTGGATCCTACAAATGGGCTTCCCAGTGGTCACCATCAACACCAAGACTGGAAATATCAGACAGGAACACTTTCTGTTGGACTCAGAGTCTGTTGTGGACACACCTTCACAGTTCAAGTAGGATTCAGCATTTTATGGAGGAGTCACATATACCTAACAATGTGCTACGCAAAACTTAATTTGTTGTTTTCAATTGAATGCGTGATTTTATGAAATTGGTTCCAGCTACGAATGGTTTGTCCCAGTTACCTGGATTAAGACTGGTGGTTCTGAACAGCAGTACTGGCTTCTTAACAAGGAAGGTAAGAATCATTTCAAGTCAATGAATATTATGAGCCACTCATAGAAAGATTATGGTTATGATATCAATTGTTATTAAATTGATAATTATTGCTAATTTTTTTTTATTTAGACACAAACCCAGACCTGGTTCTTGGTGGCTCTGATTGGTTGGTGGCCAACGTAAACATGACAGGTTTCTATAGAGTCAATTATGACGAAACAAACTGGGAACGTCTTATTGCTAAGCTGACCTCAAACCATCAGGTTACAACTCTTGCTGTGCTGCTGCTTTGTTTCTGTTATTAATGTCTGAAAATGTTGCTCATAACATTTTCTTTGTTTCTAGGAAATCCCTGTGATCAATAGGGCTCAGATTATTGATGATGCCTTTAATCTTGCAAAGTGAGGTCACACTTTTGCAAAAATATTGGAGTTCAGTTTCTGTAAAAACAAAAATTTAAAAAAATATCAAGGAGTTTAAATTTCTTTTATTTTCAGGGCAAAAATAGTTGAGACAACTCTGGCTCTGAGGATGACTACATTCCTGAATAAAGAAGTCGAATATATGCCCTGGGAGACAGCCAGGCGTAACTTGAATTACTTCTTTCTTATGTTTGACCGTAGTGAGTTGTACGGACCCCTGCAGGTTTGTTCAATATGATTAAAATATTGTGAAGTTAAAGATATTTTACAACAAGGATGGAAGAATAAATGTGAATTTCTCATCATCACAGAACAACATAATTATGTTAAAATCTTAATGTTTTTTCTTTATCCCTCAGGCCTACATAAAAAAACAGGTCTCCCCCTTGTTTCATTACTTCCAAGAGCTCACTGTAAATTGGACAAAGATACCAGAAAAACACACAGATCAGTAAGGATGCTTTGGATTTTTTTTTTTTTATCACGAAGATCTTGCTCTTCTGTCACATGTCTTTACTGCTCAAACCAGTGGTATAAACATGCAAAAAGCTTAATGTAAATGTATCTTTAATTTATATTATGACTCTCACACTGAAATGATTAAAGACATCCAAATTTTAATTGGAATTTCAGGCAGAAAATGAATCCCATGTTAGGAAATGTTTATTTAAAAATCCATTAAGTTATTGGAACCCTTCAAAAAGTCAGATAAAATAACAGTAGCGAAAGCATTTCTGGTATCTATCCTTAACATGTTGAATAAGGATGGGTTGATCACAGTCTCTGGGAATATTCAGTTCACAACGCATGACCTCCAGTGTTCTTGGGATGGAAAATATCAAAGGGACACATTTACACATTTACTTTTCAAATTGGGAATGACAAGAGAACATGACATTTAAGTAAGAAGATGTGTTCCTATTCACTTTGTCTGTATCTACAGTGTGCATTCATGAACACATAACGTTCTTCAAACATTATATGTCCTACTTCAGAGAACACTATATGTTCTGCAGGATGTACAAGTGAGACACACTCATTGTTATACCCTGCTTCCCCTTCTGCTCCAAAGAAAACAAAAAAGTGAGACAGATAAGGAGGAAAAGATGGTTGTCAGTAAGATAAATACCAGATATTTCCCAACTTGCACTTTCTAATTTTAATTGCATACATGGTATCACTCATACCTCCTTAGTGACTTCATCTCAGTACCGTGTGTTCTCTTTATTGCTTTTCATGCCTAAGATTTTCTCGAAATCAAAAATGTATTCATTATGTCACAGCTGTGACTCTTCTGTTACTGAAATATGTGAGGTATGTTTGAAGAGACATAGCTATTAGAAGCCTTAATAGCTTCCAATAGCTAAAGAAACCTTTGGACTGTACTGCATACACACTCAATGAGTTTTATTGGAAAACAACAAATTATAGTTTTCACTCTGCTGCTTAGGTTTAGGTTTGGCCTTTTTCTTCCTTTTTTGGACTCAGCTGAACTCTCCGAAGTCCAGAGTAACAAGATGTTTCAGCTGGTCCAATTACACATATTTGACTGCTGTTGCTTTTGTGGGTTCTTGTGTTGCGTCTTTGTCTGTGTCTGTGTCTTCTCTCTCTGTGTTTCTTTTGATTGCATAGCATTAGAGCACTGATACCACTGCTCTCATCATTTCCACATACAGTTTTTGTTTGTGACGTTTTTGCTCTGGATGAAAAAAAAGCTTAGATTATTTTTCATTTGAGTCATCCCAGCTCTATTTTATTTTTACCGGGGCACTGTATATGTGTCTGGCGTGTAATTGATACCTGTCGCCTGGGAAATAAAATATTAAATGTATATTCATATACAATATAAAAATATTAAATGTCGACAAATATCTCAATATTTGTCGACAACAATAAGATTTCACATCTCCCTCACAACCAAAAGCACGACAAAAAAAACAAAACATCCAAAGCCCAGCAAACCACTAAAATCCTGTGTAGTTTGTCGAATAAAAATACTCCAGAATAACATTGTAATGTGCTCTTGTACCACTAGAGGTATGAGTACCCCTGGTTGGGAATAACTGCATTAAAACATAATAATGTCAGGCATTCTCACTGTGCTTATGTTGTTTCTGTCCAGATACAATCAGATCAATGCGATCTCGATGGCCTGCAGGTCAGGAGTGGAAAGCTGCAGAGCACTTACGTCTGGCTGGTTTAAGGAGTGGATGAACAACCCTACTGTCAACAAGTAAAGTCTTTTCAGAAAGTGGAGCTCTTGTAATGTTTCTAGCATTTCTCTTCCAATTCATTGAGTTCTTGATATTTTGGACCTTCCTTATTCATAAACATTTTTTACAGAATTGTTTTGGTTTTCTTTTACGAAACTTTGCAGCATCAATGCCAACCTGAAGTTCACAGTGTACTGCAATGCCATTGCAGCTGGAGGAGAAGCAGAATGGGACTTTGCATGGGAGATGTATAGGAATGCCACAATTGCCTCAGAGGCAGAAAAACTGATGCATGCTCTCTCCTGCACCAAAGAGCCCTGGCTGTTAAACAGGTTTGTCTCTCTCACTCTGCCACACACAAACACACTCACACTCACACACACGCGCACACCTGCTCACAGATGCTTAATGCTTATTGTGTGATTTTGAAACGGTTTGAGAGACTTCTATGGTTTTAGTTTGATTCTCATAACAACAAAACTATTCTGTACAGGTATCTACAGTACTGCCTGGATCCAGAGAAGATCCGGAAGCAGGATGTATCTTATACTTTTATTTACATTGCACGTAATCCTATAGGGCAACCTCTGGCTTGGGATTTTATTAGAGCCAACTGGAACTACATAATAAACGAGTGAGTTTTCTCAGTATTTAAAGATTTGCAAGTTGTTTGTGTTTCCAAACCATCTCTTTTGGTAGACTGGCAGGATGGGGTAGTCATGTGCTGTTGGAGCAAATAAATCAGCAAAATATATATTAATAAAAACATTTGTATTAAAGTTGTCTCTCAAAGCAGCTTTGTTTGCTAACTTGAATGTCAGTCCAAGAAATGATACCATTCTGTTTGTTTTTTCTCTTTCTTCAGATATGGTCGAGGATCAATTTCCATTGGAAGTATTATTAATGGATTGACGGAACGATTCTCTACTGAGTATGAATACAAACAGGTATGGATTTAATAACAAAACTGTTAAATTCCTTACAATCCAAATAAAGGTGATGACGCTCTTTCTTTAAAAAAATCCTTTTTTGATGTTACATGGAAATGATTTTGCTTTTCCCACCCTCTCTTCTGTAGCTGACGCTTTTCAAAGAAGAAGTTGAAGCAAACCTTAGCTCAGCAGCTGGGATTTTTGATCCAATCCTGGAGAGAACTAAGGCCAACATAAACTGGGTGGCCCTGAACAAGAAACCACTGTCTGACTGGTTGATAAGTGAAACATCTGGAATTTAGTGATGCAAGTCATTCAGTGTACAGGGGATAAATCATGCAACAGATTTTTCTACAGTCCTTTTTTCTTTTGCCTGAAAGCAGCCATGTATTTCAACTTTGTGGATATTTTTTGTTCAAATATTTTTAATGAAGCATTTTGGAAGAAATATTTTATGAAATAAATGTATTTGATTACACGTGTGATTTTTATCAGGAGAATTAGGAGAAAAAAATCGAATCTGATTAAGATTTTTTAGATGTCCTCGACAACAATAGTTTTCTTAATATCTTACCTGAAGGATATTTCACCTCATTACATGTAGAGGTGAAATTTACAATGCTCTAAAACTGATTCTATTTATGCATTATTATATAAATTTTCTTTGGAATGAAATGCGTGGTTGAAAGTTTCGCAACACTTTCAAAAATTAAACCCCAGTCTGCCTCTATTCTGACATATTTGCACACATTGAGATATAATGTAGCTTTTAATATTTAAAAATACTGAAATTAATAGGAATAAAAAATAAAACAGAAGAATTTTTAAAAAATTGTTTAGAAAATACCACTAGGAATACATTAGAAAAAATAAAATCTGTTCCACATATATCCACAGCTCAGGTGGGAGAATTTGTTGGCAGGATAATTATTTGCTGTGGAATAGAAAAAATATCTGACCTTTATTAAAGATTTTTTAAAAAAAGAAAGCCTTAAACAATGCCTTGCATTGGATGGTTTACTATAAAACCGAATATTGTTCTAAACACACCATCCTCCATGGTGACACATGTTGTGGAATGCTTCATAAAGAGAGAGGCAAAATCGTCAGACTTCACAAGAACATGGATAGAAATTAAAAACAGGAAAATCCTTGAGGAAAACTTGTATAAAGTCTGAAAAAGGCTGGAAACTGGGAGGTTTAATAAAACAGTGATCCTTAACTTAGTTACAGTTGATCACAATATCTAAATGTGTTAGAATGGCCTGGTCAAAGGTCAAATTATCTCTTTGCAATACTTTTTTTTGCAAAGAAGAATTAGCAAACATTTAGTTTTGTGTGTGCAAAGCAGAGGGCTATGATAACTACAACTCAGGAATGCATGTCTACAGAAGTACGTCATGATTTAACGCCTTGGCTGAGGAGTAAGAAAAACATTGAGTTTGTGCAACTCTGTCCTGTGACAAACTATATACCTCTGTTTACCTTTGGTGATGTGTAATATCTACCAAGTGAATACTATAACTGTATTACATTAAAAGCTTTACTGTAAATCTTTAAAAGCAGGATGAAAAACATGGCGGTTAACCGGCTCTGGATCAGCTGTCACCTCTCTCAGTGGGACTCTTTCCTGAAAAGCTTTGGAGGGGAAGTGATACCTGTTTAACACATCCTACAGACAGCTGCTACGTTTGTGTGAATCAGAGGCCAAACACTGGGTGTGAATGCTGTGCGTAGCTGAACATTTGGGCTTGGACTAATTAAAGCAACAAGGGATTTTATGATAAATATTGTTTATTTTCTTCACAGTGTGGAAACTTAATAAATACAAATTTCTATGTACAAAAGTAGGTAAACAACAGAAAATTATTGGTTCAAAATTAGAAGCTTGAGAAGTTCAGTCCATTTCTTAGGACATTCACTGGACCGGCATTCACTACTGTCCAGAGAATGCCAAAGCTTTTGATTGTTCATGGTGATTCCAGGACTCCTCACTGGTGAAGTAACTTGCACTGAAAACCTGAAAACAAACAACAAAGATAGATATTTTAACTGTACTACAGAGACATATAGAGAGGTGTCTTTATTTATATAAAAAGAAATTGTAACTATACCTGATGTAAATGGTCCAGAGAGGACAGCTGCTCTGTGTTCATGGCTGTTGGTTGATCCAGGAACTGGCTGAGGGTTTGGGCCTGCTCCGCAAAGCCTGAGGAACTCCTTTGCTCCAGCACCTCCTGGCAGAGCCCCAGCTCCTCCGACAGATAAGAAATGTATCGAATAGCGAGGCGCAGTGTCTCGATCTTGGTTAGCTGTCCAGCTGGCGCCATGGAGGGAGGAAGGTATGTCCTGAGGTGATGCAAAGCTTTGGTCAGATCCCTCATCCTCAGCTTCTCCCTCTCGCTTGCAGTCTGCCGCTTTTTACTTGGATACTTGAACCTGGACTTCTTCATGGGGACGATAGCTGAAGAGGAAGGTCTGGAGCTGAGGACGGTCTCCGATTGTTGGGATGGTTGAGGCTCCAATGTGCTGCGGAAGAGGAAACAGTTCAAGGCATCTTCCTCCTTTCCTAAGGCCTGAAGGGAGACCGGAGAAAAGCAAAACGAGTCCACAGAGGAGGTAGGAGAGAGGCTGCTGCCTGCACTGACATAACCAGGATCTGCGGATGGTTCACAACCTGGAGACTTTTCTAGAAGAAGATCATAATCAAAGAACAAAGAGTTCGCCTGAAGCTGGAGAGGAGAACAGTAGGACATTTCCATAGTCGCTGCTGAAGTATCAGTGTTCACGTTGTCGGTTGATGCTGCGTTGCTGGCCTGTCAGTGGGTTTCTGCTGAAGGATGCTCTGGATATTGAGAAGAGAGAAGGAGGCTGCTCAATATATGTGGTGAGGGGTGTGAAGCGTCACCTCCTGGGAGCCACCTCTGGTCCTGAGGAGCTCTGGGAGTAGGGATGACACCTTGGCCAGGGGGTCCCATGGGAAACTGGCATGCTCCAGTACACGGGGTGATGTGGCTCTTTTAGTGCATCATGCTTCTGCAGGTGTTTGAAAATAACACTTTCATGAAGGGGCCACATGCCTGGCCTTAAGCTGGAGATTATCATTAAAACTCAGGGATTCATCGAATCCCTGGAATGATTTACAACACAAAAGTCAAAATATTGTTTTTTTATACTTCATCTGAATCATTGTATGCTGAGTAAATGCTTGTCTGAGTGAAATATTAAGCTCGTAGGCCCATTATCTGTTGCATATGAATGCTGTTGCATAGATAAGGAAAAACTTGCTTTATATTTATTAATGAATAATTTGGTCTTGCTCCTTCCTGTCATTTTACTCCTTTTAGACTGGGTTAGAATAAGTGTGCCATATCAGCTGGGAGGTGTGAATGATAGCACCTTTGGCTGTTTGGCCAACAGCTAGTCTCAGGCCTCAGAACCTGGATGGAAAAGATGCAACCAGTCTTCAGACAAATTTTCAATTTAAAGCCTCAATATGCAACACTATAAAAACACTGGTTAATCTCAGGTATTTAACTGCTGTTAAATTATCAGCAAAGTATGAAAAGCCAGTCTCTAAAAGAAAGTATCAACCCCAGTTGCAGTTCATACTTTGTAATTCTTCCTCTAACTCTTGAACTGAACCTTGAGCCTCTGATATGCTTTGAACAACCAGCTTTCCCAGCAAGTCATCTATTGGATACCATTGTTATCCATCCCCTACAATAAGTTTTATGTAACAAAATCCCCCTTCATTGTAATTTTTTATTTGATTTTGGTTGAAGCAAAGTTTTGGATTTTTACTATTTGTGTGCCTTAGTCATCCAAATCGACAGAAATTACTCTTGCAATAAATCAGTCTGTCTCTAATATCTAAATGATATATAAAGTATTGAAACAAAACTGTACAGCAGTCATTGTGAATTTAGCATCATGAATTTAAGGAGTCTGAAAACTGCAGTTCAAATCTTAATTTTCTGCAACATATAAAATAAATAAAAGTCTTTCAAAAACTTTTGCCACATTTAATGTGATATGTATCCCAAGCAGTTAAAGAGAAAAACAGTAATTTGAATTGGAATGAACAAATGCTGCAGCACAGATGGAAAAAGATTAGTGATTAGTTTTACAAATGCTCGACAAACATTTTGTGTCCAGTGATGTCCTTTTGACGGGATTTGTTTTCACTTCTACTGTGGAGCTGAATCCCAAGTTGCTTTCCCACAAACTGCTGTGTTACATTTGTCTCCTGGTAAGAGGTGTGAACTGGTGCTACGCCACTTTACACCGCCACACTAATACAAGAAAAACAGACATTTAAATGTAAATACACATTTAAAGAAAAAATAGGACTCGATAAAATGTAACTTTCAGGAATATTGGTGAGTTTATGAAACAACATCAGAAACATGTCCTGGAATTCTGTTCAGTCCTTGATTCAAAAAAAAAAAAAAACGTTTCAGATTTTTGTGGCTGTGCAATAAAATGTGAAAAGTTTCAGTGGGTGTAAAAACATTCAGAAGGGCATTCTTTGTAGAAACATTATTTACTCTGTTATTCATGGGTTGTCATCGGCCATTATCGTGTTTCTGTGTGAGTCAGAATGCTGCTCTGCAACTATACAAAAACTGAAAAAACATCAGCAATAAACCTGCTTTAAATTTCAGAATAATTACTGCTATCCGTCTTTTTGTCTTCTCAGATGGACGATTCCAACTCTTCTAGTCTTCATTATTCTTGACATTGTTTACTTCGGAGCAGAGAGTTTATTAGCTTTACTGTGATGACAGACTTAAGTGTGTATGTTAGTCTTTGGGAGGGTTGCTCGCAATTCAAATGAGTCATGTGTACGTGGCAAATCAAACACGAGGTCTAGTTCTCCCGGGCTGATATGCAGATCCACTCTCTTGATGAATATGAAAGATCTCTGGTTTTAGCGAATGATCGAGGCAGGAGGTCAGAGAAAGGAGAGAGAATTTGAGTCTAGACTTAGCGGAGCCAAGGATCTCGCTGTTTGCAATGCCTCATTAACAAAGCAACTCTAAATAAACTAGGTAAACACTAACACTAAATCTGTTCTGCAAATTACTCCCCCTTTAGAAGGAGGCCATCTAAAATCTAAATAGAAACACTAACATAATTATGCATTTCTGAATCATGCAGATAGTATTTCTAGAAAAATCCTTTAAAGGTAGCAAGAGCAAGAATCACTAGACATAGACTAATATACAGCTTGCATGTCTATTTCTTTTAATTTTGGTGTTTCTAAGAAAAACCTAATTAAAATCAAAAAATCTATTTCAGAAATTATAATATTTCAGTAATATGTCTATGATAAAATAAGATTTTAATGTTATGGCGTACACTGTCTTTGGGGAAAAATCTGGCTTGACAAGCTGTCCTTCAGACATTGGCAAGCATATTATTGGAAAACTGAGAGGAAGGAAAATCTTTGATAGAAAAAATGCTCATGTAGCAGAGTGTACCACAGTACCGAAAAGATTTGAAGTACTTTTTAAGTTATTGGCCAGGGTAATTAATTGCAAGCCACTTAATGTTGACCTTTAAATCCTTCAGAAGTAAGAAAGAATCATCAACTTTAGGGATGAACTCTTCTTGAGTCTAAAAAATACATCATAGCAAAGGATCAACCTGGAATTAGCTCAGTAAGTTTTATCCACAAAGATGCAGTTTTCTACACAATTTGTTATTTTTGTGCTTGATGTGTGATAGGAGAAAATTAAAGGGTTTAAGAATCCACACATGCTTCTGAAAAGAAATTGTAATTTGTTCTGTTCAAATCTCAAAGTTCTGTAATTTCCTTAACACATCTAAGGAAAGCACAAAGGAAACATTTATTTTAATATTTTGTTGCTGTGGCATGCGCTAAACATATACTGAGTTAAAGCAAGAGTTTAGAGAACTATTTCACAAACATTACTTATGACCTTAAGCTGCCATCTAGTGGCCAACTGGGGAAGAAACATTCAAGCGTCTTGATGTGAGGCCTCCCCAGAGAAATGATCGGTCAGTCGTATTTTGCAATCTTTTCTTATATGTCCATCAAAGTGTTGCAGGTCTTCTGATCTGATGTGTTTTATACACACATACTGTAAAACTTAAAATAGCAGAAATATATCAAACCACATTACTGAAACTTCCTGCTTCCATATTTAAAAGGTCAATTTATTGACTGTAAAATTAAATATTAATGTCAGTAGGTTATAATTAATTATTTTTTAGATGCTGGAACTTATAATTAATATTAATTCTTAATTATTATTATGAATTATAATTGTTTAAAGTCAGTCCATGGCTTAAAAATATTTTTGATTTTCTACAATTCAACAATGGCAAATAAACAGAATAAAGTTTTACATAATTTTATTGAAATCCATAAAGAGTGCTAAGATATTCATAAAGCCAAACATTAAATAAAACAGACACCAGATATTTATGAAGTTAATCAAAAATTATAAAATCATAAAAAGAGATTTATTCACATTTTGGACAGTTTTGCTTTCATGGATGCACACTAGTAATCATGCAGCCTATGGTAGCTCTTGAGGAGATTCAAAGATTTAAATCTTAGGCTGGACAGATTGTTGACATGACAACTATATATTGTGACTTTAACAATTCTGTCCTTCACAGATGACTGACAAGACAATGTCAAGATTGAAAAGTAAATCAAAGAAGTCCTCTTTGCAGTTGGACTCAAATTATGTAAGAGAAACAAAAGGAAAATCAACATTTCAGGATTCAAGCTAAACACTTTGGGTGTCAGAATAACACAGCTGAAATGAACACCAATCCCAATAGTGAAACATGGTGAAGGCTGCATAATAATATGGTAATGTTTTTTCTTCAGTAGTGATTGTTAAAGTTGATAGGAAGATAAATGGAGCAAAATAAAATGATACTCTGAAAGAAAACCACTTGAAGCCAGCAGAAGTTTTACATTTTACAGGTAGCCACAGTTGAACTTTGAAATGTGCCTTTGACTCACCACACCTGAATTAAATAATTATATTATTAGCAGGAACATGATTGGATGCTGAGGATGAGTGATTTGTGGGCCGCTGGAAGGAAAACAAGTTCAAATGCTTCGACTGAAAGGCGCTGCTTCTCAGAACATGGGTCCTCAGTGGACATTAGATCCAACTAGAGACCGTCATGCTGTGACTGGAACTCAGCCGACGACCTTCTGGGTCGAACATAGAGAGCCGGATGGACAGATAAGTGAGGTGGATAGTGTTTTTTTTACTGGAGTAGCAGAGTTTGAGACCTCTGGATTACAACAAAACTTAATTCTACAATGGCCCAGTCACAGCTCAGACCTAAAGACAATTGAAAATCTGTTGCAAGATTTGAAGACTGACAAGTAGATAATCTAACCAACCTGATCCTGTCTCAGCAATTAACATGACAGTCTTTCTTTTTGTTTATTAATTGAATGCTGCATATTAACTTATGGAGGGTTTTTCTGTCAATTACGTTGAATTTTACTGTAGTCCAGCAGTATTTTTTGTTACTGTATGCCCGGGTATCTGAAGTGCAACCAAGGAGCCATTTGTAGCCCTTTAAATGTTTTTTTCTATGGCTCCCAGCTGTAATTTATTAATGGGACAAATTTGGCCATTAATGAATTACATCTCTGTCATAAGTGTTGGCAGAAATTGTGATTATTTTATTTTTACTTAGGACAAATTTATAAGAAGCAAAAAAGTTAGAATCAACATAAAATATGTATCTTTAATAACCAACCTTTTTGCATTTTCTTAGAATAAAAGTAAACATGACTTTGTGATCCAGTAACTTTTACTCAAAAGCAGGCTTTAGAGTAAAGATCTGCTTTATATTTGGAGCAATCTCTGCATTTAATTTTAAACTTATCCAAGTACAGCAGGTGTTTTGAGAGAAAAATGACCCAAATCCTGTTCATGTGCTGAATATAAATGGTTTTTTTTTGGGGGTTTTTTTTGTATATTTCTTTTGTTGATTTTTGTAGATTTTCTTTTCTTTGTAGATTTTTTTTTCGAGTCCTACAAAATTTGCAAACTGGTTATCTTTAATAATGCAAACAGATTCAACATTAATGCAGACATTGCTGATGATTTTGGCTCGTGACAAAAGTTTGGACAACCCTGAGTTATGGAGCTTTTATCTGAGTTTAGTGATGCCAAGTGCTCTCTTCGGTCCAACCAGTATACCAAATTGAGAAAGATAGCAATGCATTTCAATAGTTTATTATAAATAGAGACATAAGGAAATATAAAAAATAGCTGCTAGTCATATATTTACAAGGTATATTTAATGGGACAAAATAAATAAAAGGTAGAAAAGCATATATTCAAAATAAGTTACTGGATTCACAATGACGCAATAAAATCACTGAAGGGGTTTGGGTCTGTGGTCACTGAGAGGTCAGCCCCAGTAGTCTCTTGGAACAAGTGGGATGCAGAAGTCTTTGCCACACATCTGTTTGAAAAAAAGATAAAGAGTGAACGTGTTAGAGTGAGCAAAATACGTTGTTGCATTAAACAAAACGGATATGTGAATGAGTAAATGTTTACTAACCTGACAAGAGGGCTGGGATGCTGGAAGTGACTGCAGAGCTGCATCCACGCTCATGTCTCCCTGAGGGCCTTCACCATACTGCATTCTCAACTGATTTACTCCAAAACTACAATGCCCAGAATGCAGTGGTCTGTTCTGGCTGTAACACAGGCCTGGGTACTGGTTCTGGTTCTGCATGTGTTCTCCAGCGGAGGAGTTTTGAAAGTAGCTAATGAGATCAGGAGAGGACGTGTCACTGGCTGAGGTGTCCATTTGTTCCCTCCTCTGAAATAACACCTCCTCACTCAGGCCCAGCTGAGCTGACAGGTAGGAGATGTAGCGGATGGTGAGTCGGAGCGTCTCTATCTTCGTCAGAGTCTGCCCAACAGGTGCGACTGAAGGTGGGAGGTAGGACCTGAGGTGGTGCAGAGCTTTGGTCAGATCCCTCATCCTCAGCTTCTCCTTCTCACTGGCGCTCTCCCTCTGCTTGCTGCGAATCCGGGTAGTCCGACCCGTCTTCCGGCCTCGTCCAGGCAGGGAGCAAGGTGAGGACTTGAGGCACTTGGCTGCTTTGGGAGTGGACTGTGGAGGCTGCTGGTAGTTGGGGGAGAGGCTGGAGTCCATGGACAGGACTGGCGAGAGCGTCTCTGGTGACGAAATACAGGAAAGGTCCGTGTCAGAGGACCACTGGTACTGCAGGTTGTAGTCAACAGAGGGACAGAGGAGGTATCCATGTTGTTAAAGTAACTCAGTGGTCTGACTGGAAGAACTGGGAAGCTGTGAGTGCTGCTCAGCTCTCTGCCACTGGTTTATAAGTCCAGGCTAGGCCGCAGAGGTGTGAAGTAACACCTCTGCAGATTCTGACTACATGCTGTCTAAGGTAGAGGCCACTGCCCCTTAGCACACACACACACGTACACACACACATACAACACACGCTCCAGCAGTAGGACCCTCTCACAGTGCCTCGTTTTCGGCTCCAGTCTCTCTCTGTGCTCTGGGAAAGTCCAGCTCCAGGAGTGGAAGTGTGAATTTTGACTCCTGCTGAAAACAACAAACATTTATACTTTTTCTGGGTTTTGTCTCACCAGGACACCAGATGCATTCTGCACATGTTCAGCGGCTTGTTTGTGAATCATCTTCTGCTTTGTACATTTTGGAACAGTTGAGGTCAGCTGTAAAGGAGTAATCCACAGAAAAAAATTTTTTCTGAGCACATTGCCTTGCAAAAGCATTTCTATCTCTTTAATTTATTTTTATGTTTTGTGCTTTTATGTTTTCTAGTTCAGTGTTTAATAGAGAAAAAAAACAAAAAACAAATGTGATTTGGGGGTAAAAAGGATTAACTTTTTACAAATCTTGGGGATTTAATCACATTCAGCAATCTATTTTATACAGTTGTCTTTAGTGCAGCTCTGTAAGTTTTTGACGCATGATGCTGCCAGTGTTACACATCTAGAAACGGTGATTCATATTCTTTGCAAAACAGCTGTGACAAGTCAGACTGCAAAGGCTGTGAAATGTTTTTAAGTTTTGCCACAAATCTTTAGTTCGACTTCAATCTGGACTGCAAACACAGATGGGTTTGCAATTCTCTAAAAAAGTAAACACGACAAAACAAGTGATATGAGTTAGTAGCATCACCAAGATCCCATTTGGCTTCAGATGTTGCCATGTTTCCATGCAAAGAAGTTATTTTTTGTGTTCTCAGCATGAGCTAGAGCAAATGAACTGGACACACCATGGAGCTACATAAACATTTTCATTTTACAAAAGGTTTGAGGCAGAATCTGTAGAAAACAGATGCTGGACTTGTTGAAAGCATCCAGAAGGTTAAACATTTAAGCTAAAGTGAGGATGCACATGCAGATTTATTTGCCTCCAGCTGATTAAAGCAAAACAGATTTTGAGCAGATTTGCTTTAATTGTTTACTTGCTATTGCCACTTGCGGCTATGCAGAGACCATGTTATTTTAACAAGTAAAGTAAAGCATATATTCCTCACAAGCTATAAATTTAAATCTGCCTGCATGTTGGGGAGATAAAAGGTCAACATTTCCTTGCCTTTGACCTCTTTTCTCTCCCAAATTTGAACCTGACACCATCCCCTTAATCTGATGATCTTCTACAATTTACATCCCACCAATTTTTACCAGCAGTAGCAACAGCAACATCATCATCGTCAGCGCAACACTGATATGAGCTCAAAAATGAAGGTGAATCTCACACTTCTGACCTCTTGTTTTGTGCTTCTTCTCTTTAAATGGATGCAATAAATGATTGAAAATGTAAATACAAATATGACGAGGATTAATGAAGCCTAAAATGATCTAATTAAGGCAGAGGTGTGAAGGTTTCACACTGCTGAGAACTGATGAGTCTGGAGGTGTCACCTCACACCTTAGTGGTGAGAAGCAGGAGCTCTGGACTGGTAACCCCACTCTGTCCCCGACTTCCCACTCTTCTTGACTGAGATGAGCTCGTAGTAGGATTGCATTTTTATAAATAGAAGACACGCCAGTAGTAAGTTTAACTTTGAATCTTTGCAGTAGTTCTGTTGAAGCACAGTTGAAGCAAAACAAGAGCTCTGAATGAGATGTTTGTCTATAAAGGGAGTGACCAGGTTTTTTTTTTTTCACAAGAAATGCACACATTTCTCATATTTCTAGATGGTGTGCAAATTTCTAGACAAATTGAATATTTTAATGAATCTTCATTTCCGAAAACATATTCCTTTCATTTGATGTTAAACCTTTTTTAAAATAAATCTGCCCACATTAACTCTTGGTAATTTTTTGAGAACTGAAGTCCTGCTTTGGATTTATGCACAGGACTGGACATCCGTTTCTTTGGCTGCCCTAGAGGTCTCAAAATACAGGAATTAAGTTGAATAGTGAGAGTTTTCAAACTACCATACCATGTACCATAACAACTTAGAGTTGTATGCACACTGTGTCACTCTGAGGGTAGAGTGAACCAAAGCTGAACCCGCAGCTCGACCCTCTTCGGCATCCTGACTGAGGTGAGGCTGTGGGAGCCAGGCAGGGAGTTTGGCACCTCCGGGTGCACGCCCACCCACAGCAGCCTCACAGGCTGGGCTACATGCCACCTGTCTGGGTCTCCTTCATACTGTCAACCCCACTTTGACCTCTAAGATGCTGCATGCTCTGGCAGAAATCAGAAGGAATTGTCAATCAGTTATAAAAGATACGTTACTATGCAAAGTGGGTGCTTTGAACCATTTTCCTTTCTGCAAATGAAGGAGTGCACATATTATTCTTGATGATTTGAGTGTAGTCAATCACTGAAAAATTGATTCTGCATTAAACAGAAATATTGTACCATAATTTCTACAATGCTATTTGACAACTCACTATCAAAACTCATTGAAATTCTACTACATGACAGGTTTATGGTGAGGGTAGGTTATAAAACAATATTTACAGTTCTAATCATCTTGCAGAGCATTATTTAGTCGTACCAGCACCCAAAAATGAAAGGAGTATGGCACAGCAGCAAAGCTACCAAGACATAACCATCCAGCTAAACTGACAGGAGCCGCAAATGAAAACGCAATAAGAAAGAAAATAAAAATATTTCCAATATTCCAAAGATTGGTAAGGAGAAAGGCCTTGTTGGGAAACTGAAATTCCCTTTTCTGTTTGTCACAAGGAGAAATTATGTGAAGGAAGGTAAGATCTGGATGAAAACTAAAAATGTTTTGATAACACCATTCATATGTTGTAACATGGCAACAACATCATGCTAAGGTGAAGCTTTTCTTCAATGGGGACATGGAAGTTGATCAGAGTTGGTGTGAAGATGGATGCAGTGACATTCTGTACAATCCTGGAAGAAAACCTGGTAGAAGCTGCAATAGTCTAGAGACTGGTGTGGAGGTTTTACACATCAAAAGGACTCTAAACATGCAGATGGTATGGCTTGGGTCAAGGCATGGGCAGCTTTTAGGAACATACTCCAGAATACTATTCAGTGACAAAACAGAAAAATGTTGAAAAAATATGAAAACTTTTCCAAGAATTTGGCCAGTTTTTTTATGGGCCAAGAATTTATTAAGACAAACTTGAGAGCTACTGTCACTATAAGCCATAGGTCTCAAACTCCAGTCCTGGAGGGCCTCTGCTGCACCACACCTGAACAGAATAATTAGGTCATTAGCAAGGCTCTGGAGAACTTAACTACTCAAGAAGAATGTAATTAAGCCATTTCATTCCAGTGTTTTGTACCTGTGGCACATCTAAAACCTGCAGGACACCGGCCCTTGAAGACTGGAGTTTGACACCCTTGCTATAAGCTGTTTCTCACTGTTGGTGGTGAGGTTTCTTATATATTTTTTTAATGAAGAAATGTTTCTTTGGTCTGCTATTCCAGTTAAAAACTGTCCCATTACTACACTGAAATGTTCTGGAAATGGACTAGTTTCATTTTTTGCAGTCACCACATGTTTGGCCTATAGGGTCAAGTATTGTTCATACCAAAGTAACCTGTTTCAAAGAAGCACATCAAATATCTTGTCAACTCTTTATGACTAAGCCAAACTTTGAAAAGATCTAATGTAAACCATTTCCATAATGACCCAATGTAGTACATATTACATTTTTAAAACTAAACAACCAGGGATGATTTCATTTAATGTCTGGAGGAATTTCAAAACCCAAAAGGATTTTTTTTTTTTAATTATTACCATTTCACAATATATCCTTTAAACCAGTAGGAGATAAAGGAATAAACTAATTATATACATTATATATTATATATGTTGCTTTTGTTATTGTAACTATTGTCTGCATTTTTATTTATTATGCTGAAGCTTTAAAGTTGAAAAATTGGTTAGAGGCTTCATTGTTAACCCCAACCTATTGTTAACATCTCAGTTATGCTAGTTAATTTTATGTTGCTTTCACATTTCAGTAAGGCTTCACAATTTTGAAGTCACAAAACGAGACAACTAAAACGCTTATAAAATGTATTCAGTGATGTTGGAGTATTTCTGTCAGCTTCATTGTGTTGTTGTGACTGCTTTGTGTGTGTACATATTTCAGTGGGTGGGGAGGCAGGTCTGGGGGATACATTTTGCACCCTTGGTGTGAAACATTGCTGGGACTGGAAGGGTCAGCCAGGGGTGGACAGTAAATTTCAACCCGGTGTAAAACAGCAAGACTTGCAAAAAAAAAAAAAAAAAAAAAAAAAAGAAAAGAACAAATAACTTGAGGAATTAAGCATAATTGTTTTCTTGGAGTAATAGTCCAAATATGATTTTAGTAGAATCATGATTTTCAACAGTTGTACATGTTTCTTGATATCCAACTGTGATAAAATGATGACTGACAAAACTTATTCAAACCTAATGTCCAATAAGACAGCACCAATGTCAAATTTAAATCCAAGACTATATGGATGGTTATATTTTAACTTAATTGACAACATTCCTGTCCTTAGAACCCCTGATAAGCTTGTTGGACAGATGATCTGGGTGTTTTTCACACCTCAGGCAGAGTAAACACGTCTTCCTACTACCGGTACTTGCTCACACTTTTGTGCCGTCATGTTTTTACAAGTCCTCCAGTCACACAGCTACCTGTGACATGGGAAAGAACATGTTCTGCTCTCTGTGACCTGTCTTAAAAAAATTATTCAAGGAAATACTTGAATCCTCTAGTTAAAACTAAAATTTAGAGGCATTGAAGCAAAACCATCGCACTCTTGAAACAGCCCCATACATACTCATACTTAGACCCAACCTGTATAAAGGTAATATTTCAAAATCACTTGCATCATCCTTTTAACAGTGTGACTAAAGTATTTTTAATTACATGCAAAGAAATCTAAGCTTATTAGCATAGCATAGAGTAACACAGAAATACCCCTCTGCCACATGTTGCACACTGTTGGTTAGGTGACTAAAGAAGGTTGCTACATTTTCTCCTTACTTAGGGAAGAAAAATTCAGCTGATCATGAAAATCCATGACTAATCATGGTGCTGAAACGTCCAGTCCATCTGTTTTCACAATTAAAAAAAAAAAACAAAACAAATGTTTTGACAGCCAGTGCAAACAAGAAAAGTTACCAAAAAGTCTCAAAATTGTTAGCTTCCTAAATTAAAAATTTAAGTCATATAAAACTACAAATCCTCTTCTGATTTTACCAGAATGTCTAAAGATAGGGTTTTTATTTAACTTCATTGGAATTCAAACAATACATTTTAAAAGGCACCCATTTCCTAAAAAGATTAAGACTGACATGAATAATATTTATTTATCTGTAGACTTGAGACATGCAATGACCAAATATGTCCTGAAATAAAAATAGTAGTTAAAAAGTGAAAAGCAAGAAATAAAAAAAAAAAAAAAAAGATAATGGCTTCCTCTGAGAATTTTATTAAACAGGTTTGGCACCTAGATTTTAATCTCAAAACTGTTTGTGTTTCCAGCTCAATATAACAGACAAGTCATGTTTGGTTACTTTTTGTTCTTTGTATGACAAACAAAAACACACAATTCAAGCAGTTGAAACAAGACGGACATTGAAGTATAGTTAATAAGGATCACAACAACAACAAAAAACAATACATCTAAAACACAATGTGACATCTCAAAACTTGTTACAACACTGAACACAAATAGATAAGGATGCACCGATAAATTGGCCTTAATTTCTTGAATTTTGGTAGTGAAACAAATCTTATCAAAATGTCTGAAAATCAGCTGCTGTCTTGTTTTGCTTTGTCATGAGACAAGACTGACAGGCCCGTCCATCAGATCACACCTGCACATGCGTGATTGGTAACAGTCACCATACTGTTGCCAACTTAGAGAGCTGCTATATTTAGTGATTTATCAGACAAAAGAAATCTGAATCGTCAGGACAGACTTTTGAAATATCAGTGATCGGCCTGAAAACTGCAATCGGTGCACCCCAACAAAATTAAGATCACAGAGTAAAACAATCTCAACTGACATTCACAATCTTTCTTTGGTTTTTATTTATTTTCCACATTTTTAACAGGATCTAGCTGCGGGGTGAAACTTTTGACAATAATCATGTTTCACTTCTATTAAATGACAACATAAGAACTATACTTTAAAAAAAACTACCGTGCTTTTACATTTTGCTTGTTAACAAAAAGTTATTCAAGTTTGAGGATTCTATTTGAGCAGTCAGGAAAAAAAACTATTGAATCCAGTTAACAGAAAAAAAAAAAAATCATACTTTATGTGCTTATGACCAAATGCAAGCTGGCACTTGGAAAATGTTCATGCCCATGGAAGATCAAGATGATTATTAAGTGGTGGCCGCCACAGACCCTTTTCTCTCACTAAAGAAGCTCTTTAGAAGCATCACTTGACCAACACCGATGACAAACAATAGAACAGTTTCTCCAATTGACCAGTATGTCACCCGCTCGAACAGATGCTCTGCCTTTGTGCGGTCCTGGGCTTCTCTTAGCCTGTACCATGTCTGCGAGTCAGCCACCACCTTCAAGACCTCATGAATGGCAACACAGGACGACTCCAACTGAAAGCAGGACATGGAAATAAGGATCAGAGTAAAAGAAATACATTCACTATAGGAAATTGCCTATACAGCAATATTAAGGCAATTTCTAAAACTCTTAAGATATACATGTTCCTGCAGTGCAGAAAACAATGACTGATCTCTGACTGAAAATAAAAATATAAATTCTTACTCTTAAGATTTGAGAAATCTAAACTTAAGTCAAAGCCAGAAAAAATGACACCCAATAATTTCCAATTTTGATACTGGATATTTTCTCCCTAAATAAAGAACTTACAAATTTGGCCCAAAAGACAAACTTATATTTTGTTCTTTTGTTTGCTTCTATTGTTAAATAGTGATGCCCAAGTCTTCATGAAACCTGCAATGATTTAACAGTGAAAGTTCTATAAAACTACTCAGTTTCTACTCACATGTTGGAGTGTTTTGAAATAGTAATAAACTCCTTTAAAAGTACAGTATCACCATATAAGCAATGGAAGAAAGTATTAAAATACTACTGAAATACATCAAAATAACTTTGTCTCCACCTAGTGGAGTTCTTCTGAAGTGTCCCACTGCTGAACCCAGTCTGTTTTAACCCAGGTGCTGCATAAGCCATCAAATCAAAGATGATCAAAGTGTTTTGAACAGCAGTCATAGTATTTAACATGCCACTGAACAGATTGTTAGTAGCGCAAATAGAGACCTCATGTGTTTAACATATTTTGAAAAATTTATACAGTATAAATTGTGCAAGGTTAATTTAATAATATTTATTTGTTTTAATTTCTTTAATTTTGGTAGTGAGTCCATTACATTGACTCTTATTTTTTCTAACCTCAGTGGTCTCTGACTCAGTCGTACTAAAAATGTACAAATTAGTCTTCTGGGATAGTTTTCAAACATCAAGACCCCCAGACCTACCTGAGTCAACGCTGTGCTCCTGCTCATTTTCTCTAGGAGAGGTTGCTCCTCTCCATGCCGGAAATCCATGTACACAATTTTATGTGTGAAAGTGGAAAACTCATTGCTGAAGCAGACCTTGTAAACTCCCTCCATGGCTGTGGTGTGAGAGAAACTGTCATACTGCTTTTTCCTTTCGTTGTACAGGACGTTGTTTTGGGGATCAGTGACAAAGCAGTCCACATCATAGTTGCCCCCTGAAATAACCTGAAACATAAATATGTAAACATTGGTTTACAAAACCTGTCAATGACAAGATATTTACAGTGCTGCCAGACCCAGTTCGCTTGGGTACATCAACTAGAATAGTTCTCTTGCTCTTCAAATTCCAACAAAAAGTTGTGACCATTAAGCAACAAAGCAAGGGTGTTGCACCAAAGTCATGTAGGGCTGGTGTCTTGTATGATTTCAATGCATCCCTTCTCCAAAACAGCTGACTCAAATAGCTGAATCTCCTCCTAAGCGTGCCATGAAGATCTGCTGGAGCTCTGAGGGCCCAATTGTTTGATTCAAGTGTGAACCAGGGAAACAAAACAAAAGCACACATGACACCAGTTCTTCAGGAATGAGTCTGGCCTATTTTTTCCATTTCAAAAGATGATCCAAAAGTCTGTTATTTGTAAGTAAAATACAAGGAAAGACAGCATGTGAAGAGTGTGCATTGTGAAGCCAGTAAAAGCGCAGAACATTTAGGAAATGTTCAAAGGTCCATGCCCAAACATGGAAAATCAAAGTTTATATTGAGATAATTTTGGGTCTGGACTTTGTTTACTCAACGCCCTGTTCCAGTTCATGTTAGAAACGCCCCTGCCTGTAACATATGTTTGCAAACCTGAGCAATAATTTAGATAATACTTTTTTTTTTTTTTTTTTTACTTTTAAAGACCGACTTTTTAAAATACAAGAAGGGTCGAGAGGTAACTCACTTGGAAGTCTATGTCAAACTTCACGTCTTTGTATAACTCCTCGTAGAAGCATTGCTTATCGTTGTCAGGGAGTTCAAACGTGAGCTCCGTCCCAACAACCAAAGCCACATGCAGCAGAAAGCAGCGTAGCCCCAGCCTGAGCATGGTGAAAATGTTACAAAAGCGCAGAAGAGTATAGAAGTGCTGTTTGCAAATCACGGTGGCAGAGGAGAAGCTCTGACGTGGCGCCACCTCGAAGAACTTCCGGTAACCGGTTTGCTTATTTAGTTATTTTTCTTGTTGTTTGTTTTGTTTTTTAAAAAATACACCCTGTTAAGTAATTCGTAGCAAAACTTTGTAAAGAATACATCTTTTGAGAGAGAAATTAAAGCCTTTAGTCGACAAGACGACTCCTAAGTTTGACAGCATTTTCACGGCTCAGTTTTCAAAATAAAAGCACAACATGGCCCGATTGAACTCTCTTCTAAATTCTTAAATTCAAACAAGCATGACACCTATATTGGTGAAAACCTATCAATTTGTTTGTAATTCGATAATATAATTGGAATCCAGTGATAAGCAACAATAGTTAAAATAAAAAAAGTGATTTGAGTTTATTTTTAAACAGCAATAACTACAATCTCTTAGTTTAGTCTGTTTAGCTTATTTTGCTCATTTCAAACATTCACATTCAAACACATTGATACTTACTTGTTTGAAAAGGAGAAGTAGAAACTCTTTTGATCCAACTAATTTTTTATGTCTTATTTTACAAATATTAACAAAACCATTTTTTTCTGTTTTCTAATTGCGCAACAGCATTAGCAATTGATTTGACTTTCTTTTTATATTTAAAAACATCAACTCACTAACAGAAAGTAGCGAAAGTATTGAAAACTCTATGGCTCCGTGGATACAGTCAGAAATCTGACGTACTGTTATCCTCAGCTTTGCCACCCCGAACATCTTTGATGAGCAGAACAGAAACAGAAATAGCGCCCTCTACAGTCACACGATGATGTTGGTTCCAGAATTAGATTCCTGTCTTGGAACATGGAAGAAAAAAAACACTATAACAGATGTGGAAAAACAGCAACAACAAAAGAAGTTATTGATTGTTTATTTCAAAATACAAAATGTGAAATTTAAACATGTGCCGTTTGTTGCATAAAAAACTAGGCCATTTTTCAGCTTGATTATATTTTTGCTTGATATTTAATCTTTAAAAACACAAAATATTTTGCTTGGAGAAACAAAAAATGTCCATATTTTAGGATCCAATTCTGCTGCCATTATAATTTGTCAATCTAGGAATCTCTGTTTGTCCTGCACGCACTGACTTATTTCATACGAAAATGTCCAGTGCAAATGTGGGGCAACTTTGAAGGGGCTAAATATAGAGCAAAGTGTGCCAGAGTGAGTTGTGTCCAGAAACACAAACCAGACTACAGCATTTAGTAGAGAAAACTATTTGGGGAACAATTTCTGTTATTACAGCATTATTAAGAATTATTAATAGAAATGTATACCTGCATCTCACAATAACCTCTGGAGACATAGGGTCAGAGCGAAACAATCTAGCATGTTTGTGTCCGTATGTGGTGATTTTAATCTAACCTCACTTTCTTCAATAATTCCAATTTATTAGCAGTTTTTCAGGTTTTCTAACAGAAAAACCCCCCCCCAAAAGTTTGGATTTGTTTTATGCAAATAGATGTATCACCAAAGCAAGTCCTGCTCTGGGCAAATCAGATCACAATATTATTATTTTTTTTTTTTATCTGAATATGGTCAGATAAAATAATAAGGGTCAGATTATGCATTACAATGGTTTCAGAACTTCAACCACAATGAACATTTTAGCCAAAGTGAGATGATACAGAGCTATTTATTTAAAGTTTCACACAGTTCAGGAAATATAAGGCTAGTACAATTGTTCTTTTTACATACTGTAATATCCATGTTTTATTTTAGGTACAATGCACAAATGCTTTGAATATATTATACCTACCCCAGTCACACAAAGTAAAAACGTCTACTTTCACATTTCTGAGTGTCTCCTGTAAGGCTACAGTCAGATGATTATGATGACAATGTGCTTTGTTTTGTTGTTTCATAAATTGTTATTTTATTTTTAATATTAAAAATATGGAGAGAAAACAAAACAAATTGAAAATGTATCCATCCATCTAAAAAGCAGCTTAAATTTGAATGAATTAACACAGCTTAAGTTGTACATATATGGCCATATTTCTGTTTATAAATTGCAGTAGTATTTTTGTCCTCCTCTGCTACTTCCAGTTACTAGGCATGAATACTTTTGCACGAAAAATATCTCCATGTTATTTGGAGTCTTATTCTGAAAATCCCACCCAAATGCCCTAAGCGCCCCCTTTCCCGTTCATAAGTACTCATTACGTAATACCCTGGACAGTTCAATGCGAAGTTAGAGCACTCTGATAAAGAAGGGGAAACCGCAACTTTCTTATGGTTTGACATAATTCGCTTCCAGAGAATTTAAAGTTAATGTTAAACATTTGTTTTAAGTTCAAGTTTGCATCAGTTATAATTTTCCACAGCTTTTAGTTTTTCTAGAGGTTCTTGAAATATGCAGAACTACGCAGAAGTTCTGAAGGACTTCGTAGAGAAGCATAGTACGGGTCTCACAGTCGCTGCTGTTGCAGGTAAGTCTTTTTCATGTTTTTTTTTTTTTTTTTTTTTTTTTTGGACATGTTTTGAAACGTTTGATGATTTCTGAATTTTTTAAAGCAGAAAGGGCATCTGTGCAGAATGCACGCTATGGAGGTTAAATGTCATAGTAAATTGTACTTTGGACCCACAATAGTTCATGCCCCTCTATTCTATCATGACAGAGACAATCATTGTAATCTTATTACAGTTGTTATCAAAGAAGTGAAATATCTACTAGGATGAGTGTAGTAATCTATCACTAATTAAAACACACCAAATCGCAAGCAATTCTATAACGCTTGTTAACGCTTTTTCTCCTTCTGATAGGATTAGGGATTCTAGGTTTGCGAAGATGGATGGCAGGAGGGGTTTGTCGGAGCAAGGCCAGGCTGGATGGCAAAACAGTCCTGATTACAGGAGCAAACACTGGGATTGGGAAAGTGACAGCCATGGATATGGCTCAGAGAGGTGAGATGTTTTTTCTTTTACTGCACAAAAAGGATAGATGGAAATCACAGTATTTTTGGCAGGGTCACAGAGTTAGTTAATAACTTACGCAGTAATAACTCAGCTGGCCTCTTTGATTTTGTATAATTTCAGCTCAGCTGGACCCAGTCTAAAGAGATAACAGCAAGTTATCTCTTTAGTCTTTAGCAAGTTACTCCACCTATTCTCAGAAAGCATCATAAGAGATTATTCAAATGCTATTTTATGATCCTTTAAGCTGTATTCACGTCTATATTGGATAGGTATTTGGACAGAAAACATATACTGGGAAAAATACCATGAAACAGTAAGAGTAGCGTTCTGACATAAAAGTAAAGCTGCATAAACTGAAAATATGTCCATACTGTCATACATCAGTATATGACAATCAGTGCCTCCTACCTCCATCCATGAAGCCGATCATCAGCTGCTCTGGAACCATCCAATGTAAATGTAAGGGTGGTCTCTAACTCTAGTCCTTGAGTTGTGCAACCTTGAAGTGGGCCCCTTCTTTAACAGACCTAAATCAAATGGCTGACTTATCTTTTCAGCATGTCATCAATTTCTGTGGAGGAGCAACAAGTCATTTATTTGGTTCAAGTTCAGCTTCAGTCTCAAAAAATAGTAAACGACACAAGGTTCTTTGCAGCCAGGATGATCTTTTCATGTGTATAATTTGTAAGTAAGGAAACAGTGTAGTACTCTTGTTCAGCCAGCTGGATAGCGGCACAGAGCCACAGGTGGGGAATTGCCAGCATTGCATTAGTCTAGGCTCCGTGCACACAGTGTATTCTGGTTAGTTTAGCAATTGTTTCAGCATCTGAAACATCTCTTCATCTGACTGAAGAGATGTTTCAGATGCTGAAACTTCTGAAAAATAGACAGAAGTTTTCAAATCAACCAACTGATTAAAATCTTTGATATCCTTTCTCATTAGTAACTATCATGTCAGGTAACACTCATAATTCTGCAAAACTAGTGGCAGTGCAAGCACACAGACCTATCTATAGCTGAGTGTTGCTATTAAATAATTTTATTACATTTTTTGCCAAGGTGCCAGAGTGATCATGGCCTGCAGAGACATTCCCAAAGCCTACAGTGCAGCAGATGAAATTCGTCAAAAAACTGGGAACAATAACCTTTTGGTAAAGAAACTGGACCTCGCCTCACTGAACTCTGTCAGGGAGCTAGCCAAGTACGTCCAAGAGAATGAGAAACGCCTGGACATCCTTATTAACAATGCAGGTCTGTGGCACTTCTGAGTTTGTTCTTCCTTCAGCAGACGTACTCTTTAGAAGACACTCTTTAGAAGACACAATAAATGGTTTTGCTGGTAGTTTAGTTTCATACATTTTATTGTTCTTTTTCTTATCACCAAGGTATTATGATGTGTCCTAAGTGGAAGACTGAAGATGGTTTTGAAATGCAGATCGGTGTCAACCACTTGGGACATTTTCTCCTCACCAATTCTCTACTTGACCTGTTGAAGAAATCAGCTCCAAGTCGTGTTGTTGTTGTTGCAAGCATTGCACACGTTACAGGTCAAATGGTATTACTATGGAGTTTTATTGAGCTTTTTTCTGCATATTCTATAATTCACTGAATTGAAAAACTTGTATATTGCAGGTCGCATTCACTTTAATGACATTAACCTAGATAGAAACTACGATAATTTGGTAAGCTATCGGCAAAGCAAGCTGGCAAACATTCTCTTTGCCAGGGAATTGGCAGAAAGACTGCAAGGTACACATACAGTGCATCCCTGTTTCACAGAGCATTGTGAAAACACAGTAATTGTTTTCTCATGTGATGACAAACTCTTTATATGACGGGTTCTTTTTAGGCACCGGTGTGACAGTGTACAGTCTTCACCCTGGACTGATTCGCACTGAGTTAGGTCGCCACCTGTTCCCTCACTGGTCTTGGTGGAAGAGGATGATCGCCTCAGTCCTGATGATGATTGTTAAAAGTCCCTGGGAAGGAGCCCAAACCAGTATCTACTGTGCTGTGGAGGAGAGTCTGGCAAACGAGAGCGGCCTCTACTACAGGCAAGTGCAAGTGAACATGGATTTTGATAACAGTATCTTTTGGGGAAATCTGCTTTAACTTAGTTGAAAATCCACATATTTTGTTTCTGTCTTTTTGCACTGTAAAAAGAAGAATAAAATTCTGCTGACATTTTCTTAATTTTCTTTCCTTTATTTTTTCCCCTGTACAGCGACTGTGCTCGCAAAAAACCTGCAGCTCCAGCTCTAGATGACGCTGCTGCCAAAAGGTTGTGGGACCTCAGTGCCTCCATGGTTGGTCTTTCCTAAACATGGCCTCCTCACTTCAGTAACCACTTCCTTCCAGTGGAGTTGGTAACCCTGTTTACATGGGAGTACAAAGAGCTTCAATTTAATATATTTTTTTTATTCACTAATGGGTATTTGCATTAATTAAGATTTTTCACATGCTTGTATTTGAAAGCACTTAGATGCTTTCAGCACAATTATTTGCACTATTTACTCTTATTCCAGTGAAGTAACACTTGCCATAAAGAGGTGGTAAGCTTTATTTTTGTATCACAAACAATTTATATAATCATCTTTCTTTTTTCTTTAATTGTACTAGAGGTGTAAGAATACACATGTTCTTGCCAAACTGTGACAGTCTGATGTTTTCACTCATATTTATCAGTTACAGGCCATCACAGGTCTTGTGGACAAGAGGATGGACATAAGGCTTTTTTGTGATCTGTTTAATGCCAATAGAAAACATTAGTCAATAAAAAATGTTAGTTAAAGCACTTCAAGCGTTAGACATGTGACCGTTTCAATCAAACATCCATCAAACTTAGGCTCCTCTAAAGGATATAGGCGACAAATTAAAACACCAAAAAAGTATAAAAAAGCAGCAGAACACAAATCAACCATTGTTCCTCAGACTAGAGATAGTTCAATAGTTCTGTGAACTACTTTTGGAAGAGTTTGTAAGGCAGTAAAAATTGTTATCATCAGATTTCGTCCTTCCAAGTTTAAAATGTTCTAGTCACTGGAGAGTCCTGCAGCAACAAAGCAAAGCTCAACTAGCTTTCCCATTCCATAAATATCCATGTTACTCACCTGTTTTGCTAATGTTGTCACATCACATCAGAAGAAACCATAGCACACATTAAAGCTGTTTGATTAACAAGGTGGGTATGTAGGTAAAGGACACTGATATAGTTTAAGAAGCGCAAGATTTTAACAATAAGTTTGGAGACTTATTTTATGTAATCAAAAATATTTAATTTTTTTGTGATAAAGCAACAGTGAGCACCATCTGGTTCATTTATGAAAACTAAAACAGTCATTTATGAATATATGAATGAAGAACTTTACCCAGTATTTTGGGTATTTATTATGATGACTCTAAAAGCATTTGAAAATGTGTCAGTCTGAAGTTTTGCATAATCATTTGATATCAAAAATGCCACTTTACTCCACAAATTCCATTAAATCCTGCTACTATGGTGGTACAGTACATTATATTTGCACATTTTAAGATACATTCATGATTTACTTATGCCTCTGTAGAAACATCAGTGAAAAATAACTTCAAACAGTGACAGCCCTGTGTTTGCAAAATAAAGCTATCAATTATGCCTTATCGTTCCATATACTTTGACATCCCTATTTATCACTTAAATGTTCTAATTAACCCATTATTTAGATGATTGTGGATGATTTCCCAAACCAATATTATTAACAATGTAAATTCACAGCAAAGCTACAGTTTTTCAACAATACACAAGAAACAATTAAGGCTTTAAAACCTTTATTGATAGTATTTTACAAAAAAGACAACTTTTAGTTTTATGTTCAGTTCTATGTCTGCTCAAGAAGTAAAAAAAAAAGTGAAGCAAGAGGTTTTCTGTAAAGGAAATGGCTTTTGACCCGTGACAACAGCACTTGGAGGATTGTTGCACTTTAGAAGAGATGAGATCCTGAGAATGTAAACATCTCTGGGGTGCAGAACAGATTGGAAGAAGAAATGCAACCAAGAGGATTGCACAGCTCACCCTAACATGAGATAACGTTTGCGATGCTAGGACAAGGCTGTTTTTTTATTCCTTTAATATAAAGATTTTCTGTGTGTGGTAATGGTAACTGAGTGTAATATTCTCACTAATAAAAGTCCAAAGAAAAGAGGCATTTTTGTGTCAGTTTGTAGATCTCAAATGTTAAGACATTCTCAGTTTTTGTCAAAATTGTGTATTTGAATCAGGCTATTCCAATTTTGTTTTATGTTTTTAAGCTGAATCCTAAATTACATCACATATATTTGGGTATTTAAACAAAGAAAAACTATGTTAAATGTTCAAATGAAAATGAAAGAAATGTTTGGAAGAATTATTAATCTAATAACTAGTGCTTTCTTTTGAAAGTAACAATTTTTCTGACTCAAATATGCAGTTAGCTTATTTGAATGTTGCTGCCGTTCATATATACCAATTTCTATAAAACAAAACTATTTGTATCTGATCTCGTTCTTCTTTGTGTATTGGTTTTAATTCTACTGTAACTCAAATATGGAAATTGCACATATTGGCCGATTGGTGTCAATGCAACAATGCAGTATAATTACTCACCAAATCATGCATTCCACTTTCTGCTTATGATTTCCGTAACAAAGAGTTGTGTCGGCCATGCTGAATCATGTCAGGCTGTTAGCTTTCTGGCTTGGAAATTTCATACTCAGTAATCTATCAGTTAAGCTTCTTAAATCATTTTGAAAAGTTTCCCAAAGACAGATTTAGGCACAAAGTGTTTAAATGCGTACACATTTAAATTATTATCTGTAAAAGTTAGCATGTTGATTTGCCTTTATTCATTACGTAGGAGTTTTAAATGAATAATCCACAAATGGCTCCACAAGCTAAGACGGCTTTCCAGAACCAGCAACCTGAAGTGAATGTCAGGCACATGCCCTTATCAGTTCTCCGTCCAACGGATACAGAATATATAGCTGGGCTGGAAAAGTGATAAGGAGATGTGAGTGACCACAGGACAACAACAGCATCTGTTTCTCTATGTCATGATGACATGAAGGCTCTGTTGTCTCTAGGATGAAAGGAGTTAAAACTTCAATAGTCCAACCACAGGTTTTCCAAAATCCACCTTCCCTGTTGTCCAAGTCCCAACCTTGAGAGGGGAATTTCTTCAGAGTAGATGAGAGATGGTGTGCTGCTTCCACATTTCAGCCAATAGAGACAGAAACCGTCTCTGCTGGTCCCTCAGATCCTTGCATGACAAAGAACTGGTTCATCTCTAACCAGTCAAAGTTGAGTCCAACCGCAGCAGCCCTTCTGTTTGCCTGCTGACAAACTTTGGAGACACACCCCAATGATGAGTTTTATTTCCCCAGAGCCCCGCCTGGCTCCCAGACATCTCTCTACTGTCATTGGTTCCCGGTTAGGACTCACCATACCTGCCCCCCAGCATTCGTGCACTTGAGCCAAAATGTTCTCACATCTGTCAGTCACGGGGCAGAGCAGCCAGTTGGATGTGAGAGACCAGGTTCAGTGGGTGTGTTTCCCACAGGTGTGGCCTGCGCATTCCAGTGTGAACATACCTGTCACCTCCAGTAGTCTTCAGATGATCCTAGAAAGTAATACTCATTATTGATCATTTGCTCTTCTTTTTCCTTGCTCTTGGGGCGTGCACAGAAGGAAGAGGAGGAAATTACTCCAATTTCACCTGCACATATAGGCACTCCTTTCAATTCCCTCCTGCTAACTTTTTTATTGCTACTCCATTCCAACATGTTCGCTGGGGATGAAAAAACCTATAAACACAATGTTTTCTGTGTTCCCAGGAATTTGCTTTAGAGATAATAAGAACCATGTTTTAGCTTTTACATGTGTGCCAATGTAAGTGCAATACATTGAGCATAGGGAGCTTATGGGTTTATGGGAGCTTATGGTGTGCCATCAGTTAGCACAGGTGCAGGCAGTGGCATGTGCTGTCCCCCCACCCCCACACAGCAAAGAACTTTAGATTATCTTTGCCTGCTTTCTGCCTCTGGAGTTCATAAAGCCTTACAGAGAATGTGTATGAAGTGAAGATTTGTGTAGTCTGCCCCTCTGGTATGCAGGTGTCTGTCTTGACCTCCCTAATCCAGTTGATTTTTTGCTGTCTTTTTCTCGCTCCACTTTCTCCCCTCTCCATGTCTGAGTTTGTCTCTTTTCCTGACCGAGTACAGACGTGAACAGTGTTTGCCTCAGGCAGGTGTGGGAATGCAGGTTTGCTGCCTTCGTTGAATTTAAAAGGAACAGAGTGTATAAGCCCAATGCCGTGACTACCTGTGGACGAGTCTGTGCCTGTGTTGAGCTGAGTCAGAACAACCACAGTGACGAAGGCGCTACGTTCACTCTGTACAGCTGAACTGTAAAAAAAAAAAAAAAAGAGTATTTGCTCTCTTTCAGATTTCGCCAGTTGTCGATTTGCTTGTCACACTTTATTGTTTCAGACAATCAAAGTCTTTTAATACCAGACAAAAATAACCTGAGTGGATATAAAATAATTTTTTTCAATCATAAATTAATTGCCTTACAACTATAATAACAATCTGTTCCACCCTTAGGAACAGCAGCTAACATAATTTTTTTTATTAACTATAATATGGTGTTGAAGCAGTCCCATTACAATCACCATGTTTGATTTTTAGCACATTGTTTTTTTTTCTATTGTGCTGTGCTACTTTTATGCCATGTAACAGGATGCATAACTCCCAAAATGTTCCTCTTCAGGATGTAAACAACATGTCATGATATACGAGATAATAAGAGGTAGATAATCTGTGAAAATGACGTATGTATGTACATTTATCTTTGAGCCTAAATATTTCTTTATCCTAAAAAATATATTTTAAAGGGGTTGCATTATGCAAAATCCACATTTTACGCATTTTTTAAAAAAAGAAAATACTTAGATTGTTGTGGCAAACAGTTTATGTTTTTTAATGTCTGAAAAATTAGCCGTTTCCAAATCCTTAGGAATGTAACGTCACAAATCAGCAGGTGCTGCCCGTCACCTAGCAACCCCAGCAAAGCCCAGCGCGTTACTTAGTAACCCAGGCTGAGCTCCAGGTTATATTGTCAGCTGGGTTTACTGCTGTATGCATCGTATAATGGCTGCTAGAAAAGAGAAGTGTTTTATTCTTGACTTACCAGAAACAATTTGCTGCATTTTTGTTGGTTGTGCAGGATGCTCTTCATCTGCTTTTCAGAGATGCACAGTTGTATAATTGGGTTGTCCCCAGACATTTTCATGTGTGAGTGTAAATGTTGAGCTAGAGTGCGGGGGTGTGGCCAGCAGCAGCTTATTTTGATTTAAAGTGATAAGAGACATTAAAGCAGCTCATTCTGAAAAGTGCTCAAATAGGCATATTTGAGCAGACTAAAATCCCATTATCTAGGAAGGATTTTATGATAAATATGTTTTGCATAACCCATAGACATATCCTACCCTGTTCAAGGAAGCACAATAGGTGACCTTTAAGAGATATTTTAAATCCTAAATAATTTATTAATTTAATCTTAGGATTGATTAGGAAATTATGAGACTGATTAAATTCTTACTTTGGTAAAGTCTAGTGCAGCTTTCTCCATCTATAAGCATTTGTTTTGTTACTGCAGGATTAAAAAAACCTACCGGGAATCACATTAACTGTGCTGAGCAAATGCAACAAAACATAGCACTCTGCTGTCATCACAATGGGGATATTGGCAATATTAAGTTTGCTGTTATGAAATACAAATAAGAGTGAACTCAGGAGTGGTCCCATAAATTTCTTGACTTTCTCAATTTTCCTGGAAAGTTGTTATATAACCACCCAGGAGCCCATTCTGAGGCTGTGATACTGATAAGCATTGGCTTTAACTTTACACAGTCCACTATGTCAGAGGCCATGTAATGGTGAATCAAAAGGGCTGAGCTGTTCTGCCTGTTATCTGGAGCCTCAATAAAATTCTTTACTACATTTAAATTTGATGTTGTTGTATTCTGCCTTTTGCCAAAAGCAAAGTGACATTTTGATAAGAAGAGTCTCATTATCATTTGTAGCGTAAAACCATAAAAAGGGAAAGCATTTTGGATCTGTACTGAAATCTGCCTTGTCATTTTTTAAAATAATGGTAGAACAAAAGAAGATTTTAGTGTAATCTTTAGTACACTTACACTTATTACACACTTTAGTGAAGAAGGCCTTCACTAAAGCCTTCTTTAGTGAAGGCTTACAATTTGTAGGTGTTGAAACAGAAACTAACAACCAACTGGCTCCAAGTTGTTGGGACAAGCAGGGTTTTATCTACAAATTTTCTTTGATTAAAACCGAAAGAGCTTGTCACAGAAAAATTCATCAAAGCAACAAGGTTTGGAGTCATCATATTTAATAAAAAATGAACATGAAGTAATAAAATGCTGTTTAAAACAACAACGCATTTGAGACGTTAAAAAATTCTGATTTGTCTTTAACGACGCAAAAGATAAACACCATTGCAATTTATATTATGCGTATTTGTTGCAGAATTGCCATAAATAGCTGACTCATGATTTATTTTTGGTTATAAATAAATCAGATAAAATTAAGTATTGCAGTGTTTCATTTTGAAAATAGTCTTCAAAAATGTGTCAATTCCCAAAGTTCGGCAATTTTCTAAAATAATGTCATGTGACATTAAGCTTCTGAGAAGGTTATTAACATGTATTTTGTTTCATATTTTATGTAATTATTGTCATCAATTTCAGTTCATTATGAGAAACAATTTCAAATAATTTTCTGCCTTTTATTTTATGATTTTTATTTATTTATTTGGGATTAAGCATGTTAGGTTGCATAGCTTTAAACTCCCTAGCAGAACCCCACTCCTAAAAATCCAAACTACCCCTTCAAAAATATATTTATGGTCATCAAATGAATGAATGATTTTTTTTTTGATTGGATTAATTTATTTTCACAATAGTCATGAACAGTAACAATAAAGTAATACAAGTATGCAGCTTTTGACAAAGACCTTCATTTATATTCTGTACTTTCAAATTCTCTGCCAAGCATGTATTTACAGTTTGCAAAAAATATCTACTTATTTTAAGAAAAAGCACACAGAAACCCAGAAAAAAAAACCCCAAAACAAACATTTTACCAAACCTTTCAACCAATAACACAGGTCTTAGTGGATTCCTCACCAATAATAAAGTCAAATCACATTTGATCATTTTGGATTATCACTTTGATCACTAAATTTTTTAGTAGTATTCTTTGTCCTAAATAAATAACCTCAGGTGTGTGACTTTGGTGGATCAGGTCATATTTTTTGAGCAATTTTCAAGTAGTTGGAAAAAAAGAGCCAAACAACAAGGATCAGGAGTGTCTAGAGGAAATTTAAGGCCAGGGTTGGGTGGACATTTATCAGAGGACCCTGAGGCTATTTTCTGTCAGGGGCAATAATGCCACTGTTGACTGAGCATATACAAAGCAACGGAGGTGTTAAGTCAGCTGTCTCCCTGGTTTAGCACACGCTGTGCTGCTCTGAACATTTTGACACGTAGTTCCCAGGGTTTTTAACATTGATAGACATTAATGATTTTGTAATAAGGCTTAAAAACACATGAAATGCTTAACTTCACTTTACAAGTAAAGTTAGTATACAAAGGAAAAGATTAGACACTAAAAAGACCAAAAGAATTTAGGATTATAGCTGAAAAATTGCAAAAAAATTAAGTAAATAGTATATAAAAATGCATTTAAAATGTCATTTCAATTGGAAATCTGTTTAGTCAAGAAACCATATGTGAAAACTAACTGAATATGTAAATTATTATGTCCAGCGGTTACACTGAGTGTAACAAGTTATTTGGTGTATAGCTATGAAACTGAATTAAAACTAATAAAAAAAAAATTACATTTTACATTCTTTTTAAAATTTTTCTCCTGGTTGCCTTTTTAAAAAATATATAAAACCTATATTTATCTCCAGCTGCATTGCCATTCGCAAAGTGACTGCATGAAGTGAATTGCTTTTTCTGCATGGTTTGACATTCTGCCGTTGATACTTTGTGATGACTTAACAAACCGCTGGGCGAGGAGGGCCTGAATCCACCTCTCCTGGCTTTGTTGTCAATTATTTAGCTGAGTTCCTCTAATCAGTGTGAAAGTCTAGAGCAAAGCAAACAGCCATCGGCTCCTCTTTTTCTTTTTCCGGGGGTTATGCGGGAACATTGGACACCGGGGCTGCTGATGTGGACCAAAGGAGATCTGCTAAAACATCTTCTGTCTTTTACTGGGATTAGCAAGGACACATTCCTGGCCCCTCTGCTCCGAAGCTCCCACCATCCAGCGCCGCTTTGTTCACACTTGTACCTATGCCTTAATTTAGAACATATTACTTTGTACTACAACATTCATCCTATTGTGTAAAACATGGTAGAATGACAAATGTCAGTACTTTAACCAAACTTATGAAAACCCAAAAGCTTGACATCAGCAGTAACTGTTCTTCCCTATAGTATCACCTTCCTCCATATTAATGTTCTGTTAATATTATAGCAAAATATGTTGTCCATGCTTCACATGCGATGTTTGTTGTAGCTTGGCAGTGGGGGAGAACATACTGCCTGGAGCTTCAAATCTTCTTTCAGACTCCTGTGGAATGTCTTCACATACTTCCTTTGGCTGTCCAGAAGGTTTTTCCCACCTGTGGAGATTCCTGTAGCACATCTTACTGATCCCGTAATTTAATGTACTATTAAACTGTTTCTATAAATCTTGTGTTGGAAGAAATGGCTACAGTTAATTTCTCTAAATGCTGCTGCTTATTGCCAAACCTAACAGGCCTTTTTTAGTGTAAACACATTGTTTTGTCATACCAAGAATGCATGGACTTCCAGTAAGTTACACTGTGTATTGTCCTTCCTGATTTACAATTGTGCATAAATATGGTATAAATGAATAAAAATGTCTGCTGTGAGAATTACATTTAAAGGTTAAAGTTTGGAAAACAATACCATGAGGGACCATTGAAACTGAAAAGTCACAGAAAGTTTACTGGGGTAATTTTGATTATTAAATACTAAACTAGAAATTTGAAGCTGAAACATTTCACATTTTGCTACTAATTTGATTTTAAGCAAAAATATTAATGGCCCTTGAATTTATTTTAATTCAAGGGACATTCAAACTGTATTGTTGTTCTGCTTTTTCTGTCTTCTGCGATATTAAGGAAAACTAAGGAACTGTATTTTTTTTTAAAAATGAGAAAAAATTAATCAAAAAAATTTGCGATCAAAAAATGTATAATTTTGGTATAAAGGTGAATACAAACTATTTTCAACTGGAAAATCAAGCACAGTTTTCCTTTGGACAGTTAGTATTTATAAACTGATGGCTCTTAGGAGCAGGGAGGCCAACATGAAATGCAACAACTATTTGCCAGATTAGACAGCAAAAGAACAAGCGCCACCTAAAAAACAGCATTCATACCTGATCTAAGACCACATTCTGGAAATTTAGCAAATATGTTTAAAAGTTAAATGTGAAACTATTTAAAAGAATATATTACTGTGTATACAAACTTAAAATGTCTTCTCTTTTGCATAAAATAATTAGCAATTTATTGATGAAATCTGCGAATCTCAAAACTTCACAAACTTTAATCCACGCTCTAAGAGTACTTGACAACATCACATAACATTACTAACTGAAAGTTAAGTTTTCATCCACTTAACCTATGATGTTTGTGACAGAGTGAGAGATGAGAGGTCAGTCTTTATGTTATTTACATACTGACCACTTAAATAACTGTCTAGACTAGATGAGTGGCTGAATAAACTGTCTGTTACATGGAAAAACAAGGGGGAAAAAAACTATAATCTACAGCACTTTGACAAAATTAACACCCTTGATTTTTTACACATCTTGTCACAAACAGTGATATATTTTTTGTGGGAATTTAAAATATAAAAATTTTGACTCACATCTGCATTTAACCCCTTTTTACTCTGATGTTACCAACAATTAACTGCCTTCAGAGGTCCCCTAATTATGAAATGCACTTCACCTGTGTTTAATTTAACCTCAAATTTGAAGTACTCAGAGGTTTGTTTGACAACATTAGTGAACAAATATAAACATGAAGATGAAGGAGCACAGCACACAGATAAGGGATAAAGCTGTGAAGAAGTTTAAAACAGATTTAGTTTTTAAATAAATATCCAGCGTTATTAATATTTCACAAAACAGAACACTGTTTTGTGAAATACAAAACAGTATTTCACAAAACTGTTTGTTTTGTGAAATACTGTATTTTCAAAGTATTGAAAATTTATTTTCAAAAGTATTTTGAAAATACAAAATACTTTTGTATTTTCATCTGAAAATACAAAAGTAATGCACAACAACAAACCTACCAAGACATAGCCAACCATCAAGACATGTCAAGCAAGGGAAGCATCAATTGGTACCATGGTAACTAGGAGCTACAAAGATCCACAGCTCAGGTAGGATATTTTGTAACCTGACAACTATTAAATCATCTATTTATGGAGAAGCAGGAAGAAAAAAATATTTTGGAAAGTCATAAAACACACACTTACAATTTACAACAAGCCATGTGTGATAATTTTGTTAAGCATGCAAAACATTATATTTGGATGGAAAGTAACATGCAAATCACCGTCAACACTTCATTCATCTATAGTGATACAGTACAGAGTTGAGTCTACATTATGCTGTGGAGACAGGACATTATGGAAGACAAACTTGTAGAAGCTTCAAAAGAAAGTGAAGGTTCACTTTTAAGCAACAAGCACAAACACACGGCAAGAAGAATGGGGGATATTTATTTATATAATTTATTCAGTTATTCGTCAATCACTAAAAGTAATGAACTCTAACATCCAGTCATTTTTTAATTTATTTTCCAGAGAGCCATCTTTAGCTAAATGAGAGCTCGTCAACTTTCCCAACATCTTAACAGACTGGAAGCCACACTGTAAAGTTGCAGAGCTGCTGTTGCTGTTGCTCTGCTGCACTGCTGTTGCTCACTGGAGGATGAAATATAATCATGGAGAGCTGCCAGCGCACATCAGGACCTGGCAGCTGAAACGGCAAACCCAGAAAACTGCAACCCATCCACTCTCTATCACTGCAAAGTTCCTAACACCATAAGGTGAACTTTGCACTTAGTTTGGTAAGTTTGGTTAGTTTTGCACAAACCTATGGGCAACAGACTGAATACAAAATGCTCACAGTAAGTTGAGGGGTGCTTTTTGATTCTCAGAGAAATATTTGGATGTTTCTTTTATATTGTGTAAACAAATCTAGTGTGTAGCTCTGTAGCTGAGCTCACAGGGGGAAATGCTTCAGGCATGTATGTAAACATACTCAATCACCATGCAACAGAGGGAACTATTCAAAAACATGAATGTTGCTCACATTTGGAGCAAAAAAGCCAATTTACAAGCAAGCTAAACAAGGCCAAAATGCTATAAAACAGCTGGATGTAAATGTAGGAGAAACCCAAATCCAGTTTAACTGCATTCAAGCCTTTTGCAGAATTCTTGTAAATAATGAGAAACCACTGTGGCAGGATTTTTTACTCTAGGAAAAAAGCAAAAATGTCATGATTCTAACTGTATTTGATAACATGTATAACATCATAAAAGGTTGTCTAATTTAGATTTCTCCTTAGTGTAGTAAAAATAACTTAAATGTCTTATATGTACATTAATGAATGTGTAGTTTGGAGGAAAACAACAACAAAAAAAAAACTTATGTTCTATCTGCGCAAATGATATATTCAAAGAGGCATAAGCAAACATAAAGCAACATTTTCAGAATATTTTAGTGAAGTAGAATAAACTCTATCAATTATCACCCTCAACTTGATGGATGACCTTTAAGTCCAGCTCAAATCCTTGTTTGAACAGCGACCTCTAGTGGTTCCGCAATGATCTTCTCTTGATGAACTTGGGATAAACTGCAAATTTCAATTCAAAGTCAAACAATCTCCGGTACAAGGCTTACTTAAGTTATTGTAGATGAAACCAAATTTTGTATTTTATTATTTCTATTTCAAGTTGTGTTTTAAACATACACAATTTAACTACTTTATTATCATATTTGTGTACGGCAACTGACAAAAAGCCAATTGTTATCTAGTAAAGAGGCTCATCATACAATGTTCTTCAAAAGCTTACATTTGCACAAATTGGCATGCAATATAAATGAAAAAGAGGATAAAAGAGAAGAAATAATTTTAATATGGCTTCTGACCCATATTATTAATATTTTTAATTAAAATTCCAAATAATAACATTCTTAGTATTAGGTCATATGACTTTAGATGCTTATGAGATCTATTTATCTGTTATTCTATTGGGAGAAAATCTAATATGGAATCTAAGTAGTTAAAAAAGATAAAAAATAAAAATTAGGTTTGACCAAGATGCTCTTCTGACTTCAAGTAATATTACTGTTTTGAATTGACCTGGGCAGAGACCTGACTTGAGTCCAATGGAGAACCTTTTGAAGCAAGTAAAGATTAGGGTGATGGTAAGTTTAGGTTGCCCCAGAGTGTCTCACTAACTCAAGGGCTTTGACTTTTCTCAGAACTTGTGATTTCTTAAATTTCAGCCAGTCCTTGATAGATTTATAGGTATGTTTTGGCTTATTGTCACATTTGCATCAAGTTTACTTTTCCTTTCACCTCAATTGTTTTTAAGCTGCTTTCACATTATCCTTAAGCTTTCTTTGATACATGGCATAAATAATGGTGGCCAGATTCTGCCTCACCACAGCAACCCCAAAGTGTAACATTTCTTCACAGTTCGTCTGAGGATTTTTTCTGCAGTACCGTACTTCGATTATGCCAAACATGCTCTCTGTACTGCTGCCCAAATGATTACATTTTAGACTTGTCTGTCCAATTAGATTTATTCTAGAGTCTCATCACATAAATTGTGAAGGAGGATTTTTTTTTTTTTGCATTACGATGTGGGCAAGTCTCTCCTTCTGTTGTGTCTTTGAATACTGATAATAGTTGGCCTTCTGTTGACCCCGTTCCCTTACTTTCATATGCTTAAAAGCATAAATTATACTTCTCATTTAGTTGATGTGAACTAAGAAGACAGCTGAAGAACGGAGAGTCTAGAAAAACCCTACACGTATTAATATGATAAAAAATATGAATATCCGCAGATGCTTCCTCACTGACTGCATTATAATAATGAACACATGTCTTCATGAGTCAGCCTCCGTCACCAACAGCCGGGACTATGCATGTGCCTGTATTAATGCAGTACTGGACATGATATGTAAGGGATGTTTTTTAACAAATTCCTTCTTCATGCATGTGTTCTCAGATCCACGTGTTAAGCCAACATGTTGCCTGTGACGATGTGCTGTTCGCTGACCCCTGCTAACATTTGAGGATGAGGCAGCGAGCCTGTCGAGAACTAAGAGCTCCCCTGTCTGATTATGATGCGTTGTCTTTCATTAATATGCTTCACCTTCAGAGTAGCAATATTGCATTTGCATTCCATTAGCATATATCTGTGGAGCAACCATTTGTTGCTGCGGTGTGGTGGGAATGGCACCTGTTAGAAAACAGATCTGGTGGGATTCTATTGGGGTTCTCGGGTGGGGTTTTGGGGAAGCTCAGGGTTTAAGACCTGGGGAGCCTTAGCTCATGATGTCATCTCATCAGCTGCATTAGTGTAACTAAATGTTTTCGTATGAAGATAGTGAGGCTCACTTTGTAATTCTCCACTGCTTTCTGTTTTTATGTTTTAATAATCTCAAAATTTAAATGGTTTAGATGCAGGTTTATTTGCTTAGTGCTAAATAAAGTAGCATGGAATGACGTAAAGGTCTATACTAACACAGAACCTGCTTTTGTTTCAGCTATATCTACAAGATTTGAAGTGTTAAGCAGCTTTGCATGTCTAGACACTTAAATGTTTGCTTATTCCTCTTTACATCAGCTCAAGTTCAGGTAGAGATGGAAAGTTTCTGCATTAAATCCCAGTCCTTGTGCTAATAAAAAAAAAAAAATCAAACCTAGTGAAATAAATTGCTTTTAATGTTTTCTGTGGATGTGGCAGAAAACCGTGCTCCAATCCTTTAACCCAGCATTGATTTACCTAAAATGGGATCATTGAACATCTTCTCAGCAATGTTAAAGATAAAAAAAAATTGAAGATTAACAACTGTTGTTGAAATTCAGCATATCAATGGAAGATTAAACATATTTTGTTTGTAAAATCGGTGGTTGTGTTTTTCTCCCGTCTAAAATCCATGCTTCCTATCCCTAATGGATCTGCGGAGCAGGAGGAAGCAGCAGACAGGTGGTAACCCTGCATGCAGTACCTGGCACACAGTGTGAGTGTGTCGAGCTGCAGCCAAAGCCCAGAGCTGGCGACAAGAACCAGCTTGCCATCAGGGAGGGCAAGAAGCGAAACAAAATATAAATCACAGGATGGACAGTGTATTAGATTTCATGCTGTGAACAAATATTCTGCTTTAGGTTTTTTTTGTGGTTGTGTTTTTGTTTTTGTTTTTTTCATTGTATGGAGACACATTGCAATTTTTTGTCGCTGTGATATTAAATCAGACTAAAGTTTTCCTGTCAGGATGGCAAAAATAATCTTCATTTGCTAAATGCTAGAACAATGATCGTATTACGGCTTTGTAATTTTTCAGTAGGTTTATTTACAGATTATTTACATGTGAGTTACAAACGGCAATAACATTTTAAGGCAACACTTCAAACATATTCCTTTGTGTGACATTATGGGAAAATCAAAAGGAATGAATCAAAACATAGAAGACAAAAATTCTGGACCTTTGGGTACAATTTATTTTATTCTTCACTTAAACTTCAACTTTGAGATTGTCAGCTAAAATATAATTTAAAACTAAATGTAACAATAGGAGCTAAATGTTCTTACATTAAAAGTCAAAACTACCATATTATGTTTTTGTCATCTTTTAGACTGCTGAACTCTCCCCAGTCTAAGCTAAACCAGATCCAGCATTATCAGGTTTATTATATTATCAGGACTATTTGAACCGACTAGCACATCTATTGTAGTTGCAGGGGTTCAGTGTTTTGCAGATATTTCATCCCATGACCTTAAAAGATCTCCTGATGAGCAGATGGTTGGTTTTATCTGTGCCCAGAGATATGACTGCAACTGTATCTGAATGAGGAGTCATGCAGCTGTCTTCAGTATGTTTAAGGCTTTTGTATGTAACACCTGGGGGATTCTTTAAATATTTTCCTCTGAAGAGGCTAAAAATATCATCCAGCTTTCATAAACAATGTATCAACATTTTCCATTAAACCCATTTTTATCCCTTGTCTCTTTGTTGATGAAAAACTCTGGCTTGACATATTGAAGCAACCCAGAAACCCAGAAAGGACACCTTAAAATCCTGTTGCACAATAGGCCTAAAATCACCCCCATCCCCCACCCCTCCTGTAGAGACATCCTCTGATTGGCCACAGTTTCATGGGCTTGAAACCACTTTGTGACCTTTCCCAAAATGTCATCTCTGCAACGTCTCAACCGTATTCTGCACCACTTTCCATTTTTACATTGCCTATAATAGGAAACCATAAAAATAATCCTTACTATCAGTGCCGGTCATGGAACAGAATCACCGCCTCATTACCACTCTTGTCTGGGGGACTGATTGTTGGATGAATGGCAAGAAGCTCTGCAACGTAGCTGAGCCTGGGGCATCATTGCAGACCCGACGCTTTTAATGCCTCCGTGGAGCTAAACTGCGGCTCTAGCATCTTCTTCAAATCCCTTCCACTCTTCGCTGCACCTGATACCAAAGGAAAGAAAAACAAGACACTTAAAAGTGGAGGGTACACTCTTATTTTAAATGAAAAGAGCAGCGACGAGTGTAGTCGAATCTCACTCAATTATACCCTGTTACCTCCCTGGATCATTTTAATGATCCCACACAGACACAGCGCTGTGATCCCACCATGAAACACCCTGTGATGAAACAAACCATTGTGTGTGTCCTTGCCCCAATATGCTAATCCAGGATTAATTATGGACCAACCCTAATGAGTGTCTCTCTGGCCCTCTTAGATATGTAAATGTACCAGCAGTGGACAGCGCTGAGAGGCTTTTGTTAACTCTCTGTGCTGCCGAAAAAGGGGACGAATAGGACAAGGACAAAGATAATTTTAAAATATATCAATATGGTTCAATTTAATTTATTTCTATCGCAAGAAATGTAATTTTACTGCATTATATAAAAGCATGAAATAATCTCCTAATGTACAATGAAATTAAACTGGACTCTTAAATTATATGCAGCTAAATGTAAATATAATCAACTTTATTTTATGCAGTGAGATGTAACATTTATTTATTTTTTATTTTTTAAATGGCAGGTTTTTTAAAAAAAAAAAAAAGTCTCAGGAATCTAAATAATTGCATTGAGCTGTTTTCACATTGGATATTATTAATGAGAGTGAATTTAGTATGAGGATTAGATGTGGACAAGAGTTTAATACAAATTACTTAAAAAGCTATGAAAATGTTAGACAGCCAGTCATCGTGAACCACTGTTTTATTTGTTTTACATGTATTCTATGTCATATACTAATGCAAAGCAAGCACATGATACTAATGACATAAACTTGTACTCAGTCCTTCAGTTTAACTGAACTTACAGCTGGAAGTGTTTTAGGGCTTGTTTTTACCGGCCTTACGCACTTAAAAATTTAAATTGTAACTCAAACTCTGTCAGCTTGGATGGAGAGCGAAGGTCACTTAAGTTTTGCCACTTAGTCTTGATCAAAGTTCAGCTTGGACTTTGACTGAACCATTGCAAGACCATTTTCTAATCATAGCCTCTTCAGGCAGAGCAATGGATCACTGCAAGTGAAATGAATGCTCTTGCAAGACACTTTGCAACCAAATAAAGAAAAACAAAAAAGCTCTATTAAGTTTTCTGACTATTCAGTACATCAGTACTTTTGCTTTCTGATTTGTATTTCTGTATTTTTGCAATGCTCTAAAAACTAATCAGTCTTGATCAAGAGAGAAAATAGTTCGGGGGGGCTAAAAATCTGTGCATCTAATTTCTGTCCAAGGTGCTGAAATCTGCTGCCCCGGGCACAGATCACATGACTGCGCTTCCTCCTGCCTTCTGAGGAAGCTTGCTCAGTGTGTGCGCGCGCGTTGTCGTGCACGCTGGCAGCTCAGTGGCTCGTCATGAGCGCACGGCAGGGCAGCTTTGACACGGTGTCGGGTCCTCCGTAGTATGCCTGCAGCGTGGAGAGCTTCGAGCGGTTTGGATGCGCCTCTGTGACGCTGAGCGCGCATCAGTTTCTCTCTTGTTCCCCCTTCAGCGCCACAGTTTTTTGGGAAAAGGGAACGATGAGGGGAACTCGGGAGTGGGCTGAAGGTGCCCACCAAGTCTGACTGTGCTTCGGAGGTGCAGAGTCCGAAGAAAGATGTAAGAATCCGCAGGCGAGCCTCACGGATTCCCAGCCAAAATGCAGAAAGGGATGAGACTCAATGATGGCCACATCACCTATTTGGCCCTTTTGGCGAAGAAAGACGGGACAAGGCGAGGCTTCCTGAGTAAAAAAAGCTCAGACAACACAAAATGGCACTCGAAATGGTTCGCCCTGTTGCAGAATATGATGTTTTATTTCGAGAACGAGTCCAGCTCACGTCCCTCCGGACTGTACCTGTTGGAGGGATGCGTCTGTGACCGGGCTCCGTCACCGAAACCGTCTCTGTCAGCGAAGGAATGCTTAGAGAAGCAGGTAGGAGACTGATCGGAGAAATGAGAGTTTGGATGGGTTTGTTTTGATACCTTTAAACTTTTTTATTTTTCAGATAATTTCAGCAATTACACCGACTAAACCGCAAACACCGTTACTATTATACAAACAGTATCACGCAAGCAATTGCAATTTTGGCTCACTTGACGTGGGTTTACGTAATTGCGTCATCCGGACAGATTGTTTGTGTCAATTCTGCACTAAAACAATCTGTTCAAGCAGCAATTTGTTTAAACTTAGCAGCGATGACGCAAACCTCCAAGTTGAATGCCCATCTTTTCTTCAGTTGCATGGTTGTCTTTTGCATAACATTCCGAAACACGCAAAAGATCTTCAGGGAAATCAACTGTCATTGGAGAAGAAAACTTAAGTTGCGTCCAAACTTTGCAGGGCTTGCGGACGAGAACTGCCTTTTTGCTTGGCGTTTTTTGACGTATTGATCTAATTCTTCGTGTTGATATTAATAGCATCCTACCTTGGCAACTGTGTCTCCCCGCTTTATAGCGGCGGTCCATTTGATAGCTGCCTCATTATCATGAGGTGCTAACGACAGCACGGGACCACAGCCTGACCATGTCTCATTAGGCTCCCTGTTTGCCTCTCAACATATCCACTTTGAGTTGTCTTCGAATTTCTTTTTGTTTGTTTGTTTTGGAAACAAGTTTCGAAAACATTTTTGTTTCATTCAATGGAATCTGACTGTTAATGGAGGAATTAAACACTGGCACCCAATAGAGAAGTGACAAATCTGCAATGAGCTACGTCATCAGTCACCTGAAACTCAGCCGCGGTCTCTGAAGCTTTCATGTAAACCAGAAGATGAAAACATTATTTTGTCCCCCTATTTTTATGTTGTTCCAGGGAATAGCTTAATTAGTCTGTATTTTTTAAACATTTCTTACAGAAAACGAGGGCAATGCAAAGTGCTTTACTTGAGATGAAAAGAAGACAATGAAAAAAATGTAAAACAGAAAACTAATGCACTGAAGAAGGCATTACTTTATGTTTAAATTTAAGTACAAATTTACAGAAATTTGTACTTAAAACTGAAAGACTAGAAAATACATTTGTAGGTGTGTTCATGGACTAGAGATAGTGTTGGTGTTCTGTCTGCTCCACTTTCACATCAGTTTTAAGGTTTTCAGGTCTTCTCCACTGAAAGTAAGACATTTCTTTGAAATGATACCTGTTCAGAAAAACTTCCTTGCAATCGTTGCTTTGTAGCCAGTTAAAACCTAAAAACATCAAACTGACTCAAACTGTTTTAGTAAACCAAAAAACAAAGATGGGTGTGTTAAGCAGCCTCTTAAAGTTTGCTTTTGTTCTGATTCTCTTGGGGTTGAAGGTTAGGTTTATGTTTGTGGAATACTGTGCTCAGAATTTAAATATACATACGTTTTTACTGGCATTTGCCAATCCTACAATCACTCTATTCTTTACATAAAAAGCAGTGAAAATCCAGATCATTAATTTAAAACACTCTCCTTAATTGGCCTTAAAATATAGCATATTAAATTGAGAATATATTTCAGCAACTATGCAAAATAATTTCATGTGCTTGTTTATAGGAGGATTAATGGTAGCCGATGAACTAAAATAAATCACTTTTACATTTAAAGGAGCTACAAGTAGAGACAAAATTGCTTCATAAGCAGAAGTCTGTGTGTCAGAATTGATGGCTTAGGGGTATTTGGATTACACTTTAGAGAAATCTTAAAACCCTCAAACCATCACTGCCACGCACACATGCACACACACGCACACAGTTCTGCATAATGGAAACATGAACAAGAACAGTAACTGGAGGAGTCATGAGTTTTTGTCTCTGTCTGTGGTGCTGAACATCACGTCCTCTTGCTCCTTCTTTCTGATTTATGTCAAGTTTGATCTAATGATCCAGATGAGCAGTCAGAAGTCGCTACTAGAGAAATATTAGTAGTATTTTGAGATTATAAATATCTGCTGATAAGCCCGTGTGTTGGCTGTTTGTTGAATATCATTTTTGGCCAAGCATAGCCTGTTGTCATGCATGAAATATGTACCGAGTGACATCTATGACGACAACAGTTCATGCAGACTGCTGCAGTGAATTTATTTCAGCATTAGATTAACTGATTTGGAAAGCCTTGAGGTAGCATTAGTTCAGTTTGTGTCTCTTTATATATGTTAGGGATAAAAGTTCTTGTTATTTTTTGTGCATGTTTTTTTTTTTTGGTTTTCTTTCTGTCATGTTTTCCTATTTACCCAAATCCGTACATCTATGACAAATCATCTGATCTCGTGTAAACATCTTGAAGTCTCTCTGTATAGTACTGCATGTACCAGGATCAATCTATAAAGCCAATCTGCTCCATGGAACAGGTGAAACAAGGACACAAAAAGAGTAATCGATGTTCCATGTGTGTTTGAGGATACAGATTCCTTTTTCCTTTTCCACCTCTCTGATAAAAACAGAGGGTGACAGCCGAGTCGGTGAGCAGACTGTAGAGGTCATTGGAGGGGACGCTACTGTACCCCTCCTGACATTAAACCTGTTAAAGATTAAAGCAGGTTTCACTTTTTTTTTTGTAGTGAGTCTTGTGTCCATGTCTTATGTGTGTGTACGCATGTGCATGGGCGTGTGTGTGTCGAAGCTGCAGGAGGGATAGCCGGGAGGGTTGCTGGATCTTATCTGTGTGTGTCAGGGAGAGGGACAATGCAGCGGATAGATGCCAAGCCAACTGCCACTTCGCAGGGCTACGCTGCTTTTTATAGCCCAGCATTCCTTATAAAAGGCAAAATGATCTCTCCCTCCCTCCCTTCCTACCCGTCTGTCTCTGCGTTCTCATTGTATTCTTTGGAGTGTTCTACTTTTTAAATGTTCTTATTCCTCATTTAGAAGGCGAGCTACGTTTAAGCCCACAGTTACCATGGCAACCCGTATTTGCATCTGAAAAAGTGCATTTGAAGGGGGCCAACGAAATGTGCAACAATATGCCTTAGCATTGTGCTCCATTTAGTGAGCATAGAAAATGCCGGCATATGAAAAATAAGATCCAGGTCACCTTAGTTGCTCAAGTGGTGGGTTATGTTTTTGTTTTAAATTAATTACATGTGTTTACTTTAGATCTTAATTAATCTTTTTTATTATTTATACCCACTCTCTACAGTCTAATGAACAATCACTCATTTAAATTTTACTTTGACACTTCTCATCAAAGAATATGCTCCCAAGTTAGAAGTGCTACTAATGTTTGTGCCTTGTGAACGAGAATGGCTTTGTGAAAACAAACAAAACAAGCACAATTTATTTCAAAATAGTACAAAAAATAAACAGATAATCAATTTTCCAACACGTTGTCCTTTCTTCCTTAGAAAATTCAAACGTTCCATGTGCATTTTCAAGAATTACTTCCTTCTCACAACATTGTCTCATTTTATCACAACAAACAATAATTTAGTGATGTATAGTTAAATTTATCTGCCTAAAAGGTTTGACGCACCAGCTTACAGGAGGCGAGATGGGAGGCACATTATTGACAAGGGCCTGTTCTGCTGCTCATCAGGAAATATGGAACATTACTCCCCTTCACCAATGAGTGCTCTCTCACATTTTAAAGAGAAAGAAAAAAAACCAAAAACAAATCCAACGTATTGGATTTGTGGGGGTCTGTTTACGATGTATCACTGTTATATAATTTGACGCTTTTTGAATACAGATAGCCTATTTCTAATATTTGTGCTATGACCACCACTTTATCCCATGAGCCTTTTAGAAAACAGTTCAACAAAATGTACATTAAAATAATTGCTGTAACTGAACCCATACAGTTGCAAATTGCAGTGAAGGAGAGTGAGTGTTTTTGTCACTGGCAAATCAATAGAACAAACAAAACAAAATGGCTAAAGCCTGGAGGCTGTTAATTCAGAGGTGAGGCTACACAAACAGTACACACATATTTTATTGTGAACCTCCTGTGACCTTTTCTACCTTCTGCTCATTCACACACACACACACACACACACACACACGCACGCACACGCACGCACGCACGCACACACAGATGCAGGCAAAGTTGGTTGTCAGTGCTAAAAATTTGTATAAAGTCTTAAAAGAAATTCAGATTTTAAAGGCACATTTATTGCTTTTTTTCCCTTCTTTTTTTAATTCCAGTGTTTAGTTTGAGTAACTTTATTTGAAATAAAATATTAGGGCTTAATGATTTTTAACAGTTGCTGCCCACTTGTTGTTACCTGTAACAGTCTCTTTGAAACAAATTTGACTGTAGCGTTTTGTTAATTTATGCTTTGTCTTTTTAAATTGGTCAGTTTTTTAGGAGCTGTTATTTTATAATCAATGTCTTTTCTGGTTCCCTGAGGTATAAAAACATCACATAGGTATAAAGCTTTACTGAACTGAGGCCAGGTGTAAATTGCATCATGTCTTCGTAACAGCTATTTTATACTTATAGGGCAAACAGTTGTTTCAGAGATATGTCAGGAAAACAAAGACATTTTTCTGCCTTACCATCACAAATGTAAATGTGTGAAGTTCATTAAATGCTTCAAGAATTTTTTTTGTTTCCCAAAGAGCCTGAGAACATTTTTAGATCACATGAAATTATTAAACCGAACATAAATTTTTATTCAACATCTCATTGTGCCTGAGAGAATTCTGAAAATGAGTCAACATCATGTTAGCAGAATAATTATCCAAAATAAATCGGTGAGACAATAATGGAAATGACTTTCCAAACAGAATCAGATCTGTTTGATGTGGGTGTTTTACCCACTAAATAAATGTTTCCATCTTGAAGGTTGACTGTTCTCCATTTCAGTAAGTTTCACCTGAGAATAGTTGAATACAGCTTGTTTTTTTCCTTCATTTTTGCTAGCTAACGTTTTAGCTTTCTGCCATCCTTTGTATTTTCCAGTTCTACTTCACTGTCACTTTCAGTCATGAGAACCAGAAGCCTTTAGAGTTGCGCACAGAAGATGTCAAAGACTGTGATGAATGGGTGGCTGCCATCACACAAGCCAGGTAAGTTACACACACTACAATCCACCTGAATCAGCAACTTTGAATAAATTACAACAAAACTGAACTCAACACTAATTAAGTCATATGTCGGTGTGTGAAGCTGTGGTCCATTACTATTATAGACTCAAAACTGATTGCCAGGAACCTTTCAAATTCTCTCATGTCATTTCAAGAGAAAGTGTCTTTCAGTTTGGACATGTTTGCCTGGAAGAAAACTTTTTCACAAACAACATATGGAGTGACAAACTTAAAAGATTCTGTACCTGGTTTAGATAAGTACAATTGATGGCTGTAAACAGTAACCAAATTAAATTGACTACCTTATGCCCTTGTTCTGTAAATCCTAAACCTAAAATATATTTACAAAAGAACTTGTCTGCTATTTCTCCTCATTTTGGATGACAATTTACAGTTTTTATTAGGAAACTTGTGGTGTGTGTCAGGTAAATATTAGTTCAGCTGAACTGTGTATATGTTATGAGCACAGTGCTGAAGGAGGAATACTATTGATGAAGCAATATAATGAGAGAAACAGCTTTGATGGGAATTGGGAACAGCAGTGTAATGAAAGCAGTCATCAAATGTTGACATGTAGCATTTGCTGAGCAAAAGGTCAATGGATTGAACTCAGTCAAGATTATATTGATTAGTGGTCAGTCGATGCAGCAGTGACTGTAAAGGGGCAAGCTAACCTGTAGTAATACAGTAAACAACAGGGAGAGGAGCAAGTGTTTAGTGTAAAAATCTATATCTATGTAATTATTGCTTCAGTGTATTCTTTAAAAGATAGTAACTTTTTCTGTGAAAGTGATTAACAAATTGATGAAGATATAAACATCTATTCCCAAATGCAACATCTTCATTTTTCTTTCACATAAAATATTGCATGTAATGCATCCTATCCTTCTTTTCATTCAACTCAGTCTTCCAAAAACTGAAAGCTGTTTGCTGGAAGTGATCAAAGCTCTTTAGAAGATTAATTTGAATGTGCTGATAATAAGTAACTTATTGGCTAATGTCAAGATTTTTATGTCTGGAAGCAATAAGTGAAAAATAGTTTTGGACAAATATACTACTTTATAATGAAAAAACAACAACTTTTCAGTCAGATTTTTTCCCAGATTATTACTCACTAAAATGTTAAATGAGATACATCTTAAAATTAATCTAATAAATGTATCTTAGTGCTATGTTTGACACATCTCAGAATATACTATATACTACTGATAGCTCGGGTTATGGAGTACCTCCACATATTCCACCAATGGTTTGCTGATACTCTCAACATGACCAAGGTTCCTTCAGGTCAAAAAATAAATATCATTAACATATGTAATATTTTAAATTGAAATTCCACCACTAGTTAAGTGTGTTTTCCAGGGACATCAATATGGGGTCAGAAAGAAACTGGGCTGGAACCAATCAGCTATTCTTCCCACTGCGTCACAGTCACTCCCAAAAGTGTAAACAACACATCACAATTTCATCCGAGCTTAATGACAAAAGTTTGTGGTTTTGTTCTTAATTATGCAGGTTTCAACTTGAGTAGTTCATTCTCTTACATTCACTTGAATTTGGGTTTTATTTATGTAGCACTTTTAAAACATGAATGTCACTCACCCAATAAGACACAAAAGTAAACCAGAGTGAAATCAGCGTGAAACTATACTACTAAAATCAATTCCAAATCTGTGATTTTCAAAAACATTAGGTTCTTTAAATCACGCCTGGAAATGTCACTGTTTACAACCTTGTTCTCATAAACAACAAATGTTCGTGTTGTTGTTCCTTTTTTTTAAAAAATGCTCCTATTATTTTGATATGTTTCCTGATGTTGAATGTTAATGTAACATTATTCCTTAATTTTCTTGTTAATTACTTTGAATAATCTTGTCTTTAATGTGTACTTTGCAAATAAACTTGTCCTTCTGACCACATGTTTGCATTTGTCTCCAGGAATATTTAAAAATCCAGTGCAAAATGCATTAATGTGGTGCTCACAATGGCTGGATGTGTGTGCTTTGTGCTTTTACAGTTACAGAAATCTGGCCACAGAGCATGAGACCCTCATGCAGAAGTATCTTCATCTGCTCCAGATAGTGGAAACAGAGAAAACTGTAGCCAAGCAACTTCGACAACAGATAGAGGACGGAGAAATAGAGATAGAAAGGCTAAAATCTGAGGTAAGCTGCCTCCTAATTTCATTTGTCAAACCTATGATAGTGTATGTCTGAATTTGTTTAATTGCATGATGCACAGTGGGCAGAGTAAGAGTAACAATGCGACTAAAAGTAATGAGGCAGAGAGCACAAAGTGTTCACAGGACAAAGGTCCTGACACAGATTTCAAACCATAGTGTTATGAATTCATGATGAGTGGTAGCTCGCAGTGCCCCCTAGAGACTCTATTATACTGTTGAATGTTTTGTATCCTCATTATTCAGCCTAAACTAGATCAAATGTGTCTCTCTTTAAAGTGCTAATGGAGGTTTCAATTGAATCCAACGTTTTCAATATGCATGAGTCAGCTTTTGTTGTTCATGATACTACAGGGTGCACTACAAAATAAAAATCTGCTTTCTCCCTTTTCATGGCCACAGTATTCACCAGTAATGGATGTTGTTTATAATGAGCTCTTTATCAAAAGTTTTCATATTCATATTCTGAGTGCTGAAAGGGTGAATGTAGCAAGCCTAAATAACATATGCCAAATGTTATATGAATTCAGTGTGTGCATTCCTTAGGCTTCTAAATTAAATAATCAACCAAAACAAAGTTAATGAAAGTTCAGTTTTGCAGCACAAAAAAAAAAGAAAGAATCTTCCTAAATAGTTAGAATAATTTTAAAAAGTTCATTCAGTTGATTAAAATAAAAACTCACATTCTTCCCTGGAAATATTTTATTATTTTGGAATAAATTTAATAATTTATCCTGGCTTTGCTTTTTGACATTCTTAATTTCTTTTTTTTTTCAGATTATCAAAAGAAATGCAATATCAAACAAATAAAAACCTGAATAATAAAAATGTAAATGGTAAATTGCTTTGCACTTTATCAAGTCCTGAGGCCTTCGGAGCAGTCATTCACCTATTCACACTCATTCATTCATTCTGAGGATCCGAAAAGTTCCAGTTCGACAAAAAAGCAGTCATAAGAAATATGTAAAGGCAAAGCTACAAAGCAATGTAATTGAGGCTTAGTTGTTTAAAAATGAAGTCAACTTCATTTCAAATCCTGCTGATTTTAAAAAGTTCATTCAGTTGAAGTATTTTTTTTTTTTAAGTGCCTTACCCACATTTATTTTAATCATGTCAGAAATGTGGAACATGACATAAAAAACAGAGTTCTTTCCAAGCTTTTTCAATGAGTTAATGTCTCCCTTAATTTTTAGATTTCTGGGATTCTGAGGGACAATGAGAAGATCCAGTCAAATCCAGAAGTGCCCCCCAGTGAGGATGACACAGAGATCAAGAAGATCAAGAAGGTAACATGCAGATGCTCCAGTGATACATCTTTTTAAGGCTGAAGAAGATTCATAATTAGTCAGATGGAAAAAAAATAGTTAAATTCATACAGGCAGGGAAGGGACCAGATCATCAGATTAGGCAAATGTGAGTTTTTAAAATGTTCTTTAACTAACAAAATTTCCTGCCTAACCTTATTTTAACCAGTGGAGAGATTTAGACAGAGTGTGCCACAAACAGTGTAACTTCAAGTAACTTGAAGTTGCATACCAATCAACCCTTTTGCAATACTTTCCCCCCACAGGTGCAAAGTTTCTTGCGAGGTTGGATTTGCCGCAGGAAGTGGAAAACCATCATCCAGGACTATATCCGCTCCCCCCACGCCGAAAGCATGCGGAAGAGAAACCAAGTAGTGTTTAGCATGCTGGAGGCAGAAGCCGAGTACGTCCAGCAGCTCCACATCTTGGTCAACAACTTCCTGCGGCCGCTCCGCATGGCAGCCAGCTCCAAGAAACCCCCCATCACCCATGATGATGTCAGCAGCATCTTCCTCAACAGGTTGCTCTTAATTCTCTTTTAGTTATTTCTTTACCAAGAGAAAGAGAAATGAAAAGTGGTTTACTCAATAAGCATTTACCTGTTTGTCTGCATGTTTTCTTAGTGAGACCATCATGTTCCTCCACCAGATCTTCTACCAGGGCCTGAAGGCCAGGATCGCCAGCTGGCCAACACTGGTACTGGGTAAGTCACTCAGAGACTCTATGAATCTTTACCTCTGTATGGAAAACTAAAAACCAGAAATAACTGTTTCCACAAAGTATACCTGTAGGATGAAGCTGCCTGAGTTGTGGCTCTCTGTAGCTCTTAAAAAGCTTCTAAGCTGCTACTGCAAGTGTTTTTCTTGCCCATTCTTTTAATTTAATCAGACAGCCACCTGTTGGTTGCAGTTGCATCATAGTCTTTCCATATTCAATTTTACTGAAAAGTCTTCAGTGAAATTTTCAAAGCTTAGGATATTGTATACTCATCCTAATCCTGCTGTTAATTCTCCACAACTTTATTTTTGAACTATCTTCTTTGTTCCTCAGTTTTCATAGTGCTCTCTTAGTTAGAGATAAATTATATTGAGGATAAATTAAACACAGGAAGAGGTTTCTTCTAAGGTAACTTCTGAAGACAACTGGTTGCACCGATCTTTATTTATAGGTTTCAGAGTGAAGGGAACTAGATAAATAGTGCATATGTGACAAAAACATGTTAAAGTTCTAACAATCTTTGGAACTTCTGTTTCCATGTTTTCATTTTCAGCTGACCTGTTTGACATCCTACTGCCCATGCTGAACATCTATCAAGAATTTGTGAGGAACCATCAGTACAGTTTGCAGATCCTGGCCCACTGCAAGCAGAACAGAGACTTTGATAAGCTGCTGAAGCAGTACGAGTCCAAGCCTGACTGTGAGGAAAGGACGCTGGAGACATTCCTCACTTACCCCATGTTCCAGGTAAAATTCACAAATTGCAGCATGAAGGGAAAAACGTAAAAGAAAAAAATCCACACAATTTTAAAAAGACTTCAATTCACTTTTAGTGGTAAATTAGCTTAATTTTGAAATTCATTGTGCACCTGTTGAAAAACACTAGCAATGCAGATTAAGAATTTTTCTGATATTTTGTGCTGTCTATCACAGTTCAAGCAACCAAAAGAGCCATGTTAAAAAAGCCATATCACATGTTTTATACCAATTCAGCTGACGGCTTCTCCAATAAACTGGCAATAGAGGAGGTTTTCAAACTTCATCACAAGCACATTGATCATTCTGAGATACACTTTTTTATACATTTGCTTACTTTGTCTAAAACTGAGGAAAATGAATTATTGGTACTTGAACTGATATGTTTAAATTCAAGGAACATGCTAAAAGTCAGACTAAACTGAAACATATTTCCTTCGTCTTTTCAGATCCCTCGCTACATCTTGACATTGCATGAGTTATTGGCTCATACTCCTCATGAGCATGTGGAAAGAAACAGTTTAGACTATGCCAAGTCAAAACTGGAAGAATTGTCAAGGTAGAGTTGTCCATCTTCTTTTAAGAAAATCCATAATTCAAATAATAACTGACTCCAGGTGACTGCAGATTCATTGAGACAATTCTAAGATGTACAGAGTGTAGACCAGGGGTGGGCAATCCTGGTCCTCGAGGGTCAGTGTCCTGCAACTCTTAGGTGTCTCCCTGGTCCAACACAGCTGAATCAAATAGCTGAATCACTTCCTAAGTGCAGTCAGGTTCTCCAGAGTCCTGCTAATGACCTCATTATTTGACTCAGGTGTGTTGAAGGAGAGACATTTCTAAAAGTTGCAGGAGACTGGCCCTCAAGGCCTGGAGTTGCCCGACCCTGGTTTAGACTAAGGTGTCTGTTTTTTTTCAGTATAGTTATATCTTGGTAAGTCATATTTTTTACTTACTAAGATGCACCTGGTTTGGAGGCCATGCCAGCTGTGTCACTAAGGAAGTCCAAGTTACTTAGCAAACTCTTTAATGGAGTTTTTGTCACAATCCTTTCAAAGCTGCAACAGTTTATTGTTGCTAGTGTATTTTTTTCATCTTACTTTTTCCTACAACTGAATATTCAGCAGTCTGAACTTAAATAAACAATTGCCTGTGAACAACAACATTCTTTAGCAATAACTTTTTGTGGCTAAACCTCCTTGTGAAGGGTGACAATGAATCTCCTGGACATCTGTCAAGTCAGTTGTAGTTCAAGCCACAATATGGCCATTTTATTACAATTAACATAAATCAATTCTTGTAAAATATCACTCTTTGTGCAATCAATATAATTTACTGAATGATTTTTAAAAAAATTTAATTTCTGAAATAAATTAGATTTGAATATTGTAATACAATGAGATGTGTGAGTATTTGTTGTTCCTTTTAGAATCATGCATGATGAGGTGAGTGAAACAGAGAACATCAGGAAGAACCTGGCCATCGAGCGCATGATTGTGGAGGGTTGTGAAGTGTTGCTTGACACCAGCCAAACATTTGTGAGACAAGGTAGGGGAGGTTTGATTGCTAGCTTGAAGCACTGATTCTGATTAATAAATAAATAATCTAAAATAGAAAACATACATACTACATACAACAACTTGAAACACAGAAAAAAACTATTGAAAGCTTGCTAATTCAAATAATAATGAATGAATCATATATAATGTAGGAAAGGTTAGAATATTTGCATGTTAATGTTGCATAACTTGATGTGTGTGTATGTTTGGACAGGTTCTCTAATTCAGGTGCCAATGAGTGAAAAAGGGAAAATCACAAGAGGCCGCCTGGGTTCTCTGTCTCTGAAGAAGGAAGGAGAGAGACAGTGCTTCCTTTTCTCCAAACATCTCATCATTTGTACCCGAGGATCAGGAGGAAAACTTCACATCACAAAGGTAAAACATGGTTTGCACTTATAAAGGTATAAAACTAAAGAAACAAAATACAGATTGTTAACTAAGTAAGTCTGGCATGGATTTAAAACAAATTTGGAGGTTAAAAAGTGGCTTCCATGCGTTTAAAGCACATAGCATTAACATCCTGTTAATGCTGTCAATAAAATTAAGATACTTCTGTACTAATCTTCAGGAAGGGTTTAAAAAAGTGTGAAAAAACTTTTACCTGTGACGTGTCAATCCTATCATAGAATGGAGTGGTGTCTCTCATAGACTCTACCCTAATGGAGGAGCCTGAGGGGACAGACGATGAGTGTAAGTTACTATTTCTGGTTTATCCAGTTTTATTTTTTTAACAAGGTAATTACAATAACATGCATTGAAAAAAAAACAGATGCTATAATTTCAGTAAAATCTGTAAATGTTTGGGGCTGCAGTGTGACAAAATATGAACAAGTTCAAAGTTTAAGTTTATTTCTGCAAGAGTTTGCATGTCTATAGTAGAATTGTGCTTATTGCATGCAGCTTTATTTTACATCATGAAAGCTGAAGGTGCATAAGAAACATACTATTTTGTGAATTTTAGTAGTAGGACATCATGTTCGTCACAATACTTGAGGAGGTTTTTCAAATGTATTGTCCTCTAGCCAAGTTCTAATAGATGAAGTGAGTCATAAAGACTACAGTCAATAATTATCCATTGTTAGGACACTCTTAGTTTTCATGTTAAAGTTTTGCAGCAGTAGTTGCCATTGCAAAGTTTCTAACATTTTTTGACCTGGTGGTTTGTTGAACTGCAGCCAAAGGGGAGCGAAGCGGCCAGGATGCAGAGCATCTGGACTTTAAAGTTATGGTGGAGCCCAAGGAAGGTCAACCTTACACTGTCATCCTTGTAGCGTCATCACGACAGGAGAAGTCAGCATGGACAAGTGACATAAGTCAGGTAAGTTTCTCCTCAAGGTGCATAAATATTAATCAAACTGGGGGGGCTAAACAAGGAGAGAGGTTTGCCTGTTTGTGGGCATGTTTAATCAGCATCATCCAAACTGTTTGAAAGTCAAACACAAGAATGCAATCAGGGAAACAAAGTCCATCATAAATCAAAGACTCTTTCATCGTTGGTCAAGAGGAAACAAAGAGACCTGCAGCGTCAAAAGGTTTATCTATTTCTGTCCCTCCTGTATCTTCATATTGACAGACAGCAATTTTCTGTTTACTTTCTGTCTTGCAGTGCATCGACAACATCCGCTGCAATGGTCTAATGATGAACGCCTTTGAGGAAAACAGTAAAGTCACAGTGCCACAAATGATTAAGTAAGAGTCATGTGCATAACAATGCACACATAAGGTACAAACACAAAGTCAAAGAATGACATTGGGGTTAGATATAAAATGACCAATGCACAAAGAATTTAACTAGGAGTACAAAAACTGAAAAAAATCACCATATTTTGGAAATATTCATGTATCTGTTCTTTTATGTTCAATATTGTTGTACTTTTCTTGGTCAAAAAACCCCAAATATGACATAAAACTTTATTGTTTACCAGTTAAACTTCCTAGTTTTTAAGAGCATACATATATAAATATACAGTAAGTACAATGTTTTTAATTTTTAAGAGTTTATAATTTTTTAATTAAGAGAATTAGGTGGTTCACTTAGGTTTTTCACTGAAGCAATTATATTTTCTCTAAAGCTATAAAAGACCTTGACGATTAAGGTGAACTTCATTCAACATCAGTTAAGACCTAGGTGTGCTTGTCTTGACTATTACAAATTCATCTTCTGGTGTCCAATTTTAACTTAAAGCCCTAAAGCCAAGCATTAGATCAAATATACATACGACAAGAAAATTAAGCTGTATTAAGCATTACCAATGTAGAAGATATCATTTGTATTTTCCAAAAGCCTTGGATGATTAAGGATGTACTTTTAACCAATTAAAATCTTGTTAATTTCTGGTTGAATAAACAGGTAAAAGATGAGTTTTTCTAAAACTATGTAGAAAATGCAGTTTACTTTTACATTGTGTACAGCAGTGAAATCTCTCTCTCCTTTTGGAAAAATGAACATCTATGAATAAAAATAAGAAATTTCTACACGAATCTAGAAGCTCTCCCAAAAATTGGGTAGCATTAATGCAGGGAACGCAAGCCAAGAGAGTAGCATTTCCACACTCTAATAATATCTAATACTCTATAGGTCAGATACCAGCTTGTACTGTGATGATGTCGACATTCGCTTCAGCAAGATGATGAACTCATGCAAGGTACTGCAGATCCGCTACGCCAGTGTGGAGCGCCTGTTGGAGAGGCTGATCGACTTACGCTTTCTCTCCATTGACTTCCTCAATACCTTCCTTCACTCATACCGCGTCTTCACCAGTGCGGACATAGTCCTGGACAAGCTCATCACCATCTACAAGAAACCAATCAGTGCCATCCCCGCACGGTATGTAGGGTTACTCCAAAGTACATTTTAGTTACTGGCAAAGATTCTATTATATATGCCAGATAATAAAATCTCAGTTCAGTGTTTTCACTGCTCAATTTTAAAGGTACTTAATACATAAAAAAAATGGGGAGGCATTGCAAAAGAGTGAGTTTGCATAGGTTGTGGGTTTCAGGAAACATTGGTGTCTCTGGTGGCCATTATATAAACAATTTTTACCAGGTGGTGACACACAGGAAGTGCAGCTTACACCGTTACCTCAGAGATTTCCGGGTTGAATTTTTGTTTAGACTTTGAACAGTTTGTTCTCTTGGATTTTCCAGTGATTAATTGTGTGTTTTTCTGTGTTTCTCAGTGTATGCAGAGTCCACAATACACTGAAACATGTTGTAGTGATTATTTGTGTTTCATGTAGAATAAACATTTGACACTGGTGTTCTTTCATCTTCTAGCAATGTGTATCAATACACATTACTTGTTTTGTAGAGGAATGCCCAGTTATTACAGTTACCTTTTATAAAAAGTTTGTAACTAACTTCTAGTGTAGCCTCTTAATAATGTTACATATTTTAAACAGATTAAAGGAAAATCTCTTGAGGACTATTTCAACTTTCCTCTCCCAGCCTACTTTAAGGCTTGTTTTTTTTTTATATATCTAAGAAGCTAGATTTGGTAAATACTTCAAATCCTTTGGAAAAGCAAACTTGCCCGATTCGACAAAACAAAAACTGTACTTTTGAATTAAAATAGAACAATTTCATGTTTTCTCCTCAGACTAGTAAAATTTATCCTGGGATTATTTGAGTGAAAGCTACAAGATCAGAGTAATTTATAGAAAGTTTCACCAGGGGTGGCACGTTAAACTGGGCATCAGCACTGACCCCACACCACCCCCTACTGTACATCATTATTAACTTCACAAGATGTTTATCTTATAATTAGGGCAAATAAATGAGACTCAATCTTCACCATGTAGTTTTGCATTGTTTGGATTTTTGCATCAGCTTTATATATATCACCTTTTATTTGGACAAACTTAGATAAAGTGTGTGCTTTGGCTACAATGAGCTCTTACTTGGTTTATCGCTGCTATTGCTCTACACCGTTTGAGATTCCCTTACTTCTCCACCTGAGGATGCAGTAGCAGTGCCGTAATGCTGCAGTGAAGAGGTGGGACTTCCCCAGTGACTGAATTGGCCTTTGCTCTCACATGGACTGTCTGTGAGAAACCTCATCATGCTACCATGCCCAGTCCAGTTGAGGAGGGACTGAGGAGGAGGCAGTGAGAGGTCACAGCAGCACACCTTCTCTCTGCCATCACAGTTAATCGGATCCTGTGTCTTACCAGTTCTTCCCTGTTCTTTCTCCCAATCCTCGTCTTACCCTTTGTTGTTCTCTTGCTTTTATTTTTCTTTCCGTGAGTCTGACCATCCCTCTCACTGCAGCGCTGTCACCATAGCAACCTTCTACTCTGCTGCAGGACCCCACCCTCTCCCCCTCTCTCCTGTCTTCCCCATCATCTGCAACAGCTCCATGGTATTAAATATTGATGTTGGTGTTTTGCACCCTGCTGTCTTCTTCTCCTCCTTCTTCCTTTTTGTCATATCCCCCCTCTTGTTTTCTGGTCAAAAGCATGCAATCTTTGCCTCTTTTTGCACTCTTTTACACTCTTGACTTTTTAGTTTTATTTCGACTTCTTTTCAGTTCACCTCTCTCTCACCTTTCCTCTACCCCACTCGGTCTCATCATTTCAAATGCTTTCTCCTCTTAAAAGTGTTTCTTAAATTTCGACACGGAGACACGCTATGACTGCAGCTAGCATCATACAGGGCTGGAGACTTCCCATTCGCCCACTCGCAGCCAGCAACCTGCGCTGTGGTGGAATCCATATCAACTATGTTGCTCCTCTCTGGTGCCCTCCCTCTCTGTATTGCTGTTTTCAGCCTTGCTTGTCTTGTGTTATTACTGAAGCCCAGTCTCTTCCTCTCTCTTTTCCTCTTTGTTTATTTGGCTCCCCTTTCTCTCCGCTTCTCTATCCCCATGTCTCTGTGGGCCTCCCCTGGGCTGGTTGCTGTTGGCAGCACCCGTGCCTCCCACACTGTCACTTGACATGCTATTTATAGGCCTTCAAGGGGGTGGCTCTCAGAGCAAGGAGGATGCTGTCTTAAACAAAGTAGCTTAAATAAAAGAGGCAGGAGCTCCCAAGGAGCCTTGAGGTTCCTTGGCTTCTTCTGACACCCAGTGCCACCCCATTATAACCATTGTTGTTTCACCCTTATTGAGACCACCTTGTATTCAAACCGAAGTTTAAAATCTAACAATTCACCCTCTGTCTTTGGTCACCTGTCTCTGTCTCTCCCCATTTCCTGCAGCTCGTTGGAGCTCTTCTTTGCCAGCAGCCAGAACAACAAACACCTTTATGGTGAGCCACCCACGTCGCCACGTGCCAGCCGCAAGTTCTCCTCGCCGCCTCCTCTTTCCATCACCAAGAATTCCTCTCCAAACCGCCGACGCAAACTTTCACTCAACATCCCCATTATCACTGGGGGCAAGGCCCTGGACCTTGCAGCACTCAGCTGCTCTCCCAATGGCTATGCAAGCATGCACACAACCATGTCACCCTTCAGCAAGACCACACTTGACATTAACAAACTCTACGTGTCCAGCACAATGGCCAGCAAAATCCCTGATGAGGGAGAGTCCAAATCTGAGGGCAAAGCTGAAGAGTCCGCCCCTGGCAAGCAAGGTCAGAACTGCTGCCGGATTCATTTTTTGAATGTAGTTTCCCACTGGGTTGTTTAAGTTCAGGGAGGATTGTTTTTAGGTAAATATCAACAGAGTTGTTCAAGGTCATTTTAGTTTTGATTTTATTGTTATTTTATTTTCCTCTCTTCACATTTTGTGCTCTTCCTTTTATTTGTACTCCCTTTTGAATTCTGGATCCAGATCGGTCTGTCAGAGAGGAATGTGATGAAGAGCAGAGTCAGAGTGATGAGGCAGAATCAGAAATGTCTCCTCCCAAATCACCGTCAACACCCAAGAATGTCAAGTCAAAAAACTCAGGTACAGTGCAGCTCATCAACATTAAGCGGTTCCTATTCTTCAGCTTGCTTGACTTTGAAGTCAACCAGTTCAAAACCCAGTTCAGCAGTTTGAAAAGAAGAAAAATGATTTCCAGAAATAATGGGGCTGGGAAATTGCTGAATTGTAGCCGCAACACTATTGAGATTATCTCTACAATGTCCACATATATAGACAGAATGTATAGAAAACTATTCTTAGAAGATACCTAAATGTCAATCAGATTGGAAATATTGCCACAATTTCTCAATTTTATTTAGGTGTGGGCTTTGACTGGACCATAATAACACACAAATATGCTTTGATTTACTGTAGAAATACACCGAGTAGCTCAAGTTCTCTGTAGGCGCTAATAGATTTTCTTCCTGGATAATCCTAGCTCTCACCCCTACCAATTAACTTCTCCTGAATAGAAAAGTATTCCCACAGCATGATGATGCCACCACCCTGTCTCGTCATGGGAATAGTGTTAAATTGTTTTCTCATTTGAGCAGAGCACTTTCTTCCACATGTTTGCAGTATCTTCTGCATGGCTTTTGGCCAACTTTAAATGATACTTGAATGCAAGACTAGAACAGTCTGTTGACGGGAACAGTCTGTCCCATCTACAGATTGTTACATCTGAGCTGCTGTGGGCCTTTGTCTGTCCTCCAGAGATACCTTGGCCCTTTTTTATGCTTCTTTGGTGAATGTTCATATTTCCCAACTTGATTTTTTTGTCCACTTCATCTATCACATGAAAGCAAAATTTGAAAATGTTCAAGGATATAACTTCTCCTGCAAGATAATTTAACTGTAATGTGCAACATTAAAGAGCTGATTTTCAAAATTTGAGAAAAAAATAAAGTTGAATCACATGCAGTTAATGCCTCAAGTTTCAGGGCCTGATTTGATGCACAGTGTAAAATTCAGATTTTAATGTCATCTAATGCGACAAGATTAAAAAGGCAACACCACTTTTTCTAGCTGCTTAAAGTAAATAAAGATAGCATCAGCAAACTTAGAACAAACTTCTTCTTGTTTTGGAGAAAGAGAAAGACAGGTACAGCCAAATAAGGTCTTGATAAAAACCACCCACGGCATCCTGGCCCTCCCCATGTCATATAGCGAGGGAGCATCCACCCCGTAGGTAGTCAAGCACAATCCATCCCCAGTGTGTTCTCTTCCCACGTTGCTGGATATAAGGGAAGCCAGTGCCTTGTGTGAGTAGGTGGAAGGAAACCTTGTACCTTAGCAACGATGTGCGTGTTCTTCTATACCGCCCCCGGCTGAACGGAGGAAGGCAGAGGGGCGAAGAAGTGAGTAATGGAGGGAGGCAGAGAGGCAGGCACAGTGGAGCATTCACCGTCATTGCCGTGAGATGCAGGACACACTGTTCTACATCGGTTTCAGCTCTTGGTTGCCCTCCAACGGTCAACAGTTTGATTATACAGCCTAATACTAAGATAGAAAAATTAAAAGTGCTAATGTGGAAAAAATTCTCTCTTTAGAGAAAATCTTCTTTGGTGTAATATATTTTTTTGTGTGTGTTTTTTCAATAAATTAAATGTTTGCAATTTTAATGTTCCCATATTTAGAGTTTTCTCTGTTTTCCTTCAACAATGGCATGGTGGTGTCATCTTGCCGGGAGCTTGAGAATAACCGCAGTGCCCTATCTGCTGCCTCAGCCTTTGCCATTGCCACAGCTGGTGCCAATGAAGGAACGCCGACCAAAGAAAAGTACCGCCGTATGTCCCTTGCCAGCACAGGTCAGTAACATACCATTATTGACTGCCAGAGCTGCTTCTACAACACTGTCTGAAGCATTTCAATACTGAAAATGAACAAACATTGTTTGGTTACAGAATCAGTATCCAAATTATGCTGTTTTTTTATTCAGTCCAGAAATGTAAAGTTGGTTAATGTCTAAACCAGTTCAGTCAAGTTTAAATACTTTTTCAGGTTTCAACTACCTGACTCCAGGTCAGACTGAGTGTGACAGTTTGCCTGTCACACTCAGACAATTAGACAATCAGAGAGAATAATATTCAGGTACAAGCTGTCTAAGAACTGGAAAGTAGTTGTATTGTAGAACAAGACGAAGATTTTTTTAAACCATTAAAATATTGTATCGACTCTCAGTGATGGTGGTGGTGGTATGATTGTTGGGGCTTTCTTGTTGTTATGGCAAGTGGTGGATTGCAAAAAGACAGAAGAGAGACTACCTTCAACTTCCCCACAAACCAACAACTACATGGTTGAAACTTGAACATAAGTGGCATCAAAGCAGTGATTCCAAATAATGGAAAAACAGATATTGAGCAATAATGCACAATAAATGTACTAATTTTACAGAGAAAAATACTTTGGTATAATTACTCCAACAATGTGCAGAATAGCATATCCAAACTTGCTAAAAGACATTTGACTAAATTTAAGAGGGACATATCTATATATTTGAGCTTGTATATATAATTTTAATCTGTGTGGAAAAGACTGAGTCCAGTATATCAAAATTTTCCAGCTACTTCTACTGTTATTTAGAAATTAAAAATTACTTTAGAAAATAAATGAGACACTAAAGTGAATTTTGACACTAAGGTTTATGTTGTAGGGGAATATGTGAAGATCAACTTCTGAGCACAGGAAGGAAATTAATTAAATAAAACTGCTGGATTGTTTTGTAAACATTTCAAATCTTTATTTCCAACTAGCTTAGTTATAAGGAAACATTTTCATCTGTTGCATGGTTGTTTTTATTTTCAATTTCTGTGACATTTAAGGTGAATACATTTATCTGGCTTTATTACATTCTTACATTTTGGGAGGTTCAAAAAGTTTGAACTTAAACAATGTTTATATTTCTTGTCCTATGCTTAAGAAGCAGTTTTCTAGCTGCAGCAGAAGCAAATTAGTGAGGCATTAGTGTAGGAGCAGGCTATTTAAGAAAAAGAAATCCAACTGCATTAACCCGGATTCCAGGTTTTCCTACAGATCAGAGGAACGGAGACAAAGAGTTTGTTATTCGCAGAGCTGCTACAAATAGAGTCCTGAATGTGCTGCGTCACTGGGTGTCCAAACACTCACAGGTAAACTTTGACCCCTTTCTTTTCTTTTTTTTCCCTTCTGTTTTTGAAGCAGTACAATAAGACCTGTGTAATAACACTGTGGTTGTTCTTGTGTGTTTCCTCAGGACTTTGAGTTGAACACAGAGCTGAAGATGCGGGTAATTGGCTTCCTGGAGGAGGTGATGCATGACCCAGAGCTCCTGACACAGGAAAGAAAAGCAGCTGCCAACATCATCAGGTTGGTTTTCCTTTCTTCATTGCACAATCAGTTACATAGTCATATGTGATGCATTTCTGTGAAAGAATGGTGTAGAAAAGAAAATTTTTGAAAGAACATAGAACGATTTGTTCACATAATGAGTAGTCTAGTTGGAAATCATGAGTAAAATGTTCCTGGACAATAACAGCAAAGACACAGAGAGTAGAAAAAAGATACAGGACAGTGTTAACAAACTAGTGGGGTAAAATCAGTCTTGTTGTGGTGTGACTAAATCTTTCAACATGCAGGAATGCTGAGTAGCTCTTAAGTTGTATAAAAACTAAATCCTCTTTGAAGAAATTGCTGAAACAGGCGTCACTGCTATTTGCATTCAGGACTCTCACTCAGGAGGATCCTGGAGACAGCCAGGCCAGCATTGAGGAGATCACCCAGATGGTAGGCGTGAGAAAACTCTTTGAATCTGCCAGATTCTTACTGCTTTAGGATTAATAATGACTTGGTTGTGTGTGTGTGTGTATATGTGTGTGTTTAGGCTATGGAAGAAAGTAAGACTGAACCATTTGAGAACCATTCTGCCTTGGAGATTGCCGAGCAACTGACAATGCTGGACCACCTGGTCTTTAAAGTTATTCCTTATGAGTGAGTAGACTCCATGCAAACTTTTGAAACAAGACAAGAACTACTTTTAGCAAAGGGAGATTGAAGAACACATAGAGTTCACTTGATGCTGAATGAATATTGTGTTTAAATATTCTTTTGTGACATGTAATTCTTTCTCTTTAGGGAGTTCTTTGGACAAGGCTGGATGAAGAACGACAAAAATGAGAGAACACCATACATTATGAAAACAACCAAGCATTTTAATGATGTAATAACGTCCTTCTTATAGATTTATAAGTGATCTTATTAAATTAGAATATCATTAAAATATGTATTTATACTAGTAATTTGATTACAAAAATTTTAATTATACTATTTAGATTCTGCCACCGACTGCCATGACGTTATAAAAGCCAATGTTACTTTAACAGTGGCCTTAAGTTTATCTGCAGTTTTGCATGTGCTTTATTTTGTCTTTCTCTTAACAATAATCCCTAAATTCTCTACGGGTTTAGGGCAAGTGAATTCGCTGGTCAATCAAGCACAATAATAGCTTGGTTATTAAAGTAGGCATTAGTACAAGTGGGTGCCATGTACTGCTAGAATCTGAAATCAGGCTCTCCAGACAGCTTGCCAGCAGATTGAGGCAAAACATTTCTCTAAAATCCGAACATCAAGTAACTCAGATTCTGTGCCTCTCTGCAGTTGCTTCAAACTCACATTTAGATTTCCACTGACTCTGGCCACAGTCTACATCCTTGCGTGTCTTTTCTTTCACAATCATGCCAAGGCTGTGTTATTACTGTTAATGTGTTATATACTATTTACAATATCATTTTTTTTCTCAGACATTGAATTTCTTCATTTCATTACCCATTAGCCACATTCAAAAGTATTACTACATATGTATGTGTGTGTGTTTGTTTTAGATCAGTAACAGGATTGCCTCAGAAATCCTTCACTGGGATGATGTCAACATGAGGGTGGCAGTGATCGAGAAGTGGGTGGCCGTGGCAGACATTTGCCGCTGCCTTCACAACTACAACGCCGTTTTGGAGATCACATCCTCGCTTAACCGAAGCTCCATCTTCCGCCTCAAGCGGACGTGGTTAAAAGTGTCTAAGCAGGTATAGAATGTGTGTCTGTTCAGACTCTTTTGCCTTTTCTTAGTTTTTTGGAAACATTCTGATTCATAACTGATTGTTTGCAGGGGTGCTTCCTAACTTTAGCATATGAATTATTCTAGCTGGAAAATATTCCTCAACTCAGGGGACAAATTAATTTAGTTTTGATAAAATAGCTGAAAACGTGGCAAGAAAAAAACATCCAGAAAGAAAACAGATATAGATATACATATTGTATATTAAAAATCATCACATAAAGTAACATTAAAAATCTGAGTACAAAGAGATTTTCCAAGCGGTAACAAGTTAGCTGTGATTCACTTTCTAGACGAAAACTGTGATTGACAAGCTGCAGAAGCTGGTGTCATCAGAAGGCCGTTTCAAAAACCTAAGGGAGGCTTTGAAAAAGTAAGTATTTGTCTGTTTTTATCACTTTGTAGAACATTTTTTTTGTTTGTTTTATTTTACACCTGTCTCTTTCTGTGACCTGTACACTCTTTTCAGCTGTGACCCTCCATGTGTTCCTTACCTGGGAATGTACCTGACTGACTTGGCCTTCATTGAAGAGGGAACACCAAACTACACAGAAGACAACCTGGTCAACTTCTCCAAGATGAGAATGGTAGACAAAACTGTCCTATTAAAATTGAGGCAGAGCCCTTTAATTTTTACTTTAACAGTTTGCTATAAAATTGTTGAATATGACATGAAACTGTTCCATATGCCTCCAGATTTCTCACATCATCAGAGAGATCCGACAATTTCAGCAAACTGCTTACAAGATAGATTTTCAGCCTAAGGTGAGAAAACTGATGGCTGTAAGTAAAACATTAAGCATAAAAATGATCATTATCATTAAAAAAAATATTGACCTGAATGACAAAAAAATAACTGTCACTATTAGGCAGACATCTAATAAATTATGTAGGTATAAACATTTGTAAGAAACTTAGTAACATAACTAAGCTAAACTGTAACATAAGTAACAGTTTAACAAGTAAAGAAGATAATATCAAAATAAATGTGGAGAAAATATGACAAATTATTTAATAAATAAAGTCAAAATATCAAACTAAAATAGAAGTAATATCCTAAACAGACAAAATGCTAATGCTTGGGCCAGTGGGTTGGTTTAATACTCAATCTTTTTTTTTTTCACCATTGCAACTTCTTCTTTTGCTTACTTTTTTTGTCTTATGTTTAAAAACATTTTGATCTTAATATTTTTGACTTAATTCTTTAAAAAAAATTCAAATATACCTTTACTTTTTTAACTAAGTTTTAAGTTTACATTGTAACAATTTCTTCAGAAATATATTTTTTCTCTAAAATGGTAACTTTTTCTCCACATATTAATCTTCTTTCTCCTCATTCTTTGACTTTAATCTCAAAATGGGACATCAACAAGATTCCAAATTACACAAATGACTCTACTAACATGTTACATAGTTCAATGTACGTTCATTTCTTCACAAGAAAATTTCAAAGAAATCTGCTTATAAGCATTTGTCATTGTCAACATGCAGGTATGCTTTATTGTCTTCCTAAAGGACTCTTGACACAGATAAGAAAAAGACAGCCTTTTAATTGAGTTTTAGTTTGTTTAACCTTCTGAAGAAAGAAAAATGAAAAATGCTTTCTCAATCACAATTATTCTTTCATCAAATGTCCATTCCAAAGGAAGATCCTAAAAGTAAAAAAAAAATCCTTTCAGTATACTATGCATGTGCTTTTTTGCTGCAGGTGGCAAAGTACCTGCTGGACAACAGCACAGTGATGGATGAGGAGAGCCTGTATGAAGCATCTCTGAGAATTGAGCCCAAAACCTCATCATGAAGAGAAATTATGTGATGATCAGATAAAGACTGCAGAGAAGGTTTCAACATGTACATTTATCATTATTTGTATTAGACACAATAGGCTGTGCCCTCCTTGTATTTGCTTCCTAATGAATTCTGTGTATTATTGTTATTAGAGATTGAATAGAAGCCCACAGAGGTTTTATTTCTATAGTTATAAAGTATTTATATGTTCTATATTGTCTTAAATGCTAATTTATGACTTGTTTATTTTGCACTAGAGAGCAGATAGAAAGGAGTGTTTACAGACTTGATATTTTAGTATATCTAAATGGGCAACTGGAGTGTAACAGAAATTTCTCCTTCATGAGAAAATGTCAGTTTGTGGGAAGTCAAGAGTCTGCAGAAAATAGACTTTATGAAAGTTCCTGTTACAAAATTATTCAACTTGTCAAAAATCACACAAATGTGATTTTCAAGTGACTGTACAATCAAAGATTGTACGTGGATTTTTAAGATAGCAGTCTACGTTGAACGTGACTCCACATGTAACAGTCAACAAAGTAGCAAACTTAGAGGTTACTTTCCTGGAACTTAAAGATTCATTTTCTAAACTTAATAAACAGTTTGTTGGAACTTTAATCAAACGTCATACTGACTTTCCTAAAATTGAGCAGGTGCTTTCTAGGACCTTACTACTTACTAAGCCTGAGCTCAAATGTCACTTTCTGTAAAATGCAAGAGGCTTTCCTGGAACTTCGAAGTTACTTCCCTGCAACCTGCTAAGTACTTCTCCTGAAAATACTAGCTACTTTCTCAGAACTTGGCAGCTACTGTCCTTCAGCTTCTTAGAAATTAGAAGCTACTTCCCAGAAATAAGTTTCATATAACGTAGTAGTTACATTCCCAGGACTTACCAGGCACTTTTAATAGGTTTTTATGGAACTTTCTGATTATTTCTCCAAAGTTACCACATACTTTCTGGGCGATAACTCAATAGTAATATATATCGTGATAAACACATGATTGATATTAATAGGTAGCACGTCCAATTCAATGTTCACTTATTTCACTGCACAGCATTCTGGGGTATGTAGCGGAGGAAAGCCTTCAACTGGTTAACATCTCACTTCTAGCTAAGCAAGTTGAGTGGCATCAACTAACTCACTCACTCTTTGGTTGCCTAGTAGCAACTCACTCACTTTTTGGTTACCTAGCAACTAACTGTTTAATAACTTGTGCAGCAGCAGTTTAAGGTTTCACCAATGTTTAAAACTGCTTAAAAATAACAAAAGTCAGTGGGGAGTAAAAACTATGGATAAAATACAAAAGGTTATGCCACCAGTTAGGGAGTATTTCACATACTTAAAATATAGTCAATTATCAATATTGACTGATGTGAAACCCTCATGTTGTGGTACATTTTTCAGCCATTTTGTCCAGCCTTACTTTCTGGACATAGACAGGACTTTCCAATTTTTTAATTTTACCTTCCAGAACATACTAGGTATCTTACTGGAGGTTTTTTGGAACTTATTACTTTCCTTGAACTTTTAAGGTGCTTTCTTGGAACCTCCTTGGAACTTACTGGAAAAAAAAAATTCTGGGTACTTTCCACAAGCTACCAGGTACATTTTGGGATTTAGACAGTTTTCTTTCTGAAACTTACAAGATTTTTTCCTGGAATGTTCATGAAAATTCCAACTTACTGGGTTCTGCCACTTCTTGAAACTTTGGTTACTTTACAAAAGTTCTAGAAAGTTTCTGGTAAGCTTAGGAAAATAATGTTTAGGTACTGGGAAAAGGTTTCTGAGTTCTAGGAAAGTATGCGATGTATTATGTAGTATTAAAACTACTAATGCATGACTGTTAATTTATATTAATTTTGAAATGTTTTAAAGCTGTTTTCAGCTGATTAGAGGGAAAAGTGGGACTAAGGTAATGGCAAAAGTTGAATCACAATCTGTTTTATGTAACCACTGGCTGATTAACATGTGAGAAAAGATTGCAGACAAACAAAGTTTCTTTATAGTTTTGGATTTTTTTTAATGCTTTGCTTACTTTATTCCCCTGGTGGGCAGTGTCATGTATATACAGTATAAGCACCAGGCAATGTATGTAGCATCAAAATGTAACAGATTTTGAGCCACTTACAGAAGTTAAAATTCTCAGCTTCAATATTCAGACACAGAAAGTGAAGTCTTTTGGGTAAAATCCTCTTTTGTTAGTGCATTATGATTTTGCCTTAATCATGAAATGGATTATATTCCATGAAGGTATTTAAACTTCTTTGTTCTACAATTTGCCAATAAAATAAACTGACTGCATACAGTATAATGTACAGATGGTCTGATGCATTTTCTAACATGCAATGTGTTCAAAGACACATCCCTAGAAATGTGTTATCCTTATGATTGTTAAATGCTATAATTACTCTCCTGTCTACGCCACTTTGAAACAAATGTTTAAGGCAACATTAGTGTACTACATTCTATCCCAACGTGTTAGCAGGAGCTACACAGTAGTATTATTGTGCTTCTTGAAATATTTATATGTATTTTTTACAGGCTTTATATAGAGAGACACCTAAAGCTTAAGTGGCAGGCATGTACCACTTTTATGTTTTCAGATCCAATCTATATATATACAGAATGGTATGTGTACTGTATTTAAACCCTACCTTTGCACCCTTCAATCTGTATCCTCCAACAGGAACACCAGATGTTTGCAGTGAGCAATACCCAGTGACATGAGAATTATCTTTCAGTCTATTTCAACAGCTTGAGTAGTATTTCCAGTTTTGTATAAAAGTGTACTCTTTCCTGATTACCTCTTGTTAATAAATCTGTTTTTTCTCAGGGGGCGAAATGTCTCTGGGCTTCTGTTTGTGCTTTTAAGTTTGACCTTGACATTTGAACTGAACAATAATGCTTTGCTTTAGGACCCTCAATGAGGGAGTTTGAAAATAGACTCTATATACTGGAATCTGGCTTGAGTTTGCATCGGAGTTATTTATCTACAATTAACATAGTTAAAGACACAATTTATTATATTGATGTATTATTGTATATTACTCATTTCCTCTGTAATAATGTTTAATATTGTGTCACATTTTTAGCTGTTTTAATCTCAGACTTACATAAACAATCTATATATAATTTGAGTTAAGTTCATATCAGAGTGTGAAAAAACTTTCTTGTGAGAAAATTAATGTAAAATAATAATAAAGGTACCCCCGCTGTTAATCAATCCCTTTTCTCTTTAAGACATTTCTTAGCTACACACACAAAAACATGTCAAAAGTTCGTAGCATTCAGAAACAGGAATTTTTCAACAATGTGTTTTAATGTAGAGTGTTGTGGGTCATCTCTTACATATACTTATTCACACTTCAGAAGATTTTTAAAGTTTTATAGTTGAAATTGTGGAATGTAAGTTAATTTTGGCAGAGAAAACCCACTGATAAATGCTGTCTCAACTGTACCATTGCCAGCTACTTAAAGCTGTATTAAGAAATTTAAAAGGACACTGAAAAAAAACAGTATCTCACAGCTGAATAGAACAAACAAAACTGACAGCGAGATTGAGGCCAAGACTCCTTCACCCTCCATATCATATTCTCCCTCCTCAGCAGTGAAATCCTGTTGTTGCTGGTCGACATCTGATCATTCATTCTCTACTTCAGTGAACTCCATCTCATCCACACCCTCTCAGCCTACCATCGGATGAAAGCTTTGTGCGTGAACATAGTACTTAACGTCTCAGAGGTATCCTGGAACAGCTCTTGGAAGACCACTTTGTTGTCAATAAGTATGGCGGCCATCTTGAGCACAAAAAGAGGAATGCCATGACTTCAGTCTTTATGTTGTCTGGGATTCAGACAAGCAACACAGTCCCTTTTGTTGCTGTTGTCTTTCTCAGTGCCATTCAACACCACCTTCTAAAAGCCTGCTGAACAGTCCACTCACCTCGAAGTTTGGGATGAACTTTGACAGGTTCTGCACCATACTGGACCTTATCAGTGATGCTTTAGCCTGTGGGTTTTGCCATTTCTGCAATAGCTACGACCTTTTCTTTGTCTAGCTTTGGGCCTTCTGTGCTGAGAGTATGACCAAAATACTGAATTTCAGATATTCCAATCTTGAATTTGTTTTTGATAAGCTTGAGGTTGATGCTTTTTATCTTAAGAGCTGTCTCATTCTTTTGCCTGTTGTTTTCTGTCTTTCTCCCATTCTGGATGATGTTCAAAACTCCTTTGAGTTCTCAAGTCTTTGAGCAATCCATTCTGAAAAATTTAGTTACTAGTGAGATTCCAAAAGGCAATGTTCTGAGTCTGCTTTGACCAGTGATAAATGTGCACAATTCAGAAATCTCTTCATAGTTGAATTTGCCAAAATCCATGGTTCAGGTCCAATACTGAAAAGCTCTTTGCATTTTGCATCTTTGCAATGATGTCTTTCACTGCTCTAAGTGGGATGTCTTACCTTGTTATGTCTTTCAAAGGGAATCAACAGAAATCCCTTTGTTTTTATCTTTTGTAATGTTACCATACTGTTAGTTCAGTCAGGCTCTGTTTGCTTTTTAACAAGTGACTCCATTCTTTTCTATTCAGCTTTGATGTTTTTCTTAATGCAAAATGCTTTCGTGGGTGGATGCACTACAGGACTAACTACGAGATCAATCTGACTGTGATGTCTTCCCGGTACACAGCCTCTTTCTAAAAACGCACATCCAGCTACTCTTGCAGGACATTTGTTTCTCCTTTAAAGTCCACTATGAATATTCTCTCTATCAGTTCATAAGTATATATGAATTTCCTCCCAATATAGCAGGTAGGTTGGCTTCTATCATCTGAAACTCCAACTCGTATACTTTGTTGTTGTAGTGACATTTCAACTTTACAATGTGCAACAGCACCATCTTGTGACAAGAATATGTCAGAAACCTAAAGCTAGATGATTTGTTTCTTTATTCAAAATTGTACCAGCCAGGCAGAACAATGCACTATGTCCTAGTATCAAGTCTGAAGATTAAACATTTTGGGGAAACATACAGGAAGATGTGAAAAATATAACAGGTGAGATATCAGATTCCTCTTTACAGTAATGGTCAGTGCAGACTTTACCTACTGTGTGGGCAGAGGTATTAAGAGTGCAGGAGGTGCTTCTGAATACCTTTTTTGATTCGGTGGTGGCATTTGTCATATTTTATGATTTAGTAAATTGAAGTAGCAGCCTATGCACAGGTGAGAGGAAACGGTTAGAAAAGATAATCAGGAAGACCATCTCTGTCATATGATGTCTTCCATTTCAGCCATAAATTTGTTACAGAAATGGAGAGCTCCATCAGATAGCTTTCAGCATGTATTTTATGTTTCACTTAATGTAATTAGTCTGTTGGTGTGCACTTTTATGGTACTAATGGCTTTGTGTGCAGTTTTCTAAAAACCTACACAATATTATTTTTCTTGTATATTTGTCCTAACTGCATTCTCTTTTACTTCTTTTTGTTTCACTGTTTTGTTAATATAACTGATGTTATATTAACTTGCTGCTGTGACACTTGAATTTCTCCACCGTGGGACAATAAAGAATATTTCCATTCCATGTAAAGTCTAATACTTCCAGAAGAAATAAGAACCGAAGCAATAAAAAGCCTTTTAAGAAAATTTCTGTGGATGTGTGTTATTAGACTTTTTTTTATTATACACTGCTCAAAAAAATAAAGGGAACACTCAAATAACACATCCTAGATGGACAGTTTGATTTCACAGAAGTTTGATTTACTTGGAATTATATTGTGTTGTTTAAGTGTTCCCTTTATTTTTTTTAGTTATAATAACTGGAATTTCTGGATTTCAGAAATAATTTCTTTTCCTTGTTTTGATTCCTACTCTAACCGGTAGGTGGTGGTATTGCGTCAAATTGTTGTTTGCCAACCGCCATTGCAAAGCAAGAAGAAGCAGGCTCCTCCTTCGCTTCCCCTCCCCCTCGTGCTCTTGTTGCACAAGAGAAATGGGAGGGATTTGTTACAAAACTTACACACCGTGTGGCGGCAAACAGCTTGCGCCTCCATCTACTGTGAATGTTGAAGTCCACAGCTGTGCAGTCAGCTTTAACTTACTGAGTGTAAGGACATGTCTACCAGACAAACGAAACGTGGAGCTACTATGAAGGTACGGCAGTTGTCTGGTTCTCTTTCGTTGCGAGTCTTTTTATGTGATGAACTTTTGTGTAACATATTTCTCTGCTTACCGGTGAAAAGTACTTGACTCCAGATACCAATGCAATAGTCCGACGGTCATCTCGGAGCGCTGTCGCCCCAAAACGGCTCGACTTTTCTCCAGACATGGCGGATGAAACGGTGGCGACAAAAGTAAGTTCAGGCAGGGGATGGTTTAGTTAGTTATGATGGAAATCTGTTCGGTAACAGGTCCGTATTTTGTCTCTACAGAAAGCAAAAACCAAAAACGAAATGCCAGAGAAGAAGAGGATAAAGGATGAAGATGAATTGGACCAGACAGCTGTAAGTACATCAAACTTTCTATGTTTATATCAGATGTAATGTTTGACGTATATTCTGTGTGAATGCCTGGAGGCTGTATGAATGATGCCAATATGGTGTCTGTGCATATCAGAATGCTGGAGGGCTGTCTGCATATGAACTGGAGCGCCTGGAGAACATCAGGAAGAACCAGGCTTTTCTGTCCTCCATCAACTTACTCCAGGTAGATCAACTGGTTTGTTGCTGTCCAGTGATAACATTTCCTCTGTAAAAAAAAATCATAACTTTCACAAGCAAGCTATTGAGTAATAAAAAAGTAAACTTTTTAAACCTCAAGGACATCTAAACCAGATGAAACATGATGCAGTGTCATTTACCTTTGAATTCATAACAGTAGTAAACATGCATGAAATCAAAGGCATTTATTGCTGTTAAATTCGTAACTCGGCTTTAACATTGGACCCCTGAATCAATGTGCTTTTTGTCTATTTTTATTGAAGATGTCAACAACTTGCCTGCAGCTTTATTTCAGATTTGTTTCGCTGTGACAATTGTAGAGATTGTTCCTCATGTTCTTTTTGACTAGCAATAAAACTTGTGTTTTCCTTTTTCATAAGGCCAGAGAGGATTTGCATCAGACCACACGACCAAAGCCATCACAGCGAGGTTTGAGGTATGGTTAGCTAAAACTCTGACTGCTCATTTCAGAAATCAACTATAAATTATTTTCTGAAATTTGGGTAACTTTTGGTTATTCTAATCAGCAATGTTAGGAAAAATGCAAACTTTGTTAAACAGCACAATTTCTCAGTTCCATGGCTTTTCAAAGTACTTTTTTTATTTTTAATGCTGTAGAAATATTCTATGGCGAGCTTTCGCATTATGTTTTACCAGTCCTAGGTCATCTTTTCTTTTCTTTTCACATTTTTAATTATAACATTTATAATCTTTATTTGCAGGCCCCAGTCAGCTGTTAAGGAAGTGCTTCCCCCTCGTAAATCCCTACGCCTTCAGAATAAACCAGCAGAGAAATTAACTCTTCCCAAAGAACCCATTGATTTGCTTCACCCTGATCTGGTATGATCTAGTATGATAAATGTGTACTGTCCCTTCAGTAGTTGTGTTTTGCATTCTGGATTTTCTCTTACTTATTTAGTTGTTGTTTTTTCTTCCACTAAAGACCAGCGTATTAAAGAAGCCCAGTGGCGCTCTGCACATGAATCCCATAAATCAGGATGGGGGTTTCAAGCTGCCACCAGAGCTTCTAGAGCTCTGCTCGGAGGTTGGAATTACATATGTTTCCTTCCTCTTGTCCTGATTTAACATTTTTTAAAAATAAAATTATATGTTTTACTCTGAATATCAAAACTTTTCTCTTAATTTTCTTTTAAAACTTAAGAAGCAAATGATTTCAGCTTGATATAAAATCTGTTTTGCATGTAGCAAAGTTATGTCAATGTCTTGGTTTTTGGTTTGAAACAATGGCTGTTTTTCTTTTTTTAAACAGGACACAAAGGAGGAGAAGAGGATGCATGATCTAAAAGAGTTGGTTATGTTTTGTATTTGTTATTTTAATTGTTTAGTACATTTTGACAATTTCTCTGATGACAAAGATGCTCTGCTGTTGAGAGGAAGCAATAAATGACTGTAATGTCTGAACACAGGTACATTTCTGCACTGAAAAACCTTAAGATAAGAGAAGAAGATGTGGTCAAAGTGGTGAAAGATCGCATCTTCTCTGCAGCCTTCCATCCTTGCAGCAGCAGCCTGTTGCTCGCTGCTGGAGACAAGTGGGGGAAAGTAGGACTGTGGAATATGGTAAGTTGCACTTTTTGGAGACAAAGATTTGCAAAGGTTCCCTCACCCGTTTAAAATTTTGTGAACTTAAATTTTTATGTGACATAATTTGCAATAAAAGCTGGACTTTTATTGCAAAGTCCAAAGAAGCCTTTGGTTCTTTGGCTGCTTGTTTTTTAGCACTTTAAGGGGATACATCAATTTATTTAATTATTTTAAATCTAAAACTATCATAAGTCACCTCCTACTGTCGATCAACAGATTTTTTTAGAAACTGTTCTGCTGCTTTGGGACACATCTCTTAGGCTTAATTTATTAAATATGTGTGAATATTTCAAACTTCCTCTGACTTCGAAATGATCTATAATTCAGTTTCATGGGAAGCATAGCAGAGGGAATGTAATTGCCACATTGTTATCAAATCTTGATTTAGTGTTCTCGTTATGTTTATTTATTTATTTTTTTTAAAGATATCTTAATTTCTTCATGTAGTTTACATACACTGAACTAAGATATTTCTTTCTTACTGCTTGATGTACAATCAGATCAGACAGATTTTTGGATCAGTTAGAATTACAACATTTTTATCTATTTGCTAAATGCCACAATAACAAGAGAAGGATGTTTTTATTAATCTCTTTAAATCCAGAAGTTTATGTACAATTCTTACATAAACATAAAGTGTAGCATTGCCTTTGAATTCTTTAACTCTGGTCAAAACTTCTGGGTTTCCTTCTACAAGCAAAATAAAGATGTATGTGTCTTTTTGACACATTCATGCATCACATACAGTCCATTGACAAGCATGTTCAGCATAATCACAACGACACTCTCTATTCTCCTTTCCAGGCCAATATTTAAACAATTTTCTTCATACATGTTTGATGTAATTATTCATTTTTCTGCGAATCAGGGTGCTGAATGGGGCGATGATGGTGTTCTGCTCTTTGAGCCCCACTCTCGTCCGGTGGGCAGCATGGCGTTCTCCAGGTGTCATCCTTACCAGCTGCTAAGTGCCAGCTATGACGGATCCTTGCGCTGCATGGATGTAGAGAAGGCCATATTTGATGATGTACGTACGGTTATCAACAGTCAAGCACATTTGTTCAAAATGTAATGTTGATTATTAAATTATCCATAACTCTACCCTCCTTCTGTTGCTAAGATATTATGTGAAAAGTTTTATTCTTTTTGTTCCAGGTGTATGACATTGATGATGGCCTGAAAACATTTGCCTTCATGTCACATGACTGTTCAACACTTCTGGTAGGGAACTGGTTTGGAGAGGTTGCCATCGTCGACAGGCGGACTCCAGGGTAAAGCTTCACTGTTCACAATAAGTGTTTATGTTCATTTATTTGTTCTTATTTACTGTTTTACTCCTGAAAATTGTAATTTTTCTCAATAAATCGTCTTTATAACAACTTTATTGTCCTTCAAGAAACTCCCATGAGTCTCTTCACTCCCTCAACACCAAGGCTGTTCGCTGTGTAGACGTCCATCCTCTCCAGATGCAGTACTTTGCCGCAGCAGAAAGCAGGTAATTATTGCATTACTGATTTCTTCCATTGTTTTGAGTTTCCAGTTTTCTTTTTCATGTTACTAGATCGTTTTCTTTTTAAAACTTTTTTTTCTACAGGACAGTAAGTATCTATGACAGCAGATACTTGAAGAAGACCCAAAGCAAGGCAGTGTCTCACCTGAATGGGCACGCTCTATCCATCACCAGTGCTTATTTCTCACCTTGCACTGGAAACCGAGTTCTCACCTCATGTCTGGACAATCACATAAGGTGAAGCAAAGAAGTTGTTAAAGCACTGAGGGTTTTCACATCTTCTGTTAAAACTACAAATGACTTTTTTGGGGTTTTATGTGACGGACCGACACAATTTGGAGCACGTTTGTAATGTGGAAAAAAAATACCTGCTTTTCAAATGTAAAGTCATAGTAAAATATCTGGAAAGCTAATAGTTTGTGGAACCACGTTTCACTGCAATTACAGCTTTATGTCTTTTGGGTTGGGCGTTCCACATTTAAAGACTGAGGCTTTTTCCTATTTTTTTTTTTTTTACCTGATGGCTCAAACTCAGTCTGATTGAGTGGAGAATGTCTGTGAAAAGCAGTTAAGGCTTGACTGATTCTGCCACCACCGTGCTTCAACATGGGGCTGGTGTGTTGAATGTAATGTGTAGTGTGTTTTTTTTTTCTCTGAGGCGTTGAAAACGTATTTTTTGTGGAGCCTACCCCTGTTTAGACTTTGTCACTGAGGTGTTTGGTTTATCACTTGGTCTTTATGCTAATTGAGCTCAAATTTCTGAGGTCTTCACAGAACAACTGGATATATACAGAAATAATTTACCACACTGTTAAACTTTAATAATTCAAGACTTGCCAAGGCAATTGGATACTCTGATTTTTCGGGGGTTTATTTCTTTAAAAACTGAAAGCAGCATATCATTTTCTTTCTGCTTAACAATTTACATTTAATTTGGTCTGACAGAAAAATCTCTCAAACAATAAAATACATTGAGGTTGTGGGTTGTAGCACTGCAGGAAAATGAACACATTTAAGGGGTATAAATATTTAAAATATTCCAGGAACTGTCTTTTATATTATGTTCTTATTAAATTTATAGGATATACGACACATCTTCGCTGACTACAGAACCTCCCTTGATTAAATCTATCAGGTATGTCAAGATTTATTTGCATTTTAAGTATTTTCCTATGTTTTTTGTTGGGTCCTCATCTAACTATGCAGCATGTTTCTCCCTCTTGGATTTGCAGTCATGACATGCAGACGGGCCGCTGGTTGTCGAAGCTCTCGGCGGTGTGGGACCCCAAGCAGGAGGACTGCTTTGTGGTAGGAAGTATGAAAAGACCCCGGCGGGTGGAGGTGTTCCACGAAAGCGGGCAGCTGCTGCACTCTTTCCTGGATGAGAACCTTGGCACGGTGCTGTCCGTCACCGCCTTTCATCCCTCAAGAAATGCCCTTCTGGGCGGAAATTCATCAGGACGCATGCACGTCTTCCACAGTTGGAACGAAGGCCAGTGAGTTTACAACCATCATCTGTGGGTGAAATGAGTATTGTAGGAAAGAGCTGACTACACAGATACTGCCAGAAATAATTAGAAGGGTCATGAAATCGGTTGATTTAACAAATATTCATTAATGATGCTCTCTGTACTCCTCAGAGTCTATAAAAATCCATTCCAGATGTGTTGCACCTTTTTTTTAAAAATAAGCTTTTATGAGCAAGATTGTTGCTCATAAGATTGTCATAGTCTGACTTCTCAGGTTTTTCTTACCCGTTTGTTCACAGTTTACTGAGTTGCCAATGCAACTGCCTGTGTCCTGCTTCTATGCACCTCATGCATGCATTGTTAGTGTTAAAATATTAATTCTTTTATTGTTCTCTTCAGAATTTCTTTACACTGTATTCTCTATAAAGAAGACAACTCACTCATTCTTTGAAACAAATCTTATTAATTTAAGGCTTTTTGGGGGGAGATTTGACCACATGCCTTCTTAGTTTTGCAGAAATGTAACTATTGTGGCTTATTTATGTTACTTTGAACAGGACCACCATACAGTGAACTTCAGCATATTTAAACATCTTTGTTTTGTTAGTTTTCTGAGTAATGTTGAAAATTTTGCACCATTTTTTTAAATTACAAAAGTTAGAAAATCCAGTAAGTCCGCTGCATTGTTTGTGGAACAGTTTTTTTTTATGTTTATATCTTTGTGACGTTTACATCAAAGCAATAAAGTTGTGCAGTGAACATGACTGCTAAAGAGAATTTTATTCTCAAATTTTGTGTCACCTCTAGGGTGCAGCAGCTTGACAAATTTTAAACAAAAAACATTTTCGTATGTGGTTGACCTGAATTATTTATTAGAAATCAATACTTTTATTCAGTTTTCCATGTTCTTGAATAATGTATTTGTAAAGTTTAAACTGCATTTAAATAACTGCGAGATTTAAAGTATGAATATTGTTTATTCACAGATTACACTAGTCTTCAGTCAATAATAGGAAAAAGCAGTCTTGGTTAGAGGAACTGAATGCAGAACATAATGCTTACAGAGACATTGGCATGTGCTGGACTTTGATACAAGAAGAAAGATTACAGTAGGAACGTGTTTGACACCTAAATCTTGTTTACATGTTTTCGTGAGAAGAAAGCTAGTAGCTTGATAGCTAAACTGGTACTCCAGTTAATGTGCCAGCTCAAGTTTGAAACATTCAGTTATCCAGTTTAACTTCCTGGATAAATCAAACTGCATTGTACAAGTGGGCACAGAGTATTTTTTTTTCTTCTTTTTTTTTTTTTTTACCTTGCTGCAATAAAATATACAAAATTTGTACTAAAGGCAAATGAGAATTCAATGGGTTCTCCTTTTGAACTCTTGAAAACAGACTTTCACAAAAACATTTTGCATTTAATCAAATTGCATAAATTAATCTGATTTATAGAGAAGGACAAATAACAACAAAACTGGCTTTTACGTTAAAAGGTTTTTCCAAGAACAGGGACCAAAATCTGTTCCAAACATGCCTCTACAGTATTCTTTGATGCACCGTAAATGTTTAGCAAGCCTTGAAGGCAAAGATTTGCATTTAACGAGTCAGCCATTTTTACTACAGAATCTGAATCATTTTGTTTATATAGGACAGGGGTGTCCAAATTTAGTCTCTAGCACATTTTATTACACATAAATACAAATGTAAACAAAAGGCAAATGTTCCTGCTTGATTGGCCATTTCCTTGTTTTTATAATGCTGTCTAGTACAAACTGAATTAAAGCTTAAATATGAGTAGCCTACTGAAATATGCAGTTGAAACCATGTATACATGGACTGTAAAATTGAGGACTCTTATTAAGTCAGAATAAATCTTTCCTATTTAAGTTAGCTTTGCTGATCTAAAGCCCGGAATGAGATCATTTTCTCATTTTAGCTTTCTTCAAAGTCAGAAGAACTTTAAAATGTGGTTGCATTGCTTTTAAACTAATTGAAAAGTTTTCCACAAACTGTAAGCAACTTGCTGGGTTTTTGGCCCATTCCTTCTTTTATAATTGGAGCTACTGAGTCGGTCTGTGATGGCCATTCTAAAACATTGGCTTTGTTTTCCCTTCGGTGGGAACAATTGTCATTATGGCCAAACAGTTCATTTTCATCACAGGACTTTTTTATACAAATATGGGTATTTGCAAGATGCAAACTAGCTCTCTAATGTTGGTTTTTGAGTAAGGTCTTTTCCCTTGCGGAGTGGCCTTTCAGTCCATCGTGGTGCATGACTTGTTTCACTGTGGATATTGACACTCATCACCATCAGAGAAGATTCTCACAGGAGCTTTAGGTTTTCATCCGGGGTCGATGCGCACACTCCACTCTTAAATCCTGTCTCATTACTGTAAAGTGTGATGGCATCGCAATCTCATGCTGTTGATACTGGCCTATAAATGTTTGAACAGGTGAAAGAAGAAACTTTATGGCTTCTGAAAATGCATAATTCTCTTCCTCATACATTGGCTGATTGCAGTCATTTTTTTTCTTGATAAGATGCAGAGTAGCAGCATGTTTGAGGAGTGCCTCCATTTTACTTCCTTGAATTAACCACTCTGCAAAGCGTTGACGTATTTCAGTGAGTTTTTAAAAACAGTTTAAAGTTGATGTCTGATCTTCTGAGTGTGAAGAGAATAATATTATGGATTTTAGCAAATAACAATAACTTGAAGCAGGAAAAGTTAATCTGACTGCATATTACATCGAGACAAAATGAAAAATGATGGTTTTTTAAAAATTTAATGTATGTAAACATGGTTTCAACTGCACAAATATTATTGGAAATATGTTACTGAAACTCCCTAGAGCTACAAAGTAAAAAGCAGAATTTTTATTTTTATTTTTTTACCATGTAAAAGCAATAAAATTCATACCGCTGTCTCTAGAGAAGTTGATTTTTCGTTTGGAAAAAATGTCAATTACACAATAACCATCAATCCTATTTACCTGCATATATATCTAGAATTTCTCAACCAAACAATAAAATCATATCATGTCTCTTTTTAAAGCATAATGTTCCACATCTGCTAATACACTTCACTGGAGCGCAGCATTTATGTTTTTTTTTCATCCTGAGGAACAACACTTGACTGTGAACACTGATGTTTGGAGGTTTTTTTTTTTTTTTTTTTTGGGAAAATAAAGACACATTGTAGGTTTGCTTGCAAAAAATCAGAGTAATAAGGCTAAAGACAGTCTGCAGAGTGTTCATCTGTTGATGCAAACAGGCTGTGAAACAACAGAGGTTTCTTTGGTAGGTGTGGCGATGAACAACGCGGTGTTGGATATAAACAATGATTGCTTTCTAATGAGTGCCTTAAAAACATTTTTTGTTGTAAAAACATGTCACAGCCACTGTGAGGAGGCGTCCATAAGTTAAACTGACAGCAATTTGTACAAAAATAAACACCATTTAAATATACTAAACCTTAAAATAAATGCATGATTTTAGGAACAGCAGGGTAACACAAACTTAAATGATTCACTTCTGTAGAGTTCTGACATAAAACTATCTCTTAACACTGGGAAAGTAGCACAAAGTTTTCAAATTTTACAAAGTCAAATTTCCTTAGGTAGAAAGTATTTCGGACTTTTAACATTATTGCACATCAAGATGAACCTTCTACAGATTTTGGGAGGAGAACTAACCAAAAACTTGACTACCACTACATTATTAACTCATGTTTTCCCTTCAAACTACAGCAAAGTGGCACCAACTCTTCACACAGAAACTGATTTGTTATTTGGCTCCTATTTAATAAGCAGTGAACTTATAACTTTGATATCTTATATGTATTCTTATGAAAGGTTTACTTTGTTTTGTAGACTTTGATGGTCCAGTAGTGTTTGGATTAAAATGATCACGTGAGAACATCTGACGAACACCTGAACATGGACACAGTTAAACTGACAAACATTGTTCAAACCAGCTGACAGGGTAGCACCTGCATCACTCTGAATCATAAAGTGATGATGAATAACTGTTTGTAGTTGTTTTAACTGAGTATAAACAGATCATCTGGTTCAAAACGTGTTTAATTCATAACTTTGTGATGTTTCTTGGTTCTATGCTTAATCGCCCCAGCATATGTCTTCTGTTGGTAAAAATGCATAAAAAGCACTAAAACAAATTGATCTTTTGTTTAAGTAGCATAATTTCACACTGAATACGTTTGAAAAATAATTTTAATTCAAGGACCTGGAAAGTATTGATTATAAATTATAGTTTCCAAACACTGACCAAAATTAAATTTAAAAAATAAATCTAAAAATGCTTCTATCACATTTCTATTTTGTAGGGATTATCCTCCTGTGTTTTCATTTATAACTAACAATAAGTGTGGCACGGCTGATTTTGCAAAAAATAAAAAAATAAATAAAACCAAGTACCTATTATAAATGAATTTGTTTTACACAGCTAAAAAAAGTGAATTAAAGGTCAGTTAAATTTTGGGTCATGCATAAAATTATGCTAATGCAGTAAGAGATTCAAGGCTTTTTGCACATTTTTATGAAGGTTTACCAATAATTATCAAGGTTGTTGTTTATCATTCAGGTCATTTTTGGTTTGATAAAACTAATCACCTATTTTGTTCTCTTTTTTTAGTCTCTCTTCATAAGTTTTCCTTCAGTCTCAGGTCATCCTCTCTCACAGTAATGATTTAAAGTATAAATGAATAGAAAAATAAAGGCAACTATCTCTGACTGAACAAGCGAAGCCTGAACGACTTTCATCAAAGCTTTGATTCACCCTGCTTTTGTGACTTTGTGTAAAAATAAAATACCTTAAAATGACCTGGATTTCTAAAATAAAATGTGATTTTTATTTTTATTTTTTTTCCTACGAATGTAGTGATAGTCATACATTATAATCACGGCAGTCTGTGGCTTGTGACTGGAACTCCTTTCTGGGAGAAGCAGAGCCAATATAAACAAAGCTGTCGCATTCCTCTTATTTTCTCCTGTGCTGCCGAAGCCTTTGTCCCTGGAGGCCTGTGTTAAGTCATGGACTCTCCTCCGTCATTTCACCTCATTTGCTAACAAGAAAACCGCCCATCCATCGTAGCTTACAGGCGAACCAGCGCCGGAGAGGACAGAAATACTCAAAGTGAAACTGCTGGAACTCTGGTGTCTTGCGGATGTCCCTCAGGAAGGCTATGTCCAGGTCGGACTCGGTCAGCATGATGAGCAGCAGCAAAAGGGCGAACAGCAGTCCAATGGTGACCAGGAACAGGCGCAGCACGCTTAAGACGAACTTATTAAGATCCTCTACATTAGCGCCTTGTGAAGGCCTGCTACGGACCATGCGCGGTGCTTTCCTGCCGGGCCTGAACTCCCCTGCCTGGCCCTCCTTCAGAGCCCTCGCCTCCGACTCCTTCTCCTCATCGATGCTGCAGGGTGCGCCGTTGAGATGGCGAGCTGAAGGAAGCTCCACGCCATGCTCTGCAACGGGAGTGGGCAGCACACTGTCCGAGGGGCTGTAGGTCTCATCGGAGATCACTCCTGACGTGCTGGCCTCGCTCCCGTCCTCCAGGTGGCTTCGGCTGGACATGAAGGAGTCACCATGGGAGACAGAGCGCACCGGCGTGGAGTGAGCACTGTCTCGAAGAGACTCTAATCCTGAAAACACAGATTCAAAGATTATCTAATTAAACTAGATGGTTACATTTATATCAAGGATGTAAAGCCGAAATTTCAAACCCTCTTACTTGTTTTTAATTCTTTCACTGTCCATTAAGATAGGCATAAGCTCTGCCATTACATCACCATTGATGCACCAAATTCCATGACAAAGCCATGACATTTGCATGAAAGCTCAAATTGATACCCATCAGACAAGCAAAAAGTAATTTAGTTTAAGTGAATCGGTGTCAAGTGTAGCTTGTGTCCTGTTCTTAGCTGACAGGAGTGGCAGCCGGTGTGGCGTTCTGCTGCTGTCACCCACCTGCTTCAAGGTTGAATCTGTTAGAGATGATATTCTTCATAACCTCATTGTAATCAATGGTGATTTGGCTACTCTTACCTTTATATTACATTGAACCAGTCAGCCTTTTTTTCCTCTAACCTCTTCCAGCTGTTGACACATAGTGCCGGTATGTTTTTGACTGATTCACTATTTAATAAGAAATTAAACAAATGTATCACATAAAGTTTCTGATAAGTGTACACATATATTCTTTTGGTGGTAACTAAAATGAGAAGAAAAAGCAAACATTGGGTGATTGTTATATTCGATGATCATTTATGTGGTAATAATGAACTGGGTCTATTGTTTTGCTGATGTGACAAATTTTGATGGCTTAGAAATGCAAAGGAAGTGTTCTGTTAACACTTTGCTGTAATTAAGAAGTTATCAGCCTGATAATTACAGTGTAGTTAAAAAAAACAAGGCTTGACAAGGTTGACTTCAATGCTCTAATTTAAAACTGTCTGTCTTGTAAGTTAGAGCATTTTCGCCAGCCTGCAGAGAAACTAATTGCTCACTACAAACTGCTGACACTGTTTCTCTTAGGTTCCTTATGAATATGATTATTTTTTTGTACATTTCTGTGAACATATTCCATTGGTATATAAGAGGCATTCTTCTAAAGCACTAATTTTCATCAACCTGTTTAATTTGCGATATCGAATCAAGTGACTAGCTGCAGTGATTGTAAAATATGACTGCAAATTTATTAGAAGGAGTTATTACCATTTGACAAAGATCACATTTGTATAAGTGGTTGCATTTCTTCACTGCCCTCAAACTCAGCAGCTGCTTTGCACATGGATGATTTCAGCAGATGTGCAGCACTCCTTTGTCATGACACCAAGTCTAAATCAGATTTGTTTTAGAGCTTTAATTAGGCAGTTTTCAGACATGTATGTATTTGCCTTTTTAAAAACTTGAATGCTCTTATTGTTGGAATAATTAGTCATTTAAAAGATACCACTCTAAACTCTTCTTTTTGGTCTTCATTTTCTGTAGGGAGTTATTTCTTTTTGTAGAAACCCATTTATCCAAGCAATTTAAAGTTTAAAGTAGCCCCATGGTAACAACTGACTCTGCTGTGTGGCTTTAACAGTCCTTTATGGTTACCCTTGACTTCTTTCCCTCCTCTATAATTAATCTTTTTTGTGGTTGCAGTTTTGGCCCAATGCCCTCTTGTGACAGGTTTGTTGTGGTTTCATGTTTCACTTTTTTATGACTTTAACATATTTAATGTCTCATTGTGCTTTATTGTAACATATTTTGTCACATTAACTATTAGTAGAGCAGACAAACAGTTAATGTTTGTGCTTATTCTAGACGTTTCTGTTGTTATAACCTTCATCGTGATCATTCCAAACTGTAGGCCCAGACAGAATACAACCTCGCTATCATGCATTCATAACATAAATAACAATGTTAGTTGAATAATGAGCTCTAATTATTACAAGTTAAAAGTCATTTGACTTCTATAAAGTCTGTGAAACACTGAGATTTAAAACTGCTATGGACATAGACTTGGATTGCTTGTAATCCATTGGTTGAATTTTAGAAAACAACTTATTTTTAATCATTTATGCAGCTTTTGAAAAATATTCCCTTTTTATGTCTTGAATGTTGAATGGCATACACATTTCAATACAATTTTTTTTAAGTAGACAAGAAAAAAATCATAAACTTTTGCATCTTTAAGTGACTGAATTCTGTGGCCAGCCAGTTGTTTAAATTTGCCATTTTTTTTTGCCTCCAGTAGAAAAAGTTTGGACACCACTGCATTATGGGAAACTTCTTTTTCCTTCATTTTAAGTTTTCACATGATCAGATCAATCACTGAAATAGTCTTTCATCAGAAAAAACAGAGCCCACAGAAAACGCAACCAGCTTGGTTTTTACCTGCAACGTTGGATTGTGGCTGACTGTAACCATGAAAGGAGGGTGGGACAGCTAGCCTGGATGGAGATTTGGAGTTGTGTCCTGACCCAGAACCAGACCCTGAGGTGGAAGATCCTCCAGGGAGGGCTGGGAAGAGTGGCAGCACCCCCAGAGCTTTGCCCAGGAGCCTGGGTCCCATAGAGAGCACACGCACCTTAACTTCTCGATAACAATGGTTGATCATACGCAGGTGAACGTTCACCTTGGTCTTGATCTGGATAAGACACTTCACCATGATTTTACTCAAAAAAGAACCTCGGTGCAACTCTTCTGGCCTTCCTTTAACCTTGTCTTTCTTCTTATTGCCTCTGCTGATTTTATCCCCCTGCGGTCAGATTGCACCTCCGAGTGTAGATGGAAAAGTGAGCAGCCTTCCTGTCTCTGGTCGGTTGGTCACACAAATTGCCCTACAAGCTGGCAGAGATAGACGAATCGTAGAACGGTCAGATAGTGACAGACAAGGCCAAGGAATGCTCCCCACTTGTTCCACAGTCCACGTTCCCTCCTCCCTGCTGTCAGCTGGGACATAGACAGCATGACCCCTGACAGCAGGAGCTATTTTCAAGTTGTGATATTATTACCAGCTGAAATACCAGAGCAACAAAACACAGGCGGTTCATTGTAGGAATATTTAGGTGATTGGTCACACCCTGCAGTCTCTTCCCATGACAAGAGGAAGGCTTGTTTTATTAAAGATTAAACACTGCAAATAGACTTAGCTACAAGTTTATTAACCTGAACAAGCTGATCAACAAACAGAAAACTCTCAGTGGAAGCATTAACTAAAGGTTAATAGCCAGTTGGATGGGAGCGGGGGCAGTAAGTGGCCTTTATAAAGTGACTGCAAGAGTTTCTCATGACAAAAACAATGCTTGAGGGAGCAGGTTGATCAGTGCCATTCAGGGTGTTTATATGTTTCAGGATGTATTCACAGAGAAAGAATACACAATATGTGTGTGGTTTAAAAAATTATGTTAAAAAGACCCTATGTTTGATAAAGATGTGTATTACCAAAACATGTCAATCTAGAGAGCTTTGATCACAGAAGAAGCCAAGAGGCCCACAGTAACTATGGAGGAGATGCATAAATTGACGGCTCAGGTGAGAAGTTCTGTCGACATTGCAACTATTAGTTGGAGGGAGGAACGCCATGACTAAAAGAAACCCAATCCTATTTAAAGGCTTATTACAAGTCTTGTAAGGGAAACACTAAACATGCAGAAGAAGGTCCAATGAGAAGGATGAAATTTGGCCATCATACATTACACTGCTTGAGAAAACTAACACTTTGCATCACCCTGAACACACACCATACCCATGGTGATAGATGGTGGAGCCACCATCATGTTGTGGCAATGCTTTTCTTCAGCAGCAGCAGGGAAGCTGGAAGGTATGCTGAAGATAAGCCAAGCTATAAATGCATGCCAGTTTAACATGTCAAGCCCTCATCATACAGCCTCAGCTACAACACATTGGGTTCAGTCAAAGAATACCTATGTGGTCTAGTCAAAAATCTGTGGCAAAACCTGAAAATTGCTGTGCACAGGTGATCTTCATCCAATGTGAGCTCGACTGTTTTGTGAAGAACACTAGAGGCTGTGAAAGGTAGTTACAAATATTAATCTGGAAAACATAAAGTTGAAGATTTTAACACAGTAATCAATATAACTCAACTTTCCTGACCCATTTTTTGCTCCCATGTTCAAACCTATTATTGTGAAACTGTCTGAAATGTCACTAACCAGTCTATAACCCTTTTAATACTCTTAAGTGGTGACTCCTTTTATTGGTTACCACTGCTATGTTTTCCATCTAGCCTCATGCATGCAGGTGTGTGTCTGCGTGTGTGTAATTACCTTCCATGATGGAGATGTGTACAGCTCTCCTTCGGGTTCGGGGCACGCTGGTCAGACGAGGACCGTGAGTGATAGATGGACAGCTCCTGCTGGGAACCATACCAGCCCTGAGGTCAAAAACAAGCAAACAAAACAATAAATACATACACATACATATACAAAATCCCATTTACACAAACACAATTAAAGGAAATAAAAATGTGACCTGTGGATCTCAGGGGGATCCCTCTTGATTCTGGCACTTTGTTCCATCACTTCTTTTGCAACCTTTCCACTACAAAACAGAGATTAAAATATCAGTTTGATATTATCCTCTCCAGACAGTTAAATGTGTGTCTAATAAGTTAATGTAACTATGCTTTTTATGAGTACTTCATTCATAAATACTGTGTGTTTACCTGTATCTAAAGCGACTACCCTTGAAGAAGAGATTGCTACTGGACACGGTACGAACTTGACTTGACTTCTCCAACCTGTGAGCCAATGGAAAAAATGAATCCAATATATAGACCTTTGCAAAACTATCCACACCCATTCCACAGGTTTTTCATATCCAGACAAAATATTTTTTTTATATCTTGTCTGGTTGTAACCAGACCAATGCAAAGTGCAAAACAATTATGCTAAGGAAAAGCATAAATTCTCTAGATTGAGGTGTTGATGTCTGCAGCTCCTCCAGAGTTACTATCTTTAGTTACTTCTGTCCTTGCCTGTTTTGCTCGTTTAAGAGAATAAGTATGTTTGCAGCTATACTTCTTTCCATACTTGCATGGTGGGTTGAACAGTGCTCAGTGAGATGTTGGAAGTTTGAAATATTATTTTGTACCTTATTAACCTCTTCAATGTCTATCAAGAACATGTGTCTATAAGGTATCACATTAAGCTTTTTTTTTAAAAACAAGGGACTATTTTACTTTACATTTCATAATCGTGTCCTACTTTGTATTGGACTGTATTATTTAATCTTTCTGCATAATCTTACATATCTTGTCACTTACTTATAGAAGGCCTGGTTCTCCACGCCACACTTCCACAGATGCTTACAGGCTTCTGGTGTAGGTGCAAAGTACGTAAGTATAATCTTTCTGTCCTGAAGCAAAACAAAATTACAATATTTTCCTTCCTATCTCTATTTTTAAAGGAGAAAGGGTGTTTTTAAAAAATCTAATTCATTTAACTTTTGGTGTTGCACAGATTGTGTGGATATATTTTCATGGAGAATGTTCATACCTCATTCTGAGTTGCATATATATGGAATGTCTTTGCTTCAAATTTAAGTTTGGTTACCTCCTCCCTGAGGTAGAGGCAGAATAAATAAGGAAAAGAAAAGGGTAGGAAAATAAAGATTAACAAATTAAGAAGAGGAGACAAAAGCTGAAATGTCAGAGAATAACTAACTGTTAAAAGCAACTTTGAAGCATGCTTGAAGAATTTTAAATAATGGCTCAGCTGTTCTCACCATTTCAGAAAATGGACTCTCCTGTTTCCTTGTAGCACAGTGAATCCAAACGGAGTGAAAGCAAGAAAAGCAGGATTCCCAGACACATCCTGAGGGAAAAACAATCCATGGTTTAGTTTAAGCAAGAAAACAGAGTGACTGAACCAGTATAAGAGTAAAGAAGAACAAAATTTTGACAAGGAAGCCTGTATAGTTTAATATTTCGTCTTTTTTCTGTAAAGATTACTTTGCATGGATGAGGGTCTACTCCATACGTCTCGAGAGTCTGGGCTTTTTGCAAGAAGTTGAGCTCTGATGTTTCAGGAGTCTGACCTCTGAGAAAAACAAACCACAAAAAAGGGGAAAAGCATGAATGGATGCAATCATAATACTTTTACTAGGACTGATCCTCATAGTAGATACTAGACTATAACCAGCACAGCTAGCAACAAATCAAATGAACAACTCTAAATATACCAAAGCTATATATTTAAGTTAATAATAAGCTTATATCTTTACTGAACAAGTCTGTTTAAATGTTTACAGTAAAGTTTCTGTTTTCCTGATATTCTTCTTTATAGCCATTTTTGTGGCACAAATATGATGGTACAATTCAAATAAATACCCAGAAAGTACCTCATTTGTTAAGTTTAGTAATTATTCCTTTACTACTTTTACACACTGCATGTATCTTACAACTTATTGTTTTTTATTTTTTTATGTGCCCATTTCGTACATATTGACCGTCTCTATTTTATTGAAAGCTTTTATAGATACTAGGCACAAGTAGAATCAACTTGGGCTTTTTTAAAAGTAAAAAAAAAACACTCAAATGTCACAGCTACTGCATTTACTTTAGGAAAAAGAATTAAGGCTTAACCTGCTGCGTTGGAGGTTTCATTTCTGATTTGAGTGTGCTTATTTTGCATCTTGGCAAAATAACACTGAGGAGATTGATGAGACTGTCGGCCATTTTTTTTCTCCCTTTTATGTATTGCTTTTGCTTGAATAGTCATCCGTATATGTTTTTTTTCCACAATTGTGCTTACAAAGGCAACCAAGGGAATATGTATTTTAGTAATAAAGGAAAACTACAACCATAAATGATCAATAGAGGGCAGTGGAGGATTAAATCCATACACAGTATTTGTATTCATCCCCTGGGCTAAGCATACTGCATATAACAGTATGAATACAGGACTGTGCAAAGCTTTGGACAGTTTAATGCCATCAGCAGGTGCAGAATGAAATTTATTCCAGAAATATGAACATATTCAAAACGTTATTTTGGAATAAGCAATGAGTCCTAAGAGAGTTATATTATAACCGAGTCTCAGACTTTGTACAAAAGTACAAAGTCTGTACTTTCAACTTGTAAGATTAGGAAATTTACATATGCAATACATTAAAATGAAACTGTAACATTTTTCAGAATACATTTCTTTGGGCTTTATAGAGCAATGGGAGGTCATGTACTTTTAGTATATGAATGCCAACCAGAATGTAATTGCAGCAGCAAACATTAAAGTGAAGAAACAGTAGATAAGGAATTGATCAGGTAGAAGCTGTGAGTTAGGGGTCCCCATGTGATTTTTTTTGTGTTACAGAAAAGAGAAAGAGGGGAACCCAGGTGCACAGAGATCTCGACTGGTGTCACCTTACATCAGTTCAGTCTTGTGAATCTCAGCAATTCGTCGCTCCAGTTTCTCCGAGTGCTTGGGGAAGAACTGGAACTTGGAGCTATAGCCTTCAGGGTGTTTCCCAGGATCGTAATCACCAATTTCAGCTGAAGAAAATAAGAGGGGTAATGATAAAAACTGTGAGCATGCAGCTAATTTCTTTTATTTGAGACACTTAGGTAATCTGTTATATCTAACATTATCAATATTAGCTATGTGGTAACTATGTAATTATATTTTGTAAAATTTAACTTGTGTAATATCAGCCAGTTATCATTTCAACAGTGAAAAAAAATCTGTATCTCTTCTAAATATTTCCCTTTTTCCAGAGCAACTGTTATGTTCACAGCTGTTTACAGCCCACTGAAATTTAGTGGCACCTTTTGGAAAAATGATGGTGATAATTTGGCTTTTTTTTTTTTTTTTTTTTTTACTTTTAGCTAGTTTCAGTTATTAGAAGAGTGCTGAAGCTCTACTGATAATCTATATCTATATCAGATATGGGCATAAAGGACTGTGAAAATTGATCCAGATACCAAAACTAAGATTGGAAAACACAGTTTAAATTTTTCATAAGATGTTGCACCTCTTAAAATATCACTTTGTAGCTGGCCTTGGCAATTGTGATACTACACATACTGACTTAATATACTGAGGAGATTCAAAATTCAGACCTGAAATATATGGTAAATTAAGAAAAAACAACAAAAGACCCAATACAAATACATGTAGGATGCCATTGTAATGGTAAAAGATTAGAAAATTGTTCTAACATTTAAAATCTTAATTACTTATACACCTGGCATCAAATGTCAAATAATGCTGGATTTCTGCATTTCCCAGTGGTCTGGTGTGTTAAAAGCAGTACTGAGATTCAGAAACAATAGAACATATATTTAACAATACGTAGAGCAGATTTAATGACCAAAACCAGTTATTTTGCTTTGTCTTTCCCATTTTTGCTCAGCGAGAAAGGCCTAGAAAATAATTATTTTCCTTTGCTACCTAAAATATGTGGGATAACTGGCTGATAACTTCAGCTGCATTGACACATCTTGAGCTAGCTGCTATATATGGACACAATGAGAGCATTCGAGTTGGAGAAAGACTGAGACATAAAATCCTGATAGGACAGTTAGTTAGTCAGTGTCTATTTCTAAATGTATTCTGACTGTCTGCATTTTAATAATATCTGTCTGCAAAATCAGCAAAACTAGTCAGTTCTTTTTTTTTTTTGGTTGAGTGAATCTTGGGACTTTATTATTGTTTTTTCCAGGAGGATATTTTTATGCAACTATAAATTTAAAAAATGCTGTTTTTTATGCAAGTTCACCATAAAACTAACTAACAGCAGAGGACATTCAACACATTTACATATATTCATTTTATATATGCATGGAACATGGGTGGAGAATTTAGCTCTGATTCAATGTAAAATCTTCAGGTTAAAAATAAACTCGCTTTATGACAATTCTTCCAATTTATCACACCTTGTAATATGTAGGCAGCTAGCAGAGCCGCATCTGATGTCTTGCAAAGTAGGCGGCCATGGTAGAGGTCCCGCTTAACCTGCAGGAAGACTAGATATCTGCGGGGCAAAATGAAAACACACATGACTAGATTTAAAACATGACTAGATGCAAAATCTGCTGCAGACACTAAATGTTTATGACTTCAAATGAAAATATTCATAGAGAGTTTCAAGATGGGAAATTCTGAGGAAAAAACAAAAGTCTCTATTGTGTTTCCTTAACGTTCAAGCAAAGCATATGTGTCAATGGTGATTTAAAATTAGGCTGGATGATTATCTGTTTTTAGATTCTATCTGCAACATATTTTAATCTCCTCTTTTTCCTGGCAAAGATTAATTTATTCACCTGAGATTTGTCATCTCTTAAGGCCAAAGCAATAAAAAGTGGAGCTGTGAAAATGTAACTGGAAAGGCACCAGTGTGCCCTGTGGATTTTAAGAATCTTTAATTCCTGAATATCTGTGATGCAACTTGAGGTAATTATCTGCAACACACTAAGGTAATGTGTGTGTATCTCCCAAGGAGCTTACCTCAACACATACCTGACATGCCAAGTAAGTTATAAATGTCAATATAAAACTGGCCATGGTTGGTATTGTAGATGTCTTTAAAAGCAAACAAAAACAGCTGTAAAATTTAAAGTGGCATTTATCTGCTTCATGATCCTACGTCGTTGAGAGCCTCCAGTCAGAACAGATGGGTGGAGAAAAAGAGGGGCTATTGCCCTCGCCAGCCTTCTGCTCCATCAAGAAGAGCTCAACTGTGAGGGAGAGATTTTATTGCGTGGCAACCAGTCGAGGGATGTGCTTTTGCAGGGATCTGTGTACTCGGTATTTCTTTGGCTCACTCCGCACAGCAGTTTGTTTAGCTGTCAGAGATGCCACATCGCTACACAATGTAAAGACTTAAATCTACTGCACACAGGCTCACTTTGCTGTTCTTAGGATATTGTTAGGATCAAATCTTTTACATCTGTAATAAATGTGGGATTTTTTGCTCTTTTAACTCACCACTTATTAAATAATAATGTACAAAAATTACATCATAATGTTGTTAAAGCCTAAATTCTGCCCTTGTGTCTAGAAACAATCTGTAGGCAAAAGAAACATGCATTATTTACTATTACTCTGCTGACATGCAGGGCTTTTTGATTCGTAAAGTGGGCAAAAAAAGCAACAAATTACCATTCTGCTTATCCCAATGTTCTTGAACAGAGATCCTGACAACAGTTAAAGCAGAAGCTTCAGATATGTTCAACCATGAAACCTTAAGGTGCTTTCTAACATGGGCAATAAAAGCAGGGCAATGTGTGGCAATGCTAACATATTTATAGACTATGCAGGTTTTTCTTTGTAACAGATCAACACAAAGTAGTGAATACTTATCTAAGGAAAATGCATGACTTTCAGTATTTATTTCCAAATAAATTCTGAAAAGAGCAACATCAGCTATTTGAACATTACTTTAATACTAAATCAGTTAAATTTTCTGACCAGAGTTTCTTGTTAAACAGATTTGCAGTTTTCTCTCCATGACTTGTGACAAACTAGAAACAGGGTTTTTTGTGACTTTCTCCCAACAATGACTTCCTTCTCATCACTTCTTTATGAGCACCAAATTTGTAAACTGCTCAACTGCTCTTGTTTCAGCCAATTTTCCCACCTGAGCTGTGAGCGTCTTCGCTGGTGTATTGATTAAGACTCTCCTTACCTAATCCATGTGTGTAGATGGATGACCAAGTGTTGCATGTTTGTGCTTCACTATGATCTTTCATTCATCAGATGATGGATTAAACATCGTCTGATGATGGATTAAACATCGTCTGATGAATGAATATTTTTGAAAGACTAATTTTATAACCTAAACTTGCTTTTACTTCAGCATGAACTGATTCAGCTAAGCAAGCTACATTTTTCAAATAATTTAATGCTTAGTTTCTTTTTAGTTCACTTTTGTACTGCAGTCTGTTGGTCCGTCAAATAATACTACAAAAAAATACATTGCAGTTTGTGGTTGTAGTATCACAAAATATGAAAGATTTTAGGCTATGTGAGCACTTTTGAAAGATACTGTATATTTCTATCTGTTCATATATTAAAAATACCTGCAATGGATCAGTTTCAATCGGTTTTAATAAGTCACAGTGCCACACCAGTATTGTGAAAAGCTATGTTGACAATCTTTTATTTTCAAAACCTTTTTCCACATTTTATTCCCCCATGTTTGGTGCTCCTTTAAAGTCCAAATGGACAAGTTTGTGGCGTGGGAGGATATGTGGCCTTTGAAGATGTGTTTTGATCTTTAAGCCTTTCCTCTCTCCACTTTTAAAGTTATTAGGCTGCAGTCAGCATCAGTCAGGGTCTTAATTTGTGTTGAAGATCTGCCTGTGTCTTCTGGCACCCCACTAGATCCTTCAGCTCGACACAGGCAACATTATTCCTGGTCTTCCACTTGACTTTCTTTTCCTAGCGTCTTCAGGATCTTTTAACTAATTTTAAATGACTGTCTTGATGTGCCCGAACTTAGCAGTGATGAAGAACTCTAAAATTCCTACAAAGGTGAAAGACAGAAAGCTTTTTTTATTTAGCCATCAGAGTTCTGAGAGTGTGAATGTTGGACAGAAAATAACATCAAAGCCAGATGTGTGAGCACATTTTGACGTTTTAAGACCAATGGTCTTAAAAATGGGATGAGCAGTCTTTGAAAAAGAAATTAAATACAGTCAAGACAATAATTTGTCTTATTATTTCTTTAATTTTTGAAATTTGTTACTACATCTTGAATTATTAAGCTCTTAGTTTCAATCTGTTCATAAAACAAAAGAAATGTAATTACTTAAAATTCAAAATTGCGATTTTGAAAACGAGTGTTTTGTTTTTTTTTCTTTTTTCATGATCAAATGCTTCCTCCAGGTAGACAATAACCTTTATAATTTATTTTGTGAATAATTATTTATAAACATCACATATAAACTAACCTCACTGCCCCCTAATTGTTGCACAGCAAGTCATGCTCGATCGTACCTGGTGATTTCCTCTTTCAAAGCAGCGGGGTCTGGTGGATAAAACTTCACACGCAAACACATGGTGAAAGGTGGCTGGGCTGAAAGAACAAGAAAAAAATAACCTACCATTACCTCAAAATGTGTTTTCTGTATGGATAAATTATAAATTATCACTCTCATCAGTCCTTATTCAGTTTTTCCCATGGTGACATAAATAAAATGTGAGAATACAAACATGAATAAACTACTTACACTTCATTTGTTTGGCAATAGACTTTGTAAACTCCAACCAGTGCTGCAAAGATTGAGAAAAAAAAAAAAAGAACAGCTGAACTATTTAAACATAGAATAAACACAGAGTCTAACTGCCTTACTTTCTTTCTTTATGTTACATTGCTCAGCAGCCGATTGTGATTTTTAAGCCAGCTGGAAGCTACATCAAAATTACTTTTAGTTCCCTGCATTCTGTTTATGAAGACCTTCTAAAACACTAGTGTGTATGCAGACAGCAGGTCATACAGAGAAAGCTTTCTAAAAAGTAATTAGATGAGCAAGTCTTCACACTGCTGAACCTAATGAGTTAGGGTATTGCATTGTGGAGTTATTTTCAAAAAACAAACATGCTATAGCATTATTGTCTTTTTTTCTTTAAATCTTTGCTGACTGATGTTTAAACAGGCAAAGAGAAGCCTAAGAGCGCAAATAGTTCAGGCTCTTACGAGCTGTTCACATTTTAACAAAAAGAGTTAACTGATAATCAGCAACCCTGCAATTTTACATAAGTAAAATATTTGTCTATCAGTCAAAGGAGATGACCTTCATCTGGCATCCAGAATTAACCTGCAGATCTGCCAACCTGCCCTGCATGTTATGTGGTGGAAAAATTGTCATTAAGCCACTGAAAGCAAGCTGTTAGTTATTTATTTATTTATATTTATGAGGAACCATTTCTACAGCCAAAACAGACACTATGCAGATAACATTTTGAAGGAATTTCAAATGCAAACAATAAAAATAAAGATAAAGAAAAACTAGAAATCGAATTTTCGTAATAGTGTCATGACAACACACCTCTTAAATTTGAGCCAAAAAGTAAAAAAACAGAAGAGACACAAATTGATCAATTTATTTCAACTCAGCATACAAGAGTCGATATAAGAGTTAAAAAGAAATAATAACTGGGAGGAAAAAAAAAAATTGACCATAAGTACACAACTTCGCCAAATGTTGTCGTTTGCATCAACACAAGCAAAATTACGCAAGAATAAAATAATAATAAAAACATACACACAAAGACTCTTAATATCTTTCATAAAATAACTGTCAGAAATGAGCAAGGTATGTCTTTTCACTCCATGTGTAGATATGTGATTGAACTGACAATTACGCTGAATCTGTCATCCACAAATTAAACAGCATTTTTTTGTCACTGGGATCCAGTTTTGATTTAAGCTAAAGATCCTGTACCAATCTTTTTCACATTTAGCATCAACAGATGTTTCTTAAAGTAACTTGCATCTCTGCATTGAGACAGATGCAAGTTCAGACCATGCATAGAATGGCACACAGCTAGAGGTCTGCACCAGAGTGCTGACATAGGAAATGAAACAATTTATTTTTTTATGTAAAAAAGCTAATTTTTAGAAATACAAGCAGCTCGCTTCCAATTTGCACACAGAGATAAGACTTTTTGACTGATAAAAAGTCAAATGTCATTTACAAATGGTTTTGTAAATGACATTTACAAAGTCATTTACAGACTTTGTAAATGAAGATGTTTCCAAATACAGAGAGAAAAATATGTTTTCTGTTAGCAGGCAGCTTTTTAAAAATAATTTTTAGCCTTTCAATTGAAAAAAAAAATCATAAAAATAGGAAAGTACTTACTCTTTGTTTGTCTGGATCGACATATCTGATGCCAAAGTAATCTTTCTCCAGGAGGTTGAGGTGGTGGCAGATGAGATCAAACAGGTATTGTCCTTTGGCATCTCGCTGAAAATAAACATTTAAAGAAATTCATAAACTGTGCTTACAAGAGTGTTGTCAAAGAAGCAAAGGCTGATCAATATTATTGAGCTATGTCAAAATTTAAAAAGTTACATTTTTAGAAACTCTCTGAGTCATTATTTCAGTTGTTCGAAGTCTTTTTACTCAAACACTAAAACATGGTTACCAGAGTTTTCCCTAAGCATAGCGTAACAAAAGTGCAGCCCTTCCCCCACCTACTGCTGTGTGGTGTCAGTCAACGTGGAATACATATGGCTAGACATTGCTGCCAAAATTGCAGAGTCATTGTGTGGAAAGGAAAGGTGTGTCAATTTCGGCTCTTGTTTTGGTGACACTGTTTTAAAACCACAGTTGACATGCTAATTATAGCCAAATATTTATTCAGATTTTATCTATTCACGTTATTCTGACTGACAGCTAATTGAGCCTTATTGTACTTGTGTTCCTCTATCAAGAACAAAATGGTAACAAACATCATCTTACTGGCTCATCTTAGCCCCATCTGCACTCATGCAATTTTACCCATTCAGAGAAAGTTGAAAACGCTTCAAAAACACAAGTAAATTCATTTCAACATTTTTTCATACCTCAGTGTGACATCTAATTATTTTGTTATTTATCCTGAATGCCTGAGAAATCTAAATGGCCACCAGAAAGCGCTTTAAAATTTCACAGCCCTCAAGGGAGATATATAAAGGCTATCAAATATTCATATCAAGGCTGCAGCCATCTGCGAAGGCTCTAAGAAATTTCTGCTCCAGTAAAGGACTTGCACAACACTGAGATAAGGTGGAGGAAGGTGGATGAGAAGAGGAAGTGCTTGTCATGCAATGAGTGCAGCACAGTCATCTGACGCTTGTGCTATCTGGTTATTCTTTGAGCTTAAAAACTCTGTGGAAGCAGAAGCGGATAATAATGGTGTCATCCAATTAAAATAAAATCTGAAAGAAAAATGTGCATTTTCTTTCACTAATATTTATTTTGCCAGTTTGGACAAAAGCTTCTTTTTAAATCTAACCTCAGAAAGTACATTTTCCTTAATTGAAGGCTATTTCTGTTTGAATTATGCTTTCAGATAGAAAATCCAGACCTTGAGTTTTTGACTTTTAGCCCTAGTGTACTTTGATTCTACATGGGACAAAGATCCAAAGCACATCAGATTTTGAATGACTCAAAAAACGAAAAGAAAAAATGGTGGTGTCATGATGTGTGCTTCGAAGGTGGACCCAAATGCAAATATCACAAGGAGCCAGAGTAGAACAATAAAACATAAATCCAATGAAAAAGCCACCAGAGAACATGGGAAAGAAAAAGAGAAAATAACATTGCATAAAAGGAGTAATCAACAAAGAGTGTGAGCAGAAGAAGGCTTAAAATACTGTGAGGATGAAAGCTGGAACAAAAGGTGATGAGCTAACAAAATGCAGCCTGAGGAAAGAGAGAGAGAGAGAAATGGCACAGGGGGTGAGGGAGAGTAGTAGGAAATGGATCCAACACTAAAGAATAACTAGGTTTAAGAAACAATTAAACTAGGGTAACAAGGAATAACTAGAGACATGAAATAAAAATAACTAGAAACACTAAGGACTGAACAAAAATAAAATAGAAACAAGACTGATTTGATCAAAGAATAAGACTAAGGAACACAGAATAATCAAACCTCAGAAACAACTGAAAACAAACCAGGACATAACAGGTGCAGTCTTACACAGATGTGGATTTAAATCTGTTTCAGCTTGTATGGAATGACCTTCAGCAGGTCATCCAAAAAACCTTCTTGCGTGGCTGAATTAACAAATTTTGAGTGAAATATATTTATAAATGGAGCAGTAACTAGATGAGGCAGGGACTCTAAATGTAATTTTTAAATTATTTTTTCACGGTTTTGATATATTTTCTTTTTTGCTATTTCAGTTTGTCATTAGGACTTGCCTCATGAGTGCAAACAGTGTTTTCTTCATTATTATTATTTTTTTTTACGAAGTTGATACGTCTTCAGTTTCAGCAAAGCTAAAGGACATTCAGTAATGTCCTGGTTTGTCCTTTGAAAGAGACAGTGTGTTCTCATAAGTGAAACTGCACAGTCAGAAAAACTGGAAACTGATATGTGGGAATGAGAAAATTAAAAAGATGGGTGAGAAAAACAACAGCGTAGAACTATTTTGAGACACTGATCATTATGCTCCATTTCAGAATGGCAGAGAACTACATTTAGAAATACTTTTTACTGATGAAGCATCTAATAACGAATAATTAAAAACGGTGACAAAATCTGGTTTTACTTCAAGTCAGATCTCAACAGAAATCTTTCTGAAATCTTTAACATTGTAAGGGTAGTTGAGACAACATCAAATCGCTGATGTTGATATTCATCATCAAGAGGTAACACTCTTAAAAGGCAAACACAGTCGTATTCAATAAATTTGAATATTAGTTAAAAGTTAATTTAATAAGTGAAACACATTATATATCTGGGCCTCTTGGTGGCTTGAGGCACAGATCCTCCTGAACAAATGAACCACCTCTTCTATGTAGAGCTCTGCTTCAAACTCCACTTTTTCAGTTATTCAGCTCTGTTTTCTTTTCTGTTTTTTATTTATTTTTTTCTGGATGCTTATAAATTACATTCATAAAGAGTAACTCCAGGACATGCTGGATTCTATCACACTGGTTGAAATATGCGTAATCCGTTCTTGTTGAATTATGCCATCCTCTGAAACTGTTTTGGTTTACTCTGCAGTCATTTTGCCTCTAATGTTTGCTTCCTTCCAGTCAGTTTCCAGCCTGTCTTTCTCAGAACATCATAATATCCTCTTTGGCACTGAATTTGCAGTTTACATGACATTCTTGTACAACGCCATGAAAACAGATAGCAGTTCTGGTGCGCTGCAGCTCGGGAGCATTTTTAATGACCTCAGCAACCTTAGTCCTGCTTATGGATTTGTCTACCAATGGTGTCCAGATAAAGGCCATTCCTAATGTGGTCCTTGTACTTATCAAAAAAACAAACAAACAAACAAAAAAAAAAAACTTTGATAGCCCTTTACTAGAGAAGCATTATGTTACAGATCCTTCATATGTGTAAAAGCCTATTTTTCAAAGCAGACATAAGTTTGATTTGATCAATCTGTCATCTTTACATTATCAACATTTTTAGCATTCTACTGTGACACCATTATATTGCTATTTTATGATTAATTCATTTTCATTTCTCCAAATTAGACAGGACAAGCACACACAGGACACAATTAAAACCAACATCAAGCACACAGAGTAGATAAAAGCTCATTGAAACTATAGCAGTGTGGGGGCACACGTGGTATTATCCAAAGTAAAATAAACCTTGAAAAAATAAATATTTAAAAATGTGTTAACAAATGAATACACATATTACTGCTCATGAATAAAATAAAACAAACATCATAATTACAGCACAAAAAAGTCTAGTTATTATACACTCATAAAAATATTACTAAAGTAAATACAAACTTAAACTGGACACAAATGGAGCCACAATGTCTTTCAGTCTTCTAGGATAATTTGCAATGGCCAATTTGCAACTGATCACAACTGAGTTTATTACACTGGACCAGCTATGGAGCACATGCATCGAAGTATCATTCTCACCAGGACACCTCCAGCATGCCATTGCATTATTGATTACAAATCTGGGTAAAACAAAAGTTTGACATCCTATGTGGTGCAGTTCATCACATGACATCTGGCCCCACAACTTTGCTGTACATCCTCCATATATCTCTGCATAACACTGATGAATGGGCTGGAGTTCAACCACCACAACCCAGTCTAAAGTGATCATGCTTCGTTTTGCCAAGCTGTGCACTGACCAGACTGTTCCCAGGATGCAGTGGGCTGACCCTCTGACTCCTCTGTCAGTGTGTCTATATGTCACTGTCACGACATCCACCCTGACTCACCAGGACAGGCCTGCTGACCAGCCATGCAGCAGAAATAGACACGCACACGCTGCAGTCTCTCACTGACTCTCTATGATACACACATAAAGTAGCTTAGATTCCTTTTTTTGTCACAAAGGTCAGTGGTACACCTGTGAAACTGCCACATCAAGAACCTTGTCTCCTGTTTTCTCTTTCTGTTTTGCTTCACAAGCATCCCATATTACTCAGTGTTACACAAATTAATGTGTGTGTCTGTACTTTCTGGGGCAAGTGAGGATGACAATTATTAATGACCCAGATCCATGTTGGTAGCTCTGAAACAACAACAAAGATCCAGGGGGATTCTTCTTTGTTTAGCACTTTAGCAAAAATCGCAGAGGTATGAAATGCATTTGGAAAATTCATTCATAAAGAATAATAAACTTGTGAGCACAGATTTCCTCTCACATAAACATTACATTAAATGATTTGCAAAGTCACAGTTACTTTTTGTGATTGACTGAGCAGCACTTATGTCAAATTAAAAAAAAAAAGACTTCAGAACAAGCTTCAGATTTTGGCTCTGCATTTCAATGTTTGTACTGACCTTCTTGCTCTTAGTAATTTAACCAAAAAATGAAGGATATTTGGTGCAGTTTGTAACAAAAGGAATGAATTACATTTTCCAGCTTGACTTTAGAGCAATAGGACAAAGCAGCAAGGCACCCTGCCGCTTGGTGTCTTGCATAGTAATGAGGCACAGTGAACATCAGTGAGCTGACCAGGCACCACTGGGACACAAAGGCAGGATCAGAGGCAGAAACACTATTGATCTGTGGGTAAGTGTTCTTCAACATCCTTATGAACTTTTATCTTAGATCCGAGCTGCAATATACCAGTGGTTACAAGGAAGAAAACTAAATGCTGCCACTTAAAGCAAAGCTTTATTATTTTAGAGTAGATAAACTATAGATCTTCAATGTGATTTGCTGTCATGTGAAAACCAGAAAAAGTCCTGGGTTAAAGCAACATTTCGGTGTGGATTACTTCTTGAACTGTTTTCTCCCTCTTGGGTTTTATTGCTTTTTGGGAATGATTAGTTCTGTGCTGTTTTTGTATATAAATCCCATTTATTGCCAAAGGATAATAAAAATCCTTTGGCAATAAATGGGACATTGAAACAAATGTCTCCTTTCAAACATTTACATGAAACAAATTGTGCAGCTGGACTACATGCACCACAAGGCCTTACACTGGCAGAACATTATTAATACTGCAAAGTTCTTAAGGTCTGCTGGTTTTGGTCTTTAAAACATAAATGCTGAGGTAAGTTTTAATCACCAAAAGTACAACAGATCGCATAGACTTATGTATTTAAGTTAGTAAAATATTTATATACTGCAAGGCAAAGCTTCAGTAAAATATAATAATGTTTTGACTCATTTCATTCACTATTTTCTTTATTCTGATAAGGATTTCTTCAGGATTAACCAAAAATTATTACACTCCAACAAATATTAAGAAACATAAAATTAAGTAGTCCAATAAAGTAGTACATTTATTGTTAAATTAAGTTGTACTCAATTTTTGCAATTAAAATGAAAACGCAAAGAAACAAAATTCAATTTTACAACCTACTCTTCTCTACTGGTACATATTAAAGGCGACTGAATGTACATGTAACATTTTTCTATTTAAACTGACTGAAGATATTAAGTAAGTATTTATCAGTCTCTCAGGAGTCTAAAGACTGACAGGCTTACTTTTATACCTACATCCCTTGGCAGTGGCTTTTTAATGCCTGAAGGTTTTCCACCTTGGAACAGACGTAATACGAGAGATATGTCATGTGAGACATCCTAACACAAATGAGTAAAGGTCAAGTTGTTGAAATGGTACTATTTTTAAAAACATTATCCTTCCACTAAATAAAAAGACTGGTTTTCTTTAAAAAAATAAATAAATAAATAAATAAATAAAAAACACTTTTTATGTGCTAAAAAGTATTACATTTTAGATTTGAATGAAAATTCAAATCTACATTTATTTTAGAATTGTTTCAAAGCTGTGAAAGTGTCTAGATTAGTGAAATATAATTCATAAACTAATATCTGAACAACCTATCAAAAGATATTCAGACAGAGTTTTTTTAAGCATAATTCTTGAAAAGCTGTATCACTCCATTAAAATCTGAAGACATCAACTGAATGATGTTTCCAGATTTTATCTATTCCTTTAGTGCAGTGTTTCTCAATTCCGGTCCTCACGCCCCCCTGCCCTACATGTTTTAGGTGTTTCCCTTATGCCACACACCTGGATTGAATATATGGGTGATTAACAGGCTTCTGTAGCACTTCATGGTCATGCAATCATTTGAATCAGCTGTGCTGGAATAGAGGTACATGTAAAACATGCAGAGCAGGGGGGCCTGAGGACTGGAATTGAGAAACGCTGCTTTAGTGCAACATTTATTCCAGCATTTTGAAGGGATCTGGATGAAAACAGCTCTTTTTAATTAAGGGTCAAATCCAAGATGTTTCAAAATTTTTCTGGATTTAATTCACTAAACATATTTGGTAGATATGTTTCATTAATATGTCAAAACATACCATCAGCCCATCTTTTAGATTCTAAAAGATCTTCTAAAATTTAGAAGATATATTGTGCTTTGAATTAAAGCAACAAAGATATATTTGGTGGAGCTCTGATTACTAAATCCTGACTTACAGCTGATACGCATTATTGTCTGAGCCAGCTGGCTTGATAATGAAACCTACAAACTGCAATCAATTTGTAATTAATAACAACATAATGTCCAGATTTGTACAGTGAAAAGAGCTAATTGCTTCAGATATCCATTGCAAAGGTTTTCCACTTTTGTAAGATGTAAATCAACAAACCGCACAGAAAATAACTAGAGCTGCAAAACTTGACTAAAATGTAGAAGATGCCTCCTGTTGAATGGAGTTGAACTGTGGCGAAAGGGATAAAAGACAAAACGGAAGCTGAGTTTGTAAAAGAACCAACATCGATTTTCTGCCTGTGCGTTGTTCTGTGCGCATCTGTTCTGTACAAATGTTCTTTGTAAAATAAAAGTAGTAGTACTGACATTAGAGAGCGTGCGAGGGGCAGCAGCGATATTAGCCACACTGGCTCAGGGGTTAATGAAATTATTGTAGGCCTGTCAGAGGGAGAGGAATGTATTAAACAAGCGGAGCCCCGTAAGTGCTTCATGGAAGCAGGCGCAGTGTTTCATCATGGCTGCAATAAAAGTGATAAACGGGGAGATGGAAATAACCCAGACCTCGACCAAATGATCACTGTGGTCCTTAGCGAAGCGGCAGCACGCCACGCTCTCCCAGCCTTGCCAGGCTTTGCGTTGGATAAATTATTGAGAGGGTTTCCATATCAGCTTGGGAAACACCACATCAATAAATGATGGTGTCATTTTAAGCTAGAGAATAGAAATTGCAACAACTGAGCAAATGCTCTTAAACGGCTACAGGTAGCAACTCATAACACTTTTATTTAATTACGTTTTGTTTTTATTATTTAGTTTTGTGATTGCACGTCATGCAGCTTTAAGCATCTGTCTCCCATGTAATTTAGTGGAAAAAATATGTTGGTGGGCTTAACATTGAGTTGGTGGGATATCTCAGTGCTCCACTGGATGATCTCTATGCTGATTTTTACTATTCTTAAAGTTGTTGCCTAAAGGCTGATTGCAGAAAATCCTGTAGATGGTTTACTATAATCTTATGATATGGTAATGTGTCTTTTTCACATTCTGGATACACAAATTGAAAGAGTGAAACATTGATGTTTCCCTCAATGTGTTGCATTTTTGAATAATTAAGTGTATTTGCTAAACAGACTTACCATGGAAGTAAGGGAAGTAATAAAACAAATATATGGTAATTTATGTGGAGAAAAAAAATTCTTCATAAAATTTAAGATAGAGAAGCAGTTTGAAGGTAATAAAACTGTCTGCACAGAAAACATGCTCCTCTGTTCAGAATCATAGAGCAAATAAACTGAACATTATATCATAATGTGGTAATTAACTATTTTTAGAATAACATCCATTATCCAAACAGATTATGATGAATTTATCTCATAACCCACAAGTGAACTCAAGGTGCATTTTTTATATGAGCATTTTTTTCAGCACCTTCTTCCGAATGCATAAGTTTATTTCTTAAGCTATGCACAAAAATGTATCAAATTCACAGAAACAGTAGTTTCAAGAAAAAAGAGGGATGTTCTAACACTGAATGATTAAATTGGTTGAATTATTGAAAAAATTTGAAATTAATGAGACTGAAAATCCCTGAAAAACTCTGCATTTTATGTTTTATAATCAGAAGTTACATTTATAACATCCATATGCTCAAGTGTAAGTGCAGTGAGATATGTTAAAAGCAGAACTATGAATGAGTCACAGCAAAACACTTAGTAAACATATTAAAGTCTCCAGCTCTTCATCAAATAGTGCTGCATGAAAACAGAAGGAGCAGAACCTGATCTATTTGTCGGGTGAGCTATACTTCCAGAGGTTGATGAATGTGCTCAGTGATTGAATCATCTTCAGTGATTGAATCGTCTTCTTGTTTATTGATGAGTGATTTTGTCTTGCTGATAAAATGCAGTTGTAACCTCTGAGGCTAACAAGTTTTCATGCATATGCAAAAAAATAAAATAAAAAATGGATGAGTATTTCTTTATTGTAATGATGCTTGCTGGCAAGCAATCAAACAGTTGTAAGGGCTATTTATTTTTACCTTCAATAAATGCTACAAGAAATATTAGGGAAAATCATTTGTGGGTTGAGTAACAAAGTTCAGTGTGTGGGCTGCACCCATGAAAAACATTTTAATTCCTCGCTGTCACTGCCAAAAAGCTTATTCTGCAGTGGAACCTTGCTTTCTTCTTTTTTTCTTTTTTTTTTTTTTTACATCTATTGGGATGAATGATTGAAGACATAGTGAAAATTTAACAATCTATTCACTTAACAAAAGGACGATTCAGCAGTGTGTGGCAGAACCACAATAGACTGAAAGCTCTTTCTTTGATTCTGATTTTCTTCAATGATTATAAGTCTTGTTTTTTCTGCTAAAGGAGGCGTCTCCCCACATACTGCCTCCATCAAAAGCTGTTTGTTATTGACAAAAAACAATGTGGAAAGGTTTTAATAAGAACAAACTGAAAACTACATTCTGCTGATCGACCCTATCCCTTAAAAATGTGACCCCATTAAAAGGGAATAACTGGGCTTTCCATACATTTTGTTCATGGCCAATAAGCATTATTGCAACTTAGAAATAATCAACCTTCCTTTTGCTAATTTTAAAGAGCACTAATGTTACTAACTTTTATTAAGACTTGGAGTGGGACTTGGTTTTGGTTAATGTTCAATAGTAAATTACTTCTCTCTCTAGATTTATAATTCCAATTGTGTGACATACAAACCCAGAGTGTAAATAAAGTCATTCCCACAAACAGCATTGACATTTTAGGATTGATTTAATATTTTCCACTGACTATGACTGTTTTTAAATTATCATCACAACATGTGAAGAGTGTTGTCTCATTCATGAAAATAACCCAGCTTCTAATACTGTCCAGGAATGTTTATGCATGACTAATACTATGTTGTTTTATCTTTAAAGCAAAACCAGCTTTTCAGACAAAAGCATAATTTTTTTGGTGTTGACATTGTTTTGACTAAATGCAACACACTTCCTTTACTGTATTTTAGGCTCTCCTCATAAAACATACATTTGCTGCAAGACAGAAAGAAAGTGATCCTTTTAAGTGCATTTTCATAGTCAGTAGGCTGTCATTTTGCTACCCTTTAGGTGGCCCAGGGGGATTCAGCAATGCTGGGATTATTCTTCCAATCTGTGTTTAGTTCTGTCAATACTCTCTCATTCATGCAGCGTTTCATGCTTTAGGGATTTCCAGATTCTTCTGCAGCTGCCTGATCTTGGGACAGGCAGCTGCAGAGGTTTTAGGAGCAACTATCAATGTTTACCATTGCTTACAACAAAGACAGACAAGAAAATGAATAGAAATATGGTTTTTGAAGTATAGGACAAAGCAGTTAAAAGAAACAGAAAATTCTCCAAACTGAAAGGCTTCTCAGATTATCTGTCAGAAAAAGAGCATTAAATCTGCCGGAAAGTTTTATTTAGCACATTTCAGCAATAAGGCAGTTTGCAGATTATGCAACTGGAACTGCAATAAATTTAGAGTTTGCTAAAAAAAAAAAAAAAAAAAAAAAAAGAAAAAAAAGGATACATTTATAGTACAGAAATTATTTTATGAAGTTGCTTTTATGTGTACATAAAAGATTTATAAATGCTAAAATTGATTGAAATTACTAAAATTATGCAACAAGTGTTTGAAAAATTATAGCTGGTTTAGGAGTTTTGCACATGAATATAATGCAGTCCATAAATAATTTTAAAAAGTGTGGCCTGAGCTCTACTTATCCAACTAAAGAAAACAACGCCGCCATATGAGAAAAACAAAAACAAACGTAAACATCATTTGTCTGACATCATGTCTAAGCTGAGACTTATTTCACACACTTTCATTTATTTAATAAGGTTTTCTAGTTCAGATAGGAATGACTGGGGTCAAACATAGCCACTGTGTAAAAGAGATTTCTGATTAAAATTTAGCTCATAGTTCTGTGTTGTGTTACAAGCCTAAGATGAAGCACAACAAGAACAAAGACTTATTCTCATTTCAACTCATTATGTAGATTCCTAAATTCTGTCAACTCTTGTGCAAAACAGTAAAGATTGTCTTAGTTGGGTAATTTTGGATCTGTTGGAATATCAGCAAAAAACAAGCTCATTTTTCATCTTGGAACTTGTTCTTTCAGAAATGATCCATGTTTATCTGTAATCTGCAGGACAGGGTCAGAATGTGGATAGACTGGTAAACTGAGAGTTTTACATTCGGGCTCAGCTCTTTTTTCACCACAGCTGACTGGAGCAGTGGATTACTGCAGAAGAAGAACCACTCTATCGATCAGCTTCAGTTCCAGTGGCTGTTACAGAAAGGTATAGAACCTAAAAATTAAACCTAGTAACAAAAATAAGGTGAAATATTACACACAAAAATATTTCCCACAAAAAAGGGAAACATAATGTTGTTGAGCACAAAACATTATAAGGATATTTATTTGGGTTGAGGATTTGCTCTGATGCTTTAGTCCATCAGAGCCTCTTGCTCAGTTCAGGTAAAATTTTCGGGGTCTACAGTGTAACTTGTTCATATCGTTCCAGAACCTTATAAGAATTTTTAAATGACTGTTTTGTTGCATCTAATCTATGCAGTGATGGAAAATTACATGAAAGCCAGATTTCTCCACTGATTCTGACTTTTTGAGGCTAATGTCTGAAAGTTTTGATCTAATAGCCAGTTTGAGTTAAATGAGTTTTCAGTAAATTGTTTCTTCAAAACACTGAGTTCCTTTAAAAATCCACATCTTTGATTATTAATAACTGGAACATTAACTAATATATTTGATGATGACTGTTTTTGGTGATTTTGATGTTGGCATTTGACTAAATGTAACATTTGTTACTGTTTTATGTTTTTAGTCACGTAAAGCACTTTGAACTGCCTTGTAGTTGAAATGTCCTCTGCAAATAAACTTGACTTTCACCAAAACAAAAGTTTTGGCACTTTGAAGCTCTATTTAGAAACTGTTTATGATCCAGCAGCCCAAATTCAGTTTGTATCTCTTTCCCCCAGTCTTATGATTTTGATCAGGAGTGTTTCCTTTCAAAAGTGATACCACTTTCTCAGATATTTGAAGTGACCGAGGAGCCACCAGAAGTCAGAACTTGTTTCATCTGATAGGATGTGTCGACTGTTTGGATGTCTGGTTTATTTCTATCAAACAGAGAATATCGAGTGTGACACTTGTTATGTAACAACTGTGTGAAACCACGAACCTCTGAGAGTAATTTACAGAGACAGAAAAGCTCTATGTGGAGATACATTTATTTCAGGATTACTAAAATTTTATTTGCAAACAAATAATTCAGTAAACTAACAAGGAATGCACAGTTTTTGATTTGCTCTCCAGAGCAGATGATTTAAGAGTTTATTTTTTGCAAAGTGGCACGAGTTAAACGTTTGACTAACTAGAGTAAATACCCAGGGGTCACTTCTCCCAACAATTACGATGCTTTTTCAACCCTATCGTGGAAGTTTATTTAAGAGCATAGGGAGCATGCAAATATGCAGACGTTATTACCTGGATGATTGAGCACCTGAAATCAAAATTATGAGCTTCACAGCATGAGATGATCGTGTAGTTCTGCACCTAATGGATACATCACTATAACTACTAAACATAAAGCATTTATATTTAGCAATTTTACTCATATATCTCCCTGAGAAGACCTTGACTGCTCTGAACAACACACACAATGGCAGAGCTGTAAGAGAACGCCTGTGCATTGACACCATGTTTGTTCTATAGAGAGAGAACAGAGCTGATATTGTTGCCCTGACCGAGCAGTCAGCAGGTCAAACGTGTTACTGATCATTGCCATGATAGAAGGAGGCGCCCTGAATCTGCTGCGCCTGCATCCGCACAAGGATTCAAGATGACAATGAATGTTTCAGAGCTCACATGCAGCACAAACTTGGGATCAGCTATCCTAAAAGCCATACACTGATATACAGGTAAGAAAACTGATGTAAATGTGCTGTGGTTACACTTTTCTTATCAAGATGGTAAAAAGGCACAGTGAAGCGTCAGTGAAGCATCAGTGCATCTTCTCCACAAAAGACTTTTTCATTATCTTTTCTCACAGCATCTGAAAACACCAACAGCACACTTGTGTTTTGAATGAATTGGTTTATTTCCTTTGGGGACAATACGACCACCAGTGAGCAGCTCTAACACATGCAGGCAGAGCGATTTTGTGAGTGTAAAAGTGAGCAAGAGCAGCAGGAAAAGAGCTGCCTTCTGTACTGATTTGTTGATACGGGCAGCTGAACATCTTTCTATAACAAGCACAAGTTACTGCAAAACTAAATTAACTCTTATGCAATCATATTTGATAGGAGAACTCATAACATTCAGTATGTGGCTCCTTGATAGAGGTGAACTTTATAGATATATTACCATGCAATAGAAACCAAAGACTGTTTTTCTGTTTAATAAGTGAAATGATCACACATGTAATCATCTATCTTTTATTGTGATATACCAGCTAATATAATAATTGGTTGGCTGCTACTTCTTTTACTTTTTTGATGAATCGGTTAAATGGTGTGTCATCTTCAACACTAATTATTTTCAACTTTGATGTAATTTGAAATAAAAAATATATACACTCCCAATGCAAAGTAGAAATACTACATTTTCATAGTAGAAATCTTCTTGAGGAACAATCTTGACAGAGTTGTATAGATTTCTTTCAGCAGCTCAGAATCTGATCTTTACCTCGGCTTCCCTTTGCAGGACGCAATAATTGGTTTGACACATTTTGACAGCCCACACACTCACCGCTCCATTCAAGCACTTGGTAAATAACTACATCATGAAGACAACTTTTTTTTAACAGTTATGTTTACATAAAAAAGAACAATCTTTTTCAAGAGCTTTAAAAAAAACGCAATTTCTTAAAGCCAGAATCTAAAGTTGTGTTAATCTGTTTGACATAATTTGTAGCCAAATCATAATATGGTCCTTTTCAGAGGAGAACAACTAACATTTGATTGAGACTGATAATGAGTAATAATATTAAGACACTTTTCTGACTACCATGATCTCACTATTTGAATAACTATTCCCAGTGCTTGGCTATTTCTTCACCTACAGTGAAAGTTATTTTAATGAGCTTTTGGATCTTGTTCAGTGTTATGCTTGGATGATTTTATGTCTGAATGGTTGTAAAGTTTTCCATATGGTTTGAAACTTTTTTCTGTTTCTGTACTCATTAGAACTTCTTAGACATTTTGACAGAAGTACTGATGCAATATTGTGAACAACACTGCAGAAAACGGGAAAAATTGATGATTCATTCTGACAAAACTATAAATCTTAATTCCACAAGTATGCAGCTGTTTGACCAACAAGTTACAATGATGGAGGAGCTGTATGATGACATCTCAAAATCCCGATGCATGTTTCTACCTTTGGTTACTATGGCAATGAAGACGTAGTAAAACACAAAATAAAGCTTTGTGAGACTTAATGAAATAAATAGTTACTATAACCAAATCAAAGGTTAATTGATCCTCTTTCTGATTCAGTTTGGAAAACCTTATTAATCGTATAAAAAAAATATGTATATATTTTCAGTTTGATTTTATTTAGTAGTTAGACTACTTGCACACAAGAGGGCAGTGTGGTGCCAGAGGCAATAGGGGGTGGTTACCTGGCCCTCAGGTAGGGAGAGGTTTGATTAGTGTCAGCCATGCAGCTGTCTGTTGCTCAATGTTTGGCAACCACAGAAATGTTTTTGGTACGTATGTTTTACTTACGTTTGTAAATTAGCAACAGAAATTTGAATTATTTTGTTTAACTTTACATCATTTTTTTTTCTTCTTGTACATGATTGTGTGCATAAACATTTGTTTCATTAAGATGACTTTAAAAGTTAAAGTGAGCATTTAATAAATTTCATCAAGGTTAAGTTTGTTGAAGCGAAGACTCGCATTCAGTTCACATAACTTTGCTTGTTCTTTAAAGGTTATCAACCCATGACTCACCAAGCAACCAGAGAAAATAAAAAAAAACAGTCAAGGAGAAAATAATTCAGCAAAACCTTCCTGAGTTTCCATGTGCGCTTTGAGGTAAAGTAATTCACAAGCTATGTGCATGTTTGGTTGACTGTGTGAGAAAACTGAATAACTCTGATAATTAGGATGGCATGCAACAAGATTAAAACAATTTGTTGTAATTATCTAGTGTGAAAACCTGCATCATAAATTGGATACAATCAAAATTAAGATATGTGACATTGACCATCTAACACTTTTGAAATCAATTACAGCTCTTTAGAGTTTAGAAAATGGCAGGCATCATGATATATGAATTTGTTAACAGACAGAAATGGCATTGTTAAGCAACTGGTGTTCATAAAGTTCCACCAGTCACAGGTAAAAGATCACAAAAGGTTATAAAACCCATTTCATAGCAAGAAAATAACTGTTTTACTGCTGGTAACATAAAAAAGCTACATAAAAGATTTAAAGGAGCACAGATCATTTTTGCATGAATGAGGCAATACATCGCTGGTCCTGGTGGTTATAATACTTGACAATTGTGGAGCTGAACACTTTATAGGAGTTGAGCAAAGGCAGGTTTAAAGGGATAAATAAACTTCTGTTGTCCGTTGATGGCAGTTCACAGCTGCAAATTTAACCTCCCCCCCCCAAAACAATCACTTTTCTATTGCCTTCATGCAATACCTGCTAGTGATCTTGGTATTCCATTGATAGTAAAATCAATATCCATGATGTCATATTGTATTGTCAACTGTTGTGGAAGCAGCCAGCTGCCTGATTGAAGACACACAGTGTGGTGTGCTTCGAGACAGAAGCAACAGAGCAGTTCACTAGATGGGGTTTAGAGCTGATTTGATTGAAATGACTACATCACACATTTTCAGCAGACAGCAAAAAGCCTCCAGTGCACATGAAGAAATTTTCTCGGAAACCTACTTTGACATGTCAGTGATCTGTTGCTCATCTCAGAGTTAAGACCTAAAGCGATACTATGGTTGTGAATTTGCACATGGCTAAACTCATTGACCTTTCTGGCTTCTATTAGAAGAGAAAACCAATCCTTCCATAAGTCTCAGTTCAATGCATTCAATCAGTAAATGAATTGAATGCAACACTACATCACACAAGTTGCAGTTCCTAGAAGGAAAACAATTTCATCTCTTTGCTGCATAATTTTAACCTACCATGTAATAATAGAACAAACCATAAAATTACTCCTTGATCAAATGTCCTTTTATCCCAGAAAAGTTATTTACTACAAAAGCGATATGTAGGATATAAGCTAATTAACAAAAAAAACTGAGAGGTAATGAATTAAAGACGCACTATTTTCCGGCCCAGCATTTTTTTTTTTTTTTCTGTTTTTGCTGCAGTTGACCTCCAGCTTTGTCACATTACATCTCTGGAGTTAAAATCAAAAATCTCTGATGACGAGACTCATGGCAAACCAACTTAAGTCTGGTTGGATCATGTCAATAGTTTTCAACTGCTATGTTGCATTAGTGGAAGAGTTTTTGAGGAGTGTATACTGTGTCTGATGCAGAAACAAAAGATAAGCCACAAAGTTAAAGAAAAAGGCTGATTAAACTGGACTGTGCACAGAGAGTCCCGTGTAAAACAGCTTCAAAAAGATGCTGTCTGCATGCACAGCACAAGAGGTTTGTAAAGAAGTCCAGAAAGTGAATGTTGCGGAGTCATCAGAATACAGCTCAACTGCAGTACAGCAAGTGTGCCAGTGAGAGACAAACACACTCAGAAATATTCAAAAGAGAAGCCAGCTAATTCAAGGCAAAGCAAATGCGAAAACACAGCCTGCAAGTAATTAGTTACTTCTGGTATTTTAGCTTTTAGTTTCTGACTATATAAAAAGGCAATGCAAATCAATTATTTGCATTGATAAATGGAGTGTTTCATTATTCCAGAACTGATTTTTCAACAATATTTTTGACAGAGAAATATGAAGAAGTTGCTGACTGCAGGCAACAAACTCTCTGATGACAAGCTGGTCTCATTGTCTGTCTTCATTCTGAATAAAATCAGACATGAGGCCATTGGGCAATCTTATACAACTGATTGTAAAGGTTTGTTCTATTGTAATCGTAATTAAAATTGTTTGAAACTTCAAGAGGATCAATGTACATTTGGTGGAAATCTGAAATGGACAACCGAGGAGACATATTTTAGCCATTCAGTTAAAGATGCAGAGGAATGAAAATGAAAAATAATGTAGAGACAAGACTAATAAAATGCAGATGAACACTTTACACTGATTGTACTACTTATTTGTCTTATAACAATCGCTTAAATTCTGACATGTTCTCTTTTAACTACAGAGACAAACAGAAGAAATGTTTACCTCTAAGTTGCCCTTGAACCAGCTGGTGACACATTCTGAAAAAGGTAATTGCTAAAAGAAAAGAAAAAACAGCTGCCTTCCTCAGAGTGCTGTATCCAAGCATAGTAATTGAATATTGAATAAGAAAAATGTCTCTGTTGGAGACTGGCCCACAAACAAGCTCAAAACAAACAAGTTCTAAACAACAACTTTTCACAATATTTGAAATCAGTACCGTCTATATCGTTTAACTTTACTTTTGCATTTATTATTGCTTCTTGCTAGTTGTTTGTCCAACTGACATTTTTTCTTTATTTTTGTACTTTTGTTGATGCTTAACAGAAAGCCATCAAACTAGCCATCAGATTTTCAACTGACATTTAACCTTTTTGCTGTCCAGTAGTATTAATTCAATAATTAAGGTTGTCCAGCTAAAATCTTCAGCTTTACTGCTGGAGATAAAGAGGAATTATATTCGCAGTGCATGTAGCATATGATGAATATTGACCACCCACATTTCTTATTAAGAGCCTGTTCATTATTCAGCATTGATCAAGGACTTTTGAGTTCTCAGTGGCCTGATTACTTTTTCTTCCCTGGAGTGCTAGCATTTTAATAAATGATAATGAATCCTACATTGCATGTTTGTCTTTATGCCACGAATAAAAATGAACAAAACTTCTCTGTGCTTCAGAGTATTTAGGCTTTAATCGGTTTCCTTTCCTGAGTTCTTTGTGTTGTGTTCTGAGCCACTGGATTAGGAGTGGAAATCCCATCGAGACAACTATTTATTTAGGACACATACTTGCAGCGCAAGTCTTTCAATTAAAAGCTTCCAGTGCCTCAAATAATTCTGCCACTTTGGCTGCCCACAGAGGAGCGGAGGTAGGCCGGCTGAAACAGCAGCTAACTGCTGAGCTTTGAAAAATTTCACTTCGCCAAACCTCTAGCATGACATTTCCTCTTCCCATATGCATTTACAGAATATGAGCAATACATTTAGACAGATCTTTGTGGCATCAAGTGAACAGTGCTTTCCTATTTTTAGTAACAAAGAACCCTGTGGCCAGCGGAGGCATCCAGGAAACCTACAAAATCCAGTTTGTGTTGTTTGAAGGAAGCCACAGTCCTTTCAGTAATAGTGTTTTCAACAACTGTCATTTAAAGGGAATGTGTCAAAGAAACCAAGGTTTTGATATGAGGAATGAAACAGGCCACCTGACTGGAAGTCAATCTCTTTAGCATAGATTAATAAAAGGAAAATTGGATTTTGAGGCCATGGAAATAATTATTAGACTCTTTTCTCTGGAAAGAACAGAGCAATTATGGAGCCCTTGAGTTGATAATTGACCTTTAGATTCACTCAAGATTACTTCAGTGTGGCATCATGTGAAGAGAAAATATGGCATAATTGTATTTATCACACACTAAACTACATTATTTACTGTGACTTTGATGGGATAAAGATAGGAAATATCACAAGTTGCTTGTCCATTATCTGTCAAGTTTTCAGAACCTGGAATTTTACAATTGAGTGGTAATGTCTTTTTAAAATTTAACATCTTGTCTGGCTGTTTGATAGTGGTCACTTCTGTCTCCATGATGGTTTTCAAACATATTCCAAATTAATATTAATATGTGAGGATTCTGTTTAAGACAGAGCAGTTGAATCTAAGTGAACTAAGATATCACTGAAAGGCAATTTACTGAAATAGTTTAATTCAAAAAGGAAGATCAGATGTAGATTAAATACACAAAGAGAGATGTACTTGAATAGTTCCATTCAATTTGCTTTTAGCTAATAAAAAATCCAAAATGTAGTTTCTCAAAGGGTTAGAATATAAAATCAGAATATAAGGACATTGATACATGCTGTATTCATGCATATTGATAGAAAATTGAGAAAGAAAATGTGTGATTTAAAAAAAAAAAAAAAGAGAGATTTACAAGCAACAGAGAAAACTGCTCCAATTCAAATGTTTGGGAGACATTCACAAGGTGTGAACTTTATCTGGGGTGAGAGCCACCTCACACAGATCCGTATGCAGACATATCCACACATTGGATATGTCTGTGTATTTACATTTGACAGTAACCACACTGTCAAATATGTGGTTACTGTCATTATATCACTAACAAGAATGATTGGTCCCGTTAGAAGCACCACAATCTGTTCCTCATTTTTTTCTGTAGGTCATTACATCTGTATTAAAAATTACTGTTCTTACTAGTTTCAAGCAATATTTTTAGAAATAGTGGTTAGCTACAAGTCATGTTCATTCATCCAAATGATCAACTCAGAGCTGCACTTAAAGATTAGCTCAACAGTTTGGATCAAAAAATGTTTCACCTTTCTTCCAACAATATTTTAATGTTTCCTCTACTTCCATGTTGTTCTAAAATGCAGAATCCATGATTTATTCTGTTCCCACCTCAGCTTGACTTGAAATGCTTTAGCTGAATTAGATACCATACTCCAGTCCATGTTCATGAACACAATACATTTTTCTAACGGCTTTAAATAGTCTGACCTTCTTTGTTTTGACATCCTTGCTCATTGAGTCACTGACTCAAAGCAATCTTCTGAGTGTCCATAGATAGAAACTACATAGATAGAAACTACATTGAATTAAATCCACTTACTGACAAAGATGGTAGCACCAGTTACTATAAGTCAGAAAATCCAGATCTTAGTTGTTTTTCCTGGAGATCAGAATCTTCTTACGTAGTATAAATGTAATTAAAACAATTTTTGCCTATCAATTGTAATTTCAACAGTGTAGGTTTTCTGAGGAGCTGATTTATTTTTTTGGTTGATAAAATGTAAACCAAATGTCATTCAGTGTAAAATCTTGTCTGCCATTGCATGCCAAACACTAAATTTATTTCATGTTCTTTATCAAATTTTTACTTTTGACCAAGGCCTTTTTTGTCCAACATCAGCGTCTGATGTCACAAAGATACTTGTGAAAGAAATTTCATACAGTAATTTCCCATTAACATACAGGAACACACATGTTATAAAAATGTGTTTTGTAAATAAACTGAACGGAATTTTCCTTATTTCTTCCTTATTGGTACACATGCAGGGACCTACCTCATTTCATATTCTGTCATTTTACACCCAGAACACCAAACAGTTTTATTTCTGCCTATGAGATTTCTGTGCTGATATCCCAATTTCTATATAGATTTGCAAAGATCAACCTGTGACATCTCAGAACCAAAAAGGCAAAGATAAAAGTGAAGTGGTTTGAAATTTTTGTGCCTTGATGCACAGACAGTCAGGTGCTTTACCTTCTCTGTTTTGTCTCTTTATTTTCATTGTGTTCATAGCTCACCTCATTCCTTTTCTGCCTTCCTAACTTCCCTCTTAGCAAGACTCTAGGGCCTGTGGCAAGCAGCACGCATGCTGATGTTCAGCGGCCGAGAGACCGAAGTCAGAATGATCAGAGTCAGTCAGGCAAGAAGGTCACTCTGACCTCAGCTAAAGCAGGAAGAACACACTGCCTTCTGGGAAACGCTGTCCTGTTTGAGAATGTAAGGCTTAATGAATGTAAGGGTTTACATGAATTTATTAAAATCCCTGCATCAAAAAAACATAATGAAAAAAAACTGGGCCAGTTGAAGACATGCAGCTGAAGTAAGAAGTCTGATGCTGTGAACGTTTTTATATCAATCACAACTTCCTACTCTGAATGTTCATAATACAGCCATCTGTAGGTATGTTGGCTGTAATGTGGCCATCTATTACAGACATCCACAGGGAGCAGACTGAGTGAAAACTAGGCTAACACACACAGTTAACCCCATTTAAGTAGCATGAAGGTTTTTTAAGGACTAACCTTCCCCAAAGGCAAAAAGCAAATTGGGGTAAAGACAACCAAAAGCCTCAGAAGCACTGAGCAATATCAGCTCCAGTTTTAGTTATCTGTGAACATTTCCTTCAACCTGTACAAAGACATGCTTCATAGAAACATTCAGTCATTCATTAAAATGATTATGCTTTATTATATATCTTGGTCTTAATGTCTTGAGTTTTAGAGGCTGTATTTTTTGATTTACAGCTTGTTATGTAAGACAAGTGTAATTCTTATCTCTATAAGGCTCAGAAAAGCAGATTAAGGAATTGACATTAAACGTTTCTCCATTAAATCACTTCCACTGCTAAACTGGTCCATTACTCTCTTTGTACCGTGCATATGTCTTTTCTGTTTCCACCACCAAAACAAAAAATGGACATATCCTGGCACCAACTCATTGCTTCAAGGCAACAGTACTAACTGGGCCATAGTATATTCTACTCAATGAATCAAATATGTATGCTACAAAAATTACAGTGTCCACTGTTAAATATTAAATAAATGTGGTAACAGAAATAGATTTTCCTGTAAAGATGCACTTATAACTAAAATATGCCTTTATTTATGCATTTCCAGTTCAGTCAGAAAAAAAATAACATGCCAAATGTTCATAGTTTTGTATGTTTAGTACAAAAACATAAATAAAAGGGGCTTTATTTTACTTAAATTTGTACTTAAGTATTTACTTCTTAAATTTCTAGAATGTCATAAATGTCAAACTTGGCTATTGAAATTACAATAAAATGTTGGTTCCAAAAATAGTTGGCAGATTAATTGAAAAAACCAAACCAAAAAAAAACAGGTATGCTTTTTATTTTTATGGTTGCCCTACCCTGCACTGTTATTTCTACAGGCTTATATATCCTGCCTGATGGGACATGTTTAATTTCAGCTCTCTCTATTCATCCATTATCTAATATGCATCCTTGCAGCAGTTTTAGCACGATATGTGAGATACACCCTAAACAAGTCACCAGTCCATTGCAGGGCAACAGAGAGACAGAAAAAAACTTTATCTGACATTGATTCACAAATATAAAATACTGTGGTTTGAGTTAAAATGATAAAAAGTCTCCCTGCAGTGTGATTCTCTGCTGATTACAGTAAATTCAAAAACCATTTTCATTAAAAGTTCTTTGCCAACAAATTATAGAAGCATGTAAGTGTTTGAAATGTTATCATTTCAGTTTACTCAGTTTTGAGAGGCTGCAGCTACAATATGTTTATCCCATCACAGACAAAAGTTAGGGAAAAAAGTGATTCCAAAAGGTGAGGTATCTTTCTGACAACTTGTACTTTTTGTGGCGTGTTAGGAAATGTAACCAGCCATTCTCAGGGGAATCAAGTAGCGCCACCTTGACATGCTGGAGCACATGGCCTTGCTGCTGTAGCTGGAAGAGTTCAGAGGGAGGATTTTGGCATGCACAGCTCCATGTGTGTAATGAGTCTGTGGAGTCACCGTCGGGCTACTGCGGAGCTTGGCCAAGCACCAGTTTGACGGCAGCAGCTGGAGAAAAGTGATGTAATAATCCTGTTGCCATGGAGACCCAGTGGTTCCCCTGCATCTCCAAAAATTTCAAGGGCGGTGGAAAGTCACTGGCTGGCTGGGACACAGCAATGCTCTGACGAGATGCGAGCACGGCCAAACAAAACCTTCTCTTCTATATAATAAAAGGAATATGTGCCATCTTAAGTTAATGATGGGCTTCACATGCAGCACCAGAGTTGGTGCTAAAATGCATATTGTTTGTGTAAAATATCTTATTATATAAAAAATTTGAATAAAAAATATATACTTTATTTAAAATCACAAACCCCTTTGAAATATTATTGAGTCAGTGTCAAAGCAGCTGCGCTGGGATTAGTCAAATCCTCAGAGAAGTCAGTAAGCTTCCAGACCGATGGCTTGCAAATCAGAAGGGGGTCGTGGCGTGAAAGAAATGAAAAAATTGCATTTCAATTGACTTTCAACAATATTTTATTTCATAAAAGATTCAACACAGAGAGATAAAAGCAGAATTGAAAAACTGTCTTAGACTGTGAAAGGAAAGAAGATACAAAAAACAACAAAAGGAACAAAGGAAGCAATTTACTAAAGGAGCTCCGTGGTCTGGATTTATCAGCCTTGTGGCTGTTTTATAGAATATAGATGAGATAATGTCAAGGTCATGATGCTTTGTTTCTGCAACTAAATTATGCATTTTATTTAGATGTTTAGATGTTGATTAAAAGGCAGTGATATTTCAAGAAGTTTTTGATTATTTTTTAAAATTATTTATAAAGTGTAGATGTAAATTAATTTGTCTTCAACTAAGTTGTTTTGAATATATAACACAATACATAATACATTGGAAAATATTTTCACAAATATTCAGATTCTTGAAACTTTTGGGTTAAAAGGTATATGCTGATTATTCGATTAAAGACATATTTAAATGTAGTAACCTGAACATACTTTAAGATGTTTTCATAAACTATTTTCTTCTTCACTATTGCACATTGTGCTGCCTTTTGTAAATTAAGCTGGACCAGTAAGTTTGAAACCGGCACTAGAGCACCCCCTGGTGGGTATTTTGTTATGTTGTTTGGTGACGCTAAACAAAAAGAAAATAGATCCAAGATGGTGGAACGCAACACCGAGCGGTTCATGATTAAGCTGTTTATTATTCTTATATGTTGTGTTTTGGACAAGATTTGTTCGTAAGTATTGGTTAGTCGTGAATTATAATTGTTTCTTTGTTTTATGTAACTGTCGTATAAATAATTGTACGCTGAAGTTATTTAGGAAAACGTTATTTTAGCTCACAGCAAGAATGGCTAATTTGCAGTGTTCGTTAGCTAATACTCAGTTTTGTATGTTACAGTTTACGATGGCTAAAGTGATGGCAGTGGTCAGAGGCCACTCTTCAATAAACAAGCAAAAAGAAAAGAAGTTTGGTTATTGGAGCGTCGTTGTCTGGCTGTCTAGCTGCTGAAGAAATCAAAAACTCAGGGCGAGGACAGCATAGTAAAGAACATCAGCGCAGCGGGCCGCAACCACAAGGAGATATTCAGCACATCAATCACGAGCCTGCGGTCAGGTAAAGCAGATGACATGGAGAACAAGGATAACGCAAGCAATACAGACACAAGGTCTAAGTCTACACGCTCATGTACGTCCAAACGTTCGTCCACAAGTTCCGCAGCATTAAAAGCACGAGCAAAAGCAGAGGCTGCACGCGCTCAGTTGGCATTTTCAGAAAAAGAAGCAGCCATGATGAAGCAGAAAGCTGAACTCGAGGCTAGTTTGCATATTTTGAGTTGTCAGAAGGCTGTTGTAGCTGCAGAAGCAGAAGTTGCAGTTTACGAAGAGGAGGAGGTTCTTTCAAAAATTGAACAGGACTATCCATTAGTGGGACCATCTGCCAGCCCAAAAGAGCGTACGGCAGAGTATGTTCAAAAACATTTAGACATTAGTTTTGAAGGCTTCTCGTTGCCAACGGATACACTCGCCTGTCATAAGGCTGCACGTGAACAGTGTGAAAAAGCCATGAAAGAAGAAATGGACAATAACAGCTCACACAGTGCAGAAACAGCCAAGTCTAAAGTAGCATATAGCACAACACAGAGAGTATCTGAACCCCCCCAAACTCTATCCGTTCCACACTCCTCAACCATCAACAGAGGCACAAGGTGTACAGGAGATTACTAAGTACCTCGCACGGAGAGAAATGTTAAGTTCAGGACTTTTACAGTTTGATGACCACCCAGAGAATTACTGGTTGTGGAAAATGTCATTTCAAAATGCAATTAAAGATTTGAGCGTTACAGCCCAAGAAGAACTAGATTTAATGGTCAAATGGCTAGGAGCTGAGTCTGGACAACAGGCAAAAAGAATCCGCTCAGCCAACATCTTTAGTCCGACTGCAGCACTGAACCTTGTGTGGCAAAGGCTGGAGGAATCTTTTGGTTCTCCTGAAGTAGTGGAAAATGCACTGTTAAAAAAGATTGAACAGTTTCCCAAACTCAACAACAGAGACAACCTAAAGTTAAGAGAGCTGGGTGACATTCTGCAGGAAATTGAATGTGCAAAAGATGGAGGATTCTTACTGGGACTTTCATATTTGGACACAGCACGTGGAGTCAACCCCATTGTGGAGAAGTTACCCTATGGACTGCAGGAAAAATGGATCGCAACGGGTGCAAAGTACAAAGAGGAACATAAAGTTGCCTTTCCCCCTTTCAGTGTTTTTTCAAGGTTTGTAAGACAGCAAGCCAAAATAAGAAATGACCCAAGCTTCGATATCACACCTTCTGCCAACACAAGCTTCAAAAAAGAGAAAAGCTTCAAAAGCAGCAACAGGCAAGTGATTACTGTACACAAAACAGACATCCCTACAGATGCTAGTTCATCCCAAACTAGTTACAGTAAGCCTATAGAAAGTCCTGACAAGGTTTGTCCTTTACATAAGAAGCCTCATCCACTTAAAAAGTGTAAAAGTTTTAGAGCAAAACCCATAGATGAGCGCAAGTCATTTTTAAAAGAAAACAGAATCTGTTTTAAATGCTGTGGCTCTACCCAGCACATAGCAAGGGACTGCAAGGTGCAAATAAAGTGCATAGACTGTGGCAGCGACAGACATTTAGCGGTGCTACATCCAGGTCCACCCCCTGCTCCAGCTGAGAGCTTTGAAGCTGATAAAGATGATGGCGGGGAGACGCAGGATAGTGCAAATGTCTCAGTTGTTTCTAAGTGCACAGAAATCTGTGGTGATGTAGATATCCCACATTCATGTTCAAAAATAAGTCCTGTGTTAGTCTATCCAGAGGGAAAAAGAGAACAGGCAAAAAAGCTGTACGCAGTGCTTGACGAACAAAGTAACAAGTCTCTAGCTAAGTCTCAGTTTTTTGAGGTTTTTAATATTAAGGCACGCTCAGACACTTACAAGCTCAGGACATGCTCAGGACTGTCAGATAATGTTGGCAGAACAGCATTAAACTTCACAATTGAGTCAATAGATGGTAGAGTAAAACTCCCACTTCCAAACCTCATAGAGTGTGACATGATTCCGGACGATAGAAGAGAGATTCCGTCTCCACAAGTTGCTATGAAGTTCCCACACTTACAGAAAATAGCTGAAAAAGTGCCTCCTGTAGAAGAACAGGTACCTATTCTTTTGCTCTTGGGAAGAGACATTATTCAGGTTCATAAGGTCAGAGAGAGAATCAATGGGCCACATAGTATGCCCTATGCACAGCGTTTAGATTTAGGCTGGGTTATAGTCGGGGAAGCCTGCATGGGGAAGACGCATAGACCTACTAATGTGAATGTGCTCAAAACACATGTTCTTCAGAATGGCCGTGCTTCTTACCTCTGCCCATGCCCTAACATGTTTCAAGTCAAGGAGTCAAGCGGTTGCAATTACCAACTCAGCACCACACCTGCCTTCCAAAAGGACATAGAAAACACAGCTACCAGTCAACTGGGAGAAATGGTGTTTGACAGAACAAAAGATGATGACAAACCAGCACTGTCAGTAGAGGATAAAGAGTTTATTGACATTATGGAAAAGGAAGTGCACCAGAATGAAAGTAATAGCTGGGTGGCACCTTTGCCATTCCGCTCTCCTAGAGCAAAGCTTCCAAGTAACAGAGAGCAAGCGTTCAAACGCCTCCAGTCACTCAGAAAAACACTGGACCGGAAGCCAGAAATGAAAAGACAATACACAGAGTTCATTCAAAACATGCTGGACAACAACCATGCAGAGGTCGCTTCACCTTTGGACTCAGACAAAGAACACTGGTACTTACCATCCTTTGGTGTGTACCACCCACAAAAACCTGACCAGCTGAGAGTAGTTTTTGACTCAAGTGCAGAGTTTGAAGGACTATCCCTTAACAAGGTCTTATTAAGGGGACCCGATCTAAACAACACGCTAATAGGTGTTCTTATGCGTTTTAGAAAAGAGCCAGTAGCATTTTCAGCTGATGTGCAACAAATGTTTTACTGTTTTGAAGTGAGAGAGGATCATAGGGATTATCTGAGATTCCTTTGGATGTGGATAATGATACCAACAAAAGCATTTGTGACTACCGGATGAAGGTTCATGTCTTCGGTAATAGTCCATCCCCAGCTGTAGCTATTTATTGTATGAGACGCGCTGCAGTTGAAGGAGAAGAAGAGTTTGGTCATGATGCAAAGCAGTTCATAATGAGACATTTTTATGTTGATGACGGCCTTTCATCCACAGCAACAAGAGAAGAAGCTGTTGACATACTCACAAAGGCACAAAACATGCTGGCTCAGTCAAATTTAAAGCTACATAAGATAGCCTCTAATGACCCCAAAGTAGTTGAAGCATTTCCTGCTGCAGAAAGAGCTAAAGATCTAAAAGACTTGGACTTGGAGTTGGACGACATTCCCCTGCAAAGGAGCTTAGGAGTGCTGTGGAATCTTAAAAGTGACTGTTTTACTTTTCATGCCACAACTGAGAAAAAGCCATTCACCAGAAGAGGTGTCTTGGCCACCGTTAACAGTTTATATGACCCGTTAGGCTTTGTTTCACCCATAACAATGCAGGGAAAAGCTCTTCTCCGTGACCTATCCACAGAGCAGAAAGACTGGGATGAACCACTTCCGGCAGAAAGAGAAGAGGAATGGGACAAATGGAGAAATTCCTTGAAAGATCTGGAACAGCTACAAATACCAAGGTGCTACTTCTCATTCTCCCTGTCCGTCGCTGCGAGGAAAGAACTGTGCATATTTTCAGACGCCTCTACCATGGCCATAGGAGCAGTGGCATACCTGAAAGCTCTCGACAGTGAAGGTCAGTGGCACACAGGTTTCATCATTGGCAAGTCCAAAGTCGCCCCCCGACCCGCTCACACGGTTCCTAGATTGGAATTATGCGCAGCAGTTTTAGCTGTAGAAATGTATGAACTCATTAGAGATGAGATGGGCATTCAAGTGGACACTGTCAGATTTTTCACAGATAGTAAAATCGTCCTTGGTTACATACACAACAACACAAAGAGATTCTATACTTATGTGGCCAACCGAGTTATTCGGATCAGGAGGTCCACACATCCAACACAGTGGTGTTACATATCCACTTGTGACAATCCAGCAGACACAGCCACTAGACCGATCCCAGCTTCCACATTAGCCTCCACAAACTGGTTTAGTGGTCCTTCTTCTTTGACACTACATTACATTGAGACATCACACTGTGATAGTTTTACTCTCATTGACCCTGAGACAGATACAGAGATCAGGCCTGATGTAAAAACCTTTGCTACCAAAACCTCAGTAACGCAGCTGGAACCATCTCGTTTTGAAAGATTCTCTAATTGGATGAGATTGTGTCGCACTATTGCATCTCTAAAGCGTGTGGCAGCATCATTCAAGAAAACATCCACAGAAAGTAAAGGCTGGAAGTGTTTCAGTGAAAGTAACACTGCAGGAGAAATATCCAAAGCAGCCAAGTTTATCATTCACTCAGTACAAAGTGAAACATTCAAAGAGGAGCTCAGGTGCATAAAAACAAATCAGCCACTTCCAAAACAGAGTTGTCTCCAAATGTTGAACCCCATCATTGATGAAGAAGGACTTCTCAGAATAGGAGGACGCTTGGCACCTGCTAACCTAACAAAAGAGGAAAAACATCCTGTCATTATTCCAAGGTCTCATCACATATCTATCCTTCTTATCAGATACCATCATGAGAAAGTAGCGCATCAAGGGCGCCACATAACCGAAGGAGCACTCAGAGCAGCTGGATTTTGGATTATTGGCAGTAAACGGCTTGTTTCTTCCATCATTCACAAATGTGTCCTTTGTCGAAAGCTTAGAGGACAAATGCAAACTCAAAAGATGGCAGATTTACCCATCGACAGACTGTCAACCATGCCACCTTTCACTAGTGTGGGACTGGATGTCTTTGGTCCCTGGACAGTCTCCACACGTCGCACCAGAGGAGGAAGTGCAGACAGCAAACGCTGGGCTGTACTTTTCACCTGCATGTCCACAAGAGCCGTGCACATTGAGCTAATTGAATCAATGTCAACATCGAGCTTCATTAATGCACTAAGAAGATTCTTCTGCATCCGTGGACCTGCTCAAATACTCCGTTCTGACAGAGGGACAAATTTTATCGGAGCATGCAATGAGCTGCAAATTGATCAGAAAGACACAGAGCTGAACTCGTACCTGCTAGAGAAAGGATGCACATGGCTGTTCAACTCTCCCCACTCCTCACATATGGGTGGATCATGGGAGCGACTCATTGGAGTTGCAAGGCGCATCCTGGACGGTATTCTTTTGAAAGCCGGACACATCCAACTCACACATGAAGTGTTAAGTACATTCATGGCAGAAGTAATGGCAATAATGAATGCAAGACCACTTATACCAATTTCAACAGATCCAGACAAACCAAACCTCCTCACTCCAGCAATGCTCCTCACCCAAAAAACGAATGCGCTATCTGCACCAGCAGGAAGCTTTATACCTCCAGACCTTTACTCAAAGCAGTGGAAGCAAGTACAGTGTCTGGCAGACTCTTTTTGGAAACAGTGGAAAAGTGAATACTTATCAACTTTGCAGAAACTGAGAAAATGGACTGATGATAAACCGAACATTAAAGTTAATGACATTGTGTTATTGAAAGATGCTCTCGCTCACAGAAACAACTGGTCCATGGGAAAAGTTGTGAGAACATTTGAGAGTAAGGACAATAAGGTTCGAAAAGCAGAAGTAAAAACTGTTAAAGACGGAAACGAAAAAGTGTTTTTGAGACCCATTACTGAAATGGTTTTGCTTTTATCTGATGACAATTAAAATCTTAACGTTGTAAACAGTTCAAAATGTTTATTTGAAAAGATTGTAGTGGCACAATTGTATTGTACCAGGCGGGGAGTGTGCTGCCTTTTGTAAATTAAGCTGGACCAGTAAGTTTGAAACCGGCACTAGAGCACCCCCTGGTGGGTATTTTGTTATGTTGTTTGGTGACGCTAAACAAAAAGAAAATAGATCCAAGATGGTGGAACGCAACACCGAGCGGTTCATGATTAAGCTGTTTATTATTCTTATATGTTGTGTTTTGGACAAGATTTGTTCGTAAGTATTGGTTAGTCGTGAATTATAATTGTTTCTTTGTTTTATGTAACTGTCGTATAAATAATTGTACGCTGAAGTTATTTAGGAAAACGTTATTTTAGCTCACAGCAAGAATGGCTAATTTGCAGTGTTCGTTAGCTAATACTCAGTTTTGTATGTTACAGTTTACGATGGCTAAAGTGATGGCAGTGGTCAGAGGCCACTCTTCAATAAACAAGCAAAAAGAAAAGAAGTTTGGTTATTGGAGCGTCGTTGTCTGGCTGTCTAGCTGCTGAAGAAATCAAAAACTCAGGGCGAGGACAGCATACACATGATCATAACAATAAAGAAAGAGATAAGTAGTTTATAAGTTGCTGTAATGCACCTGCTCACAAATCCACTTTTACTTTGGTGCAGTGTTCTGTAAGGACACTTGTGATTCATAACAGCATGCATAAATATGAATTGATGAAAAACTGTTTCCTTATTTGAATTTGAACAAACTGCAACAGGACAGAGGTTTGGATTCTGCATTGAAGATGCAAAAGTCGTGAATCCCTTTAGTGAATCAGACTGAGTCTCTCATTAACCCAGCCACATTTGGTAAAACCCACATTGATCAGAAACTACTTCGACTAAGAAGAGTTAAGTCGTCAGTTGCATCATCTCAGTTGCATTTGAATTTAATTTTGCATTGCATTAACACGCAACTTAATTTCACATATTAAGCATTAACTTCATCAAGGACATTTTACATAAATGGACATTATTTAAATGAACGATGCACACATGTACCCCATTGCAGTACATACTACTAGGCAACAGTAGGTGTTGCCTAGTAGTATGCATCCCAAATATCACTATAATTTTAGCACAAACCAGCATTAGAAGCTATATGAGGGAGATCTAACCATTTCTGAGTCATTCTCATGCTGTCCTCATCTCTGGGAGTCATGAGGATGGAAAAAGAGAAGAAGAAAGGGCTTGAACCACAGGCTGTTCTGCCTCTTCTGGTTTTAAAAAGGAACATAAACACACAAAGCAAAAGGCAGTACTGTATAACAGCAAAGAATCCTTCCCTGGGATGACTTGAGATCACAAAGCCATCCGTTAGCCCTCTATTAGTCTGACTAGTATGCTCACCCTTGCAGACGATGACAAAGATACCATGCATTTGGAAAGATATAACACAATATATCAGTTTCTTCACAAAGAGAAGAAACTGATGAAAAGTGGATAAAAGACTGACCCTGTGTTTATGTCTGCAGTGAAACAGTGCAAGACACAAAGGAGGGAGCCAGTAGCCAGAGCTCTTTGACTGGCACTTGACTACAGTACGCACTATTTCTCAATGTGAGAGAGCCACTCATAACTACGGTTACCCACAGTTATGAAGGGGATGAGCAAGAGCGAGCGATTAGTATTCCACGCACACATAGTTGCTCCACTATAGCAAGTGTTTAAAAATAGACCACAGCAGACTTGGTCTGAGTAGCGTAGCTAAAAAGAGGGGTGCAGTCACAAATGAGAAGGGGGATCCAGACTGGTCTGAAGAACATGACAGTGAGAATTTTAATGGTTCTTTATTCTGTAATTATGCTTTTTGCCTTTCTTCAAACAAGTATCCCACATTAAAACATTTAAAAAATCAGCAGTTTCTGGTATTAATGGAGACCATTAGAGGCTCTGATATGAAAGTACATATGATTCTTACTCTGCTAAACAAGCAGAGATTTTTGCTATGTGACATCAGAAGGAGAAGAACACTGTTCATAGAAGTCATAACGGATGGAGCCCAAAATGTAATTTGTCTCTTCAGCGAATACTTGCATATGGCCAATTATGTTAATTAATGAGATCATTTAACAACTTCTGGTGACTTTTTGACAGTCATTGGCTATTGTCCTTATTGATCATTTAAATTCACTTTGATGAAAGACATTAGCTTTCCAGTTTAAGTCTGACAAAACTAGACATTTGCCATTAAAACAACTATAGACATGTACATGTTTAGGAGGGCAGTTGTTTTCTTGTTGCTATTTACTAATTATTTTCTATCTTTGCAGGATCACACATCTGTTATTCTTGAATGGCATGCAGATGCTTTTCAGCTTTTCACGAGAAGCTAGGGAAATAGCATTGATAGTTAATGAAATGCAGCTAGGTTCTTTGATTAACTTATAAAAGTCATTACGTTTAAAATATCCTTAACATATTTAATATTTATTTCATAGGAATTGTGAGGAGTACCAATGAATTTTCCACTGGTGAGTTTATTATAAACAATCCTCTCCTAATGTGTGACTGTTTTCTCACAAAATAAATGTATTAAGAAACTGGATCTCCTTCTTAGTGGAAATTATCATATTGAAACTAAATATTAATTTAGTTTTGGACTTGTAACATATTTTAATGTGAGGTGCTCTATCTACTGCAGTTACTGACTTGTCATAACTTCTCCACCGAACCTCACTTCAAACAATCTGTACTGTTTCTGAAAGTTTTGGTATTTTACTTGCCAGTTTATGTTTACTGGCCAAAATGCTGTTCATTTCTTGGCTATATAATATACAAAAAACAATATTGTACTGTGCACAGGACACAGTGTGGTTTCATGGAACCTCATGGTCTCTATAGATTGCTATCTATAGAGACCATCAATCCTGCAATGACAAGTCTTAGGTTCTACTGGTGAGCAATTAAATCATTATCTACTCTATTTTCTTTCTAATTAATATCAAATAAAGTTCATAACGCCACAAATCTTAAAAGAAAAAAGAAACAAAAAAAAAACTTGCATGTTAGTGGGAGTTTAGCCGTCCTATTGCCACTGAAAGCCATGCCATTCTGCCTGTTCTTGATTCAGTGGAGCAATCCCGTCTGTCAGATGGCAGGAGATAAAAAATAAACTGTACTGTTGAGAGCCACAATTCTTGGAGAGGGATTTCTTCTTACATCTCTCCCTCACAATGGTCTCCAAGGAGGCATTTCCTTCTCCAAGACTCTTCCTGCTGTTATTGTCACGTGTTACAGTCATTCCAAGCAGTCTTTAAAAGACATTATTTTTAACATCTACTTATGAATAGTTTGATTCCAAGCATGTTCATTGAGCAGTTGCACTTATTTTCTTCCTCTACATATGGGTGACCTAGGACAGGATAAAGAAAGTCACATAATGAGTAAAGATGTGTGTGCAATGATGGTATATTGAGAGGCGTATAAATACTTGAACGTGGAAAAAATGGTCATTATGTTCTATGCAGAAAAGAAAAGAGAATGTAAGTTTTCCAGCTCAAAGTAAAAATATAAAAGGCTTTAAAACAATTGAAGTTTTTCATTTAATATTTAGAAACAGTTGTATGATTTAGGGTTAAAATCAATACCTAGAAAAACATTAAAATAATTTGCAGGTAGTGTCTTAACACAAAACAACAAAGGATATCTTCAGAGCTGCCGCAGAGTCCACACCATGGGAGATTAGAGCTGCCAAATTTGCTTCATCATCCTGTACTGTTAAAATGGCTCAGTGATTCAACAAGAATACCAGGCCTTTATTACATGTAACAACATGCAGGGAGGCACTTTCCCTGGGGACAGCAAGCGGGACAACTGCAACACAAACACCCACACACACACTGTAGACCACAGCACATAACCTCAGACAGTGGAATGGCTCTTAATTAGTTCATGGTAAACCAGACTCATGAACACCACAAGTTCATACACAGTGTTTGAGATTATTCTGGAAGTGTAAAATATTATGTCACAAAACAACATTTTTCTTATGCATTTATGCATATTCATTTGATACAAAGTAATTAGCAGACAGTGTGTTTCCCTTTAGAAAAGTTCTGAAGTTATTACAGCCATCTTTCTGGCGTAAAGCTGTCATTTCTCTGGGCCCAGATCTTTTATCTTGAAGGTCTTGCACAAAGATGCACACTCACAGAAGCGGGCTTAGACAAAGGACACTGCTGTCTGCAATGTGCAGAGCCAGCAGGCTCCCAACAGGACATCAGCATCTGAGTGTAATTAAAGCTTTTTGCCTTTTCAAAGTATCCTCGTACCTCAGTGGACATAGGATACTGCAGATTTTCTCGATCCTGTAGGAATTCACACAAACTGTCACAATCACACAAGCACCTGCAACAGTTCTTGTCGAAATACTAGTTTTTAGTGATTTAAAAACAGAGACCATGATAAACATTTCAAAAAGTTTTACACATCATGTAACAGATAATGCACAAAAGGCAAATTTTTTTTAGAAAGAATAAAAATGCACATCGTTTAACCTGAGGCTTTACTTTATGCACTTTTGGAGATTTATTTTTCATTTGGTTTTCTGGATCATTCAAGAACGCTATCCCCATAATTAGGCACATTTGGAGAACTTCTGCAACATAGAGGTATCAAATGTTGTTGACAAGTATACCTACCAACAAAAACTGAATGCAGTTTTTGAATCAAAATGTGCTTTTGTTTGTATTGGTCTTATATTTTACACCTAAAAAACTAAAATTTGTTAGTTCTCAAAGTTTTAAGCGCTAATCTAACAGTTTTCTTAGCACAGTTACACAAGAATAACATAAAAAAACTACAAACAAAAAGCACAAATAAGGATAATTAGAACTGCCTTGGTGAACTTTATTTGTATGGTGATAAGATGGGAAACAAGAGAGGAAGTGTCCTGATTCGAACATGTGAGCCATGACTGAACAAAAATCCTATAACTGAGGCTGAAGTCAGTAAACACAGAATCACTGCCATGCCTCAGCTTGTCCTTTCTAGCGACATCCCCGGTGGATCCCTCCCGTTACCCAACAAGCTTTGTCTTCCCTTTAATGTCTGACATGAAAGAGTGCAGGAGAAGACTTGAGTGAGAATGAGAGACAGCTCTCTCATTTCTGCAAAGCCATAAAGATTTCCCAGCAGTGACTCCTGCGCAGGAGTAAGATGGATTTCTCTGCCTGTCTGATATAAACCAGTGTTGCAGCATTAATACACATCCGTTCTGCTAATCTCCAGAGTGTTGCTGCTGCTGAGTGAAGAAGAAGTATACAAAAAAAATGTAACACCCTTCTGGAAATAAATGGAGTAGGAACAGTATGCACTATTAGGTGTAAAAAGTAATACAGGAGAGACACAGAAATAGCGAATTACAAACTATGAACCATTCATTAATAAAACCTGTTCTTTTGGGCTTTCCTATTCACTGCATAATCCCTAATCTAAAGCCGTTAACATACATCCAGAAGGGCAATTTGGTTTGAGCTGTTAAAGTCTGGCTGTTGCTCAGCTCCTAAAATTGTGCTAAAATCTTCTCCATGTCTCCTGTATATGACAGGGAAATTACATAATTATGTTTCATCTGCAAATTTAAAACGAGCCTAGTGGGGACATGTTCACACTGCACACAAAGTCCTCAGTACTTATTATAACAATCTATTGCAACACTGTATTGCTCTAATGCATGGATGGCTTGAGCTTTCCAATTCTCGAAGACGCAAATTGTTCACATGAAAAATAAACTAACGGCTAAGTGAGGTTGTGTTTTAGTACGCAGCCTCTAATGCTAATTGTTCACATGGTAACATCTTCAGGTGCAGTAGCACGTGAGATGCTATGCAGAGGTAAATGTTATTACAGTTTTACATATGATCTCTTTATATCAATGTGAAAAATTGAATTTATGCACTTTGCAGGAAATTATTTTTGCTTTTCCTTCATTTTTCTTTGAGCAAAAATGCTAAAGAATTGAGGAATGTTTTCAAAGGTCGATTGAATGTCCCAATAAAGGAAATGTGTTAAACCTGGAAAGAAAGTAACATTTTTATTCTGTAATTTAAAAATCTAAACATATCTCCTAGGGTTACAATAAAACCCAGCTACCTTTTTCATAGAGTCACATTGTTATGATCCGTGTTTTTCTGTTGTGTTTATTTAAGTTTTCTGTGTCCTGAGTCTCCTCGTTGTCCTATCTTCCCCTCGATTAATCCCAGGTGTGTCTTGTTCCCCTGATTACCCTCTGTGTATTTAATCCCTCTTGTGTCCTTTGTTTTTCGTTGGGTCCTTGTCAATTGTCGTTGTCTATTGTCGTCATTGTTGTGTTCCGCCTGTATGACCTGTTGCTACCAGTGTGAGCCCTGGCTTCTGCTCAGCTGTGCTGCCTGGCCGGGGACTGTTTGTTGACTGTCGTTTTGGAATCATTAAACATCCACCAATTCACCTTACCTGGGCCTCCAGCGTCTGCCTCAGCACCACCACTACCACACCGTTCCGTGACACACATTCCTTAAGTTGTTCTAAGCAAGTTTTACTTACAATAGGTGGATTAAAGGCAAAATGTCATCTGGCTTATCAATGAAATAAGAATTGCGATAATATTTGAAATTATATAAATATTATTCATCTTTACATTTGATTAATTTATTGACTCTGCAAGACTAAGTATATACAAGAGATTCTGAAAGCATACATATTATCAAATGTTACATTTTTCACTTGGAACATTCACAGGCTAAACTATATTTTGAGGCATCAAAGAATCGACAAACTCAGACTTTCTGACAAGCTCTATGAACTGAGGATGGGCCTTAGAAGGAAAGGTGGATTTATTATATTATTAGTACCAACTGGAGCTGTAATTGATAAACTGAACAGACTGAAATAAATGAAAATATGATTGCAAATATGATAAATATTGGACTTGGAATCCAGATCTGAAGGTCCCTAACACTTCGGCAAGTCAAGGAGTCTCAGTTTATTATGTGTCTGCCAGAGTAGTTTTTTTTTTTTTTTTTTTTAAAAGACATCACTCTGTACCCATGCAGACAACAATGTTTCACCATTTCAACAGTTTCTGTTTAGTTTTTTGAGTTTCAGATACTTTAGTGTGGCAATGAGGATCTTTTGCCAATCAGAGGAAAACTCAGGGTGAATAACTTAGACATAAACATTAGTCTGCAACAGTGTTTAAACAAAGAAAAACCTCTACTGGCTGTCTTTTGTTGAAATGTCTTTAGCATCATTACCAGTGTGACATATGGCATGACTTCATTGTGTTGTCTGCAGGTGTCAAGCTTACTCAGGCAAAGCTCATTAATTCGCTCAGCCGCAGAGTTGCCAGTTTATAGAAGGTAGATTGAGATTGAGAGGAAAATAAGAGTAATGAAAGTAAAAATGAAAGCAAAGAGAGATTTTTGGGAGGAATTTGGGGACCAAGAGCATAAAGAAAGAAGACAGCTGCAAGAGACGTCAAACAGAAGGGTAGAAGAGAGACAATTAAAAGGCAAATGAATAAAAAGGAAGAACAGACAGAATTTGGTTTACTATTAAGGAACCTCATTGAGATGGTGCTGAAGCGCATTCTTCCACAGCCAGGACTTTGAGTGTACTGGAAAGTAGGTTGACTTTATTCCTCTGTTGCACTGCTGATCATAGTTTAAAGCACTAAGTTATAAAACAGCAGCAAATGGTTTGTAAGCAATTGCTGCCTGTCCAAAAGAATTTGCAATTCATCTGAAAGAATTAGAAACTGATACTGTAATGAGCATCTAATTAAATGTTGTGGAGGCTGAACAGTCAGTTACAAGATATTTAATTCTGACCTGAAAAAATGCACAGAAGAAATTAGAAAAAACTGCAAATAAATTTGTTTTACTTCAATAAGAATCTGCCTCTATTGTTATGTTAACTGAAATAAATCCAAGCTAAATCAGACTCCAATGTTAGATGTATTATACTGAGAGCCTTCAGGGCTTACCTCAGCATTTCTACACATTAAAGATTTACATATCATCTTGCTGGCTCTATCATAAAAAAGACAAGTCACTTTCACATTATAGCAGGACTGCTTATAGCTGGTGGTGATGCAGCACACAGAGCACTTCTACTCTGTTAATGCGGTATCTCTGGTAGAAAAAAAGTGTGAAAGCGCCATCATTCCCAGTTTGTGGTGGTTGCCATTTTTGTCCTTATGAGCTAATAAGACCTCAGGTTGGATTTGGAAAATTCTGGCTTTGTTAGTATATGGTAAATAATGTACACTGAAACCTTTTAAAGTAATGCTGAAAGAAAATACACACTTTCTCACACTATTAAAGGTGTTGCGTGTAGCACCAAGAACTGTGAGCTGCAATCAAGCCTATTAACATTTTCTTTGTTAAGATGCCTAAAATGTAGAGATGCAGAGTTAGTGAGCTTATTTACTGAAAGAAGTAAAGTTGAATTTGAACTAAATGTCGAGTGGTATATCCTGATTTAAGGTCTCGTTAAAACATACCAAAAATAAAGTCTTGCAAAACCAGTTTGACCAAATTAATTAAATCAAACCAACTATGCCTGAGTTTCAGTATGGCTTTGAGGTAAAGAGTAAAAGAATAGGCCCTTGAATGGATGAAAACAAAATATGTTCCAACCACTGTTCCAATTTTAGCAGAGCACACCAGGAGGAAAACGTCATGAGAGCAGAGAGACCACTTTGGAGAAAGGAGCAACCTATTTCAATAATGCATTCACATCACAAATGAGACACTCCGCTTCCAAGTTCTGTGTTTGGCTTCAAAAGAACGGCCTTAATTTCATTAGTGAGCTATAGAGAAGCTGAGCTAGTGCCAGGTGACTAAACCACTTACTCACACTGATGAAGTGCCACTCTTTGCGTCAATGGTATTCTATCATTCATTTTGCTTTCAATCTCTGAAATTCATATTTTGGTCCATGATAAGAATATCAATTAAACAAAAAACTCTAAATGATCTCTGTGTGACTCTGTAGGTGGATGTGATGGAGTGTTGTAATGTGCTTTAAAAACAACACAAAAGTCTGAGACTGACTTTTCTTTCCTCCACAAAACCTCATTCAAACAGTATATCTAATATATTTAATTAAAAACTAATGAAAAAATAGCTCAAGTAATTAGGTGTGTATTGGGAGTTTCTTTATGCATTGGGATAAGGTTGCTTAACAGCACCAGACTTAATCTAATTAAGCTGCTTCCATGACAACAAAATTCAACCAGAACAAAACAAAAAGAAACTCCCAGGCAAAAACATATAAATTAAATCATCCAGGTGTTTGTTTTTCTGACACTCGGCTAAACAGGAAGATATGAAACTGGATGAAATTGTTAATATATACAAAGTTTAATGTATTTTTTTTAGGATTTATGTGATAGACCAACAGTTGTGCAGATAAATAGCACAACAGTACTTAGAAGTGAGGTGAAAGGAAATTGATATACGGCTTTCAGATTTATTACAAAGCTCTAAGGGGTGTAGTTTTCCAATTCATACTATTTTCTACTGTGATTTTGCTTCTGCCACCTAAACAATTGTAATTCCAAGGTTAGAATTAAGAGTATGGTTTAATAAAATGAAATTAAAAAGAATCAATAAAATTATGGGAGACCTTGAAACAGATATATATATTTTTTGGTGTCAGGATGACTTCTGGGATTTAAGTTCAGTTTCATCGGTTTAAGTTAATCATTTAATATGACTAACCCAAAACTGAGATAAGTAGATATTAATCCTTTAGGTCCTTCATTTCACAGGTTCAATGCCCACACAGCTTCCACTATGTCACCCTTGATTTCTTACACTATTTTCAGAAACAAATAAGAGTCCTTTGCCAGAGGACCTGAAAGACTGTGCAGACCTCTGGAATATAAAGAGATAAGATGTAGCTGGAAGAAAAACCATAAAGGATCTACAATCCTAAAACACAACAAACTTTATTGTTACTATTTTTTTGTATTTTGTCACGTCTACGGCACAGCTTGCTTCTACATCAATTAATCATTTGCCCAATTTACTTCCTGAAAAATCATTTGTGTGCATCAGTACAAGGGTGGATCAGACCAGTTTGTTGCATAAATGTAAGCGCCTGTGGATGTCCTGAAGGGTAAAGCCATGATGAAAGAACTTCAAAGATCAATGAGCATGAGTTTCCCCATGTTTTAGGGATTATAGAGTAATCAACAGCAGTGTCATTAATGGCTGAGGGGACCAACTGTGCTGGTTGCATGTAATAAATGGATGTTGAGAGAATTTGATTAGGCTTGAAACCTGGCATGCTAATTTGCAAACCGAACAGTGTGGTGCCACAGTTTGTATAAAAAGAAACACGTTTCACCTTTCTGTCAACTTCTGTGCTGCCTGTAACTTTTCCTTTAAGGAAGGTCGTAGCTAGCACCATTCCCACATGACGTGATTTCAGTGTAAAAGTGAAAAAGGCTAATTGAGCTAAACGCAGAGTTCGCCGCTCCTGGGCCTCGTGAGGACCCTTTTTTTCTGGGCCACATCTCTGAGGTCTCCAGGAAAAGACAGAAACCACACGCTCTCATTTTCAATGCACACACACAATGTTATCCTACACAATAATAACTCGAATGTCCGGACTGAAGGTGAGAAATGAGATCAGCAGTGTTAGCTTGTTTCTCCTGACTCACTAATTATCTTAGTTCCCTGAAAGTCAGGTTCACAAGAAACATTATGGTGGTAAATAAAACACAATTGATTAAGCTGATTATCCCATTTATCCCATTTATTTTTCCTTTGATTCTCAATAAGCGGTCCCTAGTATAAAATTAAAGCATCTTTTATCATTTTTTATGATGAGAAAAGTGAACAGCAAAAGCAAACAAAAGCTAATCCCTCTCACTGAAAGCTGCACAACACAATTACACATTCTGTCCCTGATGTGTGCTTTCATTTGGAAAAGACAGCCGACCACTTTGACTCATGTTGGGGTGATGGGAGTTGGTTAGATGGCAGGGGAGAACAAGCAGGGTCTACTTCAGTATACACAGCTCATTAAAAAAATACAGCATATATTTTATCCTTCTTTGGCCAGGTACTGTGCAAAAATATCCAGTGTTTTGTTTGTGAAGAAACTGAGTTCAAGCTGCTGTCACACTGTTTTTGAGCATACCATGTGTGTGTATTTTTAAAAATGGTTTTACACAGATCCAAACTTGATAAAGTGAAGAGGATTTTGTAGAACATTAAGTTCTGTCATGTATCCTGCCACAGTGCCTGCAAAATGGGATCAGTGATAAGAAATTCTATATTCTGTGGATCATTACTAGATACGTTGCTTTTAATGAAGTTATTGTGTTTACTTACGTTTGGGAGCAGACCTCTAACCACACCTCTGATTTTCGGACAGTCTATTTTAATTCTGCTCACCCACTCATCTCAGTCTGTAAGGTTTCGTCAACCCCACCCTCTACCTCTTCCGTTTCATCCCTCTTCATTCATAACCATGCTTTGCTTCTTTTTGCTGGAGTTTTCATCCAGAGGGCTCAGGAAAAATAAGAAGAATCGTTTCCCAAAGACAAATCCCAAAAGCAGTCTTCATCTCTCAAGCCCTCCATCATTCTCAGATAACCAAATAATTCAGCTCATTCATCCCATTCATCCCCTTCATCTCATCATCCCTTCAACTCTTCATGCATTCATTTCTCATCCCTTCATCCCTTCATGCCTCACCCTCCATCCCTCCTTCCATTGATCAATAAATCTTTAAATCCCTATCTTTGTGAACTGTAGTATATATACAGTGCCTGTAAAATGTATTCATTCTCCAAAATGTTTCATGCTTTTTTTGCTTTTACCAATCAATCACAATCTACAAAATTTTGTGTTTTTTCACTAAAAAACTTCACAGAAAAACTTCCAAGTCAAAGCGTAAACAGAGTTCTACAAAAAAATAATTATAATTGGACACAATTTGTTTTTTACATAAAATAAGTAATAGCAAAATATTCAGTCACTTAAAAGAAATTGAGCTAATTCAGCAGAGGTCCAGCCAGTTGGTGCTGGCAATCTCAAAATGAGTGGAATGGAGATCACCTAAGTATAGTAGTATAGAGTGTGTCTAAAGTGATAATAGTGTAAAGACAGCTGTGGCTGGGAGGTCAGTTCGCTGGTTAATCAGTATTTCTGACTACCACTACAACATGAGGACAAAATAACACTCCAAGCAAATCAGAGAAAAGGTTGCTGAAAAGTATAAGTCAAAGCTTTATGGGAGAGGTGCAATGAGAAAACAACTGTTGAAGAAACTTTGTGTGATGGCTTGACTAGAGTTTGCTAAAAGGGAAAGTGTTAGACTTCATATTTATTCTATCCATTCCACGCACCAAAAATGGTGCATTTTAGTTTTTACAAAAATTGCTAAAACTTCATCTCATTCTCATGATTCCAATATGAATTATGACATATAAATCACATGTCATTTGCTGAATGTATTGATGCCCCTCAAGAACTGAGTAATTTCTCCAGCTACACAGAAAACTATTTGTTTTAAAGGAATTTCATGGAAAGCTCAATGAAAAAACATCCACCTTTATCTCCACTTGTTTTCCACTTATTTTATTAACAAAAAAGAAGAGGGCAAGCAGATAAAGATATGAAACTTTCATAGTCACCTCTTTTTAGTCACACACACTCACTTGTTATACATGAGAAACTTGCTTTGCTTTCCCTGTCATTTCCTAGAAATATGCAGGTGTTGATGGCCTTTATGTGCCGTCATCTCTGATTCAGCAGCACTGAAATCCCTTTGGAAAATGAGCATCAAACGCGACTGCAGCAGTGATACAGTCACACATCAAACGCAGAGAGCCACTTGTTGTATAAAGCACTGAATATGCATTAATCATAACGTCACTCCAGCACTCAAACAAATAGTCTGAAGTCATGTCTTGTCTTTATTCATGTCAATATTGACTTTTAGGACAACCCTAACCTCATAAAAGGGTTTTGTTTTTACTAAATATTCAAGGCTTTACTAAAACAGAGTAAGACTGATAAGCTGCAAATACACAACCTGAGAAAACTATAAAACAGGCCTTCCACAAACTCTAACATTTTTTATCTTACACAATAACGCTGGTCCAAAACAGAACTTGAAAAGTAATAAAAAGGCCTGATCTAATAGTTTGACTATTTTAATCAGCACATAATTTTCGCAATCAACAGACAATAATATCTATGACAATGCCATTATGTTGCAAAATATATGTTTCTTTTCTCATTTTCCGTGAATGTGTACAATTTTGTTGAAGACATTTTACTTGATATTCATGAAAGATAAGTTTGATTTTGTTTTTATTTGAAGGGTTTTGCAGATTTTGTAGGCTTAGATACATTTTTACCCAAAAAGCTCTTTGAATTGTTAAGGTTGCAGACTCCCGCTCTTTGTTTTCTCAAACATGTATTGTTTGGGACAACTTTTATTTGCATTGTCTGCAATAGAAAAAAGCCTAATTAAGTTCAAGAATACACACAGCCTTTTTAGTTATTCTATACTGTTACATTTATTTTTAATGCAGACATTTATAAACTTTCATTTTAATAAGACAGCGAAGCATTTTCAATAATATATGAGCAATAATCTGATTAATTGGTCTGGCTGGTGTATCTCCAAGCTGTGGTTCTGTGGTTGCACACTGAAACACTCATCCCGCATCCTGGCTTAGTGGAGATCCAAAAATCTCCAGTAAGCCAACTACTGACTTTGCTCAAGACCAGATTATCTTGATTTTAAATCCAACGCAATGCAAGCATAAAGCTGCAAAATATAAGCGCATATGCATAGATGGATTTTTTTGTGTGTGCGTATTACGCTCCCAGTTGGCGTGTAGTGCTGTCTGATTAATCCTTTACATTTTCTACGCAGTGCACGCATAACATGCGGTCATAATGATGGCATCTCCTCACAGGTAATTCTCTGACGAAAGCAGCTTCTGCAGCCCGTCTGTCCTGAGAGGCGTCAGAGCACAAAAACGCAGCCACATCCGTCATGAACCAGCCTCTGAAGATGATGATGCCTTCTTTCATGTGTTTACAACAAGCAGTGAAAGACATGAACGGACAAACGTCATTTCACCTGATCACTCCCTCCTCCCTTAACGCCAGAAACAAAAAAACTGAGGTGAATGGAGAAGGAGCAAACGTTGGTCCCCACTGACCTGGATCGTGCAGGTGTACTCCGAGTCGTCCAGCAGCCTCACCGTACAGTTGCATTCCCTGTCCAGACTCCTGACGCTGCTGCTCATCAGTCGGCTCAGCATCTTCTCGATCGTCTGCAAACGGGACCAGAGAGAAGCGCGCGCAGCACATAGATACGGGTCGGCTTTCTGTCAGGTTAACGGCGTCCCTGCTCCTTGCTCCAACACCTGGTCGGCGGCGGCGATTGGTGCATCGTTTTATCATCAGCGTGTGAGTGACTCTTATCAGCAGCGCCGTGTCTTCACTCGGACAGGACTGGAGGATACTGCATCTGCTGCCCGCGATTATGATTATGATGGTCTGGTTGGCCCGTCACCCCCCCACCACACCTGCCCAAGCCCTTGCCATGCCGCTCGCAGTGCTGCTGGTTGCTGAATGTGGAGTCTGCCAGCCAGTTGAGCTTTGGCTGAGATGCTGCCTTCGCAGACATAACGACAGGAGGCGAAATTCCGATAGGCTGCTGTACGTCGTGACGGCAGCCACATGGTCGAGCATAATAACACAGCAGGGGCCCCCGCTGAACAAGTCAAACTTATAGTCTGAGTGCATTTTTCATCAACTGAAATATCAAAAGAAAAGACAAAACACAAGTTAACCGCCTCTTTTATCATTTATATAGCCTATTTGATGTTTTTTTTTATTATTATTATTATTTCGGCTTTTCAGTTTTATAAACAGGAATGTAGTGGCTCTGAAAACGTTCACATGCCTTTTAAAACGTTAATTTCTGTGATTTGATAAGTAATTCCAAAACTTCACAAACTAATTGCACTCTTAAGTATGATTTTCCTAATCTGTGGCTAAAATCGGTTTTTGAGTTTATAGATTAAATGAGAATGGTTGAATTCTGCATTTTACAAAGCGCAGTATTTTAATAGGAATATGCAGATTTTCAGTTTCATGAGCAATGTCTCCCCCTAGTGATAATTTGGGATTGACAGAAACCAATGAACATGTGCAAAAAAAAACTCCACTGACAAAAGAAATGTGAACTTTGTAAAACAATTGAACTAAGACAGGTACTCCTGCCTTACTGTGCACCTTCTGGGTACTTCTGGGAGTACCCAGAAGGTGCATCGTTTAAACTCATGCATGTCCTGCATGTTTTCGTTCTCTTCCTGGTGGCAGTAGCAACCTTTTCAGCATGTCAATGTTCTTCTAATGAGACATCATTTGATCCAGGTGCGTTAAACCAAGGAGAGAACTAAAACATGGTGGATGCCGACCCTCGAGGACCGATTTTGGGTACCACTGAACCAAGGCTATGCTATACTACACTAAAACAGGTGCATGCTTTTAAAATTCTGTCAACTCAATGCGGTAAACAACACAATGTAAATGATTCTAAACTTTTGGGGTAGTACATACAATTGAAAATACACATCGCATGAAGTTTCTGTACGGCACAATTATGTATAAGTTAGCGTTACAAACATTTTCCAATCATTTTTAGATTTATCAGAAGTGAAAAATAAAAAATGAACTCATCTGCCGTGACATTGTATCGCAATGCCGTGACCCGGATTCGAACCGGGGTTGCTGCGGCCACAACGCAGAGTACTAACCACTATACGATCACGGCGAGCTACGATGAGTTGCTGGGAGAATGAGCTTCAAATTTCAAAGTGTTTCCCGCACATCAATATTTTTTTTCGTTTTACTAATTTTATATTTAAACTTAAGTGATTTGATGAATTACTCTTTCATTATATCGGTTAACTGGAAAGGATACGGATTGCCACTGTATTACTGCTGTTAGTAAGAATAATTAATTGTAAAGATGTAACTTTGTTCATTGCACAACACTGCCATCTCGTGGTTGATGCGACGAGGTGCTCCCGAGTTTTTTTCCACCTGATCTCTGTATACCGATTGGTTGAGCTTGGATACGTCACCGTCCGTGTAACGTTTTGTAACACAACCAACGTGCACATTACAAAAGAGAAAATTGGTCATTATACAACGCTGTAACAAACCGATGTGCGTACATATCCCGGTAGGGGTAAGGTAGGTAAAGCTATTTGTCAAATGTACATTAATCTTCTATCTTTGTATAACATATTGATATGCATACACTGACGTGGCTCCGTTGTGTTTTTGCAGTAGTTCAATTCGGTTTACTATGTAGCGTCAATTCACAACAAATGTCTCGAGCCACTTTACCAAAAAATTATTTCGATTCAGTCACCAGTATTGAATATAATAATCATCATCAAAAATTAGATTCATTATTCAGTGCATTAAGCGAAATAATCATTTGCAGAACTAAATGCAACTTATGCTCATTTCACAGTTTGTCGCTGCAGGATCGTTGTTGCAGCAGGAGTTTCAACAGTATAGAGTTTATGATTTTGTTGAGATTTTTATATGTGGCATTTCTATTTCTCAGACACGGATTTCCTCCTTGTCTGCATTCACAGATCACCAGGAAATGGCTCACGTGTGTATACACTGGTTCCGTAAGGGACTCCGGTTACATGACAACCCAGCACTGATGGCTGCACTGAAAGACTGTAAAGAGCTTTACCCTGTGTTCATCCTGGACCCTTATCTTCACCACACCCAGGTTGGCATCAACCGCCAGAGGTTCCTCATTGGGGCACTCAAAGACCTGGACTGCAGCCTGAGGAAACTCAACTCCAGGTAAAAACATGGACTCGACTTTCAAAGAAACATCCTTTAAACATTTCTGATCGACATTTTCAACTGTTGTTTTATGATGACTATACTGTGTTGTGATTTGGTCAGACTGTTTGTCCTGAGGGGGAAACCAGAAGATGTGTTCCCAAAATTGTTCAACATGTGGAACATAACAAAGCTCACTTATGAGTATGACACAGAGCCGTACAGTTTATGTCGTGATGAGAAAGTGGCCAGTCTGGCAAAAGAACATGGAGTCGATGTCATCTACAAAATTTCTCACACGCTTTACAATATAGAAAGGTAAATGTCAATTTGAGTACGTCCAGATAGATTTTACCCGGTTATTCTCAATTTCCTGTACAGTAATTTTGTATTCTTTCTGGATTGCTATTCCTCTGAAGAATAATTGAAGAAAACAATGGAAAACCTCCTCTAACTTACAAACGTTTGCAAGCAATAGTGCAAAATCTTGGTCCACCCAAGAAACCAATCCCTGCGCCAACTTTGGAAAACATGAGAGGTGTGTAACAAACAGAACCACAGTTTGAAATACTTCGCATTTACAAGGGAATATGTTTTGGATGTTAAAGTGTGTCATATTTTCATTGTTTATTTGCTGAAGATGTTAAGACTCCTCACTTAGAGAAGTATAAGGACAAATACGGGATTCCAACTTTAGAGGAGCTTCAACTGGACTCACAGTTTCTGGGAGAGGAACTGTTTCCTGGAGGAGAACAGGAAGCTCTGAGAAGACTAGATGAACACATGAAAAGAACGGTACAGACCTTTTACCTACCTACCACTACCTGCAAGACTTTGGGTTAATTCTGCGGACTAAAGCTAATTCATTTTTAGGGAAAAAGTTGGAGAAGTTTACCATCTTTGCCCATAGTGTAGTGAGTCAAATCAAGTGATCCTCTTTTAATACATCAGGAATGTTTGACTGTCAGAGCCTTGCAAAGTAAATCTGAAAATGTTCCTATTGCCAATGCTTTTCAGAACAACCTTTCACTGAAATGACAGTTGTGATTGTAATGTGACACAATGTAAAAAAGGAGTGGGAATATGTGTCTGTAAAATTTAATCTGCTTAATTCAGGGATGGGTGTGTAGCTTTGAGAAGCCACAGACCTCTCCAAACTCCCTGAGTCCCAGCACCACAGTCCTGAGTCCATACATCACCTTTGGGTGTCTTTCAGCAAGAACGTTCTGGTGGAGGCTCACTGAGGTGTATCGGGGGGTGAGTGTCACATTGTACTTATGATTAAATAAAAGCAGTGGTGTTAAAACAATTAATTCTTTAACCTAATTTGTACATAGAGAAAGCATTCAGATCCTCCAGTGTCCCTTCATGGTCAGTTGCTCTGGAGAGAGTTTTTCTACACCTGCAGTGTGGGAATCCCTAATTTTAACAAAATGAAACAGAACCTAGTGTGCACCCAGGTGGATTGGGACACAAACCAGAAAAATCTAGCTGCATGGAGAGAGGTACTGTGGTTTGAAAAGTGTTCATATTCTAATTAGGTATCATTTCAGTTTCTTTTCTCATTAATTTTATGTCATGATGTTGTGTTTCTCTGAAGGCTCAGACTGGTTTCCCCTTCATCGATGCAATCATGACTCAGCTGAGGCAGGAGGGCTGGATCCACCACCTGGCCCGACATGCTGTTGCTTGTTTTCTCACTAGAGGAGACCTCTGGATCAGCTGGGAAGAAGGACAGAAGGTGTGTTAATTTGTTTTTATGTACAAAGCCAATCCTGGCCTATGAGTAATAGGCATCCCGTAATCTGTAAAATGAAAGCTTTGCAATGTCACTTCTTTGCAGCAGGGATTCCTGTTGTATTACAGTTGTGACTGAAATAGCTTGTTGTCTCTTCCTAAGGTATTTGAGAGATCTCTTAGTGGATGGTGACTGGGCTCTTAATGCAGGAAACTGGCAGTGGCTGTCAGCAAGTGCTTTCTTCCACCAGTTTTTCAGGGTTTACTCCCCCATTGCGTTCGGTAAAAAGACAGACAAAAACGGAGACTATATTAAGTAAGATCATTTCCACATTAAACTCAAATAAATTGTGTAATTTTATTGCACTGAAACAACGTTGAATTTAATGTGTATGCAGAAAGTACCTTCCTCTTCTGAAGAAGTTTCCACCACAGTACATCTATGAGCCTTGGAAGGCTCCCCGCAGTGTCCAGCAAGCTGCAGGATGCATTGTGGGAAAAGACTACCCACTTCCAATAGTGTCGCACGAACAGATCAGCAAGAAAAACATTCAGAGAATGAAGGAGGCTTATGCTAAGAGGTCTTCAGACAACAATGAGTCACCTAGCAAAAAGCAAGGTATTACAGGAATATATATCTCTGCAGGCCTTTTACCTCCTCCACCTTGCAACTCACAGTTGCAGTAAACCCATCTTTCTGACAACTATATATATATATTTTTTTATCATAGGTGTGAAGCGAAAGACTCCATCTGTCATTGACATGCTGCAGAAGAAGATCAGGAAAGAGTAACAGGACACAATGAAGAAAATGTACTAATCACTTAATAATTATCACAAACCAATCTTCATCAGAAGTTACTGAACATATTAAGGATTTTGGGACCTTGTATAAAAAATGTTCTGTCTGACTTTTTTATATATATATATATATATATATACATATATATATATATATATATACATCATAAATCATTTTCCTTGACTGTGTTAACTGTTTAAAAGGTAGGTACTAGGTGAAAAAAGTTACATTTAAGTTAAGCTGATAAGCAGCGGAGCAGTTGATGAGTTGCACACAGAAGAATCCGAGCAAAGACATCTTGCACCAAAAAAATGTTACATTTTTCTCAAATTAATATTTAGAATAAGATTACTGGGCATCCAATTATTAACCTTAAAAGTATTTCTATTGTTTCTTGCTTGTAGCTACAATAAGTGCCTTTTATTTTATATATTGCTGCAAACCTATGTATGTCTAAATAAAGACAATGCAAAATACACATAATTGGTGCTAATTGTCTTTTGCCTAAGATTCCAGCATTGTTGTTCCGATGTTCAGTTTGTGCTGATCCAATGTGAGGTTTCTTCCTTTTCCCACTAGAGGTCACTCTAGATCTACATGCAGACAGGTCGGCTTCGGCTCACAAGAATACAAATGATAAACTCTTCATAAAAAAAGTTTTGAAGAAAATTCAAAGCCTGTGGATAAGCTCAATGTAATCTACCGTGCTCAAGTGTACTTAAGTTGCACTTGCTTCTTCATTTATCCAGTTCAGCAGCTCTCGCATTCAATATAATTACAAATATGCACTACATCCACAATTATTGAAGGTCTGATAAAGTATGGAATTATGCATGTTTACAGTTTTTGTTTCTGATTGACACAGGGCAGTGTAAGATGAGCAGGACTACATAAAAGCAGTGTGTGTGCATTTCACACAGCTGTTCATGGTGGTCAAGTCTTCTCGTGTTTCTCCTTCCTTGGACATGACACTGGTGAGAATATCAAGAGGATGATGTCATAGCAGCAGCGCAGACGGTCATACAAAGCTGTGCTCAGTTTCCACAGAGATCAGTTAAACATCAAAACAGTCTTCTGGTCAACAGTGGATCCTCACAGGAGTTAATATTCTTACGTATTTAGGTTCAGTCAGCCATTTTTTAGAAGGAAATAATTTATGCAATGAGTGAAAGCAGAATATCTTTACAATTCTTCAGATAAATTTTTTTTATCATTTTCTAATGAGCTCAAATAGTTTCATGAATCTGTGAATAACAACACTTCTCTATCTACCACTTTCTTGTTACTGTGGTCCTGTTCCTGTGCATCCCTGTCATCACTTCACCACTCAAACCATCTGGGAACCGTAAGATCCCACCTGAATTAGAACAGCTTGTCCCCACTCAACTGGGGATCATGTAGCTTTAATTGTAGAAATTTATCTCTAGTATATCCAGCAAGTCCAGATATCAAAGAACTGATTTGAACTCATGACATTGCCTGTTGAGGAGTGAGACGATTCAGTAAACCTAGTATGGACTTTTTAAAGCTGAGACCAGAGGTTTACAAACACTATGAAAAGACACAAACTTTTATGTCTTACTTTCTGATTTTAAATCAAATAAAAACTTGTTTTAGACCAGTTAGAGATGCCAAAATTATTTTAATTTTTTTCTAAATCCCAGAATGGTCAAGATCAGATTTACTCAATTTAGTTCAAAGTCAGACATTTTATGCAATTCCATGAGATTTGGTGAAATTATCTTTAAATTATATAACTTGGTTGAAATGTGTTGGATATCTTTCTTTGAAATTCTCTTATTATAGTTTGCTAGAACTTGGACCAATTCTTCCGGACAGAATTGATGTAACTAAGTCAGATCGTAAGCTACTTCCTTACACACACTTCAGCTCTGCTGTATGGGACAGATAGCAGGGAATTGGGATGTCCATGAGCAAGTACAGCTCATGTCTGTACTTGTTTCACTGCGGATAATAACACTCATCTGTTGTGCTCAGCATCTTCGCAAGACAATTTGCTGTTACTCTAGGGTTGAAACACACATTTGTTTCTGGTACACAGAACCTGTCTCCTGTATAAACAGCATAATGACTACACATGCCCATGTCCAGTCATTATGCTCAGTTTATTAATTCAATCTCCAAGTGCAGTTTTATTAGTTTGCAATAATTATAAACATTTTCTAGTCTTCCTACAGGTAAGGACAAGTATGTTTTTTTATGCAAGGATAAGGTTGATTTTTATAAACTTGAATGTCAGTGAAAAAATAAAAACTTTCCCTCTTAGTTGCACTAATGATAGGAGATACAAAAGTCAAGAGGTCTGGAAGTCGTGGCGACGCAACAAAGGGTCACATTTTATTTCATATGAAAAATAAAATGTCAGTGAAAATGGAGATCTACATTTGGTCAGTCTGCTTCCAGTCTGCTTCATGCATTTTAGTCAATCCTCGTCTCCACCAGGCCATCCCACACTCTGAAACGGTCCCTGACCATTATCACTCAGGTTCTAATGACTGATTCCAACCATTTATATTTCCCCTCAGGACCTGCGTCCATTTTCTAATCGTGGACAATTATGTTTGCAAGAGACAGATAATGGCATAGAGTCAGAGGTAGTCAACTCAGAAATCATTCTTCCAAGATGTTCTGGACAAAGATATTTTGGGAAGTATTTTATTTATAGAAAAAAATGAAGCAACAGATATGCAAGGCTGAAAACCTCCACTTGCAGTGACTTTTGGTGATTTTATGTTTGCACATTGATTATTTACTTGGATCAAGATTTGTTCGCCAGAGATCACGTTAGTAATGAATCAATCTTCTTGACTTAAAAAATGCTTTATAATTGTGTTTGTTTTGAAGTTTGTTTTATTTTCTTTTTATATTTCTTTATATATAGCAGAACAAAATAAGAGTATTCAGCAACCTAAGAAGTTCCCCTTTTGCTATATTTTATAAATATGTCTAAATTTAAACGAGAAGCCCACAATTTTCTGTTAACTCAGTTAATATTTAATACAGCTGATGACAAATATATTGTTAAAATACAGTGATGTGCTTTTTTAAAATCAGCATATGATGAAAAGTTAGCTCTTTGTATTATGGGAAAACTTACCTCCCTTAGTGTTAGAGAAAATGTAGGTTTTTATGACAATGGCTGCTCATCAATTAATCATTTGTAACTCAATAAGATCAATCATGCATAGGTCACAAAAAGTCCTGTCCTGAAAAGCCCCCCAGTTTGGATGCCTGAATATCTCAATGCACAAGCAGCTGAGGCAACTGTTTTCTCCAAACCCTTACACAGGATGAGGCTCTGCATCTCATGCATATCTATCATCATGGTATATGCATGTGTTTGGATAGGGTGAGGCGTGTGTCCTGCGTTGCATAACAGAGTCCATTTTTAGACATCAGTTGCTTTATCCATCTAAATAGTTAAAGTTACAATATCTAGATGCCACATCCAAAAAAGGGGTTTCCTTAATTTCTAAGTTGAAATCCTTCATTTTAGTTCATTTTGCTCATCAAGTTAAGTCTGAATATCATCTCCCTGGAAAGAAAGGTGGAAAATTTTGGAGTTTCAAAAGCGGATGCAGTGTCAATGGAGCAAATCAATTTAAATAGATGAAAGGAGGGCAAATACGTATGTGTAACCTGATGAATGGAATCGGACAGACATCTTTAAACTTGATAGGCAGAGCTCAGAAAGGCGTAAGTCATGGGAGAACCAGTGCCAGTCGGTCAGCAGCTGATGTTGTGGAGTCTGTTTACAGAGTAAGACAGACATAATATAATATATAATATAATATAATATAATATAATATATTTTTTGTGTTTCGTTATAAGATAGCACACAGATCCACAAAACTCACGTAACACTCATCAGTGATATATATAATGTAGTGTGCGTGCGTGTGTGTGTGCTTGGTTGCAAAAAGATAAGAGCGCTTAGCTTTTTTGGCGGTAGCATCTGTCTATATAAGGCTGTTCTATTCCTGCTGCTTTTCCTCTGGGAGCCCAGTACAATTGTCAACCACTGGACAATGCAAGCTACAAAACATGGTAGGCTCTCTCTGTTCTGTTCTATTTTTAAAAGAGGTGAATTTGGAAAGATCATTTAAACTGTAGAATCTCTGACTTCAATTTGACATGGGTCAAGTTTTCATTTTAATTGAAAAGGTCAGTGATTGTTATCTTTAAAAAGTATTAGCGCATAGGGACTAATCACACGTCTCCCCTTTTCTCTTAGTAAGTCATCGACTACCATCAGAACCAAGAAAAAAAATGTTTTCATGCATTTTCAATTTTTTTTTTTTTCAGGTAATGAAAAATTAGGGCATCAAACCATTTGGGATATAAGACACATCATGTTTGTGGAAGACCTGATTCTTTTTATTTTGCACTTTCAGTACAAGACTTGCTATTTAATTGATGTCATATAGCATTTTTTGTTGACGAAGGTTTGACCAAGTGTGTTCTGCATTTGTGCCTATTTGCAGGCCGACTATAAATAGTCCAGAAGGCTACGCATGCTCGTGTTTGATTGGAAATTGCAGTGCCTTAAGTCAGTGTGGTGGAGTATCTGTCATAGGAGGGAATGACACTCAGAATGGTGAGTTACAAAATAATATGTAATTATAAAGTCTTCAGTGACAATAGCAAAAGGAGCAGAGACAATATGTATGCTTTACTCCACAGAGCATCTTGTATGAATGATCAGTTTTTTAGTAGCAGACAATGGGAAAATCGGATGTTTTAATGTTGTTTCATGTTACAACTTGGAGCAATCTACTTTTTTTGGGTTGCGTAGGATAGTATATTCAAAGTTTTTTATGTTTTTCTTTTCTTTTCTCTCTCAAAAGGTTGAGTTGAAGTCTTTTGGAAGCTGCAAAGGGAATAAATAAACTCCCAAACCTATTCTGAAGGACATTTTCTTTCTGAAGAGCATTTTCTTATATATAAGTAATGGGTTCACGGAGGACAGCAGCACTTTCCGCTTTTGGGAATGGACGGTCCAGCAATGGGAATAATATCAGTGGGAGAAGCCGGTCCAGTGGCTGTAGCTATCTCTCCAACGTGAGGCCAGAAAACAGGTACAGATTCTTGACAAGCTCTCTATGATGCATCGCTGGCGAACTATTTCTGGTCAGATGAGCTAATGCATCCATAATTCAGGATTTTTCTAAGATGAAGTAAGCACTTTTTATTTCACTGTTTGTTGCCATGGTACCCAACAGTTTAAATAAGCTGCAAATTGAGATTGAGATCTCAGTTATGTACCATGGGCCCAATTTCAAGCATTCGCAGTGGTGTAAGCATTGACAGATTTGCTGGTAGCTCCAGTGGAGTTGGACTTTATTTTTGTCAATAGATAAATGGTTTGATGTGGCATGTAGCCACTTGTATTGGTAATAATTATTATCTGTAAGGATTTCAGGGAGCTGTGAGGGACTGTATTTACCAGATATACAAGAAAATAGTTTTTTGTTTTTTTCCCCATGAGGAGTTTGCCTGTTGTGCCTATGTGCTTAGATTGTTACTCAGATTTTCCCACACGGTCTAAAACATCTGCCACAGGTGAATCTCAGTAAATCAGGACATCACAACCTGTGTTTTTATTTCAGTAATTCAATATAAAATATATATTATAGAAATTAAGTAAACACAGATTGAAATATTTCAAGTGTTCATTTCTGTTAACTTTTATGATTAAGCCAAAGTTCAGTTTCTTAGAAAGTATTATGCAGAACTAACATTTTTTTGACAATAAACAAGGCATGGGGAAAGATATGGCCACTATGTAATGTAGATTGTATGAACCTGACTCTTTGTCCATTTGCATGAATTACTGCACCAGTGCATAGAAGGGGTCAGACCCCTTATCTGCGTTTTCAGTATGTTGTGTTATCTTCCTCTTTAAAACACTCTAAATATTTCTACAGGGTTCAGCTCAGATGAGTTTTCTCCTTGAGGACTGCACTTACCTTGGAAAAAAAAAAACAACTTTCATTTCTTAGACTCTTTTGATTCAGGGTTGACATGGAGAACGTAATAGCTGTGTCCTACACAGGTCTTTGTTCTGTGGCTCTTGAACCACTGAACTCCAGTTCCATGACTTTTTAGTCTCCCGCAAATTTTTTAATGTGCTTCTCTCAAAGAAGCAGTTGTTTATGCACCTTTTCTAATTGTATTTCTGCTCCCTCAGTTTTCAATTTCTATTCTTAAATACATCACTTTGTGGACAGCCAGTTTCATTACAATTTACTTTTTGGAGCTTCCCTTCTGTTGGAGGGTGTTAGTGAAAGACTGTTGGAAAACTATTAAGTCAGCTGTCTTATGTAAACTATACACATACTAAAAATCCTTCATTGGCTTTTTTGTAAGATTAAAATGCTTTGGGGTTTCCATTAGCTGTAACCCATGCTAATTAAAAATTAATAAATGTATACATTTGGAATATCAATCAGTGTATTGATGGTTCTTCTTTTTGTCCCCTGCAATGAGAATATTTTTCTTTCTTCATATTTTTCTGCAATTACAGACATGTCACAACAAGGACATTTTCACTCCCTTTAGGGATGTTGCAAAAATGTTTTAATCAAATGTTGTCTCTGAGCTGAACTAGTTTTATTGATGAATTTGATGAAACAATATAAATTAATGAGGTCTTGAGATGACACTTTGTGTTTTAATTTTAGGTTTGTATTCATCTGATTTGACGTTAGTGAATTTGGACAGCTTTGACGTGGTCTAATTGTCCAGGCATTACTTTTAGTTCCTCTGCCTGAAAACAAACATAGAAACATAATTAGTGAGCAATTTCCCATTTCTTGCACAGGAGCACACTCTGCAGCGTAATGGCACAGTTAGCTGAAGAAATGCCGCCCTCCTTCGTGACTACTTTGAAATCAAGAGCTGTGTCTGAAAGCTGCAATGTAAAGTTCACCTGTGTGGTTGCAGGTATGCATGACTTCACACAAAGATACAACATAGTAACAGCACATTTAAAAACACATTGAGCTTAAGGTGACTGAAAAAGTTCTTGTTCAGAAATTATGTAATTTAATATGCTTTTTGTCTCTTTTCTAGGACATCCTGTCCCTCAAATTACCTGGTATAAGGATGACAAGCAGATGGATAGATACTGTGGGCTGCCTAAATATGAAATATTCCACAATGGACAAAATCATTCCCTGCACATATACAAGTATTTATATCCAAAAACACTGTTAATGTTAGGACATCACTTATTTAATTAAGATATTATAAAGGTCAGAATTATATTAAGCTTTCACACAAAGAAATAATAACAATAAAGCCTCTGCTATCCAGGTTAATAAGGACCACAGTATTAGTTTCATTTAACAAAAGATGCTGAAGCTAAAAAGGTGAAACTGAATGTCAAGAATAAGAGCTATATAAAAGAGAAATCCAAAGAAAAATTAAGCTGGATGAAACTTTATTCAACCTCCATGTAATTCCTTATGCAGGGGCTTAAACAGTTTATTCTCATATTTTTATGGAAATCTCTGCGTTATTATTGGTAATAATAATAGAAGAAATATCACCATGAGTTAGTTTAAGATGTAAATACTTGTTTTAGACATGTTGAAGCAAACTGTTAGCACCCATCAACAATTTCACACCATTTGATGCATTGAGTGGTGTTTTATTTTGAAGATAATTTATACATATCCTCAGCACTTCTAGTTCTCCTAGTATATTGCAGTCCAAAGTTAGTTCTGCCTCTGAAGTTATACCCCTTAAATGTCTGCCTTGATGTTGATAATAATCTACTTGTTCATGTGATCTTAATAAATCCACAGTTGCACTATGGATGATGCAGCTATCTACCAGGCCTCTGCAATCAATAGTAAAGGAATCGTTTCCTGCTCGGGGGTCCTTGAGGTTGGCGAAATGAACGAGTTCAAGATCCACCAGCGGTACTTTGCCAAGCTCAAACAAAAGGTTGAAAACAAATGCAGGGAAACACAGGGAAAAGAAAACCTGGAGCCACTGCGAACCATCAGCCCAGACCGAACCCAGAGGAAACGCCGCTCAACAATGGAAACCTTTGTCAGCACACCGAGCCCCATAGAGGATGAAGGTAGTGAAGAGAGCCATCAGTCAGAAGGTCCGGAGACTGGATGTATGTTACAGAAGGGCACTGTTGAGGAGGTCTATAAAAATTCAAAAGCTGACATAAAGGAAGCTGTGTGTGCTAAGACAACTGGACATATAAACAATGACCCTGGCAATAAGAGTAGAACATATATGTATGATCCTGATCATAAGCTTTTTACCTCTCAACAACCAAAATCTCCTTTTGTCATGAAGAAGATTAAAATTTCAGACAGTGCAACATCTGTAAAACCAGAATGTTTTGATGAAAGGAAGATGATGGAAGATGATGCTTCTTCTGCAGCGCCAATCTGCACAAAGACTGTACAAGCTGGTAGAAATTCAGAGGAAGTCATGGAAGTAGAAAGCATTGTAAGTTCATCTCTTACAAATACTAACTCAAAAAACATAAAAGGGGAACATGAAATTTTAGCAAAAGAGGAAGGATTGTTCATTAAGAACCCATCAACAGATGGAAACGTGCTTAATAAAAGGAAAGTGCCTTCACAACGAGAAATTGTCACTTTATCAGAGTTCTCTATTCCTGGATCTCCAAGCCCTATGGTGTCAGAAAAAGAAGGCAAGGAAATAGCCAAGCACACAAATGAAGGAAGTTACAAAGAAACTGAAAAATGTTTGGAGAAACAGAAACAGGATCCTCACCTTGTGCCTGCACAAAACAAGTCAAGTAAGTCAAGACTTCTTAGCATTACGAAGGAGGACACTGATAAAACCAGACATGTTGGAACACTGGATACCAACGGAAAGTCAAACACATCACTGGATGGTTCTGGTTTTAGAAAGCTGGTGGACACACCATGTGACACAGGGACTGTTTCACTTCAGTGCCCATGTGAACTGGCTGAGAGTCTGCTGCCTGAGAAAGAGACAAGCCCCTGCCAAAAAAAGGAGTCTGCGTCTCAACCAGCAGTGCCGAGTGAGGTGAGTTAACATTTTTCACATGAGATCATTGCGGCTTTATGTCGGCAGCACAGACCCCATCAGCAACACAGCCATCCTGGTGATATTAATAGCTTTTACAAGCATGCCCTGTTCTGGGTAACGAGCTTTGAATGACGCACATGTTGACAGCTGGAGCAGTTGAGTTGATGCAAGACATGGTCTGATGGTTGGCTTTGTGCTTTTATTCTGATTGAAATTTTAGGTTTTGTATCTGCAGTCCCATAATCTGGTAGAGCTCATGGAATGGTGACATTTATATTTGAGTTGTACATTGTTCCTGTGAAGGAGTTTTCTAAATAAAATTTATTATTATTATAATAATAATAATTATTATTATTAAGATGCTGGTAAAAAAATTGCAAAATCCCAACATTCATACTGAAGGACCAGTGAAAAATACCAAAAATATTGTAAATATTAAATGTATAATATATGCCTGGACTAAATTTGTCAAAAATATCATTAAAGTATCATTTTTAGATTTAATTATAATATTTTTAAGCTATAGACATGGGACATAACACAGTAAGACCATGTATATTAAAATTAGGTTTTTATTGTCTTTAGTGAGATTCAAGCTAAATGTTAACAAAATGAACAAAACACAAAGTTTGCCATTAATTGAGAAGAATAAATTTCTACAGTACACTGCTTATGCAATCACCTCAACCTCATCTGCATAGTGTGAGCTGAGACAAAGCACCACATGCCAAGAAAGCCACTTAAAATAATTCGCATTCCTTTGTGTCCACCTTACATTTAAAATAGCAACCTTCCTTTTAAATATGCTTCTAGATGTCAGTTTAGTAGGAGTGGAAAGATAAATGCAAAAGGTAAAAATCATTATGTCAGTTCGGAGTTTGCATCTCGGACTTTACTATGTTTAATCCATTCATGATACACAGAGACAAGGGGAAGTCTTTAAAAAAGGAATCTAAGTCTAAAACATTTATTTTACAAACACACGTGTTTGACAGATCGATATTCTAAGTTAATTTTTAAATAATCTTTATTGAAAAATACTAGATAAAAAAATAAAATATGTTGTTACTTTTAAACAGTGAATTATTGCAATGCTCTCTTAATTCTTGCACTGGCTGAATCAGTATGTTAAAGGTAAATTTACCAACCTGAATTGGTTTGCAATTTAGACCAATGTAGGATCATGATGTTTTCCTTGAATTTTTTTTTCCTTCTACGTTGTGGATTGCTGTGTGGCTGTTTTTAAATTTGCATGTGTTTATTTATGTCAAGCAAAGCCAGGGATAAAGGAATAAGTATTTACGGCTTGTATTATATCCCAAGGTTACAAAGGCCGACGCAGACCTGAACTGGAATGATGCACCTGTCAGCCTTAAGTTACCAGTCAACCAGCACAACATATACTCAGAGCTGCCACAAAAGACAGATGACATCCTGACCTCTCCTTTGTCCAGTCGTCCTCAAACAATCACTGATGAAATACCACCAGATACATCGGATGATTCCAGGAAACCAAATGGAAACTGTTCACCCATTTTTACTCGCTTACAGAAGTCTGCACATGAAATTTCTAGTTGTAGTGAGAGCATCCCACAGTGTAATGTTGCTGTCACCCGGCAAAGCCAAGTGGATACAGCTATAAAAACCTTTGACGGGACAGAAATACAAGAAGAGAAGTTAAAGGTTGGTGAGGTGGGTAAGTTCAAAGTTCAGACTGTCAGGGGGACTCAAACTGAGAAGATACTGGAAGTGGAGACGAGAGGTCTACATGAAAAAGCTAACTCACAAAAAACCAAAGATGTAGGGAAAAAAGACTCTGGGGAAAAATTGGCACAATCTCGTACTGTTGATGCTAAGAAGAGTCAATCCACACATTGTGAGGATTTGAAAGAAGGTCGACTTGAGACTGCTACCCGAAAACAACTTCCTGTAAACACAAATTCACCTAAAGACACAATGACATTCACAAAAATACCCAAAACTGAATCCAAAGTTATTTCTGTTGCTGAACTTTTAAGATCTCAAATAAAGGCTCTTGAGTTGACACAAGACAATCCAGTCTCCAACATACCTGTCCCCTCCAAGTTAACTAAAGATCCTTTGATAAAGAATAAAGAAGTATGTCAGCAAGCAAGAGATGAATCCAAAAAATGTAAACCAGAGGTGGAGACTATCAAGACTAAAAATGAAACTGAGACAAGCACTGACAGAGTACCTGAAACCAACCTAAAGGAAACCCTCATGAAGGTCTATCAGCAGCTTAATGAAAAGGAACAGGAACATATTCTGACTTCAAATGAAACTTCAACAACTGTTCAAACTTTATACACACCTGTTGTGGTCCCTTCTACCTTTTTCAAGGAAACTCACACAGCGACAGATATAAACATGATCCATGGAAGAGTGGATAAAAGTAATGAAAATGTCATGGACACCAGTCAGGAAACTGTGGTTCCTTTAAAAGATTATTCTATTATTTCTTGGTCTGAGAGTAAAAATGTAAACAACAGTCCCCTTTCTGTACCTTCAGAGAATGGATTTATTAAGGAAATTCAGTCAATTTCAAATCCACCAGAAAATAGTCTTCAGAAATCTGGGTCTCTAATTACAGCAGCACATATGGAGAATAACATTCAAAAAGAACAGGGTACAGTTGTGGAACACACTAAAGGAGGAACTGTTCAAGTTCCCAATACGGCAACACCAGTTTCACAAAAACAGCTCAATGATAAATTAGAAAGAGTTTCTGAGCAATACAAAAAGGAGGAACCTGTAGCTAATTCTTTTCAGACCTTGCAAGCATATCATCAATCTGAACATGAATTTAGTTTAACTTGGCAAGTAAAGGGCATTTTTCCTACAGAGCAGGAGAGCTTAGTGGTTAAAGAAGGTATGAGGCCTGACCCATTTAACATTTTAACTCCAGAGTTCACACCACTGTTAAAGAAGATTGATTTTATTTCACCAATTCCTTCTGCTACTCCACAAGAGCTAGCCTCTGGGGCACGTCGCAAAATCCCAACATCGAATGCAAAAACAGAGGAGACTCAAGAGTCAACATCACCCACTAATAGCCAAACTCAGAAAAGAGAGACGCCTGGTCATAGCAGCAAGCTCTCAGCAAGCTCTGTGTCTCCAAGCCTGTCACGACGGTCACCATTACTGCACCCTGCAGAAGAGCAAACATCTGTGGAAGAAAGGCAATCTCCACTTTTGACCAGAAATAAGATGGCTTCTGAAACTCAAATACAAACCCAACTGTGTACTGAGAAGGTCCTCACCAAGGGAATACCTACAGAGAAGGACAAACATAACCCATTCAAAGGTAAAGTGGAAAATGAAATGTTCTAATGTCTTTAAATGCTTCTATAATAGTAGTTGCTCTTACAGAAAAGGGGATGCCATCAAAGGAAGTTTTGTAATATAGATAGATCTGCTAGAGAAGTCAGCTCTCACATTTTTACTGTTGGAAAAAAATATTACACAGGGATAAACATGCACTAAGAGGATGCAGATAATGGTGCATGAAGAGAGTGCCACTTTTGATCCTAAGCTAGCAGCATATTACAGATGTTGTCACATCCCAATGAACTGGTCAATAAGAGATTTAATCTCCCTCTGCAAATCAGTTTGTTCAGTAAATAAACTGAAATGATTTCACTGAATTGATCCACACACAAAAAAATTCCAGTAGTCTTTTGCTAACAAAAAAGCAAAACTAAAAACACATTTTAAGCCCTGAGTTGTATAGGGCTGCATATCGGCCCTATACAACACACAAAACTGTCTCATAACAAACCATCTTTTAACTACACAATGTTTGTGTGTTAGAGTGAATGTTGTTATAATGTTTTATTTTATATTGACCTTTAATGGTACATCACTGTCAGCTTACTAATTTTGCACAAAATCATTTGGAATCCAGAGTCATTGGATTCTATGCAGGCTATGAAGACTAAGGTGCTGTTTGGAATGTTTTTTATTAAGTATTTGGGTTTAGTTCTCATCTTAATCAGCACGTTTTATGTTAAAAGAAAAAGCAATATATCAGTGTATTTTTCTCTATCTAAATTGATTCTTGTCTATTTTTTACAGATTGCAGTTTTCACACATTTTGTCATGAGATTGTGTTGCTATAGTCCAAAATGTTTTTTCACACATGGTTGGCAGAAAGGCTATAAAACGGCTGTGGATCTTCTTCTTTTCTTTTCTTTTTTTTTTTTTTTCTTAGCTCTTTTCCATGATTTATAATACAGATAAACAATCATGAGCTGTCATCATTAGGATATGTGTATGCCAACAGTGTTTTAATATCTCACAGATGCTTGTTACATTAATCATACACACATTAACTTTGAGCTTTACTTGCTTTAAAGAAGTTGCAACACAGTGCACATGGTAGTGCAGAGCTTAACAATAATCCATGAGCTCACTACTGTCTCCTGCATAGAGTTTGTATACTATTAACATGGATCTAGGCATTGTTTCAATGTGCTCAAGTTTCTTCACAGTTCAGAAAACAGGATGAAATTAAATTAAAGGATTTTGTGTGTTTTTGTGTTGGTTGAAAATTGCTCTCATCTCTGGCCTATAGACTGCTCTGAGCAAAATTTACTGAGTTCATCCTTGCAAAAACAAAGATTGCATATTGCAAACATGCCCAACTAAGAGGGGATTTTCACTGTGTGCTCTGTGTCATGGTTCTCTCCAGCTCCTCAGGTTATCCGTAAGATCAGGGCTGAAGTCTTTGCAGATGGCTCAGGACACTTGAAACTGTGGTGCCAGTTCTTTAATGTTCTTAGTGACTCAAACATCAAGTGGTACAAAGATGAAGAGGAGATTGCACAGGTTAAAAAAAAGTAAGTTCATCACAATATGTTAAAAAGAATGGTTTTTTATTATTATTTTTGTTTCAAATAGTTTGAAAACATTGTAAAATGTTTGTTGTCTGTTTTCCAGTGCAGGTGATGAGACCCAAGTCAATCTGGCCATTGTTCAGGCATCGTGTAATGACTCAGGAGTTTACGGATGCTCAATAACCAATGAATATGGTTCTGATACCACAGACTTTCTACTTAGTGCTGAAAGTATGTATACTATCAAAAGTAATATTTCTATGATAATAGATTTATTATTTGCCACAAGACATGTTTAATCAGTCTTCCCCACCTTGTTTTTCAGTTTTGGCTGGAATGTCTCTGCATGAGGACCTTGGTGGTAAGATCAGATTTAGGTAGCTTGTTTAAATATTTATTTTTCTGTTATTATTATTATTTTATTTTTTTTCAACAAACCTCTGTTTATTACTGTTTATACAGTTGGGGAGGAAATTGAAATGACCCCCCTCATATTCAACAAGGGACTGGTGGATTCAGGCATCTGGGGCAACAAATTCTTTGGACGTATAATAATGACGGAATCACAAATTGGAGATAGCTGTTCCAGTAAAATCTGGAGAGCTAAAGTCATTTACGGTCTTGAGCCTGTTTTTGACTCTGGCAACACATGCATAATTAAAATACGCAGCCCTATCACCTATGCAGGCAAGGAGGAAAGCTCGCTCATAGAAAGGAACCAGCACATCATGAAACAGGTATCTGAAAAAGTAGAATTTTGTGTATTATTCTTACCATCCTAGATTCGAAAATGTCACAGAGTATACCAGGAGTTTTAGCATTAAAGGAAGCCAGGTGTCATGTCTGCCACCCACACAGGATTAATGTGATACTAATCTACTTAATCTTAAATAAAATTATACAGAAGGCTTTGCAAATCTTTTACTGGCTGTGATGCTATGTTTTCTATACAGGAGTGTAGAAATCAGAACTTGGCACGGGAATACTGCAAAATCTTCAGTGCGGAGGCGAGGGTCATAGAAAACTTTGGACCCCCTCTGGAGTGAGCAACATCAATTTTTAGTCTTGGATCATAAACCACCAGATGCTCTAAAAACTTTTCTAAAAATGATTCCCACTCTGATCTTATTTATCCTCACTTCCTATACAGGATAATTCCAGTGTACTTGATGTACAGACCAGCAAACCCAGTCCCCTATGCCACAGTGGAAACTGATCTGATTGGAGTCTATAAGAAATACTCTGTGCTGGATAATACGGGGAGAATAGACATCAAGACTGGTTCTGAAGTAGAGCAGAAGTGCTGTGCATTGCAACACTGGATTTTTCAGTGGACTGCTGGCAATTTGCTTCTCACTCGCCTGGAAGGTGAGCTGACACCCAACATCAATGGTGCATTGTGGAGTTTTGCATACATTCACTGGCCACTTTGTTAGGTATACCTTCCTGGTACTGGGTTGGCCCCTGTTTTGCCTTAATTATTTGTGAATATATTCAGCAAGGCACCTTTTTAAAAAATGGATTCTAGGTATTGTTGACAGCATCATGCATTTACTGCAGATTTATTGGCTGCACATTAATTGGATTAATGTTGATACAACAGCAGATCCATGTTTTCGTGTTATTCATGCTAAATTCTGACCCCGCCATCTAAATGTTGCAGCTGAATTGCAGTGATCAGATTTTAATGTTTTCCCAATCTGGTATGATCCAATTTTGTGAGTGTGAGTGTGGTCTTGGTTTTCTATTCATAGTAGATAATAAACGCGTGTGGTGTGCTCTGCTGCTGCAGCAGTCCATCTGTCTCAGGATTGTTGTGTGTGATTATATTGTGCATCCCTTCGTTACAACATTTGTGTTTTTTTGCTACTTTTTCCTTTCCATGAGCTCGAACCAGTCTACGCATTAATCTTTGATCTTTAACTCAAGTCATATTGATCCACACAGGTATTGCTCACTGGATATTTTTCTTCTTTTTCTAACCATCCTCAATAAAATCTGTAATATGTTTGTGGGTGAAAATACCAGTAAATCATCAGTGAGTTCTTACATCACATTTAAAGTCCCATTGATCAGCCATTTCAAACAAAAGCCATGCATGCACAAATTCCTAGTTCTGCTATGCATCTCAAACCATATTAGAATTCTTGCTAAAGTGTTTTTTAATACAAACATTTGTAAAGCAAAAGCTTTAAGATCAAATTTTCAAACTTGACTTTACTAATGTTTTTATCCACTCACTGTAGAGAGACATGTGCCTAGTGTTCTAATCAAATGTATTATGTTTCACATTTTCCAGTATCTTGTTGTGTAGCAATAATTTCCTGAGCATATCTGTCACATCTAAACATGTTAAACAAACAGCAGAAAATCAAGCTTCTGTTTGGTTTCATTTTGCAGGTGTTGACACCAAGATCACCAATGTCGGTGTTTCGGTCAAATCAACAGGGTAAATATACGTGTGTAATGTTTTTGCAAATTATGCTCTGAGAACCTTGTTTTACAGGTAATTTGCATTTGCACAAATCATCACTGCAGCTTTTCTGTGTTCTGTGTTATGCTGCAGGCACCAGGGTTTATGCGTTGAAGGAAATCCTAAGGTTTTTGATCAGTTTGTCCTGCAGCACAAGTGCAACTACTTCTGCGGCCTGCTTGGGCTGAGGTCTTTGAAGGTCATGGACATTTTAACCACCCCAACAAAGCCAAAAGGCTCCAAGAGCCCCTTACTGCAGCGCAAAAAGGTTGTGCCCTCTTCCAGCCCTCAAATCAGCAGAAAAGCTGCTGTTAGCCCCAGGATGCCCAGGAAGGCTGAACTTGAAGGCAAAAAGAGTTCTTCGAATCAAAAAGATTCTGATGCTCCCAACGTAGTGAATGCAGTGCAGACCTGACAGAGCAGTATCTTCCCAGATATCTTGTATTAAAACTAGTACCACTTCAGGAGTCCCCACAAGGAAGTTAGAATTGTTTTAATAATTATATGTAATAATATTTAATTTTATCATACCATTCCTTGCCCTATGATACTTGTTGTGAAGAATTTTTGTTATATGCTGCATTTTATATTTTTGATTCCGTTATTTAATAATAAGTGTAGTCCTTTATGAATTTGCTGTTTTGTTAGTTAAACACCAGATTGTAGAAGCCTAACTCTGGTCAGTATCTTTACTACAAAAACGTAAAATTAATTAAACTGAAGCTGTGTTAAATGTTATACATTTATGACTGTTACTGACAACTTAAGAAGTAAAAATATATATGTATAGCCTACAAAGCATTAGAAAGCATATGAAGCGGACTTGGAGTCAACCATTTTTTTCTTATAAAAATTTAAACTTATTCAACTTTAGATGGTACTGTTTTACAAAAGCATGTGACGTAATTATTGGGTTTCATTTTGCAGCCTGAGCTGTTTTCTTGCTACTCTACTTTGCACTTTGTATTTTTAAGAACTGACTCTTGAATGTAACACACAATGCAATAAAATATATGGTGAAATCCATTTGCTTAGAGATTGTTAAAAAATACACTACATATACATTTCTACATTTTGATGACTTCTGTTATAATTTGATGGATTTCTTTATAAATTAGCAGTACACAAAGTTATCTGTGAATTGTATGCACAGACAAATTTATTCAAGTCATGCTGAGTTCACCATCATTGTCACCATCAGTTTTATCATTAAGTTTAACAAGCTCAATTAGTGAATGCACAGGTTGGGAGGCATCTGGGAAATAAATACCACTACTGAGCTAAACTTGACTAGTTATTTGCTAACTAGGATAAAATCGGAATCCATGTGAGTGATTTTGAATCAGTCTTAATGATGCGATTGATTTGACGTTTTTTCATAAGGTCTTGAGACAAGATTTATTTTGATTTGGTTCTTGGTAAGTTTAGTTTTATTCATCTGAATTAATTTTTCATATTTTAGATGTTCATATTCATATTTTAGATAGGATTGTTACCCTAAATTTGTTCCTTAATAGTGCCTTACTTGTTGGTGTGGAAGGACATCTACTAAAACAGGAACTGATTATCATAGGGAAAGTCACTGTTAAGACAGTCACCACTCAAATGTACTCCATACAATCACCAAGTAAACCTGTTAGGTAAGGACACATTAGAAATAAACAGAATATGTTAGTCTTCAAAATTGAAAAATAGTTTTATGTGAAATATTTTTTTATTTTTCTGATTTTAACAGGTAGATTTAATTTGGAGAAGTCTGTCTCTCTTGCTAATTCTCATTAAAACTGTTGCTGCAGCATTTTGGCTTTGTGAGAAGTTATTTTGGAGAGGTGGCCAAGATTTTTTGTATTCCAAGAACCAAAAACTATCTCACACATACATATCTGACATGGGTTCTCACTCTTGATCAGAAATAGCCCAGCAGTAAAAACATGTCCAAATGTAACACCTCTTATCTGAGGAAAGTCTTTTTTTGTCATATGGTAAACATGGAAATTTTATTCAGTTAATACTTCCCCCAACTATTTAATCTAAGTGTTTCTAAAGTTTTAACTGGCATATAAAAGTAGAATGATTAGCTAGTCCACTATAACTGTGGAATAAGTTACAACTAATTTACCACAGTCATTTATGACATTTCTCTTCGAAACAGTTCACAAATGAAGGACAAATATGCAGATCTACTGCAGCTAAACAATATAAGACAAACATTAAAATGTTCTAATTTCAGTGTGAAAACAACTTTCATTGTTGTGAACTACTCCCTGTGATTTGAGCAAATAAAGGATTAATAGAATAAAGCAGCTTTATAGGGTTTAGTAACACAAAGGGCCAAATCAAATTCCTTCACAAATATTAGAGAATGAATTGTCTTGCATGTACAATGTATTTGCAGGGTGACATGAACTTTATCATGTTAATTATATGTGATTTTCAGTCATTAGTGAGTCATCGCTTATGTAAGTGGTGGCAACACACAAACACACGCGTACACACACACTGACACTGGTGCTGGAAAGTAAAATTTATGCAAAGATGGGCTTGTAGTGTCATGCCAGTAGATTGGTGGATTTCTACACATGATGGGAATCACATTATTTAGGTGTGAAGCAGTTGTTATCCGTGTTACACACATGCTCCATCTTTAATGTTAGAGCAACACCTCTTCTCATATTACCGTGTTTTTGGTAATATGGAAAACATGCCAGTACAAAAATAGTGGTCAGCTTGTCTTATATTCAGCCTGGCAAGAAATTGAGTGAGCTTCAGAATATGCATTTCACCAAAGTGCGTAATGAAGCAACATGCAATCTTGCTACGCAGCTATAACTTGTTCATATTAGTAAAATGCACAGAAGATTTGCAAGGCCAACATTAAAACTAATAAAGCCTTAAAAATAAGATGAAATGTCTAGTTCTTTCCTGATACTTATTTATTCTTGTGAATCTCATTGAGACACGTTTTCACTTTTAAGAGAAAATGAAAAATGTTACTTTACTTCATTTTAATTCAAAATTGTTTATTACCATTCATGTTTAGATTTCAGACCTACAATATTTTTACTAGCATGACCTGTATTTAATTTATTTAATTACTAAAGTACTTCAGGGTCTAACTTAAGTTTTGTTTGTTTGTTTACATGCTAAAGCTGAGGCTTTTTTAAATAGAATTGAATAGACTAATCCTTTACCTACATTTGGTAAACTTAACCATATCAGTAGGAAAGTGAAAGCACAAAAATAAGCATTAATATATAAATGAAATAAGGATTTCACAGCGAGGTCATATATACAACTTAAGAAAAAATTGTGCAGAACTTTAACTGACTTTCACAGCATTTAATTATATATTTTGAATGGTTTATTACTGGCTGGTTTAACCAGCTGTTGAACTCTTCTTTATATAAACAGTTTGTTGTCACAAATGAGCTGATAGTAGATAATATAATGGGTGTTTTGATTGTAATTCCCAAACAAACAATAGCACAGCAACTTCAGGGTCAGAAAAGAAGAAAAGGCAAAGCTAGCTTAGTTTCTGAGATTTTTTATTTCAAACTTGAGATGATTCAATTGAATACCTGTTTACGACATTAAAGAAATAGTTTTGAGGTGTGGCAACAGCACTATCATACCCTGATTTGAACTATCTTGGCACAACAATCCTGCCACCTACTGTTAGGTCAATGACTCTGCTGTTGATGAGACAAGACAAATAAAGTGGACACTTAAAAGCAAAGTTCCACGAGATGTGATTAATTCCTCATGCCGAGGCTCAGAGTTTATCTTGAAAATAAACCGAGAAGAACATTTTAAAATTTTCATAGCGTGAGGAGCAACATCACAAACGAAATACCTTATTCCAGATGTTTCTTGCAAGACATAAAAAATAAAGATTATGAGGAAAGCGGAGAAATTACTTGGAAAAGATGCACCCTCACAGCTCCTCATGAGTAACGACGATTAAATAGATTAAAGAGATCCAGCAGGGTGATCTCAGCATTAATGCTCACGATAAGACGAGGAAAATGAAAGAATTGTTAGTCCTCAATGGCAGGAATCTGACAAGCACATCCAAGCCAAATGAATTCTTATTACATTCAACAAGACTAATAATAATGTTGAGTTTGCAAGATTATCTTGTACTCAGCATGCAAGTTATTATCACATTAAACACATTTTATTGGATTCCAACTCAGATTCTGTCCCATTGTGACGCAGTATGTATAACCATGCTCAGAAGGTTTCTTGTAGATATCGCGATGGATAATAAAAGCAATTAAAGGAGAGGATGAATGGTCTGTTTTAACAGTAAATTGTTATATTTACTGTTGTTTTATATTATCAAAACCATAAAATCTATAAGATTCAAATATATCAAGTAGGAAAAGCATAAAAACAGAAACACGTGAAAGGCTTGTGGTGATTGTGACCTCTCGTTGTTGTAACTAAGTGACCTTAATTACAATCAGCAGGCCAGTGTGGTTGTGACCATTTAGGGAGATTATATGAAAAGGATTATGAGTTCCTAAATGCCACAGACTAGCTGGCATTTGAAAAAAAAATTATCTCCACTGTTCCAAAAGTCGCAAGCTGCCACTGGTCTCGGGTCATCACTAGTTGACCGTCAGTGCCATATTAGTGTGCTGTATCATGAAAAGCTTTTGCTGACTAGGAAATAATGACTTTCTGATACAGATCTTCATAATTTTTTTCTGCCACAGCAGAATATAAAGACTCAATCTGAATACAATCTGTATGCTGTGTTTTCATGAGGAAGAAGGTGACGATGCCACGTTGAATCATTGGTGGTAAGCAAAGTACTGTAACAATCAAAAAAGCTAGTTGCTTGGTTTGACAGCAGGCACACCATGGAGGGCATATCTTATTGTGAATGCATAAGATACAACAAGTATAATGTCACAACTTTTTTATTAGGTTTTTTTACAACATTATCCTGAATAAATGATAAAAGGCTTCTATTTGTTTATGTTTTGCTGTTTTACTTTTGAAATAGGTAGACATATTCAATAATTAGAATGTTATTAAAAGTCCATTTGTTTCAGAAACTCAATTTACTAAGTGAAACACATACAGGGATTATGTTGAGCCTTTATCTGTAAGATATTTTTCCCATATGACCAACAAAAGCACAACATTTAATTTTTTACAAGATTGGAATACTGTATTGCATCAGACTGAGTCCAAAAATATTTTGATCATAGAAATACAGGACAGATTGAAATATGCTTAATATCTGTGTTAAGTTTGTTTTTCTATGGGTATTTTTAGTCTGACAAACAAGCCCCATCAGAACACATTCTAAATTTTTCAACGTGACTGTATGATGCAAAAACTGATAAAAACACAGCAGTTAATGCAAAGACCGACAATCAATTTTACAATGCTTGAAAAATGAATTAAATGATATACTCCTCAACAGAACTCATCATGCTGATTTCTTTAAGTGAGATTGTGAAACAGTTCTGTATGTATCTCAAATGACATTTGAAAGGTCTTCTTTGACAATTAGATTTTAGATAGAGTAAGGCTCCATCTTGTTCTTATCACTGTCAAAATGATTGCACACCCAGGACCAATGATTGTGCTGCTGTGTTTTCATGTGTTTGGAATTGTTGTAATACAATAAAAGAAAGCTGTTACTGATCAAAGTCTGATTGGGCTTTTGTGTATTTTTCTTTCATTTAATTTTTCCAAAATCCAGAATACAAACTTTACAGTTTTCAACAAAGAACGAACCACCATTATGCATTTTGACAGTTTTAGATGCTCACTGTTTTAAGACACTGTGTGAACTAGCACTGTTTTAAACCCTACTGCTATATAATTTAATAAGTAAGCTATTCTCATATCTTTCACCATTAATTAAACAATGTAATCATTGCAAATATATGCATAAATAACATATATATGCATACATAACAAGCCTCATATATGCGTATATATATATGTACACACACACATGCATAATTTCTTGACTCTTTTTGACTGCATTTGTCAAAAAGAGTCACTTTTTTCACTCCATATAACATATTTTTAAAAAGACAATTAGATTTTAGAATTTCAGAAAAAGTAAGTTTAACATTGTCATTTGTAAGAGTTGACATTGAACCTGTTAAGAACATCTGAAATAAAACAGTCAGTGAGTTTGTTTCATAGAGATGGGTGTGGGAGACCTCCTAAGCTTCAAAAGATGATAGAGTAAAAAAATAAGTAATAAATAATGACCTGTCTTTGGTCATTAACCAAAGACAGGTTAATGACTAACTGAGCCTTGCGGTGTAAGTAAACTTAGCAGCTGCTGCTTTTTCCGACTCTTTGGTTTCCACACTGTTAGCACTCATTGCATCAAACTTAGAAGTTTAGTTGCAAGACTGCATGTTCATAGTTTCCAACAGAAACTAGAAAAGAAAACCTAAATCAGTTTTCTGTCTCTTAAAATGCTGCTGTAGAAGGATAAAACATTGTAAAACAATTCAAATTTCTGCGAGGGATAATTCATTATATTGTTACGTCTAAAGTTGCAAACATTAGGTAACAAAGAGGACATAACTCTTGAATTAAAAGCTCATTTTTTTAATGTCATTCATGTCTGTACTGATATACAAGAAATCATGTTTGAATGAACCCAAAGAAGCAAAATCAGTCAATCTTGCAACAACAAAGCCCTATGAAAGGAACAGGTCATGAAAATAGCTTTCTAAAACTCTAATAATGCTTCAGATAAAAATGACATACGTGTCACTAATCATCAGCAATAAAGTAAACAGCAGTTGATAAATTACTGAGTTGTGGCAATCAATCATGGTTTCACTTACTCCGTCCCACAGATTTCCTCTCTAGAATATTGAATTTAATCTGCCATAAAGTGAGGAGGTAATAAATGACACCCAATGTTTCTTGTGTGGTTTTACAGTGTCGGATAAGAAAGGTGTCAATAAGGCTTATAATGGAAATTAAAGTCACGTATGCTACTCTACTTATTTGGAGGTAAACTTTACATCTATTTGAAAGTGACTATGTGTCATAAATTATTAATTTACACAGTGTTTGTTGGGTTTATGACATTCATTATGACTTTCTGTAAGAATCACTTGAACTGGGTTTTACTTGCATACAGGAAGAAATAAGTGGTCAGCCCTAAAAGTATTTCAAGCTAGTTTCAGAACCGAGAACAATTTTGTCTGCTCTTTATTAAAAAAAACATTTAAGATGTTAAATTTGTCTTTTATTTGGTAATGTAACAGTTTTTCTCTGTTATCGTTGACAGAGCAGAACTGTTAAAGGCACAATGCACAAATCTGGGGCAAAATTATAGCTACAGAATATGTTTCAGAAAGTCAACTGTAAAGCCAAAGCATTCTTTGGTGAGTTTGTTTGCTTGTTTGTTTGTTTGTTTTGTTTGTTTGTTTGTTTGTTTACTTTCTAGCTGAGTTCAACTCATCACGAAATGAAAAAGGGTCTCATTAGAAATGCTCAAGTCAGAAAACCACTGGCATGGGCCAAGCTTCCCCAACTGAAATTTAATATATTACTAAAAAAAAGTGGCTTAACAAAAATTGCTTTCTGTTTCATACTAAAGCAAAAAATGAAGCCAATCTTACATTTTGAGAATGTACAGCACTTCGTGAGCTTAAGAGCTTTATAAATAAAGGTGGTATGATATGGAAAATAGAAAATAAAATAGACAGAAATGTTTAGCTATGCTCTTGTCTGAGCATACTTTTCTGTTTCATTATTCTGTGTCCCTTTGTTTTGCCAGTCTGTGGTACAGTATATAGTAGGGGATTCACCTTTCACTTTGTGTCACATTAAGGACATTTAGCTCATTAAACCCTCAGGTCTTAGTTCACCATGCCATCACCGTGCCACAGAATGGTCACACACTTGTGGATGCGGAAAATTGAACACTAGATAATGTGCATTAGAGGTAACCAGAATGAAAAAGCAGCACTCCCCTTAAATGGAAAATATTGCACTATAAAACATCAAATACAATTCACTACTCTTGCTGCAGCCCTGTGTCTTTGCTTCCTTGTACAAAACACACAGAGGGAACTGAGGACCATGTTAGTGTTTGCTTTCAATAAAACAGCAATTTGGTGGAATCAGAGGAAAAGCTGACAACACATTTGTTTACTAGAGGGGCATGTTTGCCTTGTTAGCTCACCATCAATCACAAATTGCTAAGGACAAAAAGGACAGCTAACATTTTTTCTTGTTGTCTAAAATTAAAGCTTTTTATATGTTAGGTTTGTTAAGATTACCTAAAATATTTCTTTTTACTTAATGTAAAAATAGCAAGTATATATATATTTTAGATTTTTTGTATCACTTTCTTTCTAACATACATTAAGATTCCTATGCTTTTAAGCATTTTGCAAAAGTCCAGGTAAGAAAAAAACAACAAAAAACTAACATGCTACAAGGTTTGCTATCTTGTTGTTTTAATCCCTACATTTTATAGTGTTTGTAATCAGCATTCATCAAATCTTGTCACAGATTTTCAGTTAGACTGGACTGGTGTTATTCGAACACATCTCTTCAGCTTCTCCAGAATGTTTACGGCTGTATTTCTGATTAACTTCCTACTTGTTTATCTGCCCTCCAGTTCTGCCATGTTTCGGTAGGTCTGCAGTTGTGCCACACTTATTTAAATTTGAGATGTTGGAGTAAAGAAGTGATAGGTTTAGAGTTTTCATATTGACTAGCCTGACCTTTGATTTTATCAGTGACCTTTGTGCTATGCTTCTTGGTCTTCACGATTCTGCTTCTTTAGTTCACAAACCTCTGAGACCATCGTAGGTCAGTTGTATTGATGGAGATATTAATTGAAACACACAGGTGAAATCTGTATTGCTAATTTATAACGGTTGCTTTCATTGGATTTTTTTAAGCTATCACAGTAAAAGTTGCTGCATACATTTGAACCTATTTTATTTGCAATTTTTTAAAAGTATTTATTATTTACTTTACAAAAATATACATTGTGTTGTGTTAGTCTTGCATATAAAATCCTGCAAAAGCCATTGAGGTTTGTGATTGTAATGCAATAAATATGAAGAAAATCAACAGGTATGACTACTTTTGCAAAGTACTGTAAATGGAGAGACAGAGGAAATGATGTACCCTCAACTCCTACAGTTCTCAAAAGCTGGGCCATACTTTAAGCATAATGCACAGAAGCAGCATACTAACATAATATTTAAGATACATACATTTTATTTATTTTATTATTTATTTTATTATATTTATTATTAAATCTTTATTTATCCAGGGGGGAAAAAAATCATTGAGATCAAGATATATTTCACAAGGATGACCTGGCAAATAAAGGCAACAGTGCAAATCTTACAGAACAAGAGAAATAGACACCAGTAACAAAAATAGGCAGTAGTTACACCAACAATTTAAGGGTTGAAAACAGTAACAATTTAAAATAAAACAAAAAACACTGTTGAAAGGATTTGCCTTGTTGGTTTCTTAAAATGCAATACAGAGCGTTTCTGTGAATCAAGTTCTGACAGTTTCACTTCAGACTGCAGAAATACTGAAAGCTTTCTCTCCCTTTTCTGTTCGCACACGAGGAACAGAGATGTAAAACTGACATTCTACTTTCAGGCATAACATGATACCAAGTTCGTATACATAACAATAAATAGTGAAAATTGCTTTTAGGAATCATAAATACCCTGTTAGGGCTACGTCTGTCTTTTTTTTTTAAGAAAAAAAAGAAAAAGGTCCACTTTGAACTCTCGTATCCAGAAGCGACACCTCGACACAGCGATCACAAGTGGGCGGGACTTCCGGTGCGCGGACCCGGAAGATTCGGATACAAGTTTTGCTGTTGCTCCCTGCATCCATATGCTCGCTACTTCAAACGTATTAATGTAATTTAGACCTTTTTTTACTCTGTAGTATTAGCAACAATGCTATCTTTAGACTTCCTAGACGACGTTCGTCGCATGAATAAGCGGCAGGTAGGTATCGCAGCCTTGGTTTCCTCTCATGTAACGTCTGCCTCTTTGTACGATGACATACCTCAGAGCTAACCACAACTAGCCGTTCAGCGCTTCATAATTTCCCTCTAGACTGAGTTTCCGTTATTAACCACCTGCAAAGTTAACTGTTTTATGCGTATGTGTGTGTTTTAAATCATTTGTTTTTAACGTTGCATAAAGCAAATTTGCACATCGAGAGTAAATAACACTCTTAAATACACTATAACGGGCGAGTCCCCCTAGTTGTGATAAAATACTGTCGATATGGTAGCCAGATGAGGTTCCTAACAAATTCGTATAAATTAAACTGTCTTTCTGATACTGGTTTAGTCATTTGATTGTCGATATTGTATATAAAAAATGTCGTAACACTTGTGACTGTTCTGCCCATTGAATGAGATATTTTGCTTCCAGCTGTATTACCAGGTGCTGAACTTTGGTATGATTGTGTCTTCTGCTCTGATGATCTGGAAAGGACTGATGGTTGTCACCGGCAGCGAAAGCCCTATTGTTGTTGTTCTCAGGTAATTTAGCATCATTATTTAACAATATTCAAAGTTAGGCTTATCTAAAACCAAGGTCTTGACGTCACTTTAAAGATACGCTGCTGCTTTTTCAGATGTGGTTTTTACTGTGCAACTCTTGAAAATGTTGCTAAAATACCAAACAAATACACCTGCAACTATAGATATTTTATCAAATATTATTTTGTTTTAACCCAGTCACCAATGCAATGTCTAGTTTGAAGTTTTCTTATAAAATATGTAAGACTTCACAATATCAGGAAGACATGAAATTGCAGTGTTGTTCAATATTGTGCTGAAAACATCGATTGCAATTAGCTGACATTTTCCTGACCTCGGTCAAGACCTATACCGGGTTTGCAGAAAACACAATGACAATCCATTCAACTGTCCAAGTATATCATTGGCAAGCAGAGTTTAAGTATATGCTACCTGAAGTATTATAAACATCCAAATAGTTCTTACTTATTCTGATATTAGACATATTAGAATTGTGATTTGAAATGTCCTACTCTGTTGTGATATTCTGTGTTACTGTTGGTTAGTTTTGCAAACATGAACATAGCAAAGATAACGTTTCACCTATTTTACTATCACAACAACCATCATAATGGATAGTTTTTGCAATGCATTTCAATGTATTTTATTGTTTTCCATCTTTGTCAGCAAGCAGTCAGCATGATATGTCTGTTCAGAATAAACTGCCACATAACCTTAAAATCCATAGTAATGTCTGGTGTGATGCATTCTGATAGACTATTCTGATGTTTAATAAATACAGGCTGATCATCGACATAAGTCTGGGAAACAACACATAAAATTTGCTATTTTTGGAAGTGTTTTATCAATTTGTGCTTTTACTAGCATATTGGAAATGCATAATTGAAGACCCACATAATTTAAGATATATTGAAGCACATTTTGTTTTGACTACATTTGACATTTTTTATTTTTCCTGAAGAAACATAAAAATGTCTTGCATGTTAGCATAGCTGGAGAGATATCAATTCTCTGTGCAATATTCTAATCACAGCATAGGAAAATGATAACCTTTAGAAATGAGTTTGTCTCATGTGTGATAACTAAGCTAACATCCTCTCAATTATAACCTACATTACTTATAATGTCTACTTTGAAAATTGTACCAATAGCTTAGACAGTTTTTTTAGGCAGTTGATGCAGTTACAGCTTTATTTAATCCTCTAAGATGACTGTATTCTGTGGATGGATGTGTTGTTTTTCTGTTGTATGTGTACATATCTAATATTGGAGAGACATTGCTTAATGAAAATATCATTTAAACTTGTAGTTTTATGCATAATGTCAGTTAAAATACAATAAGATGAATCAGTATGCGACCCACACTAAAAGATAAATTCCTTGATTTATTCTGTATCAAAAAGCAAACAAACCAAAAAAAAACAAAAAAGCTGGAATTTTTTTTCTTATGAACCAATACTGTACACTTTCATAAAAATATTTTATTCTGACAAATATAGATATTTACTTTGTGGTAAATGTAATTAAAAATGAAAAGTTTAAATTAACTTGTTTGTTTTTTTTTTTCTTCTTTTTTGATCTTGTTTAATTTCAGTGGGAGTATGGAACCGGCTTTTCACAGAGGGGACTTGTTATTTTTGACAAATCGAGTGGAAGACCCCATCAGAGTTGGAGAGATTGTTGTCTTCAGAATAGAAGGCAGAGAGATCCCAATAGTACACAGAGTGCTAAAGATCCATGAAAAGTATGAATTCATGTTTTGGTATAATAACTTCTTCTTATTATTATTCTTTTACCAGAATTTTCAATTTATTGCCATCAGAATGACTCTCATTTCACACCAGCCATGAATTGAGGTGGCGAAAAATACATTTTGGATTCTCATTCTGAACATTAAGCTGGTGTTTTGTTCACAGACAAAATGGAGACATAAAGTTCTTGACCAAAGGAGACAACAATGCAGTGGATGATAGAGGGCTATACAAGCAGGGCCAACACTGGCTGGAGAAGAAAGATGTGGTGGGACGAGCCAGGGGGTGAGTGGTCGTCTTCGAAAAATAACTTGTGATTTACAGTAGGTTTGTTCTTGAAAAATTATCAATTCTGTCAGCTATTGATTCATGATAGAACAATTCATAGATCTGATAATGACTAAATATTTTAGACTTTCTTGCTTTCATGTTTTACTTTGATCGCTTGTTCAAATCAGGAACCATTACAACAAAAAGTAGTTTGTTAATTAATAAATGTATCTAGTCATGATCATGACAGTGTCCTTTAAAAGAGAACACATTATGAGCACAATGGTGCGTTGTCAATGGATGTGTTTAACAAACAATAGATGCTTCATGCCCAAATGAGCAGAGACAGAACAGATTGCTAGACTTGAGCCATTGATCATTTTATTATGAATGTGTACATTTAGGGTGGGGGTGTAAGCAGGGTTGCATAATGGCTTCCAGGACAAATTTAAGATGGAAAATTCCAGCCCCAATTATTGGCTGGGGAGTTAAGATTAAGCTGACTGAGCAGCCAACCACCTGGACACACAGATTGGTAATATTGTGTCATGTTTAGTGGGTGCTGGGCAAAAACAAATGTGGTGACTTTGTTTTCAGACTTTTTCTTTTAAATATGTTGATATAAACAAACAGATCTGGGTCTCTCAGTTAAGAGGTGAATGTTCTCCTGAACTGTCCTCTGCAGCAGAGTTAAGAAGCCTGCAGTAGCCGTGTGGTGAAAATGATTGTCCTTCATTCTTTATCATAAGATTGAATGAAGCAATTGTAAATAAATGTACAGATTACACGGCCATTAACAAGTAAGGTTAACAGTGCAACACAGTATTTTGCTAATAATGCAGCTCCATGTCAACTCCATGTCACTGTTCATTCCTGCTTAACATGTGTTCAAAGTGGAGATGAACCAAATGAGAAAGTCTTGCTTCACTGATAATATTGTTAAATATTTTGATAACAATATTTGTTGCAATAGGTTCTTCTTACATTGTGACTTTTGTTGTGTTTTGGCATATTACCAACAAAAGAACGAAACAATTTTTATGGACGCAGCAAAAAAAGAACAGTGGTAGGTTTTATCCTGATAAAATATGCCATTTATTTTTAGTTGACATTTTCTACATTTGGTCAATAAAATTTGTGCAACTATGAAGGAGATCTCCTTTATTACCTAGCTTATTTTCTACATAGTCAAAGGAAGGGCTGACTGACCTTTTCTAATTATGATTATATGTAAGGTATATAAACACAACAGATAGACTTGTGGTTGTAGTATTCTACACTATAAAATAGATGAGTTAAGCTGGGGTGACACTACATAATTTATTTATTTTTACCTGAATTTCATCCCCGAGTAGTTTGAACTTCTTGAGGTGGATCTGCATGTTATTTGTTACTGTACAACATCATGGATATAAATGCAAAACAGCACTAGGCATAATGCAAACCAGATGGTATCCCATTTCTTAACCAGCATTTGTCTCAAGTCAGCCAATGTGATTGTGTTGGTCATACTAGTGCAAACAGATTGCATAAAATGATCCTACAAGCGATCAATGGGGCCGAGGCCAGAACTGCTGACAAGCCGTTCTGTCCTCTTAACCCCCAAATGGTGGAACTAGTTTCTGATAAACATGCTTTGTGAGGCGAGCGCTGACATTTTGGAGGATGGAGTTTGGGATTGCCACAACTTCTAGAATCTTATCTTGATATTTCTTTCCATTGAGACTGTCTGCAGTTATGACAACCTTTTTTTTTTTTTTTTTTTTCTTCCAGTGAGGGACATACTGCCCTTATTCATCACACTGCCTCCAAGAATAACTGTTTGCGATTGACACATAGGGTTTGGTAAATGTTTTTGTGGGCACAATAAACACACACTGACCTGTGCTGTTCAACCCACCAGTACATTTTCCTTACAAATGTTGCACAAATCAAGGGGAAGTAAACAGGCTTTCCAATGGTGTGAGGTTTATAGCCAAGAAGCATTGCTGCAACAAAAGAATATTTCACCAAATAAAAATGTTCTTACATTTTGTTCCAAGTATATATTTTCACATGGAAACACAGATGGCAGAGCATTATCCCAATTGGCCCTGATATCATGATCATTATTGCTTTCTTTATTTTTAATAAGTTATATCCAAGCCATCTTATTAAGAATATAACATGAGAAAAAGTTGTTTTATGCTAGAATAAAACTCTAAAAAGATAAAGGTATAATTTAAAGCTTTATGTCATCCCACTTGACATAATGCTTAGTGCAGGAAATAAACTAAGATGTTTACACGCTGGGGTAACTGTGGATCAGTCGGTTGAGTGGTAAGCTTGTAGTCAGAAAGTTGTGGGTTTAATTTCAGCTTGTTCTACATGTGGATGTGACCCTGGGCAAGGCACTTAACCCAAAGTTTCCTTCTGATCTGCATATTGGTTTATGAATATGTTTTTCATTCGGTGAATGTCGATGTAGAGTAAAAGCCCGATGAGTGAGTGGTATGACTAGGAGAGTGTGATACAAATTCAGTCCATGTTTAAGACATTAGTAAGATTGCCTAATAGCGTTTTTATAATTTCCAGGTTTGTACCATATATTGGAATTGTCACCATCCTCATGAACGATTACCCCAAGTTCAAAGTAAGTTCATTGTTCCTTTAAATAAGTTACAGCTAATTGCTTTCTTTAGTTTTAATTGTAATTATACAACGCATTGTGTCTGAGAATTTGCTGTGTTTGTTTCCTACAGTATGCCGTTCTCTTCATGCTGGGTCTTTTTGTCTTGGTCCACCGGGAGTGAGGCGCTGAAGCTTCAGCACAGATGATGGATAAACTGCATCCAGAAAACCTCAGTCATGCCTTTCAAAATATATTTACTTTTCTTTGTCAAACCCAACTTGATATTTTTTTCTTTTTTTGTGCAATTTGTTCAAACATTTTGTAGAAGTGTGGATAGAGTGTTTACATTTTCAAAAGTCCAAGCTTTAAAAGTATTTTTGTGAGGGAATTCACTAGCATTAACTTTCAAATCAATTTAATATCTGGTCTTCAGAATGTTAAATTGCATTCTTTAAGTTAAATTTAAATTAGCTTTTGTTAATTGCCTCCTTATTTGTTGCTTCTGGAAATATGGAAGTGTTGAAATACATTAAATTGAATATAAAATCTGTTTAGCATTCACTTTGGATTACATAGCCTGTCTTATTTTGTTTGGCCCTTCACAAATGGATCATTTTCTATTAATGTAAAGAGTTCATTATTGTGGAAAAAAAAGAATACTCATCAGTTTTTAGAATTGTAAGAAAATATGTTTAGCCAACCTTTTTACAACCCATTATTGGAAATTAAATTTGTGTTTGTCGTTGAGAGACGAATAAAAATAAACAATCTAAAGCTCTTTGGTAAATTTATAAGTGATTATATATGGTTATAGTTTCTGCAATTGTGTCACTCATAAATAGTAAAATCTGTAGGATTTCACATTAAAAACATCTTTCATTAAACATTAAATAAATATTATAAAACAGCTGACTAAATTGTATAAAATGTAACTTGTGAGATTACAATGGAAAGCCATTGTAATGGCTTACTTGGAAAATGTGTATGGATGGTAAATGTTCATTTAAACAGTCCTTATCTGTCATCCACCTCCTACATCATTCCCTCCCTCAACTAGAGACGTTTGGGAGCACAGTGAGAATTATATTTTTTGATATTTTTTTTTTACGTTGCCATCAACACCATTCTACTACAATCCTTAGAGACAAGCTGAAGTACAGAGAAGCAGCCTGTGTATGGAAAATTTGAAAAAGCAAGCATCAAAGCTTTACACAAAAGAAATGGATGTTAAAATACAGATAGCAAAGGTATAAAAGATTTTCATATTTCTAACTGTTCATCAGACTCTGTAGTCAAAAGTTTCTGTAAATTTATTTCAGTCCTGATGTAAAGGAACATATATAGTTTCTGCAATCAGAGGTTTTAGAGAATTTTTTGTTCCAGAATTTATGAGTGAAAACAGTACATGCTGCCATAACTTGTATAGTTTTGGTCCTGGAAATCCTGAGAGGTCTGAATGGTTTGTAATTGCCAGACAAATCTTTGGGCCCAAGATCATGAAGTGCTTTATAGACCAATATGATAATTTCAAAATCAATTTTATCAAGCACCATCCCTACCATGAACCACAGTCCATAATGCTGTGGGGATGCATTTCTGCTGTTGGGACAGGAAAACTCACCAGGGATAATAGTAAAATTGATGGTTTTGAATAAAGGGCAATCCTGGAATAACTGTTAGAGGTCGCAAAACACTTTACTCTGTAAGATTAGGACAATCTTCACAAATCCATGTTAACATGTTCTCCTTTTTTGTGTTAATCTACCTTAAAAATGAAATTTTTGGTTGCAACAATGATTTAAAAAAAAAAAACAAGGGAAGGGGAAGTTTTGCAGTGCTCTATTTCTGATCATGTTTAGAAAAAAGTGATAAATTATTCATATTTGAAACAAAAAGTAGACTTTCCAAATTCAGTGTTAATTCAGACTCCTTTGGTGTCTTATTTGTAAACCTAAGCTGTTTTTATTAGCTATAACGCAATGATTTTGTATGGAGGGGAGGAGATGAAGGGTTATTTTTGGCACTAATGGAGCCCAAAAGCTTTGAACCTGGACAGCCACCACCTTAAGGCAAGGATTGCGCCTTGATTCATTTAACTTCTGAGCTTGGGCAGTGTGATGCTGTGATGTTCAGACAGTCTTCTAATTAGACTGACATTCAGCTCTGCAGAATTTGCCAAATCTCAATATGCGTGTTAATGTCAAAGGTTATTAAAAGAGCAAGACAGAAGCTGCTGCTCCTCCACAATACCTCCGACTTTAGCACCCTGAAGTGACGAAGAGGCCATCTGTCTTATCAGCTTTAAATTAGTGCTGAGAATCAGCGGGTTCTCTTGTCCTTGGAGGACTGATGAGCGCAGTAGCAAACCTCGACTGGGCAAATGTCACGCGGCTTTTTGCAAAAAGGGCCAAACAGGGCCCCTGGATGGGTGCGGGATGATGGGAATTTGGTTTCATTTGCTGCGCCATAATGATGAAAATGAAAGATGTGAATATAATATCCGATCCTGGGCACTGAATATAAGTTTTACTTTGAATTCAATAACTGAGATGAATAAACTTTTTAAAATGTTCATGATATTCAAATTTATCCAAATGCACGAGGAAGTGAGAGAGTTATGATTTCACCAATCTAAAACATTTTGATGCTTCGTTTTTTGTTTCATGAAATGCTTCACGTTACAACTTCGTTGGATGCTTAGATTACGCACAAGCATCACACTGAGTGGGCTGATGTCATCTTCATTTACGCAGCCGAGTGAATGAAAAGTAAACGCAGCCCTTGAGGAGAGCCCACCCCGTCCAGGAGACCCTATAAAAGCAGGATGAGTCTGCAGCGATCCAACACTAACAGCCACTTGGAAAAAATTGCGCTCAGGAGGACAGATCCGGAGTTCGGGTTAAAATGAGAGGACTCACGCTGACTAATGTTTGCCACTGTGGCTTCTTCACATATCTCGTTTTTATGTCTTTGAGCGCAGGAGACAGTATCTCTCTGACTGAGAGGGGGAGTAAAGCTCCGAAATTCAAAGTGACTCCAAAAGGCAATCTTTGGGCAACAGGTAAGAAACTATTTCTTTTCACCTTCCAGTAAAATCCTCTAAGTAATATCAGGGTTTTCAACCTTTTACGCACAAATATTCTAAAGGAGTTTTTCCTTTCCATTTTTTACTCAAAATTAAATTAAGCAGGTTAAATTAGTTTGTGGTTGTTGTTTTGGCTTTGCAGGGCATTTCATGGGAAAGAAAAGTGTGATGGACAGCCCTTTGCTACGCTCACTCGAGGACCAGGGTGTGAACGCGGTGGACGTCAGCCTCCCGGTTGAGCAGACCTCGCTTTTCCAAGAGTTTCTGCGGGTGGCGTTGAAGGCGCAGATGGACACAGAAGAGAGCCGTTTGAAAGATCAGGTGAGGACAGAGGACTCTGTCTTCGCCACCTTTTTTTTTTAATTATTATTATTATTTTTTTAAATGAACATACATTTCAGTTTTATTAATCTTAAATCTAATGTGATGTTTTCCTCTGCTGATTTCAGGAAGCGGAGCTGCTGGCGAAAATCTTAGTAAACTGATGCTGAGGTCGGAAGAGGAGCGAGGACCTGAAGGGATTCAAAAATAAATAACAACCAGAAACAACCTATCATTTTTCTGCTGATTATGATTAAAATCATTTGCAACATTTCAACAACGTCCCATTTGCAACAGCTTTTCTTTGTTAATATTTATTAATGTTGTATTTATTTAGGCTATTTGTATTAAATAAAACATAAAATGAAAATGATGTGTAGCAGGTATTTTATGAAAGACTAAGGTTTTTCCATTTTAACCCTCCAGATAAAACATGTTTTTTTTTTTTTTTTTTCCCACGTCACTCTTTTATTCTTCCTCTGGGCAACGTCAAAAAAAAGAATGTCCTAAAATCTCTTTTAGTTCAAAGGGTTTGACTCATGCTCTACTTTTAGTTAAGAGGTAATCAGTTTAACAACAGGGTTTAACAACAGGGTTCATTTTCATTCTGAAATGAACAGAATTAATTAAGTAATTATAGGATGTTGGTTCAAACATTTCAGATCTGCTCTGTTAGATTTTCCTCCACATGAGGTTTAATGTGACCTTCTCTCATATTTATAGATCCATTACTAACATTTATTTGTTTCATTATTTTATTATTCTTCATTATTATATAAATACTTATGCAGGCAGCTTACATAAATCACATTGCTTATAGCTCCCTAAGCATTCCAACATGAAATCGATGGCTTTTTTCTTTCCTCTGCATACGAGGATGACCTTTTCTCTCAATCAATAGAAGCAAAGGGAGATGGTTCATGCAACTTCTTTGCCTTGGGCGACAGTCTGTTGGATTAAAAGCAGCTGGGCTATTTCAGTGTCCTTCCCACAATGCCCTGTCTGTCTTTCTTTTTGTATGTTCAAAGTGTAGATTTTGTGCTTTATCTGAAACTTTCAGAGGTCTGAGTTCAAACACACTCAGCTGTTTTTAGGTGACACTGCAAAGCCAATCAGGAAACTCTGTTGTGTTCTAAACAATCTTAAACCACTTTGTTGAGCATCTGCAAAACCGTAGTTTCTGACAAATGTCTATTAAACTGTCCGAGCCACTTCTAAGGGCTGTATTCCTGGAGCTGATGAGATTTATGTCATGAAATTTCAAAAATAGGACAGTGTTCATCTAAATTCAATTTTCTAAAGCTATATTTTATTGCTAAAGTATACATTTTCAAATTTACAACACAAACAGCTGATAAATTCCGTTTTCTTACCACTAAAGTCTTGTTGAGTACCTGTAAGTTACACAAATATTGCTTCCCAAATCAACACTTTGAGAATCCATCTACAGGCGCAAAACTAGGTTAGTGGGCTGTAGAAAATGGGTTTCGATTTATTTAATGAGAGGACACACAAAAGGTAAAGAAAATGTGTTAGCAAAAGGGATCTTTTTTGTATCTCTGATTTTCAAGATTTTCTGTTAGCAAACCAGAATTTTTCTCTCTGCCAGTAAATGTTCATCCTCAATATAAAACTCAAGGTGATGTTTTCTCATTAATCTAAAATGGCAGGCAGTTAGGCTTGTTGCAAAATGCAATTAAATGTGTTGATAGAATAATTATGCTTTGGCTATCGGTGTGTTAGAGATGTGTGGAGAGAGGGGGTGTTATAAATGTGTAATTATGTGTCTCACGGCTGAAAGTTGCAGATCCAAACATGTTGCAAATTGTTATTTGTTGAGCAGCTGTTTTCACACAATCTGAACACATGTGTCCTCGCTCCTTTGGGAGCGAGAGAGAAACTGTCTAATTCATGAAGACTGACTACGAACGATTATTTCACATCTATAGCACTGTGAAATATATGTTAATCCTTATTTATGTCATCTTTTCTTCAGAAATAAATACCAAAAATCATTCTTGCCGAGAGGCAATCATCTTTGAACTGACGATGTGTCCATTGAGTCAATCTGCTACCTAAGTGGGGAGAAGCTTATGTGAAATGCATGAGGTAAATATAAATCAGATAAAGGAAGAGTTTGAGACTTTGACACAGTTAAGGTGAGGTCAGGGCACAGGGTTTTTTTTTTTTTTCAGAAATCAGTTTTGGCAGCTGTTGATCAGAGAGAGTAGACAAATAAGGAGGACCAGTAGCCACCTGCCTTTCAGGAAGGTTGTCAGTTTGATTTTACCTTTCTTCCTCCACAGGTCAGAGGTGCTTGGCTATGACACTGAAACCCAGATTTTCCCCATCCTGTGCATGAATAGCGATTAGAAAAGCACTCCATGGATGGAGTTCCCATTTGATCAGTTTGCTTATGACTGAAACAAAAATTCAATATTTTAAAAGTCCTATTGATAAAAAGACATCCAACAAACTGTTCTGATGAAAGGAGACGTTTTCTGGTGTGGTGCAGTTACAACTGTAAGCCTTGTTTTTTTCTGTCTGCTGAGCACATTTAGAGGCTGTTGTTTTGTTTCCCTATTTTCTTTGCAGAATAGCTCAAGCTCAGTGAGATTGGATGGAGAGTATCGGTAAACAGTAAACTTTAAGATGCAAGCTTGGCTATCTAAGAAGAAAAAAAAAAATCAAGAAAATACGTTGATATTTTTGGTTTCTGCTTTAATGTAAAGAAAGGAAAGTTCATATGTGTTGTCGTCACTCTTAGCATGCCATTTCTACACAGTCGATGGATCTTAAAAGGATCATTTCATGTCCTGTGTCATGCAGAATCTCCAATCCCCAAGTACAGGCATGTTGCTGCTTGTTAGTGTGATAAATGGCCTCCTCACCTTCACGTTTTAATAAGTAATAAAGTGTAAATTGTATTTGTGCGAGATTCCTCAACAGTTTTGTTTTTGTCTCATCAAACAGATTTTTATTTCACCTGCTTGTGAGAACATGTGTGTTGGCCTTGTTTTTAAATAGTGAGCTACTTTCGTATAGGTCTGCCTTTATAGTGTTCTGATTGAGTGAATTAAACGTACATTTTCATATGTTAGCACACAAAACTATGAATTTTACCTTCTGTGGGTGCTTCAGTGATGCTGTACAAAGAAGTTGTACTTGTTTGTCTTTGCTTGTGGGATTCCTGGGATCCTGTTTTATTTACTTAACAGTAATAAAACGGATGCAATCCTTTTTGGCACCCCTCATCAAACTCAGTCCTCAAATCTCAGCAGTATCTCAATATTTGGCCTTAACATCCCCTTTTTTTCCATCGTCACAAACCTTGGAGTTAGGCTTGACTCTAACTTCACTTTCAATACCCACATCCGTCACCTCTCCAAAGTCTCTTTCCTTCATCTCAAAAATATCGCCAGGCTCCGCCCCTCCCTTTCCCAACCGGATGCTGAGAGGTTGATCCATGCCTTTATCTCCTCAAGGTTGGATTACTGTAATGCCCTCCTCGTTGGGACCTCTGGTAAAAACCTGCAAAAGCTACAGCACATCCAGAACTGTGCTGCCCGGGTCCTGATGAGGAGGCACAAATATGACCATATCACTTCTGTTCTCAAATCACTTCATTGGCTACCGATTAAACATAGAATACATTACAAACTTTGTTTGCTCACCTATCAGTGCATCCATGGAACTGCCCCTGCTTATCTCAGTGAACTCCTCTCACCGCACGCCACCTCTCGAAGTCTTCGTTCCTCCACCTCCTTTTACTGCCTGCATCAACCTAAGACCAAACTTGCCACTATGGGAGACAGGCCCTTTCAGGCAGTAGCTCCGTGGCTCTGGAATGCCCTCCCAGAGCCCCTGAGAGCCCCACAAGGTGTGGAGGCCTTTAAAACAGGTCTTAAGACTTACCTTTTTAAACAGGCCTTTTAGATTTGTAAGTTTTATAGGTGCGATCGGTACTTTAAATTGTTAGTTTTAATGTTTATCTTGGCACCACTTGGTGTGAGATGTATTATTGTCTGTTTTACTGTAAGCTCTACAATTTATTTTTGTCTCTGTAGCACTTTGAGATTTCTTTGAAATATAAGGTGCGTTACAAATAAAATTTATTATTATTATTATTATTCCTTTTATCTAAGCTTGTCTGCTTTTGCCATTGTCGTTTTAATAATGAATCACACAACAGCCTATAGGTAAATGTCATGCAATGCGAATGTCGGTTCTTTCAGCACATAGGCTCAACTCTTGGGGTTTGTTAGTTTCACTTTTATTCAGCTTGAACACCAACAGCTGACAGAGACAAATGCGGCAAGCGTTGGCTTGGCTCAATAAAACCAAGGCTTTGGGCACCAGCTCAAGTCATTATTGACTTGTGCCACAACTCTTTTACTAATGTGTTAGTCTCAGAAGCAGTGCACAACATGAATGTGCCATGAATTTATTCATATTAAATAGATTTATTCATATTTAAATAAGAATCCCTGACAGGCTTGTTTTCCCAACATTCCAAATCTTCATCATTTAGTTTCAAACCTACAGTAAAACTAATGATGATATACTGCCCCCCTCTGGCATAAAAAAAAAAAACTGAACTGAGCTGGGGCTGACTTTCTTTGTTGATTTTTAAGACTTTATAGCAGCATGATGTGAAAAATAGAAGTATTATTTATTAGTATACTAAATTAGTATATTCCATAGAAAACCCATGGATGATCTGAACAGTGAAATCATAAAATATGACCTTCTAGGAAATCATGCACAGATGATCGGCTCCGTGTTAGACGGACAATGAGTGAAAGAGTAAGACATGGCTAAAATATGTAATACAATCTGTTACAAACTAAGACACTATTCAGGTCTGATTTTGCTGAAAACTGTTACTTTAAATGAAATATTTTACTTTCTGAAAAATGCACAAAGGTTGCACTTTAAGTGTTCAGTGTAAAACTAAGCACCTATTGCGAGTACATGTATAGGGTGCTATATGGTAGAGATCTATTCAGGACTCTGCTTTGATATTTGGATCATCCCAGAAATTTATACAGAAATTTTAATATGACTAAAACTGAAGCAAGATTTTGCAGCTTTGAAACAAATGGAACCATTTCTTATTAAAACAACAACTTTTAGTTTGCTTGTTAAATGTTCTCAGACACACTGATATACTTAAATAAATACAGCATAAAAAATGTGTCAGATGTTTTTAACTGGTATGGTTTACAGTAACGGAGTTGTACGTGGTTTTCTGTAAAAATATAAATAATAATACGGTACTCTGCCCCACTGAACAAAAAAATAAATGTTTTATTCTTCTTTAGGTTTTTGTTGGGTGTAACGCTGTAATAAAATGAAATATTAATTAATTTTAAGGCTTTTTGCACATTTTCAAAGATATGGAATTACCTGGAGTGTGAGAATATCTGTTTTTAGTTTTTGAAATGTTGGAAAGTATGTGTTACACATTTACAAAGAACTTTTGCAATTATTCCGACTTCCTCCTGCTTGAATACAGCAGACTGTGAACAGGCAGCGTCTTTAGCAAAGGCCTGTTCTGCATCAGATTCCTTGTGGAGGATGTTCATGCTGCACAGTGAGTATTCTAGCCATAAAATGACCATAGCGCATCATTTCTACAATCAAAACATGTTTTATTGATTTATGTAATATTCTAATCTTCCGTGAAAGTGAACATTAGGTTTTTATTAGCTGAGTTCACTGAAATAATAACCTGAAAAAAATGTTTATTGAGATAAACCTGCCCTCATTTCAGCGCAGAAAGCCTTCCGGCTGTTTGTTTTGAACGATGATGTCAGCGTGAGCACGTGACCTCCACCCTCTGTTTGCAGTGACTTCATTGGTCGAGCCCGGAGAAATCTGAACGGTGAGGCAGACCGAAGCCATTTTATTATTTTAACAGCAAAGGTGCAGGTGCACCGAAAATTGTTGCCCAAAAATAATAATAATCAAACGGTTCTTGTTTCAAGCGCTCGCGTTACAATGGGACAGTGCGGGATTACGTCGTCCAAAACCGTTCTGGTTTTCCTCAATCTCATATTTTGGGTAAGAAAACGACAGATGGTAGAACAATGTGCAGCATCCCGATGATGAGGCCGGGGGTTGGGAGCGTTAGCAGGGCTGCAGACTGCGCCAGAGATGCGCTGCGCTGTGAAGAAGCGCTATTTTATAAGGCGGGACCCAATTGACGTGTTGCAAGTTTTCTCGTCACCGTGGTGTCGGTAGGGGTTGATTGGAGGCTCGGTGATGCTTTGGGTATCTTTGTGTTGTGTTGATGCAGCTCTAGTCTTAGCAGCAGTGATGTAATGCATGCAGCAGTCACCGGCAGGTAGAGACAGCTGACTTCATCTCTAGCATTATGTGATCTACAGCGCAATAAGGGAAATTAAGTGAAATAAGAGAGAAATAATCTCTTTTGTTTTACCTATTTTTCTGACTAATGTTGCAGAGTTGTTCAGTTGTTATTCTTTTAGCATAACAACTATTTATCCATCATCTATATTAGAGCAAATCTGTCTGATTTATTATAAAATACATTATTGCCCTAGGTTTTTTGACCTGCCTCTGACCCCTGTCCCTTTCTCTTTCTCTCTGCAGGCTGCTGCTGGAATCCTGTGCTACATCGGAGCTTATGTGTTCATCACATATGACGACTATGACCACTTCTTTGAGGATGTGTACACTCTGATTCCAGCCGTGGTGATCATAGCTGTAGGGACTCTGCTGTTCATCATCGGTGTGATTGGTTGCTGTGCAACAATACGTGAGAGCTCCTGTGGCTTGGCAACAGTGAGTTTCGACAGCTTCGACTTAAAAAAGCAATGACAGAAGAGATGCAAATGTATTCTTGCGATGCTGATGAATAATGCTGATAGACTGAAATGGTAGCCTTCATCTTTTAAGTTTTAATCCTCAAAAAACCCATATATATTCCTGAAGATGACAGCTTTTTAATATTTGTTTCCTCATTCAAGGGTGTAAAATCTGAACTCAACTTGACCCAGACCTCGATCTCTAATCACTTCCTCACACTCTTTTCTACATTCTTTCCCCAACTGCAGCTTCCTCACAAATCCTCAAAATCTAAAATTTTAGTATTTTTTGCCACCCAATTCCTGTTGTTTTCTGTTGTGGGCAGAGACACATTTACAGTAACTCTAAGGCACATTACAGACATTGGGCCACCACTTCCTTCTTTTGTTGGTAAATTAAGCCTTTGTTTGTCTAAATTCCAAATTATTATTGCTGTGGTAAGTAAGCATTGCATTGCTCGAAGAGTAGTGCAGAAGCAAAACTGCAAACACATTCTATCCAATTATCCAGTTACTTGAGCATGAGAAGGTTCTGGAGTAACTGGTTTAGAATATATGATTTGTACTGCTGGTCAGCTGGCTGAAACAACACTGCAAGTTTCCTTTTCTTACAGGAACAATAACCTTTCCTCTTTTTGAATATTTCTTTTCACAGAACATTAACAGTTGCGGTTCAGAAATTCCATCATAAGTCTGCAGGCTCCACTCTAACAGACTGAATAATAACTGCTTGTTGTTTTACTTTGTTATACTAAATGCAGATTAATGCAGTGGTAAAATATTCCACTCAATAAGCACTATTAGACTTCAACTAAATTTTAGTGGGAGTTTAGTTGTTGCTTAGTCTACATATAAAACTGTAGATATTTGTAATTTCAGTGACAGATTTAATCAGGTGTCCATGTTGGTGGGTGACATTAAGAAAAACAAACACATTTTTAATTTAAGTTCTCAGTCAGCTAAACTTATACATACTAGAGTTAAATAAAATGACTGAATGATTTAATCATTGATTATTTGAATTTGAGCTTGTAGTTTTCATTTAAAGAGTGAAAAAAAATGACTGGCTGGTAGGATTTAGAGGCGGGGCTGTTGCTGGGTTATCTTCTGGTAATTTTGTTCCCTGGCAGCACGAAGTACCGCCTGAAGGTGGCGCAGTGGTTGGAGGAGCTCAGGGTCACTTTGCTCAAGCTTAAATCCAGAAATGAGTAAGGTGCCTAATGTAAAAAGCCTTTGATTGCTGAGAGACAGTCAGCACCCCTGATTGTTGCGGTTGTTTAGTCAACACAATGTGATCTTAGTACTCAGTGAAACATATTAAAAGAACAAATGAATGTGCTTATTGACTGATTTGCTTATTTGTCCAGCACCTTGCAAAACTGTTAATACCCTTCAGCTTTTTCACATTTTGTCACATTTGCCAAATTTGTCACCACAAAGTTCAGTCTAGTTTATTGGAAACCAACAAACAGAGCATTGTATTAAAACAGAAGAGAAATGACACATAGTTTTCAGGGTTTTCTATGTCATTTTATATATATATAAAAAAAAAAATCTGCATAAAAGATGGGTAACATCTTTTCAGCCCCCAAATATGATACTTTGAAATACCTTTTACAGGCATTATATCTTTTGGAGAGTGCCTAAAGTAGTTTTAAACATCTTTAATCCTCACATCTCGTAACTACATTGTAGTTGTTGTGTCCTGTGAGGCCTCACTTTAGCTGCTGTTAAAACGTCTCATACAGACAGGAAGAAGCCTATGAACTTTGCTGCTCTTTCTTTACTTCTTAGAAACTTCTTAGAAAACCCTAATAAATTTGATGTGTTGAAAATGTTATTAGATGTCTGTACATACTCCAGTTTTCTTGTGAGAAATAATTTGAAGTTATCCTGAGATTTCTTTCTCCTTCAGGTTCAGCTGATGAATCCTATTGTTTGTTTCTCGCCGTTTCAGTTTGCTGCGATCCTTCTGCTGGTGTTTGTGACAGAGTGTGTGGTGGTTGTTCTCGGCTACATTTACAGGGCGAAGGTAAGCACAGGCTCATTCTCCTGCAGACGGGTTTTTGTAGGTGAAAGATTGCTGCTGTGGATACAGTTGAACAATATTTTGCTGATAATTTGTGGCTATCTAACCACTGCAGGTAGAAGATGAGGTGAATCACTCCATCCAGAAGGTTTATAATGAGTACAGTGGCCCCAACACGGATGCTCCCAGTCGAGCTATTGACTACGTGCAGAGGCAGGTGAGGAAATATGCAAAATATCCTCACCTGTATACTAATATATTATTTGTATATGAGCATTTTATAGACATTGGGGAAGTAAAAATCAAACATTAATGATTTTTTTCTCTTTTTCTTCTTGATTATATTTCCCTAGCTTCACTGCTGTGGTATCCACAACTACTCTGACTGGAGAAACACACGCTGGTTTAAGGAATCTAAGAACAACAGCGTCCCAGTGAGCTGTTGCCAGCCCAACATCAACAACTGCACCGGGACTCTGACCCGACCAGCTGATCTCTACCAAGAGGTACACACAAGAACTAATTACATTTTCCATTCAGGATGCTGCTAGGGAGATGCTGCTGCATGTAAAACCTTGTGCCATGTCATTTATTTTCTCTCCTAGGGCTGTGAAGCACTTGTGGTAAAGAAACTGAAGGAGATCATGATGTATGTCATATGGGCAGCATTAACTTTTGCGTCAATACAGGTAAGAGGTACAATGATGCAGAAAATGCAGAAACATCTAAGAATGACTCTAAAATGTCTGTTTAAATGTTAGTCTTTGTGATGGACAAAAACCAAAACCGTGCTAAATTTTTTCAAAATGTTTTTCAGGTACAGTTAATCTACAAAACACACAAGTGTTAGAATACAGAATTTAGTTCAGAACTCTGGCATGGCCTTTTATTTTCCTCTCAACAGCTGAAATTGTTCCTATTCATTCTTGTCTCTAAAGTTGCCCCAAAGGACCATGTTTTACTGGGGCGGTACACTAGACCCCCAGGATTCGCAGAGGTTAAGCACCACAACCGCTGAATACTGGAGACGCCCTCTAAAACCTTTTCTAACTGCCCATTTTAATAGTTTAAATAGCAAATATGCATTGGCATGCATTAATATGCACAGTGTAAATCATCAAGCACTCTTTATTTGTCTCTGCTCTTGAGGTACAGCCAATCAGCTCAAAGGAAAATGAATGGTGCTCTGGGATTAGCTGTTTTTCAAATGCCTGCCAGTCACATGAGAAGTAACATTGCTCCTGATTATTTCAGCATCCCAAACTGGGATTAACAACATAAAATATTTTAGATATGCTCTTTGAAAAATTCTATGTTTGGGAAAATTTTCCATGAATAATTTGAAGTTGGGTTACACAGAAACAAATTTCTGGAAAATCCAACGGGGAAAACTGAACGGCAGATTATTATTGTTTTTCGGGTAAATTGTGGTGGGTAAGTCATCTGACAAAATAATTATTTGTAGAAAAAGCTTTGAAATTATTTATATTGGTCTCAGTTTTTACATCACAAAAACCTGGTGTTTCATCAGTGGTATATACTGTATATTTTGCAAGCTACCGTATAGTAGCCATGATATAGAATGTTTTTATGTAAATCTTTTGAGTTGTCTTTTATTTACTAGTCTGTTTTCAAGGATACAGAGTTCATGTAATATCTTAAAAATAGCATCTCAGGACATCTGCAGTTCTGAATACAATTTAATATCACTTTTTCTAGTCCTCCTCCTCTTTTGTGAAATAACAACACAAAACATAGTAATTTTTGCCTTTATTTGTTTTTTAAGTAATCTGAGTAAAAAAAAAACAAAGCAAAAAAATAAAAAAAAACAGTCATAAGTTGTGTTTGAACTTATGCGTTTCCTGTCTGCAGATGCTGGGCATGCTCTGTGCCTGTGTGGTGCTGTGCAGGAGGAGTCATGATCCGGCCTACGAGCTCCTGGTTACCACTAACAGTTACGCTTGAAGGACACAGCCCATCGCTCTCAGTAAAATAAAACAAAACAAACAAAAAAAATTGTCCAGGAGCTTCACCAGACATGTTCACACTAGATTCAGCCGTAGTTACTCAAGCTCAAGCACACCTTGCACAGCTCATGAAACTGGCAATGAGGTTTCTGTGAGTGATGGTTTCAAAAGGAAAGGTGGTTATTTATTAACATGCTCTCTGAGTTGCAGTTTTGTCTTAGTCTTTTGTATATAAGCCAAAGCTGTAAATGGCTGATGATTCAAATACGTGTTGCAGATTTTTTTTACTTGTGTTGAAATTTCTGTTTATTCAGTGATGATGATTATGATGATGATGATGAAGAGCTCTTTGAGCTCATCTATGAAGATAATGATTGTGAGTATTGTAAGGGATGTTTGCACAATGACCGGAACCCTTGAGACTCTTATTTAGTTGCATAAGCTATTCCTCGACTTCTATAACCATACACTAACTTTAAAATCATTGACTATAAGTAATATTAAAAGCAAAGTGATTTTTGTTTTGTTTGTTTTTATCTGTTGTGTTGCAGCTATGTATCCTTATTTGTTCTCAGATATTTAGGTTGTAGCTAGTGTACTTTCTGTTTGGGTGTAGATGTTCTCTGAATCAGGCTTCACTAGTGAGCCATTGCCAGTATAAACTGCAGTGCCATTTGTACCGTTCATCAGCAGTGTTACATAAACGCTTCAGTGTGCATTCAGCTTCAATTCACAGGACGATTTCAGTTTGTTTTCCTAGTTAGAAACCTGATGCGAAGAACTATGAAATGTTATTTTATACCATGTTTGTGAGGTTGTGTACTGTTATTTTTTGGGCTGCTAAGTTAATCCCGTAGATATGACTAGTGCTACAAGAGAAATGTGAGGCACTTATAAGTTGTGTTTGACTTGGGAACACACTAGAAACAAATAAATTCAAATATTTAACCTGGACTGCTTTTATTTGCCACCTCATTCACAATATATTACACATAGCAAATGCATTTAAATAGGAAATTAACTATGTATGTAGAAAAACATAGGTTTAAAAGATTGAAATGTTTAGACATCCAAATTATTGTTTATATATTCACTTTTCCCACAAGTTATTTTGTATTTCTGTTTTGGACTGTCTAGGCTGGCAAAGCTAATTGCTGATAGAAGTGCAACTTGTGCTAACAATTGATTCAGAGTACAGTATATCAAAGCAGAACACAAAAGAAAACAATACACCCATTGCAAATGCTTACAAACATTCACCATCTACTTAATAGGTAATTTAAAATACCACAAGTCAATCCTCACGTCCTTATCAAATATCAGATCTGCCTTTATGAGCTTTTAACACTTCCTGAACAGATATTTTTTAAACCACCTAAAAAAGTAAGTAGTTTGTTTATCCAGCATTAGTCCAAGCACACTGTTGTTGCTAAATAAATAGTGCTAAATAAAATAAAACCTCTTTAATCAGTACAATTAATTAAAGAGTTAGTTGCACTAACTCTCGGATGAAAATATTATCTGAATACAGAATGCTCTGTTCAGTCAAGAAATGCATTGCATAAGTTGTGTTGCCTAAATGGGAAGTAAAATACATTTCTTCTGTAATTTCCTCACCCTTCTACTCACACATTTTTCTAAAATCTGCCTCTGAAAGCGGTCACAGTTGTAGAGCTTCTAACCACAAAGCTTAAAGATGTGTCTGAAAAAGAAGACTTAAGAACAGAGCCGGCCAGAGGAATGAGTGAAATATGCAGCTATCCTGACACGAGGGCCCTATGTGTGACTGCCAGACTAAACTAGTCACATTAATAACCTTTTTTGTTCAGGGATAAATATTTGCCCACAGTGTTTTTACAGCCTGTAAAAAGGTTTCAGTCACATACTTAATCATATCTTTGATTAAACTTATGTCAGGGCTGGTATCTAGAAGCTATCATTGATGGAAACTTGTCTGTATAGTTTGGGTTGGAGTTAGATTTTGTCCAGATAGTTTCCTGGCACCAGCCCACTGTACCCGTTCCTCTCCACTGTCCACCAGCCATCTTCTTCTTTCACCAGGACCTGAACAATGTCCCCTCTGCTCACAGACAGTTCATCTTGCTCCTACAAATCAAACAAACAAACAAAAAATAATATAATTGAGTAACTGTTATACAAAACTGGTTGTTGATCAGTTTTGTTTGCATCCTATGAGGATCACCTGTGCTTTGTATTCATAAAGCACAACATAGAACTGTTCGTCTTCAGGGGCAGTGGGTAATAAAGGAAGGGGCGCATATCCATTATCACTTGTTTCGCCTGAAAAAGAAGAAAGAAATTACAAATGAAAAACGGAAAACTTAAGTGAAATAATTTGCTGTTTTTTGGTTTGGTTTTCATCATAGGATTTAATTTACCGGTAGATTTCCTAATGCAAACTGACCGATGAGAAATCTGTTTTACAATGTTTGTATATAAATAAACTGTACTTACTTTCTGTAACAGACAGCAGGGTTGGCCTTGAAGCTGTGGGACTTTCAGTATTGATGCTCACAGACCTTCTGAGTAAAGATTCTGAGCTCCTGTGTGATCCACACAAATACAAAGACATTTAGAAAACGCACAGTGGATTCCTCAAATTCACCAAACTGCTGCCAAAAACTTGATACTGGATTAACATAGCTTAAATGGGCCCTGCTTTGCATCGTAATCCTATTAGGTGTCATACCTTCTTGACATGTCTTCTTGAGCAAAAAAAGCTTGCCCATTGCTGTTCCTCTTCATCCCAGCTGAGTAGCAGCTTTCAAACACAATAGGATCTGTTAAAAGAAAAGGGAAGTTGCTCATTTGAGAAGTGCCAACTGTTTTCTTATGGTGAACTGAAAGAAAAAAAGGTCAGAAGTGGAGCAGCACAGTAACTCCTGTTCAGTTTGTTTTGCTACTTCGCTTTAACTCACCTGGTGGCTTCAATCCCGTCTTTTTCATCTCTATAAAACAGTTGTTGTCCGTGGTGATGTCACACAGCTCCAGAAGCGTCCTCACCGCCTCGTACAGCTGAGTTAGAACAAGCAGGAAGTCAGAACTGAGCGTTGCTTCTGTGTGAACCAACACACTCTGTTGGGTTTTTGTTTGCTAAAACCCCAACAGAGGTTGTTTTTATTTTTTAAACGGTTAGAAAGAGTGAATGTTGTAACAGCTCAGTGTATTGTTACACCAAGTAATGAGAATATGTCACTGGTAATTATCCAAACTTAAGGTCAGTTTTTTAATGAACCCCCCCTCCCCCATTAGACCACAGCATTTTCTAAAGAAGCTGACGCTGTCCCACTGATAAACTTTAAAAGGATTTAAAAGGCAGTGCTTTATCCTGTTCAAAACAACTACATTCAATACCTTTGAAACACTGATAAAAGTTCTGTCTCATAGAAATTATTATTAATATTGTATTGTATTGTATTTCATTTCATTTAAAAAAACTTGTCAAGGCCTAGAAATCAAAATTTTGAATCTGCGTGGTAACCTACATGATATTTTGGCTTTGAAAACATTATTTGACCATGCATGCAATTTTGAGTTTTTAATATTATGAGTTTTTAATATTTCCACTGTAATTTTTTTTAACAAAAGCATCATCCTGGTGAATGTGAGATTGAATGATGGGTTTGGTAAATAAGAATAATTAAAAGTGTGACTTTGATCCAGCATCAGACACATCTGCCATTGTGGGTAACACTAAAGTTTGACAGCTCTTCAGACTGAAGCTGTGAGATCTAGGTGCAAAACAGAACTAATATGACCTTTTAATAAACTTTTGCAAATTAAATAAAGGTTTTATGGTTCACAAAATGGTTGAGTTTGTGTACCATTGTCACCATAGTCAACCTGTGTTTAAGGTAATTTTGGTTTAAATTCATCTATTCTGTGAAAAGTTCAGAGCTTTATCCATTACAGTTTTTAACATCTCAGAGAGCACTCTTCAATCCATCACCCGGAAATGGGAACAGAAAGACTGCAAATCTATGAAGACTTGACAGGCAGGGCTGGAGGCCAAACCAACTTTGAAGGACCATTTAGGTGGGAGAATATTAATTGTACAGTCTACAAAAACCTACAAATTTTGAGGAATGGCAATGCATTATGCATAATGAAAAATAAGGCAAACTTAAAAAAAGCTGCTCTTATCTGATGAGACCAAAATGACACTATCTGTACATGCAGCTAGTGTACAGCTAACTAACTCTTCACACTACCCTGAACACACTTTGCCAAAAGTAAAACATAGTGGTGGGACTATTCTTTTCTTTAGCATGGTCAAGAAAGCTGATTATTGATGAGAAGATGGTCAGAGCTGAATGCAAAGAAAATACAAAAGAGTTAAGATTGCAGTGCAGCTTTACTGCCCAGCAGGACACTGACTCTAAATAATGCCAAAGCTGCACTGGAATGGTTTTGATTACAGCATAGTCATGAGTGAGAATGGTGCAGTCAAAGTCCAGACATAAATCTAATGCAGAATCTGTGCTTAGACTGGAAACTTGCTCGTAAACTGACATTTTCTATCTATTTTTGCCTGAGCTTGAGATAATTTGCCACAAAGAATCGACAGAGTTCAAACGTCCCGCTATGCCTCTAGTCGTGTAAAACATTGTGAGATTTTTATCAGTGAAAAATGTTAAAAACTATGCAGTATTAGTCTTTTCACAAAAGAGCTCCATAAAATGGAATTAAGATTGAAACTGTAGTGAGACAAAATGTGACAGATATATTAGCAAAATCCTTTATACCAATTACAGTGGTAGAGAACTCATGTATTTGGCCTGTTTGCAGGCACAGGACTTGGGGTCTATTTATTTACTCATGGCAACTTTGTTAGCCGAAACAAGAGTTGAGTGAAAGCCCATCTGTGTAACAACTAAAGCGTTGCCCAAATTAGGTCACAGAAAAAATAGCACAAGCTCAACAGCAACTCTACTACAGATTGCCTGAAATAGAAATGAAATAGATGCTGCAATGGCCCAGTCAAAGTACATTCTTCAACCCAATGGAAATTATGTTGCACAATATCAGGAGAACTATGAACAAAGATGCAAAAAACAAACATAATTCCTCCACAAAAATCAGAGACAGATCAGGTTTAAACAGACGTCTTTAAGTCACTGCTGGTGAAGGAGGTGCTACAAGCTGCTGAATCATGGAGTAAGTTGTTTTCTTTCGTCAACACCAGGTTCTGCATTTTACTTAAAAACGTAATGAACCATTTGCTGGTCGAAGATTTGCAATTTGTAAATATCTGTTTTGTGAAATCCAAGCAGGATACCTTTTGGTAATTTATTTTCGATTGAAGTAGAACAAATTACCTCATCGTCCTTGACACACTGCATGGAGAAATGGTTGCAGTGATCCCAGATGGCACACCTCAGCATGTTGATCCGGTCTCCCTCCAGCTGCTGGAAGACCTGAAATGCATCCGACATTTTTTTCTTTTGTAAAACGAGAAACAAGAAATGAGGAACAGCAAACTTAAAGAACATTTTTATAAAACACCCAAGCTATCATATAAAATAATTTTGTAAATGATATAGTTCTTCTGTCAGAACAATTCATAACAATTCATTCTGTCATGTTCTGTGCAAACTGAGGTAAACTTCCTGCCTAGTCAACACACGGAGTGTTTTATTTCTGCTAGAGGATGTGGCTTGAGGTGTAGTTTGGGAGTTAAGAGTTTATGGTGGATTAGGAGACGGTTAAAGATTTGCTAATAGGAATATGCCATCTACTGTACCTCACATGTGCTTTTGTGGGTTTCTTCCCAGTCTCGACGAACGGTTTCGAGCTGATCGATGTTGGTGAGGTACACCCTCTCTGCAAGGAAGTCAGAATGCTATGGTGGGTCGTGGTTAAAATCAAAACTATGGAATGAAACATGCAAGCACACTGAACACATTTTATTTCTCAAAAAGCTGAATTTCTATTATGTGGGTTAGATCCTCAGTTTCCCTCCTTTTAATTAGATTTTAATTAGGTTTAGTGGAGACTTTCTTAACTGACTTAGATTCAGTGACAAGGCAGCAAAACAATATTGTTACTGTATGTTATGGCCATGTATGGCCTACAAATGATGAAGACTGGCTTGACAGTCTTCATCATAACTGCAGTAGGTGGTCACTGAGAAGGAGGATACGCTGCAAAGGTCACTATTAAACAAGCTGGCAGATCCCAGAGTGCTGTATAAAATAATATCAATGGAAAGTGAAGCCTATAGAAAATGCACGGTAGAAAAAGGTGCACAGGTTACAACAGCAGAAAACAAAATGCAAATGAGCACAAAACAATGCAAATTAACTAAAGAATAGTATACTGAAGTGCTAGAAGTTGGTCATATCCTCTCACAATGCAATAAATGGAGTCCTAGCAAGTATATTGAGTGCATACACTGTACAACAGGCCAACATTTCTGTGTTAAAAGGCATTTTTTAATGTTAACGGTTAAGTTTTTTTTTAGAAATTAAATTTTGATTATAGCCATAATTACCAGAATTAGAAACAAGCACTTCAAATATTTATGAATAAATATTGTCATGCTCTTGTTGCAACTTGTCACAGATGGCGTATTGAATTTTTTAAACTGGGTTTAAAAAAAATGCCAAAGACTAAACAGTTTTGCACACAGAAATTATGAACCATATTCCAAAAAGGTGAGCTGCAAAGAGCTGTTAACTTAAACCTGCAACAGTTAGAGCAACTGCAGCACACTTGGTTTTCTCATGTCCTGTGTCATAGTGCTACTCTCTTCCTGTTTCTTAAGGACACTGGTGTCAGAAACTGTTGAGTCGCTTTAGGTAGTTATTCAAAGCTGCCACTTCTTCTTTTCTCAGCTGCGTTTTCAGTTTCCTTAATTTATGAAGTAAACGCAGCACAATATGCAGTACTTTGTGGCAGATTTTAACCAGTTGGGCTGAAACCAATGAATGAAGCGAACAAAGCACAAAGACAAACGTCACAGATGGCTCTGAGAGATTATAAGAACACTTACAAATTCTGCTGTTAAAAACTAGAAACATCAAGTTATGAAACGTGGCTCATACCTGCTTCGGTGGCAGCTTGTCGACACTGTTTGACCTTGTGACGCACCTGTGAATCAAATTTTAAACACTGACATTATGTACATGCAGCCCATTGGGTTTTTAAAGACGACCTGACAGCTGGTCGACTAAATAGAATAATTTGCCTGTGAGTAAATGCATTCATAAGGAACTGACATTTGAATTCACACAATTCTGCCCTCTGGTTGCTTCCATCTTTGTTTTTCTTGCAGTTGTTCTCTAAAAGGATTGCTAACAAAAATCCTCTGCCTCCCTTTAACCTTGTCTCTAGATTCCTCTTCTGCTATAACAGCCTTATCTCTGGTCTTACACCTTCCCACCTACCCAGCCACTATATTTTTTTCACGCAACGTCCTACATACTGATTCTTGCATAAATCTTAACACCTCTTGCAGTTTTCACATTTTGTCAGATAATTACAACATTATCATCATCATAGACCGATATATGAAATAATGTATAATTGTGAGGTGGAAGAAAAAAATGCTACATAATTTTCAAAATTTTCTATGAATAAAATCTAAAAAGTGTGGCATGTACTTTTTATTCCCCTGAGTCAATATTTTGTGGAGCTCCCTCATTTGTTAAGTACAGCTACATATTCTGAAAAATGTGTATGTCTAAGAACAGTGATATACTTCGATCCAAACCTCTCCATCGTATCTCTGGCTGTAGATTTGTGGTTGTAACTTTAACCCCAGTTTCAAGTCTTTTTCAGGCTTTGTAAAATGCTTTAATTATTATAAATTTTAGAAACTGTCAATTCAAGACCTGTCTGATGTGTTGCTGTGGTCTTTACAATGCTTTTTGTCCACTGATGTTTTTATTGATTTTAATTGAGGTACAATTTTTTTGGACAAAATACTAATTTTGAAAAGTATAAAACCTTCCAACACAAAATTATGTGGTATTTTGTTTACCATATTTTGACAGTGAAATTCTGGCAACCACAGCCATAAATTAGAGATGGTTGTTTTTTCTTTTCAGTGCATAAATAACCACAAGATATTTTCACCATTTCTTATCTGGAGACTTTATCAGAATATGAGCAGAACTGAGCTCATCATTGATTATCATAACCAGGGGAAATGTTTGCTTAAAAAAATTTGGTTTCAGCATATTCTGTAATCTGTGCTTTATTGTATGTGCTAATTAGCTGCTATAGGTATTAGGTAGGGCAGCCTTAATGAAGAAATATTGTAAATCAGTGAGCTGATTTATGTCTATACATTACCTTTTCAGCATTTTTGGCTGGAACATTTGTTTGCTCAGCTGACTCTGCCTCATCAGCCTCTCTGCACTTTACTTCATAGGTCTTTTTAGACTGGGGGAAGCACACACAGAAAGGAAACCCAACAGCTAACCACAAGAATAGACAGAAAGCTTATTTTGTTATTCAGTTCTGTTGTATTAATGTAAAATTATATGCTGTTCACATTTAGAGTTCATTACTCCTAGAGTTTTGCAAGTTAGTGTAATGAGTAAATGTAACTTTCCGGGAAAAAAGTTTTCCGAGTTAACTGATTCCAACTGTGAGAAGTTATTCTAGTGTTTTACCTCCATGGTCTTCTTGTACAAGCTGACCTTCTTCTTTTGAACTTTCTCCATGATGCTTTCAAACTAAAAAAAATAATAATAATCAGAACGTAAAATTAACCTGTGCTAACTAAAATGCAGAGAAGAAACAGGTAGTTACAGCAACCAGCTAAGTTCATGCAAAGGGATTTGAATGGCATTGAAAGGAACATTTAAGGGAAGTGTCTATGAAATATTGATTGGGCGGCTAACATTTCAACCACACATGTCAGATTTTAGTTAGTCAGTTGCTAGGCGACAACTTTCACCCAGTACCTTTTTCCTCTGCTCTTTTTGACGTTCTCGGAAAGTCTCAATGTTTTTCACCTCCTCTTTCAATATATTCGATAATTGGATGTGAAAGTTGCCAATGTTCTCTATTTCTGTAATAAACAAAAATGCAGGGAGTAAAAATCAAATAATTTCACTGTTATGTCTTGACAACCTGGCAAGGTTATTCTGCAATGAATACAGACTTACGTGTTTTCAGTTGTTCAAAGGACGCTCTCAAAGTGCTGGGAAATAAAGTAATGATCATGAGATTATTTGGTCAAACCATTTAAACATAGCTTGAAGACTAACATTTCAGGATAGGCTGACATTTGCAGGTGAATCAGTGAAAAATTATGGAGAGGTGTAAACTGCTGTTCTGCTGTCTCAGAAATATGCTTGGCTTTGGTTTATTCAGTCAGTTGGTTGCTGTTTCCACTGCTGTTTCTCACAGCGAACAGGAAACTGATATGTAATGCCTTACAGTACACAGAGAGGCAAACTGTCAAGTCGATACCTACACACACATGCGCACAGACCGCTTTTTTTTCTTTCTTTTGAGTCTGACAGACCCATGCTGTTCTAAAAAAAGAATGTGACTCAAAGGTGCAAGCTTGGGTTTTGTATTTAGATATTACTGGTCAGTTTCATTAGCATCCATATCTATCACTAACCATTGTGACACTCTGTTTTCATAATTGTTCATGGTTAATATGACAGTATATGCTGCGCTCGGTTTACCATTGATTTTTTTGTTTGTTTGTTTACCTGATTTCTGTCTGCCCTCCAGCTTTCCGAGCAATTGTCACCAGTTCCTTCCCGTACTTTTCCTCTGCCACTGCCCTGTGTAGTAAAACGTGGTAACTTTAGTAAGAATCAGAGAACTGACACATGGTTTTTATTAAGCTGCACAACAGGGCTAAAATAAATTTGATGCACGCTGTTGCTTCACCTTTGAGCATGTATTACTCAAATGCGTATTTATATTAACTCTCAAAATTGAAGCTAAATATATGTTGTTGTATCTATTATTTGCCAGTAATGCTGAGTCAATTGGCATTGACTTAGCATTAAGTCAATGCCGACCTGTCAGGTTACATTGAACCTGACAGGTTCAATGTAACCTGTCAGGTTTCTTTAGATAGAATACTTTTTATAAAATGATCATATAAACAGAGTTTGACCTTACTATGTTACATATTAAACTGGCATGTACATAACTGTATTTCAACCTGTTCATTTGATTGAACTGTTCTGGGTTGATGTCATTATGTTAAAATCATGCTTTCTTTTTTTCTATATATATATATATATATATATATATATATATATATATATATAAAGATTCTGTCATATAAGATTCTGACCTTTTTGTCCGTGAGATGTTTGTTCTCAAGTGCTGAAATATAAATTAACAAAGAATCTGAACTGAAGTAACTGGGTGTTTAGATTTTCATCTCACAGTTGTATTGAGCTCTAATTTAAAAATTTTAAGTCATGCATCATGAGTTGTATTATCAGTGTGTATAAAATGTGCCACTTTTACAGTAATACACATATGAGTTATGGTTTGAGTTTAGTTGGAGTGTGATTATGAGTCATATGCTCCTTTCAATCAAATAAACAATTCTGATTCCTTTCTTCCATATCTTTTGGAATTTTTGTTTTTAAATTAATGTGATAAATACAAAGCTGAAACTGCTAAAGGGATCGGATTAACAATGAAAGAAAATTCTTGTGAAATATTGGGTATTCTACACAAAGACTAATTAAATGAGATCATTTTGCAGTTTTAATGGGTGGAGTTTAGTTTCGGTCACTTGAATAGAAAAAAATCCACCTCATTTTCAGAAGCTCCTCCATATCTTTGCACATTTGCCTCCCATCCCGCAGCCTCTGAATCATGGTGTCGTACCCAGCGTGGCAGGTGAAGTCAGAGCTCTGCATTCAGAAGACAAGCTAAAGAGAAATGCTTCAACAAAAAGCAAAGCTCAACTGCTATTACAAAATGTCCCCTTTTTTTTATCTTGAAGTCTCTGCGAAGCAAAAATGCAGAACTGACATTTGTACTTGGTAAAAAATAGAAATATGTCACCATAATTGCCACTTTCCTGAGTTGTGCTGAGACATTAACAGTAGAAATCTCAATTTACAAAGTTATTTGCTACTATTGGTTGTAATTTTAACTTCTCTATGTGATTAACATCAAAGTTAATTACATAGCAATGATGTGATTATCGCTCCTTGTTCATTTAACTATTTAGGATATTTTACATACTATAAAAATACAGTGCAATTAATTTGACATCAAAATATCTCAAGATAAAAGGAAGCATAATTTAAATTGCCCTTCTCTGTCTTAAACAATAACAAGACCACAAGAAGTGACTTACCCAAAACGCGTCTTTAAACATCAAAGGAGCCATCTCAGCAGCCACTTCCTCAGTCTGCCCTTTGCTTATTTAACTTCTTATTTTAAATAAGGATTTGTGTGTATGCAGGCTACAAGCAGAAGATTAAGGCTTTGTAGACCCGCGGCAAGATAATCTGTGTTTAAAACCTGCAGAAGCCCGAATGTCAGCGAGTCATTTTGGGTGTTCTGGTGTTCTGAATGAGGAAGAGCTTGTGTCCCATGATGTCACTGACCACAGGCAGCTCAGCCCCCCCCTCCTGAAATGTAGTTTCTTTTACTATCATTTGGTGTAAAAAAAAAAGATTGCATGACACTGTACAGTTTCAAAGTTATTAGGTAGATCTCTGTGTTTTATCAATGTATTTAATTTTTTCAGTGTTGCTTTGGTTTGACCATTAACAATATGTAAAAAAGAAAAACACTCATATGTTAAAAGTGTAGTTTCACTCAACATAAATAACTCTGCAGTTTTATCAAGAGACCACACAAGGCTTTTTAAGGCTGTTTGCTCCTGTATGTGTTATTTTATTCAAAGTTTATGGCTCAGACAATAGGAAATACTATCTTTTGATAGTATAGGAAATACTATCTTTTGATAGTATTTCCTATCAAAAGATAGGAATGCCTTATGCAGGAACAGCTCACTCAGATCTGATATAATTGAAATGTACATTCATTTCAATGATTCAACTCAAAACATTAAATAAATATTTAACTCAATTTTAAAAAGTGATTTTTTATTGTGATTAAAGTGATTACTTTTAAAAAGTAATGTTATTTTGTTGCCATGTTGTGGCCATGTCACAGCCATCGATGCCCAAATCCAGTCCTCAAGAGTCACTACCCTGCAACTTACATGCATCTTTTCTCCAACACCCTTTAATCAACTGGTTGGATTTCCTCATCAGCATTCAGTCATTCAGCTCTTCAGAGGCCCAGCAACAACCCATTCATTTTATTTAGGCTTAGTGGACAAACAATGCAGCTAAAAGTTGCAAGAAAGTTGATTTTGAGGACAGAACTTGAGCACCCCTAGTCTATACAGTCACGGGGAGAGACTGCTGTCTTGCAAGTTGTCCGGCAGCCAATTATTGAGCACTTCAACCAGGCTCATGATGGTGAGCAGAAAATTACATAGTTTGAACTAATGTCAGCAGCAGCAAAGATAATTTGCTATCATAAATTCACCAGTATTCTATACATAAATATACCAGGGGGACAAATAACTTTTTAAACATCTAAATATGATCATATTTAAATTAATCACAGGCACTTGTATGATGACCCGGGTTAATTGCCTTTCCTTTTCTCAAAGTATTTCTTAATTCATCTGATTTTTTTTCTATAATGGCCACAAGAGGGAGACATAAACCAGAACATCAAACCTAGCCTGACAACATTAGGATCAAACCCACCTTTTGCACAGAGACAATAGTTCCTAAATCTCCAAGGAGGGACGGACATCAGAATCCTAGATCTCCTCAGTCAAGCTCAGAGGAGTACAAATCTGTGCCTCGGGCATTTTTCAGGGAAGACACAGATCCACGTGAATGAGCACACGGAAGCATCTTATTGATTTTCAAAGTGAGGAGGAGAAGAACAGACAGTGGCGTCTCTCACCAGCCGCTCAATGAGATGTGTGAAAATCTTTGGGCCTCTCAAGAAGTCCAGGGATCGTTCTGTCACACACCAAACAACATGTTAAAGGGACAGTACCAATCAATACAGCCAACTGAGAAAAATGGCACTTGGTGGGCTAAAGTGTTTTTATTTGTTTTATTTATTTTTATATGTTTAGAGGATAACAGTCTCATTTAACTCTGAAAGCTTTTCAACAAAGTTAATTTTTATAAATTAATACACATTTTCGGTTAAAGTGTTATAACACAACAGGTAATTAATCTTGTTTTATTGATAGAGCACTTTCTGGTTGATGTATGCCACACCATGTGCTTTGCAGAAATGAAAAATACATAACAACAGCAAAAAAGGCTAAAGTACAATAATAATTAAATATTAAACAATCAGTGGAAATATAAAAACCTAAATTTAAAAATTATTTGAAAATTATTTAACAAAAAGTACTTGAGTCAAAACATTTGCAGTAGTCATAAAATATATGTATATAAAAAATAATGGTATTAAATTTACGTAAAATATGCAATAGAACTAAAAATTGGCAAACATAGAAAGAAATATGTAAAATAAAATTAAGTACAAGTCAAACTAGAAATATTATTAAATTAATGTTTAAAAAACTCAACACTCTCACATAAATACTATGTACAGAACATTTGATTGTGGTTTAACTGTATCTGATGTACATCTGAATATGACTGTTTCAATGAATTGTGAACAAATATGTCAGATTTGCATTGTGACTTTTATGATCTTTGAAAGTGTTTTTTATTTAAGCACAAGCTGCAGGCTCCATCTGGCAGAGGGCCTAACTGTGGAATCCTGCCCAAGATTGAATATTTCATATAGAAAAGAAAATGAATGAAATATAAAAATAGAAGAACTTGAGACATTTTTTATGTATATATAAATATCAACACTACCAAGTACTTTTCATGTTTGAAATCTGTTCTTCAAACGCCCATATAACTTTCCTCCTGCATTCAAAAATGCAGATTTTATTTTGGTTTCACCACTTGCTCAAAAGTCTCGGCTTGAAGTTTGCCATTATTCTAGAGCAATGATCTTTGGGTTCAAAAAGAGAGTAACTATTCCCTCTTGGAGAACCAAACATCTACCACTTAGAAAGGGAAAAAAAATTCCTTCCAGGTCAAGGCTTACACGTTTTCACTTCTCAGTGTCTGAGTCTGCAGTGCTTGGCTTTCGCCTTGACCCTGTTTGAGGCCTCAAATGGAAGGACAAGCCCTGGGAATCAGCTGTGCTTCCAGGGGTTGAGCACACTCTCACTCATCAGGGTTGCAGTTCACATTCAAACACACACAAGTACACCCACACAGTTCCCCGCCTTCTCTCACTCATTTTTTTTTTGTCTCTCCCTCACTCTCCCTGGAGTGGCAGTTATTGAACTGTGACAAACGAGCCGTGTCAGACCAGCCCCCCCGTACCTGGGGGATTGGGTAAATGACCTTTCCATTACCCAACCGCTGCTGTATTCCCCCTCCACAGATAAAGTTACCCACACAGCCATTTGCTGAGACCAGTGTCACTGTTGCTACTATTTGTGGCTACGTCTTATCATCCATGCATCAAGATGCAAAGACGTATGAACTACACATTTATTTCATGTTTCCTTAACTCATTTTAATCTTCAAGTTCACATAAACTTCACTAATGAAAATTTTTTTAGAAAATGTGGAGAGTCTCTGTATTGTGAGTGTTGAATATGTGATGCATATTCAACATATTCAACAAGAAACCGGTTATGGTTCGCTGCTTTTCTTTCTGCAAAATGTCTGAATTATCTGTACTTCTAGATGAATGCAAACTGGTTCTCACACAGTTTTCTTGCATCACATATGTGATGCAAGAAACTGGTTGTGGTTCGCTGCTTTTCTTTCTGCAAAATGTGTGAATTATCTGTACTTCGAGGTGAATGCAAACTGGTTCTCACACACTTCCCATCCTCTGTGCTTGCTAATCTCCTGCTGACCAGCAGCACAAGACGTAAGTCTACTTTGGGGAGAATGTCTAAGGAGACAGGCTGGAGGGACTTAGAGGAGTGCAGAGAAAAGCTCCAGCTGGATGAGAACTGGAAAGAAAAAGATGGGTTACTGTGGATAAAGATGATGTAAGCGAAAAGGGATGAGGTAAAGATGAATGTAAAAATGACAGTACAAGGATTTCAACTGAAGATTTCAGGGTTTAGTTTCTGGTGGCTGACGGCTAAGAATGCAACAAACAGAGTCCTTGGCCACTACAGTGGGAACCTGTTGGGGAGCTGACAGATGGAGAGCTAATGATGTTGAGGCACTGGGGCTGGGTCTGTAATTGTGAACGAGACAATCTGTAGTTCTTGTCATAATACAGCTGGAAGCCAGCAGTGGAATGAGAAAGAAATGAGGCAGAAGGAGGAGCAGGTGAAGAAAAAAGAACAGAATCCTCTCTTTTGATCTCCACGTGGCTTTAAATGAAACATTCAGCTGCTTTAATCCTCAGTAGGATGGCTAAGAACTTCAGCCCTAATCAATCTGATCCTCATGGGTTTCAGTACTCCCTAATGGGTTTCTCTGAACACTGGGATGAAAGTGCACACAAATAGTCAGAATCCATGTTTGTATGGATTTTTTTTAATATATATATAAATATTTAATTAGCTCTGATGCTATTTTTTTTTCTTGAATTCATTGTTTATATTTCATCCATGGGTTAAAAGTGCAGTCATATAAAGCATGTTTCTTTTGGTAAACAAGAAAAAAAAAACTGTGAATGATGACATGTAAGTGTTTAAACATTTTAAGGTGACAAGTGCAGGTCCTGACTCTGATAAAATGAATGGTATTACACTAATACACCTTATAGCCAGAGGATGCTTTAATATTACTCCAATCCAAATTGCATGGCCATCTTCCTTTTCTTCACACATCAGCTTCACAGTGTGATCATTTTCCTTTTCTTGTCTCGCTTCTCTATGTCTCACCCCCCTTTTTCTTCACAGATGGGTCTCTCAGGTCCAGACCTTTTTCCACCCTGTTCTGCTTATTTGAGGTTGCACATGTATGTACCTTTGCACACCTGTCAGTGCATGTGCACGGTAGCACTCTGCACTGTATTCATGTACATTTGAGATTTAATATTTCTTCAATTCACCCAAAAGGACACCGGGACAATGCAGACCGGCTTCCAATTTTGGTCCGATTTTCTATAACTTCAAAGAGTGCAAATGGGTTTTTTCACTGTGTGTGTGCATATATATCTGTGTGTGTTTGACTGTGCATCTAGGATAGTGTCCGGTTGGCTGCAGATAATGGATTGCATGTGCATCCATCTGCAAAAGAGAGCTTGTATACTCTCTTTTGTGTTTGTAATGTTTCAGGAGCCATAAAGAGAAGAGCAGTCCATCTTTGACAAAGTGTTAAAAGGTATCAGGTTTGTTGTTTTTATCTCTGAGTGTGGATACACCACCTTATGGTGTTGACCACTGTCTCACTTGGTTAACTTGTCTCTCAAGCTAATCTGATCTGAGTTTTAGCAGGATTGCTGACACCATTTTCTGAAAATAAACAAAACCAAACAAGAAGGCATAAGAATGTGTTGAAAATGCACACTTTAACTTTTTACATTGTCTGAAAAGTTTTTAATCTATTATTTTGAATATTGATTTTGCTGTCATAAAATGAGCAAAAAGATAAAAAGTTGTAAATAAGTTGTGTATGGCACTATACATCCATACTATATATTACATATTTACTATATATTACATTTCTCATAACTAGTGGTCCCACTACAAATTGCTGAGTATAATCATAAGCTACACAATAAAAACAGCAAAGTATTTTTGTATTGTTTAGAAACTGCAATACCTAACTTTTATTAATATATTTGTACATACTTTTTTAACACTGCCACTATATCGTGATGTAAAAAACAGATAATTTGCTAAAACTGAACTTCTCTGTCTTATCACAGTATACTCAGTGCTAATTGCAGAAATACATTGCTCAATCAGAAACAACCAATTAGAGCCAAGAAATGAGTCATACTGTCAGTTTTCAAGTGTATGTGCTGCTCACATATTCTTCTTCTTCTCTGCTACACTACAACTTCTTCGTGATAGCAGAGTCTGTCATGAATGCTCAAGCTAGTTATATGGGCACCAATGACAGAGGATGACAGTTGTCCTGGGGTATGTTGTTTCTCCACCATTAGCACATTGAGCAGCAGGTACATGGACATGATTGACAGTACTAATATCATCTTCCTGACTCTGATTGCTTTTTTGTGTTTATTTTGTTTTTTTCCCAGGAGAAGTGCATTTCTGCTGATGGGAATAGATCAGTCCTATATGACAAATATATCCCTCCAAAGATTTTTTGTGTCAGGGTTTTGGATTTGTAACCAACTGTTATTTCTGCAACAATGTTATTGGTATACTATGGACCATTTATTATTTCATTGTAAGTCCTCCAAAGCTTTTTGGCAAGATGTGTTTAAATCAAATATTTCTCAGCCAGGAAAATTCTGCCAAAATTCTTATCCTGGACTGTGAAAAACATCATTTTGGTGCACACTGTTCTGATTCTTTTAAAATTATTCAAGTGCACAAGTTTGTTTGAAAAGGCACTTAAGGAAATAGTGAATCATAATGCTAAGACACTTCTCAAGATTATTGTAGATTACTGAGCAGCTTTGTAACCCAAAACATCCTTTGTTTTTAGTGTTTTTTTATTTTATTTTTCTATTTTCTTATTTATCTGTTGTATCTATCCACCTTTCTTTTTAGGCCATTGTCCATTCTGTAGCCAGTCCTCTAATTTCTGAATTTTATTCGAATACTTCTTTGTTTTACTGTCTTGGGGTTTGTAAATTAAAAAAAAAAAAAAAAAAGTTCTCATGATGTCGCACTTCCTACATCCGGGTATTGTGCCGCCATATTGACTGTACGGTAGCCGCTTTCCATTTCAAGAACCACAATGGTTGGATATCGTTGGATTCTCTGTATAAACAAAGGCGATAAAAAAGTAAACAGTAAAGAGAAATTCTCATCACGTTTTATAAAGGTGAGCAAACTTTGCTACCAAGCATCGCGCATCAACAAGTGTGGCTGGCTAATATCCACAGGAAACACAGCACTATATATTTATATGTCACGGGTTTGCGCCGATCATCACTTCATTTACGGTAAGAACATTTTCAAAAGCTCCTAAAAATATCCGAAACTGTGATGCTGTTATTCGATATTGTATTAGACTAATATGACGGGTTCATTTTCACAGAGTATGAGACGTTAAATACAAAATGTCCAAATTTACGATCACATGTTAGTTTGCTCAGATTTACATTCCGATAGTTTATTATGCATCAGACATTTCAGGTAGTAGAGAAGGAGGCAACGTGGCAACTTCTGTTGGGTAACCACATTTTAATCTTGTTAATGTTTTTTTTTGTCTGTTTCTGGCGCTTACACTTACAATATGCTCGAGTCCTAGAGTGTGCATCAAGCTAATCACGTTATTATCTCAGCAAACATAAATGCTTTGTTTACTATTTTCATAAGATGTGATATTGGTAGACACTGAACTAAAAAAAACAAACTTAAGCATTGATAATGTTGCTCATGTTTAGCGATTGCTTACCAAGATAAGCACACTTTAAGACATGAAGAAATAAAGTAGTCTTTCTCTACCAAGATGGCGCGTTGCTGGGGTAATTTACTTCCGGTCTTGTAAAAGCTATCCATAGTAGCAGTAGAAGATTGATTTCCCCCCCCCCACATGTGTTCTGTTTCATACTATACAGACATGACATAGTGACAGTTTTAACAAATATATATTTTTTAAACATATATTTTTTATAAGTTACATTTTGTTAACTTTTGTGATTCTGTGATTTATTAACACAACTAAACAGCATTATTTATTTATTTATTGCTGTCTTCCGTTATAAAGATTGATGAAACAATATATACCATACAAAAGGGTTTTCAAATCAGTCAAATCAATTAAAGATTCAGATTTGTACTGTTTTCAGTTTCAGGTTTCAAAAAGGGCTGCGTTGTGTAAATCACTGTGTCAACAAGTTCACACAGTGACATGCTTAGAGCAAGGTCACAAATGACAATGACAGAGAAAATGTTCACTCCCATTCCTGCGGCTACAGCAGGAAACTCTACTATACCCACGATGGTATTTAATGTCATCTTTAAGTCATCTTCTAGTTTTCTTTATTTTTGGTCTTTTTCTTGTGTTCAGTTTTATATTAAATATGGGTGGTCTTTTCGAGCACTTCACTGGACATAATTAGTCTATGAAACACCAGGTGGTGCTGTTGTTTTCCAAATTCTCAGATTGAGTTTGGTTCCTCTCACATCTTTATCTATTCATTTTGTTGTTTTATCAAACCAGATGCTGATCCCTTCTCTGCTTCTGCTGCAGCAGACAGAAGAAAAACTAGCAATCTAGATAGAGTATGTAAGCTACTTCTTACAGAAAATACTTAATAAGCTGATAAGATAAATAATAAAGAAAAGCTAGAGGTTTCACTGTGACATCTCTTTGAAATAATACATTTCTCTCCACTGTTATTCTATATTAGATATGAATTATAACAAAATCAAAATTATTGTGCATGTCATACATGATTTGCATTAGTTTTTTCAAAATGTCAAGGATCACATTTAAGAAGTAGAAACACATGTACAATCCTAAATGAGAAATGGATATTCCTGACTGTCTCACCCTGTAAAAGCGTTCTTTTAATGTAATCATATTTTGGTCACGTTAGAGAAAAATGCATTACACTCATGTTCGTAGGTGAAGGACTTCTGTGTCAGCAGGTTTGCGTGACAGTTTGTCTTTGATGCTGTGCTGCAGTGCAAGGTTTGTAGGTGGTGATCCATCAGACATTTTATTACAGTGGTAAAACAAAAGAACGGCACAGGTTGCATTTTAAAGTATGTCAGCGTGGAGAGAGATGAAGGCAGGTTCTGATTAACAAAGATTCAGGGATGTTTAGCTGCTGTCTGCTGTCTTCAGTTTGTTGCCATCCTTCGTCAAGTTTGTTAGGAGATACTTGTCTGAAAATAAAAGTACATTGTTAGTATTTTTCCAAGTATGCTGTGTGTTTAACAGATAAGTGGACACTTAAGCAAAGAAAGAGCATTTGTTATGATTGTTGTTGCAATTTTATGTTCTTTAACACATATTTCACTGATTGTAAAACTTAGTGCTGAAAGAGGAAAAAATGGATGTGTGTACACCAGTCTGCCTTTAGTGGTCTTGGTGTCGATGTCAGAATTAACATTTTGCAACTTTAAAAATATATTTTACTGAATATTAGTGTGTGCACACCTCTATTAGCTTCAAATATATTGATAATTTATGTTTAGAAGCTTTATATTAAATAATATTAGGTTTTTAATGGCAATGTCATAATTTTTGGGGGGGAGAATCAAACAAATTATAGTAATTTAAAAATTATTCAGCAATCATTATTTTAAAAGTAAATTTGATTGCATTTTAAGTCTAAGTGCGCAGATAAAAGCCATTCTAATTTAAATAAATTTTGCACAGCCTTTTTTAGTGCTGTATATAATATTATGGCTTTAAATAGATATAGAAATAAATACTATTAAATAAACATAATGCATTGGGAGAATTCTGCTTTCTGTCAGATTTCTAACAGGGTAAGCTTCAAAGGCAAAGTGTAATATTTCATGTACAGCCCATACTCATTCAAATAACAAATCAAAGGTTTTACAAATGTGTTCTTATTTCCAGGTTATAAATTACTCTTAGGGTAAGCTTGGCTCCGTCCAGGCGTGTTTGTTTATGCAGGCAGGCAGGCAGGCCCAGGTATCGTAGTTACAGTGGTGTTGTGCTATGCGGTGGTGTGCATGATTATCGACCAGCGTGTCATGCAGGATAAAGCCCAGTGTGCCTCTGTTGACTGCTTTGCGGTCAGAACTGCAGGGAGGAGGATTGTGGTTAGCCTACAGACAGCCAAGGCCGTGTAAGAAGATCGGCTTGGCCTGTGTATGTGTGTGTGTCCGTGTGAGTGTGTGCTTGCACCATAAGTACTTTAAATGTTGTCTTCAAGTTTTACCTCTAACTTTGCTTTATTTGTTTTTAATATGAGACTTTACCTTTTCATATTTTTCCAGTTTTGTGAGCGAGAAATGTTTTGCTTTTACATATTTCTAACTTGTCTCATGCTTTGAATAAGCCACCAGCAGTATTGCACCGTTTGAGTATAACATTATTGTGACCAATCACTATGCTGCTTGGGTACATTCACACACAAAATATAATAAACATTTGTAAAATTGTTTATTATCTTTCCTTGTTTTGAATCCGCCTTCTTCTTATTGAAGCGACTGCAGATGCATGCAGAAGTCGGGTCTCTGAGGCTAATGGATGTCTCTCATAAATGGCCAGAGCTGTGCTCAGTAAGGGCAGAGTTGTGGTCTTTGCCATGCTCTGATTCTTTCCTACCCCGATGATAGCACCATTCCAAAGAGCTTCATCAATTCTTCATAGATCTGAGCGCTAAACACAAACAATATTTGATGGAGGTTTGCCAGGGGCATGCTCAGAGCAAGCCCAACCTCCCCTCTCCTTGTCCCCTCTCAATGCGTTTTGCAAGCTTGAGCGGTTTCAGTACACTTGTGGTGGAATGGGGACATCTTATTTAACATCAAGTCAATTGTTGGATGTGATGTATTTAAGCTTTTTTTTTTTTCCCAACTCTTGTCATGACAGTCTGGACTATTCATTGTGGTTTTGTTGTTACTGTGACATTTTTACAAGGAGTTCTGAGGTTCCCCTGAATAGAATTGAATAGATCTACCAAAAAGCATCCTCTTCCTTAAAGACCTTAGAATAAATGAATATACATTAACAAAACCTACTTCATAAGTTTGAAACATTATGCCATATTTTCTTTTTTAATTGACAGTTTCTTACAAAAGTGCCCCTGCCTCTTGAATTTTGTCACATTGCAAAAACAAACTTGAATGTTTTTTAATGGGATTACACATGATAGATCAGCACAAGACAGTGAAGAACTCTTGAGGAGAAGGAGATAACACGTTGTTTTCAAATTGTTTTACACATAAATATTTGAAGAGTGTGGCATACCTATTTATTCAGATCTCCTGAGCCAACCATTTTATAGCCACCTTTCACTGCAACTGCACAAGCTTAGTCAGTCTGATTGGTGGAGAGTGTTGGTGTTTCTAGTCTTGCCACAGACTCTCGTTTGGACTTATAGTGAATGACTAGACCATTGAAATCCTATCAAAGTGTGCAGTCAGAGCTAAACTTTGATTGTACCTCTGACTGTATGTTTAGGTTAGTTGCCTTACTGGAAGTTGAATAGACAAAAATAGAGTAATACTGAATAACTCAGATCATTCATTACACATTTTTCTGGTGATTTAACAGGGATGAAACTAAGATGTTATTGATTGAAATTTAAAATATTCTTCAAGACATAAAATATATCTATTGTCCCCCCTAAAGAGTGTTGTTGAATGTCAGAATAAGCTGGGCTTAATTGCTTAAAACCCACATTCAATATGATCTACCAAATGGCTAATAAAAATGAGTTTTTGGGTTTTAACATGACAAAGTAAAAAGGTTAAAACAGAATGGTTGTTTTAGAAGGCACTTTGTGACGAGACCCCAATTCGAGGTTATTCTATTCTGTGCTTGAGCAACATCTGCAAAAAAATTCAGAACTAGATCAGTTATGCCTTCGTCTGCATATTTTCTCTGCTGACAAGCACACAATGATTAATGCAAATGTTTGAATAACACAACGACCACTTTGACCCAAAGCATGAATGGCTAATTTGTTTTTTATCAAATCCATCTCTTACATGGCTTTGATTTATGTCACCTCATGCATTAACAGACACAAGCCACCTCTCGCTGTCTTGTCAGGCGATGCTATTCACTTAATTTGTAGCAAAACACATCAGCACTGCACTGGCCATTAAACTCATCTTCATTCCCTCTCTGTTAGCAGGACCTTAAACCTGCTCAGATACTTTGATTGAGTATACTCACTGATAAGCAGCGCAACTTTGTCTTATGCTAATAATAAGAAGCCTCATTCCAACAGCTGTCTCATGGTGAAAAATAGTAACAGTATTGATTGTGGGTCCCCGTAGCGATTCCGTTCATTTGTTTCTGCTGCTGATGGCTGGTGATGAGGAGTTCGGTGAGATCAGATGTTTTCTTCATACATTTTAGTAGAAGAAGAGGTAATTTCTTTGCTTGGATGTCTGGAAGGCTCTTAATCACTCAGAAAGTAATCTGTAGAGCGAAAGAGCTACATGTGATTATCTTACAAGTTGTCCTTTGGTTTTAGGCTTTTCATTAACTGTTTTACAGTGATGTTCCTAAGACTGTTTCTTAATTGCTACTTCTCACTTTTTTTTTTTCAAACATCAGTCTTCCAGGGCCAGTGTCCTGAAATTTTTACATGTCTTTTACAGCACACCTGGCTCCAATATTAGCTCTATAGAGCTTCATTGCACAGTAAGTGAAGCAGCTTCACCATTAAATTCAAGAGTGTCAGACGAGGGACACATCTAAAAGTTGAAGGACGCTGGCCCTCGAGGAATGAAGTTTGAGACCACTGATGTAAAAGGTTTAATTTGTACAATTTTTTCTTTTTACTAGACAAAGAAGTGGTAGCAAAGTCTCTTGCTGAAATTAGAGTTCATAAAGTGAAGATTTATATGAGGAGAGAGAACACCAGAGAAAAGGTCAGGAGAGGAATTGATTGAGTGGCGGATATAGGGAACCTAATAAACCTGCACCCTTTGGAAGTATTTAAAGATGATTACGCAAGAATTTATCCCAGAATTTACTCAAGAGTAAAAAGGCTTGTCAAGTACTAAGTAAGTGATCAGAACATCTAATTTAATATTTATAATGATGTCATCCTATAGACAAAAAGTATAAAGTACATGAGTACAAAATAAAAAATTAAGGCAAAATAAACACTTTTTTTCCAATATAAAACTTGTTAAATTATTATAGGATCACATGTATGTTAGCAGGGTAAAGTATTTCCAATTCCAGTTTTTTTTCTATTTTATTTAGAAGATTATTCTTTTTTATCCTAAATTTAGCATTGTTTGCTCACATAATTAGGTTCGACCATTTGACACCTTATGATGTTTCTTTGTTCTGAAACAAAGCTTGTCTGAAAATATGTGACATTGTAATTTGCTGCCAGGCCACCAATTGTTTCCCAGTATCAGTCCTCCTTTATTACCCGATGAGTCTCCTCCGGGCATGACCCTCTTCCCACTGTTAACCAGCATCCATAATAAGGAGGGTGGCAGGGCAAACATTTCTCAGCAGTCGACTTGTCATTAACTAAAAGCATTGTGGAGCTTTACTCCCAATTACCACTCCCCTCACAGCTCACATAAATCACACATTGTCGACTTTCATGAGCTGCGGTCTTGTCTGATTCTCTCTGCCTCTCACAATCCCATTTCGCATTGTCTGTGTTCTATTGAAAACTTTTGGCGCTGTAAATGTTGATGCAGCATCTTCTTGAGGAGTAACTTTATCTCCCAACTTGTCCTTTTTTATATTTTGTGCAAACAAAGCTTTGATTGCAGAGAGTTTAGGCTAGAGCAACAACAGAGACCTCATCATTTAAGCTGTTATGATCTTTTAATGGTCTTCTATTACTGTATCGTTATCCTAAAAGCCAGCAGTCATTGCCGTGGGCTCTCACTTTGATATCGCTTTCATTAAGAGGAGGCCAGGATCATTTGTAGTGGCACTTAAGTCATTTGTTGAAAGTGTGTGAATGTGTTTATGAATCAGTGTGTGTGTATAAAGCAGATGAGCTGAGGTGCAGTGTATTTTTATCTGGATCATCGATCTGTTTCAACCTCTGCTTCTCTACTCCTGGGTGTAGAAGTCTTGACCTTCACTGTGGGAGGTATCAGTGAGCCATGTGACCTCTGCTGATGCACGGTTTGCAAATGCACACACAGTCACACTTCCCTGCATTTGCATGGAAAATTGTTCTAACAATGTACATCAAAGGAGGAAAGGTATATATTGTAAAGGTTTACACTTCAGCCTGCACTCCAACTCTGTCAGTCCAGTTGTTGCTTGTGAAGAAGAGGTTGCATTTTGGTTGTTGTACATTTCTTTTAAACTCACACATACAGATGCACGCATGCAAATACACACATCGATGGGGTCAGGGTCTCGAAACACAAGATTTCAGTTGTCTTTGTTTGTCGTCAGCACCTTCTCAGGCGGTTGGGGTTTCGCTCTCTCCGGAATCAGCCGAGCGATGCGAGGGGGTCCGTCTGTGTGTGTTTGCTTTGGAGAGTGTGAGTGTGTGTGAGGGATTGTGTGTCTAAGTGTGTGTGTTGAGGAGGTGAGGAGCTCAGTAGCTGCAGGGCCCTGTATTGATGTCCGCTGCCTCCCCCCGGGGCCCGGCTGTGTGGGATAGTGTGTCAGTAGGACAAAGGCATGGCGCCATCCGTCCTGCTCTACGGGCCAGTAACTAGAATTAATTACAAACCAATCGAATCCGCTGCAGCCAATTGGTAAACTAATTGGTAATTCCAGCTGCCCATCTAGTCACGGATGGGCATCAGGCAGTGTTAGCTGGTGCTGCCGTTCTAGCTGGAAGCCCCTCAGATGGAATTCAGTTGTCTGTAGTTGTGCCCAGATCAAGTTGACCTTTGAGGTTCAGGTTGGCCAAACCAGGAGCTTTGTTGTTACAGAATTACTGAAATCACTAAGGACCACAATGCTTTGCAGCAATTCAGTTTGGTTATCTTATACTGCTGAGAATAAATCTTTCCTTGTTATATACAGATTTGTTGCAGCTGATTATTTAACACTTTTATTTTACATGACCTCATAGACCATAAAAACAGTTAAGATCAGGAATGTACACAGACATCCTTTCCAGAGGTACTATAGGTCTAGTAATGTTTAACATATTGGAACACTAATACACCATCCTACCAGATATTCAAAACCTTGCCAAGCACTACTTGGCAGTGCAAGCTCACTCTTAACAATATTAGTTTGAAGTTGACCTCACACAGGTTAAAACTTATTTCATATTCATGGTTCACCTGCTCACGTCCCAGGCTCAACATGAACTAGCTCTTGTACATTCATATTTTTCATGAAATATTCACAAATTTTCACATTTTTCAATTTCTTTTTTGTTTTCTGAAAACAGAAAACTCTTTGCTCTTCACTCAGAGTCAATAAAACTGTAATTTGCATTACTACTTTTTTGACAGAAAAGCAAAATGACTCCAAAATTTTAATAGAAATGTGGTCCTTTGAAGTTACATTTTTTATTTCCATGTAAAGATAACACCTTTGTTTTTACTTTGGCTACACCCTTCAGTATAATTCTCAGAGAGAGGTGTTGGAAACGACACAGTGCATAAAGTCCTCCTACAAATATATAAATAGTATATTTAAGTAGGAAATATATCTTGGGTTAGCGGGCATTAGTAAAGTACCTAATAGTGATAAAAAAAATTTAAAACTTTAGTTTTCTTATTCCCTTTAGAGTGATGCACATTTACATGTCCCTTAGCAATATATAGTCATTTGTGTGATTTGACATTATGAGCTGGCACCAATGAAACAGTCCCATTGGGACCTCAAAATAAAAGTTTACCCCACCACTGAACACAGTGAGTTACAGAGAGTTTCCAGATCTCTCTCGGTCACATCTTCAGCAGAGTACCGGTCTAGACATGCGTTAGTGGAACTTTGTCTGTCTGAGCTTCTTGTTGGCCGTGTTGTAGAAGTGATAGACGTAAGGTTCAGGTTACAGCCCGTTCTGACACGGTGTAGTGATAGGGAACGTAATAAAGCTACTGGCCCTACTAAACCCCTCCAGACATTCTCCACAAATTGCCCTATTAGCTGAGACTGATGCTCTATTCTTTAAACCCATTCAAGGATGCTTTTTCCTCTTCCGCATTTTCGTAGTGGAGAAGTTAGGGACTTAGATTGGTCCCGCAATAACTCACTTTCATTAAACGCTTTTCATTTAAACGCTAGTGCCAACCCTGCGTGTGATATGACTGACAAATAAATGTAATCAAAAAGGACATTTGTGTTCGTTTCAGTAAGCCGTCAATGTGTCTGGCTCTTGCTGTGTGGGAGGATGTGCACAAGGAAGGATGAAAGGCATGTCAAGGTGCCAGGTTCCTGAATGAACATCAATCTCCCAATTAGGCCTAAAATAACCTGGCCTACACTGACACTTCCTGTCTGCTGGAGCATGAGTGGGGGAGAAAAACAGGGAGATGTGGACAGAGAAGGAGGAAAAGGGAAAGTGTGACAGATGAAAAATGAACCTAAAAAGAAGGAAAACTTGGCATTAGTCCTCGTAGAACTCTTTAGGACACTAATGTACAATTTTACTGACCTTTCCCAATTAGCATTTTTTTAGGTAAAAATACAAGACAATAATCCTCTAGGCTAAAATCAGCATATATTTATTTTAAAAGTGAACTTTTTTATGAATGTTTTTAATGAATATTTTTAAATGTCGGAAGTTTCTTAAGTGAAGACGTGATTCACATGAGATTGAGAAGCACAAAAGACAGTGACAGTGCTTGCTGGTGTGCAATTTAAATTTGTTTTATATTTTTCCCTCTTTTAAACTTGTTTTTCTTAACACAAACTAAAATCTTCACTTTGGTTTGTCCCCATAATGTCAGTGTTCAATCAGGTTGAGGAATTGGCAAGAATTCACAAAACGTTTGTGGTTGTATTCTGACTTTTAACATGTAGGGACAAAGGAGTTTTGCATATAGAGGTGTGCTTTGTGTCTGCAATCAAGTTCACAAACTGCACAAAATGGACTCACAACTTTGGAGCTTTACAACTCTAAAAACTTGAATTACAAAAAATAAAACATTTTAACAGTTAAAAAGTTTGACTATAATTTGTAGTCATGTAAAGCTGTGGGTATTTTCCTTTATCAGAAAGTATGAAGAAAAACAAAAACTAAAATTTTTTCAACTTTAGCCTAAAATACACAAATGCTGTGATTTTTATGCCAAATGCAACAACAGAGGCAAAATTATTCACAGCACTCCTAAAACATTAAATAATCCACTAGAAGCCATGTGAGGGTTATAACAGGAGGTTTCTTGGCGTAATACTGAACAAACCGTGGAAGTCTAAAACCACGGCTAGTCGTCTGGTTGTAGCTACAACATTAAATTGCAGTCTACTGCTTAGTTGGTTTTAGTGTGGTTGGTTGGTTTTCAAGAAAATTGTAATTTACTTGTTTGTTGTTTTCTTCTTTTATCTCTGATGCAGTAACATCACCTTGAATGTGTAAGGTCATCTTTGCTCAAACGATATGAGAAGTCATATGAAAGTATGTGCCCGTCATCATGTCAGGACTCTGGCATAAACAGAATAAACACTCTCCCATACACACATGACCGCTACAACTTCCATCATAAACACAGGTGGTCAATAGGCAAAGCAGTATTTCAAGGTAATCCACCAGTTTATTGGCTTAAACAGAATGACCGGTACACCCATAAATTGATTAAAGCATAAAAGTGAAGGCTTTTAAGTAGGTACCCCCTCCCCGAACTTTTGCTTTTAGCACAGACTGTACATTGATTGCCCTGCTAGTACTTTGCATGGGTTCTGACCTTTTTGTTTCCCATAAGGGAAATAACTTAGTTTACTGATGTAGAAATGTATTTTACATGAGCTGGTTGGCAGTATTACAAAGATCCCCAATGGGCAGAAGTGGTAATGGGGCGCTCCACTCACCATCATCATTACCTCTCTTGTGTTTCTGCAAAAGCTTCCTCTCCACAAAATCAAATTTTCTGTCGTCCTTTAAAGTGGGAACTTACTTGAACAAAATGTATGGCACTTCTTGGGTTTGATCTTTGACTCATCTACACAGGTAGAATCAAGATGACACAATGTGGACGTTCATAATCATCCAGATTTACAGTATTTACTGGTGAAAGAAAATGAGAGTTGACTGACAATAAATTTAACATAATTAGCGGCAACAGAATAGGTTCAAAAAGTTAAGTAGCTATTATTTAAATCCCAGGTGAGAGTTTCCAGTTTCAGGTGAATTAATGTCTCAAATCAAAAGCCTCTATCATGAGCAAAATACGGAAATTCGGTTCTAGGGTGGGACTTCTCACAGTAGCAGCTAGACCAAGACTTTCCAACAATTAAGTTAACTCTGCTGATCTGTGCAGGATAAACAGGAATCACAAACCACATTAGAGGCACATTCCCTTCTCAGATGCACAGTCTGCACTGTTAGGATCTCCCAGTTAGGCCAGTAGAGCAAGATGGATGATCAATGACTTTCCTGAACATCATTTGTTTAATTCGATTTGTAGGGATTTTCTCTCCTTCAGCAACGGAAACGGTGGACGTTTGGGAGAGGAGAAACTGTGGTGGAAGTCTGCTGGAACATCGGTTCAATATGGACATTTTTCTGAAACCTGACACTACAGGAAATAGATATTGATCAAGATGACCATTTGTGGCTACATGGGGGGTCAAAGTAAGAGTTGTATAGAGAGTGAACCATAGAAAAGACAGTTGTGTAACACTACAGGAAAGCAAGGATACCTTCATTAAGCATATATTTCCCACTTGCTTGTTTGCTACCCATGTGGAGCTATAACAGTCTTTTCAAATGTCCTACGGAGACTACAAAGTCAGAAGGCAGACAACACAGCGCTGGCATGTGGTGTAGAAACTCTCTCTTTTACACTCTGTTCAGTTTAGGAATGTAATAGCTACCCAAACTGATGCAATTATGGATCACTTTTAAACTCCCGTTATGGCATCATATGACACAGAGGTGCAAAAGCAGGTCTGAATTGTGGCCTTGTAATTTATGCCACACACACTCTGAATTTATGTAGGTGAAAAATTGCAATTTTGATATGGCTAACAAGAGTGTCATTCCATCAAGGGGTTGCCAGCACACTAAAAATCTCAAATAGGTTAGTCTTGAATGCATTTTTCTCGTATTCTCGTATCGTATTCAGCTGGAGAATTAGTGCTCTCTTGTGCTGTGGATGCTTGTTCATGTCTGCAGGATGCTAATAACACTGAACTTGGTATCTAAATCATCAGTATTAGATACCATAGTTGGTATCCGTGCATACAATATTTTGGCACGTCAGTCTGAAAACAGAAAAAAAGGGGGTATTGCGTACACAAATAATGACTTAGCCAGGCTACCATTAATACTACAAAAACGGCCACTGATGGAGCAGAAATAGCTGAAAGTAATGAGCAAAGTAGACATCTCAGTTGACACGTAATGAACTGTATGGGTCCCACAACCACTAATGAAGTGGATTGATTTCCTTTTAGTACTGTATTTTATTGATGTAACATACTTTTACATAATCCTGCACCTTTCCCACATTGATCCCACTAATGACCAATCATGACATGCAATGACTATAAAGAGAAAGTTTGAGATTTTCTCATATATTTTTCTTAAGCGTGTTAAAATCAATTTTACAAATTAAACTTTTTGTTCTGTTAATGTTGTGTTCTTCAAATCTCTGGCAGATGTTTTATCAGACACTAAAAACGTGCTGATACTGGCTTTGGTAAAATTTACGGTTTTCTATTTGAGGGATTTGTATGATCTTAAAGGATTCATTAGAGGATCCAAATGCTCAAACCAGGCAGGGATATAAAAAAAAAATTAGGTGAGTGCCCCTTTAGAGAGTCTGGGAAGCCTTGTTGAAAGCAGACTCTTCATTTTTTTATTTAATTATTTATTCATTCATTTATTTAAGGTATTAATTCTCACCTGCGCTCATAGTTTTTGTATTGTATTTTGTATCTGCTTTCTCACATGTCTAGCTTATCCCAAGTTTTTGCAGTCATTATTTTGAAATCCAATCAACAAGCAGTACTCAGAACACATTCATTTAGACCACGAGGTTGGAGATATTCACGGCTAAGTGAGGAAATGTTTCCTCCAGTCTCATTCTGGGAATTCCATCAGCATTGATCTGGTTAGCAAATGAACAGCATAAGTGCACAAAAAGGCAAAGTATTCAAGAGCGTTAATCTCAGTTAATTTTCTGTTCGTAATGTTGACTAAAAGGGGGTCATTTGTAATAAATGACAAAATATGAGGTCATAAATGTGTGTGAAAAATCAATACAGGAAGAAAAGAGGTGTCTTTTTCCTGTTTGGGTTGATCCTTGGGAAAATGGCTCCTGGTGAAAGCTGAGAATTTTACACACTGTTCACAGGGCAGAAAGTGTGGTCTGAAACATTGTATTGGGTTCAAGAACAAATCTGGATCAGGGTTTCCTATGACATTTAAGTGCAGAGAGCTTGTCTTTAGCCTCTTTGTTGACTAATTGGCAACATATATAGCTGTTGCTATACGATCATGTATTCTATAATACATAATTAAATATCCGTGTCTGTTCTTGCTCCTCTTTAAGTTTGCCCAGTTGAAGAACTCTGGTTTTTGCAGAAGTTTCTTCAAAGTGGCCAAATGGTATCACAACAATAAAAAGCTTAAAATAAAAAACAACGCATTCATGTCAAGGTGCAAAGACAGGACTGTCAACTGAAATTCTTGGCGATGTATGTTGACAAGGAACAAAATCAGAATCAACCATCATGACAAAAAAAGACTTCATACCCTATGATCATATGCATGACATGTCATTATATACGGAGGAATATTTCTACATATTTAGATTGTTTGTCCACATTGTTAGATGAGCTAAATTGAGGTATTTTTTTAAGCTTTAGTATCTTTGCTATTCAAACAAGAAATATAGTCTGTTTACTCTTATTTTTTCTATATTATGAAATTTCAATTTTGTAGATTGGATGGGTTCACCCCCCCAACCAGGGAAAAACCTGAACTTTGTTTATTCCCTTGTATGTCACACAATGGCTCCAAGTGGACACCTGGTTCCACATGACACTTTAGAGTTAAATTCACTTCCATCTTTCAGAGGTCCAAACTATAATTAAAGTGTAGCTTTTATTCTAAAAAAAAAGTTTCAAAAATCATGGTATTTTGAAATTGCCTTGTGCAACTGATGTTGAAGGTTGTTTCTTTTTTTATCTTAGGGTTCTTTCAAAACTGATGTTAAAATGATTTTCAAAACACTTCCTAATGGCAGACTCACAGGTGAAACTTAAGACACTGTACAGGCACTGCTTGAGTCTTCAGTTGCTGCTGGGTCTAATTACAGAGTGTAAATGATAACATCTCTTAAACTGTAAAGTAAATGGAGTCTTACAGTGTCATGAAACATATATAAGCAAACACCCAAGCTGCTACACAATAGACCCCTTACCACTGGGTTGCTGAGATATTTCCGTCGAAATGCATAGAGATGAGGACTGAGGCTGTGTGGGGGTTGAGTTCACTCCCACAGGAGACTGTGACGCCTAAACAAATTCGATAACCTACCCTTGTTACCCCAAGTCGCATGGTAGTGGCCCCCTTAATACCCCTTCCCTTTTCAAAACAATAGCTTAGGTAGACAGGCAAGACAAGTTGTGCATAATTTACACAGTGATGTGCACGCCAGCTCACGCACTGAAAGCCACAAGGGCAAACGCACACATGCACGTTGGGGATAATGAATGAGCGGTTGTGAATGGATGGCAATGTGCACTTAGTGCTGGGAGCAGCTAAATTCAGCCATAGATGATGAATTGGCAGCAGCTTGTTGTAGAGGCAGACAGGCCCTGGATCAGAGGAAAGAAGAGAGGAAAGGAAGGAAAAAATTGGAGAGGAGAGTACTCACTACTGTCCAGGGCAGGATAGCTAAGGAGAGAAGATGGTTGAGGGGAGAAATTCAGTCGAGAAGAGTGAGGGAGGACTCCGCGGGGAAGGTGATGAAGCATGCAGCTCAGGTTTCCTGTCTCTGATGTAAGGCCAGTCTGGATCGATGGCTCCGCTGGGGCCCGGCCAGCACACTCCAACCTGCCTGCTCTCTACAACTCTCGCTCTCACCCTCCTTTGTCTCATTCCTTATCTCTTTTTCTTTTTCCCTCACTGTTGTCATCTGTCTTTAGCTCCTCTCTCTCCTGTCTTTCCGTCTTTGTGAACTCAGTCATAGCACATGCTCCGAAGCCCACTGGTTACTGGATCATCCGAAACACACAAAAATCACTTTTACATTGATTGTGACTGGATTTTCAGCACAATACTAACTTTAATGTAACTCTTAAGGGAAGGGCAGAATTTATGCTTATAAATAAGACTGTCATGTTTGCAGGGGTCTGATTATTAATTCTGCTTGAGCAATCAAGCAGAATTGAGCAATCATTTGGAGCAGCCGCATAAACTTTATTGTGTCCTCTTCCTAAATAAGTTTAGTTGTCCCTTAGCTTAAGTAAGTAAAGTCTTTATTGGCATTGTACATTTCCGTTCGATGTAACCAAACAAACAAAATTGGGGCACGGTTCTCCCCTTAGAACAGTTATATTAAATAATTAAAGCAGAAGCAAAAATACGCAATAAACACACTATAGACAAAATAACATTACATTTAATAGTGTCAAATATAATTGAAAGATTCCACCTTTTTATAATGCTGGAGGAAAAGTGTTTTTATTTCAGATGCTATTTTGTTCAGTTTAGGTGAAATCTGATTTTCAAATTTATATTCAGTCTATCTACCCACATCTCTAATGAAGATAATCAATCAATCAATCAATCAATCAATCAATCAATCAATCAATCAATCAATCAATCAATCAATCAATCAGTCAATTAATCAATCAATCAAGTTAAAAAGAGATCTTTAAAATAAATGTATCTATTTTATATACTTTTTAGAACATGGATCTTTTGTAAAACATTAGTAAAAGGGCAGGAAATACTGACTGATGCTTTTCACTGTTAAAACATTAAAGTATTAAAGCTGACATACTCTGAAAGGCTAAAATAAAACAAATAAGTCTTGATGCGCATTTCGCTGACTGCCATTTGTATTGAGATAAATGGCTTTTTAATAGCCTTCAGGGATTGATGCTAATCTAAGGAGGCTGGTCTGGCTCTGGTCTGGGATAAGGCTCCTGATTAGGTGGCAACGAGGAACGACAGTCTATCACTGTTTTAAGTCGCTGTTGAGACCACACTTTTGTTGTATTACCCCTACAAAAGTTATTAATGTCAAAAAGCAAGCATTGCAAAACTTTTATGCTAAAGGTTTCAATAGATGGAATGAGACCCATATTGCTACAAATTTATGATTATAATTTTGACTGGATTCAAACAACCATGCAGAAGTACAGTATCTTTTCCTCCAGATTTAGCTTTTAAATGTCTGTAGTTGCTCCTATGTTTAATATAAAAGATAAAAGAACATACTATATTAACTTCTACCTTATTTCTTGTGATTTTATAGATATTACTATTAACAAACCAAAATTGTAACACCAATGAACTTAGTCAACATTAATCTGAACCCCGTTAGACTAAAAAGGTGATTGGGTTTGGCAAACCTTCATGTGTAGATTTAGTTTAAGTAAAACCTTTTCAGCTCTGATGACGGTCAAGATGCTGAATGAATCCCATCTATGCTTGTCCCCACAGCTAATTAACAACCATAATACTGGCTGAGTTGTTGTCTTGGAATAACCCTGGTTCAGTCTGTCAACTGGGGATTCAGAGATTCAAAACGAAGCACAAGTGGCTCAGACAGCCAGCGTTCTTTATTTTGTGAGTTATTTTTTAAAGCTTTGATGGCTAGAATAGCGTTACTTCAGTTATAGTAACTGAAAATGATTCTGCACAATAAGTATGGAATGTTGTGCAGAATCAACATTCTGCACAACATTCTTCTGTTTAGATGTGTTTTCTTTTTCTCTTTTTGGTTAATACTTTGATTAATTGAAAAATCATTGATAATTTCCCCTAACTGACTTCTCCAGTCTTATGTGAGTTTAAAATTTTTATATTTTGTACCAATGTATCAAGAGCATCAGCAATGCTATTAATAGTATTGCTATTTATATGTCTTAATTGTCTATTATTTTGTTATACAGTATGACTCCCATTTTTTTCTCTATGAATAAAATGTAAGAAAATACTTGAATATAGCAGAAGATATGATCAAATCTGGTAATAAAATAAAATAATTTTTTTACATTTCAATGATGCGTTCAGTAATTACCAATGAATTCCTGTCCTCATATTGGAACCTTATTTTATTTATTTAATTTTGAAGATATGAGCTTTCACCCAGGGCAGAGATGATATTAGCCTTGGCAGATTGCAGCATCGTGAGAGGGCCTATCCGTTACAGTTTGTGTCTGAGAAGGCCCTCTCGTCAGAGCCTAATCTAAACCTATCTGACATCCAACATAACCAAAGCTGACACATCAGAGCTGATAACGCCTGAGAGGCCAGTCAGAACTCATCTGTGTGTTTTTGGTTTGCCCTCATTCATTCACAAACACACAACAGAAAAGCCAGGCTACCTTCTGCACTGGCTAATGCTGGCATTATAAATATTTTACCTATAGGATAAATTCAAAAACTTAGATGGCAAGAAGTGTAGGAAGAGACCCCAGCAAATAATTCATGCCGTCTGATGTCAACCACTTTCTCCATCCACTTTGCTTCTAAGAACCACAGGATGGTTCTTAGAAGCAACAAGGACAGAACGACAGAGAGATTTATTGTTTAGTTTGGGCTGGATGGTTTTACATGCGTTTATGCCTCAGGTTCAGTCCTAGAAGCTGAATGCAGGCAATTAAGTAAGGTGCACTGCGTGTGAACGTCAACCTACAAAAAGAGGACTGTGTTGACTTCTCACCTGAGGCTAGTGGTTTCTTGGCCACACGTTGACAGTGGTATGGATGTCCTGTCTGTTGCCAAACATCTAAAGGTGTAAAAGCCTATAGACAGAAAGGAACTGACCGTACCCTACCCTAAAGTTGGTGAGTGCATTACCATCTTCAGCAGAGAAGCAAAAGCTTCTCTGACAAGTTTTAAAAAGAAGTTAAGTTAAAACCAACTAAAGAGGCAACAGAAAACATGTTCACTGCAGGTTTGCTAGCAAAAGGAATTTACTAAAACATCTAACTGTCTTTCCTGTTACTGCCCTAATGACACAGCATTCCAATACATTATTTTACAGGAATAAGTGAGATTTCTAGTTCTATATTGTCTATATTGTTCTTTATTGTCAATAAATATAGGAATTCAGTCATTTGAATTCCTTTCTTAGACCAAGTTCCTATATATATATATATATATATATATATATATATATATATATATATGATACCCTTTTAATGCTCGGAAACGTCTTAAAACTTCAGTTTTGAGCTTTAAATGATTTTATACAAGTTTTGTTTTAGAGCAGTGCTTGCACTCCTTCCTTTCTTCCTCCTGGACTATTCAGCCTTCAAACGTCCACTGGGATATTTAAGTTTATGGAGCTCTGGCTGAGATATTCACACTTCTGGTGGCTTCATTCAGGCATGTAGGTGTTTTGCACAGTGCTGATGTATTCCTGAGCAACCCTCTTCTGGACGTAGCGGAGAGCACAGACAGTTCTCAGTAACTGAGGTCTGATAGATATCTGTCCTATCTGATTGGCTCACTGGCTGACGGGAAATTAGAGATGTTGTTTTACCCATAGAGAGTCATCTCCTATGCACTTCCTGCTATGGTAGAGAGATTTCTCTGTGTGGTAGTAATCTGTCAAAGCCTCATTTTGAATTGTCTTTCTCATCGTTATATCATAACCCACCAATATCTAAACACACACAAGATAGAAAATACTTAAAAAACAGAAAAAACGGAATCTATCCTCTGTACTTTGAAACATTTTTCCTTTCCATTAGAATCATGGAGCAGTAGCCTTTGAGAGCCGAAATATTTAAGCTATCAATATTTACCAAGCCGTCTATACACATAAATTAAGACACACATAGCTATACATTGCATTGACTCCCATTCAGCTTTCATTCACTTTTGTGGCCTAATCCCATACAAACCCTACAACTAAGCCTAACATAAACACATCTTATACCTTCATCCTAAACTTAACCCAGTCTGTCCCCACAATGCAACATATGTTAGGGATTGTCCTTACAATGTATCAAATACAAGGCCACACACACACAGGGTGGTGGGTCTGCCAGCCAGAAGCATCCCAGTCACTAATGTATTTCAGCCAGCCACCCGGCCAGGAGACAGTGACCAGTGGAGCAGATAATCACATCAACTGAGTGAGACCTGCACTGCCTGGTGATGCCTCTGATGCTGCTGCTGCAGATCATGTAGAGGATAAAATGACTTCTGAATGGTGTGCATGTCTGCAGGATGTAAATTTTGATACCTGTATTTTTATTTGTCTGAGTATGACATCATTCTGTACATCTTTACTTCTTCTGATCTCTAAATTTTAGAACTAAATTGCAGTTCAACACAATCAGTAAATGATTTTCTTTTGTTGGCTTGATTTTGTGACACTTACGGTTAGACTCAAAATTATTCATACCCTTAGCAGACTTAGATTTGACATTATGTTTTTTCAACTAAGATGTTTTACTTTTGACAGGAAACGAGACAGACGTCTCTAAAAATATAACAAAACAACATGAATGGAGTAAATCATTTATTTTTCATTTAAATTGAATGTCTTCAAATGATTCCTACTATTTATAACCAGCAGAAACATATTTTTGGCATTACAGCTAACGCTTATAACTGCCGAAATACTTTTTTTTAGTGTATGGTAAATGTCTTTTCTAGAGTAAAAAAAAAGTCATTTTGGTGTCCCTGAGAGAATATTAATTATGCATAGTTGGCTGTTCAAAAATCATATTTTACAAAAAAATTAGATTTTCTGGATGAGAAAGATGAGAAAATGTGTTGCTTGTAATCTAAAACTTTGCCAGTATACAGTATCCCACTTCATCCCATTTGTCTCGCAATTATCAGTAATGTTTGTGCAATAACAAAGTTTTTTGTTTATTTGTAATTTGAATACTTGATCTGACCTGTAGGATGGTCCCTGTACCCTTGTTATTGTAGAGAACATATTTAAATGAGTATTTAACTACATTCAAGCGGTCAGGGTGACAAACAACCCTTAACATTTATGCGCATAAAAAGGAGACAGCTAACCACAAATCAAAGCAGGCTGAACATTTATCTTCAATAGAACTAAATGGAATGGGCGAGACAATGAATGTCACCCACCATCTTGCTGATTAAAATGATCCTGTAGACACCGGAGTAAGAGGCAAGACAAAGAGAGACATAAACAGGACAGAGGAGAGCGGATGTATAGTAAAAAACCAAGCGCAACAAACGCCTGACAGTGAAATATTGTTCCAAGAGACGGGACGGATAGAGAGGATAAAATGAGAGAAGCGGGGAAAGTGCAACAGAAAGCTTGGAGGATCAAATCTTGTTAACACTGTGGCATGACCTTGGCCAGCAGCTGACTCCAGAGATCATCTTTAGGTCACAGTCACTGAGCCACTCTGTTTAATTGACATTAGACACAGCTGCATAGTCAGGGCCCAGCGAGAACTCACACCCTCAACGTTCCTCCTGTGACCACGCAAGGCCAAGTTTTCATCATTTTATTTCTAGAAATGCTCCAAAAGATAATGAGCAATTACAACACAATAAATATTACAGATGTTCATTAATGTACAGTTTTCTGCAAGCAAACATTAGCATGAGTTTTCCCTGGGTTGGATTGGTTTTCTTAGACTGAGGTTGGAAAGTTCTAGGAGTTTGTTGTGGATGTTTTTGGAAAAGAAGAATAATTTTCGTTGCGCTAAATCCATTTTAAATGGCATGTTTTTGTTGTATTGTTATACAATATTCAAAACTCTTACCGTAGGGAGTGTTGATGTAGGGTGAAGCTTTTTGGTTCATGTTGAAATCATGCATCATGCTTAAGGAAAGCTCTAATCAATTTTAAAATTTGATCATCTTTTTTTGACAACAATAGAGAAAATGTCTATTAAATTAACTACCACTGAACTAGAATCAAATGAGCAGTGGAGAGCCTGGCATTAAATGACACCCTACGCTAGCCATTTGGGATACAGATGCATTTTGGACAAATTCATCTGTATCCCATGAGAAATTGAAGTAGCTCTTTAATTTAATCAAATCAGTTACTGGACTCCAAGGTAATTTGTAGAATGAAAAGAGCAAAAGTTTCCCATACTCAAATAAAAAAAATAACTAACAGTGGAATCATCTCTTTATATTCAACAGAGATGCTTTGATACTTTATATTCAACAGTATCAACAGTAAACATATGGCATCATAAATCTTCCCTGCAGCAGGAAATTACGTCAGAACAGCCCCTGACGTCCGAAGGTTCCTCAGATTCCCACCTCTGTGCTTAGTCATCGTTTGTGACTTTGTCAGTACATCTGTACTCTGTGTAATGTTTCTGTGTAAGAATAACAACAGAATGTGTCAGACGAACACAGAGCCAAAGCTTGATAGTTCAGCAAGGAGTTTGTTATTGACGGCCTCTGTGTGAGTCAGGCTCCATGACTGACCCCAGTGTCTCTGTGCAGTTTGCATGTCTGGAAGCAGAACTTTCTTTGATGACCACCAGATTTATAGGGACGCTTTTCTTATCGCACCTATGAGGGCAGCCGAACAGGGTGGGAGAACAAGGTCTTTTAGAATTTATACCTTGTCAGGGTGTTGGGAAAGCTTTACATTCAAAAGGGGAAGGATCAGATGAACAAAGTGATTAATCTTGCATTTATTCTACTTGGAAGAAGAAAAAAATCTGTCACTGCTGTTTTTGGTTTAAAGATGAAGCATGAAATCTAGTACAACATGACATTGAAGGGAAATGTAATTTGTACACATTTACATAATTATGATAAAATATCTTGTGCTCTAAAATAAATATGTTTTTAAGTCATAGAAACTACAAACATTGAAAGCATTAAACTTACATAAATTATGATTTGACTTCAGATGGCTTTTCAAAGCAGTAATTTTTTAAAGTTTCCCCAAGAAAGACAAAAAAGAAAAACTTAAATGAATTATACTGAATGGATCTGTGGTTGCTAATAGATGACAGAGAAAAATAATAGAGTGAGTACTTTTGCAACACAGATGCATAAATTTATGAGGTGAGATTTCTCCTCCTGCACATTTTTTTTTCAATTAGAAATACATTTTGCTCCTTACTTAGAAATCATAAAACATTTTGAATTTAAGGGAAGGAACAACCCAAAATTGAAGGAAAATAATCACACACAACTCATGCCAAAGCTACTCAAGGAACATTTTGAACACAAAAACAAATATCCACAATACCAAGGTGACTGAAGTTGTTGTGAGCATCAGGTTATAAAAATGCTTGCCTTTGTGTCCTCTGCCAAAATAAAATATACTATTATGGTGGGATCATGTTAATTCAAATAATACATTTGGCTTTAAATGTGATTCATATTTTTCCTCTCCAGACCACGTGAAGAAGAGAATTGCAAATTCTAATAGTATAACAGCATTTTAGCTAATTTTCAACTTTAGCCAAAAACATGTTGTGGCCAACTGGCATGTTAAACGGTCTATACAGAAAAACTATTATACTTAGATTACTGTAGTGCAGTCCATGATTGTAGGACAATCATGGGCCGATTATGTGGAGAAAAGAGAGACTTGCACAATCAAAAACATGGCTTGCAAAGCACAGTATTCTGGTCACACAGTAACTGCAAGGAACATTTGACCCATGGTTGTGCAGCTCTATCGGTACTCCTCAGAACCAAAGGAGAAATGTCAACTTACATGTTAGTGCAGCCAGAGTTTAACTGTGTAAAATACAGTTTTTTTGTTAATATTTATTTGCATTAATGTGAATCGCATGATGCATTAGAATCAAAGCATATGGTGCTAAATTATCAGGACCCCAAGATTCAGCTCGTATAGGTAACATTTTCTCCTGGGCACCTCTCTGGATATATCAGCATTCTTCACTTTGTGAGCTCATGTAAAATTTATATACACACACACAGGCAAAAGTGCATGTTCCATCTTGCTCAAAATAGGTTTTTTCCAATAAACCGAAGTCTCTTCACTTTGTTTTATACTAGAATAAGCAGCTCTTCTTAATCAGTGTGCAAAGGTTGTCTGACAAGTGTTGGTTGTATATGCCTCACCTTTGACCCTGCAGTTGCTCCTCAGTGAAGCCCTCTCTGCTACCTAATCTCAAATGCTTTCCCAGGCCCACTCTAATTCATTACTTCCCCTTCCACTGCCCTGCCAGGGTCACGGTAATGACATGCAACGCGCCGGACCCAGTTATGACCAAGGCCTGCGTTTGATCTTCCATGCATCCCTCTGATATATAAATATTTTTGTGAAGGCACCGCTATGTGTTGTGCATTTACTATGTCTGTCCTTTGGCAAGTGTTTATACAGTGCATAAATACTTGCACTGTATTTATGCTAATTAACACAAAAAAACAGCCATTCCAGGCAGATGTTTTACTCCTCCTTTCTGGTAAAAACAGTGGGTAGTGTTACTGCTGTGATTGAGGCAGGAGAACAATAGCTTCAGCAGAGATGAGTGTGTGAGTTATGGTGTCACTGGGAGGACCTTAGTCTATTAAGGAGTAGTGGGGAGTTTGAGGAAGGTCTTAGGAGAATGAACTTGAATAAAGATTACAGACTGCAACAATTCAGTTTCAGAAGATAAAAATAATTTTGGATGAAAAAAAAAAAAAACAAAAAAAAAACAACAGCAGGAATATCAAACTGTAAAAACTGATTTTGATTCCAAGGCAGAACAGACACCTTGAGAAATATATGCATCTCTGTCTTGTTCCGCAAGGTGATGTTATCTGAGGTAAACGTTCGCAGGCTCACAGTAAGGTCAGTTAGTTACGTCTCATTTATTGGTATTTAAAATGATTTGCAAATGTGGCCCCCGCATACATAGTCATTAAACACAGGTGTCTCGGATTACTGCCATGGTTCACATATTGCAGATGAAGAATAGGGATGGTTTTATATTCACTCGTTTGCACAGACATGACATAATAAGCAATGAGATCACGACTAATTTGACAGTTAATTTCCTAATGAATAATCTCATGTGTCCTGTGTCTGCTGAGGGAATCTTTACTCCAATGCTGCCATTAGCTTTCTCCTACTTTCTTTGGTTTGCTCTACACGCCAGGGTGATGTAATAGTTTTAGCCTCAGTTCTCATCTGTGCAGACCAGATTATAAACTCACCATGTGACCTGATCAGTTTTCTCTTTTGGCTTATATTTCCTCTAAATTTAGTTTGTCTGAATTTGGAAAATTAATGCAGCCTATTTGGAATTGAGAAATCACACAGAGAAAGCATTTAAACATATCTATAGCAGAATCCCTTAAAATTAAGCAAAGCATTTAAATTAAAAATGTTTATTTTCTTTTAATATCACGCAAACTCTTGCCAAAGTATTTCCATTTTAAGTTTTAGTGTGAACCTAAAATCTGCTGTTGCTCTTACACCTAAATTTCTCCTTTGCGGGACAATAAAGGCTGTTTCTGCTTCTATCCCTTTAACTTATTCTTTTGTCATGCTACAACCAGAAACTTAAAGATATTGTATGTAGATCAACATACTGTTGCACTTCTATGTGAAGTCTTCTGGGGAACGTCTCTGCCCTTGAGCTGCATATTTACAGCCTAAAATTGTTTCACATTCTTTGTTACATCAATGTATGTCAGAATAGAGAATAGAGAGCATCAAAGTCATACATAAGCTTTAATCTAAGACATTTCGTTGCGCTTTGACCCTATATTATCGGCTAGCAGTATCAGAGCTACAGACTTAAAAAGAATAAACAACCTGATGAAGAATGTTGGTTCTGTTCTGGGGCTGCACAGTGGTGCAGTTGGTAGCACTGTTGCCTTGCAGCAAGAAGGTCCTGGGTTTGATTCCCGGCCCGGGGTCTTTCTGCACAGAGTTTGCATGTTCTCCCTGTGCATGCATGGGTTCTCCGGCTTCCTCCCACAGCCCAAAAACATGACTGTCAGGTTAATTGGTCTTTCCAGATTCTCCCTAGGTGTGAGTATGTGTGTGCATGGTTGTTTGTCCTGTTTGTTTCTGTGTTGCCCTGCGACAGACTGGCGACCTGTCCAGCAGTATTCCGCCTCTTGCCCGGAATGCAGCTGGAGATAGGCACCAGCAACTCCCAACCCTATTAGAAAAGAAAATGGATGGATGGTTCTGTTCTGGGGACTACTGTGGAACATTTGGAGATTATTGTGCAAAAAAGGATTTTTCATAAAATCAGGAAAATTGCAGATAACATTGAACATCCTCTTCATGAGACAGTTCCACAACAACAGTGTCTTCAGTCAGACGCTACAGGAGAGCCTTCCTGTCCACAGCCATCGGCGTATACTACAAGTCATGGTATGAGTTACAACAACATTACATTTCCTTTTGAGATTAATAAAGTATTTTTTAATTGAATTGAATTTGAATGTTTATGGTATTTTCCTGCTGAAAGGAGGAAACTCTCCAGTCTGATTGTCTTTTCAGTCTGTAGCAGGGTTTTTACGTGATTTCTTTATAATTAACTCCACCGATCTTCCCATCAACTTACAATCAGCTTTACTGCTAAAAAGACAAATTCCTACAATATGACGCTATAACCATCCTGTTTCATTGTGGAGATGGTGTGTTCAGAGTGATGTGCTGTAATATCTTTCTGCATAGATCTATTTTAATCTCACCCTACCAGAACAACTTCTTCTACATCTCTGGAGTGTTCCCTGCCTGGCTTGTGACAAACTATAAACAGGCATTTTTGTGGCTTACTTATTCCCAGAGTTACATAAAGGTTGTGCTTGTGTGAATACTTGTCTAATTATTGTACTTTTAGACTTTTTTTGCATAAGCTTTGGATCTCTGCTCTAGAGTAACATGGATCTCTGAGTAGTGATCTCCATGCTTGGTCTTCCAGCTCAGGTGGATGGTCATGTCTTCTTAGGTTTGCATTTGAATTTACTCTTTCCAGTATTTGAAGAAAGATGAAACATTACATAGTCTCGTGCTTTGCAAGTCTCCTGCATTAAGTTGAATTTTTATGCCTTTGATATTGTGTAAGATATTGCTAATTAGGTAACTTCTGAATGGACATGACTGTACTGTAAGTACGATTTGCATTTGAACATGACCCAAATGCAGACAAGAGAAAGGGAGGCAATTGATGACTTATTAAAAACTGAGAAACTTAGCAGCAAAACGAGGACACATCTGAATACTTTCTGGTGTGTATTTATGTTGAAAGAATACTTTCAACATACCTGAATTAAATAATTGGATAATTAAGACTATGTAGAAGTTGGCTGCTGGCTGACAAGGTTATCAGTTTATTTTATTCAGGTGTCTTGGAACGGGGTCAAATCTAATAATCTGAACTGACGTTTGACGCCCGCATCACAAATGGTCAAACCTAAGAAAGTAAAACACATCAAACCTTCAGTGAATTTACAGGTAAATGTGACTCTCAAAGGAATAAAACTCATAAAATTAATGAATTCAATAAAATTTCAGTCTAAACAGTGGGTCAGTGATTTGTCTTCAATAAAATGTGTCTTACATAGGAAGAAGGAATTCCTGCTGATAAAAAGTCCAAAGTCTTTAGGAACATATGTTTCATAAAGTATAATAAAAATTCACAGCCTTTTACCGGTGCTGCCAAACTTCAGTTTGTGTTTGCAGTAATACGTCTAATTGATGCTTGACATCATGTTTCAGGTTGAATAAAAGGCAATATATGAAACACATATCTATAATAGTCCCTCCAAAGTCAAAGATCTCTGCAGTGAAAATTATTGGCATAATGCAAAGAGCTCAGGTTAATGACAGCTGCTCCCATTATATCACATAAAGTTTCATAGTTTCAATAAAGTTGACCACCATTACTGTGCATTGGCTGCCCCCTTTTTGGGAAATCTAATCCTCGTCATCCTCGTCACATCCGTTTGATGTAGCCGTTGCCTACTCCATCCTCACGCGCAATTCCTCATGCGGTTTTTCATTCAGGCGGCTGCCAGAAGCCCTCGCTGTGCCTTCCATAACTCTTACGTCCGTGAAAGATTTTTAATTAAAATGAAGACAGCTGGCTGAACTGTGGAGATGTCACAAATAGTTTTCGCCTCCAAAGAAGCCTATCATGTGCTCCAGACATCAGATTGCAGGCAATTCCAGCTTTTTTGAAGAACTTGTTAATCACGTCTTCTGCTTAATTAAATTATCAACAGCTACAGATTGATGCATCCACAGACAGCGAAATAGGGAGAAACGGAGAATTCAATTGCTTTCCCTCAACTTATGGGTTGTCATATGTCCCCTTTCTGTATTATATATTGATATGATGGTGACCCCATGCATTTACTGTATTGGATTTTTTTATTACTCACCTTTGAGCTTGTTCTAAAGAATAGGCAGTGACCCATCAGAGTGAGCATAAGTGACCTGTTCTTGTGAGTACAAGTGTGTGTGCATTTATACCTTTTATAAATACGTTACACAACTAGGTTTTTGGAAGAGTGACAGTTGGTTTTTCTTTTCAAGACGGTGTGTTTGCCAGGGGTCAGATGGCCAAAGGGGATCTGAGAGTTGATTTGATGTAGCTAAGACATGGGAGAGGTTGACTACCAGGGTTGAGTGTGGGAGCTGGAGAGTTGGAAGGTCATGTTCATAAATTGTTACCAGTGAGCTGAGGCTTAATTGAAAAAGCTGGAGACAGAGGAGACCCTTGATCTGCGGCCCAAGACCCTTCCTTTGTGACCTCTATGTCTTCAGTCATTCAAGTGTTCTTGGTTAGTCTTTGACAAATACAGTGACATTTTTCTATGGTTTCACATATTTAAATAATTCGGCGTCTGCCGTTTTTGTTTGGTTTGTCTTTTAAATTTCAGTTTTGAATACAGTGTTTCTTACATTTTTTCTAGTGAATTTCTCAAATCGTTTCCAGCATTTGAGTAACAGTAAGTCCAATTCTCAAAATATGTACAAAAAGGAAAACACCAAACCGTTATTTCATCTCTCAAAAGGAAATATTTGTGTTGATGATGAACATGCACTGCCCCAGAATGAAAGTCCTTGTTTTATTGTGTACAGATAAGAAAGTCCATCTTGTTAGTTCTATTGTCAATATAATTGTGTAATATTGATGGATAGTCCTCCGTTTGTTCAGCAAGTGACATGTTGAGTATAATAACTAACACATGAAAGTGAAAACATTATATTTTAAGCTGTACTTCTGATGAGGGCACAAGAACACTTCACTACATTAAAAGAGTCATGAACAGGCTCACTTGCAATAAATGATCCTTCTCCTCTGAGCCAGAACTATAAACATAGTTAGAGAATGGGTCTCCCAGAATATCAAAATCTCAAAATGCACAACAATCGTATTCAGATCTTTGAGAGGCTAAGCTGGTCTTCGGACTTCAGCTCTACAGAAAATCTGTGGATGGAGTATCCAATCAACACTCAAGAATCCTCAAACATTTAGAGAGTTTCTTTAAAAGGGGAAACTAAGTTAGTCATTAGTATATGTTCACCCAAATCCACTTACAAGTTTTCTGTTTTTGTGTGTCCCTGCATTGGAATTAAACTCCTATAATGATTTAAAGCAGAAGGAAATGAAGTACCCTTAATTCTCATTGAAGAATTTATTCTAATGCGAAGTGTTAACAGCTCCAGTTTGTTGTAACATTTTATTCTTTTTATGCCTTCATACCTACAAGATCTCTGACCAAATACGTTGGCCTTACTGATAATCATCTGACTCTGTCCATCTTTCAGCTGCTGTTTGAGATAACCCCACTCCTGTGTTGACAAAGCAACGGCTCATTTATAAAGCAGAGCTTCCAGCTTCCCATCCCCTATGGACACTGAAATCTCTCCACCAAACAAAGCAATCATAAGCATGAATAGGAGTCTGCTGTGAAACTCGATCCAACGTGTCTGTACATTCTACACAGGTGATACATAGTCGCTGTCTTTTGAAGAGGACCTGTTAGCCGACTGAGCATTTGGCAAGGAAGAAGGGAAATCTGTCATTTCACACAGGGAGGAAATCTATCCCTGGTTTTCATTATTCTGAATGATCGGCAGGAGATGCTTTACCTTATCACTTTGACACGCTGGGCGTTATGACATGAACAGTTTTACTCCTGCATTCATTGAAGGAAGGAAAAGTCTTCTCATGTTACCAACAGGGATAAAAATGTGGTTGTTTTCAAAAATGTTTTCCAAACACAAATCTAGAAAGTGTGGTTATTTTTGCAAAAAAACAAGGAAGGTTTCGAGTAATATTAATTGCAAAATAGCTCAAGTTCAAACAATCCCAACATATGAATATGTATTGATCTAAAACAATACATTGATTGATTGGCTGTATTTTTAGAATCGTTCTTTTCACTGTTGCCATGCAGCAAAAAAGGTCCTGGGTTTGAATCCCGGAATGCTAGTTCAATTGAATACTTTAAAATTCCTTTTCGGTCTGAGTGAGTATGTTGCCCATCGAACACAAATTATTGCAGGGCCGTTAGTACACAAGTCTGTATGCTGGAAAAAATTATTTGTTTCTCATGCTTTTTAAACCCAGCCTAAGTGCACCTGCCTGGTAAAGGCTGATTTGAGATCTGAACATGAACCAGTGGAAAAGATACCGATCTTTGTTTTTTTCTTCTTCTTCAAAGGCAAGTGCAACAGACCGATAATGTAGCACAGCAGCCCATATCCTCCAAACATAAGCAAACCACAACCGATGAGTCAATGATTTAATGATAAAATCAAATCTTAAACACAGACATGCCCCTATCTGAATTACCTGCAATACTAATACTGCAACAGTAATCTTTCTGTGTCATATAGACTATTTCTCTTCAGACAACTGACAACATCCTAAGCTCTTGTAGAGACAGAGAACAATCTTAACAAAAGGTTTGTACAGAAGCAGTGTAAATAATCCTACTTTTCAACATGGGATTGATCAATTTTCTTTTGCTCGTACAACTCGCCAAACAATGTTTATAAAATCAGACAGAAATATCCCTGTTGGAATATTATCCACTGCATGATAGGTCAGGGCATTGTCCCTGCATTGTTTAGTGAAGCTTTATTTTAAATGAGCCTGAAAACACCTGTTTCTATTTCCACAAAGCATGTCTGTTATAGGAGAGATGCCCATGCCTCCATATGTCGGAGGATTTTTATACTTTTCAACCATGTTGTTGCTCTTTCTTGCCAGTATGTCAGCCATCTGCTTTAGAATAGTTTTAAGCGCATTGGGGGTGGTACTGGGGACTTTTCATGACTTCGAGGTGTGAAACTAACCCCCTGCTGTTTACCCCAGATGCTTGTGTGCCATCTCCTCCACTGTGTCCACCTGAGGTCCCAGGACAGCAGTTACGGAGGGTGATTGCTCAGCTCTGGTCTGCTGGCTGCCTCTTCGTTAGGGTGCAACAGAAACAATCCCATTAAGTGGTGGATCGCCTTTCACACAGATTACTGAGCATCTGGCAGTCCTGCTGGAGAGGGGGACAGAAACAGATTTTAGATCATGAGGTCACAATGTTGGGGAAAAAAGATGCAGATTAAAAACCTGAACCAGATTCACCTTTTATAAACAGAAAAAATAGATTTAAACTGATTTAGATTACTCAGGTTTTTTTAAATTACTTTCTTAGACTCACATATTTAGAAATAAGGGAAGTGGATTTTCTTACATTTCCCAGCTGTAATAATACATTTGTAATGTAAAAACAAATCTAAATAAAGTCAAACTGATAGAAAAGAACTAGTAGTACAATTTGCTACAAATACTTTTTATTTTAAAATAAAATTATTACTGTTTAACAAGAAATGGTGCAGAGACTACAATAACCACATGTCATATAACACGCACATAAACGTTTTAGATGAAAACATCAACTTTTCCTTTTTAGAATCTTAATTCTTTAAATTGTCCAAAAAAATCCCCAATGACCACAGGCGTCTGCCAATATTATGCTGGTCTCTTTCTTTTTCTTTTTGTTGTCTCACATCTTTCAATGCGCTCCCGAAGCTTCATACAGTCCAGTTCTTCAGATTGGTGTTGTGTTCTGGTCTCCGTGGGGCTTTGGGCCAAAGCGATGCTGACTCACTTTAACCCCGGGTGAAAGGTGAGAACTCTGAGAACTGAGCGTTCTGGTCTGCTAGAGAAGACCTGCGTGCTCTGTTCTGCATGCTTGAGTTTGGGAAAAGGGGGTGACACAATGATGAAGAGCAAAGAATAGGTGACTAAAACAGAGTAATGAGAGAAAAGGATTAGTGAGTGAAGACAAATGAGGGAGATTTAATGGTATATTCAGGGAGAGTTTAAAAAAAACATTAGTGGTTAGTGGTTAAAAACTTTGCATCAATCACATTGTAACAAATTTGTTACGGAGGTGTAAAAAAACTCTCCAACTCGGACATACCCGTTCCGTTTTGTTAATTGTTGTAGTGTTTCGTTAATGTTGTGTTTTTGAATTTGTTGAAGTGGTTTCCACCTCAGGGCCACAGTATGTACCTCTACAGGCACCAAGATTAGGATGTAATTCAGAAATTATTGATAAACCGGTCATGGAAAGACATCACTGTGTTACACCTTATTTTTGTTAAAAAAAAAAAAAAACCTCCAACACGATCTGCTGTCAGTAGTGCTGTTGATTGTTTTCTGAATCCAAAGTTTCTTCTCTGCTGGTCAATCATAGCCCAAATATTAGAATGAAGATTTTCATCACCTCTGACCTTCAGTGCTCAGGTGGAAAGAGCACACCTTGGGGGCTTCTGGTTGTTGCTTTAAAATTAGAATTACAATCATATTCATATTGCTCTCTTTTCCATTGTTAATATAAAGAAATAATACAGTTTTTGACAGAAATAATCTATCTCTGATGCACCTTGCAACTGTAAGCACAAGTTAAGATTTGTCTAAATAAAGGTGCATCTACAGACAGCAGGTCATGGTCAGACATCTTGACAGGTTTGTGATTATTGCAACAGATTCAAGTATGTATGGTCTTTTGTTGAGTCGTATTATTGAGTGTGTTGAGCACCTGCCAAGTATCTTGCCTTTGTTCAACCTGGCGCATCTCTCACATTAATTAACATTTCCTTCCTCATGAACCAGGACAGGGTCCCTCAGAGGGGTTCAAATATCTCACTCTTCCAAAGATCCATTGTCCTCTGTACCACATGTATTGAAACACCAGTAGGTACAGAGCACATGATCTTACATGTAACATGTGGTCCACCAAATCCAGCATCTTGTTGTTCATTCTTTTGTTGCAGCCACAGATGACTACACGGACCACATGGCAATGAAGGCCAGTAGAAAGACGTTCCCTTGCTTCTGGTAACCAGGAACTAATAACTAACAAGAAGTGAATGGTTTTATTATTAATTGTATTACTATTGTATAATTATCTTTGTCTTAGTTGTCTTTAAGCATGTATTTATATGTATTGATTATTAGATCAATTAGACAATTAGATCAGTCCTGATCTGTGAGAGGAATTTTCCCAACAGTAAAAATTCAAACATAAAATTTTGGGTTTGAAGACTCATATCATTAAATTTAACATTTTCATTTAACTCACAATTATGACAGGAATTATATTAATCCACCTGTAAATAGCCACTTTGTTTTATTTTTCTGTTGATGTTTCAACTATTTTTTTTTTACACTTGTTGCAGTTTATGTTAAAACCTCTAAATGTTACCACTAGAAAATTTTGAAGCATTTTTCATCTCCTTATTTTATGAATAGATCTTTCAAAAATAACTTGAGTATATGAGCTCCATAGCTGTCAACCGCAACTTACCGTAAATTACTTCTCACTCCCATTTCAAATTCCTATGGTGGTTAGACAGGTTAAATTATTTTATATATGTCACACTGTAACCACGCTGTCATTTGACATTTGTCCTTTTTTCTGTTGAGAAATTATGAAGAATGTGATGGCTATTGTAGGAGTAGGGGCTATTTGAAGAGTAGAGTATACCTAAAAAATATGTATAGCAAAATAACAATATAAAGTTGCCAACATGCCTCATGGCTGTCTTCAGAACAAAACAGATGCGCTGTAATTTATGGCCACTTTCTGTGATTGGAGGAGAGAGCTTTGAATCGATCTGGGACCTCTCTCTTTCACCTGTTAAGAGCTTTCCTCGTAATTGGCCACCGCCATCATGGCTACTGCCAAATCTGAGGCCTCCTCTGTTGCACAATAGTATGTTAGAGTATGTGTAAACTGTGCCTATTTTTCTTCTGCTCTGACCATTGATTTTTAAATGAAGTATCAAAGAAAATCAATAGTAATCAACAAATAGTAGGCAACACACAGTAGTGTCAGATCCCTGGGGCAGAGCTTAATCATTTTAGATGCCTGGCACAACACAGGGACAAAGGATGCACAGAAAAGTTGGAAACCCAGTAGAAACAAAAGGTGAAGTTGGATGAGACATTTGTCAGAAGTGAGATAAGGAGAAAGGATTGGCAGGCTCTGTCTCCACAAACCTGGACACTTCCTTTTCTTCCCTTTTCCTCACTGCTATTCCTACTTTTCTCTGAACTGTGACAGATCATTCACCCATAGTTTGGGGCGATTCGTGTAAAAACATTACAGTATCCCTCAGGCTGGAGATCTAGTTACACCAAAGCAAGGCTTTTCCAAAGGAATCTGTCAAAAGTACTTAATCATTTTCTAAGAGAACTGTGGAGCTAGTAGACTACCTGCCACTCACCATCAACACTTAGTCATCTATCAAAGTCACATGTACCTGTACCTGAATGCTGAGTCGATGTTCAATCCAAACAAGTGACAAAGTGTGACCAAACTCTAAATGAATGACACATGAAATTGCTACCCACATGTTAAACTTCCATAGTTTGCAATGTGGGTATAACAATGGAACCACTATCTGGTCACACCCTTGTTTCATAAAAAAAGAAAGTATTTACAGGTCTTTCTTCAGCCATAAAATTTCTCAGACACAAAGATTTTGTATTTTTTAATTAGTATTTCAGTCAATAAAGAACTCAAAGCCATTCTCCCAAACTTTTAAGAACATTTGAAAAGACAAAGTTCGTCCAAAGAATGATTCTAAGAGCTTTAGTTCATGTTAAGTCTGCCTGATCTGTCTCCAATAAAATAACAAAACAAAACGTAAAATGATTTTTATGAAAACCAATATGGCAGCAAATAGCTGTTTTCTCCATTTCAGTTTATCAGCTTGTTTCATTCAGAGGAGTTTATTCTTTAATAACCACACCTGCGGTACCTGTATCTCAGCAGCTTTTGAGTCATAAGTAAAACAAGACTTAATTTCAGGATAGTGTAGCGATCAGATTAGTGCTGTGAACTGCAGGATTTCTTCATAAAACTGTGGGATATGGGCATGTAAACATTCAGAGGTGATAGGATAAAATTACACAACAACCCACAGCTGCTATTGTCAAACTGCATGTCATTGCTGGAGTCATTTCCTGTATACTGATGGTTTGATAGCGAAGTAGACTCGTCCTTTCCTGCGGAAGAGAGAGAAATTTAGGCAACACTAACAGAATTATAATTTCTCATATAGGTTAAGGAAGACTGAAGCATTGCTATATCTTTTTTTGTTTAAAATTCTGTAAAATGTTACCCAAGTTTTAAAAACGTCTGGTTTTGAAACTGGTACAGTTTTTGTTTGAAGCCCCTTTAATATGTGCCTGGAGAGTGTGTTTGGCTCTATAGTGTAATTTAACGCTGACCCTCCCCCTCTTGTTGCTTTGCATTGCTGGTCAGTTGGGTGAAAAAAGGACTACTAAACTTTTCCCTCAGGAAAAAAATCAGCTACTGGGAAAAACATAGACTTAGCCTTTACGTGGGAACCAATGAGATCTCTCAGCAGTTAAATAAATTATTGTCAGTTCATGTTACTTCGGGGACTCTTGGGAACAGTGTTGTTTTTTTTTTATTTTAAATAGAAAAACAGCTGAATCCAGACTGAATTTTATCTAATTATCCAATTTGTATTTTTATTTCTACTTGTTTTGCACCATCGTTCTCTTGTATGTGTGTACCACACTTAGTGTCTTTGAGCTCAAAAATAAATTTAGTTTCTCTTCAAATGCTATAGGTTTTATTGTGATTTTCTTTTTTGTAGAAGTGCTGTAAAACTGTGATTTTTGACTGAAGGTTATCAATTTATTACAATCTCGCTCTGGCTCATGCCTAGTTGTGATGGTATCATAAAGTTAGAAATTATTTCAATACTATAGTTTTAAAAATGTATTAAAACATTTACTAAAGAAGAATATGAATGATAATTATTTACAGTGGTTCTATCTTCCGACAATTTCAGACCAACCATTAATAGCTAGATTATGTGATCTAGAGTTATATATATATATATATGTCTCTTTAGTTTGAATAGAAACGGGGGAAAAAGGAAATTCTGCACCACATTTCAAGGAACACTTTCCAAGTAAATTTTAGGTGAACCTAAGATGCCATTTGTGCCAAGTTTCATGGTTCCAGCTTCGCTGTCTGTCCCTCCAGCCTCCCCTCTCCTCCCTGTCTGTATCCACCACCGCCCACCTTACCACCAGAGCAGACTGCAGTGCCAGGCCTCCCTCCAGGCTACAGTGCTGCAAAAGTGACAACATAAGGTCCATTCTGTTCCCTGTCACTCACAGCCTCAGGCCCACTGTTAAATGGAAAAGGCTTTTAGAGGCTGTAAATGGGGAATGGAGGGAGAGAGGTAGGTGGGTCACAGTGGACATGTCGGCCTTTGTGTGCCTGTGTGTGTGTGTTTGTACATGTGCTACGCACAGATGCTTTATAGTATATGTGGACTTTTAGGTATGTGTGTGTGTGTGTGAGCAGGCTCGCACCAGGGAGTTGAAGAGATTTGCGCGTAAATGAGGCTGGATTAGCCTGTAAATTAGTCTTTCAGGGTGACCTGTGACTATCCAAAGACTTTCAGTGCTTTGGTATTATAGAGCTGTGTTTTTGTCTCATTTTTGACAGTCTTTCTGTACAGCTTCTAAGAATTTCCATGTGTCAGTCTTTTTGTTTCTACATTATAACAAGCACCTGTTGGACTTTGTTAGCGTTATCACAAATGTATTACTTCCACTAAAGGTAATACATTTGAAAGTGTTATTTATTTTCTCTAACATTAACATCTATAGTTTAGGATATTATTTTCTCCCTTGGCCAGAACAGATAAAGAGAGAAAAGAATGGGACTGTTTGCATAATCTATGAGAAACAATTGACATTGTCTTTTAAGCAGCTTTAAAAACCCACTCAGTCAGTGATTTCTTTGTGACAGAGACATACCACACAAAGAGGTGAATGTGAGGACAGCTTTGATTAATTGATTATTGGCTGTAATATTTATAAGGCATGGTTGGTAAAGTCTACTAATAATGTATTACGTTGCAATTGGTGCTGACTTACTGAGCCTGGCAAAAGTATTCATACTACTTGCCATGTTTCACATTTTGCCCGATTAAAATCACCAAATAATGTACATTTTATTTGAATTTTATGTGATAGATGCAAAATAGTTCATAACTGTGAAGTGGAAGAGAAAGGATACATTATCTTCAAATTTTTACAGATAAAAATATATGTGGTCTACATTTATGTTTAGACTGATATGCTCTATGAATTTCCATTAGAGGTAATAGAGTCCACCTGTGTGTAATTTTATGTCGGAAGGCCTCCTTATTTATTCATCTTACTTGCAAAATAATCAATTGTGGTTCTTGTTTAACAAATGTGCATTGTAAAATTGATACCAGTCAGGTGATAATTATATGAGAGTCCATTCACTTGTCTGGTCTTAACCTTGTAACATAGAGTTGTGTTTCTGCGTTGATTTTTATACAAAGACAAATATGCCTGTTCTCCAAAATTAAATACGTTTTGCTCCTGATTGTATGTGCTTTTTTCATAACTCCTGAAGTAGTTACACTAACCAGCCAAACCATCATTACTACTAATTTGAAGAATGAAGAAACTCTCCCTTTCATTACCAGGGCCTGGAGAAAGATTACCTGAGTTCAACTTGTGGAATCAGATGTTGGCAGCAGAACCTCTGGGTGTGGTGTATTGAGGATTTCAATCTTTTAATATTGTCAGATGCAATCATGGACCTGTTGGTCCATCATGGGCCAATAGGGATAGTGTAGAATGGTTTGAAACAATTAATTATCTTCACATTTTTCCTACTGAACTTTGTGTTGTTGCAAAATAATCAATGAGTAGCGATGTTAATTGTAATCATCATCAGCTTTATTAAAGACAAAAATCACTGATGGATGTCGACACATAGAAAAATACTAATAATTAAAAAATATCAAAAATCAATCACATAAAAAGATAATCACATGTACAAGTCACTGATTTACAGAAAGGTCAGACTGCCAGTGATTCCATAAACTGGACTTAGACCTGACTGAGTCATTTTGTAATAAAAAAAAAATAAAAAAAAACTTTTAAAAACAATTGCTTGCTACTTCATCATAACCACGCTGGAGGTGGATGTATTTTTGCATGAGAGAATGAAAGATTAGCTGCAGTGTGTCATACTGTTGTCAGCGGTAGGCGTGATGATCGTCAGCTGAAGGCTCTCACCTGTCACTGCCAAGGCAAAGTTTGGGGACTGCTGGCGCCGGCCCAGTCTAAACAGGAGTCAGCCCTCTCTGCCTGAACAGGTCTGCTTCAAAGAACGCTCCTCACAGGGAGAGTAAGAGAAACAAAAGTTCAGTTAGCATTTTCACAAGCACAGGGTCACCTTGATCTTTCACTCTCCTGCATCTTGTTCATGCATCCTGCTGCATGCGTGCTCACCCTGTTTGTTTGTGACTGGTTTGAAACTTTTAACGGCCTGTTTATCCTGTTTTGGGGCTTAGGGTTTCTTCCACATGCAGGTGCTAATATTTGTTGCATGATATGTTAATATGATGGTAAACTAACAAACTGGTGTGTTTTGTGGTATCAGACACTAACCCCTCTTCTTCAGCTTTGTCTCCAGCGTGACCCTTCAAGACTCTGCTTCTGGCTCCTGCCCTGGTGTGTGTGCATGGGTATGTGTGTATCTGAGCTAGATGTGATAGCGGAGAAAAACCATCTGTCTGGCTGGAATCTGTGTGCTTGATATCCCCTCTGTCTCTGTGGCTGCCCTGCAGATGTTTTCGTTGTTTTTAAGCACCACTTTGTTTTTGATTCCTCATCGTGTGTTTAGAAATGGAGGGATTACGTTCCATCCACTATTGGACATTTGAAGAAGTGTAAGTTAAGCCCACGTGTTGCACCCATGCCATAAAACCGTCTAAACTTCCCACTCATTTTGTGGCACCACGCAAAGATTCACAGTCATGTCTTTGGCATACAGGTCAAAATTCATTCAAGTGCACAGTACTATAAGGATTCCAAATGTGTGCAAGACAGATACATATGATCTGCTTTTCATTGGCGGCGAATAAATTTTGTCTTTTGTAGTCACCAGTAAATGCCTGGAGATGTCGACACACTCTGTTGGCTTTTTTGATTGTCATTAAAATGTTCCCTCTCACTGAGTAATGTAGCGACATGTCACTTTTTTTATTTGTTGTTGTTGTCTTTTGTACTGTTAGCCTTGCACAGAAATTAACCAAATAAGGTTTCAAGCCCTATCTTTCAGTTTCATAATACTTTGCGTGCGTGCATCCTGAAATATTTCACTATTGTTTTATACTTGTACAGATGTAGATGTGTATCTATGGAGCAGAAGTGCAGAACTCGTAATTCTGTCGCACAGCTCTTAAAAAGAAGACAAGTGAAGCGACACCATGATGGAAGAATGGGACAAAGAACAAAGTGAAGCAAAGGGTTGAAGACTCTCCCCTATCATTAAAATGTGGTGTTCGGTATGGATGCAGTTTTTCAGTCAACTGCAGTGAGAGTATAAAAAGAAAAGTGGATCAAGTAAAAGCTTTATAAAGTGAAATATTGATAAGGTATTATTTGAATCTTTGTAATATATCACTTGAAAGGACACTTGTAACAAAATTGGGACAAAATATAAACAAGCTGAAATCCAACTTGGCTGCTAAAAGCATTCAAACAGACCTTCACTTAGAGTTCACATGAAACCAAACCCATAGCAGTCACCATAAAAGTCTCGGTAGTAACTGATGTTCAATTGTGCATTTTCAGAAAAAAAGTTTTAAAAGTAAAAATACTAGAGCTACATCACAAAGCTCCCTCTCTTTGTATTTAAGTTCATCAAGGAACTTAAATACGTTTTATATAAGCTACAAGCTACAGCTGGTCAAAGCTTCTGGTGCAGCCTTATCGACTCATGCTAATGTTAATATTAACAAATACATCAAAAGCTAGTTTTCTAAATATTTATCCAAGACTGTACATTTAGTACATTTGCTTACAGATATTTATTTTTGTACATATATAGCTTATTGGTTTGTTTTATATTCTTTTCTTTTTGCTTTTCAACTTTGTGTAGCGTTGAATAAAGAAAAAAATACAAATGTTTATTACCTCAATACAAATGTACTGAAAAAGTACAAAAGGTCCACTACAGACAGAGGCACAAAGTTACCAAACTCTCATTTTGTGTACTGCTACATCCCGAACTCTGAAATACTTTCCTCATGTTTTAAACTTCATAATGGGTTTTCACAATTGGGAACAACAACCAGACATAAAATATAGAAGTGCTTCAAAATCTATAGAAAAATTGTAAGAGACTTAAACAAATGTTAATTACTAGCTCTACTAATATTATAAAGACACCTGTTTTCTTTATTGAAAAGTAAACTTGTGTATTTTCAAGTTTTACTACATACTCTTAGTTTGATTTATGTCCAGACTTTGACTGGGCCATTCTATCACTTGAATATGCTTTGAACTAAGTGACACAATTGCATCTCTGGCTGCTCCAACCTAAAGTCCACTTAAGGTTTTCTTCCAGGCCTTCTCTATATTTAGCGCCAAACATCTTAATTGAGCTTCCTCGTACCTCCTGAAATCCATGACCAGAGAATGCTGCCACCAGAGATTCTTACTGTGGGGGATAATATGTTCATGTATTATTTTTTGACCATACATATTTCGTTTCAGGTATGGCAGAAAATTGAGGTTTGCAAATCAATTGACCAGAACACCTTGCTCACAAGTTGCCATGTGAAGAATATGCCATCGTTTGCATCTTAGGCTTAGAAGTCACTTAAAAAATTTTCACACTTCTCTGCTCTTCAAGCATCTGCCTTTTGCTATCAATCTTTGAGGGGAATAAGCAGACTGGGCAAATCCTCTGGCATCTGTTGGATCCAGTTTATCTTCCTTAGAGCCTCTTTGCCTTAACGTCAGTGGGATCTCAGTGAAAAGTCTTATCTGTCAAAGTCCAGGCGAGGTTATCAATCCTGACCTGTCTCAGGCTCTGGGACCTCAGACCTCACACAGACCGATGGAAAGAGGGGATGCTGCAGTCAGCTTGTTATTCCTCTGACTAGAAAGAATTTTACAACACAAGTATTCAGGTAACTAAGCTAAAAGAAACACATTTAAAAGTAATTTTGAATCATCTGTATTTTTTTCAGCCATCTTCTGTCACTTTCATTTCATCAGACAGGTTTGTTTTAATTGAAATTCCCCCCTACAGTATCTGCGCTCAGCTCAGCTATCCAGGTACAAATTAGTCAATTGTTATTCTTGTCAGAGAGAGGTCAGAAGCCTACACTTGCTCCATGTGTTTTGAGTTGGCCTGAGTGGCGAGCGGGGCGGTTAGTGTTGACTCTTCTGGTGAAAAGTGGCCTTGATCCATCTCAGCGTGGTCACTTCCAGGTCAGGCTGTAGGCAGAATCGGCGCAGGGCGTGGAGGGGGGAAAGCAGGATATCAGAGACAGGCCAAATAAACAAACCCGTCAGCCGTAGCAGGGCCCTTTGACCTCCGCTGTCCCATCTGTTTTCTTATCTACACCGCTGCTAATACTGAGAACAAGTGACACCTCTCTCTGGCAAGCACCGACTGTTTTCCTTCCACTTAGCTGCAGCAGATCTGCACTTGGTGAGGAATACAATATCCTATAACATGTGGAGACAGAGTTATGTTGGCATAAGAAACCGTTCTTATCTAGAATGAGAAAAACATCATTAGGCTTTTCAGATTTTGTCATGCAACTACACTAAATGGCTGAAACGAATTTTCTTCTTTTTTGAAGACTTAAAGTCGGAGACAAATAAATCCTGTTTGATTTCCTTTTGCAACACGGGGATCTTTCTTCACAGCTGCTCTGACATTTCAATAAAATACAGCAGATTTGTGATGAATGGGAGATCTCAGACATTTTTGTGAAAAAGCAATAGATAAAATAATAGTTAAAAAAAACACACAAAAAATCTGGACAGTAACATGATGTGTGGCCAGTGGCACCAAAACCTTGTTACTCCTGTTTCCACCCTTTGTGCTTTGTCAGGAAGGTCAGGCAAGATAGATTACTATTGTGCTTACATCCAGACACTTTAACCTATTCTTTGTTCTCCACCCTCTCTCCAGCTGTTGCTTCAGATTTGCTATAAAAGCCGCTAAGAACATTCTGCATGTGGAGGGGTGGAGAGGATAAGTGGCTGATGGTGCCAGTCAAATTTCAGAGGAGGAGTAGGGGTCTTTTAATGATTCTCCCAGGAGACCAGAAGGGACAGGCTGAAGAGCCGGACCAGTGATGTGTATGAGATGCTGGAGGCAGAGGTTTGTGTAGTCGGCAGAATGAAGAGAGGGAAGGGAGAATGGCGGAAGGGGGTCAAAACAAGCTGTCACATGGCAGGAGAAATCTGCCCCAGTAGTCACATCTGCCAATGGGCACAAGGACGATGCCTGAGGGCTGCCAAGTCAAAGGTCAAAACATGGCCCTGCAGAGCATCATATATCAAACCCAGTCAATAAACCGGCTGCTGTCACTGTTACAGACACCAGTACTGGTGTCTTCTTTTCTACAGACTCCTTTCAAATAGAATCACTGCAACTTACAGTTTATTTGCTACATTTTCAGGTTGCTTTTCTGGTTGGATTGTGTTCATGATCTTTGTTTGATTATTTCATTTAATTAGCCACTCTTTCCTTACAATAAAACAAAACAAAACAACAACAAAAACCTGACAAATGATTAAAATCTAATTTCAGAGAGCTTACGCCTCAGTGTGTTGGTTTCAATTTTGAGCTTGGGTAGCTCAAAATTTGATTTGTTTTCCTTTGAACTTAAAATAGTTTGGCTTTGTAAACTTCTGAACTCCTTGATCTCCAACACACCATTTTTGCATTTTTCCTTTTAAGACAGTGAGCTTATTGGGAAGATGATTCCTTGTTGTGCAGCCCCTTGTCATGTTAAGATAACTGACAAATCACAAATAGTTATCCCATTTTCCTTTGGCCAAACAGCAATCTCTCATGTTCTGGAGCCACTTCACTGTGAAGTTTATTTTTCCTAGATTATCTGATCTTGTTCTCCATTTCTACTTAAAAGCAAAGTGAAGAATGCAGCCAATCCCACTGCCCCCACCAGCCCTCCACCGGCCCTCAACCCTCCGGTCTTTCTGACCCTGTTCTGCTCTACCCGTCTGCTGGTCGGGCAAAGCCCATGCATGACCCCCCAGTGCAGCTCCCTTGGTGACTAGTAATGGTTTATTTTGTGTCAAAGTGCATTTTGGTGTTACTCTACTCAGACTTGCAGGACAAATTCAGCAGTTGTGCAACCTAAACCTGTCATGAGCTCACATGTTTACAACGCTGGCATGCTATTGTTTGTGACACCTTTCAAATAAAAGGTAGCCAAGATGGACAGTGTTTACAGGATGCTGGGAGCTGCTAGAGACTGTGGTTGGCAACTTTGTCTGTCGGACTGGTGTTTGGAGGCAGATTTGACAGCTGCTGAGCCTATCCGTGCCTGCCCTGTGCAGCCCAAAGGTGCCTGGCATGACACTTCAGGGTCGCCATGTCTTCTACTTTGTTATAGTAAAAGGTATTGCTTTGAAGAATATACAGTGTTTTGCACTTAGTGCCCTTTAACATTTTGCACATTTTATTACATTACAGTCACAACTATATATCTAATGAATCAAGATTGTTATTGACCAGCTGAAAATATACATTATTTTCAGTTTAAAGGAAAATGTTTGGTTTGAGCTTGAAAATCTCAGCCATTTTTTCAGGGTTGCCGTAGGCCCCATTGACTACTTCTCTCAATGATGACCTCGTTGACCAACCTGTCAATTTCAGTTGGACGACCTTGTTTTGGTGAGTCTGTAGTTTTTCCATGCGTCTCTAATCTTCAGATGGTTAAATTGGTTAATGACATAACTTAACCCTTATTTAAAATTCTCAATATTTTATGGCTGAGCTATCTGGTGTCTGGTGGCCTTGATGACATCCACTGATGCTTACAAATGTTCTCTAATAAACTTTGTCCTATTAAAAGTGTGTGGTTGCGACAGTACAAAAATCATAATAGCTAAGGAAATTCAAATACTTTAAATACAAACAGATCTGTTGTCTGAATGCGCATTACTTTATGCACTGTGGCTTTTGTTTTTGAACCTCATCCTTGAAACAAGGATTTAAAACAGAATACTCTTCTTGATGCGTGTTGAGGATGAGCAGCTCTCTAAAATGTTGATTCTACTCACACTTCCATCACTTCCTTTCCAACTCAGCGCCTCTAACACAGCAAAAAAACAATCCTACCCTGATAATAAAAAAAATGTACAAGAGGCTCTCCAGATGCAAAAAAAAAGCAGTTTTTAAAAATTTGTTTTTATCATTTTTGTGTGTGTGTGTGTGTGTGTGTGTGTGTGTGTGTGTGTTTGCATTATCATTATTTTAGCTATGTTGAAATATAACTGACACTGAGTCAGTTTCCATCCCCCGGTGTGTCAAATGTGCTGTAACAGTAGCAGGTTTGTCCCCTTCTGTGACTCCCACTGGTCTGCTCTGTCTCTGTTTGGTGACCATCTGTTGCCTGAAATCTTACAGGATGATCATCCTTTTCTCCTCCTTCTCCTTCATCATCTGTCCTCTGCTCTCCCATTTCTCCTCCTCCTCCCCTGTAGTTTTCTGTTCTATATCTCGCTAGCCTTCCTTTGCTTCCTCCACCCACAGTGTCAGCTAATTAGTAAGGGGAGGTGGTGAAAAAAGGGCAGTACAAAAGCCTCGTCTGGCCCACCCACTGGCTTCTTTCCACCTTCTCCTTAGCCCTCATTTTTAACTTAGCCCTGTCTTAGTCATTTGATTACAGCCATGAACAACAGGACACAAAGGGCTAATCACAGGATACAACAGACTGAGTTGTGTCGCTCACCTTTGGGACAGTCCCCTTCCCGTCCCACCCTGTCCACCTTTCCTATTATTCTCTGGTCTGCTGCTCAAGAACTGGGTCTTTAATTTAGTTGCCGGTCAGTGGAGCAAACAGTCTGTCTGTCTATTTCCTTTGCCTTTCATTAAAAGAGAGATTGATTTTCAAGTTTGCCCTTCCTCCATTATTTTTGATTATATCAGCTACAAACTGATATAATCAAAAATATCAGTTTTTGATATTTTTGATATGACATTTTATGACATTTTCTGATGTCATAAAATGTCATTCATTTTATGACATCAGAGAAAACTTAAAAGCACACAATTTATTAAGTAGGTAAAAGAGGGTAATTACATTGCAGAAAACTAAAAATACTTAAAATTCAGTTTTGTAATTCTCTCCAGAAAATGGAACTCATAAATAGATTCACTGTTGACAGAATAGGACAGAATCTTTTTAAGATCGGTAATCTGTGATCGACCAGAAATTGCAATCGGTGCAATCCTGCTAATCAATGGAGATTTATTTTGAATATTTGCTTCTTTAATTATTCGACTTTTCTTTAGCTGTGCAAAATGTTTAGCTGTTTTTTGTTTACTTATTAACCAGTGTTTTTTTCTGTCTTGGTTCAATTGAGTTTACTGTTAATCATTCCCTTTGTGTTGATATAAAAAAATCTACAAAAAATATGATCAAAATTACACAAAGGAATAAAACAATGCAATATAATAATAATAATAATAATAATAATAATAATAATAATAAATAAATTAGCAGTTTTGAATTGGACAACAAAAATGCCTACTGGAATTGAATGCAAAACAGATGCTTTATTTTCACATGAGGACAGTCAGATAAAGCATATGGAGAAATAATATCAAGATTACACCTTAGCACTTTACTCCTCCACCAATAACAGAAAGACCAATCAGTTTTTAAAGAAACCTTCCTGTTACATCTAAACTCTGATCTGTTCTAGATAATAATTACTATATTATTCAGTTACTTGTAATCTTATTATTCACCATTGTTGAGGTAAGTCTGAAATCTAATCAGGAACACTCCAACTGTGAATGTGTTTCAAAAAAAAAAAAAAAAAAGCAGTTTTAAAGTTATTCTCGAGCTCAAAAAATCAAAACACATTGTCCAAATTAGATGTTGAATATGTTTGTGAAATCAGGCCAATAGGCTTGTTTTTCACCCTGCCAACATGCCATTCCTCGTGCAGCATGATTAATACACTGGGCAATTGAAATGATGGCCAGCAAGCCAATTGGATACAGCTGAAGGGAAAGTTTTCTGTGTTTTTATCTAAAATGTGTTGAGACTTGCATGATATTGGAACAAAGCACCCACACAGTGAGGATGTCATACCGTCTCATTGAAGTAGGCAGGCTTGAATTACAGCATAAACCTTTGAAGCTTTGGAACCGTTGAACAGAAAACATAGCTATCATCAGAATATTTTCCATGACCAAAAAAAAACTAAGTTGTCACAAAATGTACCACCTTAAGGGATCTAGAGTGAAAGAAAATCCTCTTTATGAACATGACAGCATGTAATTTGTTTTGAGAACTGAGTGTCAGCAAAGAAAGTGAAAAAGAAACTCTTCTAAACTATCAAAGCCAAAATCAAAACAGGATTAATAAATCAATAAACTGTTTGAATCAGAGTTTATGAAACTGCTTCCCGGCAGTTATGAAACTGTCGGGAAGTTCATAACATTGTATGGACTGATTCCATATAATTTGATGAAAATGACTCATTCAGATGTTGGGTTACTCATTGTGTGAATCTTTGATGCAGTGCTTTAATCACCTTGGTCAAACCTACAGATAAATCATGACAGTAAATCATTTATAGTTAGTCATGACTCATGCAGATCAAAAATATTAAGCTTCATTAAAACGAATGTAGTTAGATCCATGCTAAAGGCTGTGTTCAAGGGTTAGGTTGTGTGGTTAACCATCTCCACAAACATAATAAACTGTAGAAACAGAAGAGGCCTGCAAAGGCCTTGAAATCAGCCATAGAAAACCTTTAAAACAGGTTGTGAGACGAGGATTTGGTAATCTATACCTGTTGTATTCTGACCAGTCACAGACCTTTAATAAAGACTTCAGTAAATCATGTCAGTTTGTGAAAAAACATGTCTCCTTCAGGGAGAAAATGGGAAACGTGATATTTTAGGCTTTGATACAAAACTGACTGGAGACAAAGGTCTTTGTTTGTTGTCTTTTACTTTTGTCTGATCTTTTATTTGTCCTTATTAGCAGCACAACAAGGGTATAATTTGGTGCGTGTGTGTATGTATAGAAATGGGAACACTCCTCATTGTCCCATATATATTTCCAATTACATTTTAAAGTTTTCTATCAGTCGGTAGCAACTACTATCTTTTCTTCAGGTTTTTTTTTTCCATTATAAATGTTGTAATGGTATATATTTTTTTTATTTTTAATTTTTTTTTTTTTTATCAAATTCCTTTTGAAAATGCCCAAAAACAGTAAATTTCTGGGAGGGCGAAGTGGGCTGATAAAAACTTGCTTCATATCTTTAGTCCAGCCCTCTTTTTTCCTCTGCAGGGTGTGGCAGAATGGAAATGTTGGCACAAATGAAGTACTATGCAGTTAAATAAAATTTTTAAAACTTTTCTCGCAGTGCAGTAAAAGCGTTTCACCACAGTTTGATCAGATTCTGAACCTCTGAAAGGGAACAAACCATGTTGAATCAACATCACTATGTTGGACTGTTCAATCACCTGCTGCAACTTGGAAACACACAAGTCGGAAGGATACATTTTTATTTTTAGTTTAATTTTTATATAGAAAATCTGACTCTTGCAATTGTTCTGATGATGCTAGAAAATGACCCTACTTCTGTGGAAGCTGGACTAAATTAAACTTCCATGTTGGTCAAACAGACCTGCTTCTTCTCAGCTTTTCCGTCTCCGTCCTTACCTCTTGTGTTCGCCCCGTATGTGCGTGCACTCAGTTCGAGCAACGCATATGAGTGTGTTTCAGCTTGTACACAATGCTTTGCTGGTGTGTTTTGAGTCTAAGATGTTTGCATCAGTGCACCTCTGTGTGTGTGCGCACATGTGTCTGTGTGGGTGGGGTTGAAGCTGGCAAGTTGGATTGTGAGATTAAGCAGGAATGGCTTGGGGATCACACTGCTTCTCAGAGGAGGAAGGGTGGGAGTGGGAGGGGAAAGAAGGACTAGAAGGTGGGTAAATGAGGGTGGGCTGGGAGTGGGGGGTGGTGCTGTAAAAGGTAAATCTTTGCTCCCTCAGAATAATTTGATCCCTCGGCTTGGCTGGCTGTTCTTGACTGTGTCTTGTTCCGTCCGTCACTGAACAATGCAGCTGGAGTAACGTTACAGGTCGGAGGGGAACACTGATTCTCCAGATTGCTACTCACTGCCCCCACCTCCTTCCTCCCCTCTCGCCACACACACAAACACACAAGCTCCATCTCTTTCTCACATTGTAGCCTTAACTGGACGATCTTTCTCCCTCTTTTCTCCCCCCGTACTTTCATTCTCATTGTACTTCTCTGCCTTCCTCACCCCATCAGTTTAATGTTGATTCAGTAGACAGGTAGTTCACCGTAACCCCAGCTCCACCACCCACCCACCCTCTCTTCTTTTTTTTTTTTTACACAGCCCCATGTGCATTCCTTTGTAAAGCTTCAGTATTAAGCACAAGAGTCCTGACCCCTCTAAACACGCTATTCATAACACACTGTTCGCTCTGCTCCTTTGTTTAAAGTTCTAACCCTTGTCAGACCTTTTCACAAGAGGGCTCTTCGTTTCACAATGTATGTTTGTTTAAACTGATTCCTCCATAGCCGAGTGGCATTTTTCCCGTAATCTCCTCAGAATTGGTTTACTTCTTCTTTTTGTCATGTCGACGAACGAAACAACCAGTACGTCTCAGCTAATAAAACACGCTATGGTTGAGAGATTCGGATCAATTTTATGTTGCACACGACAGTTACATGCGATAAATTGACTTGTCATAAGTTATTCATAATGACTGGTGACAAAGCAATAATGTGCAGATTGTATTGTTAGATTTGATTGCTGCTTGTTCAAGACACCCTCTGCCTTGTATGTGAGTATCTGGTTTGTCTCAGCCCTGATTATACTTGTCGGAAAAACTGAAGGATGCATGAACAGATGAATGCATGAATGGACGGGCACCTCGCCCATTAAGTTTGGGAACTTTTCAAATTGTTTGTAACATCAGCAGTATAACTTTCCCTTCCCTCATAAAACCTTCTTCTCATGTCATGCATTGGAAATCAAATCAAATCCTCAAATGAATTGAGTCTTTTAAGTTTACAGCAACAAATACATTTTCCTATTTTGCAGCTTTTTTCCCCTCCTCCGCTCAAATGCACCGATAGTCCATTAGTACCGTTCATCATTAACCTCTCTGTGTGTGAGCTGTGAGTCCACTTGGCTGTGTTAGTTTTTCCTCCCTGCAAAAACACAATAATTTCCCAGCGCTAAGAGCCCTTAATGGACTGGAATGGCCACTCTGAGGCTCATTAGCATTAGCCAGCTTCCTACTCACCATTAATGGAGAAATGCTCTTTATATTTATAATGCTTTTACAGAGCAAGACGATCAATATCATAATCTACACAATTGTAGAATATGGAGCAAGCTTTTCTTTTTTTTTTCCCTTCTTGCATTAGGGAGAAAGTATTGGTTTGAGCTGCAAAACATAAAAATACACTGGCGAGGGTGTGGTAGTTTCTCAGAGGGGAATGAGTAAATCCAGGCATCATTGAATTTTAAAACTTTTGACTTGTTTTGGTTTTGTACATCAGAAATTGAGTGGCACCCAAACTTACTTTCAAAAAGTAAATTTTTGAAAAGAATGAATAAATAAATGGGAGAAGATTGACACATCATGTGAGTTTATTTATGCAAAAATAAGATCTGTACTGTGTCATGAAAGTTAGTTTTGGCTTTGGGTAACATTCCTCTGAAATTCTCCTTAAGATCTCAGTGAAAAATGTCAAGAGTGTGTATAAGATAAGCAAGTGGGCTCTGTTTTCATCTAAAGGGGGTTCCCCAGCACCTCTGCTTCCCCAGTGTGTGAAAGTGTTTGTGCGTGCTCAGGAGGTGTGTGAGAGATTTCTCCTCTTGTGTTATCGCTGGTGTTGAGAAGTGGGAACCAGGAAGGGGGCTGCGAGACCCCCGTGAAGGATACCATCATTACTGCTTGCAGATCACTCATATGGACCTAATCTCAGCGCGTAGACTACAAGAGTTCAACCGTGCACTTGGAAGACACACACACACAAACACACGCCACAAAACACAACTGGGACTGAAGCACTAAATGCAGTCAATCGCAAAAGTATCCATATCCCTTGAACTTTTACATGTTTTCCCCCTCCTTTAATGATCAAATCAACTTATTTTATTGGGACTTTGACATATAAATATTAATAAGCAGTGCATATTGGTAAAGTTGAAAGAAATTTACATACTTTTTTTTTCTTGCAATTAAAACCTAAACATATACTCTTTATATATACCTCAAATACTTTAAGCATTAGTCAGAATAGGTGCCAGTGGGTCCATGGTAACTTTGGAGGAGCTGCAGGGTTCCAGGGCTCAGGTTGGAGAATCCGTTGATATAACAACTATTTGTTGTGTGTTTCACAAAATTGAAACACACATATAAAGAGCAGCAAACAAAAACTATTTATGAGACAGAGAGATTGTCCAAATAACATGTAATGTAGAGGGAATATAAAAAAAAAATATGGAAGACAAGATCAAAGTTTAACTTTCTGGCTTCCATGTGTGAAGGAAAACCAACACGCCTCAAACCAACAAGCCTCATTACCGTGATTACTCCATTCTACCTGTAAAACATAGTGGTGGCAGCACCATGCTGTGGTGATGTTTTTCTTCAGCAGGGACTCAGAAGCTGATGAATTGATGAGAGCTGAAATAGAGGGTAGTCCTGGATAAAGCCTCTACTAGAGTCTGTAAGGCACTTGAGACTGGTGGATGTTCACCATCCAGCAGAATAGCAGAAACCCTAAACACACAGCCAGAACTTCAGTACAGTGGTTTTCAAGATCAGAGTATATTCTTTTTTTGAAATTGCCAAATGTTCAGCCCTAAACTTTTAGTTTTGGACACTGTTCATCCAGTATGACTGAGCTTGAGCTCTTTGCAATTCACAAAAATTCTCAACATTTGTAAATCAGGTGGAAACATATTGCAACAGACTGACAGCTGTACTTTCAGCATGAGGTGGTTTTACAAATTGCCTCAGTGGGGTTGAATACAATTCTTCTCATATGTTTTTTTTTTTCTTGTTTTTTCAAAACTGTCTCATTACACCCACTTAACATTTTATACTAATTTGTGTTGGTCTATCACATAAATTCCCCCAAATATCATAAATTTTGAGTTGTAACATAATCTGAAGGTTTGACAGGAGTACATATGCAATGCAGCTTCACAGAAACACAACTTTCATATGTTTCAGTACAGTTGCAGGAATATTTAAAAGCATGGTGACACAGACACACATGGCTGTGCTGAGAAAAACCAGGAAGCTGTAAAAGCCCACAGCAACCACGGTGGTCCAGCATGATCTGTCTTTCTCAGTATCTGGTTTTACTGTAATGGACCACAAAAACCACATCATTCACCACAACTCACACACGACATTTTTTAAAATTATGATCAGTCAGGTTTTCCCTCTACATTCAGATCATTTGTTTTCCTCTCTCATCTTCCTGTCAGTCTGAAGCTGTTGTGTTTGCTTTGGTCTGCTTCGCTATTTTTCAGGGTCTCATCTCTCCATTTTACTTACAGTTTGTGTTGACATTGTCACTTAACACTCATTACAATATTCTCATTTCCTCTTCATCACCAAGGAGATTCATGTTATGTATGATATATTTGGACCAGCTTTGTCGGTTCCCCCTGTCTTCACTTCCTGTGCAGATAGTAACTTCTTCAGCAACTTTACCTCCGGAGCGTATTGATCAGTGCTGCTTAAATAAGTCAAGTCATTAACCTAAATGACTATGGAAGCAGAAAAGGATACCTGGAAAAGAGAGACTGGCCTTTCAAGGAATCCCCAGAGCTTGTTAACATGTTTATTCCTCAAAGAATTTTTTATTATGAAATTGTGGATTGATAGGAAGAAAAATCACATCATTAAAAGTAAATTGTGATTACTTTTGCCCCACTTGTCACTTTTTTTCTGTTCTCTAATGGCTCATAAGTAGAAGGTAACGTCATTCTTCTCATAAACATAATGCAGAGAGTTCTTGTGCTACTTTCTTTAATATGTTTGTTTCTTCTTAAGCTAAGCTAAGTGATAACTACCCTCATCTAGCACAATGCAAACAAAAATTAAGTCAAATTAAAAGTATTAATGCCTATTGTTTACTCTTAATGTTTTTTTACATTATATTTATTTAAAAATGTTTTGAGGGTGGGAGCTGATTCAAAATGATCAGAACTGATGGAATTATGCAATATTTCCCATGTATCAAAGTTCATCTCAATAAACTCATCTTTATAAAATTTTGAAATTGCCTGAAAACACAAGTTGTTTGTTGATACATTTGTGGACCAAAAGCAGTGAAAGTTTTAGTTTTTAAGCATTTGATTAACAAGCAAAAAGTTGTGATCTTTTAGTGTTGGATGCATCTGTCACAGGAGGTGATCAAGGAAAAAAACTCTCTCATTCTGTCACAAAACTTCATTGTGCCTGTAAGAATACGGGCACAATGCCTGCACTTCAGCTCCTCAATTTTATGTGCAAGTCTGCAAGCAAAGCACATTTGTCTTTTTCTGCACTGAGGAATGACTGTGTAGTGCTCAAAGCAAGAAGTCTATGCTTTTGTTCACATCACATCAATAACCAGCTCCTCAACCTGCAGCCAAAATATGCATGTAATGTGCATGGACAGTCTCTAAGACGTTGACCGTTAAGGTCCCTAATAAATAAAGACAAGGTTACACATAAAATATTAGTAGCTTTTGCCATTTGTCTGCATGCTGTCATTCTTTCAACCTCCCTCGTGCCCTCCCTTATTTCCTAATTTTCTGCTTTCTCTTTCCTTTTTCTCCTCTCTGAATGCTGCATCTCCTTCCATGTGTATTCTGGAATATTTAAATACATTATTTGTGTAAAATAAAAATGTAAAATATACCCCCTTTAATTTGGTTTATCCTAAACTATAGAAAATGGATTTGATTTGATGCTTTCAATTTCAATACTTCAAAATTGATCAAATGTTTTTTTTTTTTTTTTTTTTTTTTTGTTAAGCTTACAGTGGTTAAATCATAGCTGTGAACAATGTGTTGTAGATGGTTATAATGCTTGGTTCTTGGTCCACTTATTTTTAGTTTGTGTGAAAATAATTTCCTATAGTGGTGCAGAAATTCCTGATGTATGCTGTTTAAGTGGTTTTATATTTAGACAGTATAGATGTCTTGGAATATGAAGAAAAAGGTTTAAAAAGTCATGTCTCGCTTAAATATTAATAATGCTGTGTTGATATGCATTTCTTCAAGTATCCATTGATAATGTGTAAACCTGAAGCTTATGAGGTAAAATGAAAACTGTCTCAGAAGTAAAATGTGTTGTCATACTGGAAACCCATTTAGAATTTGACAATCAAAAGATTGTGACCAGTTGTAAGAAAATATTTTATACTTTGACTTTTACCATTTTACGTTGTGATAAAATGGTTAAAAAAAAATACTTAAAACTGATCATGATTAATTAAAAAAAAAAAAAATTCAAACTTCAGCCTTATTTTTTTAATGTTAAGGCTCGTAATTTGCTCAGTGACCTTGAGTTTCCTCTTAAAACTCCAGCTTCTGTAACTCCCTGACCATTCAGTGGGAATTTTAAGTGCCTTTATGTAAAACTTCTTTTGGATAAATCGCCTAATCTTTATGAGGAGTTAACATATTCCTCTCTCTCTGCAAAACCAAGACTGAACTCTGACTGGGTCAAGTTTAGGTTAAAACTGCAGCATTTTCTTAAGATGCACCAGCTGCGTAAGTACAAATGATTATCAAGTTTATCTTCTTGACAGTATTCCAAGTTATTGTTGTTTTTGTGGGTTTCAATGAGCTTTGTGTTATTAATTTGGCTTTTATTTGCATTTTAAATCTTGTATCATGTTCTTATTGTTAGGAACAAATAATAAAAATTAGTTGAAATATAAGGTATATATAGCACACGTCCCTATAAAAATACAAATATCCAGATCAGTTTTATGATTTTGTTTTCTGCTGTTAAAGGTAGAGAGAGAGAGACCTTGGTTTTTCTGTTGTTTGTAAGTTCATGCAGACACCAGTAGGTGCTGCTGAAGAGCAGCAGTGGTGTCACTGGTGTGTGTCCCCACAATCTGGGCTGAACACCAGCCTCCTGTCAGCAAACCAGACCACAACTCACCAAGTGTGGAGGGAGACACTGACAGAAAAATACCCACAGTGAGCACTAAGTGCTGGTTCACACCTGAGGCAGTGCTTTCACAGTACAGATAAACCGCCTCATCTTTCTCCTTCTGTTTGTGCCTCCTTCTTGCACCTGAATAAAGATTTAAAAAATAACATAGAGGATGCAATAATACATGTTTTTTCTTTAAAAAAAAAAAAGTCATTTTTAGTGACCAACAGCTAAAATAGTTGGCAACTTTTGTGATCTTAGTCAGGTGGAGAAACATTCAAGCCCCTATTAAATATTTGTAGACAGTCGTAAGTCTGTGGATACATTTTTGTGTCCCATTTTCAAAATAGGTTTTCACTTTAATTCTGTGAAACTTGAAAGATTAAAATAGTAATTTAAGGTACCATCAAATTGTGCCTAATTTCTCCACTTACATCTGATTGGCATCGTTACTGATGCCGTAAAGTGCCACTCTACCGTGCTTGTGATCCTTTCTCAATATTAGATATAATTTCTAAAGTTATTTATTAGGCTCCCTCCTTGCAAAATCTGTAATATAATGTAAAACTGATGATATTAAAAAGGACATTTCAGCTCTTGATGTTTTGTGTGTCTTTAAAAAGTACACCTCTTTAAAACCTTTTGATGTAACACGATATCTTTGTGCCAACGCAGATGCGACCTCAGCAGAAAGTTCCATTCTGCGTACAAATCAAAGGACGATACCACGTATATCATAAGTCTGCTGAGCGCTTTCCTGATCTTCCAATCCACCTTCTTATTTTCTGTCTTCACAGGGGGGTCCACTTTGAACTCGGGGATCCGAAGGTTGGGTGCATGGCCCTGAGCAGGCTAATCCCCCATGATCCCTCACCACATGTGGGATCTTTTGTCTTTTTACTTGAACTCAAATTTTACTGCTTGAATATATTGTAACTCTTTCAAGTGAGCTCAATATCAGTTTCCACATTAGCTCCGGACAGTTAGGATTGACTGCAGATGCACAAAGAAATTGTGAGATTAATGATAGGTTGAGAGAATGGCTCATAGGCAAGTAAGGGAATTGTCTCAACTAAAAAAAATGTCATTTGTAGCTTCACTAATCCTCTTTCACCTCACTCAGATGAGCCATCTGTTGAAGAATTCAGATTGGATTTTAGGAAGATGTGAAATAAGATCGACTACAGTGCCATGCAAAATTGTTTGTAAGCCTTAAACTTCTTCACATTTGACACATTACAATAATTTCAAAAGAAAGTTGCATTTGCTTTTTTTATTGGGCTTGTGTGGGAATAATTAAAACTAAGTGGTTCTCTTAAGAGGGAAAAAAGTCATGACTTTACATGCATTTTGCAGAACTACTCCCCTTTACACTTACATCCGCAAGTGTTTTTGGTGTATTTCTACCAGTTTTAAAAATACATTTTAAAAAATCCAAATCTTTGCACATCATTTTTTTTGCAAAGTATCTTCATCTCAGCCAGCTTGGATGGGAGATCTTATGTGAACTGCATGTTTCAAGTTTGCTAATATTAAGTTAGATTATGATAGGCTGCATGTTTAAGATCATTGTCCTGCAGGAAGGTGGACCACTGTCTCACTCATAAGTCTCCTGCACAGATTGCCTGTCAGGGTTTTCCTGTATCTCACTCCATACAGGAAGTGAGATAGATGATCTATCACCTTTGATCAGCTTTCTTGTTTCTGCTCAAGAAAGGATATCCACAGCATGATGCTGCCTTCCTTTTTCCCAATGGGAATGTGTGTTCATGGTGATGTGTAGTAATGGTTTCCTAACATTTTGATTGTTATGGAATTCAGTTTTGTTCTCATTGTTGTTCTTCAACTTGTTTCTCATCTACATGCTTTGAGGCAAGCTTTGAACAGGATGTCTTGTTTTAGTGAAGCCAACTTTTTGACAGCATAACAGTTATCCTAGCAACATGTCCTAATGCTAGCTGTGGATCTCTACATCTCCTCCAGCATTAAAATAGATGCCTTATAATGTTTCTTCTTCTTCATGTTAGTTTAAGTGGACGACCATGTCTTAATAGGTTTGTAGTTTTACAATTATCTTTGAATTACAGATGATGACTTTAGCATCCTGCTGTATAATATCTGTGAAGTTTTTAAAACCTAATCCTGCTTTGAAGTTCTCCACAATTCTATCCCGAACCTATTTGCTATAATCATTAGTCTTCATTATACTGTTTTGGTAATGTTCTCTGGCGAACCTCTGAGGCCTTCGCTGATCAGCTCAGATTGAAATTAAACTATAGGAGCCTATTTTCTCACTTCCAAAGATGGTTGCTTGCACTGAACTTTATTTAATGGTGGTCCTAGATTATGGGTGGTAAATGGATGTTTCACTGTCATAAATAAATCCAAATTTCAAATACATGCACTGCATAAAATGTTTCCTAAAATGGCACACTTACATTTTTTTTGTATTTCTTCAGCCTGGATTGCATCCAATAATTATTAGCCCCCAGTTATCCCCTACCAGGGTGCCAGTGGACCAGCAGCCACTGACAAGGTTAAGCTGTTTAGAGTAGGTGAAGAGATTACACAGCTTATTATCCACATCTCTCTCTCTCTCTCTCCCTCTCTTTCTATCTGAGTCTGTCTCTCTGCTCCCGCTGCCCCATGCTCCCCGCCCCCAGCATGGCTGCATGGGGCCACTCCGAAATTTAATACCATGTCTACAACCAGATAAGGCTTTCTTACGGACAGATTAACAATATGCCCATTGTTTGTTTCCCCTGTGCAGTCTTGCAAGCAGGCAAATACAGGCAGCTGAAGCTCGAAAGCTAAGGAGTCAGGTTGTCCGAAGTGAACTCTAGCAGAAAGAAAGACAAACGTTTGAGAAAAAGGGGCCAAGCAGAAGAAAAAAGGAGCAAAAAGATCGAAGGGAAGGCAATGACAGAAGAAAGACAGGCAAACAGTGGGGGAGAAAAGAGGAAGGGGAACAGGGAGAGGGAGGAATTCGGCAGATAGTCTGGAAGTACCGGGTCAAGCGCTGCATTTTTCCTCGGTAACAAGAGACTGGGGAAGGCATGTCAGCAGCCAAATTGCCCCTCAGGCCCACTGACAAGAACTGTCAGCAGAGAGAGAAGAGGGACTCTGTCTGGCCTGCTCTCATGCCAGGGTTAATCACTGGCAATTACAGAGAGGAGGACCAATCAAAAGGCCATGATGGTGTGGCGCCAAAGTGTGTGGCCAGAGGTGCTTAGGTGTCATAAACCACTGAGACGTTAACCAACTCTCCATCCAACGTCTTAGAAAAAAGAAAATTGTGAAGGACTTTACAAGTGATTTAAAATTCATTTGAATGTTTGAAGTGGACGCAGCAATGAACACGACCACCACCTGTGTGTGTACAGAGGTAGTAGAATTGCATGGGTGGGGATTCAGAGGTGATGAGGCTTTAAATCGGAGGGGTCCCCAAAGTACCCTGTGGTTCTGAGCACCTGGTGTCAGATCATGTCAGAGGGCACGGGGCCAAAAATTTTTAAGCTGAGCTGTGAATCTGAGCGAGTGATGAAAATGAAATGGTGCAGATGGATGCAAAAAAAAGCTGCACTCTTGCAGGGTAGAGGACCTTGAACACTATTCAGTACCATCCACTTCACAAAATATAAAATATTGTGACAATGATAATAAACTGTGGATGTTATACATATGTAAAAAATATAATTTATGATTGTAGCATGTAAAAACGTGAAAATATTCAGGGATTGGGAATACTTTTGCGATACCACTGTATAAACATTCATTTTACAGATAAAAAAAAAATCCTAATCAGCAAATCAGCCATGACAATGAAATTTGTGAAATTTGTTAGATGTGAAAATTTAGCAACACATTTTATGTCAAGATTACTTTGCAAGGTAAAATGTAAAACTAAATCATTGTACTAAAATATTGGCAATACTTCTTTGTTGAGTCTTTCTGCTGCAGCCTTATAATATTTCAACCGTTTGTTTTTATAGCTCAGTTTTCTGCAAATACATCCTGCAGTTTGTATGTGAATTGGTGACACTGGTTAGATTTCAGCTTTGCAGATGTTGAATATTCATAAGGTTTGTCTCTACATTTGTGTCGAGTTGCTGAGCAGCATAGACTTCTTTTTGTATTCACGCGGTGACAGTTGACAGCTGTTTTTCCCTTAATAAGATTAGGCTAAAGAAATTACTTGTGCACTCTTTAATCTGCTATTTAACGGAGGGGGCCACCTGGGGCCAGCCTTATCCCATCCACTCTGAATGGCTAATCAAAGAGGGCTTGATTCGCACAGGGACAGAGGCAGCACTTGAGAGCACATGAAATCTGTGCCCGTAAAAGGGTGATAAATGTATGATTCCCTAGTGTTTCATTTCTTGTGTTTTAGTTGACATTTTTATTTTGTATTCAGTAGTAAAAGTGGGACATTTTTCTCCTTTTATTCCTGTGCTCAAATAAAGCTTACACAGCATCTCCAAGTGAAATCAATTAAATTGGGGATATATTTGTGTTGCAAGTAATGTTTTACACATTATGTACAGCTTGTACGTTCCCTCATACAAGCTGTTAATGAGAGTCAATACACAGTTCTGGCAAAAAATATAAAAGGTGCCATACTTAACACATTTTCGCTTATTTGCGTAAAATAAAAAATAAAAACTTTCAAATCTTAAGGCACCTGTATGCTATGTTTAAGTATTAAACAGACCACAGTTCTCTTTCCACATTGAACATTAGTGCTGCGTATTTTGCATTTTTGATAGTCTATTTTATTTTAGGTTCCATGAACTCGAGCAATATTTGACCAGTTGCATTTAACATCCAGCCCTAGATTCTCACACAGCCAGTTTATTTATAATGATTTAAAAGAAAGACAAGTGGAAAATGTGCGTTGATCCTGATGAACCAGATAACTTTCAAAACTGATATTTTCTTAAAATTGAACAGCCTTGATCAATATCAGCCCTGATCAATAAATATGAGAATACCTAGGTATTCTCAAATTTAACTCAGGAGATTCTTAATTTTACTCATTTTTCATTGAATTAAATTAAGTCTGTGATTAAATCTAATACTAATCGTTTTTATGAAAAACCTGTACCTGCTAATTCCAGATTCTCCTATAGCTCCTTAAGAGTGATCCTTGTCTCTTGGACAACTCTTCTGATAAATCTCACGACTGTTTTGTCTGAAATGGTGTCCGGAGCACCTGTTTCAGGATGGTTTGCATTTCAGTAGGGTTGTTCAATGTCTGCTATGCTACCTACTGGAACATTCAGATGTTTAGAAAGACATCATATCAGAATATTTTAAAACAATGGGGTTATCAAAACCTTCAGAAAACTCAGTTTTCCTTATCTTAAAGTACTTTTTTTTTGTGCCATACTTTGAAACAAGACACTTTTTTATAAAGCTATCAGGTAGGACTAAATAAATCAATAACTGCCTCTGATAGGGACTTGAATGGCTTTCTAAATACTAACAGATTTCATTGATCTTATTGGGTTTCTATATGCAGCTTCTTTCATGCAAGCAATATCTAATCCTTGTGCCATCCCTCTTTATCCACTTAATGTATTTACTAATATGGATTTATTTCCTTGTGTAAATAAGTTGAATGAATTTCATGTAAATAGACATGCATTAGAAATGCAACTTTGGAAAAAGTGGACATTTTCAGAACTTCTTTTAACTTTTTCTTAATTTCTGAACATTAGGATGTCTGTATGCACTTCATGTGAAACTGTCTGATTCCTAACACACATTTTCCATCCACACACCCTTTGTTTGCTCTCAGGATGGGGATCACCATGTTGGTTTATGTGATTTGTGGAGTTGTTTTGGGCTGGTTGGATGGAATTAACACTGGCCCAGCTGCACAAGTGGCTTTTATACGGGCCAAATTCACAGACAACCCCAGGCTTGGGTCATTGCCCAGAAAGCACAGTTTGGTTTTAGAGAGGGAGTCTCACTTTACCCATGCTTGCTAGCCGACAGGGACCAAAATTAACACTGTCCAGTGCCAACAGTCACTTCCTTCTTTCCTTTCATATTCTACCACCTCTTGCTCTTTCTCCTCCCATCATCCATGTCCTCTTTTCCTCTGATGCCATCCTTTTTCCTCTCTATTCTCCGCACTTCTCCTTTTCCTCTCATGCTCTGCTGCCCCTTACACACCCTCCAACGTAACAGATTCTTATCAGCCAGCTGTGATCTGAGCAGACATGTCACATCATCTCATGCCATTGGCTGTGTGCCTCTCAAATCAGTTGTGACAGTTTCCTATTACATTGTTTACCTGGCTGTAAGGGGAAGCAGCCTTAGTTAACCGATGTTCAAATCTGCTCGATCTGCAGCAACCGCAGCACCATGCAGCTTCTTTAAGCTCATGCATTTTGTGGTTTATGATGTCTACTGTTATTCCAGAAAGGATTGCTTTGAGAATTAGTACCACATGAAGTAAGCTATCATGGATGTTGAAATGTTTATGACAAAGAATGGAGAAGCTCTTTGCTTTAAAATATCACAGAGCTAAACCTCTCGGACGAAATTCAATTTCAGGTTGGAGCGTTTAACATGTCTTGTTTTGAGTGAAGGTTGGATGAGATTGGACCTTTAAGACAGAAACACAACAGATGAAAAGAATTACTGCATCCCAGCTAATAGATTTGAAAACTGACGATCCTCAACAAGTTACAATTTCGCATCTAATCCAAAACTTTGTCTTGACTTAATGAGCAGGGCATCTATCATCATTTTTGTTTTTCCTTTTTGATTGAATTAAATTTTGCAGCTCATAGTAGTGATATACATTCTTACGTCGGAAATAATGAAACAAATTAAAAAGTGTAAAAGAAGAAAGGCAAGGAGATGGTGATTTATCAAAAGGCCATATTTGTTTTAGGAAATTGTTTTGAAGTTACTTAAACATTTTGAAAAGCATTGGATAGACTGACTGTGATTTATTTATGTAAGTTTTCTGGCTTTAGAATAAGATAACTGGACTTTGATATTTTGCTTTTATATTTTTGCTTTTCCCCCCATAGTGGAAATTACACTGGTGTGAATAATAATATTACAGGGAAAAAAAATACTGAAAAGTTGGCTTTGCATTAAGAGATAAAGCTATTGTTGAACCTCATGAGAAAGTACAGAATGAATTAATGTGCATAATTTAACAATTCTCAGGGCAGTGGCTTGGTCTTCATGGGAACTCCTTTTGTCCCTGCCTGTTATCTCTGCAGAAAGGTCATCAGGTCAGAGAGATTAGATTGGGGGCAACAAGACAGAATTTGGCATGTGAGTGAAACGGTTTTTGTCTGCCCCTTCCTCACTCATCTCAACTTCTTCTGCTGCTGTCACTTCTTTTAGATGTTCAGTGCTGCTTTGTGTGTCAAGAAGCTCAAATCTTTACCAGCTTATGTTTTCACTAAGTTTTAGATAATAATGGACAAATTAAATGTCAACTGTTAATTTTAAACAGGTGACAAGAAACTAATGCATGTAATCTTGTGGATTGGTGTGCTGCATTAGTGAATGCAGTTTATTGTTGTGTTGTATTGTAATGGAGCTGGTAATGTATCATACCAGCCTGTACTTCCTCCTGAAAGTCAGCCAGATTTACTCACTGCTGTGCTCAAAGCTCAGGCTTATTACAGGCTTATACTCCTTAAAATATTTCACATTTTGGACATCCACCAAACTCAATATAGCTTACTGAGAATTTTCCTGGTAGATCGATATGAAGTAGTGCAAAATTTTAAAGTAAATCTAAAATTCTATGGCTTCTCTTCCATTCTCCTTTTTTCCCCAGATCAATTCCGTGATGAAACAAAATCCAAAAAACCTAAAAGTTTTTAAATGTGTTCACAAGACACCGCATATCATCAGCAGTACAAGTTTTCAACACCACCTCCTTCTGTATTTTGTGCAGATATACACAAGACAAACATTCATTGAAAGAGGTTTCACAATATTATGTGAAATTGTTTTCATCAGACAAAAGCTGGGTTTTGTCTGTACAACTGCTGAGTTGTACAGTTTAAAACTACAGGAAGAAGAGCCCTCATTGATTTTCTTTTTCTTTCATGCATAAATTTCCTTGATGTATATCTATCTTGGAGTGAAAAAAATCCCAACTTTGCAGTTCATAAAAACCAAATTTAATCTTCAGTAAGTGATCTGATCATTTTGATTGATGTGGTGTTATTTCAAAAGAAGCTTCAGTACGCTTAATAATTATTGCAGAAACGGCAGACTTTTACTGAAAATGCATGGACTCAGAAATTAATAGCAATCCGTTCTACATTAGACTGGGATGCACACTTTTAAAAGTTCATTTTGCTCTCTTGAATATTTATTCAATTATTTGCTCTTTAAGTCTCTGGAAATTAACAATGCAAGGGAAGAACGACTCTCGATGGCTGCTGGGGACCTGTGCCAGGGAGAACCCATGTTTGCTGAAACCTCCAGAGTCAGCCAATTAGTTAATTGAAAAGTTATGTACTTGGTATGAATAATTGAACACAGGCTCTGTGAAATTAGCACAGCATTTAAAGGCACAAATGAATTCTTCACAGATGTGTGAGTGTAAAGTGAGCGGAGCTTTGTTTGTCTACGTAATCGCTTCCTTTTGTGAATTGCCCTGCAAGGCTGCAGAGACATCCCAAGAATTTCCTTCCAAACTGGAGGGACACAAGTTGTCAGAAAGAGACCAGAGGTTTAACTGAACCATTTTTGGTTAAATTTGGAACTGTACCTGCAAGAGGAGTAGTTTCACAGTACATACCTCCAGATGTTAATGATAAGCCAATTTGTTGCACGTTGCAGTAATGTGTTTTTTTAAAGCCTATCACTTGATCGAAAGACAGCCATGATGTTGAATTTGTCACATTTTCATGTAAACGGAACCGTGCAGACTAAACAAGCTCAACTTGTCAGAAATATTCACAACATGCAACACATATGGTTCATATTAGGAAGAAGCCCAAATCAAATGGTTTCTCTGTTTCACTCCTTGGACTCAAGTACCGTTATTGCCACTTTATGGTAAAAATAAATCAAAATGCATGAAACTTTAAAAAAAAAAATACAAAAAATCTAACTGTATGTTTTATAATAATGTTGATAGAGGTATATATTTATAATTGATGTACAATAATGTTTTGAAAATTATTCCAACTATTTTTTATTAATTGACATTTTTATCTTTTTTTAAGTCCCTTATGTTTTCTTGGACTCTGGTTGTGTCCACTAAGCTATTTCCTTTTCTAGTTTTGAACAAGTACTTGCCAAGTTTTTCTTGTTTCAACCATTCAGGAAGTGAGCAACAAACAATGTTGCAATAGCTTACTCTCTTTTGCTCAGGCAAACTGTCAGTGGAAATTACAACATTGTTTGTACTTTTCTTTAAAAACAGTTAACATATCTGCAGAAATACAATAAGCTTGCCATCTCTCATGTTTATATCACTTGTCTTAAAATCACATATCGTTATAACTGCTGGTTGTTTAAAACAATACCAATGGAATAAATTTAACTGTGTCCACCATCACCACTTTTTGATAAGTCTGTTAATAAACTTTCCAGATTCTTGAACAAACATGTTTTAATACCGTCAGCTGGCACTCACAGATCCTGTCCAAAACAATGACTGACATTCCTGTTTGGAGGAAATCCTCTTCTGGACTCAAAAAGCTCAAGAGGACCAAGATTATTTTGTTGTTTTTTGGGCAACCTTTTGTGGTATTTTGTTTTGATTGATATGGTTCATTGTCCATTCCTTCAGGAGGCATAAAGAGCGCTTTGTGGTGGAAAATGTTACATTTTCTAAAATTAGATGTATATTTTTTTCATCACAATCCCCTCTTTTGATTACAAGAAATATGTAATACTACATATTTGAACATAAACAAATGTTCAAAATGTAACAAAAACAAATGTTATGTTTATTTGTAGATGCAGTCATTTGAAAGGGATGCTATCTGATTTTAAGATTCAATTTAAGTCCAACATCTAAAATATACTGGTCACATTCAGACTATTGTAATAGAGATACTTTAAAATGAGTGCAGATTTTTGTTGTTTTTCTAGATGCACAAAAGAGTATTTATTAAAACTGGATGTTTTTATGTACACTTTTTTTCTTGCCATTTGTCTTTAAATCAGACTTAAAATTTCCCGTCCAGCCATTGGGTTTTGCTAATAGGCAAAACTAAAAACTTATTTTAAATTTCAAAAAATTACATATGTTCCATTAGTATTTATGTTTCATACTGTGTAAACAATTAGAATATTATCCTACAGTCTCAACTAAATGGTTTACTGGACCTTTGGCCAATTCCATCATGTTATGATCCCCATACAGGCTGGAAAGTTTTCCCTTTTTCATAGCTCCACATTTTATGGACTAAGTATGGCTCAACAGACCACCAGGTTTAAAAGAATGTATGAATTTGTCCCTATTTGCATCTTCAAAGTGTAACTAGTTTGCAGATGCAGTAACACTAGTTTGATGCTACTGTGGATATCGTATGAGTTCTATGTTTTGAGTTTAGTCAGGGCGTTGGGTTTAGTCAGGCTATTGGGTGCGCTATGTTAAAGCTTCTCTCTGTACTGCAGCTCTCTGCAGAAGTTGAGAAAAGCAACTCGCATTCCCTGACATTTTCACATTCCATGACATACCGTACATGCTGATTGCAAACAGGACCGAACTCTGGATGTTTCTCGAAGCGAAGCCTCCCCCGTTTCGCCTCAGCCTTTAGCAGTGGTTATCTGAACACAGCTAACATGACCTGTGCGGCTCCTTTACACTCTGCTGCAAACACTTCCGAGACTTCTCACTTGCCTCCGCTTGGCACCGGACCAGGAAGTATCTGTCACTGTGTCTTTTCGTGTCCAATTTTATCCCCGAACTGATTAATAATAGAGAGGTGCTGTTATTCATGGCACAATGCTGAGAGATTCTTTCTGAGACCATTCTTCTCTGTGAGGATAGACTATAAGGTTCAATTTAAGTTACAACTTTTGCTAGATTCTGTTTGTAAAAATGTTAAATGTCCTTTTGAAGATTGTGTTTATAGATTCTAACTTCACAAATGTTACCGGTAGTTTGGAGAATGTTTTTTTTTTTTAATGCTTACTTGCACCTCTGCACATTTTGTATCACTTCGTCATCACAGAACAGGGAATATGTTCTGGGATCCCTGTCACATTTATGATTTCATTAATTCTATTTTTTTTTCCATCATAATTCTATGACTTTCAGAAAATCTCTTTTTCACAGGGCTGACAGTTAAATCAGTGCTGTTCAGGTCTCGTCCTGGGTCCGCCAGCTGATCAGTTAACGTACAAGCATGTGGCCAAATTTTAGTTCTACCATGTCTTTGTTTGCTGGCATGGTGAAGTGCTGCACTGGCACCATGCCAATTTAAAACTGGCTGGATCTGGAATAAGAGCGGAGCATAAAGATCCTATGACTGCACTGTATTTACAGGGAACATTTAAATTCTGATAGTGTGTGCTTGGAAGTGGCTGCATCATTTATATGGATAATTTGCTGATAGATAGTGTTTAATATTTATGAAGGACTTTTAATTGCTCCCACTTTTCACTGGCAGTTGGCAAGGACAGAGGCTTCTGTCAGTGCCCAGTGGTGTAAATGATCCTGCAGAGTCACACAATGTAGTGTCCCCAACTACTGCCCCTCATCCCATGTCTTATAAAAAAGTACTGATGCGTGTTGTCATGGTACATGGTGTATCGCTGCATTTTATTGCAAGTTCATGTGACAAATATAAAAGTTCAGGACTGTCAAATAGACTATTTTTAAATATGTTTAAATCTGCATAAATATGTATTCAAGATCCACAGCCCAGATGGAAGAATCTGTCAATAAGACATGTTTCCTGTCTTCTACTAATTTAGTCACACTAGGAGTACCGCAGTTGAGATAAATAAATGAGAAATCCATCTTGAATTATTTTAATGAGATTTGTTTAAAACAGAACTTTTTGGTCTACCTGTAAAATACTGAAATTAACACTGCATATAATCCCATACACACTATCCCATTAAAACATGATGGTGGCAGTATTGTAGTATGCAAATGCTTTTCATCAGCATATAACAAGAAGAAGCTGAGAGTTGAAAGGAAGCAAGATAGAAGGCAATCTTGGAAGAAAACTCGATGGAGGCTGCAAAAGACATCAGAGAGGCGTGGAATCAGCTAAGATTAAGATGCATTCTGGCTAAATCATACAAATTCAGCTCGTTAGCTGACGTGAGCAACACAGCGAAGAGTCTGTCGATGAAAGGTCAAAATCAGGTGGCGTTTGTAGCCACACTTTTTTTAGAATTTGTAATTGAAACAATTACAATATGTGTGTGTTTCAGACGTCTACTTTTTTTATTACCAGGATTGGGACAGCAACATAGCAAGTCTTCTAAATAATAAACACTAGCATTAATTGAGTTACGAACTAAATAAATACGAAACATACTTTCTATTAACCTTTGCAAAACTACAGTGATTCTGGGGTCTGCCTGACAAAGTTTAGTCTACTGTAAAACCAGGTAAGTCCATATTGGTCTGTTAAGTGCAGACTGACAAACTGACAATAGATGCCTTAGTGAAGCCATTTAAAGGGAGAATGTCATAACAAAAAGCTTAGGTCTTTGTGACATGTGACACAGCAAGTAAGGAGGTTGTGAGTGGTTTGAAATTGCAATTACTGGTTTATGTCAAGTCTGCACTGACTGACGGCTTTAACAAAGACGAGACAGAGTGGGATTGTCCCAGAGAAGAGAGTTTAGCTCAAAAATCGCTGTTTTAAATGCTCTTAGTGGTGGTGATCGACTGCTGCTCAGCCCCCAAAAGTGACTGGGAGAATTTTGCCTCACCGGGAGGTCTGGTGATGGACAGCTCTCTCTGCAGGGTAGCCCTTTAAAATGAGTGTACTGCAGTCCCTCAGGGGGAGACATACCTGAGCCACTCAGACAAGGTGAGACAGATCCCCTCCACTGGCTCCTCGTCCGGGCTGCAGAGAGTGAGTACTGGGGCAGATATGGCGACAGAGTAATAGGCCAATTACCAGTGATTTGTACTGCAGTATGTAGAGGGGAAATGTTCTCTGGACTTGTCACTGAGGAACAAATTTGACATATCACATTAATGCACTGGTATGGAGGCCTATTTTAAAGCTTACAGGTTAGAATTTCAGCAGACTTTAGGTTTATTCATGGTCCAATGTTCCTTAGTTTCAGGTGCCAATAGAATAATTACTTTGCATCAAAGTTACATATGTAAATATGTAACTTCACTAAAATCTGGGATAATGTTTGTGATCTGAAGAAGCTAAACGTGAACTTTTAGATGATCGTTTCTAAAAGTGATCTCCAAAGATCACCACAACTATTAGCAAGCATGAGGTTGGCAGAACCATGTTATGGGGTTACTTTTCTGTGATGGAAATAAACCTTTTCTGATTAAGAGTAACCCCATAACATTATAGAATTGCTTGTAGTGCTTTTTTTTTTTTTAAACTAACCAGAAATTGCTAATTTTCTTTCTAGGCTCTGATTTACTTCTAAATTGAAGCAAATCAGAGCTTCATTGGTTATGTTCCGTCTGTCATCTTTTATACCAAATTTAACAGACAAATAAAACAACATTGTGAAAGATTCCTGTCTGGATCAGAGTCAGCACTGCTTGTCTGCTGCTGCCATCCTCCTCATCCGCCCCAGCTGCTGCGCTCTAATGACAGCCAGTCGTTTGATCGGCGGCTCGCCTGTCATTGAATATGTGTGAGAAACCTGCCGCTCGTTCTCTTCATCATTCTTCAGCCGTAGTTTCCACAGTGGTCAGTGAGTGGAAGCCATGGTCGTGATTAGAATGGGGGAAAACGCAATGTCAAAATATTCTTAATCTATTTTCAAACTGAGGAAAGGTGTTGTTGTGCCTTCATTTTTCTTAGTTCTTGTCAGAAGAACACTTTTCACTATTCTGTTAAGGATTTGCCTCAAAGACACAGAGTGGTTTCTTTTCTAGATCTTTCGTAACTGTATTCATAGCACAACCTTTTTTTAGTAGTTTGGGATGGAAATAAACCTCTAAACGTACCTCCACTTTTCAGTTTTTGAAGGACATCAAAAATATTCATCCATTTAAAAGTATTTACTTTACATTATGAAACTTTAAAGAGGAATTTGCATGTTTAATGTTGTTCTGACAGAAACTATACCATTTTCTCCATGTTCTTTGTTGTTGATTCTTTTATTATTATGTTTCTCCATAGGAATGTTGTGTTCAGGGTGATGTGTAGTGCTAGTTTTTCTCCACAATGTTGTGGATGTAAAGCAAAAAGTTACATTTTGTGCTCATTTTACCAGACCATGTTCTACGTTCTCATGTGTGCAGGCTCACCTAAAGGACTTGTAGCAATTTTTAAACTGAACATGTCGCTTTCTTTTAACAAAGGGTTGCTTCATGCCACTTTTCTATAAGTACCATACTTACAGACTAAACGTATAATAGTTTTTTAGGCCTGCCAACCGATTGTCCCAGCTGATCTCGGTTCTCCCTCAGAGATCATCCACCCCATTCCTCTGATTAATACTCTCCTTTTCCAATCTGTTAGCTTAGGTGGGTGGTTGTTTTGTTCTTGCTGTACTCTTTCCATTTTCACATGATGGATTAATAAACACTTTGTTCAAATCATTTGATTTTCAAGGCATAAGATATTTGCAATTTGTTCATTAGTTTTCTCTAACAGACTTGTTTTGTCTTCATTGACCAACTGTAGATTCAAACAGATGGAAAGACTACTACTTTGCCTGAAAGATAGGATTCACATTATATAGTATAAAATTAATGCATACACACCTCACTGTCCAAATTATCATATGCAACATTTTTGGAAACCATGTATTATTTCTTTCCACTTTATATTTTTTATATGAAAAATTTAAAAAATATAAAATCAAAATTAAATCCACTGACATGCTTTTTTCACATGCAATAAAATGTAAAAACGTTAAAGGGGTGTGAATACTGAGGTACTTTATGACTGACATGTTTCATACTCGGATCTCTAAGTGTGAAGAGGGGACCCACTCACAAGCAGGCCCTTACATTTGTGTAGGTATTGGCATACATGTCTCCAAATCGTGCAGAGCACACTGATGACTATGTGATACCTGCCTGCGGTGTTTATAGGGAGAAGATGGAAAGTGGGGCAAATTTGCTGTGAAAATGTTTGCTGAGTCATTATGAATCCTGCTTACCCCACAGCTCTCTGAGAGATCACACAGATTTGTATTTGTCTGGTGTCCCTGCAATGAACATGGCTGACATTTATTAGGTTGAATGTGGAAGCTAAATTACATAATCAGAGATAATTGTGTTCAATCAAATAATCATTTTTCCAACATGTTGCTCCCACTCCTTTCATCTCAATACAGGGATTTCTTTGTAAGATTCAAAATTTAGCAGCTAAACTTAACTTTCACTGCCTTCATCTGTTTTTGCACATCATTTGGGGGATTGTATGATTAAGAAACTTCATGTAATCAGTCTTTCATAACAAAATGTGCTAAATTTGGCTTTGAAATGTTACTTTTCATATAGATTGACATTTGAGACTAAGGTAAATAAACACACTTTTGATAAGAAAAATTCAGTTTTAAGCTTTCCTAAAAAAAAAAAAAAAGTGAGCATATTCAATGTTTAGTTGTAATTCAAATGTCAGTTCTGAAGTGCAGCGTTCTATACACATATTTCTGTGCTCATACTAGTGAACATATTAGTGAACATTCAGTTTATACCTATAAATTGTCAGGAGGAAAAGCTGTTTCCTCCACAAGAACGAACGAGTGTGACCTTTGGCCTTCGCACATTCATCATGGAGTGAGATAAGACAAAGCCACGACATTGCATTGTTGCATCAACCAATCTCAGCAGACCTGCTGTTTTTCAAGCATGAACCCCTTGTAATTTGAGAAGTAAATGTGTCTTTATTTGCTTTAGGTCCTCCAAGCAGAGTTTACAAACCGTTAAAGTACACAAGGCAAAATGAAACAAATAGTCAGCTGAGAGGTAGTTCATGCCTGCTTTACTACTGTCAGCTTTTTTTTGTTATTTAACTCAAAAACAGCGATTCAAAAGAGCCTGAAAGATTATTATTTTAAATTAAAATGGTGGACTGTGCATCAGTGTTTCCGATTTGATTCATCACATGAGTCTGATTGCCATCATTTCCTGGAATGCAGACTACAAACGTCATCACATTAGCAAAAGTAAATACTCCTAGCTTTGGACAAGATGCTTGGCCATAACTCAGGTGACACATTATGTGCATAAGAATGAAGTTTAAATCTTGTTGTTCCTGGATCTAAGCTTTTATGATGTGTTTGTGTTAAGCACATACAAGAGGAGTCTGCTGTCATTTCCCACAATCCCCACATAAGTATTAATCTGAGTGAGCAATATAAAACTGTGACAACTGGTTTTGGTAGTTGCTTAAGGTAAATGCACAAAGCTGTCTAAAAGGTTCATTGGTGAAGCTTAAAACTCTCCTCTCATGTTTTCTTTAACTTGCCCGTTGAAATGTTTTTTTCTTCTTTGTCATTATTTTACCTCCCACCACCAAAGAAAGTATTCCTTTTATTTATTTACCTATTTTGTCACATTACCATCACTTCAATGTATTGTTTTTTTTATTACAGAACAACATAAAGTGGTGCTTAAATGTAAAGTGGAGGAAAAGTTATATTTAATTTCCCACACTTGTGAGAGGTCAAACAACAGTTTGACCTCAGTCACATGAAATAAGTCTAGATTTTGCTATAATTGTCTTTTACAACTGCAAGTCGTAAAAGTGCGGTGTGTTTTTGTATTCATCCAAATTCAGCCAATACCGGATTTTCTTACTGCAAATGCAGTGTCTCAACTAGCTACAACTTTCCACTCTAACTCTCTGCATGTTTAAGAACATTTTCTAACTGGAACAAGCTGGAAGTATAAAGCTCGATCAATCCTCACATTAACTCTGATCAGCTTCTCTTTCTCTGCTGAAGTATCCCAATAGCATGATTTCACCTCCACCATGTTGCCATAATGAGTGTTTTTCATGTGGGCAATATGTTCTAGTCTTATCTAACCAGAGGACCCTCCTCCACAAATCTGCTCTGTCTCCACATTTCAAACTTCTTCTCGTATTCTTTCATAAAGGTCAGATTTGTGGATCAATAGTCCTGTCAGGATAGTTTTTCCATTTCCCCCAAAGTTATCCATGAGCCTCTTGACTGCCTCTCTAATTAATCCTCCCTTTGCTTGACATGCTTGCTAGTAAAGGTGGACAGTCATGTCCCTTTTGTCATATTCTTCTTAGTTTTGACTGATAAATTAAGCAGAGCTCTGTGAGATGTGCTGGATATTATTTCTTAATGTAACAGTGACACTGCTTTAGGTTTACCCTGGTGTATTTATTGGTCTGAATGATGCTTTTTTTTCCTTTACTGTTTTCAAACAAACCTCTAAGGCCTTCACAGAACAATTGCATGTGTGCTGAGATTAAATGATAATTACCAGGTAACTCCTGAAAGCAACACATTGTACTGGATTTTGTTTAGGGGTATCAGAGTAATGGGAGCTGAATACAAACACACACTTTACTTTTCATATTTGTTTGAATTGAATTCCTTCTACTTTCCAAATATGCAATAGATAAAATCAATTCCCTCGGCATAATGCTACCACCACCATGCTTACTGAACTGTTTTTTGTAAGACATTTGTTTTATTATAGAATGGATATTGTATATTTAGGAAAAGAAATGTTGATGGAGAATGGAAGTGACATAGAGATGTTTCAGATGCACAACGTCCAAGTCTAATGGGAATTACCTCATAATGATTACAAAGTAATGGAAAAACTGTATTAAAATGACTGAACACAAGTATGTTTATGCTGTGTAAAAGTAAGGCTGCCATACATATAACATGCAGATAATGTAGTGCAAAGAAGACACGCAACATAAACAGTGACCCCCCCTGTGTGCACATTTAGCGGGGATGTATTGGAAAAGGAAGAGATAGCAGACAGCCTATCGCTGCCGTGAATGTGTCAGTTTACATGTCTCGACATCCTCACTCCGACTCACTCCCACTTTAATCTACTGTGCTCCTGACCTACTGCTGTTCTGTCACCCTGACATGTTTAACAAATACTGTCTGGCCGGAGCAGGATACGCCGCGGCATTACGGAGGTGTTGTTGTCTGTCTGCACAGAGAGTGATGGATTATGTAGGATTCAGCCATCCTCAGACTCCTTCAAACTTCAAACACCCCTGTGCATTTCTTCCCTCTAAGTAAACTTCATTTGTACACACACAGATCAGCTCGGGACAAACAATGTTATTTTTAAAGACAAGAAGTGATTTTTTTTTTTTTTTTATCTTTACCTTTATGTTTTTCCCCCAGCGACTTCCTTCCCTCAGCAACAAACCCCATAAAGACTGTCTACACAGCACCCTTCAATCATTCAACACAAAAGCAACAAAACACGCCTCTGTAAATATTTCAGTGGCCTCAGCACCCCGTCCAGGGTCCTGCTGCTCGCTGTCTGCTGGTCCTTGGAGGGAGCCATTGTGCGTCCCGCTGCAGCCCGTTGTGTGCTGGGCTGCTGGACATTGCTGATCTGTTGTGGAGAGGCAGCAGTGCCTGCATGCATGCAGCAGCAGAAGACAGGATTAGGGCTGACGCTTCTCTGTGTCTAACTGACTGCTAGGCATGCTCTACTGCATTGGCACACATCACACATTTTACATCATTTGATTCTGATTACAGCTGACTGAAGAAAATATACTAAAGATTGTATAATACAGCAGAGAATTACAAAAAGATACACGTTTTGTTATTTATTCTTTATTTTTATATTATTAGCTGCAATATAAATCTTGCTGTAAAACACCTTAGTATCTTTTTTTTTTTTTTTTACTGACTTTTTCCAAAAGTAATTTCTATTTACATGTTATGATCCTTGCTGCCGTAAAGGAGAATCCTGTTGTGGAATGGTTTTGCCCTTGGTGTGGACATTCCCTCTGCGCTTCACAGTGCAAGTCTTCAGGGAGCCCTTTTCAATAAGAGTAATGTCCCCCCTGTGTATGGCCACCATTCAACAATTTATGGGCATATTACAGATTCTAATAAAATTTTTGCAACCTTAATTAAAGAATCTCCCCTCTTCTTACTTTATGATAGTTAGGGTACCCCGTTTCCCTACCACCACTGCTGTCCAATCTAATTATTCTGATGTACATAATTAGCATGAGCTGGCCATTGTTCACCTCATTTGCATATTATATTGGATAATTGAATGAGAGTGGCCGATGATTAAATTAGGGTGAATGACAGATGATTCTGCTCGCAGTGTGGAAAAGTTAACGGAATGAGCAGACTGGGAATACGGCGTGTACCTCCTGAATATTTATACGTCCCACAGAGCCTCCCCCTCCCCAACACTCTGCTAATTTAAAAAATGTGCGGCAGCTAAATTCTGGTGAATCCTGGTCAGAAGATGTTGCTTCTTTATCTTCATCTGCATGCACCTGGTCACTGCACTTTAAAAGGAAATATTAAAGCCCATGAGAGACATTTTCTGTCAGATGTTGTCCTCCATAAGCGAAGCAGCACATTTATATGCTGATAAGACAAATGAGACTAGTGTGGGGAAATTCATTTCCAGGCACTTCCAATGTAAACACAGACTCCTGGTGCCTGCCTGCTAGCCTGCCTGCCACGTTGGGGACAGGCAGGACTTTGCTGATGAACGAGTTCTCAAGTGAAATATGTTTCGAACCGATTTGGAAACGGAAGAAAAAACTCAAAAGTTTCAGCTAATCGCTAATCATTGCTACAGGTTCCTGGAGAGAACTCATTCATTCTTCTGTTATCTGGTTTGTTATGGCAAAAGACTTACTTGCATCCTGGATTTATGCCGTTCCTTGATATTTACTTTTTTTTTTTTTCATTTAGCGTTAAGGCAGAATAAATGTTTAGAGGGAATATTTGGAACAGCTTTAGCCTTTCACATGCTAATGTAAGCACTGGGCGGCACAAGAAAGCTGGCCTGACCCGGGAGGCCAAGCGGTGACACAGTCTGCTGATTCAGTGCCGGCAGCCTTGGCTTTGTTTATGTGTGCACACGGGAAATAATGCACGTCATAAAAAGAGAAGTTTGAAAGGGAACCACTATCCAGTGGATGATAAATGCCAACCCAGCTCCTCTGATGTAAAAAGCTTCAAAGCAGCAAAAAAAAAAAAGCCATCTCAGAAGAGACTTATACACATTATTCTTACAATAACATTGGGCTGAGTTTTCACCTCTGGTGTTTCTCACATATTGACTCATCCGCTGTAAATTTGTCAGTACTTTAACACAACAGGATCAATATTTATAATAATTTTTTATTAAATGTATTTATTTTGTTACTAAATATAACAGGTAGCCATTACTGTAAAGCTCCAAGTGAATTGTATCATGTTGGAATTTTGCAATTTATAAAAAGAAAGGTGTGGAGCCTTCTTCATTCTCTGTGTCCAAGTACAATTTGAAGCACATGTGACCTGTGTTTGTCTTCGTCTCCGTCAAGCCTTGTAAAATCTCCTCTGTTCTCTGTGCCGTAGTGCACACCAGTACACAGAGTGTCGTCTCATTGTCTGGTCGGAGTCATTTCAGAGGACAGAGGAATTTACACAGTCTCAGGCCCTGTCAGTAGGTGGTATAGGAACTGTAAAGATAAGCCTCCACTGCAGTCCTAAGTCAGCTTCCTTTTCACAAGAGCTGTCGGCATCTCTCAGATCTCACAGATAGAGCAGTGCCCTCTCTCTTATCAGCAACCTGACCATGCCCACTTCCAGCAGCTAGTAGGCCGATGCATATCTCCAATCTCAGCTGAGACGACGTTCAGGGTGTCAATGGACGAATCTGGAGTTATATCATTACTTCATACAATAAATTGATTTATTATTATGCTTTAAAGACTTTCAAGTCAGCTAAATCTTGATGGGAAAACATATTTTGAGATTTACCTTTAGGAGGCACAACCATTTAATGTTTCTTTTTTTTTTTCTTAAAAATACATGAAGTAAAGCCTTGTGATCAGCTAGAAAGTGTGTTTTGATACATTACTGTTGACACATTTACATGTGCAGTTTTTTTATTATTGTTTTGAAAAATGTTATATTTAGCATAGTTTCAGATGTACTAAAAACTGGACCCCCCACATTGTTTATTTTGAGGCAGTAGGACAAATTTTATGACAGCTTATCCAATGAAGGAAGTCCAACCTAATGCTGTCTTGGAGTAGTTAGATTTTTGTACACCTATTTTGATGTAATGCTTGATAAAATGTCAAGGGGTCAGCTTTAATTTAATTTATCCGCAGGGGCCCATGGCGGTCTGTAGCAAATTTCATGGCAGTCTAGATGACTATTTTGCAAAAGAAGTTGATTCCAGACATTTAGCTATGGACTGCAAATGTATAAATCCACATAAAAGGAGCCATTCCGAGAGCTCTACTTACTTTATGCATGCCTCCATTCGTATATAAATACTTTAAAGAGTTTTTCTACTTCTATTTACTATTTTTCTCTCCAATTAACAGTGTAAAAAATATAAAAAGTTACTATCCGATGATATGGTAAGCTTAAATTAAATGGCACATTCATTCAAAATTTTCCCCTTAGCGTTGCTAAACCCAGGTTTGTGCCAAATACTTGCACAATGGATAATGAACCGATTGTTTGATCTCAAACACACTGATCAAGTTAGCCAAGAATGTCACTTACTGCTCCTTCACATTCTCAGATAACAATAAATCCACAAACGGCTCGTCTTTTATTTGTTTTGGCAAAAAGGAAAAACACTCCACAATAAATGATTCATAGAACCTCGAAAAAGTATCTATAACCCTTGAACTTTTTCACATCATGACACATTACAAGCACAAACTTAAATGTATTTTAAGATTTTAAGTAATAGACCAACACAGTGAATAATTGTGAGGTGAAAGTAAATGAATGATTTTCACTTGTTTTATATACATGAATATAAATCTGAATTGTGGGAAGCATTTAACAACAGTCCCATTCAGTCAATATTTTATAGAATCACCTTTAGACATAATTCCATCTGCAGTCATTTTAAATATCTAGAGGCCGAATATTTTGCCCATTCTTTTTTGCGAACATGCTCAGTCAGGATTTGACAGTTTTTTCTACAGATTCTGAATTGTATTTGGGTCAGAACTTTGTGCCATTCTAATCTAAACTATTAAATTGTATCTGTGACCACACCTTTAGGGTAATTTTTCTGCTGGAAGGAGAACCTCTGTCACAGTTTCAGTTCTTTTGCAGCCTGTACCAGGTTTTCTTCCAGCTACATATCTTACAAAATTACAATTACAATAAAAAAATTAAAATTTTTTGTATCTTTGTGTTATCACATGAACTCGAGTGAAGTACATAGACATTTGTAATTGTGACATGCTAAAATATAATGAAATTAAGGAAGTATAATACTTTTAAAAGGCACTGTATCTTTTTTTTCCCACCACATCCCAACATTCACTCTCAAAAACACCACCTCTGTCTACTCTGCTCTATTTGATTTCAAGACTTGATTTGAAAACGAGTACAAAACTAAAAAAAAAAAAAAAACGTAGCTTTTCAGTCCGTGTGCTATCCCTGGAATCTCTTTCGCAGAAGGTTGTGGGGAGTGTGTTAATGCAGGCTTAGAGCAGCGAGGTCTGCCACCTCTCCAGGTCCAACTCCTCATCCCTCCCGGTATCTCCCTTTTGCTTTATGTCTTCTACTGCTGCAAGCACTCAATGAAAGACAATTTGTTTGGATGCACTGGCTGGTGGAGGATTAGATGCTATGGCCTAGTGATTTGTGGCGGCTGGCAGTGACTCGGAGAGTGTGTGTGAGCGCAAAGGAGGGTGTGGATGTTACGGTGAACATGCAAGTGAGTGTTTGTGTGTGTGTGCGTGTGTGTTGTATTTGTTCCAGGTCCTCGCTCTAACACAGACATCAGTTGTCTCCCAGCCTGCTCACTCTGAGCTCCTACATTTATGACAAAAGCACTTCAGTTACCAGAGGAAGATGTTTTCACACAATAACATTCTTTTTCCTGATGAGAGATTACAATTATTTGAATTTGGTTGCTTCATGTTTTATGAAAGCTTTGCTGTGTCCTCTTTATGGGTCTTGGCAGCCAAGAGACTCATTGACTTATCCTGTGAAGCTTTGCAGACTGGAAACTGCAGCCAAATGCTACTGTGAGCCTTCCCAGATCGCACTTACTTTCTGAAACACACACAAATTATTGTTCAAAGTAAAAGACATGTTAATTTGAATAACCCAAGCCAAGAAAATTACTATTTCTTTTACCTTTTCAGCAGGTTGAAATGTCTTACTCGATCTTAAATCTACACACATCCTGTTTACACTAGCACTTTATTTTGAGATCTTCTCATGCTGGATACCCAGGAGCCTTGTTCTTTTATGCCTTAAAACGAGCCAACTCTTTCACCAAATCTGGTGTTTATTCATGTCGGTATCAGTCTCGCTTTTAAAAGAGCGCTGTTCTTGAGAAGATGAACGTTGGTCCGCTTTAATCCCCAAGAAACCACAAAGTTCAACAGTTACATCTCAGCTGTTGTCCAAAACATCTCACGACAGCCGTCCACGTCATCCGCCTGAGGCCTCTTTGAACGCTGCTGTAGAACCCAGTCCTGAAGGGCTTCACCCTCAGATGATAAAAAAGTGAATTATTGGTTTGTTTATCGTGCTCTTAAAACCCAAAGTGCATTATTAAACAGAGAGCACATTAAAGGGGAGTATTGTTAAAAGTGTTTTAAAAAACTTGTAAATCCCAGTAATTTATGCCGCTGTGGCCGTAGAGGCTTGGCCTGGCCTTCTGGCTTTAATTTGCTTCAGGCTCCAGGGTCTGTACCTGTGATGCTGCCTTGTTTCCCAGAGCCAATCTGTCTGATGCATCTCCCTCCGAGAGCGCAGCAGTAGCCTGATGTTTAAACAAAAGACAGATTAGTTACTTGCTGGCTGGAAACCAATTTAGGTTTATTTGGATCAAAAAGGCTGATAATTTATAGTAACCCACAGAGCAGCAAGCAATGAAAATGCAACTTTAAATGCTGTGGTTATTAAAATCATTGTTATTGTTCTTGGTTTATTTGTTAATTATTATTCACCGATTTCAAAGTGGCAATCTGTCTCATGCCACATTTATCAGACTATACATGAAATCAAAAGCCCTTGTAAATATGTTAGCAAATTAAACTGTAGGAATTTCAATAAGAGGAAAAAATATTTTGAAAAAATATGACAAGTTCATTCCAAGAACCTCAATCTCCTAAGTTATGAACAAATAAAACATATTTTAAATTTGCTTTAAATCTGCTAGGTAAACATTTGTATGGTTGCCATATTTACTGGGTGAGTTATAGCTGACAGCTTGGCCTGAGGGAGAATTTGATCTAAAAAGTTGCTCACTTGCATTCTGGGAATATGTCCTTCTAGTTCCTCCCTGCTCAGAGATCAGTCAAAAGGAAGTTTTAAATAAAAGAGAGAAGTCATAGCATCGAGAATTTAGGAGTCGCCCCACTGTAGCTCGTGAGCAGACCCCGTCTGAGACAGGAACCCGGCTCCGGCCTCAGGGGACTCCCCGGCAGAGGCAACAATGGGTGGGAGCCTTTTCTTGTGCACTTGCCCTCCTTAATCAAACTAGCCAGAGGAGTGATTGGATTTTAATACGGCTGGGCCCACCGTAATGGTGTGATGGACGGGGGAACTGGTGAATTGGAGCAAGATGTCAGCCCTCCGAGGCCTCCATTAATGATATTGCTTCATTTCTTAAAGTGGCAGGATCGCCTTGGGACAGGGGATCACCAGAGTCTTAACCAATGCTTCTTCTTTTTTTTTTTTTAAACTACAGTCCCCATCCTTTCTGTCTGACTTTCTGTGTTTCTCAGCATCACAAATGTTTGGGGTAATTTCTTAAACTGATTGTAACAGGTCAACTGCTTTCCAGCCCAAACACTAACTTGGGTTATTTTTGGTGTATCAATCTCAGTATTAATCTGTTTCTATTATTGACTCATCCAGGCTGAAACCATGTCAAGCTGAACTTCACTTTCCCCCACACCTTGTGAAAAGATACACTGTATTTCCATCTGACAGGAGCAATATTTCATGACATTTACAGTTTCGTTTGGCTCTGTTTGCTATAATTAGGGGCTTAGCAATGTTTCGTCCTTCCTCGTGAGTCAGAGGGTTAATTGAACTTCAGTACTAAATCTGAAATGTAAAGACTTCCTAAAAACATTCTTGAACTCCTGAACTGACATTAAAATGACCCTGGTGAACGCCAGAGAGTCTCCCTGAAACCTTTTGATGCCGCTCCTCATTTAGAGTGACTTGTATTCACTACCTCATTGTTTGCATCCATTGACACGTGTTTGTCTTCCTTGTTGGCCTAATAACAGCACAGTGTACAGGTGAACTCTCGTTGTGTTTTATAGCGAGTAAAGTGTGTGTGTTGGGGGGAAGGGGGCGGCTCTGACCCTCCCCTCTCCTCCTAATGGGCGTTGGTGGGTTGTTTTTGCAGCAGATTTATGTGTGGATGGGGCGCTGTGATTTACGCAGCTCTGACACTCGAAGCTGCGGGACCATGGAAGCAGATTGTTGCTCTCTGTGTGTTCCAGGTGAGCCTGAGGTCTGATCATCAAAGCCGCACATGCATATACACGCAAACACACAGAAGACAAGAAATTCAGTATATTTTCTGCAGCAGACAAACTGCTGCATATGCAGATTATGCCCTAAAGGTTCAGCTAAGGATATGGTCTGCCCTTTTGATCTCAGAAGCATTTACTCACGTTAAAAGCTAGTTTTTTTTTTACTTTTCAGTGTTTGATTTGACATTTATCCTGTTTATTCTAATTCAAAAACCAATAATCGCATGGAGAAAAAATATAACTGAATAAGAAAAGGTGCCACAACTTGATTTTATGCGTAAGCACACCTTATTATTTTAGTGGATTTGAATAACCAGATATAAAAGTTCAGCCATCTTAGAAGGGCTTCCCTAACATTTGCTCATTTGTATCCTTCACTTTAAAAAGCTTCCAAAGCATCGAAATGGTCGCATTATGGAGTGCCGTCAGTAAGGGGAAAACGAAAGAAAAATTTTAAAAGCTTTATATTTTTCCTACGATAAATTAAAAAGACAACCATCAACAATTGGAGTTTGAGAGAGTACCAAAAGTAGATATTTTCCAAAATGCTAAAAATAACAAACAGAAAGTGAAAACCCAAGAAGATTGACAGCAAGACCGAAGGAGTTGAAACAATTTCTGCCAAGTAGCTACTGATGACTTTCAATATATAAGGAGCAAAGCAAAAATGTAAAAAACATGTGCCTTTTCTTACAAAGAAAAAAATAAGACACGGGAAGAAATCTTTAAGTATTTAAAGAAGAGAGTGCCTTACTGTCTGAAGGAACAAGAATTAACACCCAGCATCTCAGAGAGAACTTCAGATCCACACGGTAATGGCAGGATCATGATGTAGAGTTACATTTCTTCACATGGATCTTGGAATTTTTCCAGGGTGGAAGAAATTCTGAAATTATTTCAAATAGTAGCCAGTTTTGACTCCAACTCTTTGTGTGTGTCCCTGATAGTGCATAATAAACCATAATTTAGTTTTTCAATCCTATATTGGATTAAAAAATATCAGTAGACTAATGACTTTGTTTGAAGAGAAGCAAAGTCACTTGCAATATTTCTTTTGCAAATATTGCAAAGTAAATATATGGCATGCTAACAGATGCTGTCCTAAGACCAAAGATTGAAATTTAAAGCTTTTTCCACAAAATCGCCGTTTAAATATGTGCACATTTTATTAACCAGGTTAGTACAAATGTTTTTTATGTTTCAAATCTTTCCTCTGGACAGATTTATTTGTAGTCCTAAATTTGGGAAAACTTTAGAAGTTATTTATACTGGTATACCTAAAAAACAACAACAATATAGATATTTTGGCTCCACTGTATGATTATTTCATTGTCAGCTCTTTAAAATCACAATAATAATAATAATAATAATAATAATAATAATAATAAAAACCATAATGGTCAAAATATGCCAACACATAAAATGGATTTTATTTCACATTACACTTTCTAGGAAGCTTTTGCCCTGCTGGCTTTAGTGCTTTTAAAAGTTTAAAGGATAATATCTGGATATTTACTCATCATGTCAGCTTCCCATAAAAGCAGCATTCATTTCTAAGGATCAATAGCGAACAAGTGATAAGGTAGTACACACACACACACACACACACACACAAATGTTGACTGTGCCATTTTATTATCAGTGCAGCATAAAGATGAGGAAATTCTCATCACTTAGATGTTTAATCGACTGTTACTTGTCTGAGATAAATTGACCCCTAAATTTCCTACTTTTATCACCTGATAATGGCCAAAATCTTTTAAGTACATCACACTGGAAAAAACACTGGCGATGTAAAACAGGGAGAATATAGATCAGAGATAATAAATAGTGTGTCATTTCCCTGAACCTTTCGCATGTGAAAGTGTTTATTAAGAAATCAGCAAGCAGAAACATGAAAAAAATTCAAACACAGCTTGCTTTTTCAGACCGACTTATTTATGCTTTGATTTCAGCCAGGATTCTGGGGGTGTCAGTTCACTCATTGTTTTGTCACTTTCTCTTCACACAAGCTCATTTTGCTTGTTTCTCACCCACTATTCCAGAAAAGAAAAATCTCCCAACTCAGTTTCTGCATTAAATCAAGCTGTCAGAACTTTTCCCCTGAGAGGTTTGGACTGCAACTTTGTCCCAGTTGTTCCTCGGCCGGTGGCCCCCAATGTGGAGAGCCAAGGTCACGGCAGGAATGGATGTGGAGACGGTCACACAGTCCGGGTTTTTTGGTTTGCTTTGTTGTTTCTTTTATGTAATATGACATTTTATTATTATTGTTATTATTATTATTATTATTATTATTATTATTAGATTTTATTAATAAGTTTTAATTTGTACATAGCAGAATTGCATACTACAAAATGTATATTCATAAACTAAGTCTGATGCTTTCAGACATTTTTTTCAGTTTTCCCATGAATATGAATCAAAAATTAATTTCTACGTTTTTATTATTATTGTTTTATTATTATTATTATTATTATTATTATTATTATTATTGTTGTTGTTATTGGTTTAATAATTATTATTCATAAGCAATAATAATAATAATAAAGAAGAAGAAGGAAATACCCTAATCTTGTGTTTTATCAACACCTCCACTCCTATAGAAATGTTATCAATAGATCTATTAACCACACAAACTGGTCTGAATGTTTGATCAGGACCTGTTTTTATAAGCATAAGAGACTACTGACGTGGCATTTTAAATCGGGTCTGGGGCCAAAAAATAATTCATTATTTAAACACATTAGCTTCACCTAAAACTAAAAAAAAAAAAAAGAAAGAAAAAAACGAGTTAAGTAAACGCACATGAAATAATTGTGCGTTATTTTTGATTGCATCAATTTAAGCCGACAAAATGGCGATGTCTTACATGTATTTGTTTAAAAAATTAAAAATAAATAAATAGAATATTTGCTGAAAGAAACAGACGTGGGAAAACAATGAAACAATTTAACTAAGTCAAACACGATATCGATATTTACTGTTAAGGTTGTGCGTCAGTCTGTGCCTGCAGTAGACAGTCGTTGATCTAATTACACCTTCCGCCAATTAGAATCAGAGAACTGCATCACACTTTTAAATGTACTCGAACTCTAAATCGTTGTCGGTCCAACATGACACCTGCACCGATCACGGACACATCTCCAGACCAACCAGGGAGGGAAGGACTGGGACAGTTGTTTTGTTTCGGGTCAGATTAATTTAATATTCACTATTTCCATCTGTGCGGCGACGCCAAATACTTTCCCTTTAAGTGAAAGATCAGTGAAGGATTGTCGACCTGCATGGAGGCGCGATCCAGAAGGAACATTTCGGCGTGCACGCGCTTTGAGCTGTTTATTTTGAAGCTTATTTATCGCACTGAGGGACACGCCCATTTAAAGGTTTGATAACCGATCATACCTCTGATGTGACCCGAACCCTGATCTGAGCGAAAGTGCGAGGACGAAGCAAGGCGGATTACAACAAATGAAACGGAAAATAAAAATATTTATTTTATTACGTTCGGATTTTTCAAATTATTCCACCATTCATAAACAATGATTATGTTTTATGCCTTTGTACATCCAAAAATATTTATTATTGTTGTTTTCCCACTCTACTAAAAAAAATTTCACGTGGGAAAGCTTTGAAAATTCACGTTAAAAAATTAATTCAACACCAATGTTGCAACTTTTAAAAAGATGAAATGCTCATTTTATTAGCCAGGTTCCGCACGCTGAAAAGGAGCCGCCCTGGATCATATTTGGCCTCCTGTAATGATTTTTCTGTAGAGTTGTTACTGTAGGCCTCGCATTCTTTTTCTCAGAGCCTATTGTTATTCCCCCGTTTATCTGCCTTATCTTAATCTGCACGCATTGTTTGCTTGTTGTATTTGAAATAGCTCAGTTACAAATCTATAATCTGCCTTTTGTCAGTCAAGCATGCAATTTAGACCCTGTAAACAACAACAGTGGAGGGGGACGGGGGGCTTTTCTGAAATATTTGGTGCGTTAACTGAGCTTTTTTTTCTTTCTTTCTTTCTTTCTTCTTTTGGGAGGAAGAAAGCAAAGTTGTATAATGCAGCTGAATTTGTTGTCTTTGTATTATTCATCTTTTTCTGCCCAGAATTATAAATGCAACCTCGCATTTTGGCCGTTTCAGAACAATAGCAAACAACGCTACGGTTTTGTGTTGTAAAGATTTAATCCATAAATTGCGTTTAAGTTCTTGGTGGCTTTCTGTCTAGGAAGGTCAGTCCATTTAGCCAACGACCTCACCCCGTCTGACCCGTGCGTAAAAACGCAGTTTCATGGAAGCAAAAATAAACGCAGAGGATAAGCGACGCTCTCTGCGCCCCACGTTTACGAGGGGGGCGGGTGGGTGGTTCTCTGATCGGGGGTTTGTGTGTTCAAGGTGGCGGTGATATGGTGGGGGTGTTTGGTTTTGTTGTGGCTTTAGTCAGTATATCGCTTGCAGGTGATGCCAGGACCAGATAAGAGGTCGCCGATCCCTGCGCGCTGTCTAGACCGGCTTGTGACTCAACCAGAAGAACCAGACTGAGCAAAGCTGATTTACAGCAGACTTTTTTCCCCCCCTTTTTTTTCTTTTTGCTTTTCTTGCCCCCGAGATAGTAAATGACCACTGTCTAATTCCTGCCACACAACCTAAGAGATGGAGAGGGGAGATAACAAGAAGTAGATCGCCTTCAGGCAGCGCCCCAGTTCATGAGGAGGAACGGGACAAACCACATGGTTAAGCGCGAAAGAAATTCCTCCTTCGGACTCTACACGGCTTACTGCTTCAGTTTTTAAAAGTTATGCAGTCTGATAAAAAAAATTAAATTAAATTTAAAAAAATAAAAAAACGGATATTTTATTCAATCACAGAAAAAGAAAAGATGAACGCTTGTTAGGAAGCGTCGCCTGCACAAACATCATGAAGACATCTCTTGTATTCATCTTTTTTTATTCTTCTTTTTATCAGTTAATACTCCCTTTAACGAATCGCTTTCCTAACAATAAATAATATAACAATAATTTACTTTTTTGTTCTTTGAGCTCAAACAACCGGCCCTTCAAGATAAAGTATTTTACACCACGAATACTTTTGCAGAATATCATGCTCTGACCTTAAGACAAAGAGTCAAGTGGACTCGACAAGTAAGGTATCAAAAAATCTCATGTTGAAGAAACAAGACACAATATGATCACACTGAAAATGCAGAAAGTCTCTCTGCTGTAACATGGAAATGATCCAGTAGCTTGTGATTATTATTATTATTTTTTTTTCTGAGGGAAGATTTGTTGTATATATCCATTGGGAAGTCTTCTGTACATCTTTGTTCTCCATATGAAGAGTCATGCATCAACTGTTCTTAGTTTTCTTTTTTTTTCTTTTGTCAACGAGGTCTCATAAAAACAAAATAAGTCAATCGGTGCTCTCTTTGTTCCACCTCCTCCACGGTATAGAAAAAAAAAAGTCTCCTCTAGACGGGCGATGTGATGAACTGGTCACATGCAGGGGTAGAAGTGGGTGTGGAGGTGGGGAAGGCTGCAGGGGACGGAGGGGGGCAGGATCATGCTGCAAATTGTCCTTGCAGGAGGAGAAGGAGGTGGCAGCAGTAGTGATGGTCACAGACCACCGTTGGGTCTCACGTCTCCACCGGGCTGGGTACCATACTGTTCGGGGTGTCCGGTAGCTGAGAGGACAACGATGTCACGTCGCTGCCCGAAGAGTTTCCAAGAGAGCCCGATTCAGAGAAAGACACCTGAAGAAGAGGAGGGAACACAAAGTCAGATTTACTGGATTTTATGTTGAAAACAGCATTATTATCATTATTATTATTATTATTTACTATTAATTAATAATATTTCTGCATGTATAGACTCTAAGCTACAGAGCAGATTACATTCCCCACAGCATGACACTACCACCACCATGTTTCACCTTGTGGAAATACCTTCAGCTATGCGCTTTTAAAGTGATAAATAGACTGCTATGTCACGCACCAGTTGCTGGAAAGCTGGCTGGTCCAGGTCACTCTGCAGAGCGAATTCACTCAGCGCTTTCCACGGAGGCTGGTAGGTCTGAACCTCCACCGGGTTCCCCTGCACAGTGCTTTCATGCCGGATAGGACTTCCAGCAACAAGGGGCGTTCCCGTGAGGCCTTGCAAGTTCTGAGGGGAAATCTTGAATTAAATTTCATCGGGTTTTTTTTTTTGGTTTTTTTTCTTGATTCTCCCACAACAGGCATGCTGATATGTAAGCATGTTCTGGAGGAACCACCAAAGGGCTAAAAGTGCACAGTTTGTGTCTGAGCTATAGGACAGGGAGCTTGTAAATTTTGAATTAAACTTGGGCATGCACTAAAGCTTCTTCACTAAACAAATGTGCCAGACCAGATTAGTAAGCTAGAGAAATGGAACTGTGTTTATTCACGGGTTGAATGAGCAGTCAGGCAGAAATAACAAAACAAGTGCATTGCTGTCTAGAGCAGAAGGATTGAGAGGATAAATATTGTGCAATACATGACAAATCTAAAATATGTACAAAGTATATGTATAAATACAATGTTCAAAATTGAAATTGCATGTAGGATTTTTCAAGCAAAAACATTTTGACATACAGTTGACTTAATAAACTTGTTATGGACTCACTAGTTAAATGTACAAGTTGTGTTTAGTTCAGCTGAGTAAAACAATCAAACATCAGCAATGCATATAAGTTGTTGCCACAGTAACGTTAAGCGGGTCCCCTTATTCTGCTAAGGGCCCCGCAAAAACCTGGACCGGCCCTGTCTAAAAAAATAACTAAATAAATAAACAAAACTGAGGAGAAAAGCAGATATGTTTTTAACTTCACATTTCTTTGGTGATCATTATTTTATGACAAAATGTCATCCCAGCCTATGTATGTGCCAAAAAATTATATATATACATATATAACAAAAAATAAAGAAGTCCCACCAAATAAAACCAAAATCACAATAAGACACAAATATTCACAAAACAAATAACTTAAGCGTGAGTTAACAGCCAAAAAAAAAAAAGTGCTTTAAAGAGGAATCGAGCGGCCAAACTTACGAAGATGCTTACAGTCTTATCACTGTGTTGCTGCTGCTGGAGCTGCTTCATGAGGATCGACTTCTTCTTGTCCTTGCAGCGCTTGTTCTGGAACCAGACCCGGATCACTCTGGGGCTGAGGCCGGTCATCTCCACCAGCTGCTCCTTCATCAGCGCGTCCGGCCTCGGGTTGGCGTTGTAGCACGTCCTCAGCGTGTGCAGCTGCTTCTCGTTCAGTACCGTCCGCACCCGCGTCGTCTTCTCCGACTGTTTGTGGACGTGGTTCCGATGTGGAGCCTGCCGAACCGCCACGGGATCTGCTGGGGACGGAGAATAGGGGAAGAGCTCACGTTAACCAACCCGGCATGTCCCACAGAGGGACATTTGTTATTAGGAAAATAATGAAAATATAAATGTAGCGTTTCCCTAAATAGTGAGAAATTCTACCTAAATGTCAGTCAAGAGAGACAAATCTTTCCAGATATTAAAAATAATAATAATATTGATAAAATAAGTAATAATAATACAAGCATTTGTAAATCCAAAGTAGTGTCTGTACACGACTTCAAACATAACTTGATTCGCTGAGTAAAAGGGAATATTTTTTTTGTCACGAAAAACAGACGTTCCCCTTTAAATATGAAAAAAAAAACAACCTCAATCTAGTTTGAGGTTCCCTCTCAGGCCTGTCTCCGAATACCCACAGAAAGAATGTCATCTTTATTTCCATATGTCTTTCTTTTTAGTGGAGTGATTTTCCTCACAAACACACACACACACACACACACGGACACACACAGACATGGCTGCGACTCAAGTCCCAGATTATTTAGATACTGGCAACAGAGCAGGTTACTGCTAATGAGATCAATTATAAAGTTGGCCTACGGAAAGGTCACAGGACACCAATTTACTTACACATGCATAAACACACATTTTGATTGCTCGACCTGAACCAAAAAATAATAATAAAAATCTGAGTTGAACCCTAGAAAAACGCGTACAAATTTTATTTTAGCAGTTTTTAAATTAAAAGTCTACAAAATATTTTTAAAATATCAGTTATTCCATATAATAATAATAATAATAATAATAATGATGATGATAATAAATTCGCACCTGCCAGGTGCAGCGGTCTGTTGGAGTGGATGTGTCCGGGACTGATGGGGCTTCCCGCAGAACTCCTCTCCATCAGCAGGCTGTGGTCCGCCCGGCACAGCAGCTCCTCTTCCCGCAGGGAGAACTCGTCCCCCGGCAGCAGCTGCCTGCTGCACACCGAGCACCGAAAGCATTCGATGTGGTACACGTTATCCCGGGCTCTCATCACCAGGTCGCTGCTGCTGAACCCCAGGTTGCATTTGGCGCATTTTATCCCAAACAGCCTGCGAAATTTGCAGCTGTTTAGACAAGTTTGTAAAGTGTTGGGGGAAATTAAAAGAAATATATATGTATATATAATTTATTTGAAATAACAAAATGTTTGAAATATTTTTATCTGAAACTAACTAGTCGTTGTATGTAATTTTTCCCCCCTCTAGTTGTTTCTATTCTGATTATTATTATTATTTCTTTTAGGAGATTCTCCCTATAACAATATTTAATTTATACACTACATTTTTTGACAACCTGTGTGTAATCCTGAGGGGAACTTTATAAAAATTTAAAAAAAAACTCCTACCTTACATAATCTCTTTTGCAATAAGTTTTTCCGTCCCGGACGAAACAAGTGCAGGTCTCATCCAGGTACTGGCTGCACTCCGCGCACTTCAGGCAGGCAGCATGCCACTCCAGGTCGGGGGAAACTCTCAGTATGTACTGGTCATGGATCTGGCTTCCACATCCTACACACATCGCGAATCCTGACTTCTCTGCGAAGAGGCCACAGCTTTGTCACCGCAACGTTGAATTAACACCCAAAAATCATTTAGCGTTGTTGTATTTTTTTATATATATTTTTTTGTTTGTTTGTTTGTTTCTTGGCAGATTTTTTCTTTCTTTTTTTCCTAATGAATATGAAACTCAATGTTATGCAACGACTGTTAGATTTGGGCATTTTCCATGCAATGATAATTAACAAAAAAAAAGAAATTCTGACATGTGTTGCTTATTAAAATCTCCACCGAAGCCATATAATAGAAATAATCATGTGCAGCAGAGCAATGTGAGGATAATTGCTCTCTTAATTGACTCGTCGCTGAATATGAGCTTTTCTAACCCGTTTTGCTCACCGATCTAATGCTGCAGCTGTTGCTGCATCGGGACTCTAAATCTTCCTGCGTGAAAAGCGCACGGAGCAATTCGGCGTACTTACTTTTGGAATGATCCCCCATATCACCCAAGAAAGAAGAGCTGAAAATAATATCCACCATACAGGACGGATGAAGGGGAGTGAGCTCGACGCAGAAAAGATGGGGAAAGATCGCCGGCCCTTCGGCAGCCTCCCAGATAACTTGTGTCTCTCCGGACTGGAGAGGGAGGCCGAAGAGGCTACCAGGTCCCCCACACGCTACTCGTACGACGTCACCGCGTCAGCGCTGAGCTCTCCAATCGCTCTTTTGCACTTCTACAGCAAGCAGGCGGCTTTGGAGAGAAGCATGAAAAATAATAATAATAATCGTGACATGAATGGAAGCCCAAGATTGCAGATGTTGATATGTTATCTCTGTTGCAGACACAGTTCAGTGGTTTAAAACCCAGCACTGTTGATAATGATGTTTGTTTATATGTATATGTTTATATATATTGTTTATTTGTTTATATGATTGTGACATAAGTTCCATTAGAAGATCATTTGGTTTGACCAAAATAATCAAATTATGTTATCAATATAAGTTTTCAATCTGTGGCATTTAAGTAATAATAAAAAAATATATTTTGATTAAGTTAGTTTACTTTATTTTTTATGGACTAGCAAGAAATCACAATTTTCCATGTTAAGGATGTTCCCCAATTTGTCCTGTAATATACAAACAACATTTCTAGCGGTATTTAAAAATAAGCAATAAATAAAAACAAGTCATATTTCATTGAGAGTTCCCGAAGCCTCGCATGACATATGGCAAAGAGACACTTCAGCTTTGGTCTTCTCATTAAAATATCTATTTAAGCTATAGTAGGCCATACATTTGGTCTGTGTTTAGACATAAATCCAACAGATCAGCGGACATACATACATGATCCTCCTTTTAATCTCCCGAGTCGTCATCCATTCGAGAACGAGGCCATCTACTGGGGTGAAGTGAGAACTACAACCCGTGAACTGAAGGATGGGCAGGCTGCTGAGTTTAGAGGAACACGGAACACCAGCCAAATATATATATATATATATATATATATATATAGGTTTTTTTTTTAAGTAAACACTCACTTTGTTTCTGTTATGCGAATGAAATAATTTTACATAAACGTTTCACGTTCTTGCAATTCTGGCATCATAAGTTCTACAGACTTGAAAAGTTTATTAATAAAACATTTCCTTTGCTATTTTAAAGTTGATGGCTGACTTTTGGTGTCTGCCAAACAAAATAAACTCACAGAATATTTGCCACCATAGAAAAAAAAAACTTTGATCAATACACTTTGTTTGTCAGGAAAAATCACATAAAATGAAATAAATGATTACAATGATCACTTCCAAATTTATCTTGGTGTTACATTTTCTATTTCTTTAAAAAACAACTTTTGGATTTCCCTGCCTTAGTTGGTATCATTTTCACTTCATGTTCTTTTTGTTTATTTTCAATTAAGAATTTCAGTTAGTTTAATTTATCAAGATGGCAACTATCACCACATTAAAAATTATGTGTTTAATAATAGTAAATAATAAAATTGTTTTTCTAAAATTAAACTTCTGTTTAATTTTACATATACACATTTAACAAAAATGTGTATGTGTTATATTTAAACTGAATATTCATATATTGCAGTCATTTTTTACTGTCACCAACCTTTTTTCAAAACCTCTTGAGAAACTTGATCAAGAGCGATGCCCTCACCTTTGTTTTTCTCACTGGCAATGAAAGTGAATTTGTATATGGGGCCAAATTCTGTCTGTATATTTGGCAGTGATCCTCTTGTTGGGATGAACAGAGCAAGTAGAGTAAGCAGACAGAAATACCTTGTACATCAATCATTCAATGAATCTCTGGGCCAAGCCATAATATTTCTGTTTATATATGCATGATGTATTATAAATTAATATTGCCATCAGTGTGTACCCAAAGGAAGAAAATAAAACTTGATAAAGGCTGAATTGCTGTGTCAGCTCCGTGTTTCATTTATTTTTCTGGTCAGTGGTTTATCTTTGAAGAATCTTGTCTACATTCTTTGACAGGACATTATTGGTTCTTGTTTGTGTTTAGATGTGACCCAGTCAGTCCCGTATGCAGCCCTCGCATGAGAGGCTCCCAGAAGAATCTGTAATCACTGTTTGATTGGGCCCATTAACCTCATGAAATATAAATGTGTGACTGAACTCATCCACTTAAACTTTGGCAAGAGCCAAATATGCCTGTTTGGAATTCAATGGGGCATTCAAGGGCAAAATTCGTTTTCTCGGTGACTTGTTGTCTCACAATTGTCTCAGTTGTGCTTTCCGTCTATTGTCAGAAATAATTCACCATGGTCATCCTTTCTGAGTCCCAAAGGTTGATTCAGTTGAAGTTGTGCCAGTGTGTGTGTGATTGGCATCAGGGTGTTGTCGACACATGTAAGTAAACATTTCATATGGTCTATTTTAGAGAACCTATACAGATTTTTATTCTGTCCTTTATTAAAAGATGCTAATGAAATGTGAAAATTATCAAATTGTTGGGGTTTGTTGCTGTCAGTTATAATGATCATCACATACTATTTTTAGGAAGCTCTTTTCCAAGCAGATTTAATTCAGATAAGGTGAAGGATGAGAACCACAAATTGAGATTTTGTTTAATTTAGGGTGAACCAAAGGCTGCTTACCTTCAAGCCATGCTACAGTGATTTATGTAAAATGAGATGTGAGAAAGTATTGGGTGATGTATTACACAAAACATTTTTCAGTTTTTACATAGTTTGGTGTTTATAATCAGTTTTGTTGATGTTCTTTATTATTTTTATTTTATATAAAACTCAATTTTGGACTTTTAGGCAGTAAACCATAATAATCATAAATTACATAAATACATATGAAAAATATTACAATTTTTGAGGCTGCAAACCCCAACAACTCGCAATATGAGATTAATGTAGAATACAAAATCTTTAATATGTCAATTTTATTTAATAGGGCCATGCTTATATTTTTTTATGCTTACATAAGTCATTTTTGGCTTTTCTGCTGACTTCAAGACATTTACACTACATTCCTGAAAGGTAGTTATTGAGTTGTTTAAAGATGCTGAATAATTTACCAGAATTAACATTAACTTGTCTTTAAGTGCATTGCGTCCAATCTTGATGTCCAGACTCAGCAAAAACTAACAAAGTTTAAAAAAAAAAAAAAAAAGGTAGTCATTTTCTGAAATCATTTCTGCATTGATAGATAAAATATTCCGTTTTTGACATAACTTTGTTACGTTTCGCAAGTTGTTTTCAATGTCAAAGTTATGTCAGGTTTCCCCTCACACTTATTTATTTTGTGACTAGTCTTCTGGAAACAAGAAATCACATCCACATGTGAGCAAGTCCGCACTGAGAGGGGAACCATGTTGCAAATTTATAATTCATAATTCTTCAGAGTTAATGCACTATTCACATGATAATTAGGATTAATTTTTGATTGGTGCCTCAGGGCAGCGTTGCATTGTTAAGCTGAATAACCTGCACCATTATTACCTTCTTAGTGTAACTGTCAGCTGCCTGTTTTACTTTACAAATATGCATCTTGTATTTTACTGTTAAATGCTCTCATCAACACCTTGTTACTTTTCAGCACCATTAACGGACGGCTGTGTCACTTAAATGATGGGAAAGGATCTCTGTTCAGATTAGTCAAAACAATTGCCTTCATTATTTTTGACGTCTAGATTCTGCTAAGCAACTTGCTGTTTATAAAATAAATCTTAGATATTTCTCTAATAGCAGGTAGTTTGTTCAATTCTCTTAATAGGTTGTATTTTAACATGCAGTTTCAGTTTGTTTACAGGTAGGTTGAGTTGCAGGCAGGGTCAGTATTATTCTTTCCCCTGGTAGACTCGACGTAAGATTGTTTTCAGTCAGCCAAAAAGGGGTTTTTGTTTGTTTTTGTTGTAGAAAATGAGACAGGCATTGTTGCTTAGATAAAACAATGTAAATGTTTTATGGCATGGTAAAATTAGTTTGTTGCAAAAATATTTATACCCTAAAAATGTTTATTTGAATTAGAACTATTAAATCCTTCTTATAATTTTGATTAGCGTTTTGTATTTTTCCACTGTTATTTTGATGCTATATCAAATATGTGAGGTTGAAAAACTTCCCTTGCATGTACCATAGTCCTTTGCTCAGTTTGCACCGAAAAATATCCAATTCAGGAATCTGGTTTGGTCGCTAGTATATGTTAATATTATTTCCAGGCAAAATATATATTCACAAATTAAAAGATTAATTAGATGAAATATTTTCTAAACTGGATTGACACATGAAATGTGTATGTCCTGTAACATCTCTCATAAAACAAACACAGATTTCCAGAAATTGAGCATCACACTGAAAGGCACGATGTTGGTGGTTGTATGATGGTTTGACAGTTTCTTCAGTCAGAGGCTTTTTCAAATTTATTGTAATCCAGACCCCTACAAGAAATCTTTCTTGCCAACAGACATCACCGTGTACAAGAAGACTTTGAATTAATGTGTTACAACATTTAATTTCCTTTTGGGATCAATAAAGTATTTCTGATTTTGAACAAACATTTCTGATTTTGGTCCTCTAAAATTTGTGCTCCATGTTTGACATGATAGTTTGGGGTGTTACATATGAGCAGTGTTAGGTAAATTATTGGTTCATTTAACCTTTTTGACAAAAAATATTTAATTATTCTAAATAACACAAGCGGTTTGTCCTAATGGCGGTCAATTATGGGGATTAATGTTGTATGCTCTGTGCTGTTTACTGACCAGCTGATGAACCTGATTTGTCTCGTGACCTGCTTGTTTTGTGAGGCACTCATGTTCTCACACCTGGAAGAGGTTTCAGCATCACTTTGGGGCATTTCATCAACAGGACAGCAGGTGCACAACTCCCTGACCTGCTCACCAGCTGTGTGCTGGTTGGTGCATGTTGAGACCAAATGGCTGTCAGCCAGAGCTGTGGGGAAACATACCTGGTCTGAAAAGTCAACTGCAGACCGCGGTGAAGCAGCATCTGCCTGCTGCTGCTTCTGTCTGCTTCATCTTTCCAGAGGAAATGTTAAAAAGCTGTTTGTGAGCAGCCTGATGCTGAAGGTAAGAGGGCTTTCTTTTTTTTCCCCCCCTTGAGTGATTTTTTTTTTTTTTTTCCACTCTAGATTGACAGCGCCTTTCATACTGTATTATTCGGCCTGGCTTTTAACTCCAGGAGAACTGTGTTCACAAATTGATGCTCTGCTCCTTTGGGGCTGTAGCTGAAACATTAAATTGTACTGAAATATTCATATGTGAGTGCATTTAGCTGAGAGCAATTGATGTGTGACTCCCCAGAGACCAGATGGAAATGTTCCAGGGCCCCAGCACGCGCCAGCAGACACCCTGAGCTCTGGCCAGGACAGTGATTGTGATTTAGCCGAGGCTAAGCTGAAGACTACAAGATCAAGAAGGCCAGATCAACCCCCATGAAGCCAGAGACTGCGAAATACCTGGTGTGTAACACAGAAAATCATTTGGCAAGTGAAAAGCTACAACGAGACATCTAATACAGCATTTGCATATCCACATTTTCTTCTTTTTTTGAATTAAATATTTTACATGTGTTCTACTTTTGATTAGTTTTGTTTGTGCATAGAGGCTAGCCTGATAGCACTGCAGCACACTTAGCTGATGCAGGAAGTTAGAAAAGAAGTAATAAAACATTCATGGGGTTATTTACAGTCTTTTTCAGGTCTTTTATTATGGACAATATGGTTTCCTGCCCAGGGTGAGAAACCATTCAGTACGGAATGACTTTTATCTTGTTTTCTCCTGCTGTGAGCCCATTGGGAGAGCGTGACACGTAGTTTTGATCAGACAAATAATGTAAGCACTTTAAGAAGACTGAGGATAACAAAATTGATTTCTGTTTGCTCTGACTGAAGAATTTCACTTTTTTTAATGAAATCTGGGCGACTTTTAGTCATCTGTAGCTTAAAATATGAAACACATAAACTAGTCAGAGCTGAATTTGATTATTCTGCACTAAAAAGAGCAAAACATGTTTTGGCAACAAGATTTCGGCAAACATTAAAAAAAAAACTTTTTTACACAGATCAAACCTTGACTGAATTATTCAACACTGATAACTGAAGTTATCAGCATTGGTAACATCGGTTATCAGTGCTGATAACCAGATTAAATCTTTTGTTTTCTGATAACCAAAGATTTAATTTAGCTTTCTTGAGCATATCAGATAGAAAAAAAACAGATGAATGCAAATCTCAAAATTAAAATCAAACCAAAACATGTTCATGTCGGCTTAAATACTGTCTGAACTCTGAAACCTAATTTCTGAAAAAGAATGCTCCCAACACAAAAATGATTACTACTTTATTCTTACTACTTACTACTTATTTTTTCTGAGGTCAGTCATGGATTGCTACATTTTTTAGATGACTGCTAAATCAATGTTGATCTTCACTGTGTTGTCTTAATAGTGCATATAGTATTCTTTTACATATGGGAATAAGTCAGTTGTGTCATCATGTTTGTCACCTGACTAACTAGCTTTGTCTACTTCTTGCCTGATTATGCAGAAGCCATTAAAGATGTAAATTAGTTTTATACTGGGAAAAATATGGGCAGTCAAATCAGATTCACGCACTTGTTTCAGACCTTATTTTTTTGTGAAGTTTAGAGAATAAACTGACTAAATAATTAATAATGTCCTCCCAGAGGAGTGAAGTGATTTAGTTTGGTCACTCTGTGTTTCTAGTTCTCTTTTATTTCATTTTTTTAAGCTGACCCACTTCTACTCATGAAGAGAAGACAGGTCTGAGGGGACACAGATGAAAACTGTTTTAAAGAAATGCGAAAAAAAAAAAAAAAAAAAAAAAGTCCTCTGTAGCTATGACAACAGTCTCTAGAGCGACTTTTTTCCACTTAAGAAGAATGTTTCAAAAAGAGAACCTGAGAAGCTTTTTAAAAAGTCATGTATAATTAATCTGTATTTTTCTCCTGCGTTAGAGCCCGTTGGAGGAGTGTCTTTTGTGAGATGTGTTCTGAATCTGTCAGAATGAAGCAGAGATGCAGTCATATACACCACATCTGTTTGTTCTCAATTAGACTCTTCTTATATACGGTACACCCTGCTGTTTGGTGCCAATATGTGCTGTGCTTAAAATCTCAGTAGAGATTTTAAGCACAGCACTACTAACATTTAAAATTACACATATGAACAAGACCAGTGGTGTTTCTGACATAAATCAGAAACTCATATATCATTCTGCGAAAATATTTATTTCTAACAGTTTCCTAATATCTATATTTGTAAAATTTAGAATAAAAACTGTTTATCTTTACATGTATAGATCTCATAAGCATCAAAGCAAAAACAAGAAACACAGTGCTCTGACCAGAAAAAAACTTCTGTTTTCTAAAAATATTAATAATTTTGTGATTTAAGAAGATAACTCACCACTTAAGAGAAGAAGATAAGTTGTACTGACATCTGTTTTCAGATTTTGGGAACTCATTTATCAAAACCCTGTAACAATAAGCTTTTACTTATTTGTACTTAGGCCTTATGCTCAAGTTAGTGAATAAAAAGCTAATCTTGCAGGTCATTGGTGTCCCTCAACTAATCAAAATTAAAACAGTGATCATGTAATGTTAATGCCATCAAAGTGACTCCCTCTGAGCCATTATTAAAACATTTGAATTATTAAGAATCTAATGGTCAATCTTAATTCACTTTCTTCCAGTGAGAGTGACAGGCACTGCACCTCTAATTTTACTGGAGAGGTCCCAAAAGCAATTTACTCCTTGGAGTTTCTCCTAAAGGTTTGTGTGGGTGTCCTTTCCTGTGAAAACTGAACACTTGGATCCAAGTGATATAAATCAAATGGGTAAACTGGAAGACATTTGCTAACTTTGTTTTTTTGTTGTTGTTGTTGTTTTTGTTTTTTGTGGTAGCAGTGCAGCATTAGCATCCTTTGTGGCAAATAACATCCTGTTTGTGTGGCTCGGGTGAAACCATCTGATTTATCTCCTTTCTTACATGGCCGGATGATTTAGTTCAGAGACAGCCCACTTTCACTTCAGGCATTAATGCAATGGCAGCTGTGAGACACAGCGCGAACCAGTTTGGCACCCATGTTCAACAGGATTCCTTTGTGTGGATCAACAGCCAAGCAGATCATTATTTATTTACTGAGACCATGACAGCCGATGTGCCTTGTTGTCTTTGTAAGCCAAATTGATGCACAAGCTTATCAAATGGTTTGTACATGCTCTGGACAAAGGAGAATAAGGGCAGGACTCATGCTTGATTGTCCAAAACCAAAGATAAAAGCAAATTGTAATGACCTGGGTTTCCTTAAAGCATAGAGGCTGACTGCCTCCATGCCTTCAGTACATATACTGTAAAGTACATGTACAGATATTCCAGTGAACTGACATGATTAAGGATTTTTGCTTGTGGATCCATGTTATGTATGAACTGGCGGGCTGTAAGTAAATTGTCCATTGGAATTAATGAAGCTATCTGAATCTTTATTTCTGCATTTAAAATAATTTTTATCACACCATTTTTATGAGAAATTGAATTTGGGGTTTTCATTAGCTGTAAGTCATAATCCTTGAAATTAACAGTGGAGAAAATTTTGAATGTTTATTACAACATACCTATAGATATTAAGAATTAAAAAAAATATATATCTGAATACTTGTGAACATGTGACAAGAAGCAAAATGGTACAGCAGTTTATCTTCTGAATTAATGATATGAGACGATAATTAAGGAGAAGATGATTCTTGTCACGGTTTTGTCCCATTGGCTTCACCAATTAGGTGCTGTTGTGACAGGTCTAATGTTAATAACCTTAAATAATTTAGCAATTTCAGAACTGCATGCAATAAAGAAGACGATGCAGAGAGGCTGTGTGTGTGGTGCGGTACAGTGTTGAGTGTCTGTGGATTTCCAGAAGTCAGACAGATCTAAGAGCAGATAAGGAAATAAGAACTTTTATTTTTGTTGCTGTTTTCCTTCAAAGAACAACACCTGCAATTGGCAACAACTTTGTTCGTATCAAGGTTACAAAAGTGTCAGTAAACGTTAAAGTGCAAAGAATTTGATCGCCATTTCTGGCATGTCTTGTTTAAAGGTTCATGCTACAAGCACTCTGGTCTAGTTTCGTGTGAAGAGACTATTTAGGTAACATAGTTTCGTTCCCCTCACTAAGATTTCTGCGAAGACAAAAATGCCAATGAGACAGCTTTCATTCCTGGTCCATGGGTTCAAAAATCTAACAAATGGAAAGCAAAAAGTCAAAGGCAAAAACAATTGGCTGTTTGAAAAGTCCATCCTGCCTTGCATACCCTGTAACTGTTTGAACAGACAACAGCTTGAGCAACATTTACAATTAATAGTACAAACAAAAGAAAACAAAAAAATAAAATAAAATGCAATTGAAAACATTTGTTCAACTGCTTGAAATTTCTTCAGCATCTTTTTTTCTTTTTCGTTCAGTATAGGCTTGAGTGACCCTTTGCTGGTTTTAATTCTTTTGAAGATCAGTGCATTTCTGACCTCTGCAAAGTGAGAATTCCTGATAATGAATGTGTCCAAGGACACATTAGATTCCCTGTGACCATGGTATTTTAGGCTTTGTTGTGCTATACCTGGGTATGTTTTTTTTTTATTCAAAAAACCATTAAATAGAAACTGATGAGACTTACAAAGGGCCTTGACAAAAAAACTCTGTCTTTTTTTTATTTCAAAGGAACATCAGAGTTAGCTGGAAGCTGCAACTCAAGCTTAGTTTGAATAGGCTTGGCTTTAACGAGCAAAAGATAAAACCCATTTTTTGACTCTTTTGTGGCTCCTCTCAAGAGGATTGACCTGTCAGAAAAGGTTAGATGTGTGCCAAACAGGATGGCAGTAAAAAGTGAATGAAAAGCTTCTGTTTCTGTGTAAATGTAGCTTAAGTGTCAGGCATGTGCCCCAGAGGTGAGTCGGCTGGACCCAGAAGTCTGTACTTCTCCTCCAGAGACGGCTCAGTGGTGTTGCCCTGCAGGTGGATCAGTGGCTTGGTCTGCAGCAGGACACACCCTCTGCCCCGGCCTCGCCTCTCCTCCTGGTTCCTGCGATTGAACAGGTTTATTCTGTTGTCCAGCTCGGGGCTGCCGTTTTCCGAGCCAGTGGGGCTGGGAAGCTTAAGGTTGATGGGATCCACCGCCAGGCCCTTCTGAGCGAGGCAAGAGTCTTCTGAGAGGGAGGAGAGCAGCTCCTGCACCACAGCACTGGGGTCCCTGCAGGGGTCCTGGCCTGAGAAGGAAGCGGGGCAGCATCGATGCGAGCTCAGGCTGGCGTCCTGTGCTGCACTGCTGCTGCAGTCTGTCAGCGATGAACCCGGGGTGTGGCTGCTCAGGCTGGGAGGCCGGACCGTCAGGCTGCCGCTGGACTGTGATATGCTGGTGGAAGCGTCGCTCACAGCGCTGCCGACCCGCTGCATGGCAAGCTTTGGATTGGACTGGGTGGAGTTGGTGCTGTTAGGAAGGTGGACGTCAATGGCTGCCGTGGTGATGACCCGGGCCCCTATGCCAGATGCTCCAGCATCTTGGAAAAAAGATTATAAAACTTTATAAAGCACATGACAATTTGCTGGATTTTCTTAGATAGAAACTTTTTAACCTATTAGAGTAACTAACTGAGCACAGTACCTGATAAATAGGACCAATTGGAATGTATATGTGATTCAATTGAAAATATTTTTGTAAAGTGCCTTGTGACGACGTTGTTGAGAGAACTTTGCTTACTTATGGGTGTGCATGCCACACTTTTTACATTTTTATTTGTTAAACATTTTGAAAAGAAGACAGGGTGCTGGACGAGAACTAATATGTCTTCTGTAATAGTCACTTACCGCTGCTGGCCTCACTGTAGTATTGGCTAATGTAGTTGTTCATGTCATCGCGCACCACTGCATCTGAGTTAAAGAAATGGACATTAAGAAACAAATGACTATTACGATCTTAAAGTGGCATTGATTCCTACTTTCCTCCTTCACAACTTCCTACTGGACAAGAATAACACAATCACTCAATGGGAGTAAAATATGAGTTAAAGATGTTTCCTCTCACACATTTCCAGCACTTACCAGATATAGTTTTAGCACAGTAGTTCTAAAAACTGTTCACTGTAATTTTGGTGTAACATTACAAACTTATGCAAAGCATTAAATATTTAAATTTTTAATCATTTTCATAGCTTTCCGTCAACACGTTGGGTCTATTTCAGTAATCACAGCACAAACAAGTCCAATTGGCATTTATATCTTATGTTTACAACACAATATTGACAGGGAGGATTGTGCCCCAGGCCACAGATGCTTTATAGACAGGCAGTCAGGATCATGCACATCCTGCTGCTAGGTACATTAGCTGCACCTTAGTGCGCCATGAATAAACTGGGACACATCGGGGTGGGGTAGGGACTGGGAGACCAGAAGCTCTTTGTTCAAGCGCTGATCCCTCCAGCCTAGCTGGCCTCTGCATGCATGGCAACGGCTGCCATCCGCTGTGCTCTTCTACTCGCTTGATTGGTCTTGAGCTCACTGTCCGCTGGCTGAGTGCGAAGCCAGAGTACCCTGAGTGCTAGCCGCTGTCCCCCGGGACATGCAGCAGACTCTGATGGATAGTTTCATTTATTTTTCTGTCTAAAATATTAATCCCTGAGCCACCCCTGGAGAGGAAGCATTGCAGTCACTAAAACAAGACTGAGACAATCACTCTACAATTAATAAAGCATGAGAGAGAGAAAAAAAAGAATGAGCTATCCGGCATACATAAAAGGTTTTCCTCTTCTGTATGTGACACTTAGCTTACCAGGCTGTTATACGATGGTGGCACCAGAGAACTGGCAGCGCCAGGTCTGCTGAATTTAAGTCTAAACTGTGAATTTCATTGTTAAGGTAATTATTCTCTAAAGGTAAAGAGAAGGGACAGATGCTGCAGCCAGAAAAAAAGCCTTTTATTCATCCATAGTAGTTGATATGTAAGCTTGTTCAAAACATCAAAAGTTATACTAAAAAGGAATACATTAAGAGGTCCATTTATTTCAGAAATCAAATTCCAAATGTGTAATTCATAAAGATTAAGTGCACACAGAGTGATTGTTTTCTGTTTTTTCTCTGCAAACCTGAAGTAAATAAATTTCTAAGCACTTTTTTCTGTTCAATTTAATTTTTATCAATCGTCCTATGTTGTCCACACCTTGGGAATCTTCCTAAAACCCCTTTGGTGTGCTTGTTTTCTGAGAAAATAATTGATTCAATGCAATTTCTGTTTAACTCTGTTTATTTAAACAGCTACAACTACTGAGGCAGAAATGACAAAGCAAACCAGGTCTAGTTGAAATACATAAGGGCATAGTAAGTCCAATCTGACAGATAGTCAAAGTTGTCAGAAATAAAGTTTTGAAATACGTGTGCAGTAGATTATATTAGTTTAATTTTTGTAAATATCTCATTGATGATATTCTGATTCATTGAGGTGTTTTTATGTGCAGTTCTCTCTCTTTGCTAAGGAGTGCACCTGTGGGAAACTACAAACTAAATTTACTTAATTATTTCACATAACCTAATTTTACAAGCCAATGACTGTTGTTAATTTATATCTCAAGGGCCTTTCTTATTCCAATGAGATGCTTAACAATGTGGTCATGATGTAACAATGACCATTACCACAAAAGGAAATTTGTTACCAAACTGTGTTTAAATCAACATAGTTTTGTACTTTAAGGCACTTAACAAAGATCCACTGATTTCGTGAGATTCCCTGATAGTTTGGTGGCACCCTGCAGGTCAAACAGGCAGGGCTGTTGAGGAATACAAATAAATTTAACTGGATTTGAGTTCATCTGACTTAACTTTAGCCTCTGTGGCCTCAGTGCTTGTCCCAGTGACCATGTTTCTGCAAAAAGCCTAGCTTGTTTCTCTCAGCCAGATTTCCCACTATGCCCTCGGGGTAAAATTGTGGTCACTGTGGAGCCTCCTCAGCGCCTGTCGTGGTTTGCAGGTGGGGGGCTGCTGCTGACAGGAGCCCACTTGCTCCAAACAAGGCCCAATGCGCAGAGCACTCTGTACCTGAACTGGCCCAAGTGACGTGTCCTGGCTCAGCTCGGCTGGTCATAATGGGTCAGTAAGACAGATGGTTAGGGCGTAATGAAGCCCCGGCAGTGTGACATAATGTTGGAGAACATGCTTGCTTTTTCACAAGTATTGTACGGATCCTAAAAGCTTTTTTGCCCTCACATTAATCCCAGAGTGCCTTCAGTCTGATGGCAGTTGTGTGTAAGCATGAAGGGGCTAAGAGTTTGGCCTCCAAGCTGCTCCAGGGCTACTGCTCCAGATTAACTGTACACAACTCCAGCACCCAGTTCACCTGATGTTACCTCATTACAGTCTTTTTGTTTCACATATTTATGTACATACTTCATGCTACAGCTCTCTGATGGGTCTGTCTTTATTTTTTCATAAGCAAAAACTGTAACTGGCTTGGTATGTGTTGAAATTGGCATTTTAGGAGTTTTGATTCATTTCAATTCACTTGGTGTAAGATCTTCCCAGTCTAGTTTCAATGATCCATAAAACTTTTATTTAAAAAATATGTTGTTTTTACATATTTGTTAAAGCTGTCACCATATCACGACAAAGTAAAATGAGACAAATAATCTGTGAAAAAATTTAACTCTTTCTCTTTCTCCCAGCGCTGCTATGGCTGTCTGAAAACATGCACCACAGCCAAAAACAACCAATCATAGTCAGGAGGAGGGTCTTAGTGCTGTGAGTTAAGCTTGTTAACATACTGCTAAATGTGCTAATGGCTGACAAACAACTTTCCAGTAAAGAAAAAAGTTTATCTGCTGTCATCAGTGACCATTCTAATTGGCTTGAGCATTCATGGGGTTGTGAAGGAGATGTAGCGCAACAACGAGCGGCAGAGGCTGTTAGTATGAGAACAGCACTAAGACCCTCCTCCTTGCTCTGATTAGTTGTTTTTTAGTGAAACCTGTGCATTTTTGTAGACTGAAATAGCAGCACTGGGAGGAGGAAGGAGAGCTTAATTTTTTTCATAGATTATCTGTTCCATACCACGCTGTTACAACAAAAAGACAGTTTTAATAATTATGGGGAAAAAAAACATATTTTTGTAAATTCAGCTTTGACTCAGACATTACGTGCATAGCTTCCATAGTCGAACCTGTATTAGCGTGTGGCTCCCTGGGGTTTCTCTGCCCGCCCTCATCATCGGACTCCCCAGGCGTCAAACCTTCCACGACCTGGAAACTCCTGCCCTGTTTGCCCCACGCGTGGTGGATCTGCATAGCTGCTTCACGCTCTGCTGTGAGGTCAAGGTCCTGCTGAGCCAGATGTGCCCGCAGCTGTCTGATCTCAAACTGAAAGTGATACAGATGTGCAAGGATATGTATGTGAATGAATATAAAGTGAGAAAAAAAAGGAAGGTTTAGAATAAGATGTGAGGGATTTTTGAACAAATGTAGAATCAGGAGGGAGATGACAGGAATAGAAAACATTAAGAAAAAGAAAAGAAATAGATAAAAGTAAATGTAAGGGGAAGAAAACGAGGAAAGACTGAAAAAAGTTTACTTAGAATGAAAATATACTTAACCATACAGATTGTAACCCTAACCCTAACCCTATGACATCAGTCTTATGTTAAAGTCCGATTCAAAACCCAAATATGTGCAAAATGAAGTTGCTCTTTGGAATGCACACAAGATTTTAAATGACATTTGTGATTGTCTTAATTCTCCAGGACAGCTTATCTGTTTGGTTTCAGCTCTAAGGGCCGGAGATGAAATCTTCTGGCAGTCTCAACTTGTTTGTGAATTACTGCTGCCCTCTGGTGGTGGAAGGCCACGAAGCCCATAAACATGAGGTAACGATAAGTGGCGCCACCAAGAGGTTTTATTGATTTGTTTGTTTGCTAATTCTCATGCAATTATTGCCATCTGTGTTCCACAAATGTGCAACCCTCCCTCACTAATCCCCCAAACGCCCCAAAACACCCCAAAATGTGCAACCTTAGCAAATCTCTTTGTTTTTTCGTAATCTTTCTTGTTTCATGTATACAAGACCAATTTACATAACCTCCTCCAACCACCCAACATTTGCCACGTAGAGAACAGGATTTAGCAGCTTGTAGAAACATTTAATTTTATATACAAATATTTTCAGAAGTTGATTTTTTTCTATCTTAAATAACTTGAAATGATAGAAAATTAAACTAACAACTTAGGGTGAGAGCCAAATCTTTTAGAGAATGCATACATGTGTTCATTTCATTTTTCTGACAATAATAAAATGACTGTAAGGATGCAAACATACTATAAAGACAAGTTTATGTAGAGGAATACCTAATAACAAAAATAATTAATCCAAAAAAGTTTGGTCAGACTGATGACAGAAAATATTTCTGATGCTTTACCAGTTGGAAAATGCAGCACAAAACATTATTGTGTTTGTATCTAAAACAAATATAATGCCTCATCTTTAATGTCTTGAGGTTAGGTACAATTGTTACTGATTTTTAGGATATACTTTAACATATGTGACATAACATTGTGCTATGTATGTCCAATTGGTCTGGTCTGGAAGTCGTCCTTCTCATTTTAACTCACTTTCAATCTTGAGTTAGAAATGCACCATCATTTTTTTGAAGTATTGTAAAGGTTTTCTATGATTTGTTTTGTATCACAGAACATTTTGTGAGCAGAAATTCCTTTAAAAGATAACAGAATAACTTCTGCAAAACAACTTTTAACAATATGACCCATCTTCTTGTTTGACAAAACCGTTTTTGTCAAAATATTGCAGACTGTATAACTGTAAAGCAGAATCAACCTCAAAGACAGTTTCTGAGATCATATGTACATTCTGACCTCTACTTTTGTGCACAAGTATGAAAAAAAACTGGAGTTGGACTTACAGCCTGCTCCTGACAGATCTGAGTGAGACGCTCCAGCTGCTCTTCCCTCACAGCCTTCGTCTTCTCGCACTGCTGGATCTCCAGTTCCATCTCAACTTTGACTTGCAGGACATATGCTAAAAACGAAGGAGAACAGGGACAAAATAAATATCAAAATAATTTAAACAGCCTAACATGTGGGGACTGGTTTTTGATGCATAGTATTAAGACACATCAGTTACTTTTCTATAAAAGTACTGTGTCTTATCAGGACTATTTAAAGGTCAGAGGTCAGTGTGGCTGGACAATTAGCCCTTCACTCCCAGGATGTCCATCATCACATAGACTACCACCAGGGTTTAATAGTAACATTATAACCTCACTGAATGAGTAAACCAAGGTGTTAAAAAAGAAAAGAGCTCCTCATTTGTCCTGACATAGAGTTTATGTAAAGCTTAAATAAATTTTAAGTACTCTTATAAGACATAGCCAAAAGGAAAGTATTTTCTGACAAGAGTCACAAAAATCCATATTTACAGAAGTGTTTATTTATGGGGTGATCCTTAATGGTAATCTGCTAAAACAAACGTGATGAGAATAAATTTGGATGCCTGTTGGCATCCCAGTTGCCAGACAAACTATTTCACACCTTCCTGTTTTTACAGGTGTAGCTTAGCCGCATGACGTCAGACATGGTAACATTATAAATTCTGATTTGAACTTACAATTGAACTCAGGTCTTTTAATCTGTTGGTCCCTGCTTTTCAAGTATGCTGACATGAAAATGAACCATTTCTTTTCTTTTCCAAAGTAAAGCAAAGCAAAGCTCACAGCCAACACCACATGCTACTTCATGCCTATTTATAGTCATGTTGGCACGCTCACATAACAAAAGGAGGAGACGTCACAAGGGGTCAGTTCAGTCAGACTTGAAACAGGCACAGAATCTCAAGCAGAAGCTTGCTGTCTGGCCACAAAATGTGACACATATTTCTGTAGACGCATGCGTCAGAGTCAGCCATGTGTTTATACTGCGTTTCTGTACGTGTGAGCGTCTGCGTGTGTGCAACTCTCAGCAGTGATGGCAGCTTTTGTGCAGCAGACACTTGCAAGTGTAATTTACACCACAAAGGATTCTTGTAAAAGTCAAGGAGGCCAACACATTGTCCTGCTCCGCTCTGTTAACTCGCCTCATTGGATGTTTGACTGGATGTACAATCCACTGAAAAATATGCCAAAATCACAGACTCCCGTCTGAAAACGTAAAACAAGACTAATTCACATTTGGTAACTAGCATAGAGCCAAATATGTAACATCACTAAGAGAAGAAAATTCTGGATACAAGCAGCTGAATTGAGATGCTAGAAATGCCCTAGAGACAGGGTGAGAAACTCAGCCAAAGGAGTCATTTGGATGAGCTAAAAATTTTGCTACAAAGTCAGCTGAGTTTTTCACTTTTCAGTAAAAACACTACTTTGTTCTGGGTGTTTTTAGACACGCATCCTCTTCTATTTTAAGCGGGTGATATTTCCCATCTGACACAGCTAATAAATCCCAGTTTTTCAGCTGCATAGTAACAGCTTGTTCCTCTGCATTTCCATTATCATCAGACTGCTGCCACCTAGTATGTCAAGTTACTCAGACAGACCACCTGCTGTATATTTAGTAGCTTGAGCGTTTTTGTGGATTACTAAAGTGTTTTACCACTGAGTAAATAAAAAAATATCACTCAGCTTGAAGTGAGCAGCAGGAAAATAGGTTTATTCCGGCTGTAGCTGTATGTTAAAGCATAGAAAATGCTGCAGGCTCTGTTTCCCATTCGTAAATCTGCTTAAATTATGCATTCAAATAGTGACACCTAGATAATGACTTAAACTTCATTCAAACTTCAATACCTGGATTAAAGTCATTCAAATATTGACAGGCATGTTATTTACTTTATAGATATTATAGTAACACTCAAAGAATGACAAAAAACAGATTAAATAAAAACTACAAATGTGACATGGCCATGTTAGCCATCCTTGATAAACCTGAACATGAACAAGCTGCAGTCAACTGTGTTTTGTGCCCAGCTGTTCTTGTATGCAGTCAGAGACCCGCTGTAAGGGTGACCTCTGAACATGGATCGAACTGAGGTGCATTAGCATAGCTGGGACAACAATTACATTCAATACACTTTCTTTGAATCTACTTAACCATACCCTTCAAATCAATCCGAGTCAGAGCAGAGAGGCAGCAATTTGCTCTGAATGATGATCAATAGTTGTACGGCCCTGAACTGCAAATAATTTATATGTTGATGGGAAGAACAAGGTTATTAGAAAAACCAGTTAATTTTCTGTGGCGATCATTGTGGCTTCAGAAATTACTTAGTTTCTTTACAAGACAAATTATTATTAGATACGGTTTTATTTCTCTCTCACCGTCGATGATCCTCTTGACCCTCCAAATGCGCAGGGTGATGATGAGGCTGATGGCATCCCAGGGGCTGCTGGGCCCATTGGCCACTGTGGAGGCCACCATTGGGGCCAGAGAAAGCACAATGACAGCACCATCAAACACCTGGGGATGTAAACACAGACATATTTATATTTACAATTATGAAAAAAATAAAACAAAAGTTACGTAGGCGTCAAGCTGTATGGATAATTAAAAGTATATGCATGACTTTCTTAGTAAGGGTCAAAAGTAAACTTGTATGTAATTTACGACGCCTTTCTTAATATCTCTCTGTTTACAGAATTAAACTGTGAACTGCGGGAATGAAAAGCTTCACAACTCAGAGTAAGACAGTGTGATCGTGATGTGACCTTCACAACAAACTTTTCGAGTGATAATTTTAACAATTCACACTCATCAGCACTCTTTAAATAAATACAAATGATTCATTTCTAGGAAGCCTTTTAGAAATGCAATGGAAGGATGTATGTGTGTGTGTGTATCGTGCAATTGTCATTTTGTATGTTGATGTCAAAGTAAATTTAATCTTGACCAGAGATTCACCTCCAACAGAAAAGTGACCCTAAACATAAAACCAGAACCACAATAGAATGATTGAGATAAAGATCCATCCAAAGTCCAGATATAAATCCCACTGAGAATATGTGCATTGTGACTGTGCTTGGGTTATTTTGGAAGGTACAATGGGTGTTACAGAATATCTGATCTATGTACCTAGAGGACAAGCAGAAGAATTTACAGAGAACTGGAGACCTCTGGTAAACTCTATCCAACATCAAGGAGCACAGTCCTTGTTTGTGTGGTTCACCATTACTGACCTCCACTTTGTTTTCGATGTAATCCCAGATCCCGAGTACTACAATTCTGAAGACAGTCTGATGAGACAAAAAGACAAAGAGAAACTTTAAAATTGGCATGTCTCAAAAATCCTTTTCATCTTCTCAGTCTTTTTGAGTTGGCATCACACCAAGCAACTTTTGTGCGATTTTTCCCACATTAATTTCTAAATGTATGTTATTACCAAGTGATATGGAATGATAACTAAAAATTAAGCTTGATAATATGTAAAGAAACTGGACTCGGTCAAAGAGGCTAAATAAAATTGGAAGAAAAGAAAGCACAGAGGCCTTAACTCAGATGATGACACTTACTGATACTTCCTTAAGCTAGAGACAAAACTAAAGATGTATCCCAGTATATAAACCAGTGTTATTTGTTTGACTGATTATGTCCATCACAATTTTTGTCTCCTTCTTTATTTTTCATTAGACAATAGAAATTTAATTAAAACTCATGCAAGCTGGCTGACTTTGCAAAAATGAGAGCTGTTTTCATGAACAAATAAAAATGAGACAAAAATATTGAAAGGTGATTAAATTAAATCAGATTTAGTTTTATTAATCTAAAAGGTCTGTCGGACAAAATACACAATAATACAATTCTGCCAGTGGAGAACATTCAGCATCAGGGTATCTGCAGAGAAAAACACAATCTGGAAATTATGAAATATTATAACTTGATATTTTTTGTATTTTGTACACAATACACATCCTGTTCAGAAATTTTGTTTTAGGTTCCACTGGGTTAAATTTCAGTGTCCTGAGCCTCTTCTTTCTTTAGATAACAACTTTCTTGCATTGTTGATGACAGGCCCTTAAACACGCTTAACATTAAGCAAGATTAACTATTTGAACACACAGATTACCGCATAAGGACAGTTTCTGCTGCAATCAAATGACAAATAAGGTGTTATTGTGATTAAGATGTGTCTTACCTCTGAAAAGAAAAGTGACAGGATGATAAGGCTGATCCAGTGGATGATGGTGGCGAATTGAAACGCATTGGAAACTGAAGGATGAGGAATCAGGAGAAAATATTTTAGCTGTAAAGAAGTCATGACATTGCAATCAATTCTGAAACACAACTCATGCATCCCTGAATTAAAATAAACGGAAAAATGCCTATTTATTATCTGAGAACTCATCTACTAACTTGCAGGACTGATCACACATCACAGCCCACTACCTTCTTCTCTTTATCTTGCTGGAATGTCAGTGGACTTAAATGAAATTACAATAGATTTAGGGACTGAAATCCAACAGTCTGTGTTTTAAGACTCTGGTCAGGCCTGGATGCTGGCCAGTAATCAATAGAGATATGCTGGCAGCCACTGACAAGAGACTTTGTTCATTATCACCTCTCTGCATGAGTCTACATCACAATAATTCACCATCCAGCTCTGCTGTGACAGACAGACCACAAACTCAAAATTGGTGACATATCACTGAAACCAGTTACTTAAACTAAGATATATAATGTTTTCTATTCACTGTTTGATATGGAATTAGACAAAACTTTTTGTGTTTTATGCAATTTATAGTTACCATTTATTTATTTATTTTATTACTGTCTTTAAATTTAGAAGTTTACACACAATACAACTCCTTCAAAGAGTTCAGAAAAGTGCAGACCATGATGGTTCCAAGGTTGAATTAATTCCAATGAGAATATGCAAGAATGAACCCAGGAAGTTAGCGTCCCAGAGATGAGTCTATTTGATGCCAAATGTGTGATCAATCCCAAAACCAAAACAAAATACAAAATAAAAGGCTGGCTTGAGCTGGTAAGGCAGAGATAAGCAGTAAAGACTGTGGATGGATGGAAAATAAAAATTTAACTAAATCAAATTAAAAGTGCCAAGAGCAAAGACATAAACCACATTTAGTTTTACTTTGAGGGTTCTGATCTCTTTTCCTTTAGCTGTGTATACACTTGTAATTACTGGACATTCATTTTCCATCATTACAATTATTTTCTGTTCAAAAGAACAAGGTATTTTCCAGACATTCATGGATAAGTGATAGCTGCTGAAAAACATTAATAATTAAAATAAGGGCACCTGCTTTCTCTTTGTTTTAAATAGTGCTTTCCAAAAGATGGGTGTACAGGAAACCAGAGGTTGAGTTAATAATGACAAATCATGATTAAAGTAGCAAATCTTCCCATAGCAAGACAGAAATTTATAGAGCAAAACAGGACAAATCAAATTCTTACATTGTAAGAGTTTGGTGTCTATGAGCAACTCCAAAGACAGAAAAAGCACCACCAGAATAACACAGGCCACCAGCATACAGTTGAAGCCAGCACTGAACAGGCAGACCTGCCACAGAGCCACTCGACGCCCACAGCAAGGCTTCAGCCAGTTGGACCTACGAGAAATGGAAAGATGGGTGGTGGGCAAGTTAAAACTTAAAAAAAAATCACCAGAATTTCACATTTTGTTTGATCAATTTGAATACAAAACAGAGATTGTAAATCAGTCAAACCCAGATTAAACATAAAATTTTACACATTATCTTAAAAAAAGCAAGAATTACATATTTGCTCTTATAAGCATAGGTGTATTTCTATTTGTTCTCAGCCATCCAGGATATGACAAAGCTAAAAAAGGTTTAAAAATAAAGCAACTGGACAAGTTATAATTTAAATAGCCCATACCTCGTATTGGGACCCATTTCAATAGTTCAATGTTTATGAGGAATTTTATTAAGAGGAGTTACTCAGTAAAGCTTTTGTATTTAGAATCTTAAATTTTTGTAAAGGTGTAGCAGAGATTAGATCAGTCAGACTGAACAAAACTTGAATTTTGAACATTTGAATTTTAGTTTTATTTTTCAATAGTTTGTTTATATCTAATACTAGTCATTTTTGGTCCTGCAGCTTGAATGTGGTTTAAAAACTTTTTAAAGCATATCTTATGTTACATTTCACTGTAACTTCACCGACCCCACCAAAATTGCTCTTAAGAAATTTTCCTGTTTACGGGCCCCCCCCCAATAATGACATGGGATTTACGCCCTTGCTTATAAGCATCTACCCATACCACCAACTTGATGTTGTAGGTGCTGTGCTTGAAATTCCAAACATGACCAAAAGAGGGCGTCAGTTTCCAGTCATGAAAGGTGATGTTTGTTCAAATTCAGGCGAGGTTTAGGGTTGACAGTCAGAGCGAACGGTGGTCAGAAACACCATTGACAGAGAGCGGGACAGTGAGGCTCTGTGAACCACTATTTTCACTATCAGCACTGTGACCAGAATACTGATGGGCTTCTTTTTACGTGGCAATGAAGGAAGTCCCTGTAGGGGATAACGCTGAGAAGGAAGAGTTTTCTGCTTCACACAAATAGTGCCTCAAAACAGAAGACTGACTGTATTATATAGAAGAAGGAAAAACTGATGTGGGAATTGTTTTTTAAAGGGAGCTTGCTTTCCGATTATCTTTAGACACATTTTAAAAACTGAAAACAGACAAAGTTATTTTGTGATCACTGCGTGCTGACAGATATGGTAATTATGCAAACATTAAATTATTAAAGTGTCTGAATCCTGTTCTGAAATAGTAAATTGTTTCCACTGACTCGTACATATCAGCTACAAGGGCCGACAGCCGGAGCTGAGAAAAACAATGCCTCTTTTCCAGCTTTCCAGCTGGAATGGAAAGTTGGCTCTGCCCACTACCTTTCCCATCTCCCCATGGTCTGGCATGGATGAGGCAGACTTTGGCAGAGCGTTTCCCTCCTCTGATCATGTCTTCATTCCTTGGCATGGTTCTAATATGAGCTGCAATGGTGGCAAAATGGCTGCAGCTTCAGAAATGATTTTACACCACACATCATGGAGGAATGTGAACATTTCATTCAGTATAACAGTATCTTATTAAAGTATAACTATTAAAGTTCTTCGTTTAATCTGGAAAGCAATGTTTAAAGACGTCTCGGATCCTTCAAGTAATAATTTAAGTTCCAACACTTAAGTTTTGCTGCAGGATTTAAAATAACTGGATTTAAATACATTAATCCATTTAAAAAGATTTTTTTTTTTTTTTTTTACAATAAAATATAAAGTAATAGTCAAAAGCAAGAGATAGTTGAAGACTGGATATTTTTTTCTAAAGTAGCATAAAGACAATGTTTGGTTTGCAACCACTTAACACAATTGTAGGTGTCATTGTAAAGTGCTCAAAACTTGACTTTAACAATCCAACATTTATTGTAGCTATTTTGTGAAACCTCTTTTTATTTTATAATAAAGAAACTATTAAAAATACAAGTTTGAAAAAGCAGGCATTTCCATAAGTTATGGTTCAGTCAAATTTCACCGTCTGATTGAAAGCCCATCATCGTCTTTGCCTTTTATCAAGTTAATGCTTCATACCATCGCTGGAAGGCAGAAAAAAGGCTACAACAATAAAACTTTGGAGGAAGAGCAAGTGATAAAAATGAAATACGGTCCTCACAGAACTTTATAAAGGTTAGAGTCTCCTCCAGCTTTGATAGATCCATTGATCACTTTAAAGTACAGCAAGTAACAACAAAACAACCTAAAGCAGAGCTGTGGTATAGAGCTATTTTCTGGGTTATTTTACAGAGCCTGTTTATAAATCAAGAACAGAACCATAACCCTGTGCACTGAGTCCATGGGGGAAAGATTTTTATTTCTATTTTTTACTATCCTTGACTTAATCTTGAGGCTTTTTGCTTTTATTGTGGAATATACTTTAAATTATTATTATTATTTGAAGATCTCTAACTAAAGTCACTCCTGCCTGGGCTGCTAGTTAGCATTTTGATCCTAAAAAATGCTTACATTCAAATAAATGTTAATATTACCCACAGCCTTCCCGGCACTTAATAGAGCTCTGAATAAATTTAAGTGTCCACTTTTAGGCCAGTTTTTCACCACATAGCCACCAAAGCACCACTAATATTGTTTTGTGGAGACCAAATATTGTCTCCACAAAACAACAAACAACAGACAACAGTCTGTCGCAGTTTTTCCTGCGACAGACTGCCGACCTGTCCAGGGTGTACCCTGCCTCTTGCCCGAAACGTTCCCTGGAGACCGGCACCCCTTCCAAACCCACTAGGGATAAGGATGTTACAAAATGGATGGATGAAATTTGTTTTTAGTATCTCTTTACAGAACTGTTTTGGCAGAATTTGCTTAAAACAAAACAAAAACTCATTTTTAAGAATGAGGAACTATTTGTTATGACTTTAGGTACATTATATATATATATATATATATATATATAAATGTAAGTGAGTTTTAACTTCAATGCATGTAGAATGTGTTGTGTAAATGTGGACAAACTGCATTCACTGTTAAAATTCTCAATGATACAAGGTCATCTGGTGACATGATGCATTTCAACACCACACATAACTGATCACTGGAAAACACTTTTTCTAAACTGATGTTGATGTAATATATTAGTGCAAATGTTGCCATTGCCTTGTGCTCAGAGGTTTTTTTGTCTTATCTTCAATGATTACCTGAGGAGTTTTAAACAGCTGGTGACAGCAACTGTTAGAAGAAGTAGAAGAAATGAACAAAACATTGTTTTTTGCAATAAACGATTAAGAAATTTAACACCAGTGAAGAAGACAAATGTATACTCCAACATGCAGTCAATTAAAATGATGTAAATTTGGATTTTTGTTGATTAGTTGGGAGTAACATTTAGGCTTAGTTAAGTTAGTCTAGCTGGTTCTGTGTTTTGTGTTTATCATCCTCTCTGGTCCTTCTGTAGCTTGTGAAATATCATCGTCACTTACGACAGCAGCATGACTTTGGTGTTGCACAGCTTTTCTGTCAGCTGTTTTCATCATCTGACAACCTTTAAATAGAAAAATATCCATTTGGCTGTTGTATGCTTTTTTTTCTAAACTTAATATATGCTGTGATGTTGAGTATATGAGCTCAGATAATAAGAGTAATTGGCAGAAATTAGAGTAATTGGCAGAAATATGTGATTCATCAGTCCAGATAACACAACTACATTGCTTTGGTGTTCAGTGGTGGAGAGCTTTACATCACTGCTTTTGATGCTATCTATTACCCTTTGTGATGTAAAGCTTGGATTGCCCATAAAAAAGCCATTCCACAAAGTTATCTACAAGCTGTTACTAAGCTAACCTGAGGGCCACATGAAGTTTGTAGCTATCAATTTAGCAAAAAGTTGGCAACCTGCATACACTGCACTTTAAAATTCACTAACCATACTATGGGATTTATGTGATTTACCACGTTCTGGTTGAATTGCAGTTGTCACCATTCACTTCTACTTCACTAAAACTCCAACAACAATTCACTGTGGAACATTGGATAGCAAGGAAATTATGACTAGACTCACTGCATAGTTGGCATCCTATCATTTTACCTTGCTGCAATTCATTTAGCAGTTCTGAAAGGGACCTATTCTTTAACAAATGTTTGTAGCATCAGTCTGAACAAAGAGGTGCTGAATTTCATACATATGTGGCTTAGAAACTGACTGGAGCACATGGAGCACATCAATCCATATCATCATGTGGACTTATGAGCAAAAATTGTTGGCAATTTACTGTATAAGGACTAATGAAACACTGACATGATTTCTATCCTCATTTTCAGAACATCTCGCTGTTTTGTCCCTCAGACTGTGAGGGTAACTCAATAAAAAGAATTTGCAGGAAAAGAAACAGACTCTCAATAAAAGAAACTTGCAATGTATAACTGAATAGTAAAGATTTTGTCTAAAGCTGTCTCTCTACTAGATGGGCCTGCAGCAGTCCCTGTGGCAGTGGACTTGAGAAGATAACAGGAAGGCAGGTCAGACTCCGAGAGAGGTTCTGCACTCTAATTAAATCAGAACAAATTGGCTCAGCCAGGTGAGAGCCCTTTGAGAGAGCATTACTTTGAAAAGGAGGATTTTAACATTCTACTTTTTTTATTTTTGAATTAAAATAAGGCATGCAGTATGTTAAGAGAAATTAGCTGCATGTTTTGCAACAGTTTTTTTTTAACTTTACCTCAAGTTTTACTAAATACATGTAGATACATGTTGATGGAAGCAAATTAAGCCTAGATTTTGAAAGGCATTGCCATTATCCTCTCGTTTAGGATTCTAAACACAATTTAAAACTTTGGTTGTTTTGAATAAATATCTACCCACATATCAGGCCTAACTTAAAAGAAACAAGGATGAATCCCACCTTCTGTGACACCCTGGACCTATTTTTGTGAAGCTAATGGGACAACAGATTGTTTATTTAGTTGTTTTTCTTTTACATTAAAGATGCCACTATGTTGACATGATTTGCTTTTTAATTTAATTTAATTTCTGTATTAGCTTTATTTTGTTACACAATCTGAGTAACAGAAACAGCTTTTTTTCAATGAGAATGCAATGTTTCTTACTCTAGTTGTACATAAATATGGGTGGACTTTACTCCATGCATTCCTATCATTTAAATATGGACAGTCTTTGAGGTCAGATGCTATTTGGTTGGTACAGCTATTTTAAACAGAAGAGAGTAGGCCTCTTCTTGTGTCTACATTCAGAATTAATGATGAACAAATTTAAGTTTTGCACCCATTCAGTACCTGTAAAATAGCTGTGAATTTGCCCGACAGCGCATTGAAATACAACACAATTCATAATTCATATTAATTAATTATGCAGGTTGTAAACACAGAAAAAGTCACAGTCTGAGTAATGTTCAAAACATTGTGCCACAGAGCCAATTTCTTCACAAAATTATGAGTTTGGACCTTTGGCACAAAAGCTGGTAGGAGGTACACGATAGGTGGACTTGTTTTTTCCTGTTGCTTATAACAAATTTAGATAAACCATCTGGTGTTGGTACCTAACCATGGACTCCTTGCACATTTGGACTAGTCATACCAACAACATATGCTTCTGTCTCAGCGTCTGGCAGCCACACACCCATCACTGGGATGGGATGTGACATCACTCCATTGCTCAGGTGTTAACTTGTAATTTCAATCAATGGCACAACGTGGTTTAATCAGCCAATATGGCAATTTGAAAAAAAAAAAAAAAAAATCAAAATTACATAGTGAATATTTTGTTAATCCAAATCCAGACAATTTCAGACAGTAAGACCTTCTTGCTGATCATATCAATAATTCCACATTTTGAATACGATCACAGGTTTAGTTTAGACCTAAAGTTCATTTACAGAGTTTTTCATTCGACCTCACAGAACTTTAGATATTTTGCAAAGAAGAATGAGCAAAATGTCTTGTCTGTTTATCTGAAAAACTCATAAAGACAAAATCCAAAAGAATTGAATCTGTAACAGCGTCAAATGTTGGTTCTGTAATATAAAGACTAATCAAAACTGACTGCTTAAAGTGTTAAAGCTGAGATGCTTTGAACGTGTGAAGAAGAAGACACTGGATATATTGGACAATAAATATTAATAATTAAGCTCCCAACAAAAATGGGGAAAAAATCAGAGAAAGACCATATTATTTATACCTCCCAGCCTCTCCTGTCTGCTCAACCACAAAGCATGTGTTGCAAAAGTTTCATCATCTGTACACACAGCTAGGGTTCACTTGTAAACTAAGTAAAACACCATTTAAATAGCTGGTTCCCCAAACAAAAGGCCCCAGATTGCTTCACATAATGGATCCCAATAAAGTATGCAACAACAAAAAACAGAGAAGAACAGACCAAAACAAACATTCATGAAAGCTCAAGTTCAGACAAAAGCTTATTGGATGCAAAATATCTTCAGCTGCTTGTTAAAACCTCCACAGTCCAACTGGCATAAAAATAAAGATGGTGCATATCAAAGTCTGGAGGCTACTGTTTGGAAAGATTGGTGTCCTGAAACAGCCATTAAAAGTGGCAGCCATTAAAATGTTCTGATTAGATTACCTCCAACAATGAGATGAGTTGATGCTACATCAATCAAGAACATAAGACAGTATCACTTTAAAGCTGTGAAGGTTAAGACCAAGATTTCAATAGCAGAGGTGCAAATTCTGTGCAACAATTGAAGTACCAGTTTCAAAAAACAAATGCAGGTTTGTATTACTGTGGTTCCTGAGACAAAATATTTAAGTAGAGGAAAATGTAAAAACAAGACAAGGATTGCTGTTTTTTGTCTTCTGTTAATCCTCTGGAACTGAACAGAATATGGTTCAAGCAGCTCACATTCACAGGTATGTCGAGGCCTTAAGGGTTAATGGATGTAGTAATGGAGAACATGCAGAGTGCTGTTGAGCATAAAGGGCAAGAATCTCATCAGAGAGATATATCTGTGAAAACCAAAACCAAAGAACTCTTTACCAGACAAACGATGGAAAATTAGAGAGAGAGGGAGAAAAAAAACAGCAAAAAACAGAAGCAGCTTGACGTCTAAGGGGTGTGTGGGCGGACATGAAAGTGCTGAACACAAGCCCACGCCACCTTGGTCCTTCCAGGGTTTTTGCTAGACAGGAAGATGGATGGGCCCAACTCTAATAATAACTACACTCCACTTACCATGGCGCCAAAACTGCTAACACTGCAGCTGCCCCCTGATGCTACCTAAAACAACCACCTCCCACAATGTCGCCCACTTTGCTCCTGATGGGAACATTCTGTTTGGCAACACAGCGGTCGTGTGCTGGAAATCTCCAAACCATCAACTCTTTTACCCACTAAATTAAATAAATCTGAATGACACAGGTTGCTTTCTCTGATCTAGTGTTGTGGTACTGACAAGTCCGTACACTGAGTGTGAGTCTGGGTAGACGAAAGTGGAGTGGGGTGGAAATTAAACAGTACTTGCTTAAAGAAATCAGGGCAGAATACGACAGAATATAAGTAGAAGCATGGATATGGAGACAATCTGAAAAAAAAAAATACAAAACACACAGAGAGGTGGTGAAAAAAAGCTTTTTTTAAATATGCAGAGGCATCAGTAAAGGAGTACCATTGTTCCTAATGAGGTGTGACAGCCCAGTATAAACTGGAATATGAAGTGAACCATGATTACAGAGGATTAGATAACAACCACTATGCAGCGCAGTTAGAAAGCTTTTCAGGCCTGGCCTTGTTTTCTGCCTCTCTTTCTCTGTGTGAAAATCCTCTGAGTGCTGCATTTCTGCTCACGCATAAAAATATACATGTGTGGAGGAGAGACAGGGGGAGCATGAGAAAAACGGGTTGTATGTAAGTGACTCTTCTGCCACTACAAGGAGCGAGGGCAGCAAATACCCTGGAGATAGCCGTAAGGTCAGCTCCGCCTTCTCAATGTTACAGGCTATGATATGCAAACATGCCTGACAGAAGGTGCTTCATCACACAGCAGCAGCTTGAAGTCTTTTCTCTTGATTAATCCTCCCTGCTTGCTTCCTTCTTATAAACCATGACACCAATTATTCAAAAACTGCTGCAGTTCTTCTTTATGTTACTATTTAGGGACTAAACACTAAAATTGAATGGTTTCACAACTTTAAAATAATTGACAGGCTGACACAGTTTCTAAAATAAACTAAAAAGAGAAAACGCATCAGTTAAATATAATTTTTTATTATTATTATTGGCATATACCTTTTCTTCAGAGTGGATAAGTGAGAAAACTTGCAGACAGCAACTTATTCCCAAACTACCACTGAAAATAACTCCCACCCCTCACCCAATCAGCCGTCACTGAGTTGATGCGTTTGTGACACACACTTTCAGAGCTATCATCATGCTAACCATTCACCGAACTAGCCTTTGTTGTGATGCTTCTACCTCTGATTCATCAAACCAATGAGCCAGTTAATGCTGACTGGAAGAAGTGGGTGAGTTTGTGTATGTTCAGAGGTGGGGGCAGATGGATGCCAGCAGTGGGGCAATCCACTTTCCCAGGTAGAGTCAGCAGAGCAGCCAAAACATTCCTCATTTGTATAAATGTTCATTTTCATAGCTGTGAATTGCAAACCAACTGCTTCTGTCGTTCTTCCTTTCAGTTTTCCTTCATCGCTCTGCTAGTCAATAGAAGAAAAGGGGTCATTTCCTCTGCTCCATTTCCCCAAGGTGAGTTTAGCAATCCTTCACCCTGGGATATGCGCTCCAGCTTCCTCCTATTTGCATTCTGAAAGTGAGCACAGATATTGGTGTGGCGGCTCTCACACATTGCTCTACCATTTAACTCAGGTGACACGAAAGCACTCAATCAAAGAGGATACATGAGCTGTTTCTTTCTTCTGTGCCTGATAGCATAGATGTGGACCTAGACTTTCAAACAACTTAAAAACTCTGACATGATTACATCCAACTAAGAAAAGTAAAGCTGAGTAAAGCATCTCCATTCTCCAGTAAACTTTTAAATTTAAAAATGTACAAATTGTTCACAGAAAATCAGAATTTTATTGAATATTTAACTTACTCCAGTAAAAAAAAAAAAAAAATACAAAAAGATACACAAAATTGTGTATTTCAAACAATTTCATGGGGCTAAGTATCATTTTGTTTTGTGAGGATGCATGTATTGTGCATACAGTGCAGTGGAAGAGTATTTGTTTCCTGGTGTAATAATTATGTTATTACTTTTTAGGAGCATTTGTGTGTTTCAGATAATCAAATAAAAATACAAGGCATAGTTTTCTAATGGTGTTTCCTTTCAGTAAGGAAAAAAAAGCATGAAAAAGGAATTACCTTTTTGTTCAATCATGGATTAACTGTGACTAACCCGTGTTAAAATCAAGAAATCAACTATGAATCTGTTTGAAAACATGAAGAAGGCTAAAAGATTTTTTTTTTAAATCCATGCTCTAACATAAAGACATTCAACAATATTTAGGAAACAGCTTCACTGACATCTTTCTGTCTGCAAAGGGTTACAAGTCATTTCTAAGGCTTTGGGACTTCAGCAAAACACTTTGTAAGCCATTATCTACAAACACAGATAAAAAGGAACAGTGCTGATCCTTTGCAGAAATGGCGACATACCTGAAGTACTTCAAGTGCTTAGCCTCAAATAACACACAAGCCCATGAAAAAAAAAAACAGAACCACACAACACTCAGTTCAGATCTCATGATTCAAAAATAAGAAAGAGAAATATTGCAAAGTGAAGAAATGTGAACACAGAGGCCCATCTCACAAAATACATTAAGTGTCCTTTTATCTATTCTAATAAAATTATTACTTAAAAACTGCATTAAGTCTCAATGAAATTAAAATCTGGCTAATTAGCTTAAACAAATGACAAAAAAGTGGCAAAAAATATGTGTTTATTTCTGAGTCTTTGTGTATTAAAGAAAATCCACTTAAATTCACATTTGGTTCTTGTTTTTAAAAAGCACTGAAGTTGCCCATGATGAGGGATGAGTGCATGTAAATTTCTTCCTGGCACTGAAAATGGAATTTCATTAAAGCTTAAAGAAAGTATGATTACTGTTATAACTCCTACTGGCATTTTATTTTTTTATGGGCAGATATTTTACGCTAATGACTTTGATATGAAAGCATCCGCATTACACTGCACACACTTTGATTAAATTGAGCTCAACGGTAAAATAACTCTAGCCCCTGTCTGTTAAGACCACTTATCTGCCTGCAGACCAAAAAAAAAAAACTCACTCTTTAGCCTTTAGCTTATTTTTTACAAACCAGGTGGTCTTGCTTTAGCATCATCGTACCACAAAAATCACATCTTTAACAAACACTGACACATCTGTGTCAGCACGAAGAGCAATGAAAATTCATGTTACTACTGATCCTAATATGGTTTGAGATTTAACTGGGTTGTACGAGGTGTGATACCAGCATACTGTGACAGTCTCCACTACCTGCTGCTGATGGTGCTTCTGTGAAATCCATCTGTTCTATTACTGGCTAACTGAAGGGAACCAATGGAGTGAAGCCTGATTTGGTGTCAAACGGAGTCTTTGGATGTGTCTGCTGAATCCTGTGCTATAGCGTATGTATGAGCATCTCAGAGAGAGCTTACAGTAAGGTTTGACTCATATTTAATGGATTGTGCATGTGAAAAAAAACTACCTAACGTTGCAAATTAAAAATGAAAGACTGCTGCGTCGTGATCTGATATCAATTTGCAAATCTATCAAAGACTCAAAATATTATTTTCAGATTTAGGAATGATAAGTGATTCTGTCTCAGGTCATTGTTGAATTATTTACTATTTCTTAAAGACATAACCATTAGAAACTGTTCTTCTGCTGAAGACAGATTTATTTTAGTCCTGGCTCTTCCTCAGACATTTCATTGTGCAAGAGACCATAGGTGGTTTTAAAACTTAACCTAAAATGCAACTTCATTGCAGCAGCATAATCTGTTAATTTTTACAAATTCAAAGATTATAAGACCGTTTATTTATGTACAATCTCTCTGGACTATCCAGAGGCATGACTTCCTCTCCTTTCCATGGACTGTTTTAGTATGATGCTGGTCGGGAACCTGTGACAAAAATGCATGGTTGACTTTGTGTTTGTTGGAATATTCTGGCTTATTATGAAGCCCATGGTAACCAAATTTTATTTAAAATGTTCTGCAAAAGTCATAAAGGTTTGCAGACAAAAGCTGAGTCTAAAGTATTATCGAGGTTTAAAACATTTTCTGTGATGGATTTGCATTTTCTGTGCAGAACTGATGGGGTGTTTTATACTCTGACTTTCTGGTTGATAAGCAAAGTAAAAGTGTTTTTTCATGAACTGTTGAGCATACCAACCTAACAGTTGAGATGGGTACACATGAGCATGGCTATGGCTGTACAAGTGAAGTTAAAAGAAATTCTGCCAACATTTGCAAAACATATGGTCAGCTGAAATTGCAAGCCTACGTTCCTAGTTATATCTAGTCTACACACTGCTGACATGATCAATCAATAATGCTCATCTACTTCGTGACCCGGACCAGCCAACTTCTTTACAATTTCTGCAAAGGCCAACACAAGCTGAGCATTGCTGTCTCGTCAGGTTTCTTCAGAGCCCTGCTGACGATGAAGAGATCAGTAACATTTGATTTGCATCAGTCAGGTTTTGCACTGGGACACAAAAAGATAGCCTCTTTTTCCAAGAAAGATGTGCGTGTGAGTAGGATAGGTTGGGGATGACTGGCATGCCACTCCTGTCGTTTGCCTAAAAGTCTGATGTTAGTCAATGTAACTGCCTTAAGGAATGATGACAGGCTCTGAATGCTACTTTGAGCTCAGTAAGCTGTTTCACTGTAATTAATAGAACCCGTACCCGTTCCTTAAAAAGGAAATGCTGCCTTTTTAACCTACACATGCAAGAGAAATTAATCAAACACATTTATCTTCATTAAATTAATATACTCGATTTGTTTACAGACTTATGAATGTTTCCTGCCTTTAATGTTGGATAGTTCTTTGGAAAATGTCGCCAATCTTTAGGGACCCTGGAATGATTCTGCATTCTATGAGGAAGAGTTTCTGAAACCACGTAGAGCGTCTATTACCAGATATTTAATTACCAGGATAAAAGTATTAAATAAAAACACATAAAGCAATTAACCAAGAATGAACCCAGAGCTCATGACGATGTGCTGGGTTGGAAGAATTTGCAATATTCCACGCTATGTGGTGTAGGAGTTATGCTTAAAATTGTAATCCATGCAAACAGCTAAAGAAGTTGGGATAGACATAGAAAAAGCTGATATTTAGTTATTTTCATACAGGAAGAACACAAAGAACACACCAAATGTTTATTAGTCCCACTGGTCTGAAAAATAGAGAACCAGAGTTGGATAGTTGACTGGAGAGCATCGTACAAGTCTTGCCACAAATTCTCAGTACATTTTAGGCTTGGACTTTGACTCTGCCATTCTAAGAAATGAATATACTTTGATCTAAACTGCTGTACTTTATTTTGACAGGATGGTTCAGGTTGTTGCTCTGCTAACAAGTTAAATCTAAACCTAAGGCTCAGGTGTTTTGAAGCCTTTAACAAGTGTTTCTACTGGATTTTACCATTTTTGCTCTTCCATGTAAGGCTGATTTTCTAAAATTTTTGAAAAACGCAAAGTAAATTACTTTAGCAATTTACTATATGTTAATACCACACCTGTGTAACCTGTCCATAGCCAAATACGTCTAGAGTTCTGAATGCCTCCCGCATGTTGCCAGTGACTTACCCTTCCCTGTTTTCATCTTCGTCTGCATTGGAGAGCAGCTGCGAGCCGGCCAGTGAGAGGTCCAGAGCTGCGAGGGGCAGATCTCTGTAGCCAAAGCTCACCAGCTGGACCGGAGAAGCCAGGAGCTGGTTCTCATTCTCCACCGGCTGGGAGATGATCTCCAAGTCTGACAGACCTTCCTGTTCCACTTCTCTAGTTATACGCCAAACCCAGCAACAGATGGGCCGAACATGTACACACAGGCAGACAAAAGAGAGAAAAAGATTTAGAAAATGAAGATTTATTTTAGAAACATGTACAAATATATCAAATCCGTAACGTCAGTTTGGACCCAACAGATGGGGAAATTCAAATTAAAACATGTGGCTGATTTTGAAAATAAAATTGCAAACTTAAGATCTTAATTTTGGGATTTTATTTAGTGGTTTAGCATGTTATTAAAAACTGTTTAAAACAGCTAAAATAGAAGAGCAAGAGGACATGAACTGTCAAGATGCACATTCACAAACTTATCTGTCTTTTTAATTAATGAAAGAAATTTAAGTTAATTGGAAATCAAAACAGACTCAGAAAGCTGTTGAACAATTATATCAGAAAAATGTTAGAATCTTTTTCATCATTATTTTTACTAATGGGGTTGTCACTGTTATGATTTTTGTGTGTTTGTTTGTCCTGGATCTCACAAAATGTAAAGTAATACATCAGCTATTTTACTGTACTGTATGTCAGATTTTGTTAAAAAAAAAAAAAAGTGTAATAATTAATGTTGAGGGGGGAAAAATAATAAAAATGTAAGTAAATGTTAAATGAAATAGATAATTTACAAAGCAATGCTAAAATTGTATTATTCTAAATATGCTATGTTATTCATGTTTGCCATAACCCAAAAGGTAATTAAAATAAAGCTATATATTGGAATATTAAAAATTATAATTACATAAGAGCTTTGAACAGTTTATCAGTAGAATGCAAACATATTCATGAGCAAATGTACACCCTTGTAAACCTGTTCTTCAAGCAAGATATGGAGACACATCACCACTGTGTAGTTGTAGTTAAGCAGCATGTACCCCAGCGTGCCCACAAGCCCCAGTTGAGTAAAAGCTGGGCCATCTCAGTAGAGCGTGGAGGTGGAAATAAATGCTGAGTGCAGCTGCAGACTGACTGTATGTGCCCTGTGGTGGGTATTTTTAGACCAGAGCAGATGCTGGTGTATCATGCCTGCTATGCCTGACGTCATTGCCTCTCCCTTTGTCAGCTGAGTGAATCCCCACTCTCATTCAAATGTCAAAGGGAATCTAGAAAAAGGTGGGTCTGGAGGGGAAACCAGAGTAAGGGAGTGGGAAGGACAGGAGGGGTTACACAACACAAAGGAGGGTAGAAACCAAGAAGAGATACCAGGAACGGACATAAGGATGGAAACAAGAGAAGAAAGACTGAAATGGATTAATGGAAAGAGCTTAAAGTATGACAGAAAACTTCAATGGTAAATGGAGTTGGAGATGGTAAGAGATGGCTGCCACAACCTGGGCTGCAAAATAAAAATGCTCAACCTAAAGTAAAAACAAAAACAACTAGTAACAATTTGGTGCACGAAAGAAAGCAATGGTGTGTTTTTTGAAATGCTGCATAAGGATACGCCTTTTCTGTGGAGTCACTTCAGCACAGAGCGACATAACACACCCATAGCAACCACACATTTTTATAGGACTTGTTGGATTTTCTTTTCCTGATAGATCAATTGCAAGTAATACACTGCTTTGGAAGGAAAATGACACGTGATTTTCCAAAAAACATTTTAAATTAAATTATGAAAGTATTACTCTAAGGTATTTGTGAACTTGGTGCTTACTGAAAGTAACTGGTTGGACCAGATAGAAAAGCGGTGAAAACAAATATATGTCTCACTTTCTATAGGTATGTAAAAACTGATAAACACAATGTATAAATTCACTTTAAACCTACCAAATTATTTCTCAAAGTGAAAACAAAATATGAACAGAAAAAGCAATAAATGCACAAATGTACACATTTAAATTCTAGCTAGAAGTGATTTGGAAGACGGCGTTATTTTAAGCTTATATAACATTTCTTGAAGCCTAACTGAGATAAATAAATTTACAACGTTCATAAAAAATTTTAACACCCTGCAGAAATAATTTATTGTTGGCAAATAACTGCATTTATCAGTTTCAGCATTTAATGTAATTTTGAAAGTAATTTTGTTTTAGCAACAAAATCTCAGTTTTTAGATTTTATGCACACTTTTAAATACTTTACTTGATTTTACTGGTGATTTATTATTGTCCTTTAATTTATACATCACTTTGGTCAACTTAGGTTGGTTTGGTCTATTAATTTTCTACTTTAGGAAGCAAGCAACTCTTACAAAAATGTTGTGACATGTCCGGTGAAATTCCAGGTCTCTAATGTATATAAAAGTACAGCAATACATTTTCTTTATCCTGTTTGAAAGATAACATGTAGCATTAAAATGATTTAAAAGAAAGAAATGGGGTTAACCTATTCGAGAGTGGTTTATAATTGTCTGACATGAAACAGAATTGCTTTTTTCACTTTCAAAAACTGTTATTGTATTTTATTCTCAAGAGTTGAAACTCTCATTTTAAGTCTGACAGGGATATTTCCCTTGGCAAGAAGGGCCCAGCACTTTCTGAAGATTCATATCTTCTATATATTCAAAACATAAGACACCAGAGGCTGAGACTCATACACAGAAACACAATATGCATTACATGTCTGAGGCTAATAAAAACAGTTTTTAAGCTCCAGGCTGTTTCCTTTAATTTTGAAAAAGTACATATGCATGCAATTGTAACAGTGAACTTGCATGAAACTTGAGATGAGCCAGCAGGAAGATTGTTTAGCTTCACAAAGACAAGAGAGCATCTGATTTTCTGTGCAGCATCGCCAATACCAGTTTAATTCTGAAAAAGGTGACACTCTGTCATAGCCAACAAGCAAACGGAATGCAAAGTATTCCTTTGTTTTTCACTACAATTCATTTACTGTAAGTGACAACGAACAAACACAGTGTTGTTTTCTGGAATTGTCTGCATCTCGCAAAAACAAGATTCTGTAGAGAAGAATTGATCTGCTGAGACTGTGGATTCTGCTACAGTGTGTAGGCCAGAAAGATGTTGTTTTCTCCACACCTCTCCTACAAACAACATCTCATCCATACCACCTCGCATTCACAGCACAGCAGCAGGCTTTGGCTCGATTCCCAAGCAATCAGAAGAGCGCACATAACTGTTCATGACAGACACAAGCTGTCCTGCGCTCACCAGCGCACAGCTTGCAGCGATGCGGCCGTACTTCTCTGCCTGGCTGACAGTCAAGATGTCAGGAGAAGGCGCTGACCTTGGCATGGGTTTGTAAAATATTCAGGGATTTTTGGATCTTAAGTAATGAAATTATCAGTGCATCTTAGCGATCGTTCATTCAGTTATTTAGATTAGAATGTGTTCATATTTTCTAACTTACATATTTGTTCATTTACATTTATCTTCCACTATAGTGCAACAAAAAGACTTAAAAAAAAAAAAGCAGCAGGTAAAGTCGCAATAAAAAGTTGCATCACTTTAACAACCTCTTGCAAAAAGGTATTACAGGCCCTGAACAAACTTCAGTCTACATTATTGGAAGTTAATGACCAACACCAAGTGAGTCATAATTGAGAAGTGAAAGAAAAACAGTAATTCATTTTTATATATGCTACAATTAAAATCTGAAAAGTGTAGCATGAACTCCGCTTAACACTGAATATAATGCAGCACAGTTGTTTTCAGAAGTCAATATAGTTGAACTGTGTCAAATTTCAAAAGAAAAAGGGTTAGGTCAAACACATCTTGGAAGAAGAAATGGAGGTGGTGGAGGAGCAAAAACCGCATTTGAAAATATGGTGGTGGCAGCATCATGCTGTGAGGAAGATTTTTCTTCATTTATTTTTAAATGGTTAGAAAGCTCGTCCAGATGAAGATTTCAGAATGGGGCAAAAATTCTCCTTAGCATATGGCCAGACTGACAATGAAATTGTTAAATTTAAATTATAGCATATGGCCAGAGTGACATATGCTATATACATGTTAAGTACATGTATATATACATGTTAAATCAAACTGAGACTTTTTCGCAAATTTTTAATATTGATATTCTGTTTACAATTAGACAGAGTTATGGCTGAATAAAAATATCCATCATGTCTAATTTTTTAATTTGTAAAAAATAATAATAAGATGAGGTATCTTTTTCTTCCTAATTGATAGCTATTGTACACTTTGTCATCATGAATCATAAAATTTAATGTCACAACATTACAAACTGTCAAACAGTTTCAGGACTCTAAATCATTTTAAAATAATTTTTAAATGTATTGCTAATATTAAACCTGAGAAACAAAAAGTCTTACTCCTGTCTGTCTGCGCTTGGTACTTTTTAAACAAATACTGACCTTTGTTGGCGTTTTTATGTAACAAAAATGGGTGATGGGAAAATTCTGAATGATTAATTCCAGAAGAGAACGAAAAAAGCTTCAACTGCAGAAGAGCAGCCACAGGACAGAGGTGATATTCAGGGGAGTAGGTTGCCCTAAGGGCAGCAGATAAAATTAAATGGTGGACTGTCATGTTGTGGGTCAGGTAGGAAAGGTTATTACGCGCCAAAATATGCTTAGGGGACTTTACCGGCCATAAGAGAAGGTCATGGAAGTAACTGGGGGGCTGGAGCACCGAAGCATGTTCTCTCTCAGATGAATGCTAGCAACCCTACCTTCTTTCTACATAAATCACAAGAGACCAAGGGGACAAGAATAAGGACGAATTAAGCTTTGTTGCTTGCTTAAAAATATTAGCATACCAACACAATGAACAGACAAGCACAGAAACACTGAATTATACTTTTTATTCATTGCACTGCAGAGCTTCGTTGAGTTTTAAAGCTAATGGCTAGCCAGGACAGAACCGAGACAAAAGTGATTCATCTCAAAATGACTTCAGTCCCAGAAATGTTATCGCAGACAATGTGACCAATATTTTATGGTCCTTTAGAGCTCTGTCCTGTTTTTATTAAATACGCAATTAAATTTCTTGGAGTGTAGTGATGACCTTCCCAAATCCACAGAGATAAACAAAAAATTTGCAGAGTAAAAAAATTATATTTCACAGCACTCAGCGATATGTTAGGCGGCACACATTTCCAATGGGAAGGTCGTTGCTACAAACTGTAGACCAACATGACTTTCTCCGAAAATAACCATGAGATTCTATCTAAATAGTCAACCAATTTAGAGCATATTTTATGTGTGGAAGATTCATAAAACACATTTTGCATGAGCTGCTGTGAAATGGTTGAAACTAGAAACATTTTAAGTTGAACTTGCAGGTAAAAGTTAATGGTCAGACTCCCGTTCTCAATGCAAAAATTGAAAAATTAATTTTAGCACTGGATAGAAAAACATCTTGTTACACTGCAGAAGTTTATCGAAACAAAAATGAAGCAAATATGTACTATAATCACAGCTAAGGGTGGTCAAATATAACTTCAATGTGTGTGACCTTTTAGTTTTTCGGTGCTGACTGTTTTTATGGGGACAAAAAGTGTATTTTGCAAAAAGGACTGGCCAAAGTTTCAGTATAGGTGTAATCTAGGATCTGGATGCAAATTTGTTTCAAATTTGTTCCAGAGGTACAAATATACATAATAATAAAGATGTAAGTGTCCACAAGAAAAATAAATCTCACAAATTTAACATTTGTCAAGCAACTAAAGGTTAAATGTGGGTCAATTTAAAAATGGTTTCAATTACTATTTCAACTTAAAGTTTATATCAACAGACTTGATTTCCTGACTGCCAGTTACTTCATTTCTTAACGTCTAACAGCATCTTTGATAAAGGATTTTCTCTGACAACAGGAACCATCTTAAACATCTCGGTCGGCTAACAGACCACAGGCAGGCGTGAGACAATGAGAATGTTTCAGGGCAGTTTTTGAAGATCAAAAGCTCACATCAAACCTGGTGAGAGTACAGAGAACAAAGCAGATGTCCCTTGCTCCCACCAGCTGCTGAGGACAACTTTAGAGAAGCTGGACACCACCGGGCATAACAGATTTACCTCAGAGGAGTCAGAGACAGACAACCAACAGCTCACTGCGTTTTACTTTTATCCAATAGGAAGATGCCATGCCTCAGCCAGAAGCCTGGCTCGAGCTCTGGCACCATGAGACGTGCCTTCTCTTATCTCTAACATAGTGTAAGTTATGTCTGTAATTCCCACTAAGCATGGTCATGGATTTGAAAAGTCTGTGTTTAACATAGTTAAAGTCATAGCATCTGTCACTTTAACAGAATTTAGGAAGTGCCTCAGGTTATTCACTAGAAAAGCCAATTCCATTTCCAGAGAAACTTCCATTACTACTTTCCAGCAGATATTAATGAAGTCTGCCAAGCACAGTAGCTTATTAATAATATAACAGATTAACCTGTGATGAATTGGCAAACTGCACAATAGACTGTTCTGGCCCTGGAGTGACCAGTGTCTTATCTAACCTTTACAGGTAGAAGCAGCAGAAGACACAGGAGACCCAGAGAGCCCTGTGGTGCAGGACGAAGACAGCACATGTTGTCTTCGGAGCGGAAAGGTCCGCAGACCTTTTTGCACAGCCTCAGTGTCAGATAATGCCAAATAATTACACATTATTTCAAAATCCTGAGGTTTGAATCCTCCAAGACGAAACAACTGAAAAAGGCAGATTACTCATGCTTTTTTTTTTTTTTTTGCATTTTGACATACAGAGCATCACAAAGTGATGAAATATAAAACAACTTTTTTAAAAAAAACATGAATTTAGGCCTTAGAGTGTCACAACAATGGACAACTTGTGATAGATTAATTATAAAATGGCACAAGGAAAAAAAAGAATGAAAAACCTAAAGAAAACTGTCAACATTTCAACATTGAATAGATAAAAAGAGCATAGTCACATCCAGCTCGTTATATCTTATTATTACTGAATAAGTACATCTTAAATGTTTATTTCTGTTTGTTTTGATCACTACGGCTCACAGGGAATAAAAATTCAGATTCTCAAAAAATTAGAATATTACTTGAGATCATTATAAAATATTTTTAAATGAGGAATGTTATGTTATATTATGTGGAAGACTGCTGACTTGACAGATGTCAAGCACACATTCATACAATGCAGGTAATTCACAAAAAAAAGTATTTGGTGCCTTTTACATTGCTGAAAAGTTAAGTGGAAGGAAAATATCTATCAGAAAAATTTAATATTCAGATTTTCAAAAGAAATCCATTTTCATTTCCTGTGAACCACAATTAGCAAAATTAATTGAAAAAAATCCTCAAATACATTATTCTATGTGTAACAAATGTATTTAATATCTGAGTTTCATTCCTTGGAGTGAATCGATGGAATGATTGAAATTTTCAGTGATATGGTAATTTAATAAGATGCATCAGTAGGATAATTATTTTTCTACAGAATCTGTAAAGCTGCAAATTCATAAACATGAATCAAAGAGCTTCACTGACAGACACAACTTTTCAAACTTGGATCTCACGTGGAAAAATAACGACAACAAAATGCAAAACATTAAACTGGTTAAAGACAATTTTGACGCACGTCTAAATGCTGCACAGAGTGGAGTTTAAAGAAAGCCCCAGGAGATCTGAGCATAATACAAGAGCCTTTCTTTATCAGCCTTCCGCTTTTATGAATACATTCAGATCACTCTCAGAATGAACGCAACCTCAGTCATGTCATCATATGGCGATGTCCCAAAGAGCCGGTGAACCTAGCATTGTAGGAAATAATGAACTGAACTGGAATACTCATAAAAGCCAAAATGGAGCAATGATTTGGGGCCATTTATCTAGGTCAAGAGAATAAATGCAGCTCGTTAACAAGAGACAAATTACAGAGTAATACGACGCCAGCAGTATTATACCCTGACAGAGAGAAACTGTTTTCAGTGTTGCCCACTTTTTTCTCCTCACACTCACAGACCCACAGTAAACATCATGTTCCCTCTGTTGTCTGTCTGCTCTCACTACACATTACACACAGAAGACATTTCATCTCAAGAATCAACATAGCGGTCAGCATTTGTGCCTGACCCAACCTGTTCATCCTCATTCAGACAGACGTGTGTGAGTCCATACAGTAAAGGCCATTATTGTTCCAATGGAGACACAAACACAAATATGGTGACAGAGTGAGAAAAAGAACAAAAAGGGGGGAAATGTTTAACTAAAGTGCAAGGAGTTTGTTTTTATTTTTGTTATTTTTTGTTTGTTATTTTTTAAGATTTTGAGTGGCTGGATCAGTGGTAAACATAGTTTATGATTTTTACTTACTCAGCATTAGCCATAATGATGGATGATGGAGAAGGGAAGCGATGAGGTGGTGAAGTCTCTCCACGCGATTCCCCTTACTTTTGTTTTAGAGCTGCAGTTGATCTTTCCACCTGAGAGGTCCCGCTTTCATGCTAAACCTGCGGAGAGCACATCTAGTTACACCATCAGGAACTCAGAGATGTTCAATCCGACTGTAACTAACACAGCTTCACGCAGCAGGAAAATGTTATTTCACAATCCATAGAGTGTCTTGCAATATTATTCAAACCCCTTGAGCTTTTCCACATTGTTACAAACATGAGCTAATTTTTTCTTAAGATTTTATGTGATGTACCAAAACAAGGCAGCACTGTTAACTGGAAAGAAAATGATACATGGTTTCAACCTGCTAGAGGTTGTAAAAACTTGAGTAAGGTGGAAAAGTTCACCTGTGGGAAGACAGCAAAATTTGAAAATTGATGTTCACAGACTCTTCATCCAATCTGACTGAGTTTAAGCTGCGTCACAAAGAAAAATAGCCAAAATTTTTATCTCTGCACGTGCAGAGCTGCTAAGTTGTTCCTTGACTATCAAGATCAGCAAATAAAATAGGTAAAGAGGAGGAACTCACAAAGATGAATGAGGAGAAATCAGAGGAGCTGAATAAGGAGTTGAAGAACCAGAGGAGCCTGACTGTGGAGACGAGAAGCAGCTCAGAGAGGCTGAAGCTCAGATCGTCTCTGTGGAAAAGCAAAAGTCTGAGCTGGAAAATCAAAAATTCAAAAGATAAAGAAGCAGAACTAAAAACTAAAAAGCACAACCTTTGAGGTTTTAGGTTTTTGTTTTTGTTTCTTTTTATTATATCTATATTATATATATATATATATATATATATATATATATATATATAGAATTCCCTTCTCACCCACCGCGGGTGGTTTTTATCCTCTGAGCCCGGGTCCTCTACCAGAGGCCTGGGAGCTTGAGGGTTCTGTGCAGTATCTTTGCTAGAACTGCACATTTCTGGACTGAGATGTCTGATGTTGTTCCTGGGATCTGTTGTAGCCACTGCTCCAGTTTGGGGGTGACTGCCCCGAGGGCCCCGATGACCACAGGCACCACTGTGGTCTTCATCTTCCAGGCCCTCTCCAGTTCCTCCCTGAGGCCCTGGTATTTCTCCAGTTTCTCGTGTTCCTTTTTCCTGATGTTGCAGTCACTCAGTATTGCTACATCCACCACAACGGCTTTCCTCTGTTGTTTATCCACTACGACAATGTCCGGTTGGTTCGACCTTACCATTTTGTCTGTCTGGATCTGGAAGTCCCACAGGATCTTAGCTCGGCCATTCTCCACCACCTTTGGGGATGTTCCCCACTTTGATCTCGGGGCTTCCAGTCCATATTCTGCACAGATATATATATATATATATATATATATATATATATATATATATATATATATATATATATAATAAACAATTTTCTTCAATATCTTTCCCTTTTTATTGATAATGTGCCCTTTTTACACATACATAGATTTTTTTTTGAGCAGATTGTGTCCAGTCAACACTCTCCTGGAGAATCTCTCATCTGTGGAAAAGAAAGTGAACCGATAAGCAGTAGACGAGCTTCCAGTCTTTAAGAGCAAACTGGATGCGGTCAACCAGTGCAGTGCTCACCTTTAATGTCTCAAAGCTTCAAAAAAAGAGCCTCAGCTCTGCAAATAAAATTTGCTTATCCAGAGATCTGAGAAAGTGAAACTTAACCCTGATGTGGAGGATCAAATCTATAATCTTTATTTTGTACCTATTTTTAGTAGGAATATAGATACAAACTTAACAGTATTTTTAATGCTATTCCAATGCATACAGTTGAAATCAGAAGTTTACAAACACCAAATACAAAGAAAATGTTAAATTTTCTTTGTCACTGTCTGAAGTTGAATCACAGCAAACTGCTCTTATTTTACGTTAGCTGGAACTACAAAAATTATTTCTATTTGCCAAATGCCAGAATTTTTTTTCTGGCATGATTTTCTTGTAAATGCCTTAAAATTCAGAAGTTTTGATACATTTGGTCAGTATCAGAGATAATTGACTTTTAAAGGGGAAGAGGGGAAGGCATGATGCAAAACTCAACTTATTTAGCTTTACATTTTGTTATAATGTTATTCCCTCATCAAAAACATACCTGGAGTGTTGCTTTGATTCTTTCATGCATGTTTCAGAAATTCCTGAATCTCCTGTGGCAGCCATTCAGGGGTGCCTAAGCAAGACAAAATGTGTGAGTCTTTTTATTCAGGGTTCACATTCTTACAAATTTTCCTGCCAGCCATTTAAAAAATATTTTTTAAGTAGCTTTTAAACGCAACAAAAAAACAACGGTGTTCGGAATAAAAAGTTTTACTTCTGTTACTTTTGAATTCACACATTTCATCAGGTTTAGGGATACAGTTGCCTGGCCTTTGCCTTTCTGGGCATCTGTAAAAAATCTCGCTTACATCACCATCTGAGCTTTCTCCCTTTGAGTCGGATTGTCTCCGGACCTTGTTGAAGTTGTGAACGATGACGTCAGTTTTCCGCGCCGTTTTAGATTTGTAGCCTGTCTGTATTTTTAGCAAGGGCAGTGGAGGTAGTGAAGGATCCCATTTAGTCCCGGTTGGCCACGCTTCAAAATCTTGAGCTAACATTAACAGCCGCCTCATTCAAATCTTCTCTTTTCACAGTTGGTTGTTGGTTCCAGTAAGCTTGTTGGAATTGAATTCTCACATTATGTCACAGATAAAATTTAAAACCTCAACACAGTCCACCCCTCCAGGAAGCTAACATTTCTCAATAAATGAGAGTCCAGACCCTCTGTATGAAGCAAACAGCAAACAGCAAACCTCTATAGGCTGGTTTCTACCAGCCTATAGAGGGAACAAACCAGAAATAAAGAAGTGCAGATATTGAGATTTTGCTAATTGATTTACTCTCTGACTAGGATAACTGGTATTAGCAGTTTAAACTATTCGTAAAGTATTCCTATATTTTGTACTTTCAAACTTTGGTTGATAAATAGAACATCATTACCTGTCATGTCCTTCAACCTGTCAATGATTTCCTTTATTTTGCTACTGCAAAATTATCTTTTGCTTGTTTGTTGTTTTATTTTCCATTTAATCATGTAAAGTCCTTTGAATTCTATTGTTGCTGAAAATTTGCTTTACAAATAAAATTGTACTGCCTTCCCTAAAATCCCAATATTTGCTATAACAATCTGAAAGAACCATGAACAGAAACTAGTTTCCTATAAATATTTTCTTCCACCTTTAGCTCTTTCTCATTTGTTTTGAAAAATGTAAACTTTGTGTCTTCTTCCTGCAGCAGTAATTCCGACACTGACGAGTGTGACTTTGTGGAACTGGAAAAATATTTTTGAGTTTCCAGGCATGACGAAGGTGAAGATATAGACTGTGTTAAAAATTATTATGCAAGTGATATTTTCTCAGATTTTCTTAAATGGTCAATGCAAGTAATGGTAGGTCTAATTTTCGGGTCATGAACGATTAGTATAAATCAAATATTACTGAACAAAGATCCCCATGGGAACAGAATTTTTATCAAAAATAGAAAACTCAAAATGCACTGTTCCAAAGTATTATGCTCAGCAGATTTTCTAAACATTTTATGGATTATAAAGAACTGCAAATGGTCATTCTTTGAATGTGCAGCATTAAGTGGTCACGTACTAAAATCAAAAGCTATTTCAATCAAAAACATCTTAACAGACTGAGTTACATGTTAACATTGGACCCCTTCTTTGCTATCACTTGCACAATTCTTGCATCCACTGAACTTGTGAGTTTGTGGATAGTTTCTACTTGAATTTCTTTGCAGGATATCAGAAGACTTTCCTAGAGCTTCTGTTTTGATATGAACTGCATTCCACCCTCAGATCTTCTGCTTGAGGAAACTCCAAAGGTTCTCAATAGGGTTGAGGTCAGAGGATGATGGTGACCACACCATGAGTTTCTCCTCTTTTAAGTCCATAGTAGCCAATGACACAGTGGTATTCCTTGCAGCATGAGATGGTGCGTTGTCATGCATGAAGATGATTTTGCTACTAAAGGTACGGCTCTTTGTTTTGAACCATGAAGGAAAGTGATCAGTCAGAAAGTCCATATACTTTGCTGAGGTCATTTTCACACCTTCAGGGACTCTGAAGGGGCCGACCAGCTCTCTACTCATGATTTTGGCCCAAAAAATGACTCCGGTGAATTTGTCTAACAGAAAATTCCTCGTTATGCCTTTATCTGTACAAACCCATCTTTGTTCTGAGTCAGCTACAAATCTCTTCACAGTACAAAAACCCTTGAGTTTTCATTAAATATCTAATGTTTTCATAGCTTGTCATATGGTACTACACTATCTGATGATTTTCGTCAGCAGAGATCCTTTCTCTTTCCTGTGGCCTGCTTAATAATGTGGAACATCCTTCTTAAGCAGATTTCCTTTAATTGAGCTCACCAGACAAACTAATCAACCCAGTTCTCTGAAATTAACTATAGTGAGTCAAAGAACCCTGACACACAACACCATCTATAAATTCAATAGCACAACAAAAAATGTAATCTTTATGACACTTTAATCCAATTTGCATAATAATTTGGAACACGGTGTAGTTAATTTCACAGTGCAGATCTGATTGTTACCCATGTAAAACTCTTTAAACCTAAATGAGAAAACATATCTCCCATCTTCTATATCACTTTGATGCTTTCAGTTTGTTTTTCCTTAATGAATAAAGCTGATGCCTCCTGATGCTGGCCACCTCCCTGGTCACAGTATGGCTTCTCAGTAGCGGATGCATTCTTACAACCCTGGACCCTCCAACCTGACCTGTGTCAGCCTGGATGAGAACAACTGCTGCTCTGAGGGCTGAATACATGCTAAATGCTACACCTTTTAGCTTTTTAGTTGTAAATCATTTTTCTTTAACTTTTCAAATGAGCAGCACTCTGTATTGATCTAACACATTGATAAACTACATCAAAATGTATGGTTGTAACAAAGTCTGGAAATGCATCAGGAAATGTGAATATTTTGAAAATATTTTTAGATATTTTGACTGACTATTTTTTGTTGTTAGAAACAGTTGCCTGCCTCGTGGTACCATGTCATCCAGTAGCTTTCTTGACCAAACAAAGCTCATGCACCGTGCTATCCGCTTACTTGGACACTTAATCAAATTAAACAAGATTAAGACAGTTTTAAAAACTGCTTCTAAAATGCTAGAAACTTTTCTAGACGTCAGCTCTTATTTAGACTTACAGCTCTACATCCACCTATCAACAGAGTTGTCTTTCAGACTTCACTCGCTTCAACCACCAGTAATAATAGCTTATATTTTACACCTGCACTGAGAACCTTTTTGCTATTAGATGCACAGAATAACACTACAAACTCCAGAGAGAGCCTCTCACCTGTGATTGATTTATATTGTTGATACGTAATTGTGCCTCCCGTTGCTCCCCTGCAGAAAGTAATGTCTCCCTCGGTGGCGCTCACAGTGAGTGAAGCAGCGGCGGCAGGCTCGCAGTGTGTGTAGGCTGCAGCAATCCTCTGCACTTTTGCATTGGACGAGCACCGCCGCTGCGTTCGCTGCTCCCTTGCGCTGTGCGGATTTCGGTGCAAAACCAGAGGCTGCAGCTCGAATGCATGAAGCATCGTCACTCAACAAGAGCCATGTTAGCTGTAAGTGCAGTCACAAGAATCGAGTCAATTGCCCCCCTCTTTTTTTCTCTCTCTCTTTCTTTATCTCCCTGGATTATATGAGTTGAGTTGGGGGTCCGGGTTGCGCTCCCCAGCCGAGGGCTTCCCCGACGTGCGCAGCGGGGAACCCTGCGAGAGGGGAGCTGTCCAGGTGCTGAAAACAGCCCGACGGAGCCTCGGCTCTGTCAGAGAAGCGCCTCCGGAGCGGCGGGAGGACGGAACACCGCGAATTTTCACGCGCAGGCGGCCAAAACATTGACGTTTTCGTGCCAAAGTCTGGCGGTAGCCAGTGAGTCGTGTGACATTTGCATCGATCCGGTCACGACAGAGCAGTAAAAACATTAGCCGTGGGGTGGATCTGTGTGCACGAGCGGGATAAGAAAAAAAAAAAAACTGCGAGTAAAAGGTGTGCGGTTCCCCAGTTGAGGCCAATTTAGGATCGGATCGTTGCCTCGGATGATTTTATTAGCTTTACGCCTGGTTGGTCGCTCCTCTCAGTGTCATGAGCTACGTTTTTTTTTTTTTTTTTTTTTCCTGGTGTCCCAAAATAAAGATACTATGGGAATATAAACTGCCTGTGCAGCAATTGGCTTAACCATTTGTCAGTCATCGGGATTAGCAAGTCGATGGTTAAAGAGTACATCCATCAATCTGAAGCTTTTAAACACGCCTGGATGTGGGCTGCTGAGGATGTAAGAGGTTGACGCGCATCTTTAAAGGGAGTTTGACTAAATCTATCAATTTAAGCAATATTATGGCCTACAGATAACGTCGAATGATTCGATTCCAAACAATATTAACAGTAAACTGCATGTCTAATTTATTGTCTGTTTCAGGAAAACGTGATTGGGCACAAATAAGACTGACAAACTTTTTTTCTTTTATCTAATACAATTTATAATCATATTTATTTCAAAAACTATACATGGTGTATTATATTACAGTTAAATGATGGACAAGAGTTATTTTCTGGAAGAAAAAAAAAAGATTTTGGAATTGTTTTAAATAGTTTTTTTGTTACAATCACAGTTGCAGCTTTTTTTTTTCTTTTTTTTTTATAATGACACATTAGCAACGTTCAAGATAAAACAATCACCTGATAAAACATGTATATGATGAAACTGCACCAATTAGCAAGAAACTGTTCAGCATAGGTTTAAAAAAAAAAAGGAATAAAAAAAATCAACATCAAGATTAGTACACTTTTAGAGGCCTGAATGCGCTATTAGACGTGCTGTCCTATTTCTCCTAACTTTTTCCACATTCTGTCAATCACAAACTTCAATGCATTTATTTAACATTTATGTGATAGATAGACCTACACCAAGTAGTAAATAAATGTGAAGTGAAAATGAAAAATGCTTTATTTTCCTTCAAATTCGCAATTATTATGACCTTTTGTTGGTCTATAAACATAAAATTCTAATTAAATACATCGTCACTAGCCAAACTGTAAAAAGGGTTCAAGGGGTGTGAATCTAGGCACTGAAGAGACACCTTTAAAGCTGAGCACTTTCTACAACTTGTATCTGAAAATGAAAAAGGAACTGCCAAACTAAACATTCGGCATACAGGGCAAATGATCATTTCAAATAATCTAGCATGTAATGATCCAAAAACCCAAATACTGCTAGCCCCCAATACCCCCCCAAAAGTTGTTGTTTTCCTCAACAACTTGACTCAAGCAGAAAACTTGAAAGAAGCCTAAGACTTCGGAAGCTGAGATAATACGTCCAGCGTGCCAAGCTAACAGCTGGATGAATTAAACAGATGTATATAAAAAAAAATAAAAAAAACCCAGAAATCTTTAGGTTAACACTGGTGACACAAAACTGTGTAAAACTTGCTAAAGCTTACCCTGATTTTGAGGAGGAAAAACAAACCAAATTTCTTTACCTCCATGAACAAAAAAGTGCAGCAACGGGGAAGAATATGTCTTCAGTGTGCGAGGAAGTTGGGGTGAAAGACATAAACATACTACTAACACAAGCAGAATTTGTTGTCAGTATGTACACTCTGGGCAAATCCTTTCTTCTCAAAGTTTCCAAGACTTAAAACCTCCAAAGGTTTTGCCTGTATACCTTCACAGCCGAGGGGATTATTGTCCTGCTTTGTAAGCATAAATGAAGAGAGCAATATCGTAGGTGACACTTTGTACACAATGTGTGCTGCTCCAAGTTGTTGTTGACAACAGAAGCATGACATGTAGACTTCTTTCCTCTTACTCCTTCTTCTCACTGGTCAGTCAGCCAAAGTGGACCAGAGTCATGACGGTGGTGTATTCGTGCTGCAAGGTGTCGGAGTCGGAGTTGCAGAGGGTGTAGTCGTCTTTAACGATCCGGTCACAGCCGATCTCGCCATTGCCAAACAGACCAAACAGCGGCGTATTGGGGAAGACCTTGTGAAAAGCGTCGGCCTCCACGTTGTGCTGGTTGTGGTAGTAGTTCTGGCCCCTCCCCACGCAGGCAAACATGAAGCCCAGGGTGTTTCTTTCAGGAATCCTGGCTGCCTTTAGCCGTCGGACCGTGGCCTCCGCTTCCTTCGCGGTGCCAACGTCTTGGTCAAGGAGCACGGACGCCCCCTGAACTTTATGGCCACTCAGAGCCAGGCCAATCACACCATATGATCCCTTGCTGCAGCTACAGAGATTGAGATGATGAGAACTGTAAGCACTACACCATATGTATTAAGTTGTCAAATCCGCTGTGGAGACTTAAACTCACCAATCTCTGGGAGGAGAGAAGACGCCTTCCACTAGTCCTCCTGCAATTAAAGCCTTGCTGTTTGTCAGCGGCTCCAAGATCTGGCTGAGGAACCGTGCTCCTCCAGATTTATACGCTTCATAGATGAACATCACCACTACGCGTAGCTCTGGGTTGTCAACTAGTCCTAGAAAAAAACAACAAGACAAAATATAAGAGGCTGCAGAGGATTGGATTTCTCTCAACTTATTGAACATCTGGCCTCACCTGCTTCTTTCATGGCTGACAGAGAGATTGTTTTCTTACAAAAGTGAAACGGCTTGACGTGAACACCATCAGTGTTGGGGAGCATGACTGCAAAGCCTGCCTCCCCTTCCTGGTATTCCTTAGGAGCACCGGTCCACGAACCAGTCGGAGTTACTGTTAAAAAGGTGAAAACCATGCTGCGTGAATATACATACTACATAATCTGCGTCTCCCAAACTGCTTATTAGTCATCAAATTACTCGTTCTAATAAAGCATCACAAACAATTTTCTTCAGTAGTTATCGTTAAACCACATCTCAAAGTTCCACCTTATTCATTTTTATTTTTTCATTAAGTTACAAGTTAAATAAGCCATGAAAACTTCAAATTCAAGAAAATAAATCCTTAAGAGTTTCATGCTGGCTTTTACAGTCTCTAAGTCACCACCTACTGGAGTTTAAAGGAACTGCAGCAGCATGCTTTTATTACAGAAAGAAAAACGAGTTTCATTAAAAAACAAAAAATTGAAACAACCACAAACTGACAACAAAAGTAATCAGTCCAGGATATGAATATGTTGCTATGGAAATTAGAGAACGATAAGCCGCTCTACAATAGATATAAAGGTTCAGAAGACAGACGGCCTCGATCACTACTCCTAAGCTTTTATTGAATAAGGATAATAAATTAGGTTGTACATTATTCCTGAGCCAAACTGTTGATGTACAGCTGAATTAGTAGAAAGAAAATACTAATTGGAAATGGATACATGTTGCAAGTGCCTGCAAATCATTCCTATCCCTCTATCACGTTCCAGATTTAGGTTTTAACTAGTATTTGCATCCAGATGTAAAACAGTGAGTAGTACAGTTACAACCTGGATCTCGTTAATCAGGCCCAACACAAAGATTTAATAGATAGACAACCAATTTATCCACACAGTAAATTGGGTAAATTTACCGTTTACCCAATTACTATTCATCAGTAATAAACTATTATTACTCATCAGTAATAAACTATTACTGATGAATAATAAGTAATAGTTATTATTACTTATAATTATAAGTAATAATCAAACTTCTTCATGTTTTGTCATGCTGTAACCACAAGCATTGATGTATTTTATTTATTTACATACTTATTTATCCATTATGTGATACACCAACACAGAGAGGCACATAAGTGTGAAGTGGAACAAAATGTAAACATTTTACAAACACTCTAAAAAGTATGATATGCACTTGTACTCAACCTACCTTCCTCAATTTAGGCTGAATACAATTGCACAACAAATTATGACCCACTGTGTGATGGTCACTCACACAAAATCTAAACAACATACACTGAAATTTGTGGCAGACACTGTCTTACTTTTATCAGTCCTTCGAACCTCCTGCTACATTCCTAATGTAGTATTTGGTTTCATAGTTACTCTTTGTAACTATGGCAACACTGAAGTAAAGCCGAGATGTTTAAGATTAAAAAAAGGAAAGAAGGTAAAAGAAATTATAGAGGACAAAAATTCTGTTGACTGAATACAGAAAACAGCTTCAGCTGTTATTTTACACCAACACATCCGTCTCATCTCCTTCAACCATTTAAGCCAAGAAATCTAAACTAACTCTCTGCAACCAGTAATAAAAGATGCATGATAAAACCACTTTTAAATATTAAAGCAACATGGATGAAGGTGGTCTGTTAAGTCTAGACTGCATCATTCTTGTGGTCTGGACTCATCAGCCCACATGAAATCCATGGAGTAACAGAATGAGAATATTGCCAGATAAAGTGATGCACCCATCACACGTAGGGATATTAATAAAAGTGAGAGCAGCTGTGTGTCTGAGGCCACCTCTGCTGGCTGTGAATATGTGAAGTAACACTGAATGGTCAAAAACCATTTGACCAAATATACTGAAAACTAAAATAAAGGTTTTGTCTTCTGATTGCACTCTCATTTTACAAGCTGATAGTGCTGAGGTTCACCAGGTTTAAATTGTAGGAGTAATTTGTGCAACACTGCATAGAGATCTGCAACCAACCTTCTCAAGTTAAGGGTTTAAGCAGCAACCTTTGATCCAATTCCACAAAGACAGAAATTATATCCTTAACAAAATAAACTAATCAAAACTGAAGGTGGACTACATATTGGATTATCAAACTGTGACTTTTTACTACAAAATGCTGCATTATGACATCACTTTGTTTTTATTTTAAATAAAGCGCTATTTGAGATGTTTGAAATCTCACCACACTGACGATTTATTTTAGCAGAATCAGTTAAACAGGCTGAGCCTGTTAGTCACCTAAGGCTGCAATATTACAAAATGTCAGTGTTGTTACCATCAGCTCATGCAGCTATTAAACATGGCAGACAGAGAGCCTCATAAGCACATTCTCTGGAGAAAGGAGAACAACACTGATGGAGAATCGCTTCTCCAGGGGACTGTGATTATAACGAGAAATGGGAGGCTCAGCAGTGGGGACAGCGGGCCATCGATCAGTGAGAGACACAGCAAGATGCAAGCTGTGAGCGGAGATTTCCAAGCAGGCAGAATACACTGGTCTTCTTATAGAGGTTAAACAAATCAGAGAAACACGGTACAATGCATACACATGTTTATAGTTCAGATTTACAACATTAATTAAACACACTAGTGGAGAATTGTGGCAGGTTCAAATACATATTTTATATGCAAAAGAGTTAGTATGTGGATTTATTTTAGTTCCCATATGTAAATAAGTAGAAAACAAAGAAGAGTGAAAAACTCACAGACTATGCCTGGTGTAGCGATGCCAACGATGTCACAGCCTTTGGGGAAGATCTGGTTCAGTTCTTCAGCTGTACTCATGCATTGGCGGCTCTTTTTTGCTTCAGTTTAGAAGAAGAAGAAAAAGCATTGTAACCAAATCGATTCAGAACTTTTAATTATTTGGATTTAAATCTAGCATTAAAGAGGCATCAGATAAAAGTGAATTTGAATTTACAACATTATGAGAATCTCACATTTAAAAGATTAAAAACCACCACCTTCTGCAGCTTCTGGGAAGCAAATGTTGGATTGTTTGCTGTATTTGAATCTGAATGCATTAATTTTCACCAAAATACAACCTTAACATGCTGAGGGTCTAATGTAAATAAGGCAAATATTTTAAATCTGCATCTCATCTTGTTCCTTATCAGCTAAGCTACTGAAACTGCCATTCAACAAAGCTGACTTTATTAGGAAATAGTCCCAAAAACACATTGAGTTGTATGAAAAACATTGGAAGTAGCAAAATCACGTTTTTATGTCATACTTATGTAAAGAAAGAAGAAAAAGGTTGAAGTTGGCAACATTCAGTAGACTACAGGGCTAATCAAAATTCCCAAATTGAAAACAGTAAACAAGAAGATCTATTTATTTTTTGTAAGTTGCCAAAACAAGAAGTCCAAACAGTAAGAGACAAACATTGTTCAAGAACATGCTCTCTACAAAACAATAATAAAAACCTCCTGCTGAGTCACAGAGAAAATGATTACTACTGACCTTTGCTCTGTTCATAACAATAAGCTTGTCCAGTCAAGGCCTCACAGTCGACCATCATCAGGACTGTTTTAGGCAGGAGGAATACTTTCTGAAAACAACAGGAAAGAAATTTAACATGTTAAAGCATTTACTGTTAAATTGATAAATAATGTTGGGATGCCTGAAGTAATTATAGCTGAAAGGCAGCATTATTAATGTGTTGGGAATCTCTAAGTTACAGAACTGTGAAAAACGTCTAGGTTATTCATCATTTCACTCCATTTATCTTCCAAGAAGTCAAAGCTTTTAAATATCCCTAATCAATTTTAACCCAGGAACACATTTAATTCTCCTTTATGTGTCACACTACAACAGATCTACTACGCTCACTGCCTCATCAGATGGAGAAGCATTGTCAAAAATAGTTAACATTTCACACACCCGCCATTTAATCTACCTGTGATTTAATACGTTCTGCGGAGAATCTGCAGACGGATCAATTCCAGAACTAACAGACTCATCATTCATAGAGCCATAAGTATGCAAAGATGTACTACCACCTGTATAATTTATTAGCTGCTTGATATATGCCTCAATTGTGCAATAATGCACATATTACAGGGCCTTATAACATGTTAAATGGATATAAATACAATATTAATGTGCTTGATACATTACAAGCGTTTATACCACTTTGTGTACAATCAATCTTCTGTCTTCAACATCACTGCAGTAAGATTGAACAAAGTGACAAAGATGACACTGTCCAAGATGTTTAAGTTTACAGAAAGTGTTGGAAGCATCATAATGATGGATGAGAAACAGATCAGACAGGAAAATGTGGATCTATTGCAATTGTGACCATCATTGCCACAATACTACAATTGCTGATTTTACCGTCACAGTTGCATGAATTTGTAATGTTCTGCAGAACTTGATATGTTGAGAAGGTTTCAATATGCCAAAGTGTTGCAAGTTGGAACAGGAATAAATCTAAAAGGTGCAAGAGAGTGGCTCTCAGTGACTGGAGTTCAATCACGAGGAAGACTGCAGACTTGACATTTCTTTATCAAACATGTGGAGATGGCCAAAACACCCAACAGAGTTGGTCTATTATTGAGAGGAAGATGAGAAACATCAGAGACATCAATGCAGAGAAGCTGAATGCAATTTTTAAAGCAACCTGCGATTCCTTAACACCCAGGATCTACTAAAGGCTGACATTTAGTAACACAACATTTAGTGCACATACTGGCTGTACGTCACAGCAAAATTACATTTTAGTCTTAAGAACCCCATTTTTGATTGATCTAAATAAACATTTAGTTTTCTGATAAAGTGCATTTGGGTTTGTGATTTCCGGTAAGCCATAATTATGAAAATAAACACGTCACTCTGTGTGCAGTTGAGTTTCACTTTCTAAGTTGCTGAGATAAATTCATTTACCAATGATTCTTCTAATTTAACGGTATACCTGGACATTAACGAAGTTAAGGAGAAACACAGCAGCTATTACCGTGTGATTTTTTTTTTAAACCGACAAAGAAGGTTCTTTGTTTTTCCCTTTCCGAGTGGCTGTTTCTCCTCTACTTCTCTCTTTCGGTTTCTCTCCAGTCATACTTTTCACTCTTTTCAGTTCTGCGATTTACCTCCACTTCTTCAGCCAGGATGCTGCAGAAAGAGTGAAGCTCTGTGGTGGAGGGTCCAGAAGCGGACACCCAGGTCAGATGTTGCTGAGTCCGAAGCACTCTTCGGGCACAGTTCCTCCACAATCTGCACACACTAACAAGAACGCGCACATTCACCTGCTACCCAGCCAAAACCAAACAAAAAGAGTACGAGTCTCTGCTTACAATCTAAGCATAAAATGAATCACTTTAATAACCGACTACCGATTTTTCTTTCAGGTTACTCTCCAGCTTACTTTTTTTTGACAAATATTTTCATTTTTCTTATTCAGGAGACTAAGGCTAGCCAAGATAACAGTTTAGCTTGTAAACATTTCCCATTACCTGGCGACCTGCAGAAGCGATTTGGTTGGTATGAACATGAGAACTCTCTCAACCACTTCGGCGACATTGCTGAGTACATATGCAGCCTTACTGTCTGGAAAAGGTTCGCAAAAATCCAGACTTTCACTCATATTTCAATATCCGATGGTCGGTTATCCCGAACAGATAGGAACTTTTACCTCTGTACTGCCAAGGCTGTTGAACCCGCTTGTAAATTTACAATACCGCCCCAAGCGGCGCGGAGGGTAAAACGCACAGGCTTTTTCCATCCAGTCAACATCAGGAAGCCTCATGTCACAATTTTAAGTTATTTTAAAAGTTCTTACTTCTCCCCAAATACTTTATTGGGATATATATAATCCCTCTTGTATTTTGCAGGACATTGCAACATTTTGACTAACTATGCATTGTTTAATTTGCACAGTGGCAATGGAGTGTCATGCAAATTAAACCTTGTCCCTTTATCATTTCACAGCCAGAAATCAGACATCTTTTCTGTCCCGCACCACCAGACACAACTGTTTAATAGAAGGTAAATACATAACTGATGTGTACATAAATGAATAAACTCCATCCCGAAGACCAACTCACTAATCAGGCCAAAGATTCACCTATTGAGACATTTAAAGGTAAGGTTATGAAACAATATCTGAAGCTTTTGGAATCTCATTTCTTTGATTAGTGTTGTCAACTACAACACCCCGAATGGTTGTCAACCATCCTGGAAAAAAGGATGGTACAAAATAAATTAAAATCAAGACATGACCTTCACCTAATCTGATAAGAGATAATAAATTCAGTCATGGGGCCCATGGTAACTCTGGAGGAAGGCCAGAAAGCCATAGCTCAGGTGGAGTAATATTTTTGACCAAACAGTTGTGTGCTCCATAAATGTGTCCTTCGTAAAGAGAAGGGAGTCTGCAAACATGTGAAACGAGGTAAATTTTACACTTGCAGGGACAGTCTTTCAGAGTAATATTCATACATTACAATGCCTCAAACTTAAAACCAGCCACATCTGGAAATTCCAATCTTTTATCCATTTTTCAGAATGAAATCTGTAGCCATGATTTGTATCCATTTTAGTTTCTGGCATATGTAATGAATTTCAGACAACTCCATTTCAAGTTGCGCATCAAATGTATTTGACAAATTAAGATTGAGATATTCTAGAATAAATGTAAAATTTACAGCAGATTGTGAACTTTATGACTTGTGATAAAAAGTACAAAGAAAAACAGCACTTAGTTTAATGTTCAGCTTTTTAAACAAGAAGCTAAAGACCACAGAAATGCTTGTGAAATTCAGTTTCACAAGAATTTCAGGATTAAAGTTTTAAATGTCAAAATGGTTTCGTGGGGCTTGAATGCATTTGCATGCAGTCAGCAAGTTCTAAAAATAAAACTGATGAGTAAAAAGATAAAAAGTTGGAATTTAGCAAACTAAAGATGAAACATGTAATAAATAAATTTAAAGCTGTGTTAAGACATTTGTCCTATAGAAAACTAAAAGGACAAAAGACTTTTCCTGGACCTTTACTTTCTAGTAAACGCCTGTGTAGAACACAGCAAACCGCAATAAAAAACATGTTTTTCCTCCCTATTTATTCAAAGCGTGAAGAAATTGTCAAAGAAAACATCTGTCAGACTGCATAAGAACTGCTAAAGTTTTCAAACAACTAAAACTTTGTTAAAAAAAATAAATTAAAAAATTGGAAAACAATTTCTCTCCCTTTACCATTAAGATTTTGGTCCATCACAAAGTCCCCCCAAAAAAGGCCAATGAAGCTTGTGGCTATAACATCACATACATTTTCTGGTTTTGTTGCATGTTTTATCATTATTATTTGTCAAGGAACATAAAAAATAAAACAAGTAAGATCTGGTTTAATCTTTTATTCTTACATTTCCAAGATAAAAATGTCTGGGAAAACAAGCAAATTAGCTTTCATGGGAGAAAATGTTAGAAACAGAACAGTGCACAAGTGTTTGCTTCCCGTAGCTGAAGTCCTTAAATTTCAGAAGGAAAAAGATTAGACATTGAATGCAACTTTATAACAAAAGGAAAAAAGAAAAAAAAACAATCTTACAAAAGTACAGATAATAAAAGTCCCTTTTATACAAGCTTGGCTTAAATTATGGCTTCATTCATAATCATAATGTGCAGTATTTTCATCATCAAAAGTGCAAAGTCCCAACACATATGTAAACCATTGGTCATGTACAGTGAACCTAAACATGTCTTTGAACAGAGCGTGCAATATAAACACTGTAGCTCAATGCCTTTTCTGCTACATCATACAGAGCTTGTGTCCTGTAGTCAACAATGCCAGAGGTGCAGCTAAACACAGACCCACATATCCACCGTAGCAGCAGCGGCAGCAGCAGCGGCGGCAGCATGTAGGAGTCGGTCATTTAGAATAAGTGAAGTCAGGTAGTGGAGAAGAACAGAGCTGGGTCAAATATTAACCATCTCCAGCAGGGTCTGATCCATCATCTGTTTAATGCTCAGGCCCTCTTCTTTAGCACGTGTGAGTTTGTCTGTCAATACAACATTATATCAGTTTAGGACAACAGTGCAGAAAATATACATCGTTGAGGTTCTGGTGGACATAAAACATACATGCTGATGAGCCAAGAATCAAAATCAATTTCACCTCCCCCCACCCCCATTAAGTGTTCACCAAGTACATCTGAAAAGCTTCATGCTGGAAACTAGTACCAGAAACCCAAATTAATGAAACATTTGACAAGGTTTAACTCAAGCTATTGACAGAGATGAAGTCTAGACTCCAATGCATTTAGTGGGACTAATTACAGTGCTCAACTTTTTAAAATAACTTTAAATCATTTTCTTTGAAATTAGGTTTTGAAACAAATGCATTACTGCTGAAATATCACTTCAGCCTCTCAGAGTCTAAAATAAAGCAGAAATAGAAACTTAATTTCTTTTTACTGCATGACAAATCATTTCGAGTTAAAAAAAAAAAAAAAAGTTGAAGTGTATTGAACCAAGGTTTCTGTGTGGTCTTAAATTTAATATTCTTAATTTTAGTACTTGGAAAGTCAGTCCAGTTTTTCCACAGTGGGTCTTAAACTACATCCAGTTACATTTTGAATGCGTTCATCCTTTTCACTACACATTGGAGGTCTTAACTATGAAGTAACTCAACCTAGATGTTCACCTTCCATTGCCCAAAGGATTTGGTCTCAGCTGACTTTTTGTAGTTTGTTAGGGATCAAAAGTGAGAAGATTTTTCTTGACCCACATCTGAATAGGTTAATCTACTATGTAGAAACCCTACTTGGTGTTTTATTTATTTTTAAGACCTCAATATGGAGGTGAATTGCAAATCTTAGTGGTTCTCTTGTTTAGAATAACAAGCCCCAACACAAGCAAGACTTGTTTGTAGCATTTGCGCTACAAATGCTACATGTAGAAGTAACTCACACAGCTATAAGGCAGAACATGTCAAACCTGCAGTAAAATAAACTTAACTCACGAATTCAGTGAAAAAAAACACCATGATTATTTTCTGATACCCCATCTTTAACATCCGAGTATACTGCAATTTATACAATTTGATTATATTTCTATGGTGTAGATCTGAATCTACCTGCTTAATCTAACAAATCCACATTGCTCTTGGATTATGTTGTGACATAGAAAAGTGCCAGCATAAAGCAAACCCTTTCCAGGTTAGGCCTCATTTAAGGCTACTCTCAGTTCATTGGTCAGAAGACGGTTTTTATCAAGCTGCTTGTATAGATGATCTTGACAGTCAGAAAGCAGTAAGGGAAAAAGGGAAAGAGACAGAAGACAAGTTAGTACATAAAGACAAAGTTAGTGGAGAAAGTTGGGTATAAAACTGTTAGTTTACTCCTGGTAAACTACAGACTTTATGAATTGTTTAGTTGGTTTTTTTTTTTTTTAACAATTGATTAAATGATGTATACCACTAATTGGATTTTCTTTTTAACGAACACTGAAATCTTGAGACTTTCCAATACATTAGTTTTCTTCTAAGCCCCTTGATATTCCACTCACTACCCCCAACAACCAGTCAAACTCAAGAGTTGGTCTTGCTTGCAAAGAATTGCTAAGTTCAACTGTATGATCAGGTTGTATCACCTGCAGCAGTACACCAAGTCTCACACACCTTTGACAGACTGAGCAGAAGACCTCTTAACTGTGTTCAGATAAAGCTTACATACTTTTTGGTATTTGTCTTGATATATACCCTCAGGAGTCGACACTAAATAAAACCCATCTTGACAGCATATTTGGTAAAGTTTGATTTTTTGATCTGGTTTTTAGTTGAGATTCAACTAAACATCAAGCTTAAATTGCACTGAATATATTTTTCTACTCAGCAAACACCAAAATAAAAGTCTTGAATCAAAGAAGACGGACTTGAACTATATGGTCACTACTATAGATGCCTACTGCCTAGTGGAGAGAAAAGTTAAGAATGTCCTGTGTGCATAGTCTAAAGCATTCTTAAATTTGCTCTCCAGTACTAAAATGTGTCCAAACTGAAAGATCACCTTTGAGCTCTCAACACAAACAACCCATTTGATTTGATGTTTTGAGATTAGTGAAACGTATATAAAATGTTTGGATGATGATTATAGCCCAGCAAAGTCTCCTGATTACTTGGTGGGTTAAAACTTCCACATCCATCAAGCAATAAACAGCACATGTAATATCTTTTAATGCAACGTTTAACTGCTTGAACTATTTTTAACTGGCTTACTATGATGTTAAAGCTCTTTTTTTAACTGGACCATTCATATTTTCTTCTCAAAAATCAGCAACTTCTGAATACAAACTGGAAACGGTTCCAATAATGTTGAAAATGCTCCATTTACTTCAATAGTCAAACCAATGACATCAGGAGTTCCATGATCGTCCTTTCAAACAGAGAAATGAACAAATAGGGAAGGAGCTACAGAGTTTAACCTATCAAAATAAATTAAATGGTGAAGAAACAAAAAAAGAACAAATGAAGAAAATAGAAAGGGAAAGATGGATCATAGACATAGATGAAAGATTGTTTATTTTACAGAAAGCAATATGGCTCAAAAATCTGTATAAGACATGGAACAAGGAGTGCTGGCAGCAAAAGCCCGGTGTGCAGTCCTGGCAGGGCAATAAAAAATAAACCAAAAAAAGAAAAAGATACAGAAAGTCGGGCTGAGCTGCACAGGAGTGAAATGTTGTTCGACAAGCTTCCACAGTGAAGAGTGAAAAGGTTTAGCTGTGAAAACACAAAAGAGGAGATGTTGGAGGGGAAAAAGAAAATAAACAATGCAAAAGAAACTTGGATGCAGGGAGGATTTGAAAGGTGGAAAATTAAATGCTGTTATGATGCAGGAGAGGGTAAGAAAGAAAAACAACTGGGGATGGCCAAACAACTATTTGCCTAATATAACTTGTGGTGTTAGTCAAAAGGTTAAATCTAGAGCTAAAACTAGTTCACTACAGTCAACATGCCACAAGGGGGAGCTACTAAGATGACAGTTAGCCCTAGTCGGATCTAAAGCACAAATCAAAAATCAAGCATATTGTAAATTACATGGATGTCATGTCGTTGAGGGCGTGGTCCAGCTCCTCGCTGATGGCCTTGTACTTCAGTTTCTGGGCATACAGCTCATCTACCAAGTTGTAATTGTTATTAAGTGGCAGTGGATGGTGCAAAAACAAAGACAGAAAATATAAACGTCACAGCATAGAAGCAAAAATGAAAATAGAAATAGCTAAAAGAAAGGAAGGAGGTGCAGAAACAAGGAGGGGTGAAGGAACAGCTGCTGATGGGTCAAATTCCTAAGGAGTCGGAAAACCTGCTTCACATGTTCCGTGACCCTGTGATGAATGCCGAGTACTGAACAGTGGCAAACCACATCGCAGTGACAAATACTGCCAACAAAAATAATATCACGCTTATACTTTTTTTCTTATGATCAATAACTCACCATGCAGACAGGCATGGAACATTTCCTGATGGAAATGTAGAAAAAGCCTTAAAATAAATTTACCTTTTCCTTATTTTAGGTATATTTAGACTATAGGAAAACAAATACCAAATAATTGCATAATTAAAGCCTTCATGACAATTGACATGCCTTCCATAAATACTTTGTACTACACTTCTCTTTTTTTTGTAAATGGGAGACATCAATTAGTCTTGTCGTAATATTTAAAAGTACAAAGCTAGATTGTTACATTCCCATTTACAGAAACTCTACATTGTCCAGAGTTGTACGTTTTTTCTTCTTCAGCTCAGCCCACAGGTTATCCTGCAGGATTTAGGTCTAGGAACTGAGATCAGTCATCACAGGAATGTTGACTGCATGTGATTTGTCCATACATCTTGGATTATGATACTCAACCTATTTCGAGTTTTCTGGTAGACGGCAATTGATTATTTTTATTAAAATCTATCTGGTACATAAAGGCCACATAAAATCATGTTTGTAAGATCAAAGCTTCTGCAAGAGCCAACAGGTCGACAGTGTCACACATCTGCTACGTTAAGGCATCTTTTAGAGGACCAAAATACATACGACCAGTGACTAGTTCCAAACATCTGTTGGTCCCCGCACTTAAGATATGCACTTAAATTCAGTGCTGGGTTTTTCTGAATTTACAATACTTCTACAGGACCGTTTTAATTTAACACCATCTTTACCAAGAGGTGCCAACAAATTAGTCTAGGTCTAAAGTTGTCCTGTGAACGATTCTGCATTCAGACTACACTAACAACCTTACAGCACCATTGTCAAGCATTGAAGTGCATTAGCATCTTTCAGAGACAAATATTCATTTTACTTTGATTTAAAGTCTCAGCAGTTACAGCTCATGCTGTTTACCTGACTACATGAATAAATAGAAATCCCTTTAAATTTTAATCAAGTACAAGTCATTTTAGGCAAATGAAGAGTGAAAGTAAAGTAATCATACCCTCCAGGTCGTCGATGGTTTTCTCGAGCTTGGCAACTGATCTCTCAGCGAACTCAGCACGAGTCTCAGCCTGAGCGGAGCAACACAGCAACATCAGCAAACCGCCAGTAAGAGGTTTACATTAACAACTGAAGCCTTAAGGTTTACATTAACAACTGAAGCCTTAATGTTGTTTACATTAACAACTGAACACCTTAATTAAAAGTGCTAAATAAGCAATTGTTAAAAAGCAGCCAGTAAGGGAGAGTTCTTCGCAAAATGCCAAATCGAAGACAACATAGGATGGATGAAAGAAATATTTTCTAAACCGTTACACATGCAGAGATGAATTCAGCACAACTGCAGCTCACTCACCTCCTTCAGCTTGTCTGTGAGAACCTTGATCTCCTCCTCGTACTTGTCCTCCTTCTGTGAGTACTGTGGTTACAAACAAAGACTGAAATCAGAAAATCTGCAGCACTCATCATCTCCTCTATGAGTTTACATTAAGTTTTCGTCAAACCTAATTAATCGGCCTACCTTTTCTGCCTGGGCCTCCAGAGATTTCAGGTTGTTCTGCACGGTCTTCAGCTCCTCCTCAAGCTCAGAGCATTTACTGTAGAGTGTTAGCAAAGAACAAAATACATTGTAAATCCTATTTAAGGTTGTCACCAAGAACAAATGGAGGAAGGGGGATGCTACCTCTCGGACAGCTCAGCACGCTCCTCTGTACGTTCCAGGTCGCTCTCAATGATCACCAGCTTACGGGCCACCTGCAATCACAGCACAACGTTCTTTCGCCAAACTGATCCAAAATGCTTTTGAATGCTGTGAACATGAAGGCAGCGTGGAGGCTGAGAAACTCACCTCCTCATATTTGCGGTCGGCCTCCTCAGCGATGTGTTTGGCCTCTTTCAGCTGGATCTCCTGCAGCTCCATCTTCTCCTCGTCCTTCATTGCTCGGTTCTCAATGACTTTCATGCCTCTGAATGGAGGAAAGAAAAACAAACATTTTCTAACAGGTTTCAAAGACTGGACATATTTATTATTCTGAAAATAAAAGAAAGTGATCCAGAGAATCCAACAATAAGACAAGAACTTTACAAGACCTTAAGAATGAGCATAGTCAGAAAAAATATTTTTTTAACATGAATATGCAGCGATTTATTTCTGAAGATGCACTGATAGTTTTTCCTGACCCAGACATGTTTCCAGTTGTCTGTGTTCTGATTTGATTCAATTTTTTTATTTTAAAGCTTAAAACACAATATGTAGAAGTAATGGTTTTGGATTCAACAAAAAGAAATCACAAAAATCACGATGTATCAAAGTTTGTTTCTAACCTTTATCTGATTTTCTAATGAAACAAAAACCCGCATCATTGTATATTCTGCTGGCTGATCAAAAAATGGAAACTCCCTTATTGTGAGTACTCGGTCAACCAGGCCGCCTTTTTTAGTTTTTGACTCGGGCCATTTTTTTTTTTTTAATAATGACCTTTGATTTTGAACAGGGAAGATACGTTGACCACCCACCTCTCGCTCTCATCGGCAGCCTTCTCAGCCTCCTCCAGCTTGGTAAGAGCTGTGGCCAGACGCTCCTGAGCTCGGTCCAGCTCCTCTTCAACCAGCTGGATGCGTCTGTTCAGGGAAGCTACATCACCCTCAGCCTTGGAGAGAGCAACACAACCAAACATCAGATCAAGTTTATTGGTCAAGCACTGATAAATCAGGTCTGTGTTGGAAAACAAGAGGGGCTTCTCTAGGAGCAAGTGGGGGAGGAATGTTAAGATGCATAATGCAGATTCTGGAGTCTGGTTAGGAAGTAAAACTGCAATCTCTCACTATAAATTGACATTTTAGCAATGTGCATAAAGAAAATAATGTATAATTTCGTAAATTACACAATTCCTACTTGACCAATAAATAAAACCAGGCTTACTTGAGGATAAAGGCACCTCCCCATACTTAAACTAGCTGGTGGCACCGTTAGTGAGGGTTTTATCTCCCTCAGAGGACCTGCTCTCACGTCAGCCTTTTATTACCGGAGCGGCCGCCAGTTTATCCGGAGCGCTCAGGGTGGTGTCCCTTCCAGACACCATCCTGTCCTCACCTCCGACGCTGAGCCACTGAGCTCAGACTCATGGCTTGATACCCACTCGGCGCTGTTCGAACAGGAACCGCGGGGTGTTGGGCCTCGCGGCCACGCTTTTTGACCAGCTTTGCACCTAATGCCTCCCGCAGCCAAGAGCCCTAATTGCCTTAAATCATTAGCAGCTTACGGCTTCCCTCGCGCTCCTCTCCTGGTTCCGTTCCCGCTGCAACAACGATGCCCGTTCCTCCGCCGAGTCGGCCTGCTCCTGCAGCGACTTGATTTTCTTCTTCACGGCTTCCAGGGAGCTTCCACCGGCCATTGTTTCGCGTTGTCGTTTAATTTTGCCTCAGCTAAGCTAGTTTTCTCCCGGCTGTGCGCTGGCTGCCTCGCCCGCAGTTGGGGATGCTTCGCGTTTGATCCCTGCCCCCACCGCCTTTAATCAACCACTGATGAGGATTGGGACGTGCCACCAGCCCCGGAAGTAACTCATTTTACCCGCAAACCATAAAATGCGTCCACCTAATAAAAGATAAATCCCATGGATTGTTCTTGTCTTGTCTTTAGTTGTGGTTTTGCATCGTTTGTTGTGGATTTGTGGAGATATATATACAAATAACTGTGTTGCGATTTGACTTGCATCCCTGAATCTTAAATTGAGCCAGTCCCATCAAGATCATAGCCCCAGACATCACTGTTTACGCTTGCACTGTTAATTGACTTAATTTGACATCTAAATAAGGACAGCAATGTTTACAAAATCTTTCGGTGCATTTTTCCTTTGTGCATTTTTTTCCCTGTCAATTATGCCTAGGCATAAAAATTGTAATAATAAATAAACACTGACACACATATATATTTTTTATTGTATTGTATTTGTTGTTGTGTTTACTGTCTTCCTTTTTGTATTGGCATACTGCAATTTCCAATAGTGATTACAAAAATGACCACAATTACCAGTCCAGATAAGAGCAGAAGAAATGATCTAATTAGCTTTAAATTACAATTGTATTTAACATATATTTCAAGTCATAAAGCTTTTTTCCCATAGCTCTTAATGTGTAAGTTTGCAATGCATTTGTAAAATCTTCTTTGTAAATTTAATTTCTAGAATGCAGATGAAACTAAGCAAAATAGACTTTTTGGGTTGGTTTGTACATTGAGTGAAAGCTGGGCATATAATAAAAATATTTCTGTTAAACACATATTTTAATATGTTCTAAGACTGTTGATGGTAATTCAGTAATAATCTTAATCTGAGTGAGCCTGGGCTCTCTGTATGCTATGGTTCCATTTACCCATCATTGAGCACTTTGCTCTTGACTCTTCAAACTCTCCCTGTTGAACTCTGTATTTTAACAACAAAACAACAAAAATATTGTTCATAGCGCAACACAGTAGTTAGTGTCATCTAACATATAACGACTGATACATAATGTCCATAATGTTTAGTTGTACGAATTCCCATGAAATCAGTTCTTCAAAATTTTACAATTACAGATGTCCTTAATTGTTGATATTGCATTTTATATCAATAATTAAATGCAATATCAACAAATTTGCATTTAATTGCAATTAAATGTAACATTTAATTGCAGTTTATATACATAGAGAGAGAGAGAGAGAGAGAAAGAGAGAGAGAGACCACCCTCCGCGGGGTGGTCTGGTACAACAGTTTGTACTAGTTGTCCGTACTAGTGACCAATGTGCATAAAAGAGTAAATTATTTCAGAAGAAATAGTTAACTCTGATTTAGATGTACATTTGTACATCTGATTTCCCAAATGTACAAAAGAAAGTATTTTAGTGCTCTAAGACACCAGAAAACCAGACAAAATACTTTCTGTTCATTTTCTTATTAACTGGATTTTTTCTACAATCACCAATGAACTGAGAGTAGACCTTATTTATTTATTTAGAAGAAAACAAAAACTGCATAGAACATCTGTTAAGTATTTCATTGTTATTGGTCACCTAATTGGTCAGTCTATACATTTTGAACTACCTATAAACCTAAGTTTATTCTAAGCTGATTAATAAGGTTTATCTTTGAGCAAAGTGTTGCTTTATGAGCTTTTTATCTCAAAATGGCATAGGTTAATTGACTAAACATTAAACCAAATCAACAGATTTGATCCAGCTGAGTAGGGCTGACCTTGGGTGTGCCAACTGATCCCAGAAAGACCACAAATATATCAAGGATTTTTTCAGTCCATGTGCCTGTAAAAAAGCGTGACTGAAACTGGATACTGGCAATAACATTCATCCAAATGGCACAACAGTTAGCTTGTGAACTGTGACATTACCATATCCAGCACAAGGGCTAAATTTACTTGCACTCTTATATTCCTCATATGCAACCCATAGGTGTATTTTGTAACATAATACTCTGGTACTTCAAGATCAATCTGCATGGGGAGTTGCATTATTTTACAGAAAGTGTTTTTCCCCTCAGCTCAAACTCACATCTGTGGCTTTCTTCTCAGCAAGCTCCAGTTTCTCTTGTGCATCCTTCAGGGCCTCAGAGTATTTGTCCAACTCATCCTCAGTGGCCTTCAGCTTCTTCTGCAGTGCTACCAGGTCATCCTCAAGCTGGTGGACAGAGAAACCAGAAACGTTTGCTTTAAGCAATCACAAAATTCAAAGAAATTGTTCTTGTTGTCCTCAAAAGACACTTTACCTTGTCATCTAATTGTATATAACAGCCTCAATTCTTATAAAATACAGCTGTTCTCTACATATTCAATGCATAAAGTCATCATATAACATAGAAAATAATTACAACATGAAAGTTTCTTATGTCTTGATCCAATACACGAAGCTATGCATGGCACCTTGTATGCAAAAACACAAGAACAGGTTTAAAACCAGACACCCACCTGTTTGCTTCTGTCCTCAGATGCTTTCTTGTCTGACTCAGCCTGCTCGGCTCTGTCCAAGGCATTCTCCTTGTCAAGCTTGAGCATCTGCATCTTCTTCTTGATAGCATCCATGGCTGCTTAGTGTTTGCACTGGCTGCAAATCTGTGAACCTGAACAGAAAAGATGGGAGCGTCTGGACCACACCGAACACCTCGCTGGAGTGCGAAGTCACAGAGCCTGTTGAGAGTCAAATAAGTCAGATACTGGACACCCAATGCTTTTTTGGAAAGGGCTGCAGCTGTTAACCAACACGGGCCCTTTGTTTTTACTCAAATCTCCGCACCGATTCGCTCTCCCAGGACATTTGACCACTTGTATGACTATACATGGGGTGCAGACGTCAGAGAGGAACCCTCCCACTCCCACACCTCGCAGCAAGATGTTCTCTCCTATTTCTATCACCCTCCAAGAGGAAGAGGAGTGTCAAAAGGTAGTAGTGCTCCAAGAGGGGCTACTTGGGAGATAATCTTCACTCAGTTATCACTTAGAAAGATGAAGCAAAAACACTGAGATAAGAAAACAAACTGATCACAAATGTTTAATTCTTTGCTATTTATTTGCTCCTTTGAAAAAAAATCAAACAGTGAAACTTGATTTCAAATTTGCTGTCTTGTTCATTCAGAGATCCGTTCCGCTGAATTACATTAGCATTTCAAGCATGACAACTATTCACACACAACACACAGAGGTGATTGGATAAGCCCCTGTGAAATCCCCTCTCACTCTGAGGCGTGTCATGTTAACTGGAGCGGCTTGCTCGTCCTCCACTGATCATTTCAGCAGCTCCCTTACAACATAGCTCAACACCGGGGCAGCAATCACAGAGGATCAACCGTACGACCAAACCGTAGAGCTTGTCCAGCTTCTGTGGTGGATTAAGGATTCCTCAAAGTTCTGTCACAAATGGGCTTGAGGGAAAGCGTTGGTATTTGTGGGGGACAATAGAGAAGCTTTGGCATTTAAACAACCCCCACTGTCACAGTTTTGTGCCACAGTCGCAGCTGTCACACACAGCCTGCTGTTAAGAAAAGTGGATGGTTGGCCATTAAAGAGTCACTGTCAGTTAGAGTAGCTCAACTTTTGCACAAATTTACAGCAAAATAATAATAAGAAATACTTCTTTACAAAAAGTATTATCTTCAGTTTTGCGTACTTGTATAAAACATAACTCTCAGGCTATTCCGTGATGCTATTCTTCCATTGGTCTTTATGATCTGCATGTGTCTTGTTGAGAGTATATTTTAGGATCTGATGAACTGTGTGCCACCTTTTGGACACCATCCAGGCCTCATAAAGTTCTGTAAAAAAAGTATTTGTTCCATTTGTTTCAATAGATTTCTTCTATTTTTTCTTTCTTTCATCAGGCTTAAATATTTAAGACTATCAAATGAATATAATTGTAAAGAAAAAAGAAAGATTCAAAGAATGATTTCATTTATAAAGGGCAGATAGTTGATCAGAACCAATCAGGCTCTATTTCAAAAAGTTATTGCCCTTTTAATAAATCAGAAATTAAATGTAATAAATTACATATTTTTTGGATAGGTGGCTACAATTTCACCCCCACATCCAGGTAGGATTTCTGTCAGAACTGCAGAATCAATAAATCACGCCTGCTTGGCCTGTCTGAAACATGAAATAAAAACTTAGAGAGAGGATGAGAAACAGTAACTAACTTTATCAGTCTGCAAAGGGTCACAAAGCAACCCTTTCTGACTCATAGTCAGATATTGATCACAAAATGCAATGAACAAAAAACTAAAAACATAACAATAAAATCAATTGTAAAAAGATGAGTTTTTAATTGGAAGGGTGTCCTGGTACACTCATGGTTAAACTAACACAGCATTTCAGGAAAGCATATGACAGTCAAATATGGTAGTGGTAGTGTAATTGTTTGGGCTTCAGGACCTGAATGACTGGCCTTAATTGATGGAAAGATAAATAATATGCAACATAAGAAAATCCTGTGGGCGAATTTCTGCATGTTAGTTTGTGACCTTAAGTTCGACCATGAGGAACAGATGAAATAAAAGACTCATGTTGCTGATCTTTTTAAGGTTACTTGTACCCGACCCCTCTATTTTATTTCTTGGTGGTCTGGCGTGTGCAACGTCTTTCCTGTGAAGCTTTTTTGAGCCAGTCAGCTGTCACCGTGTTGTCATCCTGCCATGTGTTTTATGGAGCCCTAAGCAGCCAGTCACACATGCCAGTCATAGTCAGAGATCATAGAGCCCCAGGGCACAATCCGTGTCACCCATAGACTGAATAAATGAAGAGACAAAGATAATCACGTTGTACCTGTCCAGCAAATGATAACTTTGTCTGATTAGATCAGGTGTTTGATTCAGAACAAAGCACTTACATTAATACTGAATTTAAAGATTAAGAGATAACAGTAAGGAGCTATTGATTCAAAATAGATTGTCATGGATCTAACAAACATTTGGAAGCTGGGCTTCTTCTATGAGTATTAAAGAGACAGCTTATTGAACAAAATGTGAAATGAAATGAATAAAACATACATTGTAGGCAAAAACAAATATGAATGGTAGATGGATTACCTGGAACTACCCTCAGGATTCTTTGAATTTCCAATTATAATAATATATTAATCCTTTGAGTCAGAAGTGAGATGTTGAAGCTTTTGAAATTTGACAAAACAAGTGTAATGCATTAATTGTTGGAGATCATGCATTTCAAGATTGTTTTCTGTTTCTTTGATTGCGTTTGTTTGTGGTGTTTCCAAACCTATTATTACATTCTTTAAGGTTTTTATTTTTTAGGTTGCCTATCGAACCATCCGAGCCAGTGCAGTAGTGTGTTGCAAAAGTAAATTAAATTTAACTTTTCACAGTTCATCACATTAAAAATACAACTTTCAACGTATTTTGAGATTTTATGCAATAAGCCAACATTCTTTTTTTCTAATTTGCATTTGAAATCTAAATAGTGTGATAAACATTTGTATTCAAACACATTTATTCTGATATCCAGAAGAAGAAGAACGTCTATATAAATCGACCTGTGTATAATTTAATGTGATATATGGACAGTATAATGTTGGAGGATATTTTCTTTTGAATTTTTAAGTATTTAAAAGTTTATGGGGGATTAAAGTTGAAGTTCAGTCTTATTTTCCAAATTCCCACCTTAACACTTTTCTTTACAACACATAGATGAGATCTCACTAAATTATCAACATGCACAAATTAAGTGCATTGTACTTTCTGTATGCCACAAGTCAGTAATTTTCCATCAGGTTAGTAGGTCAGACACCCTAAAAAATTTGAAATATTTCAGAACTGTAACGGAATGGAGAAAAAAATGCCTCCATGTTACAACAGGTGTTTTAATCACATGAAAACACCAACATCACCATGTAACCTGCTGTCACCATCAGTAACAGTATCGGTCTTCTGACTTTTATTAGAATTAGATTTAGAACAGGAAAATACTAGATGAGCTGCCAGTCAACATTAAATTCAATGCCATCGTTAATTTAGCCAACTTCTTCCTTCATCTCAGCCAAGTCAAATTCACAAGAAAACTGGATTCAAGTAATTTCAGCAAGCGTTTACAGAATTGCAACACAAAGCTGATTTGAGTAAATATCAGAGGATGGAAGGCAGATTTGAACTCCGTCCCAGGAGCAGCTGTGCCACTGAAATTGACGTCGCCTCCTTGGATTTTAGTGCCGGACAGATTTAGCACGAGTCTCAGTACATAGTCTGGACTCAACATATCCTTTAGATTTGTGCTGACTTAGAAATGCTATCTTGTCTTGTGAATAAAAAGGGAACCTTGTTTTCCTGGCAGAACTGATCTCTCTTGCTTTTCCTCAGAAGACCTTGACTCGGCCTGAATCAAGTCAGTGTGTTGCTGATGTAGAGAGAAAGTTATTCCAAATGTATCTGTAAAAACAAACTGTTCAAACTAGCAGTACTAAAAGTATTTCACAAGCAAAAGTTACATAGAAGAATGACAATAGAAAATTCCAGCTGAGTCCTTTATGGTCCTTGAATCTCAACCATAAAAGCAGAGGTCTGATTTAAATCAGAAAATCTATTTTTACTCTGATTGCAAATAAAATAAAGTACTGTCATTTGTACAGGACGCATTTTTGGTGATTGCAAGGAGACTTCAGAGATTCTGTAGGTTTGTTGTGTCATATCATTTTCAGATGATTGAACAGCGCTCTTCCATATGTAGAAATTTTCCACAAACATGCCAGTGACTCAAAAAATACACACAAAACATAATTTACATTGAAATGCTTTATTTTCAGCGAATACAAAAAATAAGTTTTATTGAGGCCAGATAAATATTCTCAGTATCCTAATTTATCATTCATCTTTAGTGTAGCAACCTTTTAATTCAATTACTTTTATGGTAGTGGGAACACTTTATTACTCCACACAGCAATAAAACAGTGACAGATATATTGAAATATTCCTATCACATTTATCTTTCGAAGTATCTTAAAAGCACAAGAAAAAAAAAAAAAAACTCATCCGTAAAATGTTGGGGACTTCATTACACACAAAGCAGTTGGGCTGAAATACTTCTGTCTCTGGTGGGTGTTTTTGTTCAGAAGCACTGTGGTTACATGCCCATAAAATTCAGTACAAAAATGTATTCATATGTAATATAATACATTTTAAACTTCAAACACATTTTGTTTTCTGACTGGCAGGCAGTTCATTTGTCACCCCCCAGAAAAGGCATTACATGTGGCAGAGAGGAGAGATAAAGGAGGCGCAGTTGTTTCAGCACTTAAAGGAACAGCATGTTAAAATACCACAGACAGGAACCGACGTTTCCAAGCAAAAACTTGTCTTCTACGTGAAGCTATCGCTGTAGCAACAGACGCTGTATGAGTAAACGACTAAGGCACTAATAATAATAACACTACAGACTGTACTGATAAGCGGTGGATGCTCCCCATCTCTTTCAAAATGTCCCCCACACACACACACACACACACACACACACACACACACACACACACACACACACACACACCCCACACACACACACACACACACACACACACACACACAGGTCATAATGCCAGAAATCAACTGAAACAAAAATCAACTTAGAAAAACACACTGCTTACATGCTGCAGGATACAGTGTTGCTATGTGGAGGTGTGAATTACTCCTAAAGCATAAAGCCTTGCATCCTCACCTAGGACCTAAACTTACAGTGTAATGTAATATCTAACTGAATAATGGCCTCTAGAATAAGACGAGGGAAAGGTCTGACGACATCACAATCAAATGCTGTAAACATAACTTGTTCTGCTTGTTGGTTAAAGTTGCGGCGCGGCAACAAAAATCAAGACAAAACTTTGTGATTATCTTTGCACTTGCTTCACTTTTACCTTCTCTCAGCAGTCAAATGTTTGAGAGAGTTAACTGAGTGCAACAATTTTTGTTGCTGAATTTGACCAAAAGAAATACCAGGCAGTGAAGATATTGCTTTAGAAATTGTCATTAAGTAACTCTAGAAGAGACAGCTATTGTGCTCTCCAAAATAAATCAACGCGTTAATATACTTTTTTCATAAATGTAGTCTCAGTTTTCTTTGTACAACTGCCAGGTTACAAAGATCCTTGAAATATTTATTTACTTAAACACATTTCACTTTCTGCACAGCATGAACGTAACCAATGCTGCCCCCTAAAGCACCTGTTATGTTATTGCATTGTTCAGAATTTCATCGCCTAGAAGAATGAGCAATTAAAAAAACATGTTTTATGGTTTGGGAAAATATCCGACACCCTACTTGGAAGCCACACAGCCCTCTGCTGTTGGTTGCTATAAACTCAGACCATATCTGACCCTGAAAATAGACCCCTCCCAGCTAAAATCACCCTACCGTAATAAATAATATCTGTGGTAACATGTTTTCCTGTGTAAAAGAAAAAAACCCAAAACAAACATTCACAATGTAACAGAGTGGTTGCACATAACGAAACATATTCATAGTGTCTTTGAGAAGTCAGTAAAATGTGTTGCATCTTCATGTGTTTTGCCTAAAGAGACGAAAAATATCAGGAAGAAGAATGGAGGAAAAAATATTTATACGACTGGATTATCTTACTTCACATTATGGTTACTGACCACTGAATTAAACAGAGTGCTTCACATGATTCACACAGACGTTAAGGTGCAACTGGAGCATAAAGGCCAACATTCACACAGAGTACCAAGCTGAAATGTTTTGGGGAGTTTTTTTTTGTTGTTTTTTTTGCTTTCAGATTCATGTGTTTATATGGCTAAGCGATACAAGCAGCAGTACAATCAGTTCTTCATTTGAAAGCTTGTGCAATGGAGCTGCAAATGGAAATGGAAAACAAAAGCTTATTGGGTGAAATGTGAGCTGTGCTGTTTGCCCGAGGGATGTCACATTCTGGGTTAAGTAGTTATTATAGACAATATAACAGAGGACTAAGTTCTGTCAGGTCACCACAATCTTTATGTTGTTTGCAGGAAGTAGTTCACTCCACACAGTAGTATTTTAAACCCACTCGTAGCTATTTAAGATCTTTTCATGCGATGAAGTACCGGACTTTCAAGAACCGGTCACAGAAGTCACTGTGGGTCATACACCTGTCCAGGTTTGCCACAACAAACAGAGATGTGCTCATCACACAGCAGGTATCAGTTGGCGTCTTCTCGTAGCTCGCTTGGCAGAAACTTGTACTGCTGCTGCCTGATCTGAGCCAGCTTCTTCCTGGCGTCCTCCAGTTCCCGCTCCTTCCGCAGCATCTCCTCCTGTGCTGCAATGATCTGCGCAGACGGTACAGAAATTATTTTGTTTTTTTAATACGCATGTTAGCAGAAACATTCAGTCCAAAAGGTTACACATGCTTAAATAAACTGGTATTGCTACAAAGTTGAGGACATTAACTAAACAAATCCTTTAAGGTATTTTTTTCTTTACATCGTCACTTCTGAATGACAGTGAACAAAACTTCCCACAATTGTATAATTAAAATAACACATACTCTACTGAAATAATGTAAAGAAATAAATTCACATCAAGCTAAAATATATTTAGCTTGATGTCCAACCTATTGCACTTGGTTGGAGAGAACAGTTTGTCTCTCAACACCTCTTGAATAATATTTGTAGTATTAATACTATAAAAGAGCACAATAACAGATTATAATAATAATAAAACTTGATCATTGATTTTTTAAATTTATTTTTTACAACAGATCAGCCTCTCATGCTTGGTTTGCAATAATATTAACGTTCTATCAGAAAACATGTATGTAGCAACTAGAAAGACATGACATTTAAATCATTACCTGTGCTATTCCACCCACAAACTTTGTCTTGACAACCACATTGTCCTCATCCGCTTTGTCAAAAGCTGCTTTCTGAGCCGCCCGGACCAAATTGTCTGATGCCTTTTTAACTGCATTCCCGGCAATCTATGGAGCAGAAGGAGAAAAACAGAACAATGGCAAGAAGGTTAAATGGAAAATTGTTCATACAAACTGCTTTATGTTAATACATTAATGGCATTGCAAGTAAGAAAGGAGAGAAAATATCCCATTTGAGAAATGCACTTTTCAGCAGCAAGTGTGAGCTGCTGAAAATGGAAGCAGCTCACACTTACACACTAAATTCTTCCATTTAGTTCAAACATATTTGAACTAAGGTGTTTTTCTAACAACCAGGAAACAAATGGAGTGTCTGGACATTACAAATCAAGCTTACCACATGCTCTCTATGAAAACTGTTAATTATTCAGCTTTTTCTTTCCTGCTGTAGATGGATTAATCACACCAAAAAATAGAAAAGCGGTGTGGAATTGTAAGAAAAAAGCTAGTGAGATCATCAAAACAGCTTTTTATCACCATGGTACTAATAAAAATAAAATTAAGTTTTGGTAAATCAGGTTCAGGATGCTAACTGCATACCTGCAGTCTTCTCATGGCCTCGGAGTCCTGGTCCGCCTTCACCTTGCAGGCCACCAGCAGCTGGGCGGTGGAGGCCGCCACCTGTTTGGCTGAAGAGATGAGCTTCTCCTCACTGGCGTGGCCTTGCACTGAGGCATTGGCTGCTTCGCACAGGTTGCTTGTTGCTGCCGCTACCATACGTGCCTGTGAGATAATAAGTAAAGGAAACTTGACAAATGTTTGCTCCAATTGTTATCGGCTGGATCTCTTCAGCAGCAAGGACTTACAGCAGAGATGAGCCCCTGGGACCACTGGCCATCATCCACAGCATTGGCAGGGATGGAGCCCACTTTGCCCTGGGCCACCAGCTCCCTCTGAGCGGCCGAGGCAGATTTGACCAACGCGCTGGTGGCTGCGGCAATGGACTTGGCAGCCTCCAGGATCTGCTCCTCAAAGTTCAGCGTCTCGTCCGCTTGCTGAGGGTGGAAGGAGGGCCAGTCAGTAAAATACCAGAAACACTAGTTCTTAACTCCTAAAAAAACTAAACAAAATTAGTCTGGATCAACTGAAGAGGAACAAACATTCAGTATTTCAGACATTCTCACACACAGACACACATTCACACCACAAGTCTGTAGACAGAGCGGGACACTGTAGGAATATGTTTGATATATAGTTGGGACTGAATAACAACCTAATATATCAAACATATCAGACAGAGCCCTGCAGAGAAGGCCTCCGGTGGTGGGGGCGGGCAAGGGAGGAGAGGATGGGGGTTTAAATGGCAGCAGACTCAGACAGACTAAGCTAAAACCAGGACATACGAGTTGATGGGAAATGGATTAGGGAAAAGGAACAGGAGGAGGAGGGGGGACTGTAAACTGTGTTGTTGTGGGAGCGTGGGATGCAAACAGAGACGACACCTCAGAGGCTGGGTTTTAAATAACTAAAGAAAGTATCCTACTTTTTTTTATGTATTTGAAAACACTTACTGTGCAATAATGTTAGTCAATTTTGGAATGCCAACATGACGATATATTGCCATTAAAAATATAACAGTACTAATGTCTTTCTGATTAGGCTTCATTGTTAAAACAAACACCAGATAAAGAACTTGTGTCAAATTGAATACATTATTTACATCTCAATAGCAGTTTTATTTTAAAAAGTTGCTCCGGTGCCACTCTGTTTCATTTAACAATGAAACACTCTGTTTATGGTCCCTAAATGCTTTTACCAAAGCATATTCTAACCTTTATACATTTCTTTACTGCATTAAACAAGAGACATCATAAAATCCTTTGAAGCATTTAAAGCAGCTGCGCAGTTACAGTGAGTTTTTATAAAATGATTTACTTTCATTGACAAATAAATATGAAAAAAGTAGTTTGACTAATATTTAGAATCGCTGGCGAATTATTATTTTCATCTTAGTGACACCTTACCATTTGTAACAAATGTAAAACAACAGATTAAGGAAATTGTATCCATTGACATCAAGTCAAAAAATGTAAATTAGATCTATCTTGCAGAGAAAAAAATGGTGGATTACATACTTTCATATCCATATCTCGTTCAGCTGTACATTTACTGATACAGGCCTGAAAATCTTTCTTTGTTTTTTTTTTTTTTACTTTTTACAGCAGCCGACAAAGTTAATGTCTACATTTTTGTGCAATTTAAGAAATGTTAAAACTATTTCCCCCTTTCTATCTCAGTTATCCATCACTAAGTCCCCCACCTTTGGCTTCGCTCTGGGTTTCAGCTGCTCCAGCTTCTTCGCTGCCGCCTCGATGGACGCCGCGGCCCCAAGCAGCTCAGTCTCTGCGATCACTGTAGGATCCTCGGGGTCCACCCACTCCGAACCTGAAGCACAGGATACACACACACTATTAGGTTTTAAACTCGAAGGCAGAAATCAAACACTGCCTGAGAAACTTGTGTTGCATCAGAGCATGCCTCAACACGCCGATCACAACAGAAAACAGAACCGTGAGCACAGAAAAAAGCAAATCTCCGCACATCTCCATGCACAGCTGATGGAGCAAACAAACAGGCTGAAAATGAAGTAATGTAGATTAAATGGAAATAAGGTGCGATAAATAAAGACAAAGATGCTTGAGAAGCCTTATGGTAGCTGATTAAAGAAACCCTTGGTAGTGCTGAAGAAGTCACAGTACACAAATCAATGCTAACTTACCTCCGTCTGTGGCAAAATAAGAGGGAACAGGAATATTATTAAAATGTTTAAAAATGTCTGCTTTTTACAGGGCCGTGCAAAATTATGCAAATCCCTGGAGCTCTTTCACATTTTGTAACCAAAAACTTCCAAGTGATATTTAATTTCAGGTGATGCACCAACACAATGTAGGGCATTCTGATAGAATGAAACAAAATTGAAAAATCTTCTGTAATATGTGGTGAAAATTTTATTTAAGCCCCTTTAATCTGATACTCCTAAATGAAATCCAGTGCAAGCCTTTATCAAAAGTTACCTAATGGGTAAAAAGAGTGAAAATAAAAATACACAGTGTGACAGAAATCTAACACTGCACATGATCCTGCGTTAATGGAAAGAAGGATGGAGCTAAATACATAATGTCTTGAGGAAGACATGTTAGAGGCTGCAACAGACTGACTACAACCTTAAACACAATCTAAATACCACCAGAACTGCAACACAAGTACTTATATCAAAGCCTATTCATGTGTGAATGACACAAATAAAAGTCTAGACCAAAGTCCATTTGGAGATTTGATACCAGAATTCAGAAACTTTCCATCTAATCTGACTGAGGTTGAGCCATTTTCTAAAGTAAAATGTTTCGATACAGTTTTCACATTGGTTGGCTGAATACAAATGCAAACAACATTTGAGATTTTTTTTGTAAAAAAATAAAATAAAAAAATAATGTTGAGAATCTTTCGTTCTTTTTCTTCAGACTCGCACATATGATCTACTTTGTGTTGGAATATCACATAAAACCCCAATAACACACATTAAAATCTGTCTTACAAAATGTGGAAAGGTACAAGGGGCTGGAATACTTTTGCACGGCTCTGTCTTTAGGTGCTGGTCTGGGTGGCGGCTGTTACCTTTCATGGCCTCGGCAGTCTGGATGAGCTCTGTGACGGCGCCTGCCACTCGTTTGGAGCAAGCTGCCAGGTGCTGCTTCTGCTCTGCCGAGGGCTTCTGCATCACCTGAGCGCACACACGCTGATCACTTAAACACACTTGTACAGGCGACAGTGGGAGCTAGCTAACAAAAAGGGGAAAGATATTTCCATGAAAACCCTTCCTGATGTGGTTTTCCACCCACCAGCAGTACTTGTTCCAGCAGATCAATGTATCCAGTTGTGCATTCTGCTCCAAACATCAGGGCTCTGTTCTTGACCTCTTCGTTGACCTCTGGATGGTAAGCCGCTTGCTGGGAAGGAAAAATCAATCAACATTTTAACTTTTACAATTTAATCTCTGTAGCACATGGCAGCCAGCATATATTGAAGCGACTCGGCACCTTGCAGGTCGTTAGCATGTCGGAGATAGCTTTGCGGCTCAGGTTGGCTGTATGGATGATGTCCTCTTGGCGTGCAGAGTTTCCTGCAGCCACAGCTTTAGCAGTAGCTATGGTGATGCCCTTAGTCATGCGTATGAACTCCTCTGGTGTGGTGGTCTTATAGGGAGAGTCCCTTGACTGAAACAGCTGACAGGATGGAGAAAACCAGACAGTAAAGTTACGCAACTAAAAGACCAAATCACTGAGTCTTGTTGAAAAAAAGAAACTGATGAGTTTTTCCAGCTAATGAGTTTTTTTCCTGGCCTTTCTTACCGCCATTTCCTGTTTGATACACTCGATCGTAGCCTCAAGTGCCCTGGTGCCCCGAGTCGCCTCGTCCTCCACAGCCTTGACAGTCTTCAGCAGGGACGTCACATTGGTCACCATCACCTGGAACACAGCATTACTGGTTTTACACCCAGTTAAGATGCTTTACCCCCAGGACAAATCATACTTAAATCAGTAAATAATTATATTATATTCACAGTTTGGTTATGAAGGTGATAAAAGTACAAAAAAAAGGGAAACGTAAAATGGAAAGTTACAATCATAAGTTAATGTATCCTCTGCATTGTGTATTCTGAATAATGATTAAAAGCCACCAAATTCAGTGACAATCACACATTGTGGCTCCAGGGGGCGCTGTAATCTGCAGGACTGTAATACAGACTCTTGTTACTCTTGTCATAAAATGAACCCATACTGTAACCTAATGGTTAAACTTATGTCAATATATGTTCAAGCTTTTTGTCATATCAGTAAAAAATGTTTTGTATGCAGTATAAAGACACGAAAGTCACATGCAAGTAATGTTTTGGTTGGGAATGAAAACATTTCCTTTAAATTCCAGAAAAGTCCTAACAGCAACTCTAAAACTCCACGATGAAATTAAACTTTTGCACCAAATAGAGTTGTTTCTTCAGTTCAGTTGTAAACAAATCTTTAAAAGTCTTGCATGAATGACTCTCCTGCTTATGATCTAAACTAATTTAAATTCTAAAACTTCTACACCCAAATTATGGGAAATGTTGTTGTTCTGTTTGTAGTTTTCAATATCCAAATAAAGATGCTTTTGACCTTAATGAACGACAGAAGGAAAATAAACTAAAAATCTTTAAAACTGTTACTGTTTTCCAACCTTAAGCCTAAATCTGGATGTTTTTTCACCATCTGTAAGACTTTGACACCCTGAGCTGTTGCTGACTGAACTGACATCTTCACAGCTCAGAGTGATAATGAGGAGTCGAACAGTGTAATCAGTGAATTATGTGCTGCAGCTTTTACACTGCATGTGTGTCAGAAAAGACAATCCAACCTTTCATTTCTGTTGAACAAGGTTTCATGTGCATTTCAGATTTCCTCTTTCTGAAATGAGGAAATCTGAAATCTTTTTAAGGGAAGATATACTGTATCTTATCTTCCCATAAGATATAAATAACAAAAAAAAGTATTTTAGAAGGGTTTATTTTTTGTTGTTCATATGGTTCACAGTTCATATCATATTACACCAATGCATGGAGAAATTGATCCGTCAAACAGTTTTTTCCAGAATGATCCCCCCACCTTAGCAGCACTCTTCAGCTGGTACATAGACGGATCATCTGCTGCCTTCCCAGCCGCACACTTGGTGGCACTAATGAGCTCAGCTAGCGCCTTGGCCACATCTTTGACTGCATTAATCAGAACCACCTGGTGAAAAAGGCAGACAGGGACACTGGCTTGTTACAGTGACTTCTGGGAAGCACAAAGAAGTGACATGACATCGTTTCACAACTCGTGGTCACCTGTGTCTCAGGGTCATCAGAGCCGATGCTGGCTGCTCCCAGTTTGACAACATCGGTGAGCTGGGTGATGGTTTTGGCAGAAGACTGGGCGGCCTGGGCCAACTTGTCCTGACCAGAAGCGGCTCCGGACACAAGCATCTTGGTGTCCTCAACCAGAGCTTTGGCAGTCTTCAGAATGTTTTCCCTGATTCGAGAAAAGAGAGTGAAAGTTAATAAAACAAACAAACTACCTGTCCCACAAAATATGACAAGTAGTCATTCAGTTGAGCTTTGAAGACATCTGAGCTTTGGCAGAACAATTTCAAATATTATTTTGAGTAAATAAGAGCTTGAACTCAAAGCCTAACACTTGCAGAAACAGTCATTGGAATGATTTGATTTCCAAGAAGAACTTTTTCCAAAACTGTTGGGGTGGACATTCACAAATTTGCAGGAAATTCTCAAGTTTTTAAGACTTCTGTACACTCTGAAACCTACCACTTATGCTTTTCTATTCTAGCATGAGGCAAAAACTGCCTGACCACTGCCTGAAAGGATTTATGTCACTGTGTCATGTAATGTCACAGGTCTCAGCTTGAATCAGCAGATATGTCCATCTATCCCTGTGCTGCATTCAGAACTCCCTTGACAGGAGACGATGTGCCTTTCAAACATGAAGAGGAGCCCAGTAATACACAAATAAATCAATCAATTCCTAAAAACAGTAAAACTGTGCATTCAGAGTGCAGTACAGTCCAAAATATGAATTTAATGCAGTGGCACCTCTGCCATCTTTAGTATGTCTAGGTAATTTGTATCTTTAAACACCAAAGTCTTCCTTTGCAATTAGCAGATTACACTTCATTCTGGGATGAAAACTCGCCTGAACCAAGAAGCTGTAATTATGTTTACATGCAAGTATTTCATGCTCCAACCTGTGGTCTGCGAAGGACTCGTCATTCTCTGCATTGAGCGTGCCTGCAGATGCAAACATGATGGTGGTGTCGAGATCTGCGATGATGCCTGACACGGCACTGGCAGCGGTGATGCAGGCTTGGGTGCCCTTATTACCAGCCTGGAGGGCTGACAGCACCAAGGACACCTGGGGACATAGAGAGATTAAAATCCATAAATATTCAGGTGAGGATGGACAATTACCTGCAGGTACAACTTTTGTTTTATTTTATTTTTTAAAGAGCAAATAGTTGAGTGAGTTTTGTTTGCTAATTCTTTATTAAGGGAAACTAATCGCTTTCAATGACATTTTTTGATGAACTTGCAGAATTTTTTCTTTTTTTTTCTTTTTATAGAAATGCCATTTTATAAATCTGATACCTTCTCTGTGACAGCACGGGCGCAGTCAATGAGTTCCCGCTTAGTGAAGCTGTCAGATGGGCTGATCTGCAAAGCTCCGGCCTTCTGGACCAGGAAGATGCAGCCATGACCAAGCTCCTGCACTCGGTTCTTGATCTGGAAGCCGATCTGCAACAACGGAGAAGCCGACCAGAAAACTTTAGCACTGATTTACAAAGATGAGATTTTAATTGCACAGAAAGATCCACATTAATTAACTGGCTTCTTTGTTCCTGATGACTAAACTCCATGTCCATGGCTTGTGAAAGTGGAGCTGCTTTATGAGTGTCTTAGTTTCCTCCTCACCTCTTCTGGCTCAGCAGTGTGAGCAGCCAGCCGCCCCTGAACGGCCAACTGGCTGTAGTCCACGGTCACTTGAGAGGCCAGAGCCCCCAGCTCATCCGGACTGGTCACTGATTTGGTCATCTAATGGATAAACACACACAATGAACTTCAGAGTAGAGATAAAACACACGGGCTCATTTCAGCCAAGTGATCAGCGTTTTAAACCTGGTGACCTTTCATAAAGCATCGGCCAAATTACTACATGTCACAATTGCTTACAGGACATATGATAATAAGTTTGTTTATATTCTCAACTTTGTCAAGTTGGAGTTGTACTTGTCGTGAAGGCTTACCATCTCCTGGGCAGTAACTGCAATAGCCTTTGAATGTTTCACCATGTTAGTCTGGTAATCCACAAAGGAGCCTTCAGGTTCGGCAGGCGTTCCTTCATCAAGCTAAATTTGGACACAAACTAGTTAGGAATGACACTGCAGCTCACTTTTATTTGTTCACTATGCACACATCAAAAAAAGAAAATCATTTAGGTCTTTAGCTTCAAGTGTAATTTCACCTACAAATCATCTTTAAAAGCAAACAAATGAATTCTTTACACTCATTATAAATTATCCAGCCAAGTTTGTAATTACAGCTTTGAAAAAAGCAATGCAGGCATGTTGTTTCCAGTACTTTTACTAAATTAGACAGTGTTCAACACAAGTGCCTGTCACAGGAAAGGAAGAGATGAAAAAAGATAACGTGGGAAAAACATGCCCGGATCGATAGGAATTCATAATATTATAAATGTGTGATCTTCTCCACTCCTGCTGAGAGAAGTCACAGCTTAGAATCTGCAGCCTTGAATAAGTGACAGAGTTCATGAGAAAAAGCCTCAAATGAGCTCTGCTTGAATCACAGAGCACAATACGCCATTATACAGATTGATTATCTCCGTTTAATCAACTGCGCTGAAGGTCATGCAGGCAAATAGACTCCTGAATGCTTAAAATGCAGAGCTACAACTAATCATTTTATAAATAATCCATAATGTTAAATCAATTCAAACACATCATTCTCTATGGTGAGGTCATACATCTGAGGCATTATTGCCTTAGTGATAATTGTAGTTTTGGAGTGTAAGGGAACATGTAATGAGCTAGTGTTATTCCTTACCTATTATCAGGGTAAAAAAGTTCCTGACTTTCTTTGCACTTTATATTTTTGCCAACAGTTTGGCTGTTGGAAAAAAGCCTGGCTTTGTTTAAGGATGGATAAAGCAACAGTTAATTTTCCCCCACTGAATTATTTAAGTGCGCTTAAACAAACAAAGGTTGCAGTCATTATGCTGCGAACATGAGGTGACAAGCTAAGAAAACCAACAAGCTTTTTAACAGAATAACTTCTGAAACTTGTATTATTATACAATAATTAATTTTAGATTACTGCAAAATCATCAATGCACCTTGAGCCTTCAGACATTTTGTCATATGACAACCACAGGTGTAGATGTCTTTTTAGGGGATCTTATGTGATAGAAAAAGTCAACCTATGACAAATCTAATCTCAATCTCAAATGTTCTGTAAAGGCCTCAGTGGGTTGTTACAGAACCAGAATCACAAAGACCTGCAAATCACATCAAAGAAAAAAAAAACTTTTAAATCAGGTCGTCTCATGGAGAACTGTTCAGTCAGTCACTTAAAACTGGAAAGAGATGATTATGTGAAGAAAAGTAAAACATTGTGCCTAATTTTCCTTTCATTTTGATTATGTGCTCACATAAAATCCCCTAACATGATTTACTATACATAAGATCAAAGGGTAGTAATACTTTCCAAGGCACTGTACAGTTAGGAAGCAATAGCAACAAATATTTCTTGTAAAAATTTTTTTAAAAAAACCCTAAATGGGTTAATTTGGGTTTAAATACAAGAGTGAGAGGGTTTTCATTTATTCACTGTGGAGTTAAAATTTCCCTTCCCTGATGAACTTACCTTGGCCATGGCCTCAGCAATGGACTCCACCATTCCTCCCACCATGCCCACTTCACTGGCCGCCTCGTTCAGCGTCACCATCATGTCATCCACTGCCTCCTTCATGAGCTGAGCTGCCTCCGCAATGGCATCATGGGTGTGGGCCGCCTACAAAGTTATCACACAAATACCAGCGGAGCCAGTTAAATATCCTTCTTGAAACTTCTTAGATCATCTCAGCTGCTGGGCAGAATTAGTTTAAACAAAACATAGAGGATTAAAAAAATATTCTTGCCTTTGGATTTCCTCCACCCTCCTTTGCAGCATAGAGCATCTGCAAGGCAGACTCAGCCAGTGTCTTTGTTTGGTCCAGGAAAGTCATCTGCTGCTGGTGGTCACTGAGCTTGGAGGTGACACCCACAGAAGCCTTGATGAGAGGTTCAAAGTAACCTGCCAGCTGGGTAACCTGATGGGCAAAAATACACAACAATATACAAGTTCTGGGAGCAGAAGACTCAATTATACTTGAAGCTAAACATGACTTTCTAACTTTCTTTTTCTCGAGCGTGCAACAAACCTTTTACAGAGCTCATACACATTTTCCGTTTAAATTGTGAATGTGTACTAAGTTTTCAGTTTCTGAACTAAAACTGAAGACTCTGTTTTAGTTCAGAAGACTGCTGTGTAGGTTTTACAAATCACAAAATAACACATCGAATGAAACTGGCTTCAGTTTTCAGAATGTGGTGCAGGACCTTTCACAGCAGCTTAGACCAGCTGTACTCCAAAATCTGTAACTATTCAATTTGCACAAAAAGGACTGGGCATCCTAAAATCAATGCTGAATCCTTCAAGTACCATTTGGTATCTTTGGTAATCTATTTGTAAAAAATCAAAAAAAGATTTATCACTTTTTTAACCACACCAAGTTTAAAGGATCACAGATCCAGTTTAACCTGAATATGAAATTTAAGTCAAAAACTCAAACTGTTGAAACAGCTCCTTTTTAGTTCTAGATGTATCCATTCAATCAGTAAGTCAAAACTAAAAACGCTGTCGGTAAAATATTAAAATGAAGTTGACATGTTCCAAACTGCTAATAAAGAATGTAAATATATAATTATAACTTTAAAATAATAAAGAAAAAATTTAATTGCCTTGCCACACCCTACCTGTCTAAGATAAGTCTGATATGTCCAACTCTTTTTAAAAGGCATCCGAAGTTTTGGTCATTTCCATAATTTTGTCACATTTCTCATTGCTTTAAGACGGGGTACCCAAAGTCGGTCCTTTAGGGCCGGCATCCTGCACGTTTTAGTTCTCTCCCTGGTAGTATCAACAACCTTTTCAGCATGTCAATGTTCTTATAATGAGACATCATTTGATCCAGGTGCGTTAAACCAGGGAGCGAACTAAAACATGCAGGACGACGGCCCTCAAGGACTGACTTTGGGCACCACTGCTTTAAGAGAACATATCAAAAATCACATCACTCTGTTGCTCCATCATTCCAGTGCATTTGTGATTACCGTCCCTGGCCCACATACCTTGTGTCCTAGTTGAGAAGCTTCGCCTCTGGCAGCTGTTGAAACGGGGTCAATTAAGTAACCAATTTCCTGCACAGCAGAGGTCAGCTGCTCCTGTAGTGCCTGAATGAGGAATTAAAAGAAGTTAAGTGGCTTCATTTGATTTGATTTAATTAAAATGTATTGGTTTGTGTAAACAAGCCGTCAGGAAGCAGCGAAAACCAAAGATGCAAGGGGGAAACGTGAAGATTTTTGGATTCTCTTGGTTCACACATTCAGCAGAAGGATCTAATGGGATCAGTACATTGGGATAAGATTGTATTGTCTCAGCTGCTCACCTCTAGTGAGATGTCGTCCCTGCTGGGGAGGTTCTGGCTGACGGCAGCGAGAGAGGCCTGCTCAATGTCTCGGATACATTTGTTAATGTTATCAATTGACGAGTCGCACTCCCGCTGGCCAGGAGCCTTGTCTCTGAAAACCAGACAAAAAAAAAAAGGATTAAGAACTGAAAGCAATGAAATACTCTGATATTAATAAAAATAAATAGATGAAGAAGACAGGACAACAGAAGAGAAAAGCAGATGTATTTTTAAAACATTTTCTTTGGGATTTTCCCAAAGAAATTCCATTTTCTTGGGATTTTCTATGTGCAAGAAAATCAAGCTGGGAAGGTAATTTAGCTGCCTGTGGCTCTGGCCTCATTGGCAGATTAAGTCTGTTAAGCATCACTTTGGCCCTGTGGTGGGACAGTGAGGAAATCTACCAGAAAACCTCATCTTTGTGTTTAATGAGACGAACAAAGTTATGAGATCGACCTCTACAGGACACAGAGGTCCTTTTCCATTTGTATTCGCCAGCACCGCAGCAGATCATAGAATCCCATTAAAGGCATGGGCCGAAGTCCCAGTTGTGAATTTGCAGTCCATGAGGAAGCCTGCGATAAGAGCAGCAGAACTGAAAGAGATGCTAAGCTGGCTGGCTGTGTGTGAATGCTAATTTGCAGATGTTCTGGGAAGAGAAGAAAGCCTCAACATTCAGAGCGTCTGTTGTTTGGGGTCGAGTCCCTCTGGGGAATCAGTGTTGTTCTGAACAAGGTCAGGAGCGAAAAGGTGTGAAAGATAAAATTAAACATGCAAAATGTCATAATGCATGACTGTATAAAGACAATTTTAATCCATAATCTTTAGAGGTGAATTTTAATAAATAGAGACATAATCAAAAGATGTTTTAATTCATTCAGTTCATAATCCTTATGAACCTGAAGTTCATAAGGATTCATTATACACACAATTTTTCGAATATATCAACATACAAAAACTTTTTATGACTAAAGGTAAAGGAACCCTATAATTCAACATCAATATGAAGGTATTTACAGGCAGTTTTGAAGTATGATCAGGCACCAGGAAAAATTTTAATCAGCATTTCTAAAATGGTCATCAGCAGATTGAAGCATGAATTGCATTAAAACTTCCTGATAGACAGCTGCAAAGATTTAGACTTAATGAAACATGGATGACTGCATTTCATTACCAGCAGATGACAGATCATTACTGACTCTGGAAGCTCCATAATGGACAGTGAGCAGCATGGATCCCATCCCTCTGCCACACTTTTGCCTAACACTTAACTTTCCATTCATATGCTCTACTGTAACCCATGCTGATCAAAATGAACAGAAATAAACATGTCACCTTGTGTGTATTAGATCTAGTTCAAGAGATTCTCATTTTGCAATTTTAACATCTACATCTCTTCATAGAAGTCAACGTAACCATGATACATAAGATCTGAACAATCCCTTCCTCACTAACCGGATGGCTGTGATGAGACCCTTGATGGAGTCGGAGACGGTGCGAGAGTGACCAGCCAGAACGGACCAAGTGGGCGGGTCCTTGGGGTTGATAACCAATGAACGTGCTGTTTTGAGCAAGTAGGTGGAGCTGTCGAGCATAGAGCGTGCCGAGTGGAGGATGGGTTCCTGAGCTGCTGAGCCCTGTAAGGGGAAAAATGCTTCTTAAGTAAATTAGAAACGCCTGAATGCGTTCCACACTCCTCTGTTTCACTACAAAGGTGTAAACAGTGGTTTCAGATGTTCTCGTGGACACACCTCGTTGCTGATTTTAGCCGGGACGCTGGCAAACTCGGGGTTGGAGGCGAACGTCGTCAGGTTTTCCACGGCTTCGATGAGTGGAGCGGTGGCGACCCGACACCTGTTCCTGTTCTCCTCTGAGAAATCACCATCTAGAGCCTTTGGAAAGGAAACAGAAGCAGTCAAAATCTTAATCAGTGGGTCGGATCTAAAAAACTGAGAGGACATCAAGACCAGACACAAAATTATTGAGCAGAAATATCTTATTTTGGAAAATAAATCAAAGTCAAAAAATGAAGAAAAAAATTCTACCAAATTGTTATTATTATTATGCACTGCAGAATGCCGGTTCTGGCCTACCTTGATGGTTTTGACCAGGTTGGCAGTGGTATTAGCCACCTCCTTGGCAGATTGTACAAAGTGTCTTTTAGCAACTGGGTTGGTGGTCTTGGATGATGCCAGACGGCAGGCGTTGCACAATGCAGAGGTGTGCTTTGCAACGATTGTGGCTGCAGAGAGCACCTGTTGTATGATAAACAATGAAAAACCCACTGAGCGAGGGAGATTTGACTTCAAAACAGTTACTCATTTAAAACAAAGCGGCTACAAAAACATCCTGCCTTTTACAAAAGAAAAAAAACCCTATAAATGTTAAAGTGAATCATTGAAACTCCACTAAGCAATAAATAGGCAAATAGAGTCTTGTATGGAAGTGTGAGGAAAAGAAAAGAGAAGGGATTTTATATTAATAAACATCTCTTGAGCTTTAGGCTAGCTGTACTCAAGGAGATCATAATAGAAAAATCAAGCTGATTTTTCTATTATCAGCTGAAATGATAATAGATAATAATAAGTCCTCGTTATATGGCCGTCATATAAGGAGGACGGCCATTTGAATACAAATCAGTAAAAGGTTTGCCACTAAAAACACATGTTGGGTCACTTTTATTATCATTTTCACAAACACAGTATAAGTATAATGACCAAAGTTAAAAATAATAATAATAAAATTTTATAAAACCAGCATGTTTCAGGTCAAGATGGATGAAAAATGTAGAAATGTAGAGTTTTGTAACAAAACATTTTTTAAAAAAGTGCAATGAAGCAGTTGTTATAAAAATCACTGATAGTTCAAAGATTTGCATGTATATTTGTGCACCTGGGAGGGGCTGCTCTGTGGGTCCACTAGGTTCTGACAGGCCATCTGGATAGCCTGGTTGGCCCTGGCAAACTGGATGGGATCCACCAACCCCTGGTGTCCGGCCTGACTGTTGGGGTCCGATACACCCACCAGGTAGGAGGCCTGAGAAAAACACACATAACCATTAGTCACAATCACCCGCATACACACAGCAGCTTCTCCACCCTGTACCTGTGCCGCAGCTTCGGTGAGGCCACAGAGGGCTTTGGAGGCGGAGCCAACACAGTCTCCAAACGCAGGCACATCCCCAGTCTTACAGTTCTGAGAAATGCCAGCCATGGACTCTCCCAGGACCTGAACAAAGCACCAGCAGGAGGGGGACCAATGATTAGGCCGCAGTATGGCAGAGGGTGCTTTGATCTTCAGGCTGCTGGACATAAAGGCCTACCTTGGAGTTCTCCATCACACTCTCAATGCAGTCAAAGTACGAGAGGTCGTTGATGGGTTCGCTGGGGTTATCCAGCATTCCTCTGACAGCCTGGTGAACAAATTAGCAAGACAGAATGACTGACTCCTATTTCTACATGAAAGAGAAAGACAAGCAAATAATCAGAAACTAATAGATTTACCTCCAACTCTCTAAGGGCGTTGTCGCACTCCTTCTGGCCGGGCGCCTGCTGGGTACACAGCGTGATCAGCTGGTTAATGCTGTCAGTCACAGCTCTGAAAAACAAAATGAACACAAAAACATTCATCAAAGCAGTACAATTATCAGTGTTGCATGTTTCATGAGCACATAAGGGAAGTGTAAATTTCATTTCATGGAACTGTACAGTGTAAATGTTGCTTTCAAAATCTTCTTTTTTTTATTTTATTTTTTTTTGGAACAAGGATAACATGCTGTGCCTATTTAGTTTCTCCAGCTTCTCACTTCCAGTGCAGAGGCATTTAGGGCCTTGGATCAAGTTTGAGTGTCTCCATGAGTCTGCTCCATCTTTTAGTTTTGAATATACTGGAACTTAAAAAAAGTATTCACTCCCCACAGACATAACCTTTATAACTTTAGTTCTAACCACAAACTTTAATATTCTGTGGAGAATTTTAGGTCTTAGATCATTTCAAAAATTCTGTTAAGACTGGTGTATATTAGTAATCTGACGCCCCTAAATAATAATCAGTGTGTTCAATTACATTCACAAGTAACCTTGATAGTGAATGTACCTCCTCTATGTGACAGAGTCTGGATGACCTGCAGATATTAAAAATTCAGATGGGAGATTCTATTACTAGGTTTTTAGTGGTACACTCTATAAATCTGGCCATCTTTAAAAAAAGGAGCAAAATTATTTAATTTTTAAAAAGCAAACTGATAAGTTCGGTAGTTTGTAAAAACTACATAGGGGACACAAATATGTGGAAGAATGCACTTTGTTGAACCTCAAAAAGTGGTTCAACAAAGTAAATTATTGTAAAAAGGTGTTTAAAAACGGGCTTAATTTTTCCTGGAGTAGTACATTTATAGAATGCAAAAAAGTTAGTTTTTGAAAAGCACTCTTGTAGTTGTCCTACCTTGCTGCAGCAGCGAGCAGGTTTTTAGCGTTTGCAGCTGCAGGGTCCACAGACAGACTTTTAGCAGCCAGCAACAATTTACTGGAAGCCATGGAGATGTTTTTCAGGTTGCCAATCACTTGCACCTGGTCATCCTTTTTCTGAAACGGCACCATCATGACGGCAATAATCAGACCGAGAAAATACATTTCCAAGCTTCCACTTTGACATAATTGGAGAGCTAATTTTCAGTAAATCCAACCTGTGTGTGCCCCGCCATTTCTATGCCAGCATCCAGAAACTCATCAAAGTCCTGGCTGAACTTTCCAGAGGCTGAAGCCAGCTGGTTGCTGGAGCTTCTGGAGGCGTGTACCACCTCGCCTGCCGACTGGTTCAGGTCTGCTGCCGTCTGAGTCAGATCATTCTGGGCTTCCTGAAATGACTTGGAGGCCGGAGGAATCTGAGCGGGGCATGCAGGGGAGACATATTGCAGGTTTTTTTTAGATCAAACACCAAAAAGAGAGTGAAATTTTAGCAGGATGGAAGCTGTTCCTGATATAATTTACTGCAGTAGGGAAAAATACATAAACATAAACAATAAGCGGGATGTTGACTCACAGTTTCAATCAGAAGTTTCTTGCTGGCCTCGCCGATGCTCTTCAGAGCCATGTCGACGTCCTTTTGGCCAGGCAGACAGTTGACACAGTTATTCAGGGAGTGAGAGACGGCTTTGGCCACCTGGAACACACAGCAGGATCACAACACAGGGTTTACAGAGGTAAGAGGAGGAGACCTGGCTTAGCTAAAAATCTGCTTGCGATGTTAATGAGTCAGGAAACACAGGAAAAAAATTAAAAAATAAAACCAGATTAAGAGCCTGAAGATTCTTACAAACGCAAAATATAATTTTTTAAAATATTAAGTGGCATAATTTTCTTGGAAAATGCAATGTAAAAAAAATAATTAAAAATTTCCTGAGTAAAATCCGAACCCTCTCACCTGCACCCGAACCCTCTCACCTGCGCCAGCCTCTGCTGACTTTCAGCGTCTCCGTCAGACATCAGCGCCTGCTTGGCCTCATGGATCAGAAGCGCCGAGCCCTCCATGACGTCTCGGGCCGAGTCCAGCATGGCGGCAGCAGCCTTGGGGTCGGTGGTGGAAGCGGCAACGCCTCGTGCTGCCTGGGCGAGGGTCTTCAAGGCCTGAGCCGTCTCTCTGGCCGCGATTCCTGGAAACAGATTCACCCACAACAGTTGCATGCGTCACCACAGGATACATGTCTTCTAAATGAGATAGCAGGCAAGTTTGTAGCATTATTTTCTAGCTGCAAAAAAAATGCCCATTTTGCAGAACCAACCGGTGTAATGTTCATTTCCTTGAGCTGCACATGTAAGCAGCTGAGCCATGGAGGATCCCACAGCCTTTGAGGTGCTGCCCAGATCTTGAGCACATTTCTCCAACTAAAACAAGAAGAAAGGTAGAAACAAAAAAAAAAAAAGTTAGCCTAGCTGGGGGGGTGTTGTGTTTGGAGGAAAAACCCCCTTGAACATCTTTTCTTGGGTGGAGAATGTCTCATACCGATTCTCCAGGCAGAGGTTTGAGCTGGGTGTTCGCTGCAGTCAGCTTCGCGTCTTGCAGTTCGCTTCTCAGGGTCTGGATGGCGGTGAGCGCCGAGTCGATCTCCATGGGGCCACAAGCTTCATGAGCCTGGAAGGGAATATTCAGCCTTCTAATGCAGGTCCAGCAATAATGCGTTACTATATGTCAAGATACTCCAACATTTTAAAATGTGTCATTTGTAAATGCAAATGTTTCAATTAATTGAAGGTTTCTGCTGAGTTTTTACTTGCAGGATTAAACTGTGTTGTTTTGGCGGGTTTCGCTTTGCTCTACCTTCTGTGCAGATGTCCTGAGCTCAGCCAGGCAGGTGGCCAGGTTTTTGGCACACTGACCCAGTTGCATGGCTGCGGCCTGATCGGTCACTGTGGGAACAGATGACTTGGCCGAGGTCACCATCTTACTACCAGGCTACAGAATGAAAAGAGGATGCATTATTTTCCCAATTTCAGCTAAATAAATGCTCACTAAAAAGATTTGCTTGAATGAAATAGTCTTCTATTGTGCTCATTTCATTTTCAGAAGTTTCACCTCATGCAGCCCTGAAGCATTAAGAAGACAACACGACTAATGTTTCTTTAAACAAAAAAGAGGTTACAGGCCTACTTTAACAGGACCTCCCATGACAGAAGCACTATTAATAATTTCAGCCTGGTTCCTAATGTGGGACTGAAGTTATTTGGGGAAGAGTTTGGGAATATGAAGTTTTTAGAGGTCCTTAGGCAAGTATAGTTAGAAGTGCTGAGGCTGAGGCATGCTGTACCTGCAGGAAGTTCTGGCTGGCTATGATAAGAGCCAACTGGGCACTCAGGTCCTCTGGTTTTGCCTGGCTGCCTCGGACTCCCTGGACGAGCTGGGGGATGTGGTCTGCGACAGCCTGTGGTCACACAAACACACAATCGATACTGCAGTTAAAATCCTGTTATATAACTTTATAAAAACTCGAGCGGGCAGATCAAATAAATAATGAAAGGTCTGAAGGAGACTTATTAAATAAAAAACAACAGACGTCATAAATGCGTCTGTTTCTATCGATGACCTACAGAAACATTCCTTTTTATTTTTCTACTTCAAAGCATTCCTATGATGCTTCATTTCTAAAAGGGGAAGTATAATGCATGCAAGCATAAACGTGATTAAATATAAGGATAGAAACTGTAACAAAAAACTGTCTGTCTGCTCTAATCCTCACCTTACAGCTCTGCACCAGCTGCTGGTGAGCTGCTGTGTTCTTGTTGGAGGCGGCAGCGTTCTGCGCGGCAGCGATGGTCTGAGTGGCTGCAGCCGCAGCTTGCTTGGCGGCGTTCTGAGGAGATAAAATAAATATTCATGTTTAAAATGCAATCAAAAAGTAGACACCCAGATAGGCACCTCTATGTATTAATACTGCCATTTCCCATCTCTGTCACTAAATAGTCAGTGTGAAAGTCTTAGAATTCATGACATTTATTTTTCAAGAAAAAAAACCCTAAATATTTAACCAGAATACATGTTGTCAGGATAAAGAACTATAGAAACATTCCTTCTTATTTTTCTACTTCACAGCATTCCTATGATGCTTCATTTCTAAAGGGGGAAGTATAATGCATGCATGGAGAAACGTGATTAAATATAAGGATAGAAACGGTGACAAAAAATTGTGAAGTTAAACATTACACCAAAGTAATGGTATTTAGCAGAGAATTTAATGTGCAAAAAGCAAATCTGCAGAAAGTACTAGATCAGAAAATGCAATTTCAAACAGTCTGTTCAAAAAACATATTTGTAAGTATTTAAAAAAATTATATATACAACTAAAATATTTTGGTAAGACAGATATATGTCTGTTTTCGGGTTGGATTTTGCCTTGCTAACCTCCAGCCTGTTGATGAGCTTCTTCTTGATGGCGTTCTGAGCCGCAGCGTTGGTGGCCACCCGCAGGCCCTCAGCAGCCTCTCTCAGCCTCTGCTGCTGGTCCTCATTCTCTGGATACGCTGCTGCTCCCTGAAAACACACACCACGGCATATCAGTGTGCAACTTAATACATTAGATTATCAAAAAGTGAAGTTTATATGTGATATAGATTCATTATATACAGACTGATGCATTTCAAGGATTCATTTGTTTTGATTTGATGATTATGGCTGACAGCTAAAGAAAAAACTGATTTAAGTTTCTCTACAAATGTGAATAGTGAATAAGACCGATTAGATAATTAAATAAGATTAATTTTTAATTCAGAATTGTGAAGTTACATAACCATAAGGAAGGTGGTTTAGTGCCGTTTACAAGCATTTAATTTGGAAAGTTAAGTAAAAGAAAAAACTGCATAAACAAGAGGGATAACCAGTCTTTAGGACTGTGAAGTATTCATGCATTAATTCAAGCTAAAAGAGCCCCAACCAAGTGCTAAGTGCATATTTTGCAACTAAGTTCTAAACTTGTTGATCTAATTTTAGTAGATCAGCAAATATTAAATTGTATATAAAGTATCTTTTAAATATTTCCTTTTTTCCTGAAACTCTTAAGCTGACTTTTTAACGATAATCAAATTTATTTACATGCATCTGGTATCTAATAAGGATGAGTGGCTTTTTCACTCATAATCCCTTTGCCAATAGACAAATTTAATATCTGTTTATATTAAAGAGCTCTTTCCTTTCGCGCTCTGTGTTTTTTTTTTTTTATTCAACAAAGCAGATCGCTAAGTTTTTGAAAGTTAACACTTAGAAAGCTTCTTGCTGCTGTAGAAAAAGCCTGCGGCTATTAAGTTAATAACTGGGAACATGGATTTGCATAGAAACAAATTATTAGGGTAATTATTAAACTTTCTGCAAACAATGAGAGCATTTCTGTTTTGTTGTTTGACAAGCTGTAGTATTAAAAAAAAACAAAAACATCTAAATTGAAGTCAAAGGTCCTTACTGGAAAAAAATCCCTGCAAAACTACATATCTTAAAAGTGAATACAACAGATCTTAGCCTGACAATTTTTAAAAGCCAACACAGAGAAATTAATGAAGTGAATAAAATGAATAATTAGTTGCCAAATCAACTATGGGCCTTGGCCTCCATTAACACAACTAAATATACAGATGTGATGGTGAGAAATCTGGCATCAAACTCTGCAAACCAGCTGGAGGGCATCATTTAATTTCCATGGAGGAAGAGAAGCGTTATTAATATCGGTGAGCAATCCTGCCGACAGATAATGAGACTGATGTGGGGAGAGAGCAGATGGATGGAGCAGCGAGGGAGACAAGTCTGAGGAAACAGTTCTTTTACTTTTAATCTTGCTGCTCTAAAAAATATGAGATGTAATAAAAAGCAGAGAGTGACTGTATTGACTCAGCTTATTTCTGTATTGACTGAGAACTGAATTATTGCTTTTATCAACAATTCAGTGCTAAAATGTCTTTCTACAGCAAAGTGCCGTTTCCAAGCAAAAGGTCTGCCTCTGCAAAGGTTAACATTAGTTTATGAAGTTAGAGAGTCAATAATAATTAAGTAAAATAATTTCAGTTACACATCCTGTCACATTTTCATTGGAAATAATAAAAGGGAACATGTGTAGTTTGAGCAACAAAATCTGACACTGCATGGCAACCAGGCGCATCATATTTAATAATATCCACACTTTCAAAGACCTGATTTTAATGCAAACCTTTGCACATCTTGGTTACACTGCAGATTTGCTTCTTAAGCTGTCTGGCAAAAGAAATTCATAAAAAAAAAAAATCGTTTTGTACAATGCTTCGTTTTTGAACCCACACATGCTTTAAATGTCATTTTTTATCAAGATACTCAGAAGACACTGACAGGACAAAGCAGACTTCAGCACCTATGTGTCATTCTCTGTCCCATTTTTCACACCACGTTACTGCTGTGGTTCCTGGTTCTGCTTTTTCTTCCCTGCTGTCTTAGAAAAGGTCACCAGATAAGCAGAGAGCGGCCGTTTCCCTGATTTTGAAAAATGCCACGCCTGTCATCAACCGATTAGTCCCTAAGATGGCCTTAAAAACATTCTGCAATGTAGAATGAAAGCCTTAAAAAAAGTGTTTTAACCTTGAGACATTTCTGAAGTGGACACACATCAATAAATAACTATTTCAAGTCATAATTTTAAAACAATTTGAAGTCACAAAACATAAGTTTTTCTGCATTTTTTTCATCCATTTTAACGTTACATCTACTTGCCACAAAAAACGAGACATAACCATCTTTCAAGATTTTTTTGTCTGCCAAGTTGCTCACCTTTGCTGCCTCCACCATCCTTGCAGTGGCGTCTGCCAGCAGTTTGGCGGCTGCCAGCAGCTTCTTGGAGTTGTCCACGTCCACCTCGACCTCAGCGTCGGACCTCATGGCATTCACCAGGTCTGAGGTAGCCTGAGCCAAAACCCGAGCCTGCCGAACCATCTCTCCTTTATGGCGACGCAGACGAAAATGAATGGAGATGAAGAAAGAGACTGAGTTTGTTCACAATAACCACACAGTACCAGCTCCTTACACTGAAGCGTAAATGTTTAATGTTAGGTTTTCTGAATCTGAATCCAGTTTTCCAGGGCCCAATCCTTCCAGTTTCCAATGACTACGTGTTCTTCGGCTTTTTGTTGGCTATCTGAACATTCTGATGTCTTCTCGCACTTTCACAACTATTTCCTTTTGTTTGTGCCTGTTTCAAAACTTTAAACATTGCTGATCACAAACAACTGACATCATTGGCCATGCTATACATTGAGTCACTGTCTAAAACAAGTCTAAAAACACCTTCTTTGTTTTTTTAAGTCACCATGGCTGCTGTGAATCAGCTACATGTAGCAGGAGTCTTTTTGACGTACAAAATACAGGGATATTCATTATGGTTCATTTATAATTAATACAGTCAAATTTGTAGCTGAAAACAATCTAATTTACAACAAATACACTAAGCCACTGGAACATCTAAATTGATTAGAATTTCATTAAAAAGCAAATTTATTTAGGTAATTCAATTATAAAAGTGGCACTTGTACAGAGTCATTACGAACAGAGTGATTATTTTTTGCCAGAGTGAGTTTGATAAATCTAGCTTGTAGCAAATGAAAACCAAAACGCAGTTTCTCCGACCTTACACAGGACCAATAAAAACGCGTATTTTAATACAGAAAAATTGACCTACAGAAAACGGTGTCTATATAATGTACTAAATATGCACCTGACTATTCTCAGGGGCGCGTTTGCATGAATCACTGCTTCGATGCAGCCTGAAATGGAAGCAACTAGTCTGCAGCTCAGCTGAGGTTTAGAGGAAGTCCAGGTTGCTTAACAGCGGCCTCCAGTTCATCTCCATTGTTCGATCTGGTGTCCATTATCCTAGTCTTCACAATACCACATAGGTTCTCTTTAGAACCATCAGGCAGGACAGACGAGGCGGTTTCAATCCAACAGTCTGCAGCAGATATCAGATATTCCACTTTTCTTATTGGGTCGATCCATTTCCTTGTTTGACCTCCAGGCCAACAACATTCTTTGAGCATCTTCTTTCTTCCCTCTGGTCTTTTTCTACTGTCAGACTGGTTAACATGACTGTCAGCCTCTCTCTGTGCTCTCAGCTGACAGCAGTCACTTCAAACACATCACTGTGTCAGTAAAGCTGAGGAGAAGCCGGGCCAGGATGGGAGTAAAGCCACAACAAGGCATCTTCAGAAACTACTAACCAAGAGCTCAGATGATCCTTTCTTAGTCTAAACTTAATGAATATTCTGAATGTACATAGATTAAACAATCAAAGTCTTTCAGTTAATACAGAGAATCCACATGGGCAAATAAAGATGTTTATGCATATTTATGGATCAAATGTATCTAAAAGAAGCAGCTTTCCCTGTGAAGAGCATTAAAAATAGGAGTGCTGTGTTTGATTTTTTTTTTCCCAGCAAGAATTTGAAAAAATTGCCACACTAATTAAAAAAATATCAGAAATGATACTCAGAACTCTTAGAAATACATTTCCCACACATGGCCTGACTGTATAATTTATTTTTTTGGAGTACTGTAACTTCTCCAAATGGTGCGCTCGCTCTACCGCTGAGTCGTGCGTCGCTCCCTACAGCCTGACCATTTTGGCTTCATTTTTCATGTGTATGGAAAAACCAGGGAATAATTTTACATATAAAATCTTAGTAAAAACATCTTCATACATTTTTATTTTATTTTACAGCGTCTTGCTGCTGATTTATGTATGTTTCAGGCTCACCTGCGTCTCCCATGGAAGTAAAGATGCTCTCTGTGACAGTCATGATGGTGTCTGTGGCCTGGTCGTAGCGCCCGATTGGCTCTCCCCTGGCAGTGTACTGACGGACATGTTGCAGAAGATCTGCCAGCGCCTGACTCACAACGCTTGCTGCTGCGCTCACCTTCAGGAAACAAGACCAACATCACCAGTTCTGTATTTAAACAAAGCCTGTGATGTTATTAGAACTAGTACTAATAAAGAGGTAAAAATGACAGATTTGTTGTATATCTGTCTATGAATCAAGCTGACCTGTTTAAGCAGCTCCCCATCCTCTGTGGCTGAGAGGCAGGCCTGGACACAGCTCTCCACCGAGCGGTCCACCAGTTTCCCGGCTTCGATCAACTGCTCCTGACAAACCGGAGAGCTGATGGTCGGACTCACCACCTGAAACAACCAAAGGGTTAAAAGTATTAAAGGTGTCACTGAGAAATATGGCCATATTTAACTTCTGTCACCAGCAGCGGACAAATGATCACCACTGAGTGGAAAACCTTCCTCTTGTTAAAACATTGAAGCTCTTTTGTTTTAAGGTTAATCAAAAACTCAAATCATGTTGATCCACTTTTTCAGTTTAAAGTGAAACGAATCAATAATCCAAAAAGAGAAAAAAATGATTGGACAAAGATTGTCCAATCTTTTGGAAAATCTCAGCACACTGCAGCTAATAAATGAAACTGTTCTGACTCAAAGCCAGCAGTGCATTTACACTAATTACACACATGTGGGCTGTATGATTGGGAAAGAGCAAAATAATGAGCACACAGTGTTAACTGAACCATCATACATTCACTTAAAAAAAAAAAAGGCAAAGATCTCCAATACTAAAGCATGCTCATTTTCTTTAATTTACTTAATTGCCTAGAGTTTATTAATATTATGTAATGTTAGAATAAAAGTGCTTCTCATTAAACTAGAACAGCTTTGAAATCTAATTTATTTCAGTATTTCATTCCAGAAAGTGACACTCATTTAATGTAAATTTACTAACCACACAGTGATATTCATTACGGCTAATACAAACCCCAAATGCAGCTTCTCTGAAAAGTTACACAACACCAATAAAACACATTTTAAACACAGAAATCACCAAATACTGAATCTACATAATGTTTTAAATCAAATTACTAAAACAAATGAACTTATAGATAATGTTCTGATTTATTGAGGTCTGTTTGTAAAATGTTCATTCTTGTACCTTTGCACAAGCCACAAGTTGGGAGGTGGACAGGGCGCACTGTGTGGCGGCAGCAATGACCCGATTCTGCAGAACTGTGTCCTCTGCAACCTGGGCGACGTTCTTGGCCTTCAGCACCAACATGGCCGCCGCGTTGGCCACCGCTTTGGCCAAATTCATCAAGACATCCTGTAATCACAGGTAAAAATAAGGGATCACCAAATATTTGCACAAGCACTTTTAGAAAATGTTCTTGTAAAGCAGAAAAAATTACAAAAAAAGAAAAAAAACACCTTTTTTTTTTAAAAATGTTTTTTACTTTTCATGCATTGTGTTCAGCTACATTGGTGAAAATGATATGCACCTTGATAAACTTTTTTCTCTCTTCATATTCACAATACATCTATAGCAGAATGATAAAATGAAAGCTGAGGAGTTACCTGGAACCGCTCGTCTGTCTCGTTCTCGCCGATCTGTCGCAGGAGGTCTCCACTGGCCTGACCGATGCTACCTGCAGCGGTCAGCACTGTTTGTCTGGTCTAAAGTCACACACACAAAAAAAAGATCAATCAAGACCTGCAGTCGCATTTAAATCTCTTCTACTACCCCAGTTTATAATAGTATCACTGTCACTTATTTCACCATGTGTGTCCTTATAAGAAGGAAGATTTAAACACATGCAAACAGGCTTTGATAAAAGCATCAAAATGGACAATTTCTGCAGCATTTGTTCCCTGCAGTAATTTTAAACCAGCTCCAGGATTGATGATTTAAAGAGATCTTGAATCTTCATTTTGATCACCCAGGACATTTTCAGTTAAGAGACAAGCAGAAGAGGATGTTTATATAATTGGGTTAGGATTTGGACCAGCAGAGAGACAGAATTATTAAAGGGAAGACGCGTCGTCTCGGGACGCAGCTGCTTGGCGACAAATTTAATTAGCCTTTAGCTGGCTGTTTGACATCAGGTCTGAAATACTACAGCTGAGGAGTTTGTTTTGCTGCTTGAATTCAAATCAGAAGGGATGCCTGTTTCCCGCAAATTAAACAGTTTCTGTCTGATAATGTGCTTTTAATGAAGATGTGAAGAGGATAGATTTCAAGTACGAGGGAAGAGAAGAAACTCAATCTAAGTCTGAAAGTTTGAGATGTCATCTCTCACCTCCCCGGAGGTCGGCTCCACGGCCTTCAGGAGGTCGGACACGGCACCTGCGAGCGTCCTGGCAGCCTTCATCAGGTCGTTACCTCCTCCCACATCGTCCTCCATCAGCGCGGCCAGCAGCTTCACACCCTTCGACATTTCCGTCAGGTTGGAGGAGATGGTGGTAATGGCGCAGCCCACAGCCGTGTAGTCTGTGTCAGTGGGATCACCTGGGAGGAAATAGGGAAAGACAACATGAGGTAAATGTAAAACAAAGCGCAAAATTGTTTACTTGTAGGGAGTTTGTGCGAGACCTTGTGCAAACTTACAGTTGACAAAAGATATGGGGGGGGAAAAAAAGTGAAAAAAATAAATAAATCTGAGATGGAGTGGTTTGCAAGCTGCCAGGCCACTTTCTCCCACATTCTCCAAACCACAGCAGGATATGTGGGAACTATTAGGTTTTACATGGCTTCTAACAAACAGCAGCCTGATGGAAAAGTTCTACTTTACCCAAACAAACTGGCCAAATAATTTTAACTGCAGAGCACACCATGCCTAAATGCACTTGTAAAAATGCGGGTAAAGCCTGCTGACATGTATTGCTTTTAATAAAAAATTGCACTTCCTAAAATATGTATATAAAAATATATACATATTTTTTCAGAAATGCTAGAGAGACAGTGAAAAAAAAAAGCCAGTATGATTTCTGTTGAGTCAAGAAGCACTGACCGGCTGTGAGGTTCACAACAGAAGCCGTTCCTGCAGTGATGGCATCAACCTGCGAGTGGATCTCATGTTTCGATTCGTCCATCTTGTTCTGGATCCACACTTTGGAGGCCTAAGAGAAGATTGCAGAAATTTTTTGGACGTGAGCACATTTAGCAGGTTTCATCACTGCTGTGAATAAACATTTAATGCTCTTTTGGGTGTGAGAGAGTGACTACCATGTCCTGCCCCAGCGGTGGGAGGTCGTCAACCTCCCCCAGGTCTATTTGGGCTTTTTGAACAGCTTGCATGCTGGTGTTGATGGTTCCCATTAGAGCCTGCTGCGCTGAACTCTGCGTACAAACAATTTATGAGAAGCTAATTAGCTTACAGTCTCCTGAGATGACATATTGCAATCTAATAATGAGAAGAGTAAAAAAAATCAGATGAGCGCTTTAAGACACCACACAACATCTAATGTCGTACCAGTGGAGGCATGTGGCCACGGTGCATCTGACCCATGGTGATCTGCTGCTGAGGGGACGGCATGGTGCCCATGCTGAGTGACTCGGTGCCAATAGAGCCAGAGCGGATCACCCCCGGCAACGCCACGGAGCTTTGGTTCACCTGACCCATACGGTTAAACTGCTGCTGAAGTATCGTGGATCTGCAAGAGTACAACATGAGCGCCATCAGTACTGAGTCTACAGCCGTGCAGCATGATGATGTCGAAGGCTGATGTTTGTACAGCAATGTTTTTTGAAGTGCCATGCAAAAATATTACTCAGACTTTCTTACAAATTTCATGTAACAACCACAAAGTTACATTTATAAGCCTTGCAAAAATATTTTTAACTTGATTTCGGTCAGGACTTTGTTCTGACACCTACACTTTCCACTGCAGCTTACTGCAGTTAGTTTTCCTTCACGGCACTATTTTTTAATTATTATTTTGTTTCATTTGTTTCCTGTGTTCCCCCAGCGTGAGGGAACCTGTGAGGCCTTCAAAGAAAAGCTACTCTTATATTAAGAATAAATGACACATAGGGGGACTAACTGAACTATCTTAATAAAGTCTATCATAGCCAAATGCCTTCAAAGTTACAAGGCTCAATACAAATCCGGGAACTTTGTTCGATTTTAATGTATTCAATTTTGAGAGACTATGCAACATTTAACTTCCATTTCACATTTTATGAGCTATCTTGTGTTTATCTACCACATAAAATCCCACAATGATACGTAAAGCTTTTGGTTTTAATGGAAGAAAATGGGGAAGCACTCTTTTAGTATGAATAATTCTGCAAGTTAAATCCTTTAAAAATGTTTTCTGAAAGAAGCAAACCATCAAAGTAGATTGTTCTAGAATTATGTTTTTAACTGGACACATTCGTCATCACACTGAGCTGGTTTGGATTTTACACATTAGCCACAAAGACCTTAAACACAATAAAGACCGACAGGAAAAAAATCTTTCCACCTTCAGCAAACAAAGGCTTGTTTGTTTTGCTGCAGAAGAGACTTGCAAAGTTGGGTGTGCAATGTTTCTGCAGTATTACAGATTGTTGCCTTTGGCATCAGCACATAGATGGGGTGGGGGGTGAAATTATATCTGAAAGTATAAATGTTGCAAAAAGCTGAAAGCAGGAAAACTATCAGCTGAGAATGGACAGAAACACAGTTTCACCTGAGGCTAAATGAGACAATGTTCCTCCCACAGAAGGATGAAAAATGTCAGGCATGTGTTCTCCATGTCAAAATGTAGTCCAGGTAGATGGATGGATGTTAAAGTTGTTGTAGTGGCTTGTTAGAGTGATGTGTACATAGCTTTGTTATGTACTGGTTATGTGTTCAACATCATCATAATGTTCCTAGTTAAACTGGGATAAGCTGTATTTTATAGAGAATACAGTTAAGTGATTCTTTTTTTGTTAAAATCAAACAAAGTGCACACTTAAAGAAATGGCAAGTTTCAAGCCTTGTTTCAAACATAAACCAAAAAGGTCTGATTTCCATACTTTTTAGGGGAAACTGATTCCTCCAGCATGGTTGACTCCTCATCGCCCTCTAATCCAAACCGGTCCTTGCTTTGCTTCTGCAGGAGAGGCAAACACAGCAGAAAAGCAGAAAATCAGACTGTGGTTTAGTTAAGCCCTGTTTAGTTGGAAAGAGGACAACAAATCATGAGATGAGACAAGATCTTCAACTTGCCTAAATAAATAAATAAAATGAAAATAAATCACACAGTCAGATAACCAGATTTACATTTTAGGCTTAACATATGAGCTCCTGCTGTACACCAGCACCATAGGATGCCAGCCTTCCTCTGCTACTGTTCATTTAACTACAGCAGCATGACAGAGCGGCATGGTCTCCATCAATCACCTGCAAAGCCGAATACACGTAGCCCTCAGGAGAATACTAAAACATCAGGATTACGGGTCTCCAGTGATGAATGTCTCACCTTTTTGAGGATGATATCAATATAACCGGCGATGAGCTGGGAGATCTGTTCCCCTTCGGTGGTCTGCACTGAGTAGTAGCTCTCCTGGTACTCCCCAAAGTCCTGCAGAAACGCATCCACAGAGTGAAACATCCGATTTGTGTGAAATTGTAAAAGGGGGAGCAAAAAGCAGAGCGTGTACGGTGTACAGGCTGAGGATTTTCTGGGAGGATTAAAGTGAATCCATGGAGACGGCTCGACTCAGATGAGCACCGCACATTGTGCTGGCTGATATGAAGCTGCGGCAGAGAGTCAGATTAACCCGAGAGCCGTTCTGGACGTAAACCTTAATGCAGGAAAACTAACTGCTTCCATGAGGAAAGATTTGGCTGCAGCTTCCACTTATTTTTAGCACCTTTCCACAAAAAAAAAATAAATAAATAAATAAAAAAAAATATATATATATATATAATATACAGAAGAGTAAATAGAGAGATGCTAAACAACCTCTAAATCAGTGACACCAATACAGACAGCCTAAATGGTTAAAAGCACTCCAGCAAATTAGCCTCCACACAATAGGCTGTGTTAATCGAGCTGCAACAGAGACCCAACACACCTGTAAGGCTAAAGCTGTGTTTAGTGGCTGGACCTCTGATTGCTGACACAAAGGAGAGATATTGCCAGCAAAGAGAATACAGTTTGTTCAGAGGACTGAAGGAGACGAATGAAAAGGTGAGAAATACGCAACATCAGTCAGAATCTGGGTTCATAAGGATTTTTTTTAATTTACAAAATTAAGTTAGAAGTTAAACATATTCCCATCAGTTTTCTTTATAATCCTCTGGACTTTTAAACACAAAATGTCTACTTTGATTAGTTTTATTTGGTAAGATTCACAAATCACAAAACAAAACTGTGTCCAATTCAGCAGGTATCATTTTAATTTTTTTTTTTTTTACCAGTTTTGGTAACTGCACGCTACTTAGTTCTTCATACTAAAATCTAAAATACTAAAACTAGACTGGATTTTCAATAAATACTCCTCTAAGTCAATTTGTGATCTTTGATAACTTTATTTTGAAAATAAAATATCCCAAATGTTTCTATGAAGGTCTACAATATAAACTACCATATCAATTGCATTTTTTGTGTGTGAATTTATCTGCAATTAATGAGATGGATAAAACTTTATTTTTGATGTGGAAATGAGTTATTGAAAGAGGTCATCTAAATATAAAACAAGGTCAAATAAATTCAGATCTACCTTCAGATTGACCAATACAGAACAGTGTAGAAACTCAAACCTTTTTCAGACTCCATTCTTTTTTCCAGTTCTTATCCAGACTTGCAAAATAACAGAGCTAATTTACCTGCTTTTCCAGACTATAAAAACTATTTATGTGATAAATGTGTAGTACAGCTGGCTCTGCGGTGTGAGCAGCTTTTCTCATTCTGCCTCTGGACAGAACGTGGGCGTGTGGCAGTCTTACCAGTGTAAAGCTCTTGGGCGACGCAGCCCACCTCTTCACCGTAGTGAGAGGCCATTCCTGAACCACATCTTTGGTCTTCTCGTCCACTCTCATCACCGACTCCTTGGTGATGCCCAGGAGCCGAGGCACTAGTTTGTTCTTACTCTTCATCTTTTCCTGTAATAAAAAGAGACTTTACTTCAGTCAGACACATCGATAGATAACATTTAAGCCTCAAATATTACACACAATGTAGAGGTGACTCTTAGCACATTATAACAGAGTGAAGTTACAAAAGTATTCATTTCTGTTCAATTTTATCATGAAAGCAAGTAAAGATCCAAAATGTGGTTGCTAAAATTTAAAACATGACATAAAAACGGTAACATCTGTTTCAACCCAGGAGTTTTATGGCATACAAAATGACTTAATTCTTGACAGCAATGAATGTACATCATTTGAGTGAATTTAAAGAGTCATGAATATAAAGAGTCAATTAAAATCATGACAAGTTTGAATTTCCTTTATGATGTTTAGTTGACAGATTAGACAGAAAACAGGACAGAAATTCATGCAAAAAATTTACTTAGAGATTGATTTAGTTTTCATATCTATTTGCTGGTGGCACAACTTTACATCAATCTAAGCAGCAAAGAAAAATTAGAAACCATCTTAATTAGTAAAAAAAAAAAAAATGTGTGTCCTTATCTTTACATCAACTAATTGAAATCTCTTCCTGAATTCTCATAGCTTTCAGTATCATATTGCAAACACCCTCTCTAAAATACATAAAAGCTTTTGTGTTTTTAGTGTGGAAAAGAGCAAAGGCCTCTTGTGGAAGCGAAGCCGGTGGGAGCAGGCAGAGAGAATGTGATGGGCTGTGACGTGAGGGCCAAGAGGTGAGGTGTGCAGAAGTCCTGCAGGGACTGTAAACTCTCCGCAGGCCTCCGAGAGTTAAAGGTTAGGAGCCGCCGGCTGAAGTTTTCCAGGGTTGTTTCAGAGACGTTTCTGCTCCACCGGATTAACCTCAAGATCCAAAGACTCAAAGACAAAAGGAGATACCAAGCTGAACTGTTCAAGGGGAATTCATATGGAGTTCCAAGAAGTTAAAGGACACTTTTAGATGTCTGTGGCATTTTTAGGAGGAATAAAAAGGCAGAGCAGAAACTGTAACATGTGCTCTACTATTGGAAGTGATTTCATTCTTCATACCTACTCATTGTAATTAATTTCTAGAGATTAAACTATCGGACAATGAGATAAAAAAATAAAAATAAACTTCTTTGTGTGAAATATTGATTTGTGTAAGACTAATATAGTCAAAAAGAATTTAAAAATAAATTTCAGCAAATAGAAAGATTTATAGTGGTGTAATGCAGAATATTGTCTTTATAGTACATAGTAGCAGAAGTCTACTGGATTCACTTGGATTCTGCTGCCAGTTGGACTATAATGAACATATACCTCCACATTGTGCCCTACTACCTGTCAGTCACTGCAACCGCTCTATATTCACTCTGACACCTCCTCTGCTGCACAGACAGCAGTAGTTTCCTTCCAGCACCACAACTTCTTCTGCAACTGACTTCTTCTCTTACTCTGCGCTTCAGTTTCATAGTATTCCGTGCAGCTCGTCAGAATCTTTTAGCATAAAACACTAAATTTTGTGCATAACTTCAGACTTACCTTGACGAGGAAGAAGGAGACGCCGTACGTCCGCAAAGACCGTGCCAGTTTGACATACTTCACTTTTGCTTCAATCTCTGTCATTTCTCCACAGTTTTTGTGTTCCTGCAGGTTTAATTTTGTTTACAGGAACTTATTACTTATACAACATTGTTGAGATAAAAAGAAAACTAAAATGAGGATGAAATTCACACACCTGAAATATTTTCTTCTCAGCTCCTCGTTGTTTTATGTACTCTTTGGGCAAGAACTCTTTCAGACTTTGGAAGAAATTAAATACGTTTGAGGATGTAATTAATGCAGCAAAGATGAGTTAAACAGTTTCTCCACAATATTTGAACTTCATTATTGGGGGAAAATAAAATTCAAATACTCACTCTAAGAATCCAGGCTTGTGTTTGTGCTCTACGTGAGGTCCAAACTGGATCTGGGCCTGAATGCCTCCAAACTCACAGGCTTTGTCAAAAGACACTGGGTGGGAACCATTTAGGATGTCATCTCGTGCCTGCAACAGCAACAAATAATATTTTTTTTGTTAATTTTTTTTTTAAAGGAGAAACGTTGTGCTATCCTAAAATTACTTGCATGCATATTTTTGTGACTTTTTAAGATAAAAAAGCTTGTGTATGTTTCTTTATTTTCCAGGAATAATCACAAATTTTTAACAAAAAAAAATCCCTCTTGCCAGTCTTTTACTGTAAAGGACATTAAATATATCTTAAACCCTTCACCTGTACGTAGAGTAGGTTGAGTTGGACCGGGTCTCTGGAGTCTACGTTCTGGTCCGAGTAGAAGAACTTGCGTCTAAGCAGGAGAGTCTCGTTCTCGTCCACGCCCTGCTCTCTAAATGTTCTGCTGTGGTCCAGCCAATTCACTAAAACACAACATAAAATGAAGTAAACTGATTTGATTTGCTTAGGCTGTTGTCAATGCACTAGATTTAAATAATGTGGTGTCCCTGTGTATACATTTATTACCTCGCACTGTGAAGCAAAAATGTACAGAAAACATCATGGGAAACAAATCGCTGCAACGTTTCTCATAACATTAAAGCCAGTTTACAAAAATCTAATTGGAGTGCAAATCACAGATTCACTGCCATCAGTTTACCACATATATTAGATCAGTGAATGTTTATGACAAGAAGTAACTGCTTGTGTGCAAGGTTGAACACATCCTTATGGGAAAGCTTTTCAGATTCAAATAGTAGTAAGAAATTTAGATGTAGAGCTCCCATATTCCAGTTAAGGGTGGTGCACACAGAAAGTCATTATCTTTCTAACACCTACACATCAGCCCTGGCTCCTCTTTCTTGGCGGTTTTACAGCCAGCCATTTCTTAAGATGTGACCAAAACAACTAAGTTATTTGTTACTTGAATGACAACGACACAAATATTAAACCGAGTAGACGGTAAGGACAGTGACTAAACTACAAATTAGAAGTGACTCCTAGCCTGTGTTCAGATCTGAAGAAACTGTTTGGATGAGCGGTGAAACGTCTTCAAGAGACAAGAAGTCCAGCTGCATTCTTTATAAGTAGCTGACATTTTCTCATATGTGTGCATTATGTAAGAGATCCACTTCATTTAGGTTGGGAAACTTTCCATGTCAGTTAAAACATTTTTTGTTTTTTTTTAAACTTACAGTCATCATCCGTGTGCAGTTTGGCTTTCAGTTTCTCCATCTTCCTCTCGTCTCGCAGCAGTGTCCTGTCCTTCTTCAGCGTACCCGTCCCGTCCTCCTTCTTTTCCTCCACCGTCTCCTGGATCAGAGAGTACTCCTCATAGTTTGTGATGCCTGAGATCAAAAGTAAAAATATTTATTTTAGATAGAAGTCCAGTGACTTTGTTATACAGACCTAAATAAAAATCTTAGATGCAATGAGCGCCATTTGTAAAAGTACTTTGTCATGCTACAAACGGGGGAAAAAGGTTCAATACTTGCTAACCAAAGTGAAGTGTCACATAATGAAGAAAAGGGAATAAAAATGAAATTATTTTAAATATATATATTTTTTATTTCACATTTGATAATTGCAGCATTTGCACCTGAAAACTACATAAGCATGAGTGTGGGGGCAAGCCAGAGATATATATTTTATTTTATGGATGTGCAACAAAGCTGGACCAACAAAAGCAATAAAAACTGTTTGGACTAGTTTTTCCTCCAAGCAAAATCAATGCCGTTCGACTGCAATATCTAATTTTAAAGTACATTCTGCTGAAGGAAAAAAAAATGGAGAAAGAATGCAGATCGGATGATTATGATGTACCTATTCTGCTGCAAATAGTCACAAGCAGCTCGCCCACTGTTTTTGAGTCATCCACCATGATTGTTTTAACGGCTCCATCCAACATTTTGATTTTCTGGGGCCTCTGCTTCTTCTTGTATTCAAGAATATCCTGCTCAAACACAAGAGGGAAAACATAGTTAAAAAATAATGATAATCAAAACTAAATAAGGTGAGTTTGTAGGTTTCACTTCAGAAGGAGAGAAACGGAGAGACAAATTGAAAGTTTCCGCTGAGGAAATGATCATTTGCAACCAGGTCACATGCAGGGAGGGAAGAACAGAAGCCTGAAAACCTTATTTAACGGCTGTCTATCACGGCCTGCCGCTCCCCTTCTATTCACAACAATGGGCTGACATTTGGTTCACAATAAACGGTCACAGTCATGCCTCCTACCTGGGCTGCTTTTGGTGAATTTGAAGAGGGGAACCAATTTAAGAGTGGCACAGCTACAGCCAGGCACTAACTGACAGACTGCTGATGAGTTTGTCTACGTTATTCACACATCCATGTCTGGTGTGTGACTCACACAAAGGTACCAAGATAACTGTGTGTGCCTAGTGTGTGTCTTTGTGGTCTCATAATTTTCATTTAAGAGTTCCCTTAAGCTTTACTCTACGTTCAAAGCAAACGTTCATGCCGTAATTGCAGCTTCTCCCCATGTGGCTGCGGGTTAAACAGACTGATGTGTTTACCCCGTTACGAAGCATGTAATAGTCCAGTGTCCTTCCAGACTCCAACCAGATCCCTTTTCGGGGGTCTTCGTCAGACAGGAAGAGGCCGTAATCTGAAGCTGAAGCAGTGAGGATAAACATCAGAGGTTTAGATGATATTTATCAAAAAGAAAGAACATCAAAAAACATCTTGAGCACAGAGAATAAAGGTCATCATCAGGCACAACATTTGCACAAGTTTAGAAGACAATGGCATTTTCAAAAAAATTCTATTTTAAAAGTTTATTGGAACAGAGCTCCCAAGTCTAAAACATTTGCAAACATAAAGGAGTGAATGATGACTTCAGTGGAGCCATGTGGAACAAATAAGTCTGACATGACACTGAAAAAAGATGAAAAGCTCAGATTGATGAGGCTCCAACATGTGGTCCAGGATGTTGTGGAAAGAATTTCAGATTTTATAGTTGAACTCATAAAAGGCACAACTGTTTATCTATTGTACAAAAGATTGTCCAAATATAGAATTAGATTAAACTTAGTAAAAGGAAGAAATTTTTAAATATCTGTAAATTATTCTGTATTTAACATAAAATGAAAAAAATCAATGTTCCTAAAAATATCAAAGAGAATATTTTTACAAAAGCTTCCAAAAATATTCACACCCCTTAACTCTTCCACATTTCTCACAAACTTCAACGTGGTGTTCGCATAACTGTGTAATAGAAAGAAAGTAACAGTTTATGAAAGTTTTTACCAAAGAAAAACAATACCTGCATTTAAATTCAGTCCTCTTTACTTTCACACCCCTAAATAAAATCCAGTGCAGCCAATTGCCTTTATAGGTTCTCTTATTAGTAATTAATCAACTAGAGTAGAAAGTCACACTTCAGGTTGAAAAATCCAATGACAAAAACAACAGGGCATGCGCTTTAAAACTCTGGCCTTTGGAGAAGAGCATTTAGTAGAAATGCATTGTTTTGTTCAAGGAAACCCATAAAAATTCACATTTAAAGGTTGTAGCAAGCCATGTGGAGGGCAGTGCAAACAGGTGTCCTCACTTAAAGCTCTAACTGCAGCTGATTTCTGGACAGAATGTATCTTTTTACTTCTACAATCATGCACCATTTTGTGTTTTGCTGTCATATAAAAAATATAAATCTAAACAATAAAAACAAAAGTTTGTTGTTGTAATGTGACAAAATGTGGAAGAAGAGAGGAATACTTTTGCAACGCAATGCATAAATGTTGGCCATTTTTGCCATTTTTGAACTCTCCAGAGTTTTGTCGTTTCTTAGCTGATGCTGCAGATTCCAGTATCGTTGAGAGGCTCACCCTGTCCAGTCTGAGCCTCTGGGACCCTCTCTCTGATAATCCTGCAGGCATCATAAACAGCTGTGGAGGGCTCAAACTGCATCGTCTTCACAACGTTGCATTGTCGCACGCAGATTTTGAGCGACAACACTACCATCTTGACCGGCAATGTGGGCAGGAACTGCAGCTACACCTGGGCATAAAGAAGATGAACAATACTGGTGAAGTGGAACTTAATAGACAGGCAAACTTATCAACTAATGCAAATGAGACAGACTTTTTATAGATGAGCCATTATCTAAAAAGTGCTTTCAAAGTTTAAACAACTACAAAGCTGGATTTCTTCTTTTTCTACTAAAAAACATTGCCTTACTTTATTTGCATAAATTTGGGCCATCGACTGAACAGAAGCTCTAACAATGTCCCTCACTTCCACTGTCATAAACAATTAAACTTTATGAAAGTGGAGAAAGTGCTAATTTGTTCACAGAGGGCCCATTGTTATGCTTCATAAGATAAAGGAGCCGACAACAAATTTATCACTTTCAGGAGATGGCCCATCTGGTTCCTGATAGGGACAAAAAAAAAAAAAAAAAAAACGACTCAATGATCAGAGCTGGTAAAGCAGCAAACTGTGTAAAGTAACTAGGAAATTGAAGATATTTCTCTTCAGTCTTTTTCTTAATACGTTGCTTAAACAAAGTTTAAATTAAATTAAATTATTTAGTTAGTATATTTACACATAAAGCTGCTATGATGACAATCTAAATGGAGAAAGGACAACAAAAGAGGATTGTGCCATCTCCAACAGAGGACATCCTGTAAGACACCACCGGGAACAGAGAACCGCTGTGAGACAGGGAGGTCAGAGGTCAGGTCAGATCACGGCTGACATTCGTATGCGTCCTCTCCTCTGGTCCGTTTGTTCATGACCCTGACCCAGACACTCAGAATCTGGTTCCTATGTGAGATCTGTTCACACACAGGAGGGAAGGTGTTGGAGTGGCTGCCAATGTTCACACGTATCTGCTGCTGCGGCCGACACCAGCAGCACAACAAGGCATTACTTCAAACACTTTTGGCTTGTTGGCAAAAGATTGAACGATTTACAAGATTTTGATGAAAGATCAGTTCATCATTCATAATTTGGTAAATGAATAACGTGGAAGCACTCAGCCTTTGAGGAGATGGAAGTTCTTAATAAGGCTAAAGTAAAGGTGTCATGTCTGATTTGAGAGTTCACAAAACAACTGTTGCAAATTGTTAAGCTTCAGGCGAAGAGGAACTTCTCTGAACTGTAGTTGCCAACAGCGACTTCAAGCCGCCAACAATAAAAATTCCCCACCATGACGTCTCTGACACGCCCTGAACTCTGAAATAGACCTCGTTAGAATGAGCTGGACAAACGAGCCTTCATGATGCGCTCTGTATGTATTTTGCCATTTTTACCTTTTAGACACAGAAATAAAATTGTGAAATTTCCTAGTCAGATTTCAAGTAAACCCTAACTCTTCAGATTATTTATGTTGACAATAGATTTTGCCTCTGGGATCGCAAGACTTTGCCAGCCACTTTAATACAAGAATCGACTGATTCTCGATCACATTATCCTAACACTTGTAATAACTATAACCCTTGTGATGATTTACTTCTAAGTAAACAAACCTCTTTGTAGAAAACACTAGAACATTGACCATGTAAAAACTGTCAGAGGGAAAGTGCAGTTCATTGGCATAAATATTTGTCATTTATTACATAGTGTTTCTCCACAAAGCTGAATTGATTTGGCTACTTACTAGAGGCTGAATTGTCTGCTTTCTCCTCTGTATTTTTTTTTCCTTCTGCAAACAAGCTGTAGTAGAGTTACATCTATAATTAATTCTCCTTTCCTTTCAGTGCAATAGCTGCAGCATAAGCCTAAAGAAGGCAAACAGCTGGAGAACATACAGACACGAAGCAATGACAGCAGAATAAAGAGGAGAGTGAAGCAGTTAATGGCTTATTGATGCCCCATCAATAGGCTCAGACATAAAAACAGCTCATTTACCTGTTAGGTATTTTCCTTTTTTTTTTTTTTTTGAGAATTTTATCATAGGAAACCCTTTACTGCAAATATCATCTGATCATCCATGTGTGCAAATAAAGAAAAGAATAAAACAGACCAACTCATGTACTGTATGTTTAAGAAATGCCCCCACTGGTTCTACCTATTACTTTCAGTTATGTAAATCAGCTAAATTATTAATAAGTAATTAAGTTAGACTGATTTCCCTTTGCTGATGCATGAAGGAAAGATGTCAGCCTGCTAGGAAGGACAACAGGGTTCTAGATTAAATCTATGAAACTTTGGCTTTCTCATTTACATTCAATCTAGTAATAGAAGTGCTATACAGTGAGCCATAGGAAGTTAGAAAAGTAGCAGCTGGTCCCATAAGCCACTTTACAACTAGACTGTGTTCCAAATTATTATGAAAATTGAATTAAAGTGTCATAAAGATTACATTTTTTGTTGTGCTATTAAATTTATAGATGGTATTGTGTGTCAGGGTTCTTTAAATCACTATAATTAATTTCATAGAGCTGGTTGATTAGTTTGTTTGGTGAGCTCAATTAAAGGAAATCTACTTAAGAAAGATATTCCACATTATTAAGCAGGCCACAGGAAAGAGAAAGGATCTCTGCTGACGAAAATTATCAGATAGTGTAGTGCCGTATGAAAACATTAGATATTTAACAAAAACTGAGGCATTTTTGTACTGTGAAGAGATTTGTGGCTGATTCAGAACAAAGATGGGTTTGTACAGATAAAGGCATAATGAGGAAGTTTTCTGTTAGACAAATTCACCGGAGTCATTTTTTGGGCCAAAATCATGAGTAGAGAGCTGGTCGGCCCCTTCAGAGTCCCTGAAGGTGTGAAAATGACCTCAGCAAAGTATATGGACTTTCTGACTGATCACTTTCCTTCATGGTTGAAAAAAAAAGAGCCGTACCTTTAGTAGCAAAATCATCTTCATGCATGACAATGCACCATCTCATGCTGCAAGGAATACCACTGTGTCATTGGCTGCTATGGACTTAAAAGAGGAGAAACTCATGGTGTGGTCACCATCATCCTCTGACCTCAACTCTATTGAGAACCTTTGGAGTTTCCTCAAGCAGAAGATCTGAGGGTGGAATGCAGTTCATATCAAAACAGAAGCTCTAGGAAAGTCTTCTGACATCCTGCAAAGAAATTCAAGTAGAAACTATCCATAAACTCATAAGTTTAATGGATGCAAGAATTGTGCAAGTGATATCAAAGAAGGGTCCAATGTTAACATGTAACTCGGTCTGTTAAGAAGCTTTTGATTGAAATAGCTTTTGATTTTAGTACATGTGAAAGTTTAACACTGCACCTTCAAAGAATGACCATTTATAATCCATAAAATGTTTAGGAAATCTGCTGTATATAATAATTTGGAGCATTGCATTTTGAGTTTAAAAAAAAAAAAAAAGTTCTCATGGGGAGCTTTGTTCAGTAAAATTTTATTTATACTGTAATAGTTCATGACTTGAAAATTATACTGATCATCATTTGCATTGACCATTTAAGAAAATCTGAGAAAATATCACTTGCATAATAATTTGGAACACAGTGTAGATATTTTTTTATTTGTATACTTATTTTATACAGATTATGATCTTAGTTTTAAGCATCTAATCAGTGTTTTAGAATCTATGCATTTTAGAACATGTATGTCAACTTTATGCTTTTAATAAATAAGGTTTTTTGTTTCACCTATGGTTTCCCTGTCAGAGCAGATCAAGCAATCCATTTCAATCACTGGCAAAATGACTGATCCGTCAGTAATAGTGATGTCATCATTACAGTACTTTATGTTATTGATGTTCCTTTGGAATTAGCCATTAGCCACCATTATAAGCGTTCCCCCGGTGATGTGATGACTTCAGCTCGTCTTTACGGGATTACATGGCAGAAATAAAATCAAATGCTTTAGAATCCAGCTAGAGAAATGTACACTGAAAATAAAGCGTTGTTTGTTGTGAAAAATATTACATTTGAATTTTCCCCCTGGAAATGTTGTCTGTATGTGCTTAAATATACATCTCATGTTGATTTAAATCCAAATCGATTCTAAGAAACAATCAGGAGTCCAGCAAGCAAAATAAACATCTGTAATATCTGCAGAGCAGTTTGACAGGAGGATCTACATTTCTGGTATCAACTGAAGTAAGCAGAGTATTTGCACATTAATGGCAGGATTTTTAGAGTAATTTCAGAAATAGGTAAATCTAACAACCATTTTATATTAAAAAGGAGGGGGACAGTCAAAACAATAAATGAAATTGGTTCAAATATAATCCTCTTAAGCCTTAGGCTCAATATGGAAATTGGTTATGTTACACACCACGGTTTATTTATTCTTCCCTTAAACCAATCTGAAGCTCTAGATGTGATTCCTTAGCAAATAACACTTTACTTTACAGCATACAAATATGTTTACAACAATGACTGTTTACAACATACGTCTTTTTTGCCTTTGATATTTTCTACTCCTAGATCTGAGGGTTGATTGAGCAAAATAAGCTCCAATAAAACCATTACAAAAACAATTGAAAGCAAATCTCTCCCTTGCGCATCAAGACAAACTCTCCATCAAAAGCAGATTACCACTAAAGCATCTTATCATTGATTTTTCCTTCCTTGTGATAAGACATTTTCTAAGATCAAATGTTGTTCTAAATCCCCCAAAAAACTAAGCCAGCTAAAGCCAACTCATTAGGCAGCTAACATATTTACAAATTCTTTCTATAGCCATCCCTGGAGGTGGTTAAGCTATGAAACTTTAAGATTAATCTCTAAAAGGCTGTATGATGTTGTAATTCACTAAATTGTTGACAATTTGTTGCCCTAAAGAAAAAGTCGAGGGCATCAAAGCAATAGTTTTTCATGCGGAAAGTACAATACAAATATTGCTGCCCATTACCAGCAATCAGTGGGCGAAAGGTGGCGTTCAGGGTCGAGAAGTTACCAGCTCACTGCAGACCCAAAACGGATAAATTTACAAACTCACATTCAGGAACCTTCTGGTTATAAACACAGCACTGACGTCCCCCTTCAGCAGCTGCACATAATTTGCAGTTTACAACATCAGGCCTCTATTCTGCTGAACAAACTTAAAAACCTCAACAACAGTGATAAGCTTGTGTAAACCTCCACCTTAAACCTAAGCTGGAAGTAATGACATTTTTCTCAACACACACACAAACAACCATGCACACATCAATTTTAAACCAGTATTGCATGCTATGCTCCCACATTGTAATGCAAAAACACAAGTTTCCTTCCCTCTACCAAATTAAAATTCAACTCCACCAGCTCTTCTTTCATCTGCATCAGACCAACATAGCAAACAGAAATGCACTCCACTGACATTTTTCCTTCTGCTCCAGAGATGGGATTCCCAGACCACTTAACACTGCCTTTTGTATGCATTTATGTCTGAACTAAAGAAAGGATTATTTCTGCTGAAAACCCCATCACCAGTGAATAAAATCACTCTTTTATAATGAGATCAACAAGTTGAGTCAGCAGCCTGCATCAAATACAAAGGTATACAGGGTAACAAAAAGTCTAAAGAGGTGCAGTAAGACCAATGAAAGAGACTGGCAGCTATGTGCTTGTGTCAAAGACTTGAAATATGGTTTTAGATGTCAGGTTTTACCAAAATTTAAAACATCACATTTAATAAAGGAATCAAGAGCATTTCACTATGTCACTCAACACGATGGCCGAGATAAACTCACTTATTTTCAAGGTGATTTGTTGAAACAAAATTCCAGGACAACAGAGATATGAAATATTGATACATCTAGTATAAATATATACTTCTAGGTTATTCATTCATTCAATCATTTTCTGTGTGCTGCTGCATATCCTCTTGTTCTTTATGGACAAATACATGTAAACCTGAAGGACATGGGGAACTTGTTTTAGATGAAAATACATAGAAATATTTGCCAGAAATCAAGATATAAGTGACTAAATATTGTTAAATGTCAGGGTGATTATATCAATTACAATTAACTGTTCTCTTTTCTTTTACCATCAAAAGGTTTCTATCTGTTTCTCTAGGATATCAGTCATTAAATCTTTATCGAGGGTTGGCAGAGTCAATCCAACTGCAGTAAATTTTCCATTAGAAATCAAAGTTCAAATGCATCTAAAGTAAAAAATTACATCTAAGCAGTCATTTGCAATTTCATTTTTAACACAGCAATATTGTGAAGATGTCTGAGCTTCAAAACATTGTGCAGGACTACGTGACTATTACTAACCAAGCAACATAAACCAATTTAAGACGATGCTAATTAAAGTGGAAATGGTTGTTTCAAAATAGAAAGAACTGCAAATTTAGAGAGACTCTAGTTCACATAAAAATTAAATGAGCTTGCATCCTCTATACAATTTTATATTGAAGACACAGAACTGAAATATTTGTGCTAAATAGCATATAGCAGTGGTCTCAAACTCCAGACCTCAAGGGCCTCTGTCCTGTAACTTCTACATGTCTCACTGCTTCAGTACACCAGGCTCCAATATTAGCTCATTAGAAGAGTTCTGTAGAGCTTGAGTGGAGGCAGTTTTGCAACTTATTTTAAGTGTCTGACACCTTTAGACACTTAGGGACAACTTACAAGATTTTGGCCATCCAGGACTGCAGTTTGAGATCACTAGAGTTTAGTTATGCCTCAAAACTTGATTGGTTACAGTTCCTTGTCAAACTTAATACCAGTTAACTTTGTTTTTATTATTTGAGAGTAAAACCTGAAATTAAAAGTGTTCCTCTTAACATTTTGTTCCAGTTACTGATAAAACAAGTGAAGAACATTTGTGTGTCGATTTGATCTTCCGCCAGGCTCTGAAGGTGTGTTTTTAGCTTTGTATCATACGTACCCAACACAAAACGTGAGGAGGTACTTCTGCCGGACACATTGTGGTAGAGAAGAAATGTAATTAAAGTATACAATTCAACAGTTGCCCAGAGCTCACACAGAAACTTGAATGTTATTATAGAGGAGTCACATATTTTTAAAAGATTAGCAATACTTCAAAAATACATTTACATACAGAACAGAAATCCATCCATAATAATCTCAATTTGAATTAAATTTGACCTGAAATAAGAAAGAGTCTAACTGACCTCACGTATGTATAGACCTTAATCACTATTACGCGCTGCTTTTTGTACTGAGAGTCTTTGGTTATTGAATAAGCAGCTCAGTCTTATTTAAATAACTTTGGTCTAGTTTCAGAAACACCCTCCTAATTTTGGTAAGTTTTTCAATAACCTTATAGCATCTCCATCACAGGATCTAGCAGCGTCACCTGTAGGAGGAAGAGTCTGAGGAGAATGTCAGACAAAGATATATCACCTAAAATGGTAATCTATATGTAAAGGCATGATTTTATGAAGTTAATCATAAAAGTATTGTTCCAAACCCAGTAAACATCCAATGGCTGCATCTGATATCATTACTTCACAGCTAAAAGAATCAAAGAGAAACAATTATTCACTTATTACCTTAAGGTTGAACCATACGTTCTATATCTTTGTGCTTTTTGCAGGTATTTCAAACATAGTCAACTCTACACATTTGCTTTGCAACAATTGGAAAAAAAGAATTACAATAAATGAGCTGCTGGGCCACTTGATGGCAGAGTAATTAGGGCGGAAATCACATGGCCTTAAATTGCATCAAGCACCGGGTCTTCAGTTCGATTTGCTGCCAGAGAGACATTTACTGCATGTCACGTCTCTGCAATCTTTCCCATATTTCCTGTCTGCAGTGACTGCTCCCATCTGATCAATGGCAATAAATATGCCAGAAAAAAGATGAGCTTATAAAATATGATGCACTTGAGTAGATTACATTACCTGGGAGTATATGAACTACAGCTACTGTAACCAAACACACAAGATATATATATATATATATATATATATATGCACTAAAACTTAATGGAGAGAGTTCAACTTGAAAATACAGGATTCAAGATCCAATTACGCGTTTTTTTAAGGGCCAGTATTGAGTGTTTTCCAGGTACATAGTGCCATTTTATACCACAATCAAGTGACATGACTTCAGTTGTAAATGCTATTTGACTTAAAAAAAATTGACTGATTTAATGGCCTGAAATTGGGCAAACAATGATCTTTGTGAAACCCTTTAATAATGTTTTTACAGCATTTCACTGTAGCTGTATAATGAGCTCAGTTCCACCAGGTGTTTGTTAATTGCTACTGGCTAGGCTGTAGGAGCTGTGCTTTGTGAGGCAGAAGGAGGAGCTGCGTCTCAAAGGCGGTGCTTGGTCCACCCAGCCATTCTGCACAGCTGAATGATTTCCACAGGATTTCTGACACATGAATTAAAGTATCAAAGAAACACTCCAAGTATGTTTTTGATGGGGGATAACGTAACGTGATATAAAGCTAAAAAAAAAGTCAATGTTACATAATACTGCTCTTTCAATGCACATATTGAATAAATATATACCTTTCTGAAAGTGTTTGTGATATATCAATTGACGTTTTTGTGTTGGTCCATTATTCTTCACTAGAATCAAGTGATCACTTCTAGTTTGAAACTATCACTCACCTGGTTGCCATCTGTCCCTAAAGCAATTCCACCTCCGCATTGCCATCTTGCTCTATTGTGCAAGAGATTTTGACTTTAAGATCAAAGATTGTTTCTCTGCATTTTTGGCTCTGCAAAAAGCTTTGATCGCCATTTGTGCTCATGTTTTGAACACTAGTTCAAAGTATTCCTCCTTTTTTTAAGTCTCTGAATGAAAATTCCAAGAAAGGATTAAGAGCCTAGCTTGAGGGTTTCATGCTTGGATGGGGTCTTTTTTGGCATACGATAAAATTCAAGATGAGGGCTTTTTGAACTAGTGGTGGAGGCAAAATTTTCTTTATGAGATCTAGATGGAGAGCTTAGAGTTACCTCTACAACCTGAGATTATTCAGGTGTATACTTCAACTGCAACATTCAAAACCTTACTAATGTAATTATCTTCAACAACTACCACTGTGTAATTACAGATGGAATTTTTTCTATGTATAT